>OY734950.1:8121416-9376765 GCA_963457585.1 Spergularia bocconei | reverse complement strand
TCTAGTAGCTTTTCTATGTAATTAGGTTGTTATTTCAAGATGAGTTTCAGTTTTTGAGCGTCCTTGGAGCTCCTTACCTTATCTGTTTGATCACCTGCAAATGATTAAATCATACTGTCACTGAAGACGTCGTTTAGGACTTCAGGCCTTGGGGGTTAGGGTGACATCTACATTTCCTGATTTAAAGCCAAGTCTGAACGAATCTGGGAAGCCTTTGGCATTTAGAGCTTAACTTGTGCATGAAGTCAAAGTTACTGCATCAACTTTTAAATCGTGTGGCTATTTAATTTCAATCTTCCTAAGCTTATCAAGGCCTTTTAACGAGTGTAGTGTAATTGTTCAGTGTGGCTAGACCTTGATCATGTCTAACTCTCTACAGCCAGACTGAGTGAGAGAAGACACATAGGACTTAGCTGTACTCATAGCATCAAATATTACTCGATCTACAAAATTCTCAGGCCTAGGGACATACCCATCTTATCCAAATTTATCTTGCACGGGTGCACCATCCAAAGAGATTCCATGAATCCACATACTAGGGAATAGGTAACCTGACGTAGATTGCAGTCAAGCAGAGACAAGCACTTAGTCTTATCACAGTGAGGGACTGAAGGTACAAATGACTGAATTTTCTTCTGAACTGAGCATAAGAAGCAATAATTATCCAGACAGACACCACAAAATGAATGGGATGGTATTATCCTGTGATGTTGTTGTCATGGTGAAGAACTGGCAATGTAATTTGTGTTGCGGAGTTTTTCACCAAATCATCTTAATCAAATCATGACTCCTATAGTGGTAGGCGCTACTCTAAAGCAGATGAATTACTTCTACTGCCAAAAATGTTTTGCGGTGCCGCTGTAATTCTTCTTTATCTGATATCGCTTTTTTTTTTTCTTTTTTTTTTTCCAAATTTCAACGAAAATAGTACTGTTCATTTTGAGAAACTGACCACTACAAGATTACAAATCTGATTAATATGTGTCCTATAAATGCTCCAGCATAAAGACCGGTTTCTTTTTTCGAGAGCCAACTATATGTGTTAGTGGCCTGATAATTTGGATCTTCAATAAATCAAGGTTTTACGGAATTTTCATGGTCTGCAGTTTGCACAGCATACATTTGTCTGTTCTATCACCCTGAGAATTCTGTTACCTAAAGTTCATATCCGTACATGTCTACTATGATAGTTTTCCTTGCTAAGGGCTTCTGGCCCAAGGACGCTTGTGTTTGCTGTTTGTTTATTACCAACCCCTGCTTTAGCTGTTCAGAACTACAAGTCTAGTGCTGACTATGCAAAGACTGTGGTCCTCGGATGAACTGCTCTTTTTTAAAGACGTTTCACCTTTCCTGGTTGTAGGAATGTTGTTTCGTTCAGTGACGGGCTGCCAGGCAAAGGTGCAGGCATACCATATTTCTACTTAACAGCCCTTGATCCCACTGCTACATATGCAATGAAAGACCAAAGATCCTCATTGACGATCAGCGAGTATCCAGTGGGAACTTGTGGAGAAACTGATCCTGAGAATCCTACTTGTGCAAAACTCACTCTTACTGGAAAGGTGTGTTTTTATCTATGGTGGTTTGGTTTTTAACTCTTGATTCCTATTTGATGTCTTCAATTAATGTTTTCTTTTGTGCAATCAAAATGTTGACGGGTAAGCTGCTATTCTGGAGGTAATCAGTTTGAAAGGGACTAACGGGTTCTTTGTGGTGTGAAGTTGTGAACGATGGTAAAAGTCTGTACTTCACGTACACGTGCTGGGCTAATGGAAGCATCACTTACAATAAATTTGACTAGGCTTTTGCTCATGAACTTTTTTTCATAGTATTGGTGTTGCATGTCCTCATATATGTGGACATAGATGATGTTTTAGGATATAGACAAACCACAAAATGACTCTTTTTTCATGAGATTACGGCACCCTATCAGATAATTCATTCATGGTTGATTCTGTCTTGTTCAATTTGTTCGGTAATCATAAGTTTAGTTAGATTTGTACAAAGAACTATTATCCATTTTACTCTTTGGCATTACAGTTGAAACTCATTGTTGATCAAAACTCCAAGGAAGCAGAATTTGCCAGATCTGTTCTGTTTGCTAAGCATCCTGAAATGAAAGGTAAATTGCAAACGATGTTTTTTCGTTCAACTCAACATCGTGTTCTTTTCATATACATGTCATCTTTCTTTTTTCCCCACAATTCTGATGCAGTATCTTGTGTATGAACAGGTTGGCCCAAGGACCACAATTTCCAAGTCTTCAAATTAGAAATTGTAGACATTTTTCTTATCAATTGGTTTGGAGGTCCGAAACCTCTGACTGTGGAACAGTATCTACGCTGGAAAATGTGAGTGAAATTAACGAAACTTTAAACTTTGTCAAATTGTTTGTACCTTTTATTGGGGAATGATTTACCATCTCTGGATTGGTTTTTACTCTAATTACTTTGTCAGAGCGCACTTATCTGTGCTTCTCTGATAACATGAAGTGTAAAAATCAATCGGAAGACTGTTAATATCATCCAATCCGGAAGGGTTAGTTTTTTTTTTTTTTTTTTTTTTTTTTTTTTTTTTTATGCTTTCAACGCATAGTCAAGTAATAGTTGCGTACATCTGACCCTCTGGCCTCTAGTCCGCCATGGCAGTAACGTTGCCACATAGGAATAATGATGTTGTCTGTCAGATGGTGTGTGTTATTAACCCACTAATTGGTTTCCTTATGCAGGCAGTCTAAGCTGACATTCTCTTCCTAGATGCATGCAAATATGATCTGCTCTTCTTCTGTGAATTCGTGACATTCATTCGACCCTGTAAATTATTTACTCACTGTGTTGAAAGTGAATGCCAATTCTCAAGTGTAAATAACCATTGTTCCTCATCACATTTTCATGCAAACTATGTCTATGTTTAATAAAGGCTGAAGAGTTTTATAAAATCTGATATTCTTTGGTTTAAGGAAGAGTTTGCTTGTCAGATTTGGTCCATTTCGAGTTTAAACGAATTGCTAGGTCTCATTGTGTATGATTTCTGCTTTTTGATTTCCGGTGTTCAAATTTTCATTTATTTTCAAAATCAGGATCTTGTGTTTTCTTAAATTGGAACAACTATATTTTGATTTTCTGAAGTTTGCAATATTTGGAATAATCTGGCACCAATCTTATAAGCAGAAGGTGTAGACTATGTAAAATAAGGGAAAATGCCAGATTTAGTGACTAGTACGATGATCTCATGGACATGTATTCTTACTTCAGACGAAAGTCTAACAAGCTCACCTTATAAGCGCGGTATGGGCAGGTCACTTTTGCGAGAATACCGTTACACGATTCATTATTCAGTCGAGTTTCTAACAAGATCACCTTTATACCAAAACACAAATTCTCATATAAGACGGTTTGATTAACAATGTGTCATATGAGTCTTGACGGATGAAATCATGAGCCAGTCAGAAATGTATAGAACACAAATCAATCCGAACAGACTGGGCTTATTCTATTTGACAATTGGCAATGTAACAATGTAAATCTTACATGTTTTTTTGATGAAAATGTGTGTTATTTTACCAACATATATATCCATGCTATTTCAGGTGTGTGAATGAAGATTCGCAAGGGCGATTAGAGGATCTCTCCTATTGACTGTAACTCCCGGATGCTCAGGCATTTTAGAAGTATCAGATTCTGCTCCATCAGGTAACTTCCAATCAAATGCATATACAAGATTCGCCAATGCTAACTCAGCGTTGGACAAGGCGAATGCTATCCCGGGACAACCTCTTCTGCCACCTCCAAATGGAATCCAGTTGAAGTCCATCACCGGTACTTTAAACTCTACTGGCGAAGAGTTCAGGAACCTCTCTGGCCGAAACTCCTCAGGATCTTCCCAGTATGCTGGATCTCTTTGTATTGCCCATGCATTTACGATTACCAGTGTCTTGGCTGCGATATCATAGCCCTGTAGTTTGGCATCTTGGGAGGACTGTCGGAATATCAGCATTGGAAGTGGAGGATGCACCCTCAGTGTTTCCTTAAGCACTGCTTTCAAGTATGTCAGCTTCTCGAGATCATCTTCTCCTACACTCGCCTTTTGTCTAACAATTTTACGCACCTCATCTTGCAGCTTGTTCATTACATGAGGGTGGCCGAGAAGCTCTGTCATTGCCCATTCTAGCAGTGTAAAGGTTGTGTCCGTTCCAGCAACAAACATATCCTGCAAGAATTCAGAAGAAAATCGTGCTCAAGGTAAACATAACTTCTCAAACAAGTACTAATATTTATAAAGTTTTAGAATTGATTGATTGATATTTGTTGACAATTTATGTTCTCTAAATCATTGTACAAAGAAAAAATCCTCCATAGATCATTACCCCCATTAACCCATTTCAGCCATTCTCTGTTCTCTAATAAATTGCGAAAACGACAGTACAGCTAATCCCATCAGAGTCAGACAATACATACTTCAGAAATTATAGGTCCTTATAGCAGTCAGCTCACACTTCATTGTCTATAACGCGATGTTATCTCTAATGCTATCGCGAAATGATATGTCGGGGTCGGAGAGATCTGACTACGGAGCCTAGACCCTACCACATACGCCCAAACGAGATTCCATCCTAAACAAACTACGATTAAAAGTTAAAACACTACAGTATACTGCAAGATGCTGGGCCTGCTGAAATTTAGCACATGCTACAACACCAATAGTTTCTGCAAAACCACATCCACTAGCTTATATGCTTGGATAGTCCTACTAATGTTTCGACGTGTGACTAGCTCACACATGTTAAACAGTTGCCATAAACCAAAATCCTACATACCAGACACACATGTTATAGTGTTGTTATACAGTTTCATAGAAGTTAGATAAGAAATATAGAGATATTACCAAAATTACTGCTTTGATGCTGTCCTTAGGCAGAGCAGCAGGATTCCCCCTCTGAACATCAAGTAAGATATCCACAAAATCCTTGTCATTCTCTTCTATAACATCCCCATGATCAAGATAACGACTCATATGTTCTTGTACTACTCTTTCTAGGAAATCATCTAAGTTTTTCGCAACCTTATCAACCCGTTTTTCCAAACCCGAAACCCGATCAATCCAACCTAGCCAGGGTATAAAATCTCCCATACTAAACACAGCCATCACCTCAACAAACTCCGCCAACAGCTCCACAAAATTGCTCCCATTTTCGGCGCCATACTTTCGTCCAAAGGCCGTCCTGCACAAAACGTTACTCGAAAGCAACACCAGAATCTCAGTCAAGTTCACTGGTGCTTCACTTGTACGTTTGATCATATCAACCACCAGAGCAACCTCTTCATTCCTCACATTTTGAAACGACTCAACTTTCTTGTTGCTCATCAACTGTAACACACAGATACTCCTTATCTGCCTCCAATATTCGCCATATGGCGAAAAGACCAAGTCTTTCCCACCGTAAATGATTTTGCTAGTGACCCGAGATATTGGCCTATTGGCGAAGACAGCATCATGTGTCTTCATAACCTCACAGGCTGCATCCGCAGACGAGACAACGAGGGTCGGAACGTTGCCTATCTTGATTGACATGAGCCCTCCATAACGCTTGGACAAGGCGTGTAAGGAGCGGTGTGGGAACCTGCCTAGCTGATGAATATTTCCTAAAATAGGCAACTTTGGTGGGGAGGGTGGCAGGTTTCTGTTTATGGAAACTTTGTTATAGAGCCGTTTGTAGAGGAAGATCAATAGTAGGGCAATGGGTAAGAAAAGAGGGTGGAAAAGTAGTTTTTGTAAGAATTGCATAGTAACATTTGACATAGCTGATTTTTTTTTGGGGGTAGGATTTGTTGGTTTGTTTGCTTTGTTGAAGCTGATTTTTATATAAGAAGATGAGCAAGGGAAAAATGTTAAAATACTCAGTATTGGTATTGTAGACGTACCAATTATGTGCGGCATTGTACTGTAAGTTTGGAGTGTGACAACCGTACAAGAAGTAGTGTGAGGATGAATTTTGTATTGTTTTGGATGATGTTTTTAAGATTAGGGATGGGTAGTTTAGTAGTTAATGTGCGGGTGGATCAGAGTTGGTCTCGTGTGGATCACTTAGTCAGATTGAGATTTGTTTAATCGTAGATTAAACCTAGATTCAATATACTGGGCCGCGTCAAGGCTAGGGTCGGACAGAGCCATGTTATGGTACCAAATAGGGTTCCAAGCCTCTGACCCGTTGATGAAAAATACGATGTTGCATATATATATGTACGATATAAATGATAAACTTACAGTATAGGCTGAATCATCATAAGGAGGAGATGCATTGAGCTCTAGGGTAGTATACTTTGAAATTTTCGGGTTAGTACGAACATCTAAAACATTACGTATGTACAATTCCATACTATTTAAACATCACTATCGAGCATTCAACCTCATACTCATCAAAGTCCCAAAGCAGAAGATAGAGCGTTCACTCCAAACCAACTAATTTGTCTAAACACACGTTACTACAGCTAAATATTTCAGAATATTAAAAGTTTATCAATTCTAACTAATTGTTAGACGGCATATATGTGACACGCTTGCTGTTGTGCACTATATATGTGACCTTATCTTTCGGTATTTTATTTTACTATACTTCTCAATGTAGAGGGGACCGATTGTTGGCATAACTGTTATGAGAACGTTTTTTTTTTTCAGAACCGTAATGTTTACACTTTGATATAGTCATATAGAAGTCATATCAAAGTATATATCAAACCTTATCCATAAGTTGAGGGAATGTTTCTGTTGATTTGTAGGATCTCTTTCTTGAGTTAATAACTTAATACTCGGTTTCCGATTGTTCAGCCGGAGTCTTACATAAGTAATGAGGGTATACAGTTGAGTTATTACGAGGAAATCCATATAATGCTTTATGTTTGTCGTTGAAATGGAAGCCTTTTAGTAAGTACGTCGGTCTCATTTCTTCTGATCACCTCATACAGTGTTACTGTTATGTTATGCAAGGTGGTTCCGTACTGTATGGTAGTAATAAGGCGGGGTTGTATGCACGATATATAAAACTATCCAGAAACATGAGTCACACAAGAATGGGTAAAGTTATAATCTCAAAAGTCAACTTGAAATACTAAATATGTACTCCCTCCATTTCAAAATATATGACGTTTTCGAGTTACGAGACACTTCTTTGAACTTTGATATCTCTCAAAATATAAGGGTAAAAATTATGAAATTATGATCGTGTGAAACTATATTTCATAACGAATCCAATGGTATAATTTTTATAATTTTTGATAAGATATTTTTTCATGAAATTGAAAGTCAAAACTTGTCTCGTAACTTGAAAACGTCATATATTTTGGCATGGAGGGAGTATCTACTAACTAATACCATCACCAACTTTGAGTTGGGTAAAGAAATTAACTTTGAAATTAATATATTACCCTTAAAGTCAAGCATAAGAAAGTATACTAATGTTGTAGGGCGGGCAAACGTCAAGTAAGATAGGGGATCCGCACTAACTTTGGACAATACCAAAACTGGACATTAGAGATGTGCGTTTTATTGTGTCGCAAAGTCGCTATGAATAGAATGAAAACAGTTGATAAAATTATCATCTTCTTATACCGAGTCAACGTGACACTGCTCACATGTAAGACTTATTACATATCTTTTCATTTAGCGTCTAAATATACACTCATCGTGTCTTCATCGTCCTCTTGTGACATACTCCGTATACTCTTGGTTGTATTTCTGTTCAATTTAATGCCCTAGAGGCCTACTAACAATATCTCCAATCCAAGCGATCAACGAGTCTCACTTGCCGAAGCCTGAATGGTTTTCTTACATGGTATCAGGGTAAACGATTCTAGTAAATTGTTTACTTAATCACCATAAAATGGACTTGCAACTGCAAGAAGTGGATCACGCCTATGGATGATAATGCCACTCCGCTCATCCATGTCTAGACTCCCCGGCTTGGCTTCGACGGGCAACGCCCAATCAAACCCGTTAACAAGGTTCGCCAACACCAGCTCCATACTCACACTAGCAAATGATATCCCCGGGCAGCTCCTTCTGCCCGCTCCAAACGGAATGAACTCGAAATCCTGCCCTCTATAATCAATCAAACTCGTCAAAAACCTCTCGGGCTGAAACTCATCAGGCTCATCCCATGATGCAGGGTTTCTATGAATTGCAAAAGCATTGACAATTACTTGTGTCCTTCCTGCAATGTCGTATCCATGAATGTTAACATCTCGTGTCGATTCTCGAAACACTAGTAATGGGTTGGGTGGGTGTAGCCTAAGAGACTCCTTGATCACTGCTTTTAGGTACTTCATTTTCGCCAAATCGTTCTCGTTTACGCCTTCTTTGCCTCGGGTGATCTCTCTGACCTCTTCTTGTACTTGTTTCAGAATGTTTGGGTGTCTTAGGAGCTCTGACATTGCCCATTCTAATGCTGTGTATGATGCGTCTGTCCCAGCTGCAAACATATCCTGCATCACGGTATACATGTACTTTTAGACGAATTTTGATAACTGTTTACGATCCTCTGAAAATTAGCTACAAGAAATATTCACATTAGCCGGCCTCAAATCATTTTGAGACTAAACGCGACTGTCTTATACGTGACAAATTACCAATAGTCACCCTGTGGGACTTAAAAGTCGACTATAGAGTAAAATAACTCTTGATGGTCTCATAGGTAGACACGGTCTTATCCGGCAAAGTGATTGCAAAAATCGAATAATAGAAAAATGATGTACTATATAATTATATATAGTTCCAACTTACCAATATAAGAGCCTTGATGCTCTGTCTGTCTATAGGAAAACCAGTAGCTTCTTCTCTCTGAGCATCAAGCAAGACATCCACCAAGTCCTTCTGATCTTCTTCTCCTTTGTCAAGCTCAACACCGCGATTTTTATGCCGAATTACATGTTCTTCAACAACTTGTTCAAGAAATGAATCAAACTCTTTCCCAACTATCTCTACCTTCTTGCTTACGCCACTCACCTTATCTAACCAACTTAACCATGGAATGAAATCTCCCTCACTAAACCTACCCAAAGCATCTTGAAATCTCTTCACTAAATCGTCGAAATTCTTACCCTTATCTCCACTATACTTCCTCCCAAAGGCAGCCCTACAAATCAGATCATTTGTAAAAGACATGATAATCTCACTCAAATTCACCACTGAAGATTTACCTTTCTTAATCTTATCAACCATAAGTGTCATTTCCTCTTCTCTTATACTCTGAAATGATCTTACGTTCGCGTTACTTAGGAGTCGTATCACACACAGGCTTTTCATCTGCCTCCAATACTCACCATAGTTACTAAATGCTATGTCTTTACCATCATAGCAAAGCTTACTTACAGTGACAGATTTAGGCCTGTTTGAGAAGATAATGTCATGGGTTTTCATTATCTCTCGCGCTGCATTCGCTGAGGAGACGACTAATGTAGGCTTGCTGCCTAGCTGAAGCAGCATTAGGTCCCCATATTTGTTGGACATGGACTGTAAGGACCGGTGTGGCGAATTTCCTAGTTGGTGAAGGTTGCCTAGAATTGGCAGCTTTGGTGGTGAAGGTGGTGGGTTTTTTCGGGGTTTTTGATAGTATTTATTCACCCATTTGTAGATGAATATCAAGGAAATAACTAAAAGTACTAGATTCAATTCTGTGTGCAAAAATAAACAGAGATTTTGAAGGGTTTTTGCAGGATAGCTTAACATTTTGCCCTTAGTTTCTGCAACTTTTGTGTAATGATGTATGATTTTGTGATATGTTTTTTCCTGTAAGATTGGGTGCAATTTTATTGGGTTAAAAATGTACACATGTTTAACATGCAAGGGTATATAGATGAGCCATTTTATCCAGTTTTAATGCTGGTGCATAAGTGCCTGGTTGAGAAGCAAATTTTGAGTTCTCTTGTCCAATTAGCCTGCTCCTGTAAAATCTGAAAGGCCAACAGGAGACATAGAGCATGATATTGGGCTGCTGCTTTGGTTCTCTTGGATAGTCAAGCATATATATCTTGTCTGACTGCTGAAAATCTAGTTTTATGAAGATGTTGTCCTGTTATGGTGCAGATGTCAGTTAGCTCAACTCGCAAGTTATGTATCAGTCGATGTGACTAATGTACGGTTACACACTTACACCAGAGGGCTAAATAAGTACTTAACTTGTTTTACATGTTTCTACATACCGATACAACACTGAATCGAGTGCAGTGAGCTGAATGTTTGGATTACCTTGATAGCAGGGGTGAATCTAGAGATGTAGAATGTAGAGTGGAACAAGAACAACTGCATTTCCTTTCACTTTTGGACATGTTGATGACAAATAAAATGTAACAAACATATTCTAGTGCTGTAGTTGTTTTCTTTTCGTTTTCCAGGACAAGGTCGGAAAAAACTAGCTAATTGGCCGCTCATACGGGCACCTTATACTGCATTTCAGTTCACTTTTCGTTTTAGATATTGAAAATGACTTGGTTACTGCTAAAGTAGGGCAGGAGTAGCAACAGCAAGAAGTGGAGTTTTCCGGTGCATAGTAAGACCTGAGCATTCGGACATATCCAAGGTCTCACAAGTAACTCTATTAGGCAATGACCAATTGAACTGATTCACAAGGTTGGCTAACACAATCTCATTACTCGCCATGGAGAATAATATTCCCGGACAGACCCTTCTGCCAGCTCCAAAAGGAATCAGCTGAAAGTTCTGCCCTTTGAAGTCTATAGCAGAATTCAGGAACCTCTGTGGACGAAACTCATCAGGGTCTTCCCAAGTAGCCGGGTCTGTCTGAATCGCCGAGGCATTGATGATAACCTGTGTATTGGCAGCAATGTGGTAGCCATTGATTTCCAATTCTTCTGCTGTCAGGCGAGGCATTAGTAAAGGAATTGGCGGATGTAGCCTCAATGTCTCTTTGAAAACAGCTTTTAAGTACTTCATTTTCTCCAAATTGTCCTCTGATATACCCTCTTCGCCTTTGGTGATACCTCTGACCTCCTCCTGCAGTTCCTTCATCGTTTCAGGATGTCTTAACAGCTCTGACATCGCCCAATCCATCACCGTGTAAGTTGTATCAGTCCCAGCCGCAAATGCATCCTGCACAAAAAACATTGACAGTACAGCATCTGATTTCACAAAAATTACATGCAATATATTATCAAGTCCTATCTTGCTGTGACAGTGTAATACTCAAATTCGGTACCACCTGGTGGCGTACCAAGAGTTATATATTCGATCTGCTGTTCTTACCAATATAAGTGCTTTGATGCTATCTCTTTCAATAGAAAAACCAACTGTGGCTTCCCTCTGAATTTCAAGCAACACATCCACAAAATCCTTAGTCCTGTTTTTACCATCATTTCGATTTTCCTTTCCGTTGAGCTGATTTGAGTGCTCACTAATTATCTCCTCGAGTAAAAAATCAATCTTCTTAGCAACTTTATTAATCTTTTTATCAAAGCCAGTAAATTTGTTAACCCAAGACAACCACGGTATAAAATCGCCGACATTAAACACCCCAAGAAGCTCCGCAAAGTCCTTCAAAACCGCCTTGAATTCTCTACCAACTTGTTGGTTTTCACTGTACTTTCTTCCAAATGCTGCCCTGCATACTACATCATTCGTCAATGCAACAAACATCTCGCTCAAGTTCACTTCTGATGTCGAATCCTTAATCTTTTCGATGAGGAGGGTGGTTTCTTCCTCTCTGATAGCTCGAAAAGAACGAACCCTTGTGTTGCTTAGAAGCTTTAACACACATATGCTCTTCATCTGCCTCCAGTACTCTCCATATGGCGAAGCAGCAACATCCCTGCTGCCGTAGAGAAGCTTATCAAATACGCTTGATTTTGGCCTGTTGGAGACCGTTGCATCATGTGTCTTCATAATTTGTTTAGCGACATTTGCAGATGAGACTATGACTGTAGGCTTGGAGCCTAAGTGCATGAGCATGAGCTCCCCATATCGCCTCGACAGCGATTTTAGGGAGCGGTGAGGGTGCGTACCAAGGTGGTGAAGATGGCCTAGGACTGGCAATTTTGGTGGGGAGGGTGGTGCTTTCCTGTGAGCGGTAGCTTTGTTTGTGTCGATCCATTTGTAGAGGAAGAGTAGGAAGCATACAAACAAAGGAAGTATTAACAAAGCTTGTAGCGAAAGTTTCTCTAGGAACCTTTCAACATTACTACACATGTCTTCCTCAAATCTTTTTTCCAACTCTCAACTACGTTATGAAATGATCTTGGCGGTTATAAATAAAGCCTCCATAGGGCTCCCGCCATATGTTGGGGTACGGGGAGTCGGATTAACGTAAACTCTATCCTTATTAAAACATAGAAAGACTCTGCACGGATGACCAAATATGACACAAATTTTGAACCATATACCAATTCTAAACATTACAATAGCAATTCCGAAATTCTTTTCTTCTTTTTTTACTTTTGATTAGAATTTCGTGTCTTTATTCTAAACATGAACAAAATGCCACAAGTGTAAAAATGCATGTATGCTGGCCTAGAAACGTGCATATGACAATGCCAATATGTTAGTCATTAGACTAACGCCAAGGTGTTGTTGCGAGTTGTGAGCCAATGGATTTGTGTGGAATCAACTAAATTGTTTGAGAATTGACATCCTCCAAATTAACTAAGTAATTTCCCTTTTAGGATTTTACATGTTCTAAAGTTCATATTTCTAAATTGATTTGGTCTTATCTAAACTGGACTGGATTTATTGAAAAATAAGTGGATGAAAAGAATACATGTCTACTACCAAGCCAATCAAAAAATCTATTGTTCAATCTAGAGAAAAAGGAATACCAAAATTTAAAAATAAAATAAAAATTGTATGACAGAATTGTTCAAGTCCATTGTTCCAAAACTCTAAGGTGTCGTTTGGATATACTCGGGAAGTCGGAATTCCCATGAACCTGCAAATCCTAGGAATTTAGAAAGCATGGGAATTGGGGAAAATTGTTTGGATGAACAAGGGAATTCTTTTTCCATGGGAATTTCTACTTACCAAGCCCCCCCTAGGTAATTGAATTCCTACACTTTGGAGGAATTGGAAATGCCTGGGAATTTCCAATTCCTACACTTTAGGGTAACCAAACAACTCAGGATAATTCAATTCCTAGGAAAATAAAATTCCCATAGATTTTGAGGGTATCCAAACGACACCTAATTATCTCTTTGTATTCTCACCTATAATCGATAAGATTAAAACAAACAACTACTCAACGAGTCAATGCCAACAGAGAATGCTCATAATTTCATTTTTTTACTTTTTTTGGGAGCTCAAGAGGTAAATTTTACTCCCTCAACCGAAATTAAACATCGGGGTTAGTCACTCAACTAGTGAAACCAAACTTGTTGGGGTTTTCCAAGTGAAGATATTGGTTTATAAGCTAGTGAGTTAGGCCCTGTGTGATTCAACTTATTCAACAGTGTTTTCAAATCAGATCAGATTTATTCAAATCAAATCAAATCAGATCAGTTTTATTCAAATCAAATCAAATCAGATCAGAATTATCCAAAAACAATCAATGAATCTAGTCTATTTTTAGTTATTAATTCGTCTAGTTGCAATTAATTTATCAATTAATTCAGTTCAGATCAAATCAAATCAAGTTCATTCAAATCAAATCAAATCAGATCAGTTCAAATCAAATCAAATCAAATCAGATCAGAACAATGCAGTTGAATCGCACAGGGCCTTACTCCTCCTTTTGCCAATTGGTTTTTAGGAAGGAACCTCACTGGGCTTGTGGCTTATCTTCCTATTTACTCCTACGAGCCCGCTGCCCTGGACCTAACAATACTCGTAGCCTCTCGCCCTCCCTCCCGTTTGAGAGATGTGGTTCAACGCCAATGTAGTCCCGCCTCTCTATGGTAAAATCTTGCCACACACAAAATGACCACAAAAAAAAAAAAAAAAAAAAAAACTGACAATTCCCGCCAATTGACAAAATCATAAGGTAAACTCCCCGCCAACGACCCGTATGCACCACTTGAAGTCTAATTACCTTAAACCTGCCCCAAAAACACTGTTAATTTTTTTTTTTTTTTTTTTTTACAGGCTTACACTTCCATTTTCCCAATAATTAGAGGTTCAGCAATTATTCTGCCCACCAACTGTTCGACAAAATGTCACACTGAATTGGTAACTGGTATGAATCCCATTTCCAAATTTGTCTTCTCTGTTAACTGATGTGTCCTTCGATAATGTTGGTGTGAGTTCGACTTTGGGATAGATGGGGTCTATATTCTCAACCTGCAACCAAGGAGCAAACAGTCAAGGGAGGGCCCGGGTTCTACCCAGGCGACGCCCCTCCGATGCCTAAGTCAGTTGGGTGCGGTCAGCAGTAAATGATAGCAATAAATGAGAGAATTGCAATGAATGTTGTAATAAATGAGATAATAGATAACCTTGAAGCTAAGGAAATGAGGGGTATTTATAGAGGAGGAGGTAACCCTAAAAGACAAGCTTGGAGGTCCCCCCCCTCATCTTAACCCTTCATTCCCTTGGGCATCCAATGGATGGGATAGGGTGGACATCATTTGGGCTTTATCAAGGCCATTTGGGCCTCTATTTTCGAAGGGCTGTGGCCCAACTAAAAACGTGTACCAACAGAGCCCCTCGAAGTCGGGTTGCGCTCGTCGATCATCTCGTCTCGGCCTTCCTCGGCACCGAGGGTGACCCGACTGCGCATCCCCTGGCCACCCTTTGTCCTGGCTCATGTAATGCGCCTTGACAAAGTCCTATGATGTCCCTTTCCTGTCTTCGTTCTCTCTAGGCCGTGGGGCTCGTATTTTTTCGATTTTTAATCGAAAAACTCCGCCCCTTGCGAGCTTCACGGTCGTATGTGTCGTTTTTCTTTGCCTGTGCGTTGTCATGGATTTTCTACCTTTACTTGGAATGAGCTTTTTGAGATGAACTTCGCCCCTAAAATTGGGTTCGATTTCTAAATTTGAAACAGACTTCGCCTCTGAAATTGAGGCGAATTCGCAACCGAACATCGCCCCTGAAACTGGATGCGATTTCGACATTTGAAATCGATTTCGCCCCTGAAATTGAGGCGAAATCGCAACCGAACATCGCCCCTGAAATTGGGTGCGATTTCGAACTTTGAAAAAGACTTCGCCCCTGAAATTGAGGCGAAATCGCAACCGAACATCGCGCTTGAAACTGGGTGCGATTTCGTAATTTGAAATCGATTTCGCCCCTGAAATTGAGGCGAAATCGCAACCAAACATCGCCCCTGAAATTGGGTGCGATTTCGAAATTTGAAATCGACTTCGCCCCTGAAATTGAGGCGAAATCGCAAAAAGTGTCGATCTCGCTTGTCGTTGCCCAATTATTGGGTGTCGGATTCGAAAAGTCTTTGGTAAAATTTGAAAAAGATTCCCTCGAGCCGTTATGCGCTTGGGAAGCGGAACAGTCGCCTCGGAATGGTAAAAGCCGTTGACATTAACTGTTCATTATTAACTGTTCATTATGACAGTTAATGATGGCTTTTTACTGGAAATTGTGTAAATTCGAGCGATTTTACCATTTTGCCCCTGACTCTTTCTCCTATAAATACTCTCTTCCGCCTCCCTTACCCAGTTTTCACTTCTCTTTTCCAACTTCTCAAATTTTCTCCCAATTCGTATTCGAAAACCCTTCACACCATATTCAAAATTTTCGAACTTTCGCCCAAAAATCGCCCAGTTTTTTCATCAAACTTGCCGTTCTTCGCCGTAATCGTGTTGAAATTGTCTTGTTCTTGATCTTTCGTCCATTAACCAAGCCATTCTCTCTTCAAATTTCGAACAAATTAGGGTTTTTCGCCCCTAAATCGATTTGAAAATCTCGGAGTTTAATCGCCGTTCCCTGCTCCGATCAAGATCCGACGTCCGACCATCCTCTCCGGCAAACTAAGGTACTTTTCCTCCCTTTTACTTCTTCTTTTGCATGTGATTTTTTCTTCGTTTTTCTGGGTAACTGTTGGTTGCCCTACTTTCTTCCCCTTTCGTCCCTTTTTAGCCCTCTTTTCGCATCTTTAGATGTCGATTTGAGGTCTACACTTGGATTTGCGTCACCCAATCGCTGTGCGGGCTGATCTGGGTTGGGAGGCGAAAGTATGGTTGCCGCGACCGAGGTCATGGGGTGAAGACCATGCCTCGGTTCGTCGTTTATTGACTTGGACTTTGACCCTGTGTCGATATAACGTAACCGTTGCTTTCTTGCCTTCAACGCAGATGACGCACTCAGGTGACTCTTCTTCTGCCCCTCGGCCGCGCGCACAGAAGCGCGCCCCTGTAGCGGCTGCGACTACTTCGCAACCAGAACAAGATGATGCCCCTGCGCCGCGCGCCGCGGTAGACGTGATGGGGGTGTATAAAACTGCTAGGATCGAGGAATCCTTCATAGCCACCTATACCCCTGCCGCACTGAAGGAGTTTTGCGATGAATACGGGATTAGACCCCCCGTAGTGCTCACCGTCCCCGAAGCCGGGTCCATTCTATCTGACCCCCCGCCGGAGTGGTTCGCAGTCCATGAGTTGTCTATCGCCAGTGGGTTGCGGCTGCCCGTTCCTAGGTTCACCGCGGCGCTCCTTGTTCATTACCATCTGTGTCTTGCCCAACTGACCCCTAACTCCTTCTTGACCATCAACGGCTTCGTAATGGCCTGTCTGGCTGCGAAGATTCCCGTTTCAATCGACCTTTTTCAGTCCCTTCACCGGGTGTCCTCCAACCAGTTCGGGTTCTTTACTTTAGGACCCCGCCAAATTGATGACGGCAACTATGTGACGCAGCCGACCAAACCCCGTAAGAACAAAACTGTCTGGAAAAACAGGTTCATTTGGGTTGGTTTGGACGCGACTGCGACACCAGTTAACCGTCCCCTATTCGTGCGGATTGCGGGTGACCTTCCTGAGTCGACTCGGGTGCAGCCTAGAATGGGTGCGCGCATTTGCGAGCTGCGCGACTACTTTTTTCAACCCAAGGGTGCGGAGCCAAAGGATCGCGTTTGGACACCCACCACTGACCAAGCCATAGACAATGAATGGCTACTGGCTGCGGGCCTTATGGAGCCCGTCAATGAAGCTCAATTTCGTAGGATACTTTCTCTTGTATTTTAATTGCTTTTTTGCTTGTATTTGCCTAAGTGTTTTTCCATCTTCTTTGCGCTTGCAGAAGCTGCATACGCCGAGGTAGAGAAGGAAATACTTAAACTTCCCAAGGAAACCATGTGGCGAATGATGCTTCAACGGGAGAAGGGCGCAGACGAACACGAAAATGTGCAAGCGGGTCGCGAAGAGACTGCTGCGCTGAAACAGGCTGGCGCATCCAAGAAGAAGAAAGGCGCTGGCGGCAAGCGCAAGCGAGGTGAGCCTTCCTCGTCGCAGCCATCTCAGTCGAAGAAGAAGAAGAAGGCGTCTTCTTCGACTCCCATAGCCGCGGAGCCGGTCCGCGAGGTGCCAATGCACCAAGAAGCATCATCTCCGCGGTCGCCTGTTGTACAGGAGGTGGCTGTTCCGCACTCACCTGTTGTACAGGAAGTGCTTGCGCCGCACTCACCTGTTCAACAGGAGGCGTCTATGGAACATCAGGTATCAATGGAGGCACCTGATGCGGAGCAGCCGAGGTCCCCACCAATCAGCCGCCGTCCCGGCAAAGAAACTGTTGCGGAGCCCTCATCCCCAGTAAGTACTCTTACTGGCTGTTCCCTTCTATTTCTTGTGTATGACTTGCTATTTTTTCTAAATTGTCCTTCCCCTGCAGGTTCACGACAATCAGCGTGCGGGCAAGTCTCTCCGCCACTATCCATCGCAACCGAGTGGTGGAGGCGAAAGCATGGACGGGAGCGAGCACAGCATGGGTGCGTCTCCTTTCTATGATGAGGGGACTGCGTTTGGCCCAAGTAAGTTTACTTCCATTCGTGCTAAAGGTCCTTTTGCTTACCGCCGCTCTGATTTGCCTTCGCTCTCAGGCTTGGGTGGCCTTCCGACGCGGTTAATGCCCATAACCGACGACATGGGGCAACCCATACCTAATGTGGATGGGATCTGGGCTATGAGGGGGTTGACGGAGTCTCTCAACGAGGCATACTTGCCTTTCCGTGACTGGGCGCGCAACCAGCCCACACCCAGCAACTGGCTGGAACATTTCTGCGGTCATGCTCTCAGCGTAAGTTTCCGAGAAACCATCTTTTTTGCCTCTTTTTACCTTGTGGGTTTTTCTTCACTTTATTTCTCTTTTGCAGTTGGCTGGTATCGCAACCCATATATTTGATCGTTATGGTGACCCCGCCACCCGCATACGGAATGACGAGATCAAGTATAAGGAGCAAGCCGCGATAACGGCGCAACAAGATAGGGATATCAGAGCGCTGACTGCGAATGCTGCCGAGCTGCACATCCAAATCTTTCAAGCCGGTGAGCGCGTGAAGGAGGCAGAATCCAAGGCGGTCGCGGCTGAAGAAAGGGCATTGAAGGCAAAGGCTGATGCCAATGCAACCATGAGCCAACTTGCCGATCTTTACAAGGATAACGACAAGCTGAAACGCATCAGCTCCTCCGTGAGCGCGGATAATGAGAAGCTCAAAGAGGCCCATGCGCAGCTAAAGGAAGATCTTGCTGCGGCCTTGGAAAGAGAGAAGGCGCTGAAGTCGGCGGAGGAGGGTCTGCTGCGGAGAGTGGAGAACGCAAAGGGCCATGCTTGGTTCTGGGCGCATCGGGCTTGCAATGCCAAAGCCAAATTTCTTGCCTCTCCTGACTTCCAAGTGCTGATAAACGACAAGATGGGTGAGGTGCGCTTTGAAGCTGCAGTGGGTATGAATCAAGCTGCCATTTCCGCGCTGAGGAAAGTGGATGCGATCTCGGACAAGCATCCAAAAATCTTAGCTCCAGTGGAGGTGGAAGCGTACAAGGCTGCTCTAGAGCGCGCTGCAACGCAATTTCTTGCCTCCTACGAGGATTCTGATGTCGTCGCACAGGGCTTAGAGTTCATGCTGGCGAGGCGGAACAGTCTGATGGATGAGGCGCGGCGAGACATTTGGCAGCTGCCCGAAGACATTAATTTTGACGAGGTCGCGCCTCAGCCGGAGCCCAGGGAGCAGCCAGTGTTCACACCACCACCTGTCATTAACATTGAATCAGATGATGGCGATGAAGTTGATGATGATGATGATGGTGGTGATGATGAGGCTGATGATGACGATGACGGCGACGAGGAGCAAGAAGAAGATGATGCAGGCCAGCCAGAGCCCACAGCTACAGCCGATGCCGCCACCACAGATGTTGCCCCATAGATAATATTTTTTGTACTTGTACTTTTGAACAATTTTTATGTTGAACAATTCGATGATGTACCACCGCAGCCGCCTCGAAGGGGGTGCTTTGGCTGCGGTTTTTGACAATTTCCTCGCTCTTACTTAGTTAAATAACTAAGTACTTCTTTCTTTCGATTGTCTTCAATACTTGCAAAAATATATCCTTGTCCTTTTAACAATCACCCTTGTCTTTGAAGTAGACACAGGCATCGCAGTTGGACTTCGCTGTGATCAAAAACACTTTGCTCCTGAAAAAGGAGACAAAATCGCAATCGGATGTCGCCCCTGAATTCGGGTGCGATTCCAAATTCGATCTTGTAACCACGCCCTTGAAAGTTGGGTGGTTGTCGCAACCGAACATCGCCCCTGAAACTGGGCGCGAGCTCGACGTCTTGAAATTCACTTCGCCCCTGAAATTGGGCGCGAGTGTGATATGACTGAATGACTCAACTCCTTAAAGGAGGTAAACATCGCAATCATATATCGCCCCCGAAATTGGGTGCGATTTTGACTTAACGAATTTTACCACTTGTATAAATTTTGACATAATACCTGCAAAACAACAACAAAAATAACTTATTATTTAGGTGCGCCCCTCGAGGTATTAACCCAAGGGTGGAATATTATGGCTCAACTTGTTTTCTGTGGGCCATTATAACTCATCCTTCGTTCGAAGTAGAACTCGGATATTAACGAGGGTCGAGCCCGAGATGTCATTTTGGGTCGATGAAGTTTCGACTCGACTATCCGGGCCCGTGGATCTGGGGTTCTACGCCTCATATATACCCAGCATCGCAGTGCGGATGTCCATAAATGGAGGGCCCCCTGATTACTGGGCACGAGTGCGTAGGCGAACGAATCCGAGCTGGAGACATGTTCGCCGAGGGCCGCGTCTGCGACCCTGCCTCTGATGCGAGCCGGGTGATCCATGAATCCCTATTCAACGCGCACCCAACTTAGTTGGGATGAATATAACGTCTTAACCCGCATCAGGTAACCATTGAAATTTGAATTGTCGCCGACCGCGCCCGAATAACGAAGGTATTCGAGTCCCCATTGAAGTATGGGCGATCCGCGGCCGACCATCGGAGGCGGTGATGTCCCTCCCCCAACAGTGGTTATTCACCGTTCGAGTGGTGATAATCCGACTCGACCTTGCTTTAGCACACCGTCCTTGATCTCATCAAGTCCGACGAAGTGCGGCTTGGAACGAACTTTCCTCATTGAGACCGACGAAGTGCGGCTCAGAATAGGACTATACACCAAGACCGACGAAATGCGGCTTGGAACAGATTTGTTGGTCGCGGTCGGTGAAATTCCGGGCTCAACCAATCTTACTTCATGAAACTTTAGTATAATAAACTAAATTACTGAAATGATGGAAACTACTTGGCCGCAGGCCCTTTCATTAATTTAAAACAAAGGAAATACATCGTTTTGGATGCGCAATGCGCTACATTCTTGATAAAATGACTAAGTACAAAATGGAGAAAGAAGTTTAAATAGGACCGGAGGGAGTATAGTATTGGTTCATGAATTTGTGAATACAATTTGCTCTCTCTCGATCTCTCTCTCTCTCTCGGCTTACAAATAACTATTGTTTCATAATTTTCAAAAGTTTCATTCTCTTATAAGAATCGAATCAAGTTCAGGTTGGATGATTTTGTTAAGTAGCATTGGTTAATAATAAGGGTTCATGAACAGGACAGGATTGAGTTTACTCATGTTCTACCACGTCGAGTTTCGCATAATGTCACCTTTGATGCAAACAATTAGAGTAAATAATACTTTGAAATGAAGACCCTATAATAGGCTCTAAGAATAGGATGTATTATAAGTCTTTAAGTTAGTTATTATTCTTGTAATTGATTATAAAGTTCTCCCTTTACTACTTACTATTCCATGTGGTAATTTATTGTTGAAAGAGTTATATCTGAAAAACCTCAACTAGATTAAAAGTCAGAGGATCAGAATCATGACACTTATTAACACAGTTATGCATATAGTCAATGACTTTATTAATTTGTAATACGATCAATAAATTATATAAAGATTTTGATGTATATTATTAAGCGAAATATGTTTTCTCTTGGTAAGATGATTACGTATTGTAGAATTATGGGCTTATTTGCAATCTCAACAAAGAAAACAATAAATGAATAATGCAAATAGAGTTGCAAATTAGGAGGGTTAGATCTATTTCATGTATGGTCAGAGCTGGTTGGGTCATATTGAGTTCGTGTCATGTCGGATCAGATTGAAACTACACGTTGAGTCGATTTTGGTTTAGAAGTCTGTCAATCAAGTCGTGCATTATAAGGTAAATTTTTTGAAGGTTAGGTTGATCTGCATTGAGATCCTCATCGGGCCGGGGATGGTTACTAAATTTTTTTATCGCATCATTTTGAGACAACTTCTTTATCCATTGATATCTTACTTTATAAAAACATACATATGTGGAAGTATTTTTCCATATGAATCCAACGACATGCATTTCATAATTTTTTGATAAGTATTTATTCTTATATTTGTAACTCAAACTCTTAACTCGATCAATACATAATCTATACTTTTATAGAGGTAGTAGTAATCAACATTTTTATAAGAGCTACCTAATACTCTTTAATTAAGTGATAGTTGACACTTAATTATGAATTCACAACTAAATTATAATTTTTTCATACGCTAAAGAATGCTCAATGTGTGACATTTATGTGTATAGCACAATTATATAACAATGTTTTTTTTGGTGAAACGAGTATCAACGATACAAATAGCGAGCCTTGGCGCTGTACAGGCACTCAAACTAGTTAAGAATCAAACCCGTGGCCTCTCGCCCGAGAGTTGTAGTTCCTCTCAATTCTTGGTAAATCCTGCCACATGCTAAAGAAAAACAAAAGGAGCTGATCATTCCCGCCAATTGACAAAACCCGCTTTTCCACATGAACAAACTCCACTTCAACTGTTTTACCTTCAACCTGCTCAAAACCTCTGCTGACTTGCTCTGAAACTTCCAAATTACGCCTTTTAGATGTTCACTTATTAATCTGCACTCTTTATATCACAGGAAGATTTATCTCTTAGCAATTGCACACCAACTGTTCGACAAAATGTCACACTGAACTCCTGAGTTGGTACGAACCCAATTTCTAAACTAAATTTCAGTAATTAGTCTAAAATGCATAGTTGTATGTATATTGAATTATTGATGTCAGACTCGGTTTTATTCCAAAACCCTTTTGGGTTCTTGTCTCAAATTGTATAGTTTTCGAACCCCATCTTCGGGTGCTGTATTTTTCACTTGGATGTGCTTGATTGTGTAATCATTTTATCAACCCATGTAATAATCATTGGAGTATATGTAAGAATCACATTCCCTGCTCGTCATTGCCCACTCTATTTAACTGAACATATTTCGTTACATTGTAACGATGATTATAGGCTCGAGGGTTCCCTTTACAGCCAAATAAGTAGAGTGTGAATGGCAATTGTTGCTTCAAACGTCAACAACAATGGGACCTTCCAAATGTAATGCGATATTCGGATTCCTTCTTCAATGTGTGATTAGTTGGTTCTGAACCTTTTGATCCACAAAATTTGTTTTAGAACAAGCCTATAGCTTTCTTATTATCTTGAATTGACATTGCAGGGACCAAAACATTTATGTTTTTATTGAATTTTGGCATAATGTTCAATAAATTTAGTTTGGCCCCCAGTCTGCAAAATTTGTTTTATGAATTGTTTGATATTCTCTCCAACATATTTTCAATTGTTTGTGAACATCAGTTTTCTTGACTTAGCCATCGATCTTTGATGTAAAACATCAAAAAAATTAGACTTTAGCCAATAGTATTTTCGAATGAGAGGAAACCTTATCAGTTCGTAAATTTGTCACCTTCTTCCTTTACTTTCTTTCCCATTTTGGCTCTTAATTTTTCGTGGTTGGCAAATCTTGTTTTGTTTGATTGATCCTGTTGCAGTTCATTCATGTTGTTCTGGATGTACCCTAGTTCTTTCTCTATTTTGATACGGAGTATGTTTTTTCCGAGCTTGGCTATAGTATTACGTCACATTTAGTGTGAAAAATGTTTATGATCGACTTTGTAATATATCATGCAAATAGATTGGTAATGAAAATGGATTGCCCCTGTTTCGACTCTGGTTGTCACTCTGAGTATTCATTTAATTATCAATAAATTTGCTATACTGGGTAAACATTGTTCAGAAGTAAGTTCAGAAACTTTCATCTGAAGTTTCTGATTAATCTGCCAGCCCAACAGTGACTGGAGCACTCCCCCTACAGCTGATATGCCTTGTGTTGTTTTAGGATTGTCCAAAATATTAAGCATTGATGAAGTGATATTCTCTTTTATATCATTTTTAAATATTAATGTGAGAAGAGGCTACTGGAGTCTGATAAGTTCTTGCTAGCATTATGCTTGGACAAGGAATCAAGGATGACAGAAGAGAGTGATTGAGGTTCCGTAGCTAGTTCAGAACTTACGATCCATGACCTAAGTAAATGTATTTCATTTAACGCATAAAATTTGAGGCTTTTGAGCCCGCTTCACCTTCTTGGAATCGTAGAGGTCCTTATATGAATTACTCCAAAAAATCTCTACCTAGACTCTATGAATGCTCGAGAACATGAAGCTATAGAACCATATCACAGTAGCTGAGTAATATAGTGTATAGTAAATCATTTAACAACATGTTGTGAAGAGCTCTGGAAAGAAGAGCTGTATAATCGAGTTTGTTTATTTTTCGATAGTAAAACCATATATTTTCTTGTTCAACTACTTACAGGGTCACTTAATGGAAAAGATGGGGAGTTGCGGCAACAAGAAGTGGATTTTTCCTAGTTACAGTGAGACCAGTGCCTTCAGACATGTCCATCGTGTCAGGTGAAGCTGCAGCAGGCAATGCCCAGTTGAATTTATGCACAAGATTAGCTAACACAAGCTCATTATTGGCCATTGCAAATTGTATTCCTGGGCATAACCTTCTACCTGCTCCAAAAGGAATCAGTTGGAAGTCGTGCCCTTTGAAATCGACAGCAGAATTCAAGAACCTTTCAGGACGGAACTCCTCAGGTTCCTCCCAAGTATTTGGGTCTCTATGGATTGCCCAAGCATTAATAATAACCGTGGTCTTAGCAGAAATATCATAGCCATTTAGTTTCAATTCTTGGGTTGACTCTCGGGGCACCAACAATGGTATTGGGGGATGAAGCCGTACAGTCTCCTTGATTACTGCTGTCAAGTACTTCATCTTCTCCAGGTCCTCTTCTGTTATGGCATTTTTGCTTCTTACAACTTCTCTTACCTCTGTTTGTAGCTCTTTCATAACTCTCGGATTTTTTAATAGCTCTGTCATTGCCCACTCCAGCACTGTGGTAGTCGTATGAGTTCCAGCTGCGAAGGCTTCCTACATGAAACACCGTGGATGATTCAGAACAATGAGAATCATGCAACTAGTTGACAACTGGAAGACAGAAGGTGTGCTTACTGTCTTCTCAGAATCAAGTAAGTGTAGAGGCTTTTAATAAGCAATTTCTGTGCATTCATACCCATCAGAAATATCAGAGTCTGCGTGATATTTTCTACATACTGAGAGTTGTCATTGATGTATACGTACTCATAAATGGCAAAAATTAGCAGTGTTTATCATATGAACTTGAAAATAATTGAAAGGTGAAAAAATTGAAGAAATGACACTGTCATTTCTCTTTGCAATAATGTCCGTCTCCTTCCCCCATTTCCATGTAAGTGGTGTGTTTATCTTACTCCCTTGTATCACTGTAAGTAGTTTTAGGCTACAGTGGAATATCTGCAAGATTCCACAACAACCTTCCTAAAGATCTTATAATCATTACACAATATTCAAATATTAAGGCTGGTTATAATATGTGGCCCTCATTTTATAGTCTGTGAAATTTATGCATTAGGATCAGTGAACTACATTTTCAGATCTTATGTTTCTTGTAAATGTGGAAGGTTGTTCCAAAATTAGTGCATAGAGATGTTAACTAGCTGTAATTTATAACTTACCAGTATCAGAGCTTTGATTGCTTCTCTTTCAATAGGAAAACCAGCTGCATTTTCTCTCTGGACTTCAAGTAGAACATCTACAAAATCCTTTGTTCTGTCCTCAAATGTGCTCTCTCTACTGCTTTCCTGTGTTCTTGGTTGCTCCAAATGTTCGCTAAGTATCTCCTCAAGTACAACATCGAATTTCTTAGCAACCTTGTCCATCCTCGCATTTAAACCACTGACTCGATCAACCCAAGCTAGCCATGGTATAAAATCTCCCACATTAAATACCCCAAGAAGCTCCATAAGCTCACCCAGAAACTCCCTGAAGTCAGTTTCGCCACTATATTTCTTACCAAATGCCACTCTACATACGACATCATTTGTAAAAGTGGTAAACAATTTGCTTAAGTTCACTACTGATGATAAACCCTTCTCAATATTTTCCATCAGAAGAGCTGTTTCTTCCTCTCTGATACCTCTATAAGAACGCACCCTCCTGTTGCTTAACAGTTGCACAACATATAAGCTCTTCATCTGCCTCCAATATTCGCCATAAAACGCAGCTCCAACCACCCTGCTGTTGTAAAGCAACTTATCACTAATGCTTGAATAAGGTCTATTAGAGAGTACAGAATCATGTGTTTTCATGATCTCCTTAGCTACTCTTGCTGATGACACAATAATTGTAGGTTTGCTTCCTAAGTGTATCAACATAAGCTCTCCATATCGCGTAGATAAGGATCTCAGAGACCGGTGAGGATGCTTGCCTAGTTGGTGTAGATTTCCGACAATTGGTAATTTTCGTGGAGATGGTGGTAGGCGTTTGTTTTGTGCATGATTTGTGGATAACAGTTTGTAGAGAGAAACCAAGAACAGGAAAATGGGGAGAAGTGAGACAGGGTGAATGTAAATTGAGTTAAGTAGTTTCCGTAACATGGGTAGAAGAGTCAACATTTTCAATCTGTGCATAGCTTGGTTCTTATGGTTCTCTGAGTTTCCCTAACACTTCCTGCAACTCATACAGAGTCCTTGGAGCTAAGATTTCATTGAAGCTTGGTAAACTGTTGCTTTCTTTTTGGAGCTGAACTTTTGATTGTGCATGTGCTAATGGGCGCTTTTAGTGCAAATGAGGTATGTACTTGCCCTAAAATAAGAAAAGTATATCTTGTACTCTTGTCTTTGATCCCACTCCCTATTTGTCTATTCGAATAGCACAATGATATCGAATTCAGATGAAATCTGGTAAATGGGCATGAGTTCGGGTCTGAGGATAGGCTTCTCGGATATGGAAATTGATCACCCTCGATTAATGTCCGAGTTCCAGTTGATCCCTCCAGACTAGTAACTTATCAAATAAAACAATGGATACCAAAATATGTGATTTTACATATATTTGACAGCCGTATTAATAAATAAATTGATTTACAAAGGGATTCAAATTGGAGAGTTGTAATAACTTAATCCTCTACAAGTCTGTGACTAATGTGTCATGACAAAGATGATTTCAGTTTCTAATAATTGTGTCGTTTTCTTTAAATTTGTCAAGATTCTTACGTCTGATCTTCTTTTGAATAATGTCTAAACTTTATCATCTGTGCTTATGCGATAAGATCATCAATTATTTCTCAAATCTTGCTAAACGGTCCGATAACTATGCGTGATTACATTCTTGCACAATAGCAATAGCATACCACTTTGTTTGGGTAGTGACTTTTACCTTCTAGTACGAGTTTTATACTCCTCTCTCTCTACTAATCACTAAAGAAAGTGTAAAAATCAATAGTCGATTAGTCGAGACTCGAGAGTATAATAACCACTGGCCCGAATTTCGCTATGCGAGTATATGCGCCAAGATTGAATTTGGATAGCTAGTGTTAGCTCCATGGCTGCATTATGCTTGATGCTACCAATTAGTCATATACTGACAAACCATGGATACATAAGAATATAGACATTCTGAATAAAAATTATGACTTTGTGGAATACGATGTCATGGATCGAGATAGGACAGAATAGTCACCGCTATGGTACTAGTTTATGAGGAAGATGAGGAGTATGAAAGAAGATAGGGTTATTTATTCATGTAAGTCTTAACAAGTTTATGATAAGGAGCACATACGTGTGGTATCCGATGAACATTAGACACTGTCCTCTTCTAGTGTTTGCCAAAAAATTTCCCTTTTATCTGTATTGGCAGTATCTTCTAGCAGTCTTGTGTCGTCTGCAATTCATAAAACTCCTGAGCAGCGCAACTGATGTTTATCCGTCTGCTATCCCGTCTCTTCTGAAATCGTTTGTTCTCTTCATTTGTGCTCTCTAGGGATCCGTGTTTACACCTCAACCATCAGCAGAGACTTGTGATTAAGACGGTTTTCTGACATTTTCACTAGTACTCTTAATTCAGTTTTGCATTGCATCAGCGATTGCATCATACAATCATACGGAAAATTTTAGTGTAGAAGTATGTGCCCGGTTTTACTACAACAACAACAACAACCAAGCCTTATTCCCAAAATGATTTGGGGTCGGCTAACATGAATCGTCATCCAGTAACCGTCTTGTGTACGCCAATAAATTTCGAAAACGTTGTAAATATTTTAGAAATATTTAAACACTTTCAAAAGAAATTTAGAAAGTCGTCAAAATAAATAAAAAGTTTAAAAAATATTGCAAGAAACAGATAAACTTTGTACACAAGTTAAAAAGTTTTGGAAAAATAGTTGGAAAAACCAAACAAATAAATCAAAAGGGGTCAGAAAAAGTCCTCCACATGGATAGAGTCTCGCCACCCTGCCCTATCCAACACCATACTCTCTTCAAGCCCTAGGAAGCTCATATCACTTCTAATCACCCTCGTCCAAGTCATCTTGGGTCTTCCCCGACCCCTACTAATATTATCACTTCTCCACCCTTCTACTCTTCTAACCGGCGCCTCACTAGGCCTCCTCCTCACGTGGCCATACCACCTCAGTCGGTTCTCCATCATCTTATCCCCTATGGGTGCAACCCCTACTTTCTCCCTAATAACTTCATTTCTCAACCGATCACGTCTTGTATGTCCACACATCCACCGTAACATGCGCATCTCCGTCACACTCTGTAAGTTTTCTGAATAGAACTAGGAGCATGTTTGATAGTATGATTGTGATTTCTGTAGACTGTAATGTAACACCATCATCTCATTTCCGAGCACTGGTGTATCGGTGTCCACTGCTGGCCTCGGCCTATGGGATTTGCCATGGATGATTGCAAGTCTCTTTACTTCAAATTAAAGTTAGTGTCTTTACATGGTTACAGAGTTACACCATTCTTTTCAGTTGTTGAATTTGGCACAGACATTGGACTATTTTGATGATCGAAAATACTTGTGTACTCTCACATGTTGCAATAAGAGCTTACCATAACTTTACTTGTCTTTGATAACACCCATTTGTACAGGACAATACTAGTACACATTTACACTAGATGTGACAAATGCACTTGTAACACTTTATTTTCGATAGGAATGGTGTAGTGAAGGTAGTGGAATGGAGGAGGAACGATGTTTAATTATCCTTCCCAATCTTTTCAATAAAGCAGGGACTGGGACTAAGTCTACTGAAGAGGCTGTCTGCTCTCCTTCAGTTTGTAATGGAACCAAGGGAAATTAAATATGAGGAGTTGCAATAGCAAGAAGGGGACTTTTCCTACGCATTGAGAGACCAGTGCCTTCAGACATGTCCAAAGTGTCACCTGCAGCTCCATCTGGCAATGCCCAGTTGAACTTGTGCACAAAGTTAGCTAACACAAGTTCATTGTTTGCCATTGCGAATTGTATTCCTGGGCATAACCTTCTACCTGCTCCAAAAGGAATCAGTTGGAAGTCATGCCCTTTAAAATCGACTGCAGAATTCAAGAACCTCTCAGAACGGAATACCTCAGGTTCCTCCCAAGTACTTGGATCTGTCTGGATAGCCCAAGCATTAATTATGACCATGGCCTTGGCAGGAATATTGTAACCATTTATTTTCAGTTCTTCTGTTGATTCGCGAGGAACCAGCAAGGGAATTGGTGGATGTAGTCGTAAAGTCTCCTTGATTACAGCTTTCATGTACTTCATGTTCTGCAGGTCCTCTTCAGCTATGACTTCTTCGTCTCGAATGATTCCTCGTACCTCTTTTTGCAGTTTGTCCAAAACTCTTGGATTTTTTAAGAGCTCTGCCATTGCCCATTCCAGCACTGTTGCAGTTGTATGCGTCCCAGCTGCAAAGGCATCCTACATGAAACAGCGAGATTGTTCAAGCATGAAGTTCACAAACTTCTGCGACTAATTGCCTAAACATGCTTTGCTAATGCATCATCTAGTGTGCCTGCATCAAGGATTGCCATGAGACACATATCTTTCACTGGTATGATCGCTTCCACTCTTAAATTTTGAAACTTATAAAAATGTGTTTGGACTGCACCCATGGGTTGGGGGCTTCTCTTTGACGCTAATACTATGGAATATGTGCAGGAATTTGAAGACATAGTAGGTTAGTTTGAATATTCCAGCATAAAAAAAATGTACTTGTGATCGAGTAGTGATGAACACCTAACTGCTATGCATAATTGCGAGTTTACAAACAGTAGATTTCTGCACTTACCACTATCAGAGCTTTGATGCTCTCTCTCTCAATTGGAAAACCAGCCAAATTTTCCTTCTGAAATTCAAGTAGAACATCTACAAAATCCTTTGGTATGTTCTCATCTCGATTCTCCCTGCAATTTTCTTGTGTATCTTTTCGTTCAGAGTGCTCAGTAACTATCTCTTCAACCAGCATATCGAATTGGCTGAAAACTTTATCCATCCGTTTATTCAAACCATTAAACCGATTGATCCAACCCATCCAGGGAATATAATCCCCTACATTGAACACTCCAAGCAGCTCCATAAACTCCTCCAAAAGATCCCTGAAATCGACACTTTTACACTTCTGATCCCCACTGTATTTCCTTCCAAATGCCACCCTGCACGTTATATCATTTGTTAATGCTGTAAATTCTTCACTCAAATTGACAGCTGATGTAGATTTCCTAATATTTTCAACCAGGATAGTTGTTTCCTCCTCTCTGATAACCCTGTAAGATCGAACTCTTTTGTTGCTCAGGAGCTGCAGCACAAATATACTCTTCATCTGCCTCCAGTATTCTCCATAAGGTGCAGAAGCCAAGTCCCTGCTGTTGTAGAGCATCGTATCATTTACGATTGAGTAAGGTCTGTTTGATAGAATAGCATCATGTGTTTTGAATATCTCCTTGGCTACGCTTGCTGATGAAACAATCAGTGTAGGTTTACGGCCTAAGTGGATCAACATGAGCTCCCCATATCGCTCTGACAGGGTTTGCAGGTCGCGATGAGGATGCACTCTGAGCTTATGAAGATGCCCAAATATTGGCAGCTTTGGTGGAGATGGGGGTAAGTTCTTGTTTCGCGCAGAACTGGTAGAGAACCATTTGTAGAGGAAAACTAAGAACAGAAAAAAGGGAAGGAATGATACAGGATGCATATTGCACATTAAGTTCACTGCAGAAAACCAGACATTTTTTTTCCCTTTGAACATTAGTAGGAACGATAGAAGGCTACTTCTCTATCAGTCTATCCTACGTACAGTTTTTTTTTTTTTTTTTTTTTTTTATCGGCAATTTACTGGCCCGTAGGACTCAGTCCCTGTATCGCCTTTTTTTGCTTTCTCCCAAAGAAAAATCTGTCATCAGTGAATTAACATACTACTCATACATTAAATTTAACAATTTGTTTGAAATATAAATGATATACTCTTCCTACCCAAAGAGTTATCCCCCTTATGTTTGGCCGTTTTGACTGGTTATGTTGGGAAATACTTCTAGACCAAATGAAATGTCCACTTGCCTTAAAATTTAGTGGATTTGGTAGAATGCATTGTAGAATAAAGCATGGACTCATTTTTACAACATGTGAACGATCATTTTGTCTAAAAGTAGCTCTCAACAAAGTTTGTCAAAACTGTCAAACGAAAAGGGAAGAACTCTTTGAGTAGGAGTGTAGTATTCTTTAATCATTACGTGCAACAATGGGAGGACAACAAGAGTTGTCAATTGTTGTGTCGTGGAAATTTATTTGGATGGCCTGGGCTGGGACCAAGTACTACTTGTTTTTCAAGGGAAATTTGTACTCCCTCCATTTCATTCATTTCTTTACGTTGGGCTTGGGTTCCCCTCACAAAACCCGGCCCGACGTAAAGAAATGAATGAAATGGAGGGAGTATGGTACATTGGTACCCTAGAAGGTTTTGATTAGCGCACGTCACTTCGATATCTCTATGTTTAAAGATTTTGCTTATGGTACCAAATACTTTTAACTTTTATGCACAATTTAGACAGGTCAAAATTAAAATTCTTATAACAATTTTCACAATTCCAAAGGAAAATAGTATAATTGGTAATTTGTAAATGGTAATAATTCTTTTAAGTTATATCTTCGATGCCCTAGGCAAGTTTGGAGACGTCCTAAATTTATTGAGAAAGTAGATGACACTGGTGTATTGGTGTCTAGTTGTCCATTGGCCTCAGCCTATGGGCTTTGCCATGGATGATTGCAAGTCCCTTTACTCCAAATTAATGTTTCTGTCTTTACATGGTTACAGAGTTACACCATTTGTTTCAGTTGTTGAAAATGGCACACACATTGGACTATGTTGATGATCAGAAATGCTTATATATTCTCACATAATGTGATAAGAGCTTACCATAAGTTTACATATCTTTAATAACACTCATTTATACGGAACAACACTAATACATTAATCGTGACCAATACACTTGTAACACTTTATTTTCGATAGGAATGGTGTAGTGAAGGTAGTGGAATGTGAGAGGAGCGATGTTTAATTTTCCGTCCAAGTATTTTCAATTATGCAGGGACTGGGACTGGAGTCTACTGAAGAGGATGTCTTCTCTCCTTCAATTTGTAATAGAAGTTATGGAACCACCGGAAATTAAATAGGAGGAATTGCAAATTGCAATAGCAAGGAGGGGACTTTTCCTACGTATTGTGAGACCAGTGCCTTCAGACATGTCCAAAGTGTCACCTGCAGCTCCATCGGGCAATGCCCAGTTGAACTTGTGCACAAGGTTAGCCAACACATATTCATTGTTTGCCATTGCGAATGATAACAATTTATGAATTGGTTGTAGCACTAGCCCTTTTATTCGCAAATCTTTTTTTCTTTAATTCGATAAAAGAAAATAAATATGAGAATATACGAATTTCTTTTACAGTCTTGGACATGCATTTTTCACATTATATTAAAATTTTTCCGAAAATGAAGAATTAGTGTTGCATGCAACCAAATGACCAGTGAGATAGAAAGTTATCTCAACTATTGTTTTCTAATTTACTCAACTACCCTCGGTTATAGCCCTTCACACTCTTTCTGAAAAAAAGAAAAAAAAAAGAAAAAAACATTGGTCTTCTGACTTCTCCGACGCCGTCGCTAGAACCCCTGCGTCACCCTTTCGCCGCCCCGTCGTCCAGCCGCGCCACCACCGCGATTCTCACCCCCGTCGCCGACTCTGTTTTTGGTCTAATTTCCGCTGTCTCTCCGGCCAAATCCGTCAGCCCAATCCACTCCTTGGTTCCTTTGTTATCTAACATAATTTTCTGGTACATTTTTTACTACTTACTTAATCTCAAGTTTGATTTTCAAACATAATTTTCTGGAAACTTATCATGTTTTTGTAGTAACTTAATCCTCTACAAGTCTGTGAGTCTGTGACTGACGTGTCACCCTGGCAAATGGGTCGTTGAGTCGGTTCCGAGTCGGGATATGTCGGGTCGGTTCATATCATACAAATTTTGTTGCGTCGGGTCACAATCGGGTTTAGTTACTACTTACTAATGGTCCACTATGGGCGTTAAGATCAATTTTGGCATCACGAGTCTGGTCATTGTCGGGTAAGGTTAGGTCACCAGCAGTCATGTCGGGTCATAATCGGGTCGGGTCTGGTTGATCACAATTTCGGGCCTTATTTGGTCAGTTTTTCGGGGCGAAATGGGTCGGGTCGGGTTTGCCAGCCGTAAACGCACTCATGACAACTGACAACGATTGTTTCAGCTCAGTTTGTGAACATTACGTCGTTTTCTTTTAATTTGTCACTGCTTCATCATCTGTGCTAATGTGATTAGATCATCAATTATATGTCAAATATTACTTAAAACGTCCACTAACTTTACGTGATTAGCTTCTGGCATAGTAAGTACGGAGTATTGTAATAGCATACGACTTTGTTCAGTTGTTGGGCCCTTTGGGTAATGATTTTTACCTTCTTGCCTAGTACGAGTTTTATACTAGTTTACGAGGAAAATGAGAAAGATCGCGTTCATTATTCATGTAGTTTTAACAAGTTTATAACAAGGAACACATACATAATACATTGGACAATATGTGGTATCCATTTGTTAAAAATAATGCTAAAGTTGTAGGGTTTTAATTTGATTAGTAGGTTAGTGTGGGTAATGGGTGTTTAAAGAGGTCATTGATTTCCTTTTAAAACTCCCCCATTAGACCTATTAAAATGCTATGTAGTATGTGCACTGGTTTACTGTCAAAGTTGGGAACTCTGAATAGAACTGAAAGCATGTTTGATAGTATGATTGTGATTTCTGTAGTGTAGAACCATCATCACCTTTCCGGGAATAACACACTGCCCTCGGCCTATGAGCTTTACCTTGGATGATTGCAAGTCTCTTTGTTAAAGACATCGTGTAAACCTTTATAGGTGTTGAAGATGGCACAGACATGAGACATTGCACTATTTTGATGATCGAAAATGCTTGTGTATTATCACATGTTGCGATAAGAGCTTACCATAAGTTTACATGTCTTTCATAACACCCATTCGTACAGGACAACATCAATATTACACTAGCTATGACAAATGCACTTGTAACACTTTATTTTGGATATGAATGGTGTATGAACGTAGTGGAATGGGGGAATGGCGATGTTTATTATGAGTCAACTGAAGAGGCTGTCTTCTCTCCTTCAATTTGTAATGAAACCAAGGGAAATTAAATATGAGGAGTTGCAATAGCAAGAAGGGGATTTTTCCTACGTATTGTGAGACCAGTGCCTTCAGACATGTCCAATGTGTCACCTGCAGCTCCATCGGGCAATGCCCAGTTGAACTTGTGCACAAGGTTAGCCAACACAAGTTCATTGTTTGCCATTGCAAATGGTATTCCCGGGCATATCCTTCTACCACCCCCGAATGGAATCAGTTGGAAGTCTTGCCCTTTGTAATCCACTGTAGAATTTAAGAACCTCTCAGGACGGAATACCTCAGGTTCCTCCCAAGTTAATGGATCTCTCTGGATAGCCCAAGCATTAATTGTAACCATGGTCTTGGTAGCAATATCATAACCATTTATTTTCACTTCTTCTGTTGATTCGCGGGGAACCAGCAAGGGAAGGGGTGGATGTAGTCGTAAAGTCTCCTTGATTACGGCTTTCATGTACTTCATGTTCTCCAGGTCCTCTTCAGCTATGACTTCTTTGTCTCTAATGATTCCTCTTACCTCTTTTTGCAGCTCGTCCATAACTCTTGGATTTCTTAATAGCTCTGCCATTGCCCATTCCAGCACTGTTGCAGTCGTATGTGTCCCAGCTGCAAAGGCATCCTACATGAAACACCAAATTTGTTCAAGCATGAAGTTCAAAAACATCTGCAATGACTATTTGCCTAGGCATGCGTTGTTTATGCATCATCAAGTGGCGTGTGCATCAAAGATTTCCGTGAGACATTTATCTTTCACCGGTACAATCTTTTCCACTTAAATATTCTGAAACTTATGGAATGTATGCAGGAAATTGAAGACATAGTAGGTTAGATTGAATATTCTAGCATAAAATTTGATCTGCATGTACTTGCGAGTAGTGATGAATACCTAGCTGCTATGCAAATTGCGTACAAACAGTAGATTTTTGTACTTACCACTATTAGACCTTTGATGCTCTCTCTTTCAATTGGAATACCAGCCAAATTTTCCTTCTGAACTTCAAGTAGAACATCTACAAAATCCTTTGGTATGTTCTCATCTCCATTTTCTCCGCAATTTTCTTGTGTGTCTTTTCGTTCAGAGTGCTCAGTAACTACCTCTTCAATCAGCATATCGAATTGGCTGAAACATTTGTCCATCCTTTTATTCAACCCATTAAACCGATTGATCCAACCCATCCAGGGAATATAATCCCCTACATTGAACACTCCAAGCAGCTCCATAAACTCCTCTAAAAAATCCCTGAAATCGACACTTTTAAACTTCTGATCCCCACTGTATTTCCTTCCAAACGCCACCCTGCATGTTATATCATTTGTTAATGCTGTAAATACTTCACTCAAGTCCACTGCTGATGTAGATTTCCTAATATTCTCAACCAGGAGAGCAGTTTCCTCCTCTCTGACAACCCTGAAAGATCGAACTCTTTTGTTGCTCAGGAGCTGCAGCACAAATATACTCTTCATTTGCCTCCAGTATTCTCCATAAGGTGCAGAAGCCAACTCCCTGCTATTGTAGAGCATCTTATCATTTGCGATTGCGTGAGGTCTATTAGATAGTACAACATCATGTGTTTTCAATATCTCCTTGGCTACGCTTGCTGATGAAACAATAAGTGTAGGTTTACGGCCTAAGTGGATCAACATGAGCTCCCCATATCGCGCTGACAGGGTTTGCAGGTCGCGATGAGGATGCACACTGAGCTTATGAAGATGCCCGAAGATTGGCAGCTTTGGTGGAGATGGCGGAAAGTTCTTGTTTCGCGCAGAACTGGTACAGAACCATTTGTAGAGGAAAAAAAAGAACAGTAAGAAGGGAAGTAATGATAGAGGATGCATATTGCTCATCAAGTTCACTGGTTTCTGTAACATTAGCAATAAACCAGACATTTTTTTCCCTTCTAAGTTCTAACAATAGTTGTATCGCCTTTTTTTAGCTTTCTGCCAAAAAGAATTTATGGCATTAGTGAATTGACATACTTCATCAACAATGATGTTAATTCTTAGAAAAATTAGGTCTTGAATACAACTTTTAACTTACCACCAAAGTTTAAATAACATATCTAACGTAGCTCCGCAGTCAATGATGTATGAAATTAAAATGATATATTCTCTAATCATTAGGTGCAATAATGCGAGGACAACAACTATTGTCAATGGTTGTGTCGGGAGTATTGTTTTTGTATGGGCTGAGTACAACTACTACTTATTTTCTAACGGAAATCCTCATGGTATCCTGAACGTTTATCGCTTGGGTTTAGCACACAATACCCTTATATGTAAATTAAAGTTTGGAGACGTCTTAAACTTATTGAGAATGTAGATGACGTGGCTTAACATCTTTAGAATTACATTCAATGAAGAATCAATTTGGGCGAATTACATTTAGTGAAGAATCAATTTGGATGAATTCGTGTTTTTGGATAAAGATCATTTAGGATCAAAATTCAGATTTGAGTCAACACAGGTTTGAGGTCACTTGTGGCCTTGTGGGTGAATATCGGTTCGGTTCTATTTACTTTGGTTTGGGTCAACTTTTGATTTGCTAAATTGGGTCCATTTTGAATCACGGGTTGCATATTTGGGTCTTTAGCAGGTTTGTCATGTCTACCAATAAAGAATACACTTAACTTTCCCCAAAATATATCGGACATAAGAGGTGACTTCCTATCTTATTAGGTTGTACTTGTGGGCTAGGTAGCACCGATACGGGATTCATACACGGACACTGATACGGGTACGTAACACGCTACTTTGAAAAATAGCGGACACAGACACGTCAAAAAACCTAAACTAACAAGTACTTGAATGCGTATTTTTCAATTACGTGTACTGTTCGCGGGTAGGAAGAGGTGGGGCTGGTGCGGCCGGGTTCAGGTTGGGCTGTAGCGATGGGACCGCTAGTTGAAGTCGGTCGGATGAGGTCTCCTAAGGCGGCGCCGGTCGAAGTTGGAAGAGCCGGTCAGAGCAGGAAGTTGGGAAGTAGAAAGAGATAGAGAAATAAGACATGTAGTTGAGCTACTTGCTAGTGTAATTAGAAAATGAGAGAGTAAAATAGTTTTTTTTTAAAAAACTGTCAAAACGTTGTAGTCTTGTGTCGTGTTGGGTGTCTGGCCGGTGTCCGATTCGTGTCTAATTAAAAAAAAAACGTGTCTGTATCCTAAAATTAAGTAAAAAAAACTGGCGTGTCGGACACGTGTCGTACCGTGTCCGTCCGTGTCGGACACCGACACGGCACTAGAGAGGAGTGTCCGTGCTTCCTAGCTTGTGGCCGTTGTGGGTATCCGTAAAACGACCATGAAGCCACGTGTTACGTCGGAACGCCCATGAAAAGATACAGGAGTACAATATGTCTTAAGTCTTAAGAGGTAGCTTTTCATAATTAGAGGCAAGTCAGGCAACATATATGATGGGTCGGACATATGAACCCAGACAATCAGACCAAAGCTCTTGATTTAGGGTCTGTTCGGCAAAAGTAGCTGTAGCTGTAGCTGGTAGCGTTTTGACTAGCTGTAGCGTTTATAGTAGCTGTAGCTGTTATCTGCCAGCTGTTGGACGCTAGCGGTACAAGTAGCTGAAAATCTGTGACATGTTCGGCAAAACTAGCGGTTAACTAGCTAAAATTACATAAAAGGACATCGATATGTGCTTGCAAAATATGTTTACGTCTTTGTACGTGGAATTAATTCTAGTCAACTACTCCGTATCAAATAGAATTATATAATATACATTAATGATAATATGATGATAATAATGTTTTTTTTATAATATAATAATAATAATAATAATAACACTAAGAAATACAAAAAAAAACAACACACTACACTGAATATAACCCGGAAGAAGAAGAAAAAAAAAAATATCAAAGGGTGGAGAGAGAGGAGCAGTATTGAAGTAACATAAGGAATCATAATATGTAAATTAATAATCCCTTGATTATAGGATTAAAAGTATGGGTAATTTAGAAACAAATCACCAACATCTACCCAAACGTTACTCTCCCCAACGTTTTTAAAAAGCTACAAAATCATCTAACATCTAGCCTAAAAGCTGTATTGCCGAACACGTTAATTTTTTTAGAGTAGTGGTTGGACTAAGTCAAACCACTAAAAGCTAGTAAAAAGTTGATAAAAAAGTGGCGCCGAACACACCCTTAGTTAAGGCCCTCAACCCTTACCCGTTTGCACAAATTCGGGTCTTCACCAAAACGACAAAAAGTCAAAAAGTCCTTACTTCTAAACCCAGATAAACTAACCATGGTTAGCATAATCCTCAGCATATCCCATTCAATTGAATTAAACCATACTTAAAGGCCACCTGCACCTCTAATCTAATTTATTCGCTTGACGTGAACAGCAACAAAAAGGAAAAAAAAAAAAAAAACCATTCCGATTCCGACACGTGTACGGATAGATTTCATTACAACCGCCTCTCTAATCTAGGGTTCCTTATTTCTTCTCTTCTCAACCACCCACACGCAACAAACAAACCAAAGAAAAAATCAATCGAATAATTCTCTCTTTCTTTCTTTCTTTGTTCATCCTCATCTTCTCACCGAGTCATTCACCGAGTTACCTCATGGAGATGGAACGAGTCACCGAGTTTCCTCTGAGTCACCTCGATCGCCGCCCCAGAAAACGCGCGCGTTTGGGCTGGGATGTTGCTCCCCAATTTTCTAAGGTATATACCATCTTTCTCACCTCTTTTTCTGAAAAGTTCGTTTTTTTTATTGTTTTTTGGTTCTTTTTTCTAGATCTGATTAGTTTTAATCCGATTTTTCGATTTATGTATGTTGATCTTGATTAATTTCGATTTATGTTCGTGTTTATTGAAGATTTGAGTTTTTTTGCATGTTTAAAGATTTAATCTGTTTAATTTGATCGTTGTGATGTTAGATTTGACCTAGATCGAAAATTAGTCTATTTTTTATGCGTTCTGTAGAAAAAAGTTTGAGTTTTGTTGATTAGTAATTGTTAATTAGGCGATTGTTCGATTATAGCGATTTTTGTCTGGGAAAGTATCTTGTTGATGAAGCTTTTTATGTTTGTTGGTGTAAAATTTGCAATTGAACCTTTGAGAGTTCAATATTTACTTGATAATTGTTTTCGGAAGCTCAGTATTCGATTTTAGAGATTCGTGTTTGGGAAGATTTCTTGTTAATGAAGCTTTTTATGATTTGTTGGTGGAAATTTTGCAATCGAAATTTACGAATATTCTGAATTGAACAAAAAATTCGGATGTACTGTATATTTAGCTGATGATTGTTTTTGGAAGTTTGATACTTTGGTAATGAAATTTCGAAGATGATTTGTGGATGTTTTGTGTCGATATTTGTTGATAATGGTATGGGATTAAGAAAGATGATGAAAGGGTTAATGAAATAAATGAGAATTGTTTGGAATTGTGTTAACTTGAGCGAAACATGGATGGATGGTTGTGTGTAGGCTCAGATAGGTTTATTTTGTGGACAAGAGGTTGGAAATATTACAAGCTTTGCACCTTCGGCCGCACTATCCGATAGTACTAGTTCCCTGTTTCTCAAGGGAGCCACTCGAAACGGTTCTCCCCCATGGAGGGATGCTGACAAAGATGGGCATTACATTTTTGAGCTGGGAGAAAATTTAACTTCTCGCTGTAATTTTTCACTCCTTCCATCATCAAAACATTTTTGCGTCGTATTCTGTTGTTATTTTGGCTAGGTTTATTCTAATTGGGTCTTATCGTTGGTTATATAATGGAGACAATATAACTTGAGGGTTTTTGGTAGCTTGAGTAGCTGTGTAATTTCTTGTTTTGATACTGATTTGTTGTTTTTTTATGACTTTGACTATTACAGATAAGATTCACAGCAAGATGGGCGAAGGTATGTTCAATGCAAAACGTGTTCAAGTAACATTCTCTGATGGTGGCATCCTGGTTTTCTTAATCTTCATAATTTTGCTGTTTCAGGGACCTTCGGTCAAGTATTAGAATGCTGGGATCGTGAGCGTAAAGAAATGGTTGCCATTAAGATTGTTCGTGGCATCAAGAAATATAGAGAGGCAGCTATGATAGAGATTGATGTGCTTCAACAGATTGGTAAACATGATAAAGGAGGCAACCGGTGAGTTCCTCTCTCTATGCTGCACTTGCATCTCTGTGCTGGTGCCACTGTGGGCATTATTCATGGAGGGTTTCAACCTTTACCGCTGTTGTTAAATGTGTTTGTTCCTTGCAGTTGTGTACAAATTCGGAACTGGTTTGACTATCGTAACCATATATGTATTGTAAGTTCAATAATTGATTTGGAATGGATTTTCCCCCAATTACAAACTGGTTATGGGGTTAAGAATCATGGGTGAATTGAAATGGTCTTACCAGGTCTTTGAGAAGCTTGGACCAAGTTTATACGATTTCCTTCGCAAAAACAATTACCGCTCATTCCCCATTGATCTCGTCCGTGAGATTGGAAGACAACTGTTGGAATGTATAGCATGTGTGTAAAATATTTATCTCCCCTTAGTTTATTGGTTCTAAGCGTTTTTTGTATTCTTGGAGTCAATAAAATATGTATGTGCTCTGTTCTTTCACTTGGTTTGGATAATCGTTACTAGCCGGGAAGTAATATAGGAAAGTGTTAACACAGTCCGGGGTCTTGTTTTGTTTCAATCATGACATTGAACTTTGTGGGTGATGTTGCAGTTATGCATGACCTCCACCTTATACACACTGATTTGAAGCCTGAGAATGTGCTGTTAGTCTCAGCAGACTATGTTAAGGTTCCTGATTACAAGGTCTGAATCTTGGTTGATATTGTGTTTGTATAATCTTGATTGGCCTTTGCACCCTCGTTTTTCATTCTTTATAGTTGTTTATTCTCGTCTTTTGTTTTGCTTTTTAACTGTTACTGATGCCTTGTACATATGCTGTTTTCTCTGTTTTTATAACCTGGACAGTATCTGATAGTGTTGTTTTTTTCAACTGCAGGGGTCTTCTCGGTCACCTAAAGATAGCTCATACTACAAAAGGGTGCCAAAGTCCAGTGCTATAAAAGTGATAGACTTCGGTAGCACCACCTATGAACGCTCTGATCAGAGTTATGTAGTGTCAACCCGTCATTATCGCGCGCCAGAAGTTATTCTAGGTACATCTGGGTTTTTATCTATCCCAACTTTTTGACTGGCTATCCGCTTCGTATCCTGAACTTTTTATGTTGGAAATTGTAGGCCTTGGCTGGAGCTACCCCTGTGATGTATGGAGTGTTGGCTGTATCCTGGTGGAGCTTTGCACTGTATGTGCTTCTTACCTGATGACTTTAGTGGATGCACATAGTTTGTTATTTCATGACAAATATCAGAGGTCACTAATTGATCGTTGAACTACTTAATAGGGGGAAGCCTTGTTTCAGACTCATGAGAACTTGGAGCACTTGGCTATGATGGAAAGGGTGCTCGGTCCAATCCCACAGCATATGCTAAAGAGAGTAGAGTAAGTGATCTAGTCAAATCATGAATGTTGATTGATGAGCTTCACCTCTGGTGATTTGTGTTCGCTGGTATTTATATTTGAATTTGTCTGCAGTCGTCATGCAGAGAAATATGTCAGAAGAGGGAGGTTGGATTGGCCTGATGCTTCAACCTCAAGGGAGAGCATCCGAGCTGTTACAAAACTGCTACGCCTTCAGGTAAAATAAGTTAGTATTTGAGAATGGTTGTAGATAGTATTTGTGTGTGTTCTTTTTCTGACAATAGCAAACATCTGTTGCAGAACCTTGTAATGCAGCACGTGGATCACTCTGGCGGTGATTTTATACACCTTTTGCAAGGTCTTCTTAGATATGATCCAGTAGAGCGATTCACAGCTCGTGAAGCTCTCCGACACCCTTTTTTCTCCCGTGACATCAGGAGATGATTATACACCTGGGTATAGCTTGGCTTCTAATTTCACTGTGTATTGCTACCCAGCCTCTGGTCTACTATTTCTGCCTCTGGTGCTTGTAGCAAGTGTAATAGTCCGGCATTCTGCACCACTGGGCACATCAAATCTCGTCGAGGTGCGGTAGTTGCAGTCACAGTTATCGTCTCATTCGAGTGTACATATTTTTTGCTAACAAATGAAAATTGAGGAGTGTGTTGTAGAATTAACGAGTGAAAATGTATTGTTTGCAAACCAAATTGGAGTTGCTGAAAGTTCAATAAAAATTTACGTGTTTTGTAATTGTGTTTCTGGTCTTTGATCAAGATTAAATTTCTATCGATCTCATCTATTTTGCAACAAGTTCTTAGCTTTTCTGCTTTTTCAGTTTCTTTGTCCTTGTGACTGTGACCACTTCTGTATTCAGTGGACAATAATGAAACATTGAATGGCTCTTTGTGAATCTCAGGGTTAACTGGCTTTTAAGCTATGGTGCTTTCTGTTTGTTCAATATTACCTCTCTGAGGTTGGACAGGGCAAATTGCAGATTGTTATCGAATTCTCTATCCGTCTGTTCCAAACTTAAGTTGTCTTTCTTCTGAGTTTCGACGAGTACATCGCTTGGAAACCACAACTCAACCTGTGTTTGAACTTTGAAAACTTCACTAACAACCACCGCACTCTAGTCTCGACCATCTCGATTTACCATTACCGTCAACCATTACTGTTACATCTGGATATCCATTACCGGTCCTCGCCCTAGTCGGGACTCCTAGCTTAACCAACTTGTTGTCGACTGGTCCAGTGCACAACTGAATCGTGACCAACTTGTTGAATGGTGAATAATAATGATCAATTCCAATATATACTCCCCTTTTCGAGTCACACTACGACCGTTAAAACTTGCAAAAGTAGTGAAAGTCAATTCAACTGTTTCTGTCTACCTTCATTCGTGCCTTCCTCTTTCCAACAAATCCAACCTTCACTTTTTTTTTTTTCCTTTTTCTACATTGATTTGATTTCCTTCATTCATTTCTCCGCCTCACACCCTGACACCCATGCACACCCACCCACCCACCTCCCCCTCTATAAATACCCACTACTTCCCCGTCTTTCATCGTCGATTATTCTAGAATTTTTATATTCGCGTAAATCGCTCTTTAAAACAACACTAGTCTCTAGTCTTTGTTTTTATTTTATTTAACTCTTTGTAAGTTTTTTTACCACAGTTCAACCAAACCATGTATTCTCCCGCAATCTCCCTCAAACCATCACAAAAATTCTTCACCATTATTCCTACACCGTCGAACCCGTCACTAAAAAAACGTTTTAACTTTCACATATGTTCGTCAAGTAAAACCACGTCGTATCCGTCCTCGTCGACGAAATTGTCAAAACTCGTCAAGGAATTCGATCCCATATCGGACCCAGTCGACCGCCTTAAACGCGTCCTCGACTACGCATCATGCATATCGCCGCCTCCCGACACCGCCGGCGCCACCCTCCGCACGGCGAAGAACAGGGTGATGGGGTGTACGGCGCAGGTGTGGGTGGACGCGTGGCTGGACGAGGAAGGGAAAGTCAGGTTTTGGGCGGACAGCGATTCCGAGGTTTCACGGGGACTTTGCGGCTGCCTTGTGTGGGTGTTGGACGAGGCGGCGCCGGAGGAGGTGTTGGCGGTGACGGCGGAGGACTTGGCGGAGATGAATGTGGGTGGTGTTGTTAGAGGTTCGCCGCTGTCGCGGGCGAATACGTGGCATAATGTGTTGGTGGCTATGCATAAGAAGACTAAGGCATTGGTTGCCGCAAAACAAGGGAAACTTGTTGGAGAGCCTTTTCCTTCTTTGGTTATTTCTAATTCTGGAATTTCTGCTCAAGGCTCCTTTGCTGAGGCTCAGGTACTTTATTTTGTATTTATTTTTTCGAAATTTCGGTATTGTTTAGTAAGTTTAGACGCTTATTATGTGTCCGTGTTGATTTAACTTAGATGATGTTTTTTTGAATGGTTATCTGTTTAGACTTTCGAGAAAGGTTGCATTTTACTTTTATTATAGATCGAGTTATTATGCTAGTAAGAGTACACATGTGAGTTTACACACAAAAAGACGTAGCAATTTTGTCATGGGTCCAAATCGTATATAGTCGGTGTAAGGTTTAGTTTATGTTCGAGTGTCAAGTGTCTGTCGCACGTTTTAAACACTAAAATTGAAGAGTTTGGGCATCTACAAATCCCCCCCCCCTCCCCCTTTTTTTGTAATTGTACATTGTACCTAATGTCTTTTGCTCTAGGTTTTGTTCATTAGTATGTGGTCTGTTCAAGCCCTTTTGAGCAGGCTCACTCGTATCCTTAGCATTGTAAGATGATTGTTCTAGATGACATTCAAAGTTCAAGACTTTAGTTGTTTCCGGAAGTTGTACAGTGTCAAATTTTGATGCATAGCATTCTCTTTCATTTTCTCTGTAATGCGAGCTTAGCAATACTCATAGATTACGTAACTAAGCGAAATAGGTATGGTTTTGTAATTGTAGGCAAGATATTTGAACCCTGACGAATCACGAGTGAATGAACTTGTCACACTTCTTAGAGAAAAGAACATCGGTGTTGTAGCGCATTTTTACATGGATCCTGAGGTCCAGGGTGTGTTAACTGCTGCTCAGAAACAATGGCCACATATCTACATGTCAGACTCTTTGGTTATGGCTGACAAAGCTGTCCAAATGGCCGAAGCTGGATGCCAAAACATTGCTGTTCTTGGTGTTGATTTTATGTCAGAAAATGTCCGCGCAATTCTTGATCAAGCTGGCCATGACAAGGTAAACTTGATTTTTGCTATGATGTAAGGCCCCTAGCTATATTCCTTGTTATCTCAATTTGTTGCGTGACGCTGAATACAAAAGTCATATCCTTGTCATGTTGAATGATAAGAAAGAATAGTCTGAAAAGCTTTGGAGATAAACACATTATAGTTGTGATAGCATCCTATTCTGCCAAAAATTACTGTGAAGCTTCTGTATTTCCATCATTAATTCAGGCGGATTCGTGATAAGGACACTGAGAGTGAAAAAGTGGACCTGCAGGAGTGGCAATTTGAGATAAAAGCATAAGAATGTTACCTCCCCCACTCCCCTTCCCTCTCTTTCAGGACCGCGAAGTCTATGAGATGTGCAATTCTACTCCACTCATCATGCTAACAGTCACTAATCAGGAGATATCAATGTCTTATACAATTATGTCCGTTCTGCAATTAATCCAATCCGATTGTCTTTTGATTGTGAAACTGGGCTATGCCGTTAGCTTCAATGCTTGTGTGAACTCTGAACATCATGACATTATGTTCCTGATGACCCTGTTTCTAGTTGGAAGCTAGACATTAGTTTTACCCTATTTTCTTGTAGCTATTCCGCTATACAAATTTCCTAGCCTGAAAGTTGAATAAAGTTAATGTCATCAAAGTTTGCACCAGATAGTCTGATACATTTGCTGTATATATTGACTTATATAACTTTGTGGCAATGATTCACAGGTAGGTGTTTACAGAATGTCAGATGTAATAATTGGTTGCTCGCTGGCTGATGCTGCCTCTACACCAGAATATCTAAATTATCTCGAGACTGCATCCTTATCACCTCCTGCTCTGCATGTAGTCTACATAAATACTTCACTTGAGACAAAAGCCCTTGCTCATGAACTTGTACCAACAATAACATGTACGTCGTCCAATGTTGTGCAAACAATTTTGCAGGTTGGCCTCAATCTTCAATGTTTAGTTTTCATTGCTTATGGTATTCAACTTCCTCTTCTGTTTATGACCTCATTGAACTTCTTGGTGAAGAGATTCAACGCATGTTTAACATTTCATTGCCTTCTTTCTTTCTATCTCAGGCATTTGCTCAGGTCCCTGATTTGAAGGTGTATTATGGGCCGGATTCCTACATGGGTGCCAATATTGCAGAGCTGTTTCAGCAAATGACTGTGATGACAGATGAAGAAATCTCTGCATTACATCCACATCACAACAGAGCGACGATCAAGTCTTTGCTTCCTCGCTTGCACTATTATCAGGTACTTTCATAAGCCTGCTAAACTTCTCTAGGGTGGAGTTCTCGTTTCCAACGGGAACCCCCCTAGTTACTCTCTTTCCTTCTCAAAAAAAAAAATGCCTTCTAAACTTCGTACCAAATAAAACTTCATAGGATTCCATCTCTATTTCAGCTCTAAAGATAACTAAGAAATTATTCACATTGCTTTACCTCTTCGGTTACCATTATCACATTTATTTTGATATGGGAAATTCTATTGAATGATACGGACATATCACATATAGTCTACTGTAGATAGTGTTGCTGATAAACCAGCTTTGAAGAGATGCTGTCTTGTACATTAGCAAATTAATCTTGCCAATTCATGTCCAAACATTTCTGTATCCGCCAGTTTTCTTGTGATTTACATAGTACTATAAATGACTGCAAGTTTGTAAGTGTGTCTCACTGAACATTATGATGCCTTTTTGTGCCAGGATGGTACATGCATGGTACATGACATGTTTGGACAAGAAGTTGTAGAGAGAATAAACGAGATGTACTGTGACGCATTCCTTACTGCTCATTTTGAGGTCCCTGGAGAAATGTTCTCATTGGCAATGAAAGCAAAACAACGAGGAATGGGTGTTGTTGGTTCCACCAAGAACATACTGGATTTCATAACACAGAGACTAGCAGAATCTTTGGATAGAAATGTTGATGACCATCTTCAGTTTATCCTAGGAACAGAATCAGGGATGATTACAGCAATAGTTTCTGCAGTGCGCAATATGTTCAATTCTATAAAGCCCTCTTCAGAGAGAGCAGATATAAAAGTTGAGATCGTATTTCCAGTCTCATCTGACTCCATTACAAAGACGAAGAATGGCAGCTCATCAGGAGTTGGCGATCCACTTGGCCTTACTGTTGTACCTGGAGTTACAACTGGTGAAGGATGCTCCATTCATGGAGGATGTGCATCTTGTCCATATATGAAGGTCAGGAGCTTCTTTCTTTGTATGAATTTCTGCTCAATTAACCCTCTATTCTCTATCCCTGCCTGCCATTAAATCCGCGAGCTTGTGTTACTGATACTTATGCCAGTTCACTGCTTTCTTGCAAATGTATGTTATATGTTGGGTATTAGGAAACTCCTGACCTGTTTTCAGGGTTTTAAATATTCTTTATCTCAGAAACTGATTCATATTACAATTGAAATGTTCATGCCTTGTCCTACCAGATGAATTCTCTCAATTCACTCGTAAAAGTTTGCAAAACCCTACCGGATGAAGGAAACAAGCTTTCTGTTTACAAAGCTGCAAGATTTAGCTCGCAAATGGGAAGTGGAAGATCGATAGCTGATGTTGGATGCGAACCAGTTCTTCACATGAGGCACTTTCAGGTTGGTTTTCTAAACTTTAGTCTTTCTTCATTTCAACATCTGATTTCTGAAGCTGAATTCCTCTATGATTTTACCATAATATCGATTTTCCTTTGCTTATAGGCAACCAAAGAGCTGCCAGAAAAGCTAGTTCATCACATCTGTCATTCATCAGTAAACAGGAAATCATCATGAATGCTGAACATTTTTGTCACCTTTGCCGGTCAGGCTGATTTTGCTGCAGAATTAGATGAACTTTGATAACTAACAGGGATGACGACCTCTGCCCTACTCGCAATTATGGTCAGGCATGCCCCTACAACGAGTGAATGAGTCTCGAACTTTGGATGTAATCTGAATTGCCTCGGATTTTAGCATCATGCCTCGACCAGCTTGGTCAGGTTAAGAAATTCAGTGATGGTGTTGCGTCTGAGTTTCCTACGTTCCTGCATGCCCCATATTTTGGATTGAGTATATGTATTTGTCACCAGCAAACTTCATAGCATAAAGAAGTATGGTCCATCTCAATATTGTAGCTTTGTTTGCCAAGCAGCTGCCCATTTGATTGCGTTTGCATTTTGACTAATACGTTAACGCATGTGTTAATTTGCAGTTGCAATACATGGTATAAATGCTTAAAAGAGCAGTTCTCTTAATATTAAGTTTAATTTGTATCATCAGTTTTTAATTATGAAGTCTAATAGAAGTTTCATATCTTAACCTATAAAATAGATGAGACACTGGGACAAACACATTCATCATTTCTCATTTCCGTGATCACAGATAAATACAGAAAAGAAAAAAAATTGATTTTGTTTACATCATAATATCATGGAGTCTAAGAGTGTCTCAGTTGTCAATCTGTCCTTCGTGTGTGCTATGTTATTGATGACATTTGCGATTGCGATACCAAGTTCTACCAGTGGATATGCTCCTGCTCCAAGTCCAAATTCCGAGTCTGGGGATGCTTTACAAGAATGTGGTAATAAATTACCGATAGCATGTGGTAATTCTATATTTCATTACATATTTGGTGCAGGGAAGATCGTAACAAACGATTGTTGTGTTCGATTGTTGGACATGGGAAGAAAATGCCATGCTCTTTTAACGGTTGTGACAATCACTTCACAGAAATTTACTGATGAAGAAATAGAAAAAATACTAACCAGAAACAATAGAGTTTGGGAGCTTTGTGCAAAAGATGGACAAGTTGATGATAAGGGTTCGTCACTAGAATGAGAATGAGCCTATTTTGTTAAGGCAGAATAACATATAATACTTTATTTTATTTATTAACATATTTTGAAAATGTCTACGATCCTCCTTCTTCCTTCGTTTAATAAAATGAATGACAATTGAATAAATTGAACCCTTGTTCAGTCCCCAACTATATGAGGCAAATAGAATTGACACTCCACTTCTGCTCTCTTCATGCCAATTGACTCATTTACGTTTAGGATAGAATATTATAAATGACCATGCTAGAAAGCTAAATGGAGTGCCAATAGCTATATATAATACTCACTCCAGTCAAATTCAAATGACAATGAATGGAGGAAGTATATAATTATCCTTCTGGAAAGACCACGCAACAAGAAAATTTCAATTAATGTTAATAAAGAGCAATAGTACTTGGCCAGTATGAGTACTTTTTTTTTTACATGCTTGCATTTTTTCCGAAAATTATTTTTTTTTATAAATGTAAATGCATTTTTTTTTTTGTAAAATTATGTAAATTTACTAATAATTACGACGATGTTAATGGATTTACCTTGCATGTTCATTGTTAAAGTTAAATTTAGTTGAACATGTTTACTTTTGGTTTAATGAAAGAAAGAGAATGAAATACTAGTAGAGACTAGAGAGTGTGAGGGAGAGACTACTGGCATGTTTGGGAAAAATGGCGGGCGACGAATATATTTTGGGCGACGAATAACGCTCCACAAAATTAATTACAATCTAATACTATATATTAAAACCTGAAACCAAGTCTTTCCTACGACGACACTTGGCATACATTAATTGGATAGAACATAAAAATAGCATTAAATACAATTATCGGTTAGGATATGGTAACAAATTATCATACATTAATTGGATAGAACGTAAAAATAGCATTAAATATAATTATCGGCGAGGATATGGTGCTAAATTATTATAGAGTAATATAGTATTAGCTAATTTATAGAAAATAATCATTATGGTAAATTGTTAACACAAAGATAAGGCAACATTTTTTTTTATAAAACGTGTACAAACAATATAAATATATAGCCCGGGCGTGGCACGGGCATGCAAACTAGTATAAACTTAAATGTACAAAATATTCCGTATTTTTCTTGAAGCCTAGAATTCTACTATGTGACCATTGAGCCACACCCCTGCGGGCTATATAATTCTATTATTCTTAGCGATTGTTTTTGTTTACACCTAGATTAGATTGCATCGTCGTTTTTTTTTTTTAAATTTCCACAAATTGCGCCATTCATGATTTATATATTATCTTAATTATATATGAAAATATGAAACTAGCTATTAGCTATATTTTATAAATAATCCCATTACAAATCCTAAAGTGATACTTTTCTGAATGAGGATTGTGTGTGCCACTTTGTGTACCACTCTGTGTACCCCTCCAATCACAACCTTGCAAACCCACTTTCTAACATTAAAAAATACATTTGAGTTTATAATTTAATTGATTTCTAACAATTTGATTGGAGGGGTACAGGGAGTGGGACAAAAAAATGGGACAGAGGATCTCCACTCTACTTTTCTAAGCCAAATGCTAGGAATCTATTTGTAGGCGATCATTAATTGCATAAAAGGAGTTTGCATGAATTCAATCTACAATCTCATGTCTCAATAATTCCTATAGTTTATTGAATTGAGAGGTCTCCCACAAGATTTATTGTGCTATTAACGTTAGAAATTAAGGATATTAATTAGTTCTACGAGTAGTTTGTATCAATTACACACCAATTACGAAGTATAATATAACTTTCATTCTTATTTAAAACCTCAAACGTTTCTCTTACTTGTACCGTATCTTTACCTTTAAATAGAAGAGGCACTAGACCAAATGCATCCATCGTTTCTCTTACTTGTATCGTATCTTTACCTTTAAATAGAAGAGACACTAGACCAAATGGAGTCTAAAGTTGTCTCGATTATGAATTTGTACATTGTGTGTGTTATGCTTTTCGTCACATTTGCGATTGCTAGACCAAATACTTTCAATCAATATGCTCCTACACCAAGTCCAAGTTCGGCTTCTAGAGATGCTTTACAAGAATGTGGAAACAAATTAACCAGTGATTGTGGTGCTTCGATATTTCATTTCATATTTGGTGGCGGAAAGATAGTGGTGTCGGGTTGTTGTGATCAATTGATGAGCATGGGAAGAGATTGCCATGCTCTTTTAACAGTTGTGACTATCACGTCAAATAATTTGTCTGTTGAACAAACAGAAGAAATACTTACGAGAAACAATTTAGTTTGGGAACTTTGTAAGGAAGATGGAGAAGTTATGGAAGAATGAAGGTTGATCTCTACAATGAAAATGGATCAGGATCTTCTAGTTCCTAGAGTTAACTAGAAATGATAAATAAAATTATAAATGTTTATTTTTAAATAAGATGAGGAAATTCTACATAGTAGAGTAATGTTTCCATATATGATAAACTCTAGGAACTTCAAGAATGAATACCACATGTTGTTGGAGGACTCCATGTTGTTGTGATCAATTGATGATCATTTTTTGTAAGGCAAACTTAATAAAAATAACCCAACGTTTGCCTCATCTTCTAAAAATAATCCGACATTTCGACTTTAATGAAAATAACCCGATATTTAACTTGCGTCACAGTTATATCACGAGGGTAACCCGAAGGAGACTTTCCAGTACTTCTACTTATATCGTGGATGCTCGGCAATTTGAGAAGACATGTTAAAATTAACATCACCTACCATTTCTAGATTCTAACCATGTTCAACCAATGAGAAAAGCTTACTAGGTGAGCTTGTACACTGTAACTTTCTACACTTTAAAATATCTAGAAGCGCGTAAACTTAACTTTAATATAGATGTAATTACAATTAAGATTGAACATTCTACCAACTTAATTGTGATAGAACATCAGGATTGTAAGAACAATAGAAGAAATGAGAGAAAGAAAACATTGTGAGAAGCACGGTTGATTGAAAGGGAACGGCGATTGAATTAAGCTTTCAAAACGGATTAGAATTTCTCCTATTAACCTCTTAACCTAATTAGAGTTGTCGGATATTCTTATTTCAAGGAGTCTCGGGATATAATCGTGACACTAAATTAAACATCAGATTATTTTAAGTGTAAAGGTTGAGTTATTTTTAGAAGGTGAGACAAACGTTGGGTTATTTTCATTAAATTTGCCTTTTCTAGATCAAATAAATAGGGTATGCGAATGGGAATGAAAATAAGAATAGATAGCTTAAATTTCAATAAGTTATGGCTATGTTTGGTAAAACTAGCTGAAATAGTAGCTGAACGCTGAAATTGTAGCTGAATGCTGAAATAGTAGCTGAAAGCTGAATTAGTAGCTGCAATATTAGCGAAAAGTTTTTAGCTGATAGTAATAGGAGTGTTTGGCAAAATTAGCTGATACAGGAGCTGATATATATAAAATTACATAAAAATGTATTAAATATTTTTAATGTCGTTTTATTTTAGTAAATAAATGAGGGTAAATTAGGAATAAAATTATGATAAGCTAGCTTATTTTTTAATATGTTACCCAGGGTAACATCTTAAATAAGCTAGCTTATTATTTAAGCTAATGGTGTCATCAAACACACTTATTTGGTCAAAGAGCTTAAAAATCTAGTCAAATAAGGCTTATTTGGCATACCAAATATAGTCTATGTGCGGTAGCTTATTGTTCAAATTAGCTGAAATCATAGGCCAGTAGTCCTAATAAACTTGTTAATTTGGTCAAAGAGCTTCATTAGCTAGTGAATTCGCTTATCAAACAAAGTCTATTTTAGGAAAGATTGTGACCGAAATATACGAGGGAAAGATTATAGGCAGTTTTGCACTTTATGTGGAGTGGAAGTAAAGCTGGACACGGGCCGGACCGTACCGTGCCTCGTGCCGGCACGGCGGGCCAGAGGAGCAAAATGGTACTGCTCCGGGCACGGTCATCGGGCTACCGTACCGTGCTCGGACCGTGCCGAAAATCTTCAATGCTGCCGAGGCACGACGGTGGGCACGGCAGCACGGCGTACCCGGGCCGTGCTAAGCCGAGCGAGCAGGCGGGCTAGCCAGCAGGCCGATTGGTAATCTCGGCCCAACATAGCAGACCTTGCAAGGCTAGTCCACTAGTGAAGTCAAAGTAAAAACCCATAACATGGCAGCCTTTTTATAACACCCAGTTTCCTCACATCTTCTTCTCTCAACCGATGTGGGACAAAATTCTCTACTCAACTTTTTTTTTTTTTTTTGGTTTTTAAAGATACAATATTTGTTGCTTGTTAAGTTGTTAGCTCTTTATTTCCTTTGCATCATTATTACTTGTTAGCTTTTATTTATCTCATTAACTTTATTATGTTATCTACTAGTGTTAGTAATTAGTTATGTTATCTATTCCATGTAATTAGTCGTATAATTATGTTATCTAAGGATCCTTACAACTCATGTTAAGAAAAACAAAGATGAGAGAGTGAGGAAGTGAAGACATAGTATAGTACCATTTTTGCCTTGTTGAATAATTACATTAGAACTATATATCTAAATTAAGGGTGCAAGAATACAATACATTAGTACTATAACAATCATCTCTTAGCTTAGACAATGTAGGTACATACCTATGCCCTGTATAGAACTCAATTGGCTATTTGAGGTTGTGATAATAATAAATACTATCAACTATATAATACAACTTGAATCGAACGCGAGTAGGCGTGGAGAGAAGTGAGCTTTATATCTCATATCTCAGATAATGAGTGTACATACTTACGAGGAACAAACTGGGTATTTGAGATTGTGATTAAATGAGTATGAACACACTCAACTTTACACATATACATATCAATTGTCAAATAAGATTAAGTACAAATTGGATAAGTTAAAGATTTGGGAATTGTTTGGCTAATAAGCATGGCGATAAAACGTATTGCTTTATAATTGGTTAAAAAAAAAAGACAAGTGAGACCACCCTACGAAATCCCATACGAATATGACACTTGAGCATAAGGCACAAGTGTGTGTCGAATAGAGGCATGAACTAACACAATACATTAATGTATATGTCAAATAGTTCAATCGAGTTCCAAACCGATACAACGAAGAAGATAAGGTATTATCACAAAGGCTATGGTTGATTATTATCTCTTGGAGATTATGTTGATCAATGATCATGGAGAGTTGATACATGAGACTATGGATAAAAACCATTAACTATGATTACAATTTACAAATATGCACCACTATATTACATATTCATATAAAACCATTGGCGTGGAGATGATGAAATATGGGTGATAAAATGTTTGAGAAAGCTTGCAAAACACAAAAAGATTGAGATTTGTACAAGCAAAGAAAATTTGAACAAAAATTTTGGAACACAATTTGTCCCACATCGACCATAAAAGGAGGATGTGGGCAAATTATGCTCTATATAAGTGCATCTTTCCTTCCTCTCATCCTGCACTCTCAGCTGGGCCTACATGGCTACATGCATGGCTTAGTACAAAGTCCAGCAAGATGGGCCTTTTAGCTGCTTATCATAATGGGCTGTAGCTTGATTATTAGTGCACTAACTAATTTTATTTAGTTAATATTAGTTTTATAAAGGGTTTTTCATATAAAACGTGCTTGCGGGCCGTGCCTAAGCCGGGTGCAAGCGGGCTGCTAGCGGGCCGAGTCGGCCGTGCCACGGGCCGTGCCGTGCCTAGGCACGCTCTTCTCACCCCAATCATAGTCGTGGCACGGTTGAAATCCGCCGTGCTTCGGGCCGGGCGGGCATGGTCCTCGAGCGGGCCATGACCGTGCCATTACCGGGCCGGACCGGTGGGCGTGCCAAAAGCGGGCCGCCGGCCCGGCTGTCCAGCTCTAAGTGGAAGTGTTCAAGAGATAAGTAATTTTCTTACCTCGAGAATCCCTTTGGTAGCCTAGTGGGAGATGCTTTGCCCTTCCACCCTAGGTACCCGGATTCGATTCTCATCTCCTTGGAAGGAGGATCCCCTTACCTTCCCCCTCTCTTCCAAGGGTTGGGCCTGATCCTCAGTTAGGCTGTATCCTGATAGTTCGAAGCCCAATTTGAGGGGCCCTGCTTACCTTTTAAAAAAGAAAAGTAATCTTCTTACCTTGATCGATAAGTAGTCCAGAAGCCGGATGGATTCAATCCGAGTTCGTGTGTGATAGTTCGATGAACCACATTGAATTTGTTGGGTCTCCCCAATTGTTTATTTCTTGTACATAGTCACATAAGCCGATCTTAGGCCCTGCGCGATTGGACTGTATTTTTCTAATCTGATTTGATTTGATTTAATTTAGGGCGATAATTTTGCCAAGGCAGTAATTACTACTGCCAAGGCAGATTCATTGAACGTGGTCCATATAATGGACATATTTGCCTTGGAAGATGCTGATTTGCCTTGGCAAAATCATCACCCTTAATTTAAACTGATCTGATTTGATTTGATTTTATTTGATTAAATTTGATTTGATTTGATCTGAACTGATTTGATTTGATTTGAATAAATTTGATTTGATTTGATTTGAACTGAACTGAATTAATTGATAAATTAACTACAACTAAACGAATTAATAACTAGAAACAGAGCAGATTCATTGATTGTTATTTGAAAAATTCTGATCTGATTTGATTTGAATAAATTTGATCTGATTTAAAAACGCTGTTGAATAAGTTGAATCGCACAGGGATTTAATCATATGTCCCTTGTGGTTCTAAGAGGGGGAAAAAAAGAGGAGAGAATACGGAGTATCTCTTTTTCCGCTCACGTGATACCTACTTGTTCATCCCTTTCCCATCAAAATTAACAAAATCGGGACCCTAAAAAAAATTAACAAAATCGGGGACAATCCCCAGATAAACAAAAGGGGACAAATAAACAAACAATTAAGAGACGCAAATCAAATAAATTTTGTTGCAGCAGCATTCGCGATCCCAATTGGTAATTCTATTCAACTCTTTTTTCAATTTGGGTTTTTTTTTTATATTATCTTCATCTTGTAATTAATTTTTCTTGTTCTGCCTTTGCTTTTTCTGTAATTAATTAGCTCAGTAATAATGGGTTCCAATCAATTTTCAAAAATCACCCAAAATTGTGCGAAAGTTTTAATCTTTATGTAAGCTTCGATTGTATCTGTGTATAAGTTGAATTTGTGACGGTTCAATTCTCCAAATTCGTGCACAAAAATTAGTGGGTTGTAACCCCTTTTTTTTGTGGGTTCTTTGCTACATTGTTGAGATAGTTCTTTCGCAATTGTACACCTTCCGTTCTTTTGGATTGTAAACGTTTGGTCTGAATTCCTTAAGCCGAAGCGATTTTGAAGATTTGGGTGATATAGATAGATATGTTGAGTGTCTTTGAGGAGTGTTTCAGTAGCTTAAGTGAAAATTGAGTGCCCTACATAATGTGGTTGATTTGAGCCTGATGCCATCGTTCAGCACTTTGTTACTGATAGTTTTTTTGAATGAGTTGAGGGGAGATGTATCGGGAGTCAATTTCGGAAAGAATTAGTTGGGAGAAGAGATAATGTGCCTTGTCTTGATGAAATTTAGGGGGGCAATAATGACATGTTAAGTCGATCATCGATCTGTTGAGTTACATTTTGTATTTCTTAAAACAATAGAGAGGAATAAACGCTGGGGAACTCTGGTTTTTGTTTCGGACTTTTGTCTTATCCCTTTCATGAAACGTTAGAATAGTTGGTTTTGTTAAGAAAGGACTGCTAATTTTGTTTCTGTAGTCTTGTTTTTGAAAATGTAGTGGAAGTGTGGGACGACAGGTGAGATTGAGGTTAGGTTAACCCTATGGTAGTGCAGAGGAACAAGATGAGTACAATTTTAGTATAGACTATACAGCTGTTTTATGCATCTGCTGCCAGCTGAAAAGATTGTTGTTTTGGGAGCTTTTTGTCTATATTCTCCGAGGAATTAATGTTGCCAATATAATTATCGTGTCATGGGGTTTCTAGCTGCAAAGGCAATGTACATGTTTTATGTTCATGTATTAAGGGACTGAAACCTACCTAATCCTTGTGTTAGATGCCCATGATATGCATGTACTCTAGGCTGGTTGGACTTAATGGAACATACGGGAAATAGGGCGTCAATGTTGATGCCTAAGGTCTTTTGATAGGATTCTGAGATGCTGCTTTAGTAGAATCTTCAGTTAGTATCCTTGACTTCGAGTGTAGCTATTTTGTGATGAAGCCATCGATTTAGGGGAAAGTACCTCTATGACTGGATTTGGCCAAAGTTCATTGTAGGTTTTCTTCAGCGATCTGGAACTTATTAATGCTTCCACAATCTTAAACAGTTTCTGTTTTCAACGATGCTTTGACATTTAACTGCTGTATCTGGAACATTATGTAGGCAGTAGTTCGAAACCTTTCAGGGGGCTTTGTGGCTACTAGTTGCCATTTCTTTATAGTGTTCATACCAAGCATTCTAGTGGATTCTTTTCAACAGGTTTTAAGTCAAATGCTAGTGAATTACAAATCCAATAGTGTAGAACACATATACTGGTCATCCATGTTACTGTCAAAGGTCTTTGTAAGCTTTTTAGATTGATTGTACCAGTGAAAAAGTTAGTTAGCTGGTAAATTTCAAAATGCCATTGTTGTCAGGCCATGTTATCTTGCTAGTTCACGGAAAAGGTAAAACCTCTCACCCTGAGTTGAGTGTGGGACTTTGGGGTGTTTGGGGCGAGGGTCGTGGGTCGTGGGGGTTGGGGGGCACGTTTGTAATTGCTGAGAGGCAGTTCGTTAAAAAGTGTTCTATCGTTAATCCGAATACTTTAGTAAGTTGCCACTCACCTTATAGGCATGTGAAACTCTGAGTTAGCTCACTTTTTTATCCAATACAACAACAACGACTAAGCCTTAGTCCCAAAGTAATTTGTGGTTGGCTAACATGAACTGTCCTCTGAAACCGTCATATGTAGGCAATAAAAAATTGAAGATAGGGAGCGAACAAGTTTAAAAAGTAATGAAACACGTTTGACGAAAGTTGTAAAATTAAACAAAGGAAAAAGAACACAAGAGCAATAATATATAGTTAAGCGAAAACGGATGTTCTAATCACTTTATTATCCAATAATCAGGCAAACTATGTTCTACCGCAAGTGATATTTTCTGTTTTTTCCTAAATGAAGGGATATGATTTAAGACCATACAGTAAATTGCTTTGTAGCGCAGGAATTGATTCCTGCTTGAACAACTAGGAATTCCGATTATTTTATCTTGATAATTTTCCTAACTTCGAAGTTAGAAATGCAAATGTATGTTAGCAAAAGTACGCCTTTGTGTATTATGCTATGTTTTTTTTCTTTTTCTTTTTTGGTTCTCTTTTCTTGCAAGTAGGTGTAATAACTAATTTGTTTGTTTCAAAGTGATTAGATGTAAGTTCTCGTTCTAACCCTGTTATCTCCTTGTATTATGGTACCTATGTGAAAGAGTCAAGCTTCAAACTGCATGAGTATAAATGTGGGTGTGCTCACTAGGTTACTGGGCAGTTGCCCCAGTTCTTTATGTAGGAAACCGCCTATGAAATATTGTTGGAAGATACTTGTCAATGGATTCCCCAATCTTCCTCCATCTCTTGTTTCCCAGTCAACCCACACTTGTATATTATCATTGATTTCCAGCCCTGTGTTACTTGCCCCCTTCAGAAGTTCTGGGTATGTTCTAATATCTGTTTCTTCTCTCACAGGAGATTGTCTTTTGATTCTATGGGTTTGATCACTTCTCCTGGGAAACAACCCATTTTCTCCTTTGGGGTTATATCAGACGTTCAATATGCTGATATTCCTGATGGCCGCTCCTTCCTTGGCATTCCCCGATATTATAGACATAGTGTACTTGTGTTGCAAAGGGCGGTTCAAAAGTGGAATGACCACCAAAATCTCAACTTCTCTGTCAATTTTGGTGATATTGTTGATGGGTTTTGTCCAAAAGATCAATCTCTGAGTGCTATAAAGAAGATCGCTTCTGAATTCCATAAGTTTAATGGGCCGGTATATCATATGATTGGCAATCATTGCCTCTACAATCTACCTCGTGGAGAGCTACTCCCATTGCTGAATATTCATAGTAATAATGATTGTGCATACTATGAATTTTCTCCAAGCCCTGGTTACAGATTTGTAGTTCTTGATGGCTACGATATAAGTGCAATTGGCTGGCCTAAAGACCATCCAAAAACATTGGAAGCTGAGAAATTTCTTAATGAGAAAAATCCGAACTCAGAGAAGAATAGTCCTAATGGTTTAGAAGGTCATGATAGGAGGTTTTTAATGTTCAATGGTGCTGTTGGGAAGGAGCAATTGGACTGGTTAGATCATATTCTCCAGGATGCAACCGAACTGAAGCAGAAAGTGATCATCTGTTGCCACCTCCCTCTGGATCCTGGTGCATCATCATCGGCAGCTCTCTTATGGAATTATGACGAAGTGATGAATGTGATACACAAATACAACTGTGTAAAAGTCTGCCTCGCTGGCCATGATCACAAAGGAGGTTACTCTATTGATTCCCATGGGGTGCACCATCGCGTTTTGGAAGCAGCACTGGAGTGCCCTCCTGGTTCAGATGCATTTGGATATATAGATGTTTATGAAGACAGGGTATCACTTGTTGCTACTGACCGGATGCAAAGCACAGACATGGTATTTGATTCTTGACCCTTATTTTTTATCAATGTATTTTACTATTCTTTATCCAATAATTAAACGTTTACTTGAGTAATGTACACTGCTAGAATAGTTCAGTTGAAACTAGGTGCTGGAATCAGTCAGTGTAAATTTTTCTGCGGACAAAGTAGCCTCCTGTAGATCGTCCGATCCCAGTGAATAAATTAAACATAAGGTATTTGTGCATGGCCTGGTACATAGAAACTGTCTCTTCACCATTCCCCTCAGACCCTTGTTATTGAGAATGTCTTCATGCCTCACGCTGATAACTTGATATAGAACTTTAGTCTTATGTAGCTACTGCGCAATTGGGTGAGTAATGATTTAGTCGTTTTTTCATAAACCTTCACGTTACTGACATTCAATACTGAAATAGGTCGACATAGGTCATCCATGGGTCTTTACTCTTTGAGTGTTAGTTGTTCCCTCTCAGTGCTTGCGAAAGCCTGAATTACTGTGTTGTCTGTGTGCTTGTGCTTTGTTGATAATTAAGCCTGAAATACTGCATTACTGTGTATGTCATAAGGTTCATGTATACACCAAGATTGGTCAGCAGATATTACGTACTATATGATTCATCTAAGACAAGCATAACCCATCTGCATCTCTTCCCCTTACCACCCAAGAAAAATGCTCTGTCGGCAGTCTGTTAGAACTCTGGTAAACCTCAAGTGTCAGCGATCCACCTGATTGCTGGATTATGCACCTGGTTACAAGCTCGCTCTCTCTCTCTCTTCCCTTCACCGGTGTTGAGAATTTTTGGATTTCTTCGTGCATATCCAAACCAAACGTAAAGAATTAAATGAAATCGATAGAAGTATTAGTACTCCCCTTGTATGAGGTCACTGGTCTGCGCGAAGTCTAAAGATATTTGGGGAGGCTTAGTAACATATGGTTGGCTTTGGACTGACTACCCTGCTCCTACTTTGGGAATGACTAATCCCAACACCATAAATATTCACCTCTTTTGCTATCAAAGAAGTGTCGGGACATAGGGAAAAACTTCATCATGACACTTCCTGTCTTCGTCTCATAATACTTCAATTCTTCACAATTCAAAAAAAAAAAACAAAACAAAAAAGTTTACCATTATTTATTGACCGCTCTCCTCTAAAGTCTAAACACCTTTTAGTCGAACTCATCTCCCATTTCCCTGTATTTAGACCTGTAAGTTCCTGACTCGACCCGAAAAATCGTCCGAGACCCGACCCTAAAATAACCCGAAAAACCCGGACTTTTTCAACCCGAACCCGAAAAGCACCCGAAATGACCCGAAATGTCAGGGTCAAGACCCGACCCGAGTGGGTCAACCCGTTGGGTCAAACATATTTAGTAAAAAAAAATATTATAATAATAAAAAATAATATAAAACAATTAATATTATAAAATATTAATTAAAATTTTCTTTTACACCACAAGGAAATAGACCTAATGCAATGGCCAAAACTGTTGTAATAGGTGCCTAAAACCGTTGCCATAGGTCTAAGGCAAGGTCTCTCATCCATTGCGTTAGGGGGGTGTCGCCTTAGGTCTAAGGCAACAGTTTTTGTAGGCTATGGCAACACTTATGGAAACTGTTGCCCTTGATTGTCTATGGCAACAATCTTTGGCAACACAAGTGACTATCTAATGCAACGCATCAATCGAATCTATGGCAACACTTTGGTCTTCATGGGCAACGTTTATAATTGTTTTCGGTAATCATCTTGAATCCAATAGATGAAGATAATGCAGAATTAGTCTTTTCTTTAATAGACTCGTTAAATTTCATTCTCACTGGAAACTTAGAAAGTAATTGAAATGGATGAAAAAAAACTCATATAAAGTTACAGTACAAGAACTTTATATTGATTAGATAAGCTTCCAATTACATGTATCAAATCAAAGGTCCAAGAAAATGATAACAGAAATATGAGCAAATTTACTATAAAGTTTGATCACTACAATTGTGAAACTAATTCTTGTAAGATGTCTTAATCCACACCCCTGCAAATGGCGAGCTCTACTCTTGTCATATTATCATCCTGTGACAGATCAATATAACAAGTACGCAACTTAAAACAAAATAGTTGATATTATAATATCAAAGTTGAGATAGCAGATTAGATTTAAAAATAAATAGAGTAAAGAATCTATACCATTCAAGCGAAAATCAATTCGAAACTCACTTAAGGATACATCCCCGCCCAAAGACTAAAGACAATGTTACACAGATTATAGGGGAAGACAAAGAAACAGAAACTAACCTTTTGTCATATAGCTCATGTAGTGTCTCCATGAAAGTTCTACTCGTATACCTAGTTTTGAATTGTTGTGTCACTTGTGTGTGCCGAAACAATCATAAACAACCAAACAGAATAGAGCTAGAGAAAAATAAATAATTAATATAATTTTCTTTTACGACATATAAAGCATACATATGAATATATGATGCAATCATTATTATTATATAATAATATATAAAAAAATATTAATTAAAATTTTCTTTTACGACATGTAAAGGCAATCATTATTATTATATAATATAATATATAATTTTTTTTGAAAAATAAGAATAAAATAATATTTTACCTGTTAAAATTTATGGATAAAAAAGGCGCGAATATGTATTTTCGACCCGCTGGTCAACCCGTAACCCGACCCGAACCCGTATTGACCCGACCCGTTTTGACCCTAACCCGAAATACACCCGAACCCGAATCTACCCGAACCCGAAACCCGCCTGTCCAACCCGTTTTACAGGTCTACCTGTATTCAATACTCCCTTCATTTAATTCAATCGTTTATGTTGGTCGAGTTTTGTGAGGGATCCACACCCAACATAAACAATTGAAAGGAGTATTTCTTTAACATGGCATTTCTCATGACAGTGCGCTTTATGCACCGTCAACTACCATCTCATGAGATGTGCCGTGAAATTTGGCGCGTCATATACTCCTAAATCCTAGAAACCGGGATATATCATGACATTTTGCTAAAGATAATCTAAGTTACCAACTTGTTTTGTTTGATAGTTTCCGTACACAACAAAGGCAAAGTTCCAAGGGAAGTTAGGTGTACGGTGCATCTTATCCGGATCACTCTTCCACACACACATGATACGGCGCCTGCATGTTTAATATATTATCTAATCTCCTTGATAAATTTATAGAAGCAGATGATGCTTTTTGTTTTGTTTTGGGTCAAATTAATCGCACGGTATAAATCAAGTGCTCCTTGGGTTGTTGGGTCAAAATGTGAGTTTCACACAATTAAACAATGCATAGATCAGTTGGTTTATGGCGTGAATTCATCGCAATTCCAATTTTAGGTCACGTATCTTCATAATGTGGAACACGTGGTCTTACAAGTTCACTTACCTCTCTCTCTATTGTTCTTTCAAGTTAATAATGTTAGGTTGAAATGTAGGAAAAATGTAATCCGAATGTTAATAGTAAAAAAAAATTAAAGTAGTGTTACTCGTATAGTATCAAATCACAAGTAAATTCTGTGAACTTTTGGTTTAACCATTTGCAACTCTAGGAAACTTCAATTGCTCACATCCGCACTACTTTGTCTATATTTAGAAAATCAATACTGCTTACGTATCCAAATCAAATGTTAACATTTGCTTATAGTATCCAAGATTGGACTACTACTCCTGTATTTCATTAAACGAGTTCAAATGTCCAACACATGTACATAAAGTGATAAGAAAAATCCGAATAACATAATACACTATATGTGTGATATGCGGAGGTTGAGACTCTGATAATTGCACTTATCGTGGTGATAGCTTATCATCAACATTATGGCAACATGTGGAGTTTAATCAACTTGGAGTTGACGAAACTTCCAATTGATTAAGTATGAAATTAAAAATAAAGAATGCATGCTGATCTGAGTATAAGCCAGGCCTCGGTATCTTGTGGGTCACATTTTGATGACATATTTGATGGTACTTTAATGCTAATTTATACACATAGTCAACTTCTCTTTGTAAATACAGAGTACTGATTAGCGGAATCAAAGCCTTTGAAAACTTCAATGTTACAATCTTTTCCTATCTCAGTTTTTGTGTCTCTCACGTCTTAATTTTTTTTTCTGCTCTTGTCTTTTTGTGGATTTCTTTTCTTGTGTGTTTTTCGTTTGGCTTTTTGTGATTTGTAGTGTCACATTGTCTGTAACATCTCGTAAGGAGTAAGGAAGTATTCATAATCGACTGTATAGGAAGTTTCCCCCGGAAACTCTACGGTTAAGGAAAGGATATAGCCCCTCTCAACTTCGGATACTCCATACATAAGGGTGCATGTATGTCCTTAAGAAGTGTGCACGTCTCCCGTTCTTTTCGTTTGTTAACACCTGTTTGAATATATGAGACAAGTTCTCATAGTGTCAAATATCGACAATTTATGAGAACATGCACAATAGTACAATATCTCTCAACGAACTCTAGTTTACCAGATGGAAAGCTTTATCACTCACAGAACTCCCTGCTTAGTTAGTGCTTCTACTACATTGTTTGATTGTTTGAGTATGAGGTGATTAAATTAAAGTCTTTAAGTGTAGTTTTTCCTTCAAATCGCAAGTTTATGAGGCTTGCTCCACCATTTTCCCGTGTCTTTCTCGATGTGTTGTGGGTAGCATTTCTCGACTAAGAGATACAAGTCTTCAACCATACCCATTCTTCAAAATTGAGTTCATGCAAAAGTTCCTTGTATTAGACGTTAAAAAATCACACATACATGTATAGAAGATTAGAGTATATTGGAACAAGGGGACTCACAACAAGTGAGTTCCCTTACAGTAAAACCTTATGTTAAAAACAGAAGTTGTTCGAGTAAAATCTGAAGCCAGAGAAGCCTTTAACACAAATTTTGAAGGCTGCAAATCACAAACAAAAAGTAAAGTACAACAAAAAGCAAAGTTCATCTCCATTGCAATAATTAAGTGGCTCTCTTAGACTTCTTCTTCTCCAAGTAGAAGAAGAAGGCAAGGGACAGCACAGAGAAGGCGGAGAAGACGCCCGCAGCGATATCTATCGAGGTGTGACGGCCAGTGATGGCAGTGACGAACAAATCAACACCCTGAGTTTGTCCATAGGCAAGCTTTACACCTGCAGCATCAACAACGTAGGCTCTGACGAAGTAATGTGCTGTAGGAACATCTTTCGCAACGACGTAATCTACAGAGTTTCCTGTTCCTGTTGCTGTGAAATTCTTCTTACCCACTGCATGTTGGCATGTCTTGTCCTTGAACAGCTCGTCTGAGGTCTTCCTCCATGGCCTGTCAAGTTGGCTCTCTTTTGTGTAGCAAAGCTTCAACAATACTTTACTGTATTTTGATGTGTCAGCTGTTGTCTGGTTTAATGCCCATGTTACTGTCAGTTTGCTCTCACCAGCTTTTAGATCCGCTGTTTTAGGGGAAAAAACGCCATCATAAAATTCGTCAATGTTTAAGTATTGAAGTCTATGTTATAGGTCGTAATTTAGGGATCGATTATTAAGTCGGGTTATGTGCCGGTTGTGCCCTATAGAATTTGTGTTGTATAATTGTATTAGAGATTGAGAAAAGAACTAGGAGTATTCAAATAATTCTCATTTTCACTTGCGAAATTGCCTCAAAATCTCAAATATACAAATACTACGTACATACGAAGAGTTACAAGCGTTACTTTATTGTCGACCATCACCTTAGATATTTGGTCGATTTGTCTTTTTTACCATGCATTTTGTTGTGGGAAGTGTGAATGTAAAATTTGGGGTTCAATGAATCAATGATAGTTGCTAATAATTGAGTCAAAAAAATTGTGCCCTTACAAAATTCCATTACGTCCTAATACACAACTTTTGACCTATGATGTTCAATCAAAAAATTTAGGAAATTTCTAAAAGTAGTCATTTTTTTTACATGTATTTATTTGAAAAGAAGGTGATTTTGTGGGAAAAAAATGTTACCTTTCCCTGTTGGAGTAGTAGCAACGGTGAGAGTTATAGGAAGATCAGACAACTTGACTTCTGCACAGCTTACTGCAACCAAAGAAGAGAAAAATGCAGCAACAAGTATCAATCCTCGAATCGACGACGCCATCGAAATCTTACTTCTTCTTCTTCTCTAAGGCTTCTGGCTATAATCAAATGATCAACTTCTCAAAGGGAAAGAGGAAAAAAGATGGAAATTAGAAGGAACTTGCATAAACTTCCAAGTAATGACTTTTTATGGTTTTTGTTTGATCCTTTAAAAGATGTTGTACGGGTGTTTATATAGTGCACATGAATGCCCCCAACTTGGGGATTAGATGGTCACGTCATTAAATAATTGTAGGATTATAATTAGTTAAATTATCAACACCAACCAATTATTTTATCAAGAGTAAGTCAAATGTTGAGCTTGTTAATTAACTCTTGGAAGAACAGAAAAGAGAGGACTATTTAACCCATTTTATTTGTACTCTAGGATTATATGTTTGGTTGATTGTAGGGGGGAAAGTGTCCCCCAAAAAAGGTGAAAGGGTATGCTTAATTCTCTAATTAATATTATATTTATTGGCCTATATGACTTTATTTGAATCTACAAAGAAATCGTAGTTGTACTCTTTTTATTTAATTATTTAAGACGAGACGTACATCTAAAAGTTAATTTAAGAAATTTATTTACCAAGTGGAATCTATCTACACCTAAGTGAGAACAGAATTGTAGGCTTTAGCTCATCAAAGTGCGTGTTTTGATCCTTTATTGTAAGGATATAACATGGAATTTACAAAAAATTGGGTCGTGTATAGAATTAATAAGGAACTGTGATATCGTGTATCGTCCATTTGGAACAATCATCATTAGTTGAATTAATTGAATGTACGGGGTACTTTGCAATCCATAAAGAATCAAATAAATTGCATTTTTCAATCACATGATCAGATTTTGATAATTTTGGAACATCATCTTTCTAAGTTTAAATTGTTTTTCAAAAAAGACGTGTTTGGAATCTTTGGACCTCGTTTAGTTAGTCACTTTTCTTCCCAGATATTTTTTTGTAAAATAATGAAAGAAAATAGGGGAGATAAGCTCAAACCTGCATAAGAATTGAATATACTATGGACTTTTTCTTGAATCTCCAAAGAATCTGCACTGAATCTTCTATTTATTCTTTGAATGTTGTCAAGTGTATTTTGCAAAGGGGATCTGGCTGTACTACAATTGAAGAAGCCAGCTAATGTGTAGACTTTGTATAAACCAAATTACGCAAACTTGTTACAATAATTATGAATCTATTAATCTGTGTGTAATGTCTCCAAAAAGAAGCCAATTAGCTCTGGGACAAAGCTGCTTGAAAACGTTGGTTTAGACTTTAGGCCTAGTTCGTTTTTCACCATTTGAACATTAAAATTTGTAGAAAATGAAGGACGGGGACTCTCTTCTTGTCTTCTTCTTCCCCTACATTTGGAGAAACCAACGACGACGTGCAATTTCTCTTGCAAGCTAAGTTGTTGCATTAGTTGGTGATTTCGTATTTCGAAAGGGACACGCTTATGCCTGTCAAACGGGTCGGGCGGGCGGGTTTCGGGTTCGGGTCAGTAAAATACGGGTCGAATACGGGTCGGGTCAAATACGGGTCAAGTAAATACGGGTCGACTATACGCGGGTTTATACGGGTTCGGGTCGGGTTACGGGTTGACCAACGGGTCATAAATATATGCTCGCGCCTTTTTTTCTCGATAATTATTATAATCAAATTATTATTTTATTACTATTTTACAAACATTTTATGTATTATATTATATAATAATAATAGTTTAATTATATTTGTATCTTATACTAGTATGTATTAAATTAATCAATTATTAATATTTAATTAATATTTATCTATTTCTTTTTTATTTTTTATTATTATAATATATATTTTGCACAATTCATTTGACCCAACGGGTTGACCCAGTCCGGGTCGGGTTATGACCCAGACTTTCGGGTCGTTTTCGGGTTCGGGTCATGTTCGGGTCCGGGTCGAGAAAAACGGGTTTTTTCGGGTTATTTACGGGTCGGGTCCCGGGCGGTTTTTCGGGTCGGGTCAGTTTTTGACAGGTCTAGACACGCTCTTATATGGGGTATACCGTATATGATGTTTTGTCAAAATTATACTGTCTAACTTTAATGTGAAATATTTTACACTTGACCTGTGTCCCTCCTCAATGGGTGGTCAGTAACGAGTCTTGAACTTGGGAACTTACGATCACCATAAACATCATTTTACCAATTACCACTAGACCGTAATCTACTTTTAATTAACTTGTTTCTGTTTAAAAGAAAATACGAAGTACTGCTAAACGTACTTGCCTATTGAGTTATGGGACAGGTTTATGCCCCCAATTTGCACCACAGGGAATTAGTATGTAGGCTTATCTTGGGAAGAAAATTTCCTCGAACAATTTGGCTTTGCATTATTGCATTTTTATACTAATGTGTGAAATTGAATGAAATTGATACATAGAAAAATAAATAATTGATAAGACAACTAGCAAAACTCATTTCTATATTTCTATTGGTTCCACAACATTTTCTTCTCAAGTCACTGCCAGCTTGCATCTTTATTACCACTAAATACTAATCAACTTTCTCCATGACCGTACATGGCATCTACGGAGTATTTTGTTATGGTTTATACTATATCAACGACCATGCGATTCGAGCTCCATATGATTTACCTTAAAAAATGACATTTCAATTTAGATTTGAGCAGTTGAAACCAACCTTTCGATTTTATTGAAGATTATAACAAGTTTTTTTCGCTACTTTTTCATCGCCGGTTCTTGAAAAAAAAACCCTTAACCGTCCCCATTTACTTGTTATTTTGGATACGCCCCTAGCTAGCACACTATATATTTATATACTAGTATAATTTTGTACAAACATCAACTCGGAATGCATGTTGCTCATGAAAGCGATTGCAATAGAACACTATCATATATCAAGATCAGATCATTATATATTTGTGTATGTTCTTCTTAAGACATTTCTAATTAACTACTTAATCAAATACCAGTATCTCTCAACATTCAAACTGCTGAACTGCTAGTTGTTAGTACTAATTACTTAATTAGCATCATAGCATCAGCACATTAGCTTTTGTATTTTCTTAGAAGATGAAGGGGTCACATATACTCTGATACTCATATACGACGAAGATAGGATTTGGCCAAATTGACTCTTTTAATTCGGCAGTAAATAATTAAATCTAGCAGCCCATATCCTTTCCAGTTGCTGTGTAGCTTCCTAAAGACAATGTTCTGATTTCATCAAATCTCTTAGAAAACCAGGCCATCATAGATTCATAGCATCATGTGAAATCCACATTTTGACTATATATAACCTCTATTGTACTTACATGCCATGACATAGATCATCTTACACAAGTCTTGGCGTCGAATTGTACAACATAATATGTAAGGCTATATATGCACGTACAACTTCAATAGTCTGCATTTAAATTATATTTACACGTTTGGAACATGTCTACTTCCTAGAATTGTGAAATGACCATGTTAACCGAAAGACTAGATACAAATGGTTGAGACCCAAACAACGGCATCAAATATATACCTTAATTAGTTAATTAGCAAAAACGTAAGATGGCAGCAACAAACAAGCCTAAGCTTGGCCATCGGCCATCGTTGATCGTTAGTACAATATTGGCCTTTATTTTGTACTGCATTTTGTTTCGAGTTACATACGAGTACGATAGCAAAAACCCAAAAACATTTTCAAAGTCCATCATCAATATCGAATAAACAAAGTTATCGTCAGATTTTGGAGCAATCTTCCACATATTACGTACATAAGAAACGTTGACTTTGCGTACAAAATAACATATATAGTATCACTTATTTGGTCAAACTATTTTGTATTAGCATTCTAAACAAAATTGGCTACTCACGCTTTTGTTTAATTACAACTTAACGTTAATTTACTAATCGACAAAGGAATTGTTAATATAACCACGCTTTGATCTCGGGCGTTTTACGTATGCCGTGAATTTGTTAGAAATATTACACACTAATTTACACAAATTACATTACAATAACAAACTCAAGAACGGAACCTATAATTTAGGCTTCAAGGGGCGCACGAAACACTTTCCTTTAGGTGAAATTCGTCCCATAAATTAGTGCAAATGGTCCAATGAGTTGCCGTAGGATACAATGAAGTCCCATTAGAAGCATCTGCACTTGACGATCTAATTCGTATACTTTGTGACTAAGACCATCTCCAATGGGGGTCTCAAGATGGGTCTCAAAGAGGAGAGAGATGATTTTTTTCCAATGGAGAATTATTTGATGGGTCTCGTGTTTAGAGACGGTCTCTGAAAAGAGACCGTCTCATTGTCAATGAGACCCTACTTTTGCCAAAAATAGATTTTAAAATAATTTAATATGTTTAAAGCTCAACTATAGAGACCCATCTCAAAATTTTACCAATGAAGTATAGGGTCTCAAAGTGATGAGTCTCAAAATTTAAGACAACATAATTTTGGAAATAATTTGTATTTGAGACTCAAGTTGGGTCTCACCAATAAAGATGCTCTAATAACCTTGATCATGAACAACATTTCTCATGTTTTTTTTTTTTTTTTTTTTTGAAATGGTAGCATAGATAACATAACGAATAAAAGAGGTACAAGTGTCTTAGAGTACATAACCGAAGTCAAGTCCTACTCCCCTCCCGGGTCAATGTCCTCCCCCGGGTTAAAGCGGGGGACAAAAGCGCCAGTAGCATCAAAATACATCAAAATACATTTCTCATGTTATATACCAAGTGTTTTCCACTTCTATTTTCCTATTTTCTCTTGTTTTCCTTATCACATTATCACATGCATGATAACCTCTCATGACAAGGCATCATTTGGTAGATACATTTTATCATATATAACTACCATATTTAATCACTTAATCATGATTAAATATTGTATATAATTAGTGTAATAACATTTTACACCTTACTCTAAAAATGTTCCAATAGAACTTAAACAAACGTTTGTACTTAGAAGTTTGTATAATAATGACAACTCTTTTGTATAATAATGTATTTGGAGTTCGTTCACTAAAGACAACTCTTTTTCGTTTTCTTTTTCTTTTTCCTTTTCTTTATTTTTGCCCCCCGGGGTTGCTTAGTTGGTAAATAGGATCCCCTCTATTCTCAAGGTCTCAATGTAACACCCCACATTTTTGGGGAGTTTAAATTATTAAGGGTGTTACGTTTTATGATGTACTTGAGGGGTTTATTAATGTTTTATTGGAATTCGATTGAATTGTTATGAGAGTTCTGATTATAGAATTACACAAGATGATTCGTTAATCGTTAGTCATTCGGATTAGGATCGGGCAGTGGATCACGCAACCCACCTAATTAGCTAAACCCAAACCCGAGTTAATCTCATACCCATATACATATAATAAATAAAACCCTTATTTCTTAATCATTCGGCCTCCCCCTCTCCCTCTCTCTCATTTTCGTAGCCTCCACCCGCAGAAAATTCTCAATATACACACAACTCTCACGTACAACCTTTGTTTAAGTCGTGTCTGGTGGCGTTAAAACCGTGCTTTCGATACGAATCCAAAAATATATGGATCGTGTTAAGATTCCACCGGATGCTCTTTGTATAGGTGTTTTAGTGGACCTGTGTCTATCTACCGGAGATCTGTTTCACACCCTCGGTACTTTGATGATTTCCGTTGACTCCTACGATATTTTGGGACGAGATTTTGTGGAGATGTTCCTAAATTTTTTTGTGACAACATATTAAAATTTGGTAAGATCTACATCTCTTTAACAAAAGTTATATTAAATTTCGTGGGTAAACCCTAAACAGTTTTGTGGTTTATTGTGAAGTTGATTCCCGTTGATCTGCTTGGAAATTATGAACGAAATTTGGAGGACATGTTTCTGACATAACCCTTTATGTCATACTCAATTTTGGTGGTCATGAGGTCGGAGGTAGAAGTTATTCACGTTTGTTTATATCAGTCTCCTTTTGTACTTATGAAATACTAGTGTTAGTTATGAGATTTATGGCTTATAGATGTACCTTGTGATGAATTAGGGAATCATCGATTGAGTTTGTGATTGATTGGACACCTAGATTGTGGATTCAAGGAGTTTTAGTTCATACACCTTTTTTTTTTGAAAAGGGGAAGATCAATTTCATTAATTAAAAGGCCATACGGCATGTACAATATCAAAGATATAAATCGAATACAAAATTATCAAAATCAGACAAAATCCTCCATCAAAATATATAAAGATCACTAATGTTATAATATGACGCTTCTGCATACCCTCTATCATATCGCTGTATGAGACAGCCTTCCACTAGGGGGCATATGGATCTGGAGAAATTTTGATGTCAAGAGATTTCATCTAACCTGGTAACATGTAGACGAATATAAAATCGCAATATCATATCGTACGCAATCATTGCCCAGATCTTCCACATGCTCTGAAATATCAGAGATCTCGACGCTCTCATAGTGAGAGAAGAAGCCCACACATAGATGGGAAAAACGCTCTCACGAGGAGAGAACGGAGTTATTTTAATCATCGTAAAAGCTTAAATTGAAGAAAAATTTGGATATACCACCATGGCACCATCTAATTGATTGGTGGTAGCCCCTAAAATGAGATTTGGAGGCTAGGGTTTTTTAGGGAGATGAGGAGGAGAGGGAGAGTTTTAGAGAGAAATGTATCCGTCGAATTATATTAGTTCATACACCTTGTTAGAAGAGCTTGATTTAAGGATTAGCGTTGAAAGATAAGAATTTTGGTCATCCAAAGTTTAAGCTTGATTTCAATATCATTCTCTTGAGCTTCCACTATCGTTTCATGTTGATCAATTGGTTTTCTAACCTCTATTGTTTTCCATTGTTTATTCATGCATGCTTCTCTAATGTCATGATTGTTGTATCGCTCATTTTCATTGAGTTCATTGTCTATTGTTTCCGGCTATGGCCGTTTATAAATTGAAAGATCAGAGCGCATGCACGAAAATAATGTATTTGAAAGATAAAGAATCAAATTAATTATGCGAATCCATCTAGAGGACGGACTTTGCGCCGTCACCATGCTCTAGGGACATGTTTTTATTAACCTCTGATCAAGGTACATTTTCTAGGTTGGAGATCAGCTACCAACCTCCTAATTGACTTCCTCTTAGGGACAGTGCGTCCTACCGTCCCCCTAGCGAGGGGTGTGCACACTCGAGTCTTTAGGGTAGTTTTTACTGTTACTCTAGATGTGGGATGGATTGGGGTAGGACCCTTGTCCAAGAGGGACCTGACGAAGGCCCTATACATTTACTAAACAAAAGAATGCTCGAAAGCAAATAATATATGTAATAACGACATGACCGTGTTGGAGGACGTGCTTCTGCGCTCCACACGAGCCGTGCACTCCGCTATGCTTTGTGACTCGTGCCGGTTCCGGACGAGTCGTGTTCAGCGTGTTTCTTTGTTTCTTCGCTTCTTTGCGTGGTTTGTTTCTTTGATTGTTAGCTACGCGCCATTAAGGCACATATCTTATCTTTTATTTTCCTTGCTTAAACTTATTACTCGGCATTTGCTAACGTTCTTTTCTGGTTTGTTCCCTACCTTATTTTTGGGGCTTGTATCATCTTCGATGGTGCAGTTGACAGGTCTTGAAGGTTGATTGTTTTGCTTGCTTGGACGTCATGCATATCATGGGGCTAGTTTGAAAAGTAGTCGTCGAACCTTATACATTTAGAACGATTTGTTTTTTATCATTTGTTTTGGATTTCAAAGTTTGTAAGTTTAACTATAAGTCTTCCGCTGTCTATTCCATTATTAGATTATTTATTAGAGTTGTTTGGATATATTTAGCCTTGCAGTTGACTTGATAGTCAATTGCGGCATAACAATCTTAAATAAAGACGTTTATCGTTAGTCAAAAACTAGGTTTGTTACACTCAAGTTCGAGCCTCATCAGTGAATATTTGGTCACATTTACCATTTAGTCTCCTTTAAACCGTTTAAGCTTGAAATTGAGCCTCAAATGGGCCAAACTCCTTAGACACTAAGTGAGAGATCCCCCCCTCCCTTTTGCCTCCTAAGTCGAGCAAATCAACTTTGAGTTGACCTCCTTGTGGCCATTTATCGGCGGGGGTATATCCATTACGCACCCAAAGGGTAGCGTATTGGCTGCGTGTTCCCACAAAAAAAAAAACAAGTTTTGTACGGTAACAATTGTTGCACCACATCCTTTTAGGAAATTGTCACCAATTATCTGAAATCTAAAATATATACTCCGTATCTAAATGCTAATAATTTGGGGGCGTATCAGGGCACGGGAAGTGAAGAAATGCATAAAAAGAGTCCAATATTTGTAAAACTCTCACATAAAGTATTACATTTATATACATGAAAAATATAATCTATTGTAACTTGAGCTACATATATCATAATATTATGATAAATTTATCATTAGGTTCGTGTCGAAATGCACTTCAATATAAAATTGTTTCACAGATACTTTTGAAAGATTTTTGTGAAAAATGTATAAAAAGTTTTTAAAACAAAAATGAGTAATATCTACAATGATGTACTCTATAAATGACATAGTGAGATTAGGAGACATGTTAATTAACCAACATTTAATGTGTTATCATAATTGATTAGAATATGATAAAGTCTTCCGTGCAGCGCACGGGCTTTCTATCTAGTTTGATATTAATAAGTCAAAATATATCACAGTACCATCAAGTTATTAGGTGTCCGAATCACCTACGTAACACATTACACAACTCCTAATCGTACTACGATCACACCGAAAAGATTCATTTCAAGCACACGTCCCACGGGATTGGAGGGTGCATATGTGTAAAATTCCATTTAGGGAAAGCCGTTATATGAAAGGAAAGAAAAGCAAACTTCCCGCCCTTTTCTGCATTGATAGATTACCAGAATCTCAAGATATACCAAACCCCTCTTCCTCTTCCCACTTCTCTTCAATGCTTTGTTGATCAATTTCTCACAAAAGAAACTTAGCTTGTACACTTCTACATTCCTTCTCCTTCTCCACTTAAATTCCCAATATTTATTAAATTAATTGTTATCCTAATTAATTTACGTCTAATTCAAATTTCCTTCCTCAAGAAAAGCATTTTCCCGCCAACCCCTTTATAATCTTCTCTCTTTCTCACAATCATCATAACTAATCACACAATTTCAACAGTTTATACAATTATACACCGTACCCCCATTTAATTTCTCTCAAATTTTAATTAATTAGCATTAATTGTAATTAATGGCGTCGAAAGAAGAAGCTGCAATGGTTAAGGAAGAAGCACCAAAAATGGCATCACAACACCAACAACTACCAAAACCCCACATTCAAAACTCCAAGTACTCCAAAAGGGTTGTCCTGAAAACCTTGTTAAGCCGCGAAGACGGCGGGTTTGGATTGGTAGGACAGAGAATTGTGGTTGGTGGGTGGGTTAAATCTGCCAAAGAGGTGAGGAAACAACAACAACCTTTACCTCAACCAGATCATGATCATCAACCTCAACCCGGGGCGAAAATCGGGCATAAGGATGTGACTTGTACTGAAATTTTGCAGAGCAGGGTGCCCATTTTCCGGACTTTTATGAAGCTGTTTGGTGTTGGTGGTGGTGGTAATAATAATGGGGGTAAAGATTCAGCAATTGGTTTGGCTCAAAGAGTCCAACATCCTGTTGTTTCTACTGTGACTTTGCAAGTTAGTGATGGGTCTTGTGTTCCTAGTCTCCAGGTAAATTTTGGTTATGGTAATTGGGTTTTGAAATTTTTTTGTATTCTAGTGATCGTGCGAAAAAAAGGGCGTAAAATTATATATGTTGCTCAGACTCGGGTACAATTATCTAATCCGGGGTTATGTCCAAGTATTGGACTTGGGCGAACTTGGCCACTTTTGAAGAAATTCGATGTTTTGGGCCTATTAGGAAGTGTCAATAGTGTGCCCCTTTGTTCAAGTATCTACTCTAGCAAAATGTGAAGAGTCCGAGTAATACAGGCTTAAATTAAATATGCTGAGGGCAATTACATGTTTAGATTTTAAGTTTTGGGGCGAGTATTGAGAGTTTCAAGTTACTGAGAATTTTGTCTGCCTAACCATGAGACGGTCTTACCCTAAAATGTACGATATTTCCTTCGTAGAATTGCAAATGTCTTTAGAAAACAATTTGTTGAGACTGATCATTGCAAAACAATTCAGGTATTGGTGGACTCGACATTGGCTCCTCCAGGACAAATCATGCTCGGTGGAACTTGCATTTTGGTTGAAGGTGTAATCCAGCAGCCTACCATCGCAACAGGAAAGCACACAATTGAGCTTAAAGCAGAGAAAGTCTTGCATCTTGGTGTTGTTGAAGACCATGAGAAATATCCCTTGTCCAAGAAAAGGCTTCCTTTACACACTCTGAGGAATTGGGCTCATTTTCGGCCTAGAACAACCACGGTTTTACTCTTATTCCATACATCAATTTAATTCCATTTCTATAACAATGTAATTGTTGAATTGTTGTCTGTGGAGCAGTCTGATTACAAGCTGTTCTAATGTTTGATTTTTCGGGTTTTTGTAGGTGGCTTCTATTGCAAGAATTCGCCATGCACTTACACACGAAACACACGCCTTCTTCCAGAACAATGGGTTCCTGTACGTGCAAGTACCAATCATCACAACCACAGATTCTGAGGGATTCAGCAACAAATTTCATGTCACGACACTTTTGAGTAAGACTGCAGAGGAAAATCCATCAACTAAAGCGAGTGGATTTGATGATGTTAGCCTTGAATCCATCAAGGCTTCTCTTAAGGAGAAGAGTTATCGTGTCGAAGAGCTTAGAAGAACTGACAGCAACAGGGAAGCCTTACTTGCTGCAGTCCAGGATCTTAAGAAAACAAACGAGCTAGCTACACAGTTGGAAGCGAAAGAAAAGAGGGAAAAGGCGAAAACTACTGCTCTGATCAGGCCTGATAGACTTAATTTCTCAGATGACTATTTTTCCTGCCAAGCCTTTCTGACAGTTTCAGGAAGGCTGCATCTCGAGAGTTATGCCTGCGCTCTTGGTAATGTGTACTCTTTCGGCCCCAGGTTTAAGGCGGAAACATCTCAATCCACGCGACATGTGACTGAGATGTCAATGGTTGAGGCCGAAATGGCCTTTTCAGAAATTGAGGTATTGTAGTAATGCTGCATTTGTACTAATTTGTATCTTTATCGGTCATCTTATAAATTACAATGCTGAATTTTTGATGATGTTGGTGCTTTAATTGGTTTTTGCAGGAGGCTATGAACTGTGCTAGTGACCTTCTGAAGCACCTGTGCAAAAAGGTTATGGAAGACTGTCATGAAGATATGAAGTTTATCCTTAAACGCGTTGATCAAAATGTCATTACCCGGCTTCAAACAGTAGAAGTAATGTACTTTGAGAGGATCCCATATTGCAAAGCAATTGACATCCTGAAACAAGTTAAAGAAAAGAAATTCTCGGTAAATATTGAATGGGGTGTTCCTCTTACTGAAGAACATGAAAGGTAAAGAGTTTCCTGGCAGTCTTCATTTTGTATTGATGAAGCTACTAATGTTAGAGATATAAACTGACCTTATTCTTTGACTGTTTGAAGCTATTTGGCTGATGAAGTGTTCAAGAAGCCAGTAATAATATATGACCATCCTAAAGAAGTTAAGCCTTTCTATGTTCGTCAGAATGATGATGGAAAAACAGTCGCTGCATTCGATGTCATTGTACCCAAGGTATATTCTCACACATCTTATGCACGTAAACTAAATTCTATATGGTGTTACCATAGTTTCATGGTCTATCTATTGCTGACAAGTGAGCGGCATGCCCAATTGCGCATCCAGGTAGGAGCAGTGATCAGAGGGAGTCAGAACGAGGAACGAATCAAAATGCTCAAAACGAGGTAATGTTATCCCTTATAAGTGAACATACTACATCTTATAAGTTGAAAAAACAAATATTTGAGCATGTACACGGTAAAGTTTAGCTAAGACGGTCTTATAATAATAGCACGCGGTCAGGATTTTGCATTTCCTGAAATGATTATTATATGGTGACTGAATGCCTGCTTTGATCAACAGAATACAGGAACTAGGACTGTCAAGCAACCAGTATGAATGGTACTTGGATCTTCGTCGACATGGGACAGCCAAGCATGCTGGATTCAGTCTCAACTTTGACCTTATAGTCCTTCTGGCTACCGGTATCTCAGATATCCGCGATATTGTCCCCTTCCAAAGGAGCTATGGGAAATTAAACAACTAAGAAAATGCTGAGCTTCTTTGTTTTAAGAAATATTGTGTATAATATTATTGGAAATGCGAGATCATCAGTTGATTTATACATGTATAGATGAAATGCTTACACCAATTATCTTGTAACATAATCTTGAGTATGTAAATCATCACAGAAAGAGATGCATATATGAAATGAAAAGCCTTTGCATTGTATATATTAAGATATGTCTGTAAATTAATACAGCAGAATGTTCATAGAAAATACTGAAGGGTTTGATATTTATTCAGAAGATCAGAAATGACAGCAAATTATCCATGAAGATTGTACTTCCTTCCTAGAGAACCACCCTTAGTTTTAGAATCCAAAGGAAAGTAAAAAGGGTAGAGCTCATATCTTACAAAACAACTGCTGTAAAACACTCTACAACCCTTCTTTTCACTGCAAAACCCTTGAAAATTCTGAATTGCAATAGCTAAACACTGTGCACAGTCAATAGGAGTCAAGTCCCTTGTGCATTGAGCCAAACCATACAATGTTCCGAAATCTGACAGCTTTTTCTTATCTTTTCCAAGCCCTGCATTTGAGGGCTTAGCTGCAACTGAGTCGATTTTGTCGAATAATTTCCCAAGATCATGATTGAAAGACATTGGGTTTGTGACATTCTCTACATTGGCATACAATTCACCAACTGATGTATCCAAATTGCCATAAAACAGGTCCTGGCTATACCTTAGGAAACAATAGTCATACCAAATCCTGGCATCAGCCTCGTTTGGGCAGACTTTACGGATTTCTTGGGCTGCGTCTTGGATGCAGGCCAAGCATTCCTTTGCGGGCACATCACCGCGACATTGTGCCAGGCCATAGACCTGGCCAATTGTGCCTTTGCCATACGAGGCCTCGACAAAGTTGGAGCCTTTCACAAATGGGGAGACTAAGTTAGCCAACAATTTGTCAATGTTATCTGATGTTTGGCCAGGGATGCTAATATGTGTGTTTGGGTTGCAGTATTGTGCTGTAGAATCATCTGCTAAAGAATGTGACACTAATGCTGATAACATGAGTAACACAAGTATATGATATAATGAAGCCATCATATGCTATTTAACTATTTTGGGCTGAAAATTGAGTTATTTTCTGTTGAATTTTTTCGAGTTTAAGTAGTAGTGTTTAGAGTTGACCAAGTCGTCATTAAATTGTGGGTTTTGTTTCAATTTGCAGCAGACAATCTTGACTTGAGCAATTTATAAAAAATGCTGAAATTTCAACTATACAACTATACAACCATACAAGTATGAGGTTTTATGTGGAGAAGGAGAAACTAGGGAAAGATATGTGAGGTTAATCCAAAGTTTATTAATGCGGGGGGACATTAAATATCTACTATGTAATGTGATGCAGTCCATGCATACTCCACACAAACTAAACACAATTTGGTAACTGAGCACTTAGAGTAGAGACATCAACGTAATGTAGTGCACTGTGCACTAATATTCAGCAAATAGGGCTGCCGGGGGACCTATATATGCCGCGCTCATTTAACTTAAAAAACGATTAATTCAACCTAGATGTATTATGTACTCTAGTTGCAACAAATTGGATCACATTTCCCTATAATTCAGCTGAATGTGATACGAACGATTATTTGATACAATTTTTTTTTTTTGTAAATTTCATTGCATATAACCAGACTAGAATCATTGAATGATTTGTGATCGAATGAGATTGGTTAACTAGCAATTAATGATAAATTGAAAATTTTGGGAGTGCAAATTAAACCCGGCTTATAATAGTCTTTGATGGTATTTTTTCAGAAGCCTTGATCCGATCTAAAAGTCGATTGTCTAACCAGTTTCCATAAATAGTTCTAATTTATAACGATTGCAAAAAGCCAATGTCCTCTGAAATCAAGTCGTCCAACTATGCCTTGGTCAAATGATCTAGAAGAGCTACGACAACGACCTATATCATATTGTAACAAAGCCGCAATTTTAAAAGGCTTAAACTAATAATTCGAAATTTTGGTCACGTCTTTTCGTTTTACATTTTACTAGTTTTGGTAAACTTTACGAACTCCACCAGTTTGTGAAGTGTACCAAACGAGTTTGTGAAATTTACCAAAACTAGTAATAATAAGACAAATTGAAAGAATTTTGAAAGGCACAAATAAAAGTCTTAAATTATTTATTCTTACCTATTTAGGTAAACTCTAACAAATAAAGTTCATTTTCAAACTCTAGAGGATCCATACACCTATTCTACGGTCCTACGGAGTATTTATGTTACTAACCTTCCTTTTGAGGAGACTTTTTAATTATTATCACAAATTTCTTTGGGTATACACAAACACTCATTCCTCAAACTTTTTCAATACTTGTCATCTGTTGAGTCTTTATATTTTACTCCCTCCATTTCATTGGGGTAATTTGTGCTTAGGAGCGACAACAACCAAACACATAAATGCTGAGAAAATTAAACAAAAGTTCTAGAAAAATATCACTGAAAATTCTATTTGGGCAAAGTCATGTTCAAAAAAAGAAGATACAACTAGACCTGTCAAAAACTGACCCGATCCGAAAAACCGCCCGGGACCCGACCCGGAAATAACCCGAAATAACCCGTTTTTCTCGACCCGGACCCGAACATGACCCGAACCCGAAAACGACCCGAATGTCTGGGTCATAACCCGACCCGGACCGGGTCAACCCGTTGGGTCAAATGAATTGTGCAAAATATATATTATATTAATAAAAAATAAAAAAGAAATAGATAAATATTAATTAAATAATAATAATTGATTAATTTAAGACATATAAGATGCAAATTTAATTAAATTATTAATATTATATAATATAATGTATAAAATGTTCGTAAAATAGTAATAAAATAATAATTTGATTATAATAATTAGCGGAAAAAAAGACGCGAACATATATTTTTGACCCGTTGGTCAACCCGTAACCCGACCCGAACCCGTATAAACCCGCGTATAGTCGACCCGTATTTACTTGACCCGTATTTGACCCGACCCGTATTTTACTGACCCGAACCCGAAACCCGCCCGCCCGACCCGTTTGACAGGTCTAGATACAACCAATACTTCTGATTATTATTAGCCGATTGAAACTTGATCGAATTTGTGATTATTTTGAACATTTCCTATATTAAAAGGGCAATGGTTTTTATTTTCAGACTACTTTTTTTTATATTGCAAAAATTGCAGCTGAAAATCACATGCAGATTGGGAGAACAGAATTGGAGTAATTGCTTTACAATAATATACTTAGGGGTCGTTTGGATAGCATAGGAATTAAATTCCTATAAGAAATATGATTTCCCGGGAAATGAATTCCTATGGTAAATTCACGGGAATTTGCCTTAGAGCGTTTGGATACCATCTAGGAACATAAAATTCCTTGGAATTTATTTTCCATGTCTTGTTTGGTAACCATATAACAATTCATTTGATATTTATTAAAATGGCTAATTTACCCTCTATTTATATAGCTAAATAAACATAAAATAAACAATAAAAGGGTAAAGTAGTAATTGTATACATTTTATACCATAGGAATTGTGAATGACCATGGGGGGGCTAGGTAATTGAATTCCTATGCTTCATAGGAATTAGAAATTCCCAAAGAATTTCCAATTCCCCCACTTCTACAAAAATGGGTTATCCAAACAACCCCACAAAAACCCAATTCCTAGGAAAATGAAATTCCTATGGATTTTGAGGGTATCCAAACGACCCCTTAGATACAAAAGAAGAATAAAGATTAATATTGTTCGAAGGATCGATCAAAATTCACGTGCAAGCCAAATCTGGAACAATAAGATCAGATCAGCTGTATGATTGACATTTTGGTACATTCACTAGAAATGAAATACGAGTTTGTCTTTGAAGATTCCTCACGTTTCGCAGATTACTTGAAGCTGTCTTGCTGCTCAAGTTTTCGAACAAGAATTTTTCACAAGCAATTAATTAACTCATCCTGCTGATGACAATTTGGACTAGCTAAGATTCCAATCACCATGGGCATAAAAAAGATATTGCCTGCCTCTGCTCATTATACTCCGTTATTAACGTTCCGACTTTGACATCATTTCGATGTCATATTTTGACTATCAATAACCTATAACATCGGTCATAAGTGAAAACCTATGACGTTAACAACATAACTGTCATGGGAAATTAGTACTCATAAAGTTGCGTAATTCACTTGCGTTTCCACTAAATCTATTGGAAATGAAAGAAGTTAACATCGATAACTCCAATGGCCATAGAAATATAACACTCATTGCGCATTTGCGCCCATGGTAATTAGTACTCTGCATCTCTGATCCGCTCCCTTGAATTGTAATCGTTCGATTAAGACTCTTCTCATTTTCACCGACCAAAATAATGGAATGAATAATTGAATACGAGTACATAGTAACTAAACTATTTTTTCTTAAATTATTAGCATTATTGAAACTTGATTAGATCTACCTTCATACTTTCACATGAACACTTTGAGGGACTCCATACCGGTGAGTGTCGGTGACCCATAATGCAAATTGATTTTACAATCACTAAATCACACCGACTTACTGTTACTCTACAATATAGGAAACGCAACAGTTTTTTGAGTCGTTTTGCTTTATTTCACTATTAAAGTTAGTCTTAAATTATTAGCATTATTGAAACTTAATTAGAACTAGTTCTCAACTTTTCATACAAGATTAGTCCTTGATTAGTATACTAATCCCAAAATAAAATGTACTAATCACCTTTCCCTTCCACACTCAACTCCTAGTCTAACTAGTCCAGTACTAGTAGTCTAGTACAGTCCCTTACCACCGCCCATTAATCTCGCAGTGTCCCCTGCCATAACTTCCCTCATTTTCTCACTCCTCAAACTTCACCAACACACCTCATTATTTCCTCCAAAACCCACCAAAGAAAACAAACAAAAGAAAGAAAGAAAAGATGAGTGACGATGAAGATACAGGAGAGGAGTACTTGTTCAAGATAGTAGTGATAGGAGATTCAGCAGTGGGGAAGTCAAACTTACTGTCAAGATATGCAAGAAATGAGTTTGACCTTCATACAAAGGCAACAATTGGGGTTGAATTCCAGACAGTTTGTGTTGAAATTAATGGCAAAGAAATCAAAGCTCAGATCTGGGATACTGCTGGTCAAGAGAGGTTTAGAGCTGTCACTTCTGCTTATTATAGAGGTGCTGTTGGTGCTCTTATTGTCTATGATATTAGTCGCCATGCCACTTTTGAGAGTGTCAATCGTTGGCTTGAAGAGCTCAATAGTAAGCTTCTCCTTCACTCTACTTTTCTCTTTCTTATTTATTAGTACTTTTTATTATTGTTCTTTTTATTATTGTGTTTAATTGGTTGCGGTTTCATATGACGATTCATGTTAGCCGACCCCGAATCATTTTGGTTGTTATTGTTGTTGTAGTGTGTTTGTTTTGGTTGTTTTGTGAAGTGGGTTTTGTTTACTTTTTTGTGGGTTGGGTTGGATTTGCTAAAAGATTGAATCTTGCCAATTTTAGGATGGTGGGTTTTTAATTTTGGTGGGATTTGTGAAGGGTTCTTTGATTACTTTGCTAAGATTTGGTATGATGATTGATATGGGTTTCAAAGTTTGAACCTTTGTGGGTTTGAAATTTTGGTAGGGTTGATGAAATGTGTAAGATTTTAGACACATTTATCGATTTTTATTGGTGAATTTTGGTGTAAATTAGGAAATGTGGTAAGAATTCGGATATTATCGGTCACAAGAGTCACAGCTATACATTCTTAGAATGAGCTGATCACAGAGTTTGCAGCATAATGTGGTACTGCATTGGAGATTTGCTATTTCTAAAAATCTGATCACTCTGTCGAGTTGAGGGTGCTTGAAGAATTCTAATTTCGGCCAAGTTAGTTACCAACATCTATTAGAATTCAGAGTTTGTTACCTCCAAATGTGCAGTGCAAGTGATCATGCATTCATGCCTGTCAGGATCATATTTATGCGTCTTGATTTTTCATTTTTACCTCTATATATGCCTACTAAGGCAACTGTAGTTACTTCTTAGGCGATATATGGTTGTAATGTTGCTGATCGCGAAGTAGTTAGATCATATTCAAACTCTGATACCTCTGAAAGACTAAGTTTTCCTTTTATGAGAAGGGACTAAACAATCGTTTGCTTCTGAACACATTATGTGCAATGGGCTCATGAAACTAAGTAGGTTCATCCGAGTATGCAATGTGACCATGTGTAATGACACAAGGTCAGATGTCAATAAGGAGAGATCCGTATAATTTATTGGAGTGATACAGTCATACAGATCTATTCCTCTTATAAGCATTTTAAGTCCATGCTAATCGTGAAATGGTCCTCTCTAGATACTCTGGCTAGATTCACTATACGTATTGCTTGGGCGTAATATTTTGTCTTGATTTTAATTTCCTCACCGTACTTCACGAGTACATTGTTAAAAACCTGAAAGGGTGTTTTGGTCTTTATTGATGTCTCTTCAATACAAGCTTGTTTGTACAGGATCTTTAAATTGGCAATGATCTGCTTAGAAGTTGTGCGTGCACAGACCTAGAGTTAGGTCTTTCGATTGCATTAGTTAGCTGCATGGGGGTTGCGGGAATCTAGGAGAATCAAAGGTAAACCAAATTGTCGTAAAGATCCCATGCATGTCCACTATGGGGATCAATTTATCAAAAAAGAAAATTGGATCAAGGTTGGCCCATAATCTGATTGCTTATCGTTCCTATGAAAAACAGAAAGATTAGTAAATCCTAGTAACCCTGAAGTCCAGCTGGTTATCAATTATCAGATTACACACCTTTAGTCCAAGTCAATAAGAGATTTGACTTAAGAATAGAGAAGTTAGAATTTTGTGACAATATTCCCACAGGTGACACTGACAATTAACATCCATACATAACCCTAAAAGGCTTAGACTCAGTCGTGTGGGAGGGCAATGCAGTGAATTTGCTGCGGAATGTGGCTTAGACGTTCTTGCTTACTTTCATCCTTAGGACTGGGACTACTAGATGATAGTATTCACTTAGCGCAATATTTTTAAGTCTTTTATTATTTTCACGTCTGTGGGTGTGGAATGCCATTGCCTTGTTTGTTGTGATCCACTAGGTGCTATTGCCTTGGCAGTCTCCCTTTTTTTCTTTTTCTTTGCGAAGGGCCTTGGCAGGTCTCAACTTAATCAAATGACTAAATGTCTCTCTCCTGGTTGACCCTCGAAACAACCGTAGAGGCTCATTGCTACAACACTTCTGTTTTGAATTGTGCACGTTCTTATTATGTTCCTTATCTTTTCTTAAACTTAAGCCTTTCATTGCAAGTCCTTAGCCATAGTAGATAGAGCTATATGAGTGTTTTATATTGGATCTTAACAGTGTTGTGGTTTGTATAACAGCTCATTGTGACACTGCGGTGGCGAGAATATTGGTTGGCAACAAGTGTGATCTAGACAATATTCGACAAGTGAGCGTGGACGAGGCCAAAAGTCTAGCTGAATCTGAAGGTTTGTTTTTCATAGAGACATCAGCCCTGGACAGCACAAACGTGAAGACGGCTTTTGAGATAGCTATCAAGGAGATCCACAATGGTATCAGCAGGAAACTTTTAAACTCAGATTCATACAAGGCTGAACTATCTGTCAACCGAGTGACCCTGGCTAAAGATGGCGCAGACTCAAATCGCAGTCGCTTCAGCTCGTGCTGTTCAAGTTGAAATCATATATCAGTCCACTTCATTCTACATTTTAGTTTTTTACACATTGTTAGTTCTTTTTTTTTTTTTTTTTGGTTTCACACATTGTTAGTTCTTAAATCGCTCTCCGCGCCTGTTCCATTATGTGCTGAAGTAGCACAGGAACTAAGTTCCAATATCCTACAAACTGGCTGAAATTTATGAGATTACATACGTTCACAAAAACAGTTACCCTTTGTACCAAAAAAAAAAAAAAAAACAGTTACCCTGGGAGAACCATTTTTCCCCGGCATTTGTCTACATATTGCTGAATACCAGTATAACTTAAGGTTTAACTGTACGTAATAACTTTCATTTCTACCCTAAAACTAGGGATGCAGAATTGCAGATCACGTAATTACTTTTACTTCTACCCTAAAACTAGGGATGCAGAATTGCAGATCTCATTTTGCCATTGTTCCTATTATACCTATTTCGAGTCTAAATTATACGAAGAGTTTTAAGTCAAAAAATGGTAACCTTGCATGAAGTTCAACAACTAGCTAAAACATTACTCTAGTCCTCCAAAGGCTCCCGTTATAAAGGTGGAGTCAGGACTAGAGGAGTCAAATTTACGCAACATTACCCTACTTTGAAAACATAAAGACCTGCCAGTTTAGTTAGAATGTTATAAGATTTGATCTGCTTCGAGTTTTTCCTTCTTAGAAGCATGAGCTTTGCTGTCTAATCTCGTGTCGCATGATTATTTTTCCCTGCGTGGTCACCTTGGTCATGGCTAACTGGCTAAGTTACCAACTTAAGCTCCATTCATCAAAGTTAAGAGCACATGCTCGCTAAATTGACTAGTTAAACCAAACTGGGATGAATTAATTTCTTACTGAAAGAAAGCACGTCCAATAACAAGGACATGCTTGTTTTGGTAGTCGGATTCATATGCATATGGATTCTCTACACTCCCATAATGAATGAACAAATGACGGCCAATCACGAAAGAAAAGAGGAAAGGCCACGGACAACCAACTATTACTAACACTAAATTAACTATGTACAGAGAAGGTTGTACAGATAAATACCGAATTATCTAAATCGTTGCAGCGAAGGTATGTCATGGTTTTCTCAAGGCTGATGCCGCACCCATGACAACAGCCAATACGATTCCCAAACCAGCTCCAACAGAGGCGCCGACTGTGGCAGCTGACATTGAATTTTCCTTGTCCTGGGCATCTCTCTTGCCAGCAGATCCATCAGATCGATCTCGTGGGAGTTCCACTAATAACCTGTCCCTTGCAAACTCCTTCAACCAAGAAAGCAGGTCTTAAGGTTTAAATCCCAAAATAGAAGGGAAAACAGACTTATGCATGAGGATGCTCGTGGTATCTATGACACAGAAACTCAGCACGCAGGTAACTAACAGTCGCAATAGCACCAAGCAAATGACATGTAAATCTGAAACTAATTCCCTGAGGATCCTAAACTGATCTGAAGGACACTGATCTACCCTATTCCAGGATATTAAGACTACTAAAACAGCTGTTTGGTTCAGGTAACGATTCTGTCATGGCTGTAAATGGTAAACCTATCCAAGGAACTTTGAAGAAATTCCCTTTATACCCTGATTCATTGACAATCACCCTGCAACCAAAAACTTTGAATTTTCCAAAACTGGAACAAGATCCCTTATTGATATGGCTTTTCACTACCTCTTAAACTTTCTACAATCTCTTGTCCCTCCTACACCTCTCAAGTCTCAAGTACATTAAAATTACTAGCTCCAAAATATATCGAAAGTCAACACTTGTGGACCTTACATTTCTGGAAAAAAAAAAAAGGGAAAATTGCTTCCGTTTCGATGAGGCAAAAAAGACACCCATTGCTTCAAGATCTTCAGCAATTTTACCCAATGCTGTTAGCTTCAAGATCTTCAGTAATTTTACCCAATGCAACCAACCCTAGTCACATCTACAAACAGGTTAAGAGGACTTTGTCTGATGTGCAATTCCTGGGAACGACTATCTTGGGTTCATTACTTCATTCACCGATGAATTCACAAATCTACATGCTCTAGTTTCCTCATTGTCACCACTTACTTGATACAACTAACTACTCAGCTAGTCATGGAAGAGGAGAATATAGGGACAAGCATAAATGAGGGAGATCTTGCAACAAGTGATTTCATAGGATAGTCAAAATAACAACAGACTAGCTACGGAGGGCAGTTAGGGTCTTAGGGAAAAGAGAATATTTTGCAACACTTGTTTCGACGGCACAGTTTAATGGCGATTTCATGAATTTTGCTTGAAAGGACCTTTTACGCTGCTGGCAAAATCAGCAAGCATTCTTTGTCTTAGCATTCTAGAGTAAAATATTCTCATTTACTTACTAAAGACAAGGGACTCTGCCTCCATAAACTAATGACACTTCAAGAATAGGAAATAAGCTTTCATTTTAGGCATATGTGATTCATGTGTATGATTTATGTATATCAGATTATCAGATAAGAATGCGACAATGTACATACCTCAAAAGAGGACTCCTCCTTGCTCCGGAGCTCACCGTGAACAAGCTTACATAAAGAATCAACACCCTCCACAGGAAGAACGGTGGCTTTCCTCTGGAATGGTCTGCGCACAAAGTTTATCGGACCTAAAACAAGACCATAGGGAACCATCCCTCTGTCCGTATCTTCTTGTGATCCAACACTGGAAAGTGAAGCATAAGAGCTGCCTGACGTATGAATAACATAAGGACAAGAGTTCACTATCTCTGTATTGCTGGGAGAAGCTTGATATGCTTTCAACACAGCATCAATTGCGGCTCTTTGTTGGTGTGCGCTTACAGCAAATTTATTTGTTATCGCAAGGACCCAAGGAATACCAAGTGATTTTGCCTCGTCTAGTAAGAAAGAGAGTGCAGGCCGTCGTTGAAACTCATTTGAGTCACTGGATCGAGGTATTTGGTGGGCAAGATTATGAACAAGAACAAGTAAGTCTATCTTCCTACCAAGATCACGGATACCCATCCATAACTCATCTCTCAAACGAGAAGCTTCTGCAGTCAGCTCCTAATAACAGAGGAGATTCAATCCTGATTAGCACACAGCCACACACCGGTGCAGAAAAGATAGGAAAACTGACAGAAAGATGGTTTAGACAAGGATGCACAAAAACAGAAAGAAAGCATGGAACTAAGGTCACCGTAATGTTCAGTCTTGTAGAAAGAAAGCAATTTGGTAACAAGCAAAAACAGAATGGGGGGGGGGCTACAGATTTGAAATATATAAAACTTTTCTCAGTTTTTCAAAAAAATTCATTAGAACGGATTAAAAATGGTACAATCACATTAAGTAGAACACGGTTAATAACAATACAGCAAACGAACAGACAAGTTAGAGTCATAGAGAAAACTCCAGAAAAAACCATACAGGGTGGGAAAATTATATCAAGCAGAAACAAACCTGTAAATTTACTCCGGCTGAGTCCATGTACCACAATCCCCCAGAAATTCCTTCTTGAATATCTGGTTCCAGTGGCAAAGTCTCACTTTCCGTAGGGTTCGGTCGTTTACCTTTATTTAAGATAGCCTTGAAAAGAGAGGTCTTACCAGCCCCCTGCAAATCACAAAACTATATGTAAGGAAAATATGCCAGAAACGAACCGTCAGGTGTTCCAAATTTAAGATGCCGTCATAGTACCTCAAGGCCAACAAATCGCACCCTACGAGTTCTAACATCAACCACTTTCGAGACAGTGGTGAAGTCAGTAGTACAGTATACAATAAAATTACTCAACCCCGGAGGTTGGGGGAATTTGCTATTAGAAAGTGATCCTAAAATTTGATGGGCCTTGAGATTAATGGATTCAGCGTCAATGGAAGGAAACACAGGAAGCATCACGTCTGTAGCAATTGGATGTTTGGGAGGGTTTTTTGATGGAGATCCAATGAAGACCCTCATTTTGTGCAATTCTGGATGTTGCTCACTATCTGAGCATGTAGGTGCAGAAGGAAGAGACTCAACTGCCGTGGAACACCTGGAAATTGAAAATGAAAAATGCCTTTAGACTTAAAAAAAAAAAAGGAGAAATTGGTCAAATACAACAGGAGCAAAAATGACAATTATAACCTTACCCACCCTTCACTTGCATCAACCTCAATATTCAATCCTCATGTTCAAACGCTCAATCAAACAACTATACATTTGTCACATCTTCTGAACTGCATTTTCAATCAAGTTGGCTTGTGATACCAAGGGTTGTGTTTTGGGGGCAATATATGTTAAATTTCATCTGTGATTTCTGGTACCAAGAAAGGGGGTTGATACTTTAAGTCAACATGGAGTTGGGGGGGGGGGTCAAAATTTTGAGTCGACGGGAGGGCATGGAGGTTGGGAATTTGAGACAATTGGGAGGGGTGGGGGGGGGGGGTTCAAACCAACGGCTTATGTAGGGAGGTCGAAATATCGAGTCAGCGGGGTAGGTAAGAGGCGGGGGGTTTTGAGCCACCAGCTTATGTAGGCAAGTCGGATAATCGAGCCAGCCAGGTAGGTAGGGGGGCCGACGGGGTAGAAAGAGGCTTCGAAATTTTGAGTCTATGGATCAGATGTTGAACTGATGAGAAGAAGGGTTCTTATGGCTTGTTCATTGGCCGAGGAAAGGGAATGGAGCTGTTGCTAGTTTACTTTGGGTTTAAATCTAATTCAACCATCAGCCATGTCTTGTTTTACTTCGGTGTCTGATAACTCTGATTCAACAATAGCCCTGGCCCCATGGCAGCTGCTACCCTTTTTTTCATTTTGATTTCTTCAACAGGAACTACAGAAGTGTTTTTTTATAGTAGAGTTAACTTCGGAATACTAATCATTTATTTGTTGCATTTAACTTTTTTATTTGTTGTATTTCGGCCGTCCCAAAAAGGAAAAAGAAAAATCAGGACAATCGACATTCGACAGCTCAGACCGGCCTGAAACGATCAGTGTCTTAAATTGCCTTCACTATAAGTAATATCAACAATCCTTTGAATCTATAAATTTCTCAGATGCCAAATAGCATAGTCCAAGTTTAAATTGCTGTTTCACTAGTCTTGCCTCTTAATAGATCAATCTCTAAGAATTCAGTCACATAATCAAAATATGCATACTTGAAGAAACAATGACACCCTACAGAGAATGAAACGTTCCAAGCAGACAGTGGCTTATTGTGTAAGGGTTCACATGGTCATGATTGACATCCTTAACAAAATGTGAATAGGAGCAAAGAGGAGGACATTACCAGTTACCGTTAACTTGTGCCTGAACTAGAGTACACAAATGGAGCCCAGAACCAGTAATATCAACCTTCAAGGGGTCTGCATTTTTATCACCAGGTGCACCACTCCATCCAAGTGGAACAATTGAAGTAGCTGTACAAATTGAAGGGGATTCTACAATATGGCCAAGCTCAACTGTTCCGGCAATGGATAGCCCAAGCCATTGTTGTAAATGCGGAAATTGCTGTAGCTGCTCGATCCCAAGGAACAGTGCAGAATTATCGTTCATGCACAGATCGTAAATACTGCAAAAAGAAGATAGCGGTTATAGAGGACCTCTAGTGACAAAAAAAACATCGTCTCAAAATGTTTTGAGGTTGGTTAACCAAAAGTTGATATACCAGGGAGAGGCCAGCCCGAATCCCAGAACTAAGAAGCTCTACGTAGCCCACAATTCTACTACGAGCAACAAACTGAAGCTAAATGCAATAAACGTGAACCTAGAGACTGCAGAACTGATGATTAAGACGAGCAACTAAATGGCCTATCAGAATTCTGCCGTAAAGTTCCAAGAATGAAAATCTGAAACAAGAATAAAGGAATGGAGTATAGCACCAGCTAAAATTACAGGAAATGCAAGAAAAATGACTCAGGCAACAAAGGAGTCATCATGTAAAGTCAATTTGTCTGGCTACAACAAAAGCAAAACTGGAGCCTACATGTTGATGGTTTTGAACCCAAGTCAGTCAATGAGTTTCATCAGATAAGAACACCCACAGAAAAAGTGCATAGTCATGCGAAAAGAAAAAAGGCTAAAGAAGAAGTTATAGAGGAAATTACATCATACCTCTGAAATCTTGATCTATAAGATCTCATTGAATGTGATTGGAAACGTTCCTTCAGTTCAGTGAACACAGATTTGACCTGAAAATATCTTTGCCCAAAGAAAGCAAACAAACTGAGAAGTTTTGAGAGTAAGCCAAAAGTATATTTGAAACAACCAAGTGTAAAAAGGTGGAGAGCATAATAAAGTTAGAAACTTAACAAATTATCGAATTTAGTTAATCTGCCAAGTCAAACACAATCAATTCAATTTCTTAATTGAGACTCATAAGATTACTAACCAAACCACCAGGATCAAATGTAGATCAACCATTAAACAGCTAGAGTATTTCTTAATAAGAAAAACAATGCCATAAGTACCACATATCAACAAATACTAATTCCAGATTTGATAAGATGTGTGCGTACCAGATGCTTTATTTCTGCAGAGTTTGAAACATATACCACAAAGCTAAGTAGCAAAAACCAGTTGAAACCACCCTACTTTATAGTTTATTATTAACTTATAGTAACACGCGATATTAAGGTTAAATCTCAAAAGCAAGGACTGGAAGTCATGGTACCACCATACCACAAGCGCATCATTAGCATTTTAATGCATATTGCAAGTTTTTTTACTTTTTTTTTTCTCTTTTGAGGTGGACACTATAGCAAGTTTCAAATCAAGTTTGTTTTCTCAAGAACATTGCCACAATACTATACTTCCTCTGACCCAATCATTGCCCCAGCCTCATTTCCTATCTAGGATATTTTAAAACAATATGCCTCGTTCCTTTTTACAAAGTAAAATTTCCAACATCACACCAAGCAGTACTATGATTACCAGAGTGAAATTTGCATTCTTATATTGTCAAGTATAACCCACACCACCCATAGCCAATGGGTATTCATGGTAGTGACCCATTTACTGAAAGCAATACTCGTAGCCAAATTAGGCCACACCAACAACAACCAAGCCTTATTCCCAAGATGATTTGGGGTTGGCTAACATGAATGGAGCAATGACATTTTACTTTATTATTAAAAAGGGGGAGAAAAAGCTTCATACCGATGTCAGCTTGGAATACTCTGCATCAGAAAGGGATTCCACCGATGACGTCCCCAACAAATAGAGCTGAATTCAACAGAATATTGTGTTTGAATACAATGCATTAACTTACATCCGAAGTAAACTGATCAGAGAAATATTATTTACCTCACCGAAAGGAACATAGGAAGGTAAATAAGGCATTTGACCCCACGAAGTTCTTTCCCCTTCCAATTTACCACTTTTCTCAAGTGACTTGGACATAGTATCAAAAGCTGACACTTCAACATCAGTTTTAGATATAGGTTTAAGGGAGACAACATCAGATCCCTCTTCAATTTCTAGAGACTGCGGAGAACCAACATTAACAGTTGATGAGGATGCTGCAGATTCAGAATCAGCTACAGCAGATGGTTTGACTGATTGGTTTCCTTTTTGGCCAGGTAAATGTTTCGTAATGCCCTCTAAAGGAATAAGTCGGGACAGTCTCCAAAATGGAATCTGCACAGGGCCTACGCCAAGGACCAGCTGCTCTCCAGCATTCTCTTTTAATTTTTCTCCCTTACTTTCGTTTGGCTTCACAGCCTTTGATTTCAGACCTCCATCTCCTTGATTATCATTTGCAGTAACAACACCACCATCGAAAGACGAAGTTTGTGCATTGTAATGATCAAAATAAGCCGGGGATAAAACTCGGGGAATTAGATCTTCTGGAATACAGTAGGTCTTGAAATAATGATGCCATCCTTTGCGAATCACATAACTGGAAAATAAACCGAAAATAAATATCCCCTTGAGCTCACCATCATTTAACTGAAAGCTAGACAAATTTGTAATCTACATTATGTAAATACTCACTCTCTAAGAGCCGCATTCCCTACTGGCGGCTGGGAAAATGTAATACATTTTACTTGAAATTTTTCATTTTCTTTGACAGGAGAAGATGCAGCAATGACTCTTAAAATAGCAAGCGTGGCAAGTGCTGCTACCTGTAAATTGTAATTAAACACGTACGAGTAAGGCATACTACTGTCCGATAAGACAACAAAAACAACCAGAAAGCAGTATCAAAATTGAATTCAATTAGACTCACTGCTCCGCCGAGTGAATGTCCACATAACACAAGTTTGCGTTTCTTCTTCTGAGCAAGCTTGTACAACTCCAACGCTGGTATCCCTTTTGCACGAGCCATGAACCCCTGAAATCAATCAATATTTGTCAGCAGGTACTTTAAGGGAAACAGTCAAGCATAGCATCTAATGATATAAGTCAACGCAACTATACTACACATGGACTTCTCAATATATTAACTCACACAAAACTGTTATCTTACTCTGTGCGCCGCAGGTTTTAATTTATGTTTCAACTGTTTAGATTTTGTTTCAAGTGTCTTTGAACGAGTTTCTTCATTTCCCTTCCGACCATTAGCTATGTCCAATTCAGCAGCCTCAGTTTCTTCCATATCCTCCAACTCATCCTCGTGAAACAAAGCTCCTTGAAATATATTAGCATCAGCAACCATATCCCTAAATCAACAGAAGGAAGTTAACCTACTAGAAATGTAAAGGGAAACAGGCCAAATGCTCGAGCAAATTAGAGTCCATATTACATACTTATACTGCTTTGTCCCAACAAAGGAAGCAAACAAGGTGTCCCCTGCTTCTGCAAGCAAATACCTACATTAAAAAGGAAACAAAATACATGAGGACCAGGACACTGAAGAGTACCTTGTATAGAATATTAACATGCACTGAAAGTCAAATTCACTCAAGCTGTTTGTATAGTGAATCTGGTAGCCGCTTATGGTGTACCTGTTAATGAGTATCTAGCATATCAGCCTCTAAAAAGCTTGACACTGATTAACTACAGCCACAAATAAGACACAATTATAAAATGACGACTTAGATATACTCCACCTGATATCAAGTTATTGGTTCCTAGGTCATGTCAAGAGTTCTTGACAGGTGATTTTCCAACAATCAATAATTATATAAATTAGTCAACCTTAATAGTAGCTACCTTGCCAACCAGACAATTTTTACACCCATTCAGCCCTACGATTATCCGACAAATCACCTCTAGTACCACCAAATGCTCAACCACTGTCCAATAGCCAACTCTAACCACCATGCAACACTAGTACAGTTTTTAAGTTGCTTTGGAGGTAGAAAGCAACAAAGCAATGCTAAGTTTAACAGAAGTGTAGATAACAATGTTTCTTCCGACGATGGAAGCCAGCATTCATGACTCCTTACAAATTCATATAGCCGCAGCATGAATTAAGAGTTCAATGAATCATGTATATATATAAGGATCAAGGTTGGCCTATTAATTAGGAAATCAACGTGCCTGGAGTTGTCTTGGGTTCGAATTCTCATATCCCCACCCACACCCCCGCAGCATTAGCTGCTCCTATGTACAAAACCAAAATAATAATAAAAAATCATAAATCTCAACAACATGATTATCTACATGAGCGAAGTGCGATACTACTAGCAACAGTTGGTTTTTGAGCCTTCGTCAAACACTGGTTGCAGTAAAATTTTAAAGTCTCACAGTAATCACAACACTACATAAAGGAAGCAAGTGAACAGAACCTGTGAGGAACATGGTCTAGAGAAGGCTGAACACGCTCCAAGCAAACGACTTGTCCCCCAAAATCAGCTTTGAATTTGTTAACTGATCGAATTAGCTCTGTTGCAGGCCTCTGTTAACCAAGATAGTAACAAACAATCAACATCTTAAGCACATACAGAGAGTAAACACGCAATCAAATAGTCCCACATTAAGCTAGAGACCTCCAAATTATAACTAAACAGCCACATATATGCGGTCTGCCAACAAAATTTGCTGAATTCTTTAACTTTCAAGCCGCTTCACTGTTTTCATCACTACAAACTGACAAGATTCGCGTAAATACCATCTTCAGATCACCTATGCTAACATCCACCACATCATAGCTAAACCATCATATCTTCTACATCTTAACAAAAAAAAGATTGCGGTTTTACATATCTAACATATCATCTCAAAAACAAAAACTACGATATCATCCACTTCTCACAATCTCTCTTAAATCGCAAATTCAATCAGCAAACACCAAGATAATCAACTCAATACAATCAATCAAATTCATTTCCAAAATCTACACACTCCTAACACTTAACTAAACTACACCTTTCGAGTTTCGACTATATAAAACATAATGACTACAATCGCAAGCAGTGCCATAATAACGGTCAAATGTACGCAAGTCTTACCCCTATGTCCCTAAGTTAAAACAATGCATAAAAAGGCAGCTTACGAATGACTCATAATGAAAATTGCATCGAGAATCGCACCCCCGACTAATAATTAACTTAATTACAACATTAAGATTAGGATTAAGAATAAGAATTAAAGTGGGGGGTACCTTATAAACACATTCAGAGAGGACCATACAGCACAAAATGTCCTGCAAATCAGCAACAGAATCAGCTTTAACGGCTTTACAAAGATGATGAAGCTGCTTACGTCGGCGCTCGTATTCCTCTTGAAGCTTCTTACGGTGCTCATGATCAGTCGACCATGGGGGCCACTTTACTCCAACCCACCGAAACTGTGGAATTTGTAACCTCGAAGTTTGCTCCTTTATCCATCCTTCTACTCTCCTTTGCAATCCCTCCACGTTCATCTCTGATCATTGAATTTGATTTTCCCAGGTTTAAACCCTAATTTTATTGATTTTTTTTCCAGATTTGGGGATGGATGAATGTCAAGCAATTTTGGAAAGAGAGAGGAGAGAGTATATGCCGCGGAATCGAACTCCCGCGTCTGTGGAGAAGGAGGGTTGATTGAGATCGGCATTTTTTGCACCAATTAAATCTTTTCTTTTTTCTTTTTTTTTTAATTTTACGATGGACTCTCATACATGAGACGAGTTACGGCGAGTTACTAATTTCAAAATCGATGTTTCTGATCCCGGTCAGAAAGTAGTGTGGAGGTTGTAGTGTGAGTTGCCAAAGATTAGACTCGTGTGGTTGTTTTTTTCGTTACGAGGTGATGTAGGAGTGGGATGAGGTCGAACGGTTGGAAACGTGTTGATTTAGTGGAGAGATAAGGGCGAGCAAAATGCCAAAATGTCGCTCTAGTATTGGTGAATGGTGATGGCTTACGCGATTTGGAATGGTTGAAACGAGCTGGTACATTGTGAACAAGAGGTTCGTGTTGGATGAGTCTTTCACCGCTCGCAAACTTTTTGAGTCCTTACTAGATACAACGAGTGTGTTTTCTAAGGTAGATGGGGAGACTTCCTCCAAATGGAACTTACAAGAACAAGTATGGTGTGGTCTAGTTAGGAGTTGTTGGGGAGGATGAATCAACGCTTCTAGTGCACTACTTAAGTTAGGAAGAGATGGGAAGCGACTAGTGACCAAGATTCCTTCAAGTTGGTGAATGCATAAACTAAATCTAAATCCTTCAAGTTTTAAATATTTTTTATTTGTCTCATGAGTGTTTTTTCTTAAACATGAGGAACTTCTTTACTTTTCTAATCTTCTCCTCCCCTCGCCAATTCAAATTCCATGACCACTATGGAGGATCTATCTCAATTGAATGAAGCAATAAACCAAATATTTATTGTGACTCGAATCTATTGAGGCAAGATGCATTTTAACTTAAAATGTCATGAAATGCGTACACAACTATACGAGGAATAAGGAGATGGACATGTTACTCGTAAGTTTTCAAAAGAATGCCATAAAGAAGTCTTGCAAATTCCCAATTGATGATTATTATAGAGAGTATTAGCAAATTCCCAATTGATGAGATTTGGTCTCTACTAAAAAAAAGAAGTCTCATAGAGAAAATGGTAAACTGCAACTGACAGATTTGGTGAGAATTTATCATTAGATTACGAAATCCTTTAATTTTGTTAACAAATTCTCATGATACATGTTCACATTAGTAAACTGGAAGTAATATATTTTAACCTCACTTTATCAATATGTTTTCCTTTTTAGAGTATCCGTCATAAAAACTAATACAATACCATTTCCAAAAATCACACCAATCCAACTTTTAACTTGAAAATTTCTTCTCATAAATATCTTGTAATATTACCTAACCTTCATACTTACCACTTCACATAATTTGAAAATTTCTTATTTACCAAAAATGATGGCAATAAAAACATTAATTTCATTGTTTTCACATGAACCATCCCACCACACCAAACCACGCCGAACCTCCTTTTCCCCACTCACACGTGTCAACCTCTAATTAGCCAATCAATCCCACCATCCACACTCCCAACTTTTCTCTCTCCTATATAACTCACACCACTCCCACTCCCCACAACCTCATTAACATAACCGTTGCTTCACTTCCAACACTCACTCACTCACTCACTCATTCCACACTTCCTTCACAATGACGCCTCTTCTCCACCTCATCACTCTCTCACTCCTCCTCCCCACCGCCCTCTCCGCCACCTGCACCACCCCTAAACTCACCTCCACCAAATTCACCACCTGCACTCAACTCCCCTCCCTCACCTCCGCCCTCCACTACACCTACACTCCCTCCAACAAAACCCTCTCCATCGCCTTCACCGCCACCCCTCCCACCTCCTCCGGCTGGGTCGCCTGGGGTATCAACCCCACCGCCACCGGCATGGTCGGCGCTCAAGCCTTCGTCGCTTACAAAAACTCCTCCGCCACCGGCTCCGTCACCGTCGCCACCTTCAACCTCACCTCATACGGCGGCATCACCGCCGGCGAGCTCTCTTTTCCGGTGTACTCCAAGCGGGCGGAGTTCAACGCCGCCGACGGCTCAATCACCATCTACGCCTCCGTTAAGAGCGACGGCGGGAAGGTTAACCATGTCTGGCAAGTGGGGCCCGGTCTCACCAAAGGGTTACCTGACAAGCATGACATGAAACCGGCGAATCTTCAGAGTAAAGATACCATTGACGTCAGCACTGGTGTCGCCGCCGCGGATAGCTCCGGTGAAAACGGGTTGAAGAAGAGAAATGTGGGTTCTTCTGTCTTTTCCTTGGCTTTGGTTTTCGTTTTTCTTGTGTTCCTACTATAATAATGATATTTCGTAAAAGCGCGTGGTGGATAATGCACAGGCTCGCCCATACCATATGTTCGCGAAATTCGGCCCCACTTTTTTTTTTTTTATAGCTCAGTGTTGTTATTTTTTATGTTGTTGAATTTTGCAGTAGATTTTGATTCTTTTTCACTCAATTATAGTTACTCTACTACTTACTATATCAGTGGGGTTAAATTGTTCAGATATATTGAGATTGTGTACAATCTGTTTATGTTTGCTCAATTTTGAATTAGAGAATTGTAGCACACGCTACTGTCCAATTGATCTGTATTGGATTCATATGTATGTGTAGAGAGAAATTGAATTACCAGATTGCAGTTATTTTTCACTGAATTCAAGCTTATAATTGAAGATTAGTATAATGGATTGTTTGTTGGTGCCAATTTTAGTAAAAAGTTATTGCCTTTACTCTTTAGAAAAGTTCATCCTAGATTGCTGTTGTTGAAATTCTGGTTATTTTGTTGAGTGAAATGAATGTCACTGAAGTCGATTTACGATTTAAAGTTCGATGCAACTGTTTTTCCAGTGAATTCAAGCTTACCATTGAAGATTAGTATGGATTATTGGTTTTTGGTACTATTTTTAGTAAAAAGTTCTTGCCTTTACTCTTAGTAAGTAAAGATCATCCTAGTTTGCTGTTGTTGTAGTTCTGGTAATAGTTGTTAGATGAATGTCACTGATGTCAGATTTACGATTTAAAGTTTGATGCTTTTACGCGAATTTGGAACGTTTTGGACCAAGGCTTGGTTGTTTTGATGGTGGTGGTTGTTTTAGTTGTTGTGGTTGTTGTTGTTGTTGTTTGGTGAAGTATAGTCAAGTTTCGCGAATTGACATTGTGAAGTATTGTTGTTGTTTGGTGATACAGACTCATGGCATTCTGAATGCGATTAGTTGGGGACTATTGTTTCCATTTGGAGCAATCATATCACGGTATCTAAGGACGTTTGAGTCTGCGGAACCTGCGTGGTTTTATCTACATGCTACTTGTCAGACGTCTGCTTATGCTATTGGTGTTGCTGGCTGGGCTACCGGTCTTCAGCTTGGGAATGAGTCGGTGGGGATTGTGTATGAGGGGCATCGCTGCATTGGCATTGTGCTATTCTGTCTCGCCACTTTGCAGGTATACAGTCTCTGCTCTTCAAATTCGCATTCATTTATCTTTGTCATTTGTCAATGTATGTTTCCTGTGGTACTCGTATCTGATCATGAACACTGTCATGCACCTTAATCACGTAAAATTGGATGCTGTGTTGTTAGCTCGACTGTCACCTGAATCTGATCTTTTGAGAGCCATATTGAGATATTTTTGGATGATACTTTTAAGTTGCAGCCAAAGAACGAGTGAGCGACTGTCTAGTATTCGTACTGCTAATAATGTGCTTACCCTGCTGCTTTGCATCCATCAGATTTTTGCGCTGTTTCTGAGGCCAAAGAAGGAGCACAAGTACAGATTTTACTGGAATATCTACCATCACACCATTGGGTACGCCATCATAATCCTCGGGATCATTAATGTGTTCAAAGGCTTTGACATTCTGGAACCTCAGAAGAAATGGAAAACAACATATGTCAGCATTATTATTGTGCTTGGTGGCATTGCTGTTTTGCTAGAAGCTCTGACTTGGATCGTGGTCCTGAGGAGAAAATCGAGCACATCCACTAAGCCTTACGCTTAATGACTTTCACAACTCGGCCTATTGGCCACCTCTAGTTTAAACTCCGCAAATTGCGTCCCATGATGATAGAATTTGCAGGAATCATATCTGCCCTTGCAGCATGGCAGCGACATTCTGTAGCTTTCGGCCTCCCACGCCTCTGACAGTTAACTTCTTGAGCAGGGCTCTCCTATTGTTGTGTGTCTTGTGTATACCAGAGTTTGAGATATTGTTGGATATTTTAGTTGTACATACACTTGTTTGCCGGATTCATATGTATGTATCTTACCCAGTTGCATGTTTAGACTTACTCTGTGTTTTGTTTGTGTGCTAGATTTTTGTACTTACCTCCACAAAATCGCTTTACATATTTCTGCCAAAACCAAGTATGTGGCTTACGAATATCAAAAGGCTTGGAATCTTCTCCTTATCTCGAACTAATGAGTGATGCTTCTGCTGAGGCAATGCGTCTCACACAAGTTCGGCTAAAGGTCAACTAAGGTCTTGTTCTCTTCGCCTATACCTGAATTTGAGCTGCGTAACTATCTACATTATGATTATAGATTGGATATTGAAACAACTGATTTCAAAGTCGAAGAGAACACGCTATTTACTTGGTTAAAAGAGAAGGTTAACTTGCGATTTATCTTTAGGTTCAAACACCGAAGAATTCAGTATTATTGTATTAACCAATTAAACTAAAGCTAAGACCTGAGGATTAAAGTTGGCCTAGTGGATAGGAACTCAACCTGCCCCGGGGTTGTCCCGGTTCAAATCCTCATACCCCCACCCCCCGCAGCAGTAGCTGCTCCTTTGTACCAAAAAAAAAAAAAGCTAAGACCTTAAAATGTTGACATTGAGAGGATTATACAAGTTTAAGTTCTAATTGAGAGATGATAAGGATCGAATTAATTGACAGTTTGCTAAATGACAGACTCTTGGTGATACCCGTGATCGTAGAAAAGTTGATTAGGCTATAAACAGTTGCGTAGCTGATGCATAATTGACACACTCAGTCATAAGTCACTAGTAATCACTGATTATAAGAGTTGATTAAAAATAGTAACAGATGGACTGATAGACACGTATGATTTAATAATTAGCATTCTCCGGAAGGTAATTATACTGATTGTTAGTTAGGTCTGCTGAAATGCTGAAAGTTTAATGTTTATACAAAAATGATTTAGGTAAAGCGACACTGTTACACCTGCTAAATAAAGAAATGTTGTAAAAACGAGACAATGCATGGTTGTAAATTTAATTCCAAGTAGTGCAATTATATTACACTAGTAAAATCTTTGACGTTAGTCAATTCTAAATTACGCGAGTATACATCAAATTAAACCTTTAACTTTTGATTTAGCGTTAGGCCGGTAGATTATTGGTTAGAGCCATAAATGCCTATAAATTAGTTTTGTGACTTGTTAGAGTCGTTAGTACTCTAGTTAGCAAGTCGCTATAAATGTCCAAGGATCAAAATCTATTGTCGTCACTTGTCAATTCTCACACAACACATGTATGAGTGTATGACTTAAAAGTAAATCAAAGATTGACATTTCTCAAGGCTTCTTAGTGTTCAGATGACTGTTTGCTCATCAGTCATCACCCTAGGATGCATTACTACAACGATCTCTCACAAGACAATCTGATAATTAAACCTATTTTGTTTTAACAAATTACTTCAGTAGTGCACCACAAAGTTGCCATCACTTCTCATCGTATTCCTTGATCAATAAACTAACCAATTTGCACATATAAATTAACCTTCTGATAAATACGAATCGCCTTCCCTAAAGTTAAAGTTCACTTAAGAAGTTAGGGGATGAAAATAGATGATGACTAGATGTTGTTTGGATACCCTTAAAATGTGTAGGAATTTTATTTTCCTGGGAATTGAATTATCTTGAGTTGTTTGGTTACCATAAAGTGTAGGAATTGGAAATTTTCGGGCATTTCCAATTCCTCCAAAGTGTAGGAATTTAATTACCTTGGGGGGGGCTAGGTAAGTAAAAATTCTCATGGTAATTGAAGTCCCTTGTTCATCCAAACAAATTTCCCCAATTCCCATACTTTCTTAATTCATAGGATTTGCAAGTTCATGAAAATTCCGACTTCTCGAGTGTATCCAAACGACACCTAGATTGATAAAAACGTTGTCAGACGTAATTAACACACCTAACAAAAGACGATTACTATCTTTGTGATTAGGGGATAACATTATTAGTTATTAAAATATATATACACCCATTTTTGTAGGACTATACATAAAAATTAGGGGGTCCCCTCCTTAACAAAAGAGTGCAGTCGACTTCCACCAAACCTTGCCATTCACTTCCATCATTCTCCGTCTTTTGTTTCATTGCACACCACACGCCTTTTCTTAATATCGACTGAATATTTATTACGGACTATTAAGAGCCCATCACTGCATATCATGATTGTATGCACTCATCACCCCTAATTAAGGCGTTATTGTTTCTTTTCGATATTTAGCTGTTGGTTTATTGTCTCTTCATAAGAGGGAAACTTTTTGCAATAACTAATACATCCTCAATTGTTCCCACTCAAACACCCCACCTACATGAAGAAAAAAAAAATCTTTATTGAGAAAGGTGTATACATTAATCGAGTTAATTAAAGTTTTAAAAATTTTATATGGCGAATTAGTTTATATTCCTATCTAAAATTTGCCACTTTATTGGACGGTTTTTCTAATTCATGTGTGTCTACCAGGCACATGTTAAAACTCAATTTCCTTACATATCATGGCATGCTTTTTTTCTTTGATATTATTCATAAATAGTTACGAGCTGAGTAGTATTACTTTTTGATTCTAATACTTGATTACCTGCTACATCGTCAATGAAAAAAAAAACTCTGTGTAGAAAACATTTGAATTGATTTAGTGACATACAAATTTTGTGACATATGATATGTCTCCTGAGTAGTTTATTTATAATTATGAATCAAAATAATGTAATAAAATTGTGGCAAAATTTAAGTTGTGCCATGGATCCACGAACACTGCATGAGATTATGCATCATATAAGTTGGGTAAAAGTGTAACAAAATCGATGATATGTCTCAACCAATGCAAGTTCTGTACGCCCAATTATATAGGAGGTAGCTAGCTAATTAAATTATGTTGTTGGTATGTTGTAAAGCAAGAGCTAGTAATTGTCATCAAGAAAACTCGATCATTTTAAGTGGGGACTAGCTAAGACTTTGGTAGATAGGTTGGTAGAATGAAGTACAATTATGCAACTTTTTTCCCTTCAAAGTAACACCACAGAATAGTACTACAAAGTGATGAACAACCATACTTAAAACTAACTTGATATCGACTAATATGATGAACTCGTATTGTACTATCTTAGATCAATTTATCATTGAAAAAACGATTAAAGAGAAAACAAATATCAGTTCAAAGAGAAAGAAAATTAAAGTATGTGAGAAAAATACTTAGAAAATGTCTTTCAAAAGAAAGGAAATTAAAAGTAAAAGGCATGCAAATTGGACAATATTTGGTATAATACAAAATCAAAGTAAGGTAAAAGTGACACTAGAAGATATATTAAACAAAATTTCAAATTAAATGTGACAATAGTGTGAGACATTAAATAATACATTTCATGCAATTATGCATGGCATCATGGAGAAAAAGGGGAATCGGAAATTAATCTTTTCTTTAAGGACGGGAACTACTGAAATTAGTGTAATATAAAGAAAAATAGAAGCTATTAGAATAAATAATAACCATTAGGTCAAGACGTCATTCGTCAACACAATAATATTTATGAGGGTCGGGGTGATCGGTTGAGTCGAAGAATCACTACCCATTTAATCCACATTGCTGTCGTAGACCAACGCCCTACAAATATTATGCATTTACCATAAAAAATGCATGGTTGGCGCTTATAAAGCTGAAACTGATCGATGAATTGATGCATAAAATCTTGGATAAATAAGGGTCTATTCTATACGCATATGTTCAACAACACGTACTACTTTTGTCGATCTTCTTTCCAGTTGATTCTCAATTACGACTCTTTTGAAAGCAACATCCATGCAACGAAACTCTTGTATGCATACCTCGGCATGATCTCACCGTGACATACTAGACCTTCCCTATTTGTCTATTTTCGTTCCTAAAAGTTAGTTATTCGAGTTTCATTTGTTGCCTTGTTGGGTATCAAAAATAGTGATTCTAGCTACTTAGCTAGTTATATCTGTTGCCTTGCTCGCTGCTTGTATGATCCTCGTGTTGCAATCGTAACTTTTTAAATACTCCTTAGTATTCGATGAATATGACAATTACGTACTTTGACAAAATATAACATATTTGATGGGTATGACAATTACTTAACGTAAAATGTCACAACTGTATTGTATAGATACATAAAATTGTCTAATTTCAACACTAAATTACCAACAACGCCATTAGTTTCTACTAATATTTTTCAATGTAAAAGTAATTGTACTAATGCTAACTCTCAAGTTCAATAATAAGGAAAAATCTGGGTGTTCGAGTTGAAACTGAGGAGTACATAGTATTCATTAGACAAACGAATTATATTTGAAATTTAAACCTGTAATTAACATCCTTATCATATACCCACACCACATACTTGTACAATATTTCCCCATAGATGAGACTTGAGAGTACGATGTCGCTAACATGCTGATAAAAATTGCTGTTCTTATTAGTCGCAAAGCAACCACCCATTGACCCATACATATGTGGACCGATCTTTATCGGAAGTCTATTGCATCTCTACAAGGCCCTTTTGCATGCATAATCCAATCAAGGCCCGTAAACTCTTAATTAACAGCCTGTTTCTTAACAAGACCAATAAACTCATCGGTTAGGACCGAAAAATGGATGAAACCGGACTTGTACATAATGTACACCTGAGATGAACTTTTTTCAGTCCTGCGGATCCTAGCACCGTATTGAGGCTTTGTGCAAATAAAATAGGGATCCTAGCACCGTATTGAGGCTTTGAGCAATAAAATAGGGATCCTAGCACCGTATTGAGGCTTTGTGCAAATAAAATAGGGATCCTAGCACCGTATTGAGGCTTTGTGCAAATAAAATAGGGATCCTAGCACCGTGTTGAGGCTTTGTGCAAATAAAACATCGGGTTGCTAAACGTAACCTAAATAAAGAAAAAAATGGTGGATTATTAGATTGAAACACTTCCCATCGACTTGAATAGTGTTGGGGTTAGAACACCTTGGTCTTATGTCATGGATCGGACTTCTGGACCGATGAAACCTCAATCCTGTCCTTGGTCCATGACTTTGTAGTACCCATTCATCGATCACTTCCATCGTACACTGATGCTCTACAGTAACTGGAATATCCCCTATAAGTTTTGGTCGTTTGTAAGTGATCGATTATCTGGATTCTAGATTATTTTCACCGACTTAAGTCATTGGATTTCATTGCCATAGCATGTTTTTTTTTTTTTTTTTTTTTTTAAATAGCCATATTAGTGTTTTGTAAATATCAAATTATTATTTTTTCGCGGATTTCGAATCCCACCTCAACCATTTTGGTTTGCTAAAAGATTTTTTTTTCCAATTAAAAATCGGCGACAATCCAGATCAGATGACGCTATTTCATTTTCTAATCGAATAAAGTAACAAACAACTAAACCCCTTCAACCCTCTTTGTTGTACACCACCTCATAACTCAACTATATCCCACCACCTAAACTTCTGCAAAACTCTTCACTATTTATCCCCCCAAACTACTCAAATGCAACATTTTTATTCATCAAAAAACTTACACACAAAATCATGACTCCTCTACTCATCATAACAATGCTATCAACAATCTCTCTTCTCTCCCTATTTCCTGCCCTATCATTCTCCCAAACCACATGCAAATCCCTAACATTCTCCAACAAAAAAAACTTTGACCATTGCATTGACCTTCCAGCCCTCAATGCCATCCTCCACTGGACCTACAGCCCAACCAATAGGCCCAAGCCCACGCTTTCAATGGCATTCACTGCCCCGCCTCCGAATCCAGACGGGTGGGTTGCATGGGCCCTGAACCCAAATGGGTCTGGCATGGTTGGAGCCCAAACAATCTTAGCCTACAAGCCCAACCCTAACGGCCCAATCTCAGTATCCACGTACGACGTCAAGTCCTACCATGACATTGCAATGGGGCCCATTTCATACAACGTTACCGGCCTCTCGGCCGAGGAGTCCAACGGCAAGATCACCGTCTTCGCCACGTGGGATTTACGGAGCGGTGAGTCGGACATAAACCATGTTTGGCAGGTGGGCCCCGTTGTTGGGGGTAAGCCCGGGAAGCATGAGTTCAAGCAGGATAACTTGGGTTCAAAGATGAAGCTACAGCTTGTCAATGGGCCAGATGGTGGGCTCGCCGGAGCTCCGGTTGGGTCACCGGGTGTTAGTAAGACCGGAAATGTGGATTTGGGGAGTAATGCAGCACGGGATAATGCTAAACTAACTAAATTTTGGTTTGTTCTAGGTGCTATTGTAGTTAACATCATGCTGTAAATCTAAGTAATGTAGGTACGAAACCAAAGATTTAAGTTAGGGTTGATAATGTTCTATAAGATACTCCCTCCGTCCCGATCATTTCTTTACCTTTCATTTGGGCACAAAGCAGTGCTTATACCATGCTCCCGGGAGCACAAGGAGCATGGTGGTCCTCCTCACAATAGATGAGTGGGGACCACATATTAAAAAATGAAAAATCATTTTAAGTGTGGTCCCCACTCCTTTATTGTGAGGAGGACCACCATGCTCCTTGTGCTCCCGGGAGCATGGTATAATTTGCGCATTAGCCTGGCTTTATTTTCTGATTTTTCTCATATTCTCTCCACACTCATCCAATCATACCATTCAATATCAATCACAAACATTAAGTTTCTGTTTGGCATCGTTTCTGTTTTCAGTTTTCTGTTTTTTTTTTAAACCAAAGTCCCGTTTTTGAAAACCAGAAAAAGTGGTTTTCAGTTTTCAGTTTTCAGTTGTCAGTTTTCATTTTCAGTATGTCAATTATAGAAACATACAATTAAAATTTATGTTTGCAACTTATTTAACTAGATATTTTACACAAAAAAAACAAAAACTGAAAACGGCAGTGATACCGAACGAGCCCTAAGCAAATAGCAATATTGATCAATTTTGCATCAATTTCAAGAATTCAAGATAAACAATGGACCGAGAAATGTCGTTCTTCGATGTCCACCACCAAACTCCTCATCTCCACCAGACCACCACCATCAAGCCACCCACTCACTTCCTCCGCCACCCTAGCCTCTTCTCCACCATCTCTATTCAATGCGCGAGGTTGAGCGCAAGCTCGTCGATTCCACCGCTAGATCGATTCACGCCATCGGTTTGGTTTTGTGGAGATAGAAAACTGTACGAAAGCAAAAAGATGGCTCAGCCGTCGATTGCCGGTGGTTGTGGTGGATAGGGACGATTGCGAGTGGTCAGGGTGGGACCAGATGAGGTTGTAGATGGTCAAGTTTTGACGGGCGCGGTGGTCTTTGGGGGGTGATGTGGTTTTCTCTTTAGCTGGGGTAGCAAGGATTACATTGTCATTTTACGCATCAAACTAACATTTTACAAGCTTAAAACAACCCCAAAACAGAAGGTAAAGAAATGATTGAGACGGCCAAAAATAGAAAGGGTAAGGTATTCACTGGGACGGAGGGAGTATAAACGAGTCGAATATTATAATTTACCTACTTGTCACCAACTTACAGTGAATATTTATCTTTTTTTTTTTTTTTTTTTTGTTGGTACAACGACGAGAATCGAGCAAAGGGCTTTTATAGACTAGCCGAATTTCTTTAACTAAATTAGTAAAATGAACGAAATGATGAAAGAATTATTATAGTGTCAAGTGACTCAATGCGTCCACTTGGGAACGTTGTACTCTGCCAATGCAATTGCCACGAAAAACTGGTAAATTAGAGAATCAAAATATTTTTTTTTTACTTTTGAATTATTTGGAATCATAGTACCTGGCATCGACTACTAAAAAACAAAGTCTTCCATGGTTGACCTCAAAAGCAAAGTCTTCCATGGATCCAAAGGTTGTAGATCAGATCGAAGTGATACCCATATCGGCATAATCCATGTATGGTTTGTGGGTCCATGGCACCGGTATAAATAGAGGTCTCACCCTTGTCGATTAAGGATCAGTACTAATACTATAGTCTATAAATAGAGGCTTTCTCAATAAGACACTAAAAAAAGGTCTCATACTCTCACTCACTTTACGTAACTATGGAGAAGCTTATGTCGACCACTACCAAGTTTACTTTCCTAGCTCTCTTGTTGCTCGTTATCTCAGCAGGTTCGTCGCTATATTAAGTGTTTTTCTCATATGTTAACGTTGTATTATTTCAGTATATATTCTCGTTAAATGAATTTCGTAATTAGATACTCTGTAGTATGTGACAAAGTGACAAACTAAAGGGTTTTGGAAAATGATGAACAGGTTTGAGTGAAGCGAGAATTGGAGCAGGTGAGCAGATTATTACCGCGGTCGGGACTATGAGGCGTATGCTATACTTTTGCCTTCCGGCTGCCTCTCCGTGTCCTACTAAACCCTCATTATGCTGCAAGGGCTATTGCGCCATCAACGGTTTTTGCGCTTGATATTATCCTGATCGATCGAGCTTGATTTCTCGTCACTGTGCGCACCGTCGATCGAATAAAATTCAAGGAGAATGCCCCTCACTATATATGATATGATTGTAATATTTTTATCATGTCTTGTTACATTATTATTACTTCAATGAGAAACCATCTCCTTCGTTTGTTTTATTCCACCTACTTAATTTTTAAAAATGGGATTCTCCGAGTTATATATAGTTGATTTATTTGTATTATCCCCTCGTCGTATAATATAATAGTTTCTTTTGGTGTGAAATAAACGATATTAATGGCATAGAACGAAGCTTTTATTCTTTAAATCAAACTGAGATTACTCTTTGATCGATTAAGTGATCGTTACTATGAAATCCGCTCCATAGCAGCGATATCTACTATCTAGCACATTAGGAGGGTCACTATCTAAGGCTATGTTTATCGGGGTGCAATGGGGCTTTTATGGCACTCATCTTTTGCATTCTCAGGTGCCAAATAATGTTATAAAATTGCTTCCCATTGCATCTTCCATTGCACCAAGCCAACTGGAGGCACGATGCAATGAGATTGTTGCATGCCATTTGCTTTCTCTCTCCTCCAGGTGGCCAATTTTCATTTGTCGGAAAAACATACATCTTACTTTAGGATTTAGAAGGTAGATAATTATCAATATAAATATTAAAATATTGCAAAACTTATATCAATATTCATGATTTTTTATGAACTATAAAATGAGACCAATCTTGATATATTTTCAGAATTTAAAAATATTAAGAGTGAGCAACAAGAAATGTGTAATGAGAGTACCACTGATAAACTACTAAAATGCCATGAATTAAGTGGGCCAAAATAAGAGCAAAAAAATTATTTTTATATTAGGGTACCATGAGCTCATGGTACCACCGATAAACATAGCCTAAGGTCTAATCCACTATACAGGCCACTCAAAACCCGAGTCATTATTAGAGTTCAACATAGCTTGTATAAATAGCGTACAATTGTATCGGTTCATATACAATTAATCTATTACCCTTATAAAAGCCTTTGAGGCCAGTTAACTATTCATAACTGTTCATTCAAACAGTTTCCTCATCGCACGGCCCACGCTTGCCCACGTCTCCCGCAGCTTGCCCACATCTCCTTCATCCTTCTTTCTTCAGCCATTTGCATCATCTTACTGTCTTCGTTTGCCCACGTCTCCCCTCCTCATCTTGCCTGTTGATCCCCACATCAACCCTATCAAGCTCCCCGCGAATCCCTCCCTCATTCACAACCTTTTCTTTTGCCCATTTACTTTCTCCCTCTTGCGCTACTTTCTCTCTCTTGCGGCGCTTAATTCGATCCCCCATTCTCTCTCATTCAATTTGATTTGATCTTCAACGGAGCTGGGTTTGTTATACCCAATTTCCATGTCCTATGAGGTGATTTTTCATTCTTTGATCAGTTAATTTTTGTTCTTCAATTAATTGCGATCACCATTCATTTGGTCCTCTTGGTTTAATTAATCTTTGATTGTTGGAGTGTGATTAATAATTTTGATTGATGATTTATTTTAGTGTTTTTGGCTTGATTGTTTTGTTGGAATGATTTAAACCGATGATTTATTGCTTTTGGTTTGATTGTTTTGATTGTTTACTGATGATTTATTACTTTTTGGGTTCAATCTTGTCCTCTTTTCGTATGGTTTTCAAGGCAACCATACGATTGTTTTTTTTTTTACTGATGATTTAATTTTTGGGTTGATTTTTTTTTTTTTATGATTTTGTTTTTTTCTCTTCTCACTTCATTGTTGTTTTTAATTTGTGAGTAAAATTCTGGCTAATTCTAGCTGATGATTGATACAACCCACTTTAGAGTGGGTTTTGGGGCGTTAATATTGGGTTTTTCATACTATTTTCGGATCATTTGTGGCATTATTCTATTTGTTATGTTTTTGAGCTAATTTGAAGAATATATGCAAGTTTGATCATTTATGCAAGTTCGGGAATACGTTGATGGTGTTTGCTACGGATCCCGGGAAGCGTAGAAGATCCGAGAAGATGAAGAACGGAAGATAAGCTGAAGATTGGTGTCCAGACGACTCGTCAAGAGCTAGACGAGTCGTCCAGACGAGTCGTCCAAGTCCGGACGACTCCCAGACGACTCCCGCAGGAACATTGGAGTTGGGACGGAAAAAGAGCCAGACGACTCGTCTGGGAGCCGACGAGTCGTCCGACGAGTCGTCCCGGTATGGACGACTCGTCCCGCTGCTGTGTCGGCGTTTTGCGGATTTCCTAAATCCGTTTTGTAATATTTAGTATAAATACCTAGACTTCGTTTTATTATTTTACATTCAGTTTTCTCAAGACCTAAGTTTATTTTCGAAGAATTATGCAAGGCTAAGACTCTTTTTATTCTTGGATTATTAATCGAAGCTATCGTTTACCGACAATTGTGAGTTTGATTTCTTATTCTTAATTTCGTTTGAGCATTGTTTATTCTCTTGATTTATTTGCTATTATTGATTGATTTGTTGTTAATTAGGTGGCCACTAATTAACCCTAGATTAATCTATATTGCTAGATTCTCAATTAAAGGATTAATTGTTTGATTGTTGAATCGATTAGTAGAAACTAGGTCTAATTGCATGCTGAACATTGTGATTAGATTTAGGGGAGAATAAACTTATTAATTGAAGATCGAAACCGCGTGTGTCTAGATCTTGTTAATCTTAGTTGATATCGTTTAATTGCTTCATGCTTTCGCTGGATTGAATATTAGGCGCGCGTCTTTGTTATCCACCGATTAGGACTATTAGGTAGGGCTGATCTCTCCTCTTAGTTACGATTAAGAAACGATTAGAAATTCTATTTCTACAACTAAGTGCTCAACGGATTAGAATTAGATTGATAACTAGGATCAATTAGGTGAATGATAGTGGGTATTAAATGTCCGAGAACTTTCCTCAATTGATTTACGAATTAAGCTTTTGTGTTGCGATTACTTGATCATTTACACTCTAAAACCCCCCTATTTAGTTACTTTACACACTTTGATAATCACCGTTCTCTGTGGATACGATCCCACTTGCCCATTACTACGTTTTAGGTTTGTGTGGTAATATATTTGATTTTAGGCATACGACTTTAGCCTGTCAATGACCGTCTTCCAAATAGGAGCTGCATTTGGTTTCTGCGTACAAGAAAGTGAGGTTTTTTTTTTTGGTGTTTTATTGCATTAGTGTTCTTTATGTTTTCTTGAATTTCAGCTCCGATCTTGATGAACTTCAGGTTTTATATCTTTGATACTAATTAATTTTGATTACCATTCATTTTTCGTGTCTCCTCAAAATCAAATCAAACATGATAATCTTAATCTTAATAGTATTGTTTTATGATCATGTTTTTGTGTTTATTACAGGAAAAACACGAGGATTTCTACAGGAATAGAATCGTATACAGCGTAACAAAGGTTCGTTTTTTTCCCCACTTTCGTTTTTAATTTGTTGCTATTATTATATAGAGCCCATTAATTTTCATTCTTACTGATTTTAGCCAATTTTTCTCCAACAGGTAACAAAGGTTTCTATTTTTGTTAACTAGGGGAAATTCTGATTTATTATTTTGTTATATTTTTCTTGTAGAAAGAGGAATTTGTGGTGGAGTATATGAATGACGGCGAGCGATCATGAGGATGACATTTGGGTTTCTTTCGTTTGGGTGAGTTTGATACTCCATTTAATAATTTTTTTTTTCAATATTTCAATTATTTTAGGGTTGTGGACGCGCTCTATTTGTTGCTGTCGAGTCGGCACGATCATGTATGAATGGTGAATGAAGTAGAGAACTAGGTATATTGCTCAGAATTCCGATGAAGTCGAAGTATCTAATACTCGTGTTTGGTTTATACTCGATTTATGCGGTTGTTGGGTTTTGTAGGGGCATCAGCGCATCAAGTTTACCCACGTTTGTAAAGTTTTTCAATTTCTAGCCCTTTTTATTGTTCTTATTGTCGGATTGTTTTGTTATTTATTGGGGGTGGAGGAGTTCATATGATTATGGTTATGGTTGTCGTAGTAGCTATGATGGCTTCTCTATTTAGTTCTAAAAATTCCCTTTTTTGGAGGGATCTCTGCTTGCGGGGAGGTGGGTTCATTGTAATGGTCTAGATGGGTGTAGCATAGTGTTCAATCAGATTAGATTTTTTGTGTTTGGAATTTTCGTGAATGGATGCGTTCGAGGTTGGCTTTTGGTGTGGATAATTTGTTGTGCATAGTCGGGTGATTAGTAGGGAGTTTGGCGGGTTGTTTTAGGTCGTAGGCTCTTGTGTTTTTGGTCGCGTGTCTGGTTTGTGGTCATGTGTTTCTTTGTTGCGTGTACTTTGCTTTAGAAACCATGTGGTTACTTGCTATGGCCACTCGAATGTTTGCAGTCAACTATCCCGGTTTATGTCCCTGCTAATTACTTTCCGTCTCTGGTTGCAGTGTTATCGAGGATGTTCTTTACTGGACTGCTCTCGTACTGAAATATTCCCACTTCAAATGGTAATCTTTCGCACCACTCCATTACATTGCAGCTGCATTTTTGACGGTACTTGCGTGGATATGTCCCTTTCACAATCTTTTTAATGTTGGTTTTAGCTGCTGGTTGTGTATCGTTGTTGTTTAATGGCTTCCTTGTACTTCTCTCTTCGCATTTTGAGTGGTTGGGTTCTACATATATGATGGTTTTGCTATTACTATACATATGTATATTTTTAGACTTCTACGGGATTTGGCCCCCACCCTTGCTTCCAGAACTACCTTTAAGAGGTAAGAGCATGAACAAAATAGATTCAATAAAATAAGAGGCGAAAGCACATAGGACATGGGGGAGGGTAGACAGATAGAGGTAAAAGCCCCTCTTCCTTTCGTTTTTAATTTCTGGGTAAACTTCTGATTGTCTTTACTCGGCCTTGCAGGTTCGTTGATTTATCAGATATCATAGTTATGGAATTTTTTTGGCTCCAGCATACTTTGTAATGGTCTCTCTCCCGATCGATTTCTAATCTATGCTTTATTGGAGTTTCAGGGGTTTGTCGTTGATGATTTGTTATACAATGATTTTGGTTTGTTTGATTTCTTTTTTGTGATTGATGATTGTTACATTAATTGGCTGATTTTGTTGTTTTTGATGATTGTTGGTTTTTATTTATTTTGATTGCCGTTTGCTTGCCAAATGTGAGATCACCTTTTAGAATGATTCGACAATGTCTCCCTCAAATCTTCCAAATTCATTTAGATTTTTGAAAGGGCATAATTGATTGATGTGATAATGAAGATATGAATGCCATCGTTTGATATCAGTGATTTTTTCTCAACATCTGTTGTGTACTTGTGTTGCAGGGGAGGGCTAAGATCTATTTGAAGAAATTCAGGGAATTGAAAACAGGGAAAGCTGCTGATCTCGGTTTCAACTGCAGGTTTTCGCATTTCACAATCTCTGCTTTAGAGAGGTGAGTTTGTAAACTCATGTTCTTCCCCATGTTTTAGAGGGATTGTAAAAGCTCCCCATGGTCTTCCCGTTTTTCCATTTTATGCAGTTTTTCAGTTTATTCTGTAGCTACTATTATGCAGTACTTGATCGCATTAGTGAATTACTAAACTAATTATTTCCGGTTTTATCCTCCAATTAATACAATTTAGTTTCAGATTATTCAGTTTGAATATTGTGATTACAATTTTCAACTATGATTGTTGGTTTGATTAATTTTCATTGTGTATGCTCCTTTTTCAGATGTTTCATATGGCAACTTCATCTGTGAATAAGAGGGCCGGCGATACTTGCTTTCCTCCTCGTCTCCTTAGGCTGGACTCTCATTCGTTCCTCTATCATTTGATCAGGGTATATATTAACACCCCTTTTGGTTTAAATTTGATTTCCGCTGTCACCATTTTGTTGCTTCTGTTCTTTCTTCCAATAGGCTTTAGCTTCCGAAATTGCACTTTCTTTATATGATTTTAGGTTGGAATGGGCTGAATAGTGTGTACATTCTATTGCAATTATTGCTTTGTTACGATGATGTACACAAAAGAAAAGGGAATTCACTGTAATCTTAATACTTCTGCCAAATTCTAAAATTACGGTCTACTGAAAACAACACTTTTCTTGGTACCCTCGTGTTTACTGAAATATTTAATATGGCGGTTCTAAAAGGAGCATGTCTTACCGTTGATTCACCAACAAATCCCCTTCTAATTTCCAGTAAGATCTATATCATTGTGGGTACTCTCCACTAGCAATACATTATTGTAACTTGGCAATCAATTTATGTGGCATTCTTGCAATAGTGGGTGCATTCACAAACATATTAATTCATTTCTCTTTATCAGCGTTAAAATGAAAAATGGAATCATAAGGAAATGTTTAACTTGAAAGATCTAATTAATGCATCCTTTTTGGCGGGGTAATACATGAAGAGTGCTTAAATTGCTATTGTACTAGAATGCTAATATCTAACGTCATTTTCCTCAAAGTAGATCACTTCGTAGAAGCTCAAAAGTCAAGATATATCCTAAGATATAGTACAAAGTCCACTTCTCTTGGCTATAGTGTAAGCTGTATAGTCGGCTTGTTGCTAGCCGAAATACTTTTGTCTTGAAATTACATTCTTCACTCCAAGCACCTAATGAGGCTGGAGTCTAGGCCATCTTGCCCCTACATTATATTTTTTTTGTACACCCCATGATCCAAATTGTCAGAAAGAAAGCTGACTACATCAAAAACTTTATTGATGATGAAATTTTACAGTAGTGCTGGGTAAAATAGGTAGGAGAGCCTATAGAACTCTCAAATGTTTTTAGATTTTTTTAGTGATTTAAGGTTTAGTGTGGAACCCAGACTCTTTTTTCTGGGTTTAATAGATGATGAAAGTTTAGTCATTTTCTTGTGCCTCTTCAATTGCTTTAGTCGGCTGGTCTTTAATTTAATCTCGTTTTTTTCTTCTCTGATAGTAATTCAATTCATATTTTTAGGGTTTAATCAGCCATTGCTCATTATTTCGTTTCATATGTGGGATTAATTCGAATTTTATAATCACTTGAAATTTTAGGGTTTACAGTGGTGTTGCAGCAGAATATGGTGGGTATTTGCTTTCCGTTTCTGGTTAGTGTTATTGAGGTTGCTCTTTACTCGACTCCTCTCGTGCTGAAGTTATTCCCATTTCAAAAGGTAGTCTTTTGCACCACTTCTTTACATTGCAGCTGCACTACTTAGTGTCTCATTTCAATGTAAAAGATGGCCCCCTTGCTATTCAGTGTAATTAATAGCACTAAAATCTTCGTAAGTGACATTTTCATTTACAGGTGGGGCTGATGATGATTTTGAGTCACTGGTGGGGTAAGCCATGATGGGCGGAGGCCGGTTTTGAGAACATATATTTGGAAATAGGTGCGTTCTAAATGGGCTTTGGTTTCTCAATGGGCGTTACTTGCAAATAGGCACAAAAAGCTAGAAATAAAAAAAAAATTAATAATAAGCGGGCTGCAGTGAGCAGAGGTAAGGGTCGCCTGTTCGCCTCCTTTCTAAATATGATGTGCTGATATGTGAACAAAGGACAATTATACGACTGAAGGTCCAAAGGTATTTATTTGATAGCTCATTCTGAATGATTTTATGAAATCTTCGGGTTTCACCCTTTCAAACCCATAGGGAGTTGAATCCACTGCCATTTTGTTGTCCATGGGATTTAGTCCGAATGTTATGGTTTTAGGTTCTACGTATTATGTTCCAGGTTTTGCATAAGATAGAAAGAATGTCAACGCATTATACCGTAGGGGTAAGATCATTTTTCCTTGGTCCTCTCTCTCTGGCGCGCTCTCTCTCTCTCTCTCTCTCTCTCTCTCTCTCTTTATTTTAGTTTTTTTGTTATCTCAATTTTTCTTTCTGATTGTCGTGTTACTATTAAAAGCTTATTTATGCAGTTCTTTCTTGTTCCGACATCAAAAATTCGATTAATTGAGCTCATGATCATATGATGTTGCTGAGTTATTGATATATGTAATTTGTTGGGTTTGGAGGCTTGAGTTAAGGTGAGCAGAAACTTTCTAATAACGGTTCTTTCTATTGTACTGGCCAAATTCAGCTAGGTCAGGGCTCTTGGAACTTTAAACATTGTGGAAGCTGTTATACTAATTTAGCCTGATGATAATTTTCTCATTTTTACACTATAATGTCTCATGTCGAGCTTTTGACTCTGAGGTGATAATCAATGAACAAGGTTTTGAATTTATATACTGGTAGTGTGGCAAAATGAAATTTAACTTGGTATATATTGGTTGTAGTGCTATATGTTTTAGCTCCACTTCCTGACTGGCTTGTCTTATTTCCACTTGAAATGTTCGGCTATCTAGAGGCTTGTACTGGCTTGTTGCACACTATGAGATGATTATACATTTAAGAGCCACAGATTCGTTGAGTTTATGTAGAAAAAGTTGGATAGTAAGAAAAACAATAGAGAGAGCCGAGGCAGGTTCTAGGCTGAAAATCTAATAACTAGGTAGGGGAAAGGTGGTGGTAATAAGAATATTATTATAAAGATCAGGTTGTAGGTTTCGGTTAAAAAACTTTTATATATCAATACTCCTTTTAGTTTACCAATTTGAGCCAGTGTTGTGCTTATCATGCTGTCTTAACTTCACCCAAAAAAACCATAGATTGCAGCTTGAATTTCCTATAATTTTGGAATTTACAAGCCATTGTCACACTTGTGATGACCCACGATGGGAGTTCCTTTATTGCATATGTCTATAGACTGGGACTTGTGATGTTTTCAGTGATACAAACACATGTTCTCATGTGGTTACGGGCATGGTCTCGCATTGGTTTTTTCATTATCCCATAAGTGTGCTGATCTTTTGTGATATTAGGTTGAACCGAGTAAAGCAAAGTGACTGGAGTAAAGGTTAACTAATATGCCGTAATTATAATAGATCTTGATATATGCTGCACTTTGTATATGTAACTCTAATCCCATATTTATATACGTATTATGCTTCATGCCTCCCTAGCTGAATCACATCCACTGACCCCCCCTCTTAAAGGCCTTCTTTTATTTATTGCAGAATTAGACGTTCAGATACACGAGGTGATTGGCAGTCCAAGTCCATGGGTCATTTTGGTTCTGTTGTTTGACATGGAGATAATTTTTTGGTTAGAAATTAGGGGTTTTCCACTACAGCTACATTTCCCATTTCTTCGTAGTTGTTTCAACTTTAGTCGTGTTTGTGATAGTGCCTTAGGACGTCTAAATTTTGGATCACTGATTTTCATTTGACTACTCTTTCTTATATTATAGGTTATTAGCTGCTCAAATGGTACAGCCATGTGCAATCTTGCACATAGCCTTGGGTTCGAATCCCAAATAGCCTAAAGGTTTTAATGTGTTATACTTGCTTATATTGTTGTTGTCATCTCTTTTTTTTTTGTTGGTTGAAACATGAAAAGTATTACTCAAAAGCGGAGAAGTAATTGTTGTTGTCATCGTTAGAAGGGACTACTAAGATAGTAAGATACGTTTTGTAGTTCTCTACATGTGCGATGTCTATGTATTCGCAGTTATTTCAATTAAATGTACCACAATCTTATTATTCCAATAGCGATTTCCTAATGGGATTTTTCGTGTTAATCCCAGGTTCAGCATGCGTTTTTCATGAAAGCCAGAATAGAGCTCACAACTAAAAGGTTTTGTATCAGTCGGGCCAACAATCCCCATGTCATCAGCAGCAACCATAGCAACCATCAGTTGGATCTTAAGGGCGTGGCAAAGCTCGACTACACCGCAATTCGCGATCATCCAAGCACCAACAGGGTCATTGTCAAAAAGCACCACCGCACCACTACGATATGTGTTGTAGTCTAAGTTTATGTGCGATGTTTATGGCCTGGTATTCGATCATATGAACCTTTTTACTCATTTGATTGGATGAATCGCCTTTACGAAAATGGAATCAAAGATTATTCTTGTAACGCTCGTGTTTTCTTTTTGACGGGCATAAAAAAATGAACCCTCTAGCATTTTAGGTAAGAAGGCATCGCCTTATATGTTTTAATGTTGGGCGGCCGCGCGCAACGCCCGTGGTCGAACAACTAGTATACAGAAAAGCTTCCACATCATTTTCTGATTTTCTCTACAATCATTCGAACATTCAGCCACAACTTTATAGCAATTGTAATCACTATCCTAATAGATTCTCAGTCTCAAGGTTTCTCATTATTATCAAAGATAGTTCTGAATCCATGATGCCATTTAGTGTACATGCATGTAAATTAAAATACGATGTGCAATGTCTATCATGCCTCAATTATTAATTACATCAGGTAGCTAGGCCGATGCACCATAGCAATGATAATTAATTTAATTATCTCGTTAGAATTAATGATACACTATAGAGGCACTAATCCTAACTTAAATAGCCATTAGCCACAAGGCTAGATGGATTTCAGATAACCATATCTTAATTAGAACCGTGATTTTCATCGATTAACGTATCACATACCTGGCCTTAATACTTACCTACCAATTGATCGATAGCTAATTTCATTGATGTAGGTGATTAATTGGTCCGATGCATATACATTAATACTAGTTTAGATAATTGCGTGTCTGCCAAATTATGTACAAGAACATGTGCCTTAGTGAGTTAATCAGCGAATTGATCTTTAATCTATTTGATTGTTCACGTAATTGTGTAATTAATTAAGACAATAATAGCATTTCAGAGAACATAAAGAACGATAAATGCGGCTTATTAGGAGCTGCTGCTGCACTTCGTACCCACATGAATTCATGGATACATGTTAGCTGGCTACTGGAATCAACACAATTGAGGAGTATATGTCAATTTGTTATGATATACTACTAATACATTATTTTCGTCACAGGGGTTCATGCGGAATAATTTGAATAACAACTTCGTTCAATCTGTTGTCTATACATTATCACAATGACCTAGCCGGAAATACAAATTAAACTAGCCATGTATAGAGAGAAAAGACTAACACATAGCCATCATTGTTGGGGCCAAAAATATCAATGGGCCGAAAGTGAATAAGCCCATATGCGAAAAGTGGGTAAAAACCCACAAGGAAGAATAAATGAAGGGCAAAACTGTCTTTATGAACAAGGAAGGATCTAGATCGTTAATAATGGGTTACCCCTTCCCCAAGGGAGGAAGGGTAGCCCTACACTTGACAAGATCTCTTACACCAGCAACCCTATTTGAGGAGAGGTTATAAATACCCCCTCCATTACATCATTCAAGGCATCCCAATCATTTTACAACACCATTTCCAAGATATTAAACCTCACAAAATCAGTAACATTCTCTAAAACCCTTTCAATACTTTTATTACATACTTTGGCACCTCGACTACGAGGAGAGCCTACCCTTGTGCAGCATCCTTCTGACTTGAGCGTCGGAGGGTCCTCACCCGAGTAAAAACCCCCGGGTTTGGGACTTCTGTTTTCGTGTGCAGGCCCATCAAGAGTGACGTAGCCCAGAGCCGCGGCAAGTCATCGTCTTCCACCTAACATCGGGAAAATATCGCGAACAATCATACATATCGGTACGGATCAAGATCCTCTAGAGTTATTTTTCATGAAGTTCTCTGAAATTTACTTAAAATGGAAAAATAATATTATGAATGTTTCCATTTCAAGTAATACTTCCATTTCAAGTAAATTGCAGGGAACTGCAGGAAAAATAACTCCAGAGAATCCGGATGCATATCGGTAGATATCCGAGGGAGATTTTTTTTTTTTTTGAGCTGATTGAACTCGAGATTTTTTAATAACATACGGAGCAATGTACTTACCAAAGGGGGGAAAATAAAAATAAAAATTGAATCGAGGAGCTACGGTACGGTAAAGTTTTATTACATCAATCCACTAAAAAGAATTGACTCGAGAACAACAACACATATTCACAATTCCATATTCACGTGCTAACGGAATTCCATGGTGATGAAGACCTAAAACTCAATTACTTCAATCTTACGCCACGCAAATTATATGGTACACCACGGTGTACCATGCCCATGGTGCACCTCCTCACAATAGAGGAGTAGGGACCACACTTAGAATAATTTAAATTATTTTAAGTGTGGTCCCTACTCCTCTATTGTGAGGAGGTGCACCATGGGCATTGTGCACCGTGGTGTATGGTATAAGCACTGCTTACGCCAATGATCGATCACGTACATACACATACAAAATTTATCTCTTTAATTGGTAATAGTTAATTATCATGGTTAGAATCGAAACTAATACATGCTACACGAAAGAAAGAAGGGGTATTCATATATGATAAAATCAACACATACATGAACATTGCAAATTTGCAATCATAGCTAGTCATATTATCTTAGGCTAGCTCTTCGTCAATATTTATCGCGACGATCAATCAAGTTTTCTTCAATGTAAAATACGACTTTTGATTTCGTATTGGTTACTTACGACTCAAGCTATCAAATCATAGAGTTTGAAACGAAGACAACATGAATAAAATGTATGAACTCTGTATGTGATGATACAATGTAAATTATCTCAAATGATTCGTGTAACGTACAGAAATTATATTACGAGTAATAATCAATATTTATAGTACGTAGTATTAAAATGACAAAAAAAAAAAAAACAAAACTGAAAAAAATCAAATGATCTTCTTACAAAAAGCAAACGAAAAGTGCACCCAAAACCATAACCATCGACACCACACCCTTCGTAGCATCACCACTCTCTTTCGCCGGTGTCGCCGGAGCCGAAGCTTGTAACACAGCCGCAGGAGAAGGAGAACCAAACGGTGACCCGGCAGGTGCCATCTCCGGAGCTCCGGTAGGCCCAAAACCAACAAGGCTAAGCGTCAACGTGGAAGACAAGTTTTCCGGTAGAAATTCATGCATCCCGGGCTTCCCATTGGCGACAGGGCCCACTTGCCATACCGTGTTAACCGACGTTTCGCCACTCGGAATAACCCACGTGGCGAAAACGGTGATGACGCCGTCAGTCTCCTCAGCTGACAGGCCGGTGACGTTGTACGAAATTGGACCCTTGGTGAGAGTGCTGTATGAGACAATGTCGACCGTGCTGACGGAAATTGGGCCGGAAGCCTTGGGCTTGAATGCCATTAGGGCTTGGGCTCCAACCATGCCGGTGCCGGTTGGGTTTAAGGCCCATGAAACCCAACCGTTAGGGGATGGGGCGGTAAAGGCCATGGATAGGGTAGATTGGGTCGGGTCGTAGGTGTAGTGGAGGATGGCATTGAGGGTAGGGAGGTCAATGCAGTCATCAAAGGTTATTTTGGTGTTGGAGAATGTCATGGACTTGCATGATGGTGGTGAGGTGGTTTTGGACAACGCCGGGGTTGTAATAAGAACGAGTACTGATAACACGAACACAAACACGACACTACTGGTGGCCATATTGTTTAGAGGGGGTGTGCTTAGCTTAGCTTGTAGGTGAGGTTTTATTTTTTTGAGAGGTTAGGAGGAGGTTGTGTAATGTGTATATATAGGGTATGAAGTTGATTAGAAGTTGGGTTTAATGTGAGGTTGACTTTGATATTAGTGAGGAGTCTAAGGAGGACATGGGTACATCAGGTGAACACAAGTTTCTAATTATTTATAATTAAGTGGAATGTGGCTGTACTTGAACCAAAGAAAAAAAAGAGTTGAAGTGTGCATGTATTGGAGTAATGTTGTAGGGGAGGTGCACATGAAATGTTTGAGATGGAACTTTATTTCATTCGTAATTGCTTTAAACATCACAATTTTTTTTTTATAAAACAAATTAAAGTGTGCTCTAGCTAATCTTAAATTAGTATGACTTGATATGCCAATCTGCTTATATTGAGAGGAATGTATCAAACTATCAATGTATCAATGATGACGATAATATTGATCTATTGAAGACATTTTGAAGAGGATGGTTATAAAAGAAAGATAACGGGTGGTGACTTAAGAGCAGCTACAGTGGTAAAACGTTACGATATTAGTTGAACAGAGAATATCACATGGTAAATACAGAGTATATGATTAAGGTACGTATGTATACCGTATACGTATTGGCGTACATATAGTCACATTGGGTAGAAACTGAGATTTTTTCAAACTGAAGACTATTGCTACTATAAAGACCTTAACACGATTCGTGTTCATTGATCTCCTCCTCTCTTTACGATGATATACATTTGTCGTGAAGACTTGAACCGCTCGTCAAACTTCGGAAAAGAAAAAAAAATTGTATGAAAAACATCTAAGATCTTTAGGGTTTTGTACTCATGGCTCATTTCAACCATATCACGCCAACCTCTGTCTGAGGGCTAAAGTAAGGTAGTTAAGATCTACTCAGGAAATATGGCTGCCCTTCTTCTGAACCCCTCCAAGTTTTGGGATGTGAGGGAAATATGCATGGTTGTATCGATTAGATTCTCAATCTTAATGTGAAGGCATGGCTAATAAGGCCAATCAGTACCACGACTTGATTAGTCGATTGGACTTTAAAGTTCATACGTCTTGCACCAAAATCAATTCGTAACCCTTGGCTAGCTCTAGCTACATGTCTCCGATTGTATCGGACTTGAACCAACACATTGCCTGGCCTAAGTTTACGATGTAATGACATCGTATGTATGTCACTTATCACCCGATCATCCTTTCTATAAAAGGAAAGTGTCCATAGACTTGGCAAATAACATAACGTAATGAATAGTCGTCGTCCATCCGCATATATTAGACTATAGTATAGTGACTTTATTAGAAGTAATATGAAGCGAGGTTCAAAGTTGACTTGATAGATTTAAAAGGCCATTAATTTAAGTAAGTTCAAAGCCTGCAACATGCCCACATTCTATCTCCATCTATTTCGGCTTCCCTGACGTAAGTGTCGACCGATGTGCATCCCTCAAATATGCTCATCAATCAATTTATGTTGGAAAAGTCAGCCAATTCTCTCTCCTTTGAATGGCAACTCTCATGCTACATACCACATTTCCTTTTGTCAAATAAGTTTTCGTGATTGCACGTCGCATGCCTCTACCTTTGATAATCGCATCCGGGGGTACAACTATTCAGCCCAACCCGGATCGACCTGGAAGCTGACCGTCGGACTTAAGGAAAGGGTACTGCCCTGCTCCCATTTCAGGGAGAAAGTTACGACAGAGGGTAACATACTTGGTAAGATTCCGACTCTAGAAACATGTTCTTGGAGCACTGAGCACATAACAGGTTGTTCTTCCATTTGGTAAAATAGATAAGCTCTTCGATTTTCTGCAGTATCTACACTTGAAACACAGACATCCATTGACAATAAAGGAAATGACAAAGATCGTTTTCTGTAAAAGAAATCGTTATCCCACGACCAGACTGAAAATGAAGCCTGTGCCCTAATTCTTTAGAGCCCGAAAAAGAATTAAGTTAGGTTAAGAAAGACGAGAGTAATTCATTCTTGCATGCAATCTGTAACCAGTGTGTATCATATCATTATGTTTTAAGATTCCTGGACTGAGAAAGATAACTGTGAAAGGGGAACCAAATAGTATATAAATCCTGCTGCATAGCAAAAGCATATTTTCAGCAATCAACATACCACCTCAAGTATAACCTCAGAGTTGAACTCAGAACAGATTAGCAGCAGTAGACACGATACCATTTGATCTCCCAGTGCCAAAAACTTTGGTGAACAATTCCGTACTTGGTTTGTTGATAGTTACATACCTTCAACCACCGGATTTTTTGGATTTTTTTACTGCAGTTGGCAAAATCATTCTTTTTTTTGCCGGACAATCTTGTAACACCAAGGGATTGGAATTATACTCCTGGTTCACGAACTATCAAGTAATGCCTGATCTTGCTGATGACACACTGCCTGACACCCCTTTTCAAGCTGGAAGGAACGATTCTAACATCAACTGTTTTTGGGTAGGGTGGAGAATGTCGACGACCAGATACATGTATTTCCATTCTTTGTCCACTTTGTCTTTGAACATCTGACAGAAGACTTTTCCATTTCCTTGAGGCCCGCGAATGCAGAAGTTGATCTGTATACAAATCAAAGATAATTTCAAAACAAAATTCACCTTACAGAAACCTGCAGGATATGATAGGCCTAGATTTCCGGGACACTTTCAGTCTTGCACCCGCAACAGAGAGCAATCACCATGTAAGCATTCAACAGTTAAGACACACTTCTAATGAAAAACTGATGTTCCTTCCAGTCGAAGGATCAAATCAAAACTCCTAGAGTTTGGAGAAAAATATTCGACAGTACCATACTTTCCTAACACTTACAGATTTAGCACATGCAGTAAGTGGGGTCTTAGCACCCTCAAACACGACAAAAGTAGTGTAAAGCAAACATTTAATAATCCACCACGATGAGGAATCAGGGTGGCCTAGTGGTTAGAAACTCAAATCGGCCTGGGAGTTGTCCCGAGTTCGAATCCTCATATCCCCCCACCCCGGCAACATTAGTTGCTCCTATGTATTAATAAACAAAAAAAACCATCCACCACGATGCCTAATAAGTTGCTGCAATATCTATCTCAACAGATTTAAAAAAAACACTCTTCAGCTATTCACTAAAAAAGAGGTTGCAAAAAGCTGCTGTTTAACTTCAAATACTCCCCCTCACTTCCCCACTGTTGTCAACTGAAATCCGAACCTCCAATCCCCCCCCCTCCACCCCTTGAGCCAGTTCACCCTTTTTCTGTCGATGCTTCCTTTATTGCCAAAGATAAATAAACAGCTTTAGATGGATGCACTCTGGAGGATACTTATGGTGTTTGGATCAATGGCTTCATCCTGCATACTATGACTACTGAGGCCAAAACTGCAGAAGTGATTGCCATATTCATGGGGCTGAAATGGCTTGGGGAAAATATATGTGAATGTGTTTTCAGATAGCCAACTTGTTACACAAGGCATCAACAATGAGCAAAATCCAACTTGATAAGCTTTGCTAATACTTATTTGGAATGCAGAAAGCTCGTTCAGAAGTTGCATGTGGGAATTCGGGGCTTAAGGCCATAGGAAAGAGACAACGAGGTAGCAGATCACATGGCCAAGCAAGTGACTGAAGGTTGTGAGTGTGACGGAGATTCCTGTTGAGAGTGACATGGATGTTTCCACGTAGTTTGAAGCTTACAAGACTTTATTACCTCGTTATGAGGATGTAATAGACCTAATTTAGCATTTTGTTTCCATTGTTGAACAAAAAGATAAAGAAAAAAAAAACTAACTATAGCGGATGTGTAGCAGTCTCTGTTCATAAATGCAGCACACTAGCACGTTAGCCTTCACGTAGTGGTCAAATTCGCACATCCAGATAGAATAGGAGGTGAAGTAATGTGTCCTAACATAATTACTGCAGTATGTGACTTGATTTGTTCGATAATATTGTAACATTAGAGTTCTCCATCATTTATATAATAGAAGATCAGTAGATCACATATTAATATTACGGATTAGTTAACCAAACTAAGAATCTACACATCGACAATAGGCGGAAGCATGAATTGCATATAGTTCCGCCACCTCTATTACCCATAGAAAGCTTCAGTTCTACCAAACCTCATATCGCCTAACAGAATCCCCCCCCCCCCTCTTCCCCCAAGAGTTCCTTTTGTTTTGCATAAATTAAAATACTTTGTCAAAGGAGGATAGGGAAACCCCTCAAAGCTTACCTCAATGTGCTCCACTCCTTCTTCATCAGTCCATACCCTATTTGGTATTCTCTGACGAGCAGATCGATTCCTCGTCTCCTGGCCATACCCAGTAATAGGAGATCCTATCCGCACTCTCACCTAAAACAGATGGAGAAAACTTCAGCATTCTACATACCCTTAAAAGCTTTGCATAAAATGCCACAGATCAGAGATTAAATTTAAAAGCAGTAGCTCCACAGTTAAGAAAACAAAGAATCGAAGGAAACAATAATCACATAATTCATAGTTTTGCAGTCTGTATCGGACTTCTGTTTACAAGAAAACAGAAAGCGTCTGTAGATCAACTGGTGTACTAAGGAGAGAAGTAGCTACTGCTGTGTTACAGGCGTGACCTCAATTGAAGAGATAAAATCAATACTTTCAACACATGATTCGGAACATAAATTGTACCCTGTTCAGCCATCACCAAATACAAAAATACTTCCAATATGTGTGAGCTGATATTTTAATTAGTATGCCCCTCCGGAAATTCTAGCTTAAGTTGTTTCAGCACCCACAAAGTGTTTCGAATCATTATGTGGGAAGCTTGTGTTGTTCGCATTCCCAATGAAGCCAAAGACTTGCTATTCTTTGGTTTCAGCAATAATGAAGTAAAGCAAAATGTTATACAACTGCCCACTTCTTGTATTGTGAAGTACTATTAGTCGGAGCAATTTTTTGAGAGAAACTCCAATATGGGTCCTCCACAAACAGCCTCTCTATTTTTCCATCATCAGGGTAAGGCAGCATGCATCCGACCCCCCACCCTCCATTACCTCACCATAGGAGGGAGCCTTGGAGACATAGCTACATAGATATGCAGGATATACATGGATCACAATCTTCAGTTCACATCTCTCCCTCCCCTCCCCCCCCCCCAAAAAAAAAAAAAAAGAAAACAGCGAAACAAAAAAAAAAAGAATTTCTTCAAGGCTGCTCACTGTATATTTCACAAGGATGTAAAGCTAGGGGGGTGAATTTACGGAACAAGATGGCAGAGAGACTACACAGCCCAGAAAATGTACTAAACTTCATCCAGTTATGTGAAAACAGACAATTCAATATGGCTTACCGAAGAGGATGAACGACTAAAGACAAACATGACTTCATCCAGAAACAAGTTAATGGACAAAAAGTTGCTGAAGCAATCTACCATAATATGCTTAGGGACTTACATTATTTATATGACTAACTGTCCAAATAAAAATTCAAATCAAATGGACAAAAGAGATTAAAAAGTAATTCTTGAAATAAATTTCTGACCTGACTATCATTTTGAATTCTTTCCAATGCCTTGTTAAATATTTTATACCTGGAAAAAAGGTTTCAAATTTATCAATGATATCAAATTTAAAAACTCTCCCAATTATAGCACTCTCAACAAAGGTCTAGTCTGCATACTCTCTCGGTTCCAATAACAGCTCCTTAATAACACCATATGCTGCAATAGCGGCTATTCCCAGGCCAGCAAGGATCACAATGCTATAGAAACCCCCCTCTGCGTATGTGACAGGCTTTTCTGGGATATGATATGTTGGAGAGTCAAAAGGGTCTTCAGTAGTAGATAAATCCTTTCTTTCCTGTTCATGGAAAATGAAAGGAAACGATCACATCTGTTACAATACAAGCATTTCAATCATTCAAAGTACAATCATTCAGATTGAGGAAGTTGCATTCAGGAATACAAAAGACTAAACTAAACAATTGATTTCCGTAATCAAGGGCAGACATCTAGTGATCTTAATGGAAGTTCAGCATAAGTATGGTGCATCCTTAAACACTGGAATAAAAACGTATTTAACCAACATACAATTTTGAAACTGTGTGAATTCTATCAAATTAACTATTCAGCTACAGAGAACAGATTGAGGTCAGGGAGAAAAGAAGACCATAGCATATACAAAAAAATATATTCCTATATTTGAACAGTTTTGTTAGTAAGTGAGACTGACCGTAGAATCGTTCACCAGAACTAATTCCAACAAAAGAATTCAGATACTATACATTAGAGGCTTACTCTATACCAGAGATGTTGAAATATTTGGGATTCTAGGCACTAGAAACCATATAGTTAATACACAGAGAGTCAGGGAGACGAATTGACGATCATGTGCATAACTCGGAAAATGACTGCATAGGTGAACTATTAAAAAAAAAAAAAAAAAAAAAAAAAAAAAAAAAAAGAACCAGCCCAGCGCACATTGTCATCCCCACAAAGCGAGGGTCCAGGTAAGGGTCCCACCACAAGGGTGTATTGGGGGCAAGCCTTCCCTTGTCATTTTGGACAAGAGGCTGCTCCCAGGACTTGAAGTTGTGACCCTATCGTTCACGCAACAACACCTTTACCGGTGCGCCAAGGCTCTCCTTCTGCATAGATGAACTATAAGCATAAAAATTCGGAACATACAAACACAATAAAGGGCAGCCGGTGCACATTGGCGTCCCCGCAAAGCGAGGCTCCGTGGAAGGGTCCCACTACAAGGGTGTATAGAGGGCAAGCCTTCCCTTGTAACTTTTTGGACAAGAGGCTGATCCCAGGACTTAAACCTATGACCTATCGATCACACGGCAACCCCTTTACCAGTGCGCCAAGGCTCCCCTTCAACATACAAACACAATGACGAGAAAAAAATTTCGAGAGAAAAATGGAAACATAGAATCATACATGTGTCTCTTTCTGACCAGGAGGCTGTGAAGATGAGCTGGATGCAAAAGATCTGTAAAAGGAATGGATTGGACGGGCCATTCTACAGTTTTCACTCAGCTGGTCAGCAAATCTAGAGTTGAATGAAGCCAATGAATACGTCTGGCCTAACATGAGATTTTATAATGAATTATCAGAATCACGACAGTAAATATATAATCTATCTAATTCTGGTTGACATGAGAAGAGAAGCTTCATAAATCACGATAAGGCTTACCAGCAACTAGCTATATGAATAACAATACATTTTCTCTCTTCAAACATCAAAATTTCAGATTTGACGTAGTACAGCTGATACAAGGATGTGGAAGAAATAATATGTACATTCTGATATAGATATAAACAAGTTAGATATTAAGAGAGGAAGAGTACCTTTAACCTTATTCGTGCTTGCTTCACCTACACTGCTGCCAGATCCAAAGTACCTCCTAGTAGAGACATCATAAAGTTTCTTCTTAGCTTCTTCTCTGATCATCAGGCACAGAGACAATGCAGCTTCAGCCCAAAGCACAGTACATGAACATATATTCTTTTGCCGCAAAATTAAAACACAAGATATCAATTTCACACAATGAACAAGTTCAATAATTCTCCACACAAACCAAAGCCATTGTCCAAAAAGCAACAAAATAAATACAAGCGAGAAACAATATTCTTTCAAGGCCCCGGCACTTCATACCAAAGGAAAGGGCACGAAAAGAAACAAAATAGAAGCAAACAGAAAAGAAGCAATGAAAGAATTGAAACAGATGTTTCCATAAATACAAAAACTATATGCAAGTCCAATCCGTTGAACACATTGTCCCATAGCAAGAATTAAGGTGACTTCAACTAACAAGCGATGATACGGTAGTTTGATCCCCAGAACAACGCATACGAAAGAAATGAACGCTCCTATTGGTCTGTCAAACACTCACACCTACTTGAAGGATAAAGCAAACATAACAACCAACCAGCACATTCGGAGATGCATAAACTAAATCTCTCCTCAAGCAGTGAAACAATGTTCTAGTTCCACCCTCCCAAGTCCCACCCGTGCAACCTCCTAACAAGACATCGAAAATTCCCCGACAAGAAGACCTAAACTACCAACAAAATCACTAAATTAAACACACAGGCTCATATCACAGTCACATTCAGATCCACATTGGCACCACTCCACAAAATAGTAAATGGATCGCGCGCCCTAGCACAACCAATGGCAGCAACTTATACATCTAACCCTAAGATTACGATCGCCCTGCTATACGGGTTTAGGCGAATTCCCAACCCTAATACACCACATTATACACAATCAACCAAACTCCATCCTTCTAAAAATTAACATTGGCTTGTCCAAAACGAGGCGCAAAGGTCAGTACAATATCGAACACGGAAATTCTACCCAACCCAACCCAACCCCAATACACAATACCTCCATCTTAACTATTAAGCCACAAGGTTCAGAATAAGTGACATCAAATGTACATACTAAAAAAACATACTCATCATAGAAAATTCCCACAAAACAATCATTACCCACCATCAAGAAAACACAAAATTGAATAAATTGGGAATGTAAAACATGAAAAGATCACAAACTTAACTTAGAAGATACAATAAGTTCCCAAATTCAAAGGGAAGAAGAAGCCCTAAAAAGAGTACCTGGGGATTTGTGAAGCGCGGGAGAGCGGAGGCGACGAAGAAGAGGTGGAGAGAAGGCGGCGGAAGGAGGAGAGAGAAAGTGAGCCGGAGTGCCGGCGGCGAGAGAGAAATGACCGTGCTGCCCTTGACGCCATGCTTCTTGGGTTAACTTCAATGATACACAAAAGAAAGAGGCAGTGTGTGTGAGGAGATGGTGTAGACCGGAGTTTCTTGAGAAAGGGGTTTTGGGTTCGGGGTTTTTCTTTGGTTGATTATAAAATTAGGATCGTCTTTGTTTGAACTTTAAAAGCGTGATTAGGTTACCCTCGTGTTCAAGATACCGCATAATCAATCCATGAAAATCTGAAATATTATCTTAGTCGATTGGATAAAGTGTGGGGATGTATCTTGGGGATTATGGGTAGGATGATTTCACTAACTAAAGAGATTGATTTGGATTGGTTTCACTATCGTGCAACTGTCCCTAAATCGGTGGATATGCGTTGCAATCGTTTGACGAAACTGTTGTGAATACAGTGCATGAAATGTATTGCAACAGTTTGGCGGGTTCAGGTAAAATATAACCAGATGGGTAATTTGGTCGAAGTTGTTGTGTACACTAACTCGGGGTTGGTCAAGATTGCTCAAGCTAGTCCACGCCAAAAAGTTGATTTTATTTTTGTCAGGGTCTCATTTGTGGTAGTGTTTGACATTCAATAAGTTATACTCCGTTAGATAGTGTTAGAGAAGAAAAAAGATATTAATTAGGGAGTGTTTCACAATTGTACTTTGTATTGGGTAGTGTCGGACAAAAATTCATTGACTAAAATCTAAATGCGTTCTATAGGTTGTTTGATAATTAGGGCTGTTAGGAAAGTGATGATCACGACTGGTAACTATGGAACAATCGAAAGTTTTAATTCTAGAGTAAAGTTACCGAGAGGAAAAGAATTGATTTGCTTTAGTCTACTTGTTAGAATCACTTGCAACAGTTAATAACCCCCCCCCCCCCCAAGGTTTCGTAAATCTAATACTCCGTAAGAGTTAATTCAGTAGTTGCAAAAACTCTCACCTAACTTTCTCTCTTCTCTGCTCAAACTCTCCACCTACAACTGCCTCTGCCTCAGGCTGGGAATGGCCTTCTTAAGGTCATTTCCAGCCTAATATGTTCCTATTATTCGTTTTTTATTGCTTTCTAATGGTTTAATATGTTATCGGTGTGTTTCATAAATAAATTATCTTATCGTGAGAGCTTTTCCTCCCATTATTAGGTACTTTTGTCTATCCTTTTAAAGGAGTTTGTTCTCTTTGCAGGTGGAAGAAGTGTTCTTCAATGGCTCGATATGCAGTTGTGGACTGGTTGTTATTTTTTCGCCTCCAAATCAACATATCTCATAGATCTCATCTCCTTCAAAGCTAATAAACATCGCAAGACCCGCTCATTTAAGGCTAGCTGCTTTATTGAGCGATATCATATGGGGCATACAAGAAGTGTTGTATTTCATAAGTTGTGTGCTCCACCATCGCTATTATCTCAACTCCCTCGAGATTCTATCACTGTGAGGATGAAGTCACAAGATCTACAAAAGCAATAAAAGATGAACAAATGATTATTTATTTACTTATCCTTCAATCAGAGAATCCATAGTAATCCTCCTACTCTTCGCTACAAACTAGATAGGGTAAACGCTTGTTGAGTCTCTTCTCCTAATAATGTACATACATGCTAAAATCCTTGTCATCAAAAGTATCTTTATATCGTGCAAATGATTTTATAACAATTTATCAATTTCTAATTTGTTGGAGCGCATATTTAGATATCACATTTATTTTAGGAATACTAATGTAGCGTCTTGTTTCATACAAATCAAAATTACTATAATTAGCTTATCCCAAAAAAAAAAAACTACTCTCACTTTTTACCTCTTTATATAAGTTCCCTTCAACAAACAAAAAGAAGTTTAAACACATCAAAACACGGTACATCCATACTTTGTTTCACACTTTTGTCCCTTCATTTTTAGTGTCATCGTCATTCAATCGTCAAATCATGGCTTCTTTTAGAATGGCGATGACACTATTTGTAATTTCTCTTTTAAGTTATCGCGTACACTCTCAACAATTATCATGCACATCCATGGAACCTTTCGCAAACAAGAAAACATTCGAGCATTGTATGGATCTCCCTGTCTTAGATGCGATTTTTCATTGGACATATGACGCGCCAACATCAACATTGTCGATGGCTTTCACAGCTCCAACTAATGATGATGGTTGGGTTGCATGGGGACTCAACCCCTCTGGGTCTGGCATGATAGGGTCACAAGCCCTAATGGCCTTTAAACCTAAGTCATCTGACCCAATAACTGTAAACACAGTCAATGTCATGTCTTACCAATCCGTTAGTCTAAGCCCTATATCGTATAATGTCACAGACCTCTCCGTAGAAGATATCTCTGGTAGTGTCACAATTTTTGGCACTTGGGTTATCCCGGATGGTGAATCATTGGTGAACACAGTCTGGCAAGCTGGTCCACTAGGTGATGGCAAGCCCGAAATGCACCCTATGGAGCCGGCTAACATGAGCTCGAAGAAGAAGATCGATTTAAAAACTGGAGCTTCCGGTAGTTCTAGCGATGAGCCTGCAGTTGGACGAGTAACTAGTGATCAAAAGGGTGGTGCAATTGGGGTTGAAGTTTCAATAGTTTTTCTTTTGGGAGCTCTTTTAGTTTCATTGTTTTGAAAACAAATATTTAATGATAGGGAGTGTATATCGCATAAAGGGGTCAAAAAAGGAAAAACACAAAGTACTTATGTATAAAAGCAACTGGATGTACTTATCATTTTGGATTTTTGATATTCTTCAAAAAAATATTAACGGACTCTATTTATCTTTTACTATATTGTGAATTGTCCTCAACGGATGACCATATGATCATCAATGTATAGATATTATTTAACCTGGTACAAAAATTAAGTGAGCATAATAAGATGAAATTGCACTATATTGAAAAATACTGGTAGTAAAATTGTTTACAAGTGGGGAGAGAAATGATAAAAAGAAAAAAAAAAGAGGAGAATGTGTGCAACAAATTGGAAACAAAGAAAAATGTTAAAACAAACAAAAAAAATAAAAAAACAAGGAAGATTTCCGTTAACAAACCCCAAAATGTTGTGAACTACCTTTCAAGAAAAAATGTTGTGAACCACTCCCGGAAATTGAGTAAGAGGAAACTACATGTTTCAATTAGGCGTTCATCATAAATAAACTTTGTTGGGGAGTGAATTTCCAACTATAAGTGTTTTCTTCGGATCTAGAGCAAAGCTGGAACTTCCCTGCTGAATAAAGAACTTCCCTGCAGAAAGATGGAACCTCCCTTCAGAAAAGAGGAACCTCCCTGCAGAGTTACGGGGGAACTACTTCCATTTCCGCACCGGAAGTCCTTGGAACGTGTGAATTAGTCAACAACGGCTAATGCAATTAATTCTCCATCAATTATGGACATAATGGCAGCAATTAGGAAGATATTTCATTATTAAGAAGGCCAATTTATTATGACATTAAGAGGAGGATAAATTCTGCAATAATGAGAATTAATGCTGCATTTATGACAATAAATGCTGAAGAATGAATGCTGGAACAACATGAGGAAAAAGAGGACGATGCTACACATACAACTATCTATACTTATCTATTAATAGGCTAATATCGCAGTCTACGTGGCGAACTTTCATAGTATTCCGGAGTTAGAAAAGCCAGCTGTCCAGGGTAGAGGTACTGTTTGTCAAAGGACGACACGTCACTGGCAGGGAGAAATAAACAGCAGCTCTGCCTTCTCGACTTCTCTGCTCCCGAACCTCCCTGAATCTCATCAATTAACAAGAATAATTGTCTGCGCCTTCGCCCCTTCCTCTCCCAGACTCCTTCGCTTCCTCTCCCTTGTGTAGAGGCGTAGAGCTTCTCAGATTCACCCAATAATGTTTCAGCGCCCGTAACCCCCAAAACTCCATGAAACGAAAACTGCCCATCTTTTATTCTCCATATATTAGCCATTTTTTTATATATGGCATACAAATTATGAGGGATTATTATTTGTCTTTGGTTCACCATTATCTTCAACTTTCCTCAAATTAATGGAGGTTAATGTTATTAATTGAATCTTTTACATTATTTGGCTTCAGGATGGAATCCATTACGATCAGGCTATCGGAAATCTTCTGAACGGTGATAATTTTGTTTTTTAATTTACACTATTTCAATTGGATTTATTTTTCATGCGTTTAATTTGATTTTCATATCTAATTGTGTTTCATTTGATGTTTGTTGTCGAATTGGGGACTGAATTTTACCAGTAAACGGCAGCAGTACACAGCTTGCAAATTACCGAAAATTTTTCCTTGAATTACGAGATTGCAGCTAAGCAAAACTTAGGTCTGTCTGTGGGATTGCTAGGTGGGCGTGTTTTCTTAGGGAAAGTGCCTGAATGGTCTCCTGATATTCGATTTTTCAGGGCTGAGGAGTGTCAGCGAGTTTCTTATGCTCAAAAGTTGAATGTGATGTGCCGTGTGCGTGGCACATTTGCGATTCCTGTTTTTGAGCAAGGTAGCATGCTGTGCTTGGGTGTTCTTAAGGTACTGTTTTCTTCATTAACTTTATAGCCGAGGAATCAAAGTAAGTGGCTCAAGCTTATATTGGACCATTCTATATGTATGTTGAACAGCCGCAATAATGTTATCATTTTTGCTTTGGTTTTGTTATTTTCCTGCTGTTGTAGTGTTGTTCTTAGCAGACTTAAGAGCTAGAGGTCAATTGTGGACTTCTCTCTACTCTGTATATATCAGTTGAGATTTGAGATGGCTATTGATTTTCTGCACAAAATCGATGCCTTTATTAGGGGCTCCATACTCATTTTATGTTTTTATCTCTGTATTACTTCTGTTCTAAAATCTAAACTTTGTAATTGTGTGGGGATAATTGTGGCTGAGGGCTCTTTACAATTAGTTGTCACGTTCTACCTTATTTGAAAAACGAATGATTATTTTCTAAATCCTTTGCTGTTGACGTTACCGTGGATGTAATGATTTCGCAAGGGGTGTATACTAATTTGTGGTTGGACTTTTAGGTGTTGATGTCAAGATAAATGTGATTGTTACAATCTCCTCGGACAAAGGTCTTTGTGGTGGTATCAATTCAACTTCTGTCAAAACAAGTAAAGCAGTAGTCCACAAGCTGAATGCTGATATTTGTTTTACTTGAGCTGCTATTGTTATGATCTTAGGCATTTCTCCATATATTAGCCATAGATGACTACTGAGAAGGTCAACCACCGATCTGAGCTTGACAGCGTCTACAAAGCTCGTGAGGTTAGTTATCTCAAGTACTGTTTTCTTCATTAATTTTATCTTCACAATAGCTGGGTAATTGCGAATTTGAAATGGTAGATTGCGAGATTGCGACTACGTTTCCGGTGGATGCGTTGGTGCATTGTCCGAGTTTAGCTCAATATATATATGTTGGGTCTTCAAAGGTACGCGCAAGTTTAATAGTGGAATAAGGATCAATATTGTATTAGCATTGGGAGTTTTTGGATAGGATGTTTGTAACTCGAGTGTTCCTAATCCCCACTTCTGTGTCAATGCTTAGTTAGGATATTTCGTTTGATCGACGAAACTAGATGTAATGCATACAGACGAAAATGTAGTCTACAAGATGCATATGCAAGTCTGATTTTAGTGTGAGTAAAGTTCTACTCCGTATTACTTTGTGGTAGAGTTAACTTGATATGTTGTATAAATTGAAATGATGATTAAGCTGTATTACAAGATGCTATATATACCTTATACAAGAGTTGTACTGTGTTTTATAAGAAACATATAAACATAACCCTAGAACTCAGGCTAAATTAGAGATGACTTTACAAGGAACTAAAAAGGTATGCGATTTTGGTGGAAATTAGGCGGTGTGATTCATATCACTAATTCGTTACAACAAGTCTTAACTTAATTGCTTAATTTCAAGAACTCAGCAAATTTCAGTTAGCCTTTGTAAAATATAGTTACGACACAACGCCATTTACTTTTAGGCCTGTAGCACTAGATTTATTCTACGGCCACCTTATTTATCACATTATTTTTCTTTCATTCTCCAGGACATTTGATGAAGACAATACTACAACATTTGCCAATGAATCACACAAAGAAGGAACACAATTGAAGGTGTGTATTATATTCTAGAGTTTTAATAGTTAAGATTTCCACCAGATTGGCTTGGATGAGATGTCAATTTGGCTGTAAATGTTGTAATATGTGAAACTGGGCTTTTTCATTGGCTTCCCGATTAAATGAATGATGATCTTGGATACAATAGGTTACTCATCTGGGTGTCGTCGTCTGTATTTTTAGTCCTCAAGTCATATTCATATACCAGTTTCTGGGTTAATTCGAACCGTAGTGTTTATCAGAGCTCACTTTGATATGATACTCTTGCCCTCTTTCCTCAACCTATTGATTTTATGATCGTATAAAACACTTCCCAGTTTACCATAATTCATAGCTTCTTGGTAAAGTTAATCATTTTGTGCTGATTGGATCACTTGATCTGTGCAACAGCGAAGAACGTACAGAGCACTTGACAAAGCTTTGAGTGTTGTATTGTCGAAATCAAAGGCCGAGGTTCTGCTCGCTTGGAGCTTACTTAGCAAAAAACTGGTCGTGACACATAAAAGGAAGAAATTGTTAATAGTTCAAAAGATGGGTTATTATGTTTGACCATAAAATATGGAGGACAATGTCTGACGTAAGTTAGCGCATGATTTGAAAAGGAGAAAAATTCATGTCTTTGATGCAAAGAAAGCAAACTAATAGATAGATCATTTGTTTGGAATTCCAGACTAGTGTAATTTTGCATGTTGTTAATGAAGAGCTTTTTAGTCATCAGGGGTAGATCATCTAATGTTTCTCAAATGCTACCCATATTGTTTGTTCTTTGTTATCATATTTGCGTCTTTATTTTAGTTGTATTTCCCACTCTTTTTTATAATAAAAAAACTCATCTGAACCTAAAGAAAACGCAAACACTATCTTTTGGATGCCCGGGAGGGGTTATGCAAGCACTTCGTAAATATATTTCTAAGTTATTTTGGGAAAACAAAGTTGAGAATAGCTACAGAGAACATTGAAAAGTAGAGGATGTTTGAATATGGGTCATGGATCCTGATATGATTAATGACCTCGATCTATAGTGAGTTAGTAACCCCCAATAATCCCCATAGTTATATTGAGATTAATGATGTGGATGTCGTATAGAGTATTCATAAACCGTTAGAAACCATCGATTGTGGCTGTATTAGTATGTGTGGAAATCTGCAATATATAAGAGGGAGTGCTTGAGGAAGTCGTTGCTAGGAATTTAAAACTATTAGAGGGAGGGCTTGAGCGTCCCTTACATTAAAAATAAACAATCTCTTATTCACGTTAAACAATCATCACGGATAAATTAAAAAATAATACAAAAATATACCCGTGAATTCACGGGCAGAAAAACTAGTTGTATGTGAATCTCCATACAACACTCAATCAAAACATGGGACATCACCAACCCCAAAAAGATTCCATTTTATTTTTGAGAGAAAAAAAGAAATTGGAGGGAAAGTTGGAGGGAAACCTATGAGGTTTTGGGAACCCAAAAAACTAATTAATAAAACAATTAAAAAATAAATTATTATTATCAATGTGAAATTAGAAGTATTTCTCATACACCATGCCTAACCATTGTCATCTTCTACATTAGCATCCTCCATTATCAACCAAATGTCAACAATTTTTTTTTTTTAAAACACCATGTTTAAATGAACTAGTGCGACATTCACATAAACTAAATTGTTCATCTTTTACCGACGTGGACTCTTATTAGATCAACTTCAATGTTTGGCACCTTCAATTTCACGGAGCAAATAAAGAACTCATTGATTTGAAACTAACTTATTTATTTTCCATACATCATTGTTTTTCTAAGTTCAAGATATTTGACTATGAAATTTGGAATTAGGTCTTTATAAGATTGGATATTTTTATATTTATTAGAGATCAGAGAACCAAAGGGCATGTCGATGTTACATCGTTGCTTCAATGGCGATTTTTATCCTTGTTTCAATCTCTGATGAAAGTGTAGAAGTATCCAATTTACATAATATCCGACTACTGTCTTTATGGTTTCAGGAGATGACGACGAACGCTATTGACTTCAACAACAATCCAAAGACTTTGCTCGATCTTAATGAGCTTGAAACTACTATTAACATGAATTATATATAATAAACTGCAAATAACACAATACCCTGACAAACTATATTAGGTGTTACGCACACTCTTAAATTTACTAACTTTAACTAGTACTTTGTATACCCATGTCACGAAATTATCACTAAACGAATGCATACGTACTAAAAAATCTCATCAAATATGTAAAAAAAATTTATGACATAATTTATTATATATGTATATTCAACCTCACCGTAAACACTTTATCTCGTAAAGCATAGTTGTCCAAATTATCATCCATACATATAAACTCAACCGTTGCTAATGAAGTGACTTAATTCTTGTTTGAAACACACTTCGTAACTATTATTATTATAATGAAACTAGACAATGTTACATTCTAATCTATTATCTTGTTCAATTTGCATAAACTGTAGTGCTTTACGTATAACGTGTAATAGTTGCTAAAACAACGAAGCAAGAGCTTGATACTACTATTGCGATGAATTATATATAATAAATTGTAAATATCACAATACCCTGACAAACTATAATTTGGTGTCACGCATACCCTAAAATTTACTAATTTTAACTATTACTCTGTATACACATGTCACGAAATTGTCACCAAACGAATGCATACGTACTAGAAAATCTCATCAAATATGTAAAACAAATTAAATTGACATAATTTATTTATACATATCCAACATGACCGCAAACACTTTATCTTGCAAAGCATAGTTGTCCAAATCATCATCCATACATATAAACTCAATCGTTACTGATGAAGTGACTTAATTCTTGTTTGAAATACATCTCGAAACTATTATTATTATAAAGAAACTAGATAATGTTACATTCTAATCTACGTAATTATTATTGATATATTAATTATAAATAATAAATTACAAGAAATCGGTTTGGAGCCGCGAAACAATCTGGGCCCCCACACCCTTGGCTATAGAGAAACCAATGCGAGTAAAAATATGTGTCGCCGCCTGCGTACCAATGTCCTGCGTAACCAAAAAACTTAATAGTTAACGATACCACATCCGGGTAGTTTTGTTGCGTTTTTTTTTATTAAATATTTACACAATTATACTGTATCCATATTTTATAATTTTGCCACATGACGAAATTATTGATGGTGAGACATTTTCTTAATTAAAACAAAATATAAATTTAATAGTGGAGGATATGTGTAAGTTGGCAAACCCCTCCGAAACTAATGCCTAGGAATTAGGGTACCTAGGAAATTTGAGATTTGCAGAAGTGTTTTTTTTTTAGGTCAATTTAGTAGCGGTTGTTGTTTAGAATCTATGTCTCACTAATCTTTAGAAGGGTATAAATAACATATATGTCAAATATAATCACAATAGTGTCGTCGCCTTATTGGCAAAATAAAGCAAATTTGTCAGATGCAGCTAAAGGTCATGGGCTCGAATCATGATATTGAATGATTTTTGCGAATTTGGTAAATTTTTCAGCAAAAGAAATATCAAAATTCAATTGAGTAGGATTCGTTCTCACGACCTACTACATATAACACAAGACCTCTGACCACTACACCAACCCCAGTTAGCTAATTATTTTCTGCACATTTTTTATTATATTTTCAAAGGAAGGGGTTCATTTGTACCTCTTAAACTCCCCTGACTCCGCCCCTGGATTTCACTTAAATGTTATTGGCATTTTTTCACGATATATTAAACTTTTAGCAACGAGTATCCAACATTTTGCGTGGTTTAATTACAGTAGTTGCCGATATGAAACTAATAAAGCTTCATTGTTTATTATACAGTTTCAAAATATTATAATTAGTATCAATTGGTTTCTCTTGTGGTATTCAGCAATTTACCTCGAGAAATAGCACAACATAGAAAAGCGGATTTGCATTGTAACTTGGTCAGACCCACTGCAAACTTTAAATTTCAAATAAACTTTTTTTTATATTATTATTATTCTGAATTCAATTGTTTTTGAAAGATGAATCTTTTTTTATTATTAGTTTAATGGACCAATAGAATTGTGTTGTATGGAGATTCACATACAATAGTTGTATGTGTACTCTTTTCCGGAAAAGGAGAAGATATTCAAGGAAGGAAAATAATTAGCGGAATTAATTACTACTAAAGGAGCAGCTATAAAAGAACTCTCAAAGGCAAAGGTAAAATATATATTCAACACCCACAATCATATCACTATACTTATATTCGAGTTCCTACACATTTACCCTTATATTACTAGCGTAGGAACCTAAATAGTAATTGTACGCTACCTACAATTGAACTAGTGGAATACTTGGTGGGATTCCCCCGGTGGGTTTTCCCTTATTTACAAGGGTTTTCCAGCTACATACTCCCTCGTCTTATTTCTTAATTTTCTCTCGTATTTCTAGTACTTCCCGTCTTCTCTACTCCTTCCCCGGATCTACCTCCCCGGAACTGCGATTCAACTTCCCCTAAAGTGAAATCTGCTTCCCCAGAACTCCAATGTACTTCCCCATAATTGCAATCATCTTCCCTTGATCTGTAACCAATATCCCCTGATTCGGAACTTGTACCCTGAACATCCGGAGTTAAAGGTCCCTATAGTAGAAAGTTGGCTAGATAACCCCTAAATCAAAAGTAAACCATTGTGATATTTTTGACCAAAACAAAATTTACATGACCATAGATATATATATGATATTTCCAACTCCGAAAAATTCATTAATTCTATGGTAAATGGGTAATGAGTCAAAAATAGGGTACGGTAGGGGAGTTGAATTTCAGCTGCTATGATATTGGACTTTTCTCCAAAATCTGTTAAAGGGTCACCCAAAGATGAAGGGTAAATTCAGCCAAATCGGGAGACATTCCTCCACCAAAATTTGACTAACAACACAAATTGTATGGTGAGTACATAATGCTGTAACTTTGAGCAAATGAGCAATGCCCTTTTGATTGTGCCATCAACGGTACAAATTTTGCAACTTTTATGACTTCTTTCTCAAGTTTCATTTCAACCATCCATAATGATCCACCCAAAATTGTGAATTACTTTAGCAAAGTGAAGATACATTCACCGCTAAAAATCCATCGGGCAACATAAAATGACATAATCAACGTAATTACGTTTTGAACTATCTTTACGAGTAACATCCGCCAACTATCAACAATACAACAATGTGGAGTATTTGTTAGAAAATGTGTTATTGTTGATGATTTAATTAATTAGAATTGTTAGATACCCCCACAAAGCAAGGTAAACTTTGTGTTTAATCTATACCTTTCAATTCTTTGTATTGACCATATAAGATCAGAGTGATCCATGACAAATTTATAGAACTAAAGAAATTAAGAGTTAAAAAAAGGTTACTTTTGTGTCTTACATTTTATAGTTCGACCTGAACAACTCGGATTTCTATCTTCCTTAATTCTCGAGAATCTAAGATTTCAACATATATTGCTCAATGTCAATTTGTCATAGTGTGCCAATCTTGAATTTTCCTTCAGAACTTTGGAGTTTGAACATTATCTCCTATAGGATAGTCAATCTCTTTCCCTTTGGCTTTAAAATTAGTCTTTGAACTCATTGATCGATTTGATTAATCCCAAATTTTATGGTGTTAACTGTCAAGCCAATAACATGATAGATTTTCATAAAAAAATACAGAGTCTATATATATGAAAATTGATTATTTTTGGACCATTAAAGTCATAGACTAACTAAGTTGTATCTAACTCAGTAGTAATAAATAGATTCAAATGAAATTTTTTATTGATAATATATCTTAAAACTGCTGGTCTAGTTAGGCCATTGAGACGGCCATTTTCTCAAGTTATTCATTAACATATCACTAAACTCAACACGAGAAAGGGGAATAGGGCGAACACATATATAATGTACTCTACAGTACTCTTAGCTTGTTTGAAACTTGGAGTACTCTTGTTAATTAGTACTACATCGCAATACTTTCGTACTCTTTTCATTTAAATTAATAATTACATAAGGGAACAAAAAAATGGGTTAATAAACGAAAAAAAAAAAACATATCAAAAAACTGAAAAATCACTAGATACCGAGGGTTGCTCCAATCCTTCCACCCACACACCTCTATCAATGCTCTCTTTGTCATTCTTCATGCTAATTTTGATTTCTTTCACACCTTTCGTACCATTATTATTTTCAACACACGTATTATTATCGCCATTATTGTCATTAGTCGTAATATTATTACTTGGTACCTCCATTTTAAATATTCCATATACAACAGACTCCACATCAACTGTCTTTATTCCATCCATCCCCACCCCCATCTCTGGCCGTCCAGGTATGAACGGAGGTCTTGATAGCCGTAGGATTATATCCCAATCAACCCCTTTGAAGAAATCGTGGCCCTTGATTCCATCTAGCGTGATCCTCTGCTTCGGATCTTTTTCTAGCAATTTTCTAATCAAATCCCTTAACGGCGTCGTTTCACCTACAAGCTCCGGCGTTTTCGACAAGATTCTGTAAAATGTTTCCTTTCTATTCGCCCCCCTAAACGGCGTCGTTCCATACAACAATTCATGCAAAACGACACCCAAACTCCACCAATCAACCGCGAAATCGTGACCATTACCCTGAATAATTTCCGGCGCCACGTACTCCTCCGTACCAACGAACGAGTTGGACTTCCCTACCGAGTCTGACTCGGACGTGTCCACTGAGTTAGCCGAGTTCACGCCCGAGTTGAACGAGTTTTCCGCAGAAATCCCTGATTTGCAAAACGCGTAGAACATTGGCAACTGGGATTTCTTCCTCTCCAATTGGGGCTTCTTCTCCGAGTCACAACTCGACCGAGTCTGTGGCGAAATCGGAACGAGTTTGGTTGATAAATCGAAATCTACCAACATTAAATGCCCATTATCTTGAATTAACACATTGTCTGGCTTCAAATCTCTATACACAATCCCTTTATTATGCAAATATTCCAATGCCAATACCATTTCTGCCCCATAAAACCTACAAATCATTCCAAATGAAAAATTCATTAACATTTACGCCGTCACAGATTTGGGTTCGACTAACATGAATCATCATCTGATAAAATTACGAACTTTGTAATAATTATGATCGTAACAAAATAAAGTTACAAACTTTAATGCATGATGAGGTGTATAACACCTAATTACGATTATGAATCCATGATTACGATGATTTTGTGAAGTTTATATGTAACAAATATTTTTAAATACAAAATCGAAAATATATTAATTACCTGATAATATCATCGGAGAACATTTGCTCAACCTGTTGTTTGCGCAACAAGCTAAGATTCCCACCAGAACAATAATCCATAGCGTAACCAAAAACGTTAATCGTCTCGAACACACCACGTAGCCTAGGCAAAAGAGGATGATCAAATTCCCTCAAAACTTGCTGTTCGAAAAACACCCTGCTTTGCTCAAACCCAATGCTCCTTTTCAAGCTTCTGCTCCTTCTCATTGACGATTTCAACACCACCTTCAACGCTAAATCTTCATCTGAATTCTCGACTCGAGTATGAAACACCACCCCTTTAGCCCCCCTCCCTACCGGAGAAAAAACCTTCAACTCGCTCATTTCAAATTTCGGCACATTATTATTACAACCAGTGGCGGATCCAGAAACTTTTTCGACCACGTTGTTTTCGTGTAATTGTTGTTGTTCTTGATTTTCTTCACGTATAGCCTCTCCCATAATATGGCAACGTATCTATTTTTTTGGTAAGGAGCGTACAATATGTAACGGACGAAGTAATACTATAAGTAAAATATATTATATTTTGATTATAATAATATAATAATATAATTTAAATGTAGGGAGTTTGGTAGAATATTTTCTACTTGTTTGGTCTAAAAAAGGAGGAGGAAGTAAGAGATTTGTGCCTTGTTGAAGAAGGAACTTTGAAGAGGGGGAAGTTGCCAAGAAAAGAGGAAGAATAATATTTGTTGTTGATGATGATGCAACTGAACACGTAAAAATCAATTTTGTTATGGGTTTCTAGAAGGGCAAAGAATCGATATTTGACGAGAAAACGAGGAATAATAATAAATGTTGTGAGGAGGGAGAAAAAAAAAGAGAGAATAATGAAGGGATGAATATAGTCTCATGTGTGAGAGGGAAGACTTTTAGTTAAGTTTGTTTGGAGGACAAGGTGTATTCCGCAAGATTGTGAGGGTCGTATTCGCATCTTGTTATATAGAATTGACTAATTGAAGGGGTTTTAGCTGTTTGTTTACTGTTGAAAAAAAGGACTCAATGAAAGTTAGGTAGTTGGGGTTTTTAAGTCATATTTTAATTAGTAGTGATTGTTAGGAGGAGGATTATTAGTGCGTGGTGTGGTACTAATGTACTATACTATTCCCACTTTTGATTTGATTTTGGACTTTTGTAGTAGAGGGCACGTGGTCAATGAATTCGTCATTTGAGGATGAAATTTGTTTAGGCCCCGTTTGATAGGACATGATCTTTCTGAACTGAACTGAACTGATCTGATCTGAATGATTCTGATCTGAACTGATCTAATCTCAATGATTCTGAACTGATCTGAATGTGTTGAATTTTTGATTGAATTTCAACGAATTAGTATCAGTTATGGACCAAATACATTGATAAAAATTTAAACATTTCTGATCTGATCTGAACTAATCTGATCTGATCTAAAAGATTCTGAACTGATCTGATCTGAATGATTATGAACTGATCTGATCTGATCTGAATGTGTTGAATTTTTTATTGAATTTCAACGAATTAGTATCAGTTATGGACCAAATACATTGATAAAAATTTAAACATTTTTTATCTGATCTGATCTGAATGTTTCTGAACGGATCTGATCTGATCTGAAAGATTCTGAACTGATCTGATCTGATTTGAATGATTCTAGACTGATCTGAATACTACTGCAAATAAGTCCTATCAAACAGGGCCTTACTCGTTAGGAATTCAGGCTGTTGGGGTTTGTCTTGACTTACGAGTTCAAATTCTCATATTCCCACCACCCAAATATTAGTTGGTCCCATGTATTTTAAAATTTTTAAAACCAGACCAGACATCGACCCGGTAGCCTCGAGGGCCGGTACGATGCGTCAAAGGGTTCGACTGGTTCAAAAAACCGGATGACGACATAATTATAAAAATATAAAATAATAAAATAATAGCCGGTAATATTAAAATATATAAGAAAAATGCCTCAGACCAGTCCAACCCAATTTAGGCCCTGTTTGATAGGACTTATTTGCAGCAGTATTCAAATCAGATCAGTTCAGAATCACTTAGATCAGTTCAAAATCATTCAGATCATATCAGAAATGTTCAAATTTCTATCAATGTATTTGGTCCATAAATAATACTAATTCGTTGAAATTCAATCAAAATTTCGACACATTCAGATCAGTCATTCAGATCAGATCAAAATCATTCAGATCAGATCAGTTCAGATCATAATCATTCAGATCAAATCTGATCAGTTTAGAAAGATGCACTCCTATCAAACGGGGCCTTAACTCCAGTTGAACCACCGGTTCAATACGGTTCTGGTGGTGAACCTGCTGTTTTGACCGGATTTGACCACCCCCGAATTTATGACCCAATCGGACCGGTTGCCAACGGGCCGGTCCGATCTGACTTTTAAAATACTGATGGACTTATAAAAAAGGTTTCGTCATTTGATTTCCTTGTAAGTTTTCGTTAGAGGCAACTAGGGATGACTATGGACCTGGACCAAATTCAAGGTCTTGGGTTCTTAATTAGGATATTTTCTACGATACCCCCAAACTTCTCGACTTTTTTTTATGTGCCCTTGAGGTTACCGCGTTTTGCAGGATACCCCTTAGATTTGCGTCTCGGGTCATCTTTAGGGTTTTGGCCTAATGAGCCTCTAACAGAGTTATAGTTGTTATTGGCCATCGTCAGCTAGTAAATGTACGCATGTTATGATGATTTTTATTTGGTTTATAATGAACGACCTTGTGAAATTCTCATACACCAAGTGTAAAGTGTCCATTTTTTTCATCGATTGAGAGCTAAATAACTATCGAAAACAATCACAATCACATCAATTTTGATCCGATGTTAGTTGGATATAGGCAGGTCCCAACAAATAGCTAGGATACGTACGTGGTTGAAGATCATGTGTATTCATATCTTGAATGCATGCACATGGCCGAGGCTCAACTCAACTCTTTGTCACTTCTTTATGTCCTAATTAGGTTGCAAATTAGTTGAGTTGTGAAAGCTTATCGCATTGGTTTAATTCACTCCGTACATTTATGCCAAACTTGTCCTGTGATGACACATGAAGATGACTTGAGCATTCAAACTCTATGCTATGCAAACTACAAACTCGACACAAACAACCGACACAAAAAGCGACATGAAAATAATGTGAGATATTTAAATTCGACACAACACGGATGGAAGACCTGATTTAAACACGATTTCACCAATCGGGCAAATCATGACATGGATTTTAATTAAGTACAATATATATAAAATTAAAAGTTGATACTGAACCTAACATGAACACAACCCGTTTGTGCACTATATTAATAAAAGCTGTTAAGATTTGTTGTGCTGTTGTAAGTGATGAAGCGATGAGCAATAAAGATACAAGGAGATCCTATGCATGATCTGGTATGCTGACTGATGTTGTACTCACTCAACTGAATTTTTTTTGCTGAGTCACTCACTCAACTGATAATTATCGCGCATGCATGTTATCTTAATAGATTAATGTAAAGGTTTAGTTAGAGAGAAACGAAAGGGAAATTAATTCAGTATACTAAGATAAAATTAGGCAGAGCTTCATATATGGCTGCTCAGTGCTGTTTCCTTTACTTTAGCACAACCCCAACATAGCAATCCACATGCACATGTATCTATTCTTTAATTAACAAGAATGCACACATGTTAAATAAGTTTATATTATGATAATTGAATTAATTTAAAACGTATAGTAGATCAGAGCACTCTCCATTTGACTTGAATATTTATGCATTGTTGCATTTATCCTTGTGTAGATAAAAAGGCTTGTATTGATGTATGATGATAATTGATAATGATAAAGTACAAAAAGTCTAGTACATACTAAGGGTGTGTTCAGCGCAACTTTTTTATCAGCTTTTTACTAGCTTTTAGTGGTTTGACTAAGTCCAACCACTACTCTAAAAAAATTGACGTGTTCGGCAGTACAGCTTTTAGGGCAGATGCTAGATGATTTTGTAACTTTTTTGAAACGTTGAGGAGAGTAACGTTTGGGTAGATGTTGGTGATTTATTTCTAAATTACCCCTACTTTCAATCCTATAATTAAGGGATTAATATACATATTATGATTCCTTATGTTACTTCAATACTGCTCCTCTCTCTCCACCCTTTGATACTATGCAGTGCAGTGGATGTTGTTGTTGTTTTTGTATTTCTTTGTGTTATTATTATTACTATATTATATAAAAAACATTATTATTATTATCATATTATCATTGTTATCATTAATGTATATTATATAATTCTATTTGATACGGAATAGTTGGTCTAGAATTAAGTCCACGTACAAAGACGTAAATATATTTTGCAAGCACATATCGATGTCCTTTTATGTAATTTTAGCTAGTTAACAACTAGTTATACCGAACATGTCATAGATTTTCAACTACTTGTACCGCTAGCGTCCAACAGCTGGCAGATAACAGCTACAACTACTATAAACGCTACAGTTAGTCAAAACGCTACCAGCTACAGCTACAACAACTTTGCCGAACAGACCCTAAGGCTACACATACAATTGTTGTATGTGTTGTATCATCACTACCTCTTTTCTCAATCAGTATGATTGAAACTAAACTATCAATCACAAACTTAAGATGATCTTAGCCACATATTTTACACATTAAACAAGATCCAATGGCTAAGATTAATGACTGAAGAAAAAGGTCCAACCTTCTTCCATTCTCTCTCCTCTTCCCCGACCAACTGCAGCCCCGTCCCTACCCCAGCCGCCGCCCACACCACTCAAACGTCAACCACCACCATGGTGGGCGCCGGCACCGAAGACCCAACCCCGGTCAGTTTTGGCCCCCCGTCGATCCCCCTGCCTCCCACCGCGGCCCATCCTATGGGGCTCTCTCTTTCCCTTTTTAGCCACCTTTCTAGCACCCCACGACCATTAAATCGAACGCCGACACCGCCTGTAACAGCCCGATCCACCATACGTCGCAACACAACCCAATAAGATGGGAAGTCACCTCTTAGGCCCATAAATCCTCTCGTGGGCTCTAAAAGGTGAAAGCCTTGTTGGTAGTAAGATGGTAGGAATCTATTATAAACTGATCATATGAGCCTTATTTTCCCAATGTGGGACAAACCAACTCCATAAACCACTTTCCAAATTCCGTAGTGCTACAAACTCCCCCACTTAGAGAACGCGGCGTCCCCGTCGCGCCTCAACCATTCCATATTATCATCAACACAGGTCCAAGATCTCCCTCGCTGGACGGCTGAGCTGGGCCTAACCCCATCACTCAGCACGCGGTCGCAGGGTTGCTCTGATACCATCTGTAACAGCCCGATCCACCATACGTCGCAACACAACCCAATAAGATGGGTAGTCACCTTTTAGAGCCCACGAGAGGATTTATGGGCCTAAGAGGCGACTTCCCATCTTATTGGGTTGTGTTGCGATGTTTGGTGGATCGGGCTGTTACACCGCCGATGAACCCCCTGCACCTAGCCTCGGCCTCCCTCCCTTAAGTTCCGACCACCCCCACCCCCACCCCCTCCCCCAACCACAAAAAAAAAACCACATGACCATGTGCTTGGGTGCGTGACGAGATTGGGTGGTCTACCGTCCAGGAGGGCGGATGTGGGTGCGATGGCGCACCGGTGTTGTTGGTCGGCGTGGTGAGAATCGAGGGTAGTGGTGGTGGTTGTGGTGATGGCAGAGAGTAGAGTGGTTTTAGAGAGGAGAGATATTTGGGTAGTTGGGATACTGGGATTGGAACAACCAGAGCCAATCACTGTGATTAGTTGATTATTAGTTGGTGAAGTGCTGAGTTGTAACATTCTAATTGGGTGTTGTATGACTGGCCCACATACAACAGTTGTATGTGTATCATCTTCCGATAAATCAGTCTTTAATTAGCTTCAGTCAAATTTCAATACAAGTTAAAAGTAGTGACTTGAGTAGATGTTATACGGGTATTGCGTGTCATTTATTCGATTGTGCTAGAGTCTGTATTAATTGAACTATTAATGTTACATTTGGCGACTTTTGGAGAACCTCCAAAAGAGGCAAAACAACACTCGACCAACAATGACGAATAGTATATGAGTGATAGGTGAAGAAGTTGAGTTGTAAGGTTGGCACTACTTAGTACGCATTACTATTGGCTGTTGGCCGAGCATTGCTTTGACTCGACTCGTTGCCAAGTCAGAGCAATGATCGTCATTCTCAAAAGTTTGACTCCAATTTGACCAATAACTTACATTCTCGAGGTGTAAGCATCGATCACAAGGCCGCACCACAACCGCCATTGAAATAAATATACTAGCCTGGTTTAATTAGCCCATTGGTCTTAATTCCTAATCTTTAGAATAAAGGCACATCTTTAGGGAATGTAATCAGGCGGCCGATTGGATTGCTGATTCGGGGCACCACATCCTTTATAATCAGGAAGTGCCCTCTCCCGCTCCACCGGCTCTTTGTTGTATTTTAGATGCTGATAAGGTAGGTGATACCCTGGCTAGAAGGGTCACCTAACCTGATTGTTATATTTATTTACCTTTATTAAAAAAATTTTTTTTAGAATAAAGGGGTGTTGTCCATCCGGACATAACCAGTAAAGCACTAACTCACCTTCTCTGGTCCTGCGGTTCAAGTCACTTGGGTTCAAAGCCCCCTACCGGCGTAGCCACAAGATGTGCATGTCCATTAAGGCCTTAAAGGGAGGACTGATAGGGGGAGCACTGTGCTGTGGCACTGTTCCCGCAGCACACAAAAGACAAAGGGGATGGAGGGGCAGCGGAGCAAATATCTGAGAAAGTATGTGATAGGCTGATGGAGGGCATCTAAGCAATAACAAAAAAAAAAAAAACACATCCTCCCTTTCCCCCAACGCCTCTTCCTCAATTTCTCAATACAGTTTCTCTCTCCTCATTCTACACATACTCTCTCTACTGTTCAGCCTAGATCTCCTTCTTCTCTCCGATCCTCTTGTTATTCAATCATGTCTTCGATTATTAATGGTGAGATTCTCTCTCTTCTCTACAAGACCTCTCTCAGTAACAATCTAAAACCCGGTGCCACAAAAATTGAAGAGGATGAAAGATGGCTCCAACATGAAGCCATATTCACTGAGCTACAACGAGTAAAGGTACGAAGTTTTATGGATTCAATCAAAGAAATAAGGTTTTCAATTATTTGGGGCTTTTTCAATAATTTTGTTTTGTTTGGGGTTGTTTGTTAATGTAAATTATTGTGATGAGGTATAATTTCGAATTTTGCTAGGAAAATTCATATGAATGGGTTTTTGCAAGAATCATATTTATTTCTAATGTTGAATTGTGAACAATTATTGACTGACATATTGTCGGAAATGGCATCTGTATTGTATTATGAATTAGTTGTGTGATTGAGAAACAGAAATATGATCGATGTTGGTGGATATCATTATTGGTAGTGGTGGTGATGGTGTAGCTGTTTGCTATCATTGTCGAATGTGAATGCAATTGAGCAATTTTTGAGCTTCAAATTTGATAATAGGTCGATGCACATAAGTTTTCTTGTCTTGTGAGATTTTAATGGTGATGAGTATTGATTATTGAAGGTTGTTAGAATTGAAATTTGGATCACTCGCCATTTGTTAGTTACCTAGGCAGTGACATCGAATAAGACTTTCCAGTCTTCTAGTAATATCGAAAGGATAGGCATTATACACTTTGACTTGTGTGTAGATTTGGAATGCATAATTTACTTATCGTATGAGCCTCATAAGTAATAGTTATGGACGATTTTAGTGCTGAAGACTTGTCCTCTTGTGTAGAATTTTGTTCCCTCTTCCCTAATGAACAATAATGTTTTTTCCATTATTACTAAGACACTAACTACTACTTTGACAAATAAAACCTTTAACATACTCGTAATTCAATGTAAAGGACGGGACGAGCAATAACCATGTCTATAGACACATACACACGTCGCGCTACGTACTTGCGAAACAATGATCATTGATCATTAATCACCAATTCACGGGGAGTGATAGGTATTGACTTGCACACGTAATGTTGAATACCGTTTTGGAGTTTTCCATTAATTTCTTTGTTGTTCCTGTGTCCCCTATTTGAACTTGAGGGAGTATCCAACCAACTAAAAAGTAGCTCTTGTGCCATATAGCTCAAAGAGAAAGGCTTTGTTTTGACAGCTGCTTACTCATGTGAGTCATGTCGTTCGTTCTTTTTTTTTTTTTTTCCTATGAGTGGTGTACTGGTGTGCAATAACATTCCCTCTTAAGTTTGCTTTTTTTGTATAAGTCAGGTGTCCTTAACTCTTAAAAAAAAAAATCTAAAGAAGAGGTCACTGGACATCCAAAAAACTGTAACGATACTAATTGAAGCTGCGAACCCAACTTGAGCGACGTATTTGACACTTCTAATGGCAAGTTTGCATGTTTTAACATTTTTAAGCAAAAGCCTACACTTTGATTACATGTTCGGAACATGCTCACTTCATGAACTTGCCAGTCTTAGTCTTAACGTAAACAAAAAACTGCATAAGATTCACTTTTAATCTAAGCAGGTCCAATACTTGTGCTTTGACATGGAAATGTTCATGAGTTCTCTAAAGAGTTTAATCAAGAGTCGTGTTACGTTTCCTCTAGTAGGTAACTTCCTGGCTCATGAGGGTTTACCTTTCGTGAAATAGTTGAACTTTATGAATAGGAGCTTACTTGCACAAGAAAAAGGCAAAGTAGTGCTTCTTTCTTGTTGAGATTTTGTTTGATTTCAATTATGTTCTGACAATTACTGCTTGCCTGCTTCTCTTTTCAAAATAGTATATCTTGTTGTTAAACTGTAATATTCTTTCATGTTTCATGGATTGCTTTCTGTAGGTAAGGTGGCAAAAACAGACTAGGTTTTAAGGCATCTATATGGACATCCTTGAAAAATATGGTTACGAGCATTCAATTTTGTCAAAAAGATTGGCCAAATTAGCCTTGTTTCGTCCCACCCTTTGATCACTTGTCATTTGTGTATGTATCGATTATAATTTATGTGCCGTTATCTTCTTAATTGGTGATATAGTGGAGGAGACTGATGATACGATCAGGTACTGTTTAAGTTGGTTTCATTTTTTTATCTTCTGTAAGTAATTCAAGCTCGGGAAGAAATTTGAATCATTTGATTACTAATTTGGGAGGTCATCTCATCTTCCAATGAGTTCAAATATTGAGTCTTCTGAGTTCTGACAATGTTAAGGCCAATCTTTAAAATGCGAAAATGGACTTTTCTTTACCATGTCCTCCTAAACTCGTTATGTTTTCTCATTTTCACTATTTTAATTTCACCATCATATTTCTTTCAGTTTTTGCTCACTATGATTTTCCACGCTTAATTTTTGTACTCAGGATTATAGACCAGAGAGTTTGTACACGAATCTGTCTTACTTTGGTGCAACACATATTTACAGAGTCATGAGATGGTGCTTCTCTGTTTTTGTTTCTCTTCCCTTGTTTCTTGGTGTGTTTTTTACTCGTGCTTTGCATAATTAATATCTGCCCATAATGGCATCTGCTTATATTGTGAAACGAGATAGAATCTAGTATCCCTTACTTGCAACTCTCGCACCTCCTGTTCTTTAGAGCTATTATGTTGTATATTTGTCTCTTTTGTAGTTCTGAATTTGCATTCAGTATATGTCAGTATATGTGGTATCTTCTTTTTGTTTCATTTGCTTACTCTTGGGGTAAGTAGCTTTCGAATCTACTAGTCTTTTTTTCATTGTGATTTCCTGCTTTTGATAATTTAGTGGTGGTCAGAGAACATATAAAGGGTAGCTCAAAGCAAGTTGAAATTAGTTTTCTTGTCCAAAAAGATTGCAAACTTTAACTGAGCAATTGGAATGGCCAAATCCATAATACTGGACATGATTCTTGAACATTGATTTCCTTAAGGTATTGATAGTCATTAAATGAAGTTAGCAATACACCTAGGCGTCATGAGCCAGGCTCTCGTTCTAGTCACGATGGTCGTTTGTTTAGTGCCTTGCGTTTGGCTGCAGAACTGGTAAATTTCATGCCTACTCATGTTAGAGCAATTCACTTTGTGCTTCTTTTGGTTATGTGGGGATGATTCATTAGCACCCATGATTCCATGAACTTTTAGTTGTTGATTTGGTAATTTGGTACCAAAAGCCTATTAGCTCAATCGGGAGAGCACTATGCTTTTAGTTATTGCATAGAGGATGTAGGTTCGACTCCTACATAGGCTACTTTCAACGAACATGAGAAAATATCTTGTAAGAGAAACTCATATGTGAGTAAACAGGTTCAAGTTGATGGGTGTCAAAAATTGTGCAAATTGGTGGATGACAACAATTCTTTAGGTCCTCTAGTTCTACCTCTTATGTAAAAGAAAACACATGCAATTTTGTAAGCGGGTGTCTCCCAAGTCTCATGTACTTCTTTCATCTGGCATCGTCCTCCTAACCACACCCGCTAGTTTAAGGTCTTTTTCATTCTACACAATTACACCTTACATCAAAAGTTCACAATCGACTCTAATCGTGGTGTTCACTTACTATACCCATCCATGAGCAAAGTTTTACATATATTTTGAAACGATTATTATATCAGACAATATAATATTATTTCTCAGACATATAATCCCACTTTATGACAACATAAGTTACTTATATAATACGCCAAAATATGTGCAGCGAATCAACAAAAGTAGTTGCGTTATAGCCAAAAGGTGCAATACAAATCAACGTATTCTAGCGTCATTTAACAAACCATCTTCCATTTTGTTCCTTTAAACACTTTTTTAGAGTAATTTGGACTATATATAATCGTTAAACGAATATATAAAATTTTTGTACAGTAACAGCCCGATCCACCGTCCGTCGCAACACAACCCAATAAGATGGGTAGTCACCTCTTAGGCCCGTAAATCCTCTCATGGGCTCTAAAAGGTGAAGGCCTTGTTGGTGGTATGGATGGTATGAATCTATTATAAACTGATCATATGAGCCTTAATTTCCCAATGTGGGACAAACCAACTCCATAAACCACTTTCCAAATTCCGTAGTGTTACATGTACGACAACCTAACTTGACCTAGAGTATGACTAAAGGTCTATCTTCAATGTATTAGAGACATATTGATTTAAATCACATATTTGAGACATATTGATTTGATTGACAAAATTAATATGTCTTAGTAATTGAGTAACAATTCTAGATAAGTTTTACTCCCTCCGTCTCCATTTAAACAAAGCCTAAGCGAAGACCAAGTTAATTCATGTTTAAGAGCAGGGAGCATAGTAAAGAATGAGATTTACCGTCTATACTTGACGACTCGAACCACATCTTCTATGCATATAATAACATATTGTTCTACCAATTGATCTAAGTTGTTTTGGTTACTCGACTAACTAATGAGTAGTTAATCAACGTCATATATGAATGAGTAATCTTTATACATTGAGGAGATGATGATAAATTGTAAGACTACCTATGGCTCGAACCCTATGCATAGATCTAATAGCTAAAGTGGTCTCTCGATTGAGTTAATATGTTTTGCCAATCCGACTAACTAATATATAACATCATAAGAATATAACTCAATAATATAGTCTTAGTCATAGATAATATGTATTTTTTGCACACTCTATATTGTCTTTAATTGATCTCATGTAGTCTTACTTATTGAATATATATGATATACTTTCAAATATTCTAAATAATGTAAAGATATTCACCAATGGGTTGGGTTTGTCAGGTTGCTAAATTCAAGCACTGGGTTCCTAGAGAACATAGGGGAATTGATATTCCCTAATGTGTCGTTGGATACTCGCAGTTCAATTTGCTTCTTCATATTTCTTCGTTCGGGCCTTGTATTAAAGCCATAAATTAAAGGCCCTTTAAATTCTGCGAGATCTATGAGACTCTTTCTGTTCTTTTGGATTGTTCAAAAACGAGTTTCATAATACACCTAACTATGTATAGTCGGTCAACATAAGTTACATAATGAAGATTAAAACCTATTTCTACTAACACTTCATGGTTGCCTTTTAGTTATTCTTTACATCATTTTAGAATATTTTTAAAAGTATATTATATTCAATAAATAAGACTACATAAGATCAGTGACAATATCGAGTATGCAAAAATACATATTATCTATGACTAACACTGTATTATTGAGTTGTATACTTATGATGTCTCGCATTGCATTAGGAGGAACAAAGTCAAATGAAAGAATGCCATGCCAGAGAGCTCGCAGGGTTAGACCCCATATTGAATAATATCTTGAGCTCAATTTTTGAAAGCGATGCTCTTGATCATAACATATGTATCTATGATCTTGATTAGTTATATATTAGTTAGTCGAGTTGCTAAGCATATGAATTCAATCGACAGACCACTAACTTAGCTATTAGCTATGCATAGATCAAAGATGTGGTTCGAGCCATACGTAGTCTTACAAATTATCACCAATTCTTCAATGTATAAAGATTACCCATTTATATATGATGTTGATTAGCTACTCATTAGTTAGTCGAGTAATGAAAACGGCTTACCTCAATCGGTAGAACAATATGCTATTAGCTATGCATAAATGTGGGTTCGAGTCATATAGACGGTAAATCTCATTCTTTACTATGTTTCCCGCTCTTACATATGAATTAACTTGGTATTCTCTTAAGCTTTGTTTGATCTTATTTGATCTTATGTGGTATTTGAACCAACAATATCGAGTCAGTTGTAGATAATATATGCCGGCATGTCACTATAGTGATGTGCGATTTTGTGTATAGTGCTCAATGAACTTTTGGGACAAAGCTTGTTTAATTTTTCTAGTCGAAATTATCATTTATGGGTTCATCAATGATTTTGTTTCTTAAAATTTTACGAGATCTATGAGACTTCTTCCGTTCTTTTGGATTGTTACAAAACAAGTTTTATAATACACCCAAATATGCATCTCCATCAACATAAGTTACACCCTACTAAAACACATAAGACGAGTTTAAGACAAGATAAGTTACATCCTACATATAAGTAACATATTTTTGATTCACCAGAAATATTACTTAGATCAATCATTTCAATTATGCAACTTATATTCCCCACATACAGTATATTATAAGACTTTTTGTTGTCTTAAACTAACTTTATATGTTGAAGACTACGAGTATTTTGAAGAGTTATGTGTTTTAACTATGGGGTATGTTTTTCTTAGTCGTGGCAACTTTCGCTATAAATGTATAACTAATCACCACGCATCATGGCTACAAAACCAACATTATTAAGAGCATATTGTAAGCTTTGCTTTTAGTTATTTTTTTACATATTATCATAATTTCTAAAAGTATATCATATTTAATAATTAGGACTACATAAGATTAATTGAAGACAATATCAGGTATGCCAAAAATGCATATTATCTATGGTTAAGACTATATTATTGAGTTTTATTCTTATGATGTCTCAAATAGCATTAGGAGGAAGAAAGTTAGATGAAAAAAATACCATGCCAGAGAGACCCTGGCCTGCATGTTTAGACCCCATATTGCACGGTATCTTGAAGACATTTTTTTTTTAAAGTGATGCTCCTAATTATAACCAATGTAATGTATCTCTGATCTTGCATTGATCAGTTATATATTAGTTAGTCGAGTTGACAAAGCGTATTAACTCAATCGAGAGACCACTTAGCTATTAGGTATGCATAGAAGATGTAGGTCTGAGCCGAACGTAGTCTTACAAATTATCACTATTTCTTTAATGTATAAAGATTACCCATCATTTATTTATGAGGTTGATTAGTTACTCATTAGTTAGTTGAGTAACCCAAACGGCTTAGCTCAATTAGTAGCACAATATGTATAAAAGATGTGGGTTCGAGTCAAGTAAAGATGTGGGTTCGAGTCAAGTAAAGATGTGGGTTGCATGTGTCTTAAAGTAGTATGACATTGTCAAGATTTATTATATTTTATGATTTAGAAATACTTTCTAGGTTTGAAATTGTTGAAAAATTAGCTGAATTTAAAGGAATTAATAATAACAAATAGACTTGATTAAATGTTTGTCATTTGAATTTTTTTGATCATATCTGATTTGATTTAAATTAATTTGATTTTATTTAAATGAATTTGATGTCACTGAAATCCTTATTTATGAAGTTCACTACTATATTTGGACAGATAAACTTAGACCTATGTTAATATAAAACCAATTATAGGATCTCAGCTATCAGTCTAAACTTATGGTTAAGTTGACTCTTTAAAATCCTACAAAGTTGTATTACATAATCAAACAAAACCCAAATCTTTGACAATGAACACATGGTGATGATATGGAACCAGGCGAGCATCGTACAAACTCGCATAAATACCTTTAGCTAGACTTTAATTTGATTAGACGTAGAAATAAGTTATTCTTTTGCATGGTTGCACATATCTAGGCTATTTGTATTATACTAAAACTTATAGTCATTGGCGGAACATCTTTTGGATATTTGTACTTTTCAACTTATATTGTCTTAAACTACCTTTATGTGTCTGAATAATATTATTATGCTGTCTTGAATATTATTTTACAAAATAGATGTAGGCTTTAGAAAATTGAGACATTAGAATTATACTAGGAAGACACACAATGTAAATGAGAGACAATAGAAGTTCCATAGTAAAAATAATCATGGAAAACTAATTTAGACAACATAATAATACTACTATGACACATAGGACAAGTAGTAGATAATATAAGTTACTTAATTTAATAATGCATATAACCATTTCTAAAGGATTTATCTTTACACTTTCAAAAATTTAAATCTCTTTGTTTTATTTATATGATGACGTCATAAGGATGGCGAGTGTGTTGTAATTGTTTGTAAATCTTATAGAGTTATAGGCTAATACCAAACTAGGCAATCAACCCACAACAAAGTCTTAAAGAGTTTTGTAGTTTGCTAAGTCGAATGACATCAACTACTTCATCTTTACATAGCCTATGTATGATTCGAACCTACATCCTCTTACGCATATTTTTAATAGCATAGTGCTCTTTTGGTTGAGCTAATAGGCTTTGGCCGCTTGATCGACTAGAGGATGCACTAAGTGAGCCAATGTCGTGGAGCAATGACAAAAGTAATCATTAAAGCTCCGGGTAATATCCATCAGCCCGGCTTTGGATTGCTGAGCGGATGTCATCATCCCACAAGCACATGATCATCTAAGGACAACGTACAAGGGTTAGATAAGCACAATTCTTTAAGACGTTTAGCGTCCGACGCACCATCTGAATGTACGACACTGTTATAGTTACATGTAACCTCATGGAGAGGAGCGTGCTGAAGTACGTCAGCAGGGTGAGTCTATGCCTTCAACAAACGAGCAAAGAATAATACCCGGACCATAAGCATCTCCACTAAAATGGATGTTGGTTACGATGAAGTTAAATAGACTACACAATTGCACAAAATGAAATCAGAGGGGTATGATTTTGCAAACACAAAAGAAACATCTATCATAACAAACAAAGGAGACGATGCCCGTACTCGAAGGCCAATGTGGGACGCTAGCTAGATGTGCTTGATCTAGTTACTTCCAACCGAAAAACATAAGACAAACCCCCACCATTAGGAGGCCACAGACTTTGAGATTAGCAAGCACAACACATTTATGATCTAGTTACTTCCAAACGAAAAACATAAGATAGCCTATGTAGGATTCGAACCTACATTGTCTATGCATAGCATAGTGCTCTTCCGATTGAGCTAGTAGGCTTTTTTGGCCATTGATAGAAAAATAAAATAACCGGCAAAGAAACACGAGCATTTAAGATTATTGAGAATGCAATAGCATCGAGTTGTATGAATCGACAACTCTGATGTGTAAGGCCTTGGGCAAACACTGAAGCATAGCTTTCCACAATTTACTTAAACATCAAACCAGCCAAAAACAGTCACCTGACCACCCACTGGTGAAGCGGTGAACAAACAAACAATTGAAAACTTTGTGGTGGTTTATAGGATCAAATGAGCCACCACATGCTTTACAGTAAATCAATAAAAGAAATAGATATTTCATGCTACATCCTCCACTAAATAGAATACTAACGCAAAACAAAGGTATTTAGCACACATATCAAACTTCTAAACAGCATTACATGCTCAACAATCACAAAAGGCTTAATGGCATTAAAACCTCTATGTCAACATCGGGCACTTTTAAGAATAAAACAAAACTGATCTAAATGGGTTTAGCCATCCATTGAGACTTCCCTTAAGGTGTGGCAGTAAAACTCAAATGTAACTCAAAAATCTGCTCTTTGTAACTCAAATGTAACTCAACAAGTGTAAAATTTTGTATATAACATGTTTACGCAAGCAATACCAGGATAAGCTTCTCACTGTATTCAGTCTTTGACAGAAAAGATGAAAAGAGGATAGAAAAACTAGCTCAAGTAAATGGCAAATTTGTACAGACAAGCAATAGATCAACATTTATGCACTAGAGAGTATTGACAATAAACTGATAAAAAAAGAAGAGACAAATTAAAAAAGAAGTGAGTATCTGTCAGTCGCGGGGAGTGAACGAGAAAAGATCACACACCCTTGGTGGAAGTCATTTAATCATGGCCAATTGACCAATACTCTTCATCACTTACCTTTATATTAGCTGAAATGCTGTCAAACAGAGGTACATTTGTAAAGAAATTCAGAAAGGTCAGGGTAACAGAACAACCCCATGAAAGCATATTTGAGATTCTCATCATAAAAGAATGTTGTAAACATTGTCAGAACTCAGAAGACTTGATTGTTCATAAAAAGACAAAAAATTTAAACCCAGTGTAACTTCTGCTTGAAGTTGTGTCCTCATACAAGCTAATGCCCTCCCAAATTAGAAAGCAAAGTATGACTCAAGCATATTCTGGAAGATATTTAATGAATCCAATTTGGTAAGTACCTGATGGTGTATCTTCAGTACGCTCAGCCATATCCAATCAAACTTGAAGAAGGACAGAATTTACACTTACACATATGCTCAAGATTTTACTAATTAGCAAAAGATACTACCTATATCAGACACTAGGATAATGCACTACAAGGAAAAGGCCAATTTGAAACCAAGTTCTTACGACCTAGTTATTTTCTTAGCTCAATATTCCTATTTAATTGTAGTGTAGTCTTAAACTAGGAGTCCTTAACAGTATGCTAATGGGATTGTACACTTCTAAGTGCTAAGCTGATATTGCACAGAGAAACTTCTTCTACTATCTAGGATGCCTGCAAAATTGCGAAGTGTATGTTTAACAGAAGTCTGTGGTGTGTACCCAAAAAAAAAAAAAAAAAAAAGAAGAGCAAATTCTATGGTCCAGCATTTCAGCCATATGAATGGCCATGGTGGTCAAGTCGAAATGAAATCAGCAAAGATTCAAGAGGACTTGGTGTAAATAAAAAAACAAGAGTACAATCATCACTGACGTGCTAATGTTATTTGATCAAGGAATACAAGCAGCCAAGCACAAAGAGGGGAATTTTTTTACCTGGTTGGTATCTTGTGTTCCCAGAGTTACATCATCAATCAAGAAGATCTTGGGCAGATGTATCAGATTCGATACATAAAGAAGGAAGATGGAGCCAATGAGTGGATAAAACAAGAGATTTAGGCAATGCTTTGACAGATATGAGCCTTTGTAACCGTACTTGATGAGGGTAGGAACAAAAACATCGTCAAACACTAGTCTCATTTATCACACATCCACACAGAGTGTTTTGCCAGATTCTCATTGAGAGTACCATACAGCCGGCTAATCAGAGTGTAAGAACCTTCTTTTCTGACCATAGCAAGTTCCTACACACCATGGCTCTGCCAATCTGCCAATATTCTAATATTCTCATTAGTCACATATCCACACTTCTATGTGCATTTCTTTACTTTCTGAGATCTGGCCAGCCTTAAATACTGTTCTTGTTCTACTTGCTTCATCTAATTAACATACATCTAAATCATCTCTTACACCAGGGCCAAGGGCTGTGTTCATACTAATTCCCAAATATTAGCAAAAGAACCACCTAATCTCTTCCTCTAATTACATATTACATTCAAAGTACCGTATCACACCGAAAATACCACACATGCATCCTCTATAAATCCAATAACCACGAAAACTGCACAAACTCGGCACACTAAACATCCTAAAATTAAAATTTCCAATTCTCACTTCAGATTTAATTGGAATTGTTGATAACTAGTAACATCCAATAATACAAGCAAAGTTTTGCTACCCCACCAAATATTCAACAAAACAAAAATTTGAAATACAAGCAGAGTGAGAATGAAATTAAATTCAACTAAAATCACAAAACCGAGCTGTCATGGTTGATTAGCAAAGTAAAGGGACATTTTGTAACACTCGCATAAAACATCGAATTGACAATCCCCAAATCGCAAACCCTAATTACAATCACAAACCCTAATTAACAATCCCCAAATTAACATTTTTAGCAAAAACTGTATGCAAACGTGAGCTAAATAATAAGAATGATCGAATTTCAACAAATAATCAAATTTACGAACTGTATTAGAGATGCAAATATACATACGTGAAAACTCGGAAAGAATCAATTAAATTGAAGTAACTTACATGGAGTCAAAACCTTATTATCTTTCACAGAAGCTGGTTGCGATTGATGGAAGTCAGGAGAGTTCTGGGAGAAGATCGAAGAGTGAGGTGGAGACTTGAGGAGAGAGAAGGAGTCCATAAATTTAGAATTAGGAGGAGAGAGAAATTGAATTTTCTGAATTAGGGAAGGAAGTGGCGTTGTTGTTTATTTTTGTTATTGCTTAGACGCCCCTCCTGAGCTCTTCCAAACATTTTCCTAGATTTTGCTCCGCTGCCCCTCCATCCCCTTTGTCTTTTGTGTGCTACGGGAACAGTGCCACAGCACAGTGCTCCCCCTATCAGTCCTCCCTTAAAGGCATACATGTCATTCAACAATAATTTTCCTATACATGTCATTTGGCGACTTTTGAAGAACCTCCAAAGAGGCAAAAAAAACACTCGGCCAACAATAGCAGTAGTATATGACTATATGAGTGATAGGTGATTAGGTGAAGAAGAAAAGCCATAATGTTGGCACCAGTGCTTATACCATGCTCCCGAGAGCACAATGAGCATCACAATAAAGGAGTGGGGGTCATACTTAAAATGATTTTTCATTTTTTTTTAATATATGAGTCCCACTCTTTTATTGTGAGGAGGAGCACCATACTCCTTGTGCTCCTAGGAGCATGGTATAACTTGCGGGTTGACACTACTTGGTACGCATTACTATTGCATGTTGGCCGAGCATTGCTCTGCCTCGACTCGTAGCCAGTTTAAGTCTAAGCAATGATCTTCAACGTGAAACGAGTTAAATTGCCACATAGGTACTATAATAATAAGCGTTGACTTCAATTCGACCAATAACTTGCCTTCTCGAGGTGTAAGCACCACGAGACCGCGCCACAACCGCCATTGAAATAAATGTACTAGCCCCCGTTAGCCCATTAGTCTTACTTCCCAGTTCCCACACACCTTGCATAATCCGGTTCAAGTCACTTGGGTTCAAAGCCCCCTACCGACGTACCCACAAGATGTGGTGCAGGTCCATTAAGGGCATAAATGTCATTCAACAATAATTTTCATAATACCTGGTTTATGGTGCACCATATAAAAACCCACCGAATTCCCAAAAAACCTGGCCATATTAATTGCTCCCCTCCTTGAAAATGAATGTTCTCCATTAAAGTGGCTTGAAGGGGAAGCTTTTAGTAGCTACTAGCGAACGGTGAGCCCCCCACGAAGATTAATTGTAGCCAATCACTTGCCCACGAACTTCCCCTTTTTTATTTTCCTTTATTTATTTTTGTTGGAAGAAGGTATGGACCAAGGCAACTGCGTGCCACTTGATGAATTCCACTGGAAATTTCGCATGCCGCAGATTTCAAAGCAAAAGCAAAACATATATTTGATCGTATCTTTTACTTTTCCAAGGTCTTCGTTTATTTTCTACCATTCCTTTTATTTTTAAAAATTTTCCCCAATTCTATTAGTATTATTCATTGACTGATTTTATAAACATTAAAATTTTAGGAATATAATTCAGCATCGGCTGTATTTGGGTACATGCATGTTTAATTGCTGCTCAAATTCTTCAATATAGTGAAATTGAGGTGGAATATCGAATCCACGGTCCAATAATATAATATATAATCTTCAAGCACATTCAATTTCTTCATCCAACAGGTAAATTTTCAAGTTCCCTCTTTTATCATCATGGCATTATATTGTTATAATGAATTATTAAATTTATTTGTTAGTGGTTCAATTTGGTGTTTGGGTTTGTAGGAGTCATAAATTTGGATGGCGACGATGATGGCAGCGGCTCGAACCCACAATGTCAACTTCGGGAAGCCTCTGTTTGAAGGACAAGCTTGCAGACATGCTTTCAACAAAGTGTCTGGTGTCACCTTTGATGGAAACACCAGACCAGATTTTTCATGGTAATTTACTAATTTTTATAATGGGAACGAATCTCAGTGTTTTTTTTTGCGGGGATGGGTATAATATTAGGATTCGAACCTCGAACAACCCTGTTGGTTTCCTAACCACTAAACCAACGTTTGATCCTCAAAGTGCCGGTGAGGGCCCCCGAAATGTTCCACTGCTGTTAGGAATATATTTCTTGGATTTTAATTGTTAGCATAGCGCGCTGTCATTTACATGATAGAAAGTAGGAAGCTGATAGGGCGAACGGAGGGAGTAGTTGTTAGCATTGCGCGCTGTCATATTCATTGTACATTTGGTATAGACTTAGTAACTTAATTTAGTCGTCTCGATCAATAGTTGCGAGTTGTTGCATTCTGCATTCGGCCGTGCCTGATTTTGAAATTTGGTTGTAATTGGTTAGGTCATGCTCAATATCAAGATCAAGATTACTAAATACTCATAGGAGGTTTGATGTCTCTATGCTAAGCAAGCAGCGGAAATCAATTAGACCAATAGCCGCGTCAAACCATAGTGATGGGAAGGCGTTGTACTTTGACTTTGCGATTATAGGCAGTGGAGTTGCCGGCCTTTGTTATGCCCTAGAGGTTGCTAAACACGGAACTGTAGCCGTGATAACAAAAGCTGAACCTCATGAGAGCAACACAAACTATGCTCAAGGTGGAGTTAGTGCTGTGTTGTCCGCAACAGATTCTGTAGAGTCTCATGTACAGGATACCATTATTGCAGGGGCTTATCTTTGTGATGAGGAGACTGTGAGGGTAAGCCTGAATCACAATATTTCTGCTTATCTTGTAGTTATGTAGTTTCATTTCATTGATTGTTTATGTCCTTCATAAATAAATTCCTACGCGTATTGATGGTAAAGGTTGGTATACTACGTTAGGGCTCACGTAATCCGTAATATTTTGTAGTAGGATAATCTTGCTACTGGGAGTAACAAGTTTTTATTTGACCTGTTTGATGGTAACCAAACAATCTAACTTAGCTCAGTTCAAAGAAAATGTACTTCATTTGGTCTGTGCAAAATCCCGACACATAAAGGAAGACATGCTAGTTCTCAGATTAAAAGGCTGAAAGGCTCTTAATAAGTGTTTAGATGTATGGACTATATGTTAGAATGATGAAGACATAAACAGAGTGAGTTCACTCTCTATTAAAATGCGCACAAGAACAAGTCAGTTTTGTGCAGTTTAGGGCCCGTTCGGTATCACTGCCGTTTTCAGTTTTTGGTTTTTTTATGGAAAATTTTTTGTTAAATAAGTTGCAAAAATAAATTTTAATTGTATGTTTCTATAATAGTCATATTGAAAATGAAAACTGACAACTAAAAACTGAAAACCACTTTTTCTGGTTTTCAAAAACGGGACTTTGGTTTTTTAAAAAACTGAAAATTGAAAACAGAAAACGATACCTTTTTTTTTTTGTTTCATTTGGCAGCACATCTTGCGAATATAACCTACTTTAATGAGTTTTTTTCTACTGTATGCGGTTAGTAGGCTGCTAGTGTTTTTTTTTTTTTTTTTGGAATTATCAGCACTTTCTTTTACATGGTTCGAGAATTTCAAGTATATCTCGGTAGCATTTCTGGAATTGCCTTGAGCTCTTAAGCCTCAGTCTACCACTGTAGTCTGTATGTTAGTGTGTACATCAATGTTATGAGTATTTTACCCCCCCTTACCCCGCCTTATGGCGGGAGCCTTTAAGGCACTGGGGTAAAGATGTTGTTGTTGTCGTCATTTTATCTTTGGGTGGGCATGGGATTGGGTACGCTTATCTTGTTTGATTTTGACATGGTGAACAGTAATATTTACTTGTAGTTGAGTACTTGAGTTAATGGTATTGATTTGTGTATCTGGAATATATTGGTGTTGGTGTTGATGGTGATAGAGTCTCTGGGATTTTCAGGTTGTTTGCACAGAAGGGCCCGAGAGGATAAAAGAACTAATTTCACTAGGTGCATCCTTTGATCATGGTGAGGATGGAAACTTGCACCTAGCAAGAGAGGGAGGACACTCCCATCGAAGAATTGTTCATGCAGCTGATATGACAGGAAGGGAGATAGAGAGGGCACTCCTAGAAGCTACTGTCAAAGATCCAAATATATTTCTGTTTGAACACCATTTTGCAATTGACCTGCTGACTTCCCAGGTTAATTTCTATATATACTTCATGCCTCCTTTTTTTCGTTTTCAATTTGCTACTACATCACATCAGAAGTAAGAAGGCTAATCCTTTCTTGTTAATCTGATACTCGTATTTGTTAACTTATCAAATTCAACTAAATGAGCAACTTGCTGGTCACTTTGGAACCATAGTAGTGGGTTTTGCCAATTCCAACTAATGTCACTACATAACTCCACTTTTGGGAACAAGGGGTTTGCAGAAATACAATAGTAACGCACTGGATGTTAGTTATTACTACCTCTTAGACAAGAGACTTCTCGTAAATTTCTGAAGAAACTATCTGTGGTTCTTCTTGCAGGATGGGTCCAACATTATCTGTCAAGGTGTTGACACAATAAATTCTGAAACGTTGGAGGTAACTATGATAGTATGGTCTTCCAACTTTTGTCGTGTGCTTCTAGATGTCCATACTTATTTAACTATAAGTTTGATACTACCAGGTTGTGCGATTTCTATCGAAAGTGACTTTACTGGCATCTGGTGGAGCTGGTCATATTTATCCGACTACTACAAATCCTCTGGTAAGTAACGGCCATATTTATCTCATATTCTATGATCGTAATCAAGATTCAGGGCTACTACCTTTTTCGATTTTGCTAATATATGGGTTATGGGCTAGAGTTTGAAACCCTTCCGTCCTGTTATACAAATCAAGATAGTATTGTGATTCAGTAAAATGTAGTCATTTTGTGCTTGTCTGTCGTTTTTGACAGAGTCTGATGAAGGGATAATTTTATATGTAGGTGGCAACTGGTGATGGAGTTGCTATGGCTCATCGAGCTCAAGCAGTTATTGAAAATATGGAGTAAGTCACTCGTGGCAGCTTTTTCAAACTTCAATTAGGACCCCTCAATACATCATAAATTTGATTCCTTGTTTGTTGTTGTTTCCCCTTAGGTTTGTTCAATTTCACCCAACAGCCTTGGCTGATGAAGGGCTTCCTATCGTACCTGAAAAGATCCGTGAAAATGCATTTTTAATAACTGAAGCTGTCAGAGGAGATGGTGGCATCCTTTACAACTTGGACATGGAAAGATTCATGCCTCTATATGATGATAGAGCAGAGCTTGCTCCTAGGGACGTAGTGGCTAGAAGCATAGATGATCAACTCAAAAAGCGAAATGAGAAATATGTGCTCCTTGACATTAGTCACAAGCCTCAAGATCAGATCCTTTCTCATTTCCCTAATATAGCGGCTGAATGTCTCAACTTTGGCCTTGACATAACGCGACAGCCCATACCAGTAGTCCCTGCAGCTCATTACATGTGTGGCGGAGTTCAGGCCGGGCTTGAAGGTGAAACTAATGTGAAGGGCCTTTATGTTGCAGGAGAGGTTGCTTGCACAGGGTTACATGGAGCAAATCGACTTGCTAGTAACTCGCTACTTGAAGCCTTAGTTTTTGCAAGAAGAGCTGTGAAGCCCTCTATTCACCATAAGAATAACACAAAGCTTGATTTCAATGTGTGTGATCAGTGGGCACTACCAGTGAACCCCACGTCACTTGGTGATAATGCGCTTGCTAAACTCATCAAAAAGACTGGGGAAATACGAAAAGAATTGCAAGCCATCATGTGGAAGTACGTTGGTATAGTTAGATCAACAGCACGGTTGATGAGTGCAGAGAGGAAGATTGCTAAGTTGGAAGCCAAATGGGAGGAGTACTTGTTTCAACACGGGTGGAAACCAACGATGGTGGGGCTTGAGGCCTGTGAAATGAGGAACTTGTTCTGTTGTGCTAAGCTAGTGGTTAGCAGTGCACTGTCAAGGACCGAGAGTCGTGGGCTTCACTATACTACTGACTTCCCCAATCTCGAGGAAAGCAAACGGCTACCTACAATCATTATGCCTTGTGGCGCGGTTGGTGGTACATGGAGTTCCAGGCAGCTCCATAGGCAGGCTACAGTTCAAGTTCCATTAGTCGAAAGCATACCCAATTCGTTGCAGGTTCTATGATAATCATAGGTCTTGGGCCAAGAAAGAGATGCACGCTTTAGCCGTGTTTCATGCAGATCACATCTTAAGAATGATGTTGCCTTCATTTGACAAGAGCCAAGAACTAGCTGCTTAGTAACCAGTTTTGTATGTCTTTCCTTCCTTTATAGTGAACCACATCATTATTTGTACATAATTTTTTGATATAATTTTGAGATGGAAATCGACCAATTGGGACTTTGCGAGGATGCTTTTCAGAAACCATGCCATTCTGAATTTTACTAGTCTGGAGATGAGGGACAGTGAACAGTCGGCTGAGGCTTATTGTAGTCCACAAGCACTTGTTTGATTGCAAGGTTAGTGCATTACTTTAATTTGTCAGCTTGGTCGATCCACTGATCGACTGATGGTAAGGTTGTTTAGGCGTGGTATATATCTACAATGTATAAACGAGTTGTATGCTCGTCTACATTAATATTACCTTCACAAATCCCGTCACGAAAAGAAAAAGAAAAATAATGTTCGGCCAAACAGCGTAAACAGAAATAGTGCACCGAAATTGAAGATGTACGGGTTTACATATCTTTGACTGTCAGATGATCTGCTGGAGGAAAAGAATTACAAAGTGCTCATAAAGTTCGTCAGGAAAATGCATGCTAACCAAGTAAAGATCAACCCTCAATTCGATATGACGATTCTTACCAATTACACTAGCCGAATGAATAGAGAGTTAAGAAGCATATTGCATTGAAATGTAGAGGAAAATTGAATTGTAAGCAAGACAGATGAATAATATCGTTATCATATGTCGTAGATGGATTGTTTTTGTATATTTACTTTAGGTGTCACCCCCTTAAATCACTCCATGATCTGGTGTGATTATGAATAATTGTTGGACATGGCGTCATTTGCCAATCTTATTACTGACGATACTAGTCTATAGTATCGTGCGCTCGTACCCAATTGCAAGTTTTTTTAATGATCTTGATTTTTGGGTCAAATTTCAACTGGTGCAATTTGCAAGGAGCCACGGACAACCAATTCAAGCACAGCTCCACAAGGTACACGTGCAATGGACTCTGTATATCGGTTTTACTGACTTTTAGCACGCAGATTTCCCATTGTCTACTTTTCTCAATACGCTACTAAAAAGCTCTATCGAATTTGAAATTAGTTGGTATGAGTAACAAGAATACTCATTCTTGAGCAAGTTGTCAAGGGATAATAGTACCAAATAATAATTCAACTAGACTTGATGCATGACCATGATCATAGGTGGTTTTGCGATCATCCACAATGTTTTCACAACGTTGTTTTAGAGCAGTCTAAGTTATAGAGGTGGCCGAGTGCCCGAGTATAAGTGAATGATAGTAGAAATGTAGAATAAAGGATTTTTGTATGGCTTATTGGCTTTCAATTTCAAGAACTTAAAAGAGTTGTTTTTGTGAAACTAAGCTTGGATGAACAACAATGGTGGAATAACCGCCATTGTTGTGTGAACAACAAGCTTCTATTTTGCAGAGAGAGTTTGAGAGAAATAGAAAACACAAAAGCTAAATAAAATGTGGTATTATTGCATTAATTTAGAAAGAATGACAAACAAGGTTTATATACAAAAGAATGTGGAGCACAATAACAAGATGCTCTGGCAAACACATTATAACTACTCGTAACTAACTCCAGCTCATCATAACTAACTTTCTCTGACGTGTCGACGACTCCTGATTGGTCAAGAATTGCTGACTAGGATTAGTCGGAGATGATGATCTGGAAAAGATGAAGGCAGCTTCAGTAGACGCCGGAGGCAGCTTGCAACATAGTTTCACATCCCCTCCTCAAGGTGGAGCGTCTGTGAAATTATTGAACAGTAAGCCCAACTTGGAGCTGAGGAGAAAGTGTTGCTGATAACCAAGAGGTTTGGTAAGCAAATCTGCAAGCTGCATAGAAGACTGCACATGAGTAGTAGTCAGGATGCCTTCCAGCTGCTTTTCACGGACATAGTGACAGTCGATATTCAAGTGTTTCGTCCTTTCGTGAAACACTGGATTCGCTGCAATATGCTGTGCAGCTTTATTATCACAATGCAATGTCACCGGTAGTGGAATGACAATTCGAAAATCCAGTAACAGGTTCCGCAACCAAACAATCTCTCCTGCTGTGTAGGACATAGCCCTATATTCAGACTCAGTGCTTGATTTGGACACTGTCTTCTGCTTTTTTGTTTTCCAGGAGACCAATGCTCCTCCCAAAAACACACACTGTCCTGTCAAGGATTTACAGGTGAATTTACAGGCACCCCAATCTGCATCACAAAATGCATTGAGCTGCAGGTCTGATTCAGCAGGATAGAAAAGAGCAGCATCAATTGTGCCCTTCAAATATCGAACAACATGTAATGCTGCCAAAAAATGAGGTTTCCTGGGATTTTTCATAAATTGGCTCAGATGTTGGACTGCATAAGAAAGATCTGGCCGAGTCAGATTAAGATACAACAATCTCCCTATCAATCGTCTGTAGATCTCTGGCTCTTCTAGTAATTCCCCTTCATCTGGTGTCAAATTCAGACCTTTTGGTAAAGGAAAAGGTGCTGTATTACAGTCACTCATCTTAGTATCCTGTAGAATATCAACTACATATTTTCGTTGATTGAGAAAGATACCTTCAGCAGTCCTTGAAACTTCCAAACCAAGAAAATACTTGATTAAACCCAAGTCTTTTATAGTGAAAGCAGAGTGTAAGGCATTCTTCAATTGCTGAACATAAGCAAGATCATTGCCTGTTATAAGCAAGTCATCAACATAGACCAATACCACAGTAAAAGAGGTTCCTTTTTCCCTTGTGAAAAGTCAATAGTCATACTGAGATCTTTCAAAACCTTGTGAAACCAAAAGTTTAGACAATTCAACATTCCACTGTCTGGAAGCCTGCCTTAAACCATATAATGACTTCAGTAAACGACACACTTGCCCTGGTTTGGCCTTGGTATATCCTTGAGGAGGCACCATATAGACTTCTTCATCAAGATACCCATGCAGGAATGCATTGTTTATGTCCAACTGATGAATGTCCCAATTCTTAGCAGCTGCAGTAGCCAAAAGCACTCTGACAGTGGTAAATTTGGCTACAGGAGAAAAAGTGTGTTTGAAATCTTTGCCTTCTATCTGACTGTAACCTTTGGCCACTAGCCTAGCTTTATACCTTTCCACACTTCCATCAGCTCTGAATTTGACCTTGTAAACCCATTTCGATCCAATGGCATTGAAACCTGGTGGCAAATCAGTAACTTCCCATGTTTGATTTACTTCTAATGCCTCCAGCTCTTTTCCCATAGCCTGAATCCAGTTAGGATCAGATTTTGCTTGCCTATAGGAAGAGGGTTCAGGAATAGCCAAAACCTTCTGTAGAGAAGTTGCATATACTGTGGGAACAGCAGTTGGAGTCATAACAGTAAATGAAGCAGACCCTGATTCTGAACTTATCACAGTTGTGGGAGCATTCCTAGGTAAAATAGGACAGATAAAACCTTTCAACCTCTGAGGAGTATGAATAGCTCTAGAAGAATGCCTGACAGGTGCAGTAGAGATAATTTCAGGTACTGATGTTGTTGAAGAAGCAGGACTAATATTGCCTGAAACAAACTGGTCTTCAGAAGTAGAGACATCATCTGGAATGAGATGATTGAAAGACTCAGTAGTATCAGAAGAAGTTGAGGTCTGATCAACTGGTTGAAGATTGCTCAAAGGAGTATCCTCAATAAAAACAGTCTGCTGAGAGGGAAATAAGGGTAAGACTGGTGAAACATCAGTAGAACACAGACCAGTTTTATATGGAAAAATGTCTTCCTGAAATATGACATCCCTGCTAATTATAATCTTGTGCTGATCAATGTCATACAATTTATAGGCTTTCTGACCAAAAGGATAGCCTAAAAATATGCATCTCCTTGCCTTGGGATCAAATTTGTCTCTGAGATGTTTAGGAACAAGAGCAAAGACCTGACAGCCAATGATTCTTAGCTCATCATAGGAAGGAGTCTTCCCAAGAAGAATCTCAACAGGAGTTTTCCAATTCAGAATTTTCACTGGTAATTTGTTGATGATATAAGTTGCAGCAAGTAGACAATCACCCCAAAACTTCTTAGGTAGACCTGCATGCAACAACATAGCCCTTGCTGTCTCAACCAAGTGTCTATGCTTCCTCTCAACTCTCCCATTCTGTTGGGGAACACCTGCAGCACTCTTCTGATGGAAAATACCAAGTTTTAAGAAAAGCTTGGCACAATTCTCCTGCAAAATCTCAGTACCATTGTCTGTTCTAATGGTCTTAACCACTCCATTATACTGAGTTTTGATCTGATTCAGGAATCCCTCCACAGTGGGAAAAACAGAAGTTTTATTTTTCAGTAAAAAAGTCCAGGTAACTCTGGAATGATCATCTACCACAGTGAGGAAATAAGAAGCACCTGTGATGGAATGCACCCTGTATTCTCCCCACAAATCCATGTGAAGTAATTCAAAAGTAGCTGATGCCCGAGAAACACTTCTAGTAAAAGGCAATTTATGCATCTTGGCCAAAATACAAGTTGAACAATCATAAGGATGCAAATCAGTATGCTTTATTTCAGGAATATGCTGCATTTTGGTTACAGATGTGTGACCTAAACGAGCATGAAGAAGCTCAGACTTGCTCTTCCTCAGGCATACAGTGCAATTATTACAGGAATTACAACATGTAGAACTATTACATGAAGTAGACAAAGGTAAGACAGAGGGCCTAAACTTGTATAGACCTCCTTCCTTGTCACCACCAGCCACCATTTCCTTAGTGACATGGTCCTGTAATATGCATGCAGCATCAGTAAATGTCACAGAAAGTCTGTTTGCAGACAACAATTTGCTGACAGAAAGCAGATTATGCTTAAATTCAGGCAAATATAACACATCCTTCAATGTGATTAGAGGATGAATAACAATGTCTCCCATATATTTAACTGTCTGAAAGGATCCATCAGGTAGGCCCACCATAACAGGTTTAGGAAGCAGTCTCATGTGCAGAAAAGAGCCAAATAAAGGAGACATGTGATCTGTGGCTCCAGAATCTATAATCCAAGTGTTATCTATGGTATTCGATTGAGTAATAACATTGGAAGCAAGTACTTTACCTGCAAAGTTGACCACAGAAGCAGGAACATCCATTTGTCCTCCCTGTGAAGACTGTGCCATTTTCATCACCTCCTGATATAATGCTGAAACCAGATTAGGATCAATCTTGCTGACAGGTGCCCCTGAATGCTGATACTCACTGTCATTCCCTGCATTATCAGTAGAGTCCACAGCATTTGCAGAATAGCGCCTGACAGCAGCTTTGGGATTGGCTTTGTTGGTATAAAACTGATTCTTGAGATGAGGATACAACTTGAAGCATTTTTCTTTGGTATGACCACGCCTGTTGCAATGCTCACAGAAGATTACAGGCCTGACATTATCAGAATCTAGCCTTGGTTTCTTGCCATCCCTGTTCCACACATTCCAAGCAGGTTGTTGGTTGTGAGATGCATTGAAAGCAGAAGTTTCAGCAGCTACAGAGATGCTGTCTGTGATGTTCTTCTGACTTTCAATACGGAGTACAGTGGAATAGACTTTGTTTGCTGGAGGAATTGGTTCAGCAGCCAGAATATTGGTCCTGAGATGCTCATATCTGTCATTCAATCCCATTAGAAAAGCCAAAGACTTCTCTCTCTTAGCAGCATCAGTCACCTGCTGCAACAGATTGCAGTTACAGGTCTCCATAGCACCACAGATACATTCAGGAAAGCCTTCAATTTCCTCAATTTCATCCCACTTCCTCTTCAGCTTGTTGTAGTATTCAACTACACTCTGATTCTCCTGTGAAATATTCCTGATTTCCTTCTTCAATTGATACAGCAAAGGTCCATTTGTCTGACCATACTGTTCCTTCAGATCCAACCACAGTGCTTCTGCAGATTTAGCATTCATGTATCCTTCTTTCATCAGCTCAGGCAAGCTGTTCAATATCCAACATTTCACCATACTGTCAGCCCTAAACCACTGCGCCTGTCTGGCACCTGCAGCAGTTGGTTTCTTGACAGAACCATCCAAGAATCCTTGTTTGTTCTTGGAACTCAAGGCCATAACCACTCCCTTGCTCCAAACAGAGTAATTCTTGCCAGTAAAAGGAGTATTGATGATCGGAACACCAGGAAAATCCGAATTTGACACAAAAAGTGGATCATCATACTGATTTGCCTGAGAATTGGCATAAACAGTCTCAGAATTGACTGAATTGTCCATTTTTGCAAAACAACAAGAAAATTGTTGAGTAAATGAGAAGTTTCCAAACTTTCAACACAAAAGTTTGATTTTGACAGGAATTTTTACAGCGAAAAACTCCTGAGAAAGACGCAAATGTACTGAGACAAACGCGAACAAATTCTGAGAAAAACCTCGAGAAATCGAAAAGATTGCAGCGAGATTTTGGACGAAATCAGTGATGATTTCGAAAAAAAATGAGAGATTGTGATTGTATGAAGAATTACGAAGAGAATGATATAAAAAACGCGGAATTTGGATCGGATTTAGGCTCGATACCATGTGAAACTAAGCTTGGATGAACAACAATGGTGGAATAACCGCCATTGTTGTGTGAACAACAAGCTTCTATTTTGCAGAGAGAGTTTGAGAGAAATAGAAAACACAAAAGCTAAATAAAATGTGGTATTATTGCATTAATTTAGAAAGAATGACAAACAAGGTTTATATACAAAAGAATGTGGAGCACAATAACAAGATGCTCTGGCACACACATTATAACTACCCGTAACTAACTCCTGCTCATCATAACTAACTTTCTCTGACGTGTCGACGACTCCTGATTGGTCAAGAATTGCTGACTAGGATTAGTCGGAGATGATGATCTGGAAAAGATGAAGGCAGCTTCAGTAGACGCCGGAGGCAGCTTGCAACATAGTTTCACAGTTTTCATAGTTTTGTTTTACCAATTAAAAGAGTTAATAAAGGTACGAATATGTGCTATTAGGTTATACGGTTGAAAGTTATTGTATTTTCTAAAACAAAACACACGATAGCAAAAAAAAAAAAACGGTTGAACATAATCACATTACATAACGTAGTGTATGTCCTATTATCCTTGAACATTGTCAAATGTTGGTGTCTACGTCCAACCTCCTATCACGGCTTTAAGTTTATCAATATTTCAATTCCTAGAGTCATCATAATCGACATTCGAATACACGTGCCTTTATTCATTTTGGTCGATGAAAATGCCAATTTCTACCAACCTTCTGCACTTTGTAGGATCTAAAAGTTTTTAGAAACTTCAAATTCTTACACTTTTGGTAACCAAACAACTTCTAATTTTTACACTATATAACCAAATAACTCATGATTTTCTAAGTCTCGAGAATTTATATATCCCATGAATTCGAACGGTATATTTCCAAACGCATCCTTAGTTTTTTTTATATTGACTATTGACTAACAGCAAACCAAGTCTCCTAATTGGCGAGAGCATAGTAGCTTAAAAAAGACTCTACAAATCCACATTATACATGACAAAATTCAAGGAATAATTAAGCAAGCCTATCTAAGTGATTGCCTAGTTGATTGAGTTCAAGTGGATAAGCAGAGACAGCCTAGCTTCATTCTCTCTCTCCTCCCGCAAAACATGGCCCCGAAATACCAATCCTGGGATACCATCAACTCCGCTTCACAAACAAATTAATTGACAACAACACACAAACAAAAAAAAACACCATGGAAGCTCCACAACGACGTCGTATCTCTGTCTTGTTCTCTCATCTTCACCCTTACGCCACCACTAATCCTCAAAATTCCCATCTCGTGTCCGCTTCTAATTGTTCCTCCTCTAGTGAAAATGATGAAAAGGGTTCTCAGAATGATTACAATCTTCAAAAAGATTGCATTTTTTGCAAGATTATTCAAGGCCAATCCCATGCTTTCAAGGTTCAATTTTTCTCTTTCTTTTTTCAATTTTATGTGATTCTATTTATTTGTTGTGCAAATATATGCAATTTTGAATGATGGGTAGTTTCGGTTTGTGTTTGGGGTGGCTTTGTTTATTGTCAGCAGATATTGGGTTGACCCAACATCATTTATACGAGTATAAGTTGTTGTGGTATTAATTTTCGACACTTGCAAATGTTAGCTAGCTCAACTGATAAAGTGGTTACGGGTTTTGCCTAAAACATCTTTGTTTACTAGGATTGCCCTTTTATTTTTCTTTTTGCTAGTATGTACTAGTTGGAGTTGGTTTCTGTGACATTGCTGAAGTTCTGATGGACTGAAAGAAGTGGGTGGGAAATAATTAAAAGATGGAAATCATTGTGGCTAGTTGAGAGGAGGTGTGATTGTGTAGTAGTACGCATTTGCGAATGTTAGCTAGCTTAACTGGTAAAGTCGTTTCGGGTTTTGCCTGTTTACTAGGATTGCCTAGTGTTTCTTGTTGCGTAAAGAGTGTGTTTGTGTTGTGGGAGTTGGGCAGTGCTGAAGTTCTGATGGAGTGAAAGAACTGAAAGTTGGATAATTGATATTCAGATGTTGTGGGAAATAACTGAAAGTTGGAAATTACTGTGGCTAGTTGAGAGGAGGTGTGAAGATTAAGTTTTATGTTTGAGCTGTGAGAGGAGGAACTTGTGGATGTTTTATGTGGTTTTTGTGCCATTGCAAACGTGCATTTTTTGAAAGATTGATTGTGTTTCGACTTGTGGTAGTGTTCATCATTTCCGAAATGTGAATGATAGGGTCATGTCATAGGGAGACATTTCATATGTGAGGTTGAGGTATTAGTTGCACACATTGTGGACATGTTTGATAGGCGCCTAGGCGGTCTTACTATGAGGGGTCTATAGTAAGGTAGTGAGTAAATCTATGTGAGATGCTCCATGTGAATAACCATATGGTAATGAAGCTCCATCTCCAAGTGTTTCTAGGTTGCTTCATGTTTAGGCTGCACTATAACTCGATGTTCTTTTGGTGGTTAGAGGTAGTAATGTGGTTAATCTGTCAAATTGACAAATGATATTCTTGTGGTCATATTACTCATATACATGAGTAATTACCCATAATCGCTAGATAAGTTCTCGTTTTGTGACCTCATACCAAACTGAGTAGTATGTATCTTTCAACGCCCAAGTTCTCATAGCAGATTAGGGTGGAGAGAGACCTTGTTTCACTTCACCAAACTCATAAGTATTGCGTAGTGTGTTCAAGGACAGCTCATTCTGTTTAGAAGTCTTGTGGACTTATATTGTGTGGAGCAATTATTTGTGGTAATGTAACAGAAAACATTCTCAACTTTAGATCTCCTGATCAACATTCATATGTAACTTATGAAAATGATACCTTTGTTCCTGGAATAACTATTAGGCTACTATGAGTGGTAGCGAAAGTGTTTGAAGGAGTTAAATTGTCAAATGGTTCAGTACTATCAGTAGTCTGATGGGAAATAGAGGCCTCGCTGGTTCCCAGAAAAAAAAGCCGAAGAGATTCTCGACCCTGCCACTTCCTGTTTCCAGGAGATGTCAACATATATGAATTATGTAGATGATTAACTGGGTAGTAAAAAAATTCTTATTCATCTTGATTGTTTCAAGCCTCAAGATTTTTTTTTTTTTTTTTTAACCTAAGAATCATATTGTGACGATGTGGGTCAACTTATAGGTTAAAAGTTCCATACTTTTTTTTTTTTTTTTTTTTTGGTGAGGTCAAGGTTGCATACTTCTTGAGGACTTGTAGTGCTCGTACAGTCTGATTGTTTCTGAGTTGCAATCTTGGGTGACTATGTTTTCAGGCTACTCTCACGATTTGGAGGTTCATGTCTTTATTTGTATGGTCCACGCTAATGGTTGACATTGTTTTTCTTGAACAGCTTTATGAAGATAATGTGTGCCTTTGCATTTTGGATACAAATCCACTCAGTCGTGGGTAAGGTATTATCAATATATGTCGTGCAATAACCATATATTCGCTTGAATTAATTTCCTAATTTAGCATTGACAGTGACTGGTTTTTATGATTACAGGCACTGTCTGCTGATTCCAAAACTTCATTGCTGTTCCTTAGACGCAACTCCTTCATCTGTAAGTTGCTCTAACTAACTACAAAAAAAACATTTTGAGGCCTTAGTTGTCTTTGTTTTTTCCCCTCTGAAAACTTGACTTGAAGAGGCTGATTTTTCAAATCTGTTTGCCTGTTGGGTATGATAGTTAGAGAAGGGCTTTTTTAAACAATTACTATTTGACTTGCACCATTTGGCTGTCGATGAGTATTTAGATATAAAATATGTATCCTGTTCCAGCATGAATAAGCTGCTATATGTTTGATGCGATACATTTTCTTGCATTAATATGTTACTTGTTTGATGGCCCGTGCAACGCCCGGGCTACTTATATTTAAATGTTAAAATTATTTAAACGAATTTTTTTATCTAAAACCTAAAATATCATTTCAAATACCCATGGGAAATTTGTAGTGTAATTAGATGGAAATCAAAGTCACAATTAAAATTTAAAGTCATGTTTCGAACACCCCGTGGAAAATTATGTACTTAGATGGAAACTCACTTTTAAAAACCCAAAATCCCATTTCGAACACCCGTGTAAGATTTGTAATTTAATTAGAGGAAAAGTTACCTTCCAAAGTCTCATTTTGAAACACCCGTGAGATATTTGATCAAATTGTTATAAATAAAGTAATTACTACGGAGTATATTACATAACTATTTTCCGTAAATCAAGTAATAATATTATTTTATTAGAAAATCAACATACACTTACCATATCCTATATATCTTGGATAAACATTATCTACAATATACTAATATTATTATATGCCACGTGTCAGCGTGAGAATTGAGCGGGTTCAGGATTACATATATATATTAGATACTAGTTGGCATGCCCGTGCCACGCCCGCGCTATATATTTCTATTGTTTATACTCGTTTTATATAAACAAATGTTGTCTTATCTTTGCTCTAATAAATTACCATAATGATTGTTTTCCATAAATTAGCTAATAATATTCTATTCTATAATTATTTATTACCATATCCGAACCGATAATTGTATTTAATGCTATTTTTATGTTCTATCCAATTAATGTATGATAATTTATTACCATATCCTAACCGATAATTGTATTTAATGCTATTTTTATGTTCTGTCCAATTAATGTGTGCCAAGTGTCGTCGTAGGAAAGACTTGGTTTCAGGTTTTAATATATAGTATTAGATTGGGTATTGCACAAAATGTACACAATATATACTTGAGAATGTCATATGTAATCCAACCACATTTAATTTTGTCTCCTTGGAACTTTATTAACCCCTCTATGCGCATAAGGTTATGGGTGAATGTCTCCTAGGATGTAACATATTTTATTTTCATTAAGTTACACTCCAGTACAACAAAACCTTTGTCACAAAATGATTTTGGGGTCGGCTAACTTCAATTGTCATCTGAAATCGTCATAGGGAAGCAATATCACGTTAAAGTAGTGAACCGCATTAGAATGAAGTTTGAAAATCAAACAAAGGAGACGAAAGCAGAAAAAGGAAAAAGGTAGTAAAAAATCGGGCAAATGGAAACATGAGGTTGACCAAACTATGTGTAGAAATTTAGTCCAGATTCTAACCACACTTCTCCAATGGCTTGCAGAGATGACCTTTCTATAAGGAAAGAGTGGACATGAAGTGAAAAGTCACGAATGAATTATTACGTCATTTTCATATGAAGTTCAAACAGTCAAAACCCCATTGGGATATACGCTGAACCATTGTGAAACCAAGTGAAGAGAGATATCTAAAATTTCCAAGAGGATCTGTGACTTACCTAGTACTTAATGTTTGTGATTTGAATGTCTGGTCAAACTAATTGAACTAGGTAGTTTGACAAGTTTGATTCGTTCTAACAACTTCTGCGCATTTGTGTTTTGGAGTCTAACTCCTTAGAGCTTGACTAGACTTGAGAGCACTCAGTTTCATTTATGCTTTAGATTCATTGAGGCTTCATCTGGTACCTGCTACAGTGCTATTACGATTTTACTTGGCCCTTACACAATGTTGTTTTGATGTTTTAAAGCTTATACTTATATTGTGATGTGTGTATTACGAATGCCTGAGCTGTTGTGGTGAAAAGAGCAAAAATATTTCGTATGTGCACATCAATTTGAAAAATAAATCTTTTAGCTGAAACCTCGGTATGATTCAGTATTTCCGGGTTGTTTTTTTTTTTTTTTTTTTTTTTTTTTTTTTTTTTTGTGACCTCTCAAGTCATCTGAATTGGCTACTATTTGCGGATTGTTTAATACTCCCTCAATGCCAAGTCTTTATCGTGAGAATCATTTCATGCACTCTTTCCATGTAAAAAGGCTTAGAATTGAATTGTAAACCAAAATATGAGATACAATATCCCCCAAAACTTGGCAATTACTGTGCCTATCTGTTTAAGTTAATTCCTGTCAAGCATTTTGATATGTCTGGAGGCTGAAGTAGCCTAATATATACATCTTGGACAGACAAACTCCTTTCCTATTCCGTTTTAGCAGCTATTCGGCCTTTCAGATATGTTATTTATAACTTAGAAGTGGTGGTATGGATGTTTTAGTCGTAGCTTAGAACGGACACACTTATTCCTGATAACATCATCTTAAGAGAGCAGACCGTTTCTGCCAATTGATTTTACTTGCATGCCTTTTAAGGTTTATTTCCTTCTCTCCTCTTTTTTGGCTGCAGGTGATAGCTGCCACATGTTCAAAAATACCTTTCATTAGCAATGCAATCAAGAAAGTAACCGGTTGTGGTACGTTCTCAAGGTTTTTGGATTCTTTGTTTTTGCAATATCCCATTTGTAATAAGAGAAAACTGTATCGTTAAATCATTCTCGTTTAAAGAAATGCAACCTTAGGATGTACGGAGTAGCTTGTGAGTATGAAAAGCTTTGTGCTGGAGGATTTTCTCCTAAATGCTTTCAATAATAACCAAACACACATGGAGCTATACATCGGGTAAAACTTGTTTCAGTCAAATATCTATAATTAAGTACGCTTTTGATAGGAAATTGTTGGATATCTTTTGGGTATCCTTTTGGTTTGAAATTGTTCGTATTTGTCTGTACACAGTCTCTTTAAACGTGGTAGTGGAGACTCTAATCAGCTGAACTCATGCCTCTAGGAGTTGGGTTTTTAAACCCATCAACTTGCTTGTGCTGCTACATCAAATGGTACAAAATCACAAATGCAATAAGGCTGAAATCAATTGACCTTATGACTTTAAAGGATTGCAGTTCATCCGCTTTAGAGGAAATTAAAGGGAAGGAACGAAATCATATCCTAGAGTTCTAATTTTGTCCAGAGAAAAGTCTTTCTCGAAAGCGTAGACTGACAGATTCTGCTAACTAAAACCTCAACTAGATTTTTAGAAAGTCACACCGGCCTGTGTCATGCCTTTTAATTGTGGATGTATCTTGATATGTAATGCTACCGAGTTTTTGGTTATGATATTGTGTTGCTTATACAGACATCCTATCAATCCTATCATGTAAAACAAGTAGCTAATCATTGAGCTTTCTGCTGTAAACTAACACTAAGAATCGTGAACTATGCAGATTCCTTCAACCTGTTGGTCAACAATGGTGCTGCTTCTGGTCAGGTTATATTTCATGTAAGTGAAATTCAGTTTAGCCATCCCTGTTCTACTCTTACTATGACAATTAGAATATTTTACTTTCTGTCTCTCCATGTTACGCAAGTTCAGCTTCTCCATCGTAAAGGATGTAAATACTTAACGATTTGATTTGTTGGTGTTTCTTATGATTGAGGAACCTAATTTTAGCTCTTATTCTATGTGGGTATTTCTAGACTCATATCCATATAATTCCTCGGAAGCCACGTGATCGCTTATGGGCTTCGGAGGTATGCTTGCTACACCCTGTGTGTCATTTTATAGCATCAGCATTTTTGAGGCCTGCGAAAAGTTGACGATTGAACATTTTGACAGAGCCTGCGCCGACTATCATTGAAGCTGGACGAGGAGGCATCTCAACTTGCGGAAGGCATACGAGCGGAGCTTTCTCATGGAAGTAACTTGGAAGATTGCAATGGTGACTCTTCAAATTTGGCTGACGATTCTAAAGAAAAGCAATGATCTTTCATATGTAACCCTGTACGCCAGCCTTTACTTGTCAATTCTTATTTTATTTTCTTTTAATTTATCATCTGTAAAGCTTGTAGAATTATAATGGTCTGTGTAAGAAATTCTGATTCTTGAACAGTCAATTTAGTGTTTATAACATGAATCATAGAGAAACAAATCTCACATGTGAATGTTCTACATTGAAAAACGATGAAAGTATGATAACTTCTATAGATATCTCGTGCTGCGATTTGTTTTGAAGATGAACCTTCTTTGAGTTGTGAAATGTTCTTTCTTTTCTCCTTTTGGTGTGACCTAACACAAGTCAATACGTTAGTAAGCCAAATTGTCGTTATTCTTATGATGCGACCCCTTATACCATTCGAACTTTTGAAAAACTGGGATAATGTTGCCGTGAATGAATGGCGTATCCAACTGTCCATCCCCGGACGTATTGTTTGGTAACTAAGACTTGTTCTTGATTGGTAATATGGTGTAATACAAAATGCATGAATGATAATGCTATTTGTGGAATATAGGAATGATTAAAGACAACAAAATAAATGAGTGATAACGCTAGTTGTGGAAAATAAAGTTTAGGAATGATGGACGACGTCTTCGACGCATACGAAGATTCATTCATAGACTACTTATTATGACTATTACTAGTCAAAGGTCTTTCCGGTCCGATAATGCTATTTTCCTATTTGTACTTAGCACTAATCTGAGGAATATTTGTGGGCTCTGGGATGGTAGGCTGATCATTTGCGGGCTTGGGCCGGACGCGGGCCGGGCCTACCCTAATAAATATGTCCGGCGGGCTCAAAAATTTCTGTCCGTGTCCGCTATAGCGGGCTTGCTAGTACTGTCCATACCCGCCATTTTCAGGGTAACGGGCTTGTCCGCGGGTTTGCGGGCTTTAACTAAATTCAAAATTTGCATGAAATATAGATAGACAATATGTATAAAAATTCATAAAGTGTCATATTTTAGTACAACACAACATCGATAAATCGTCCGTTACATAACAAGTATATACAAGAAATTATTATTCTTTTGTTTTTTTTTTCTTTCTCACATTTTCTTTTATCTAATATGTATAAAATAATGTTACATGATTTTTAGCGGGCCTAATGGGCCTGCCCATGGACAATTTCGATTAGCCCATAACCGTCCCGCTAATACTAGCGGGCCGGGCCAAGCCCGCCCGTCTACAAAAAAATTTCCAATTTTGGTGTTCAAGCCCGCATAATTAGCGGGCTGGACGGGCCGGGCCTAGCGGGCTATCCCGCCCATGATCAGCTCTAGACTAAAGTCATATAACTTCTATTGTAGGAGTTTTATGCTATCCATGATTAGAGACTAACTAAGGCAAGAGAGTACTAATCTCGGCCGCCGGTCTTTGTAGCTCATGATTATAGACAGTAAGGTAGAATGGTAAGAGGAATTCTGGTTTACATATGCTCTTGTTTTGTAGCATTCAATCATGTTATGTTGGTTGTTCACAGTTTACCTTCAACAGCAACTGTAAACAGCTCATGTCAGGCCTGTTGGAAAAAAGGTGAGACTTGGAATCATGGCGGCGGCGTTTTTGTTGCAGAAGTGTTGTTGTCTACTCACTTAAGCTGCTCATTTCTTCCGAATTCAAGAATAAAGTCTTTGGAATATCCTACCTTTTCTTTTGGCTTCATCAGTAGAGGTACGACAGTTCCAGAACAGTATGTTTTAGGCACTTTTATGCACTCATCCGACAAGGCTGTGGCACCTGTGATTGTTTGGTTTGCCAATGGAGATCATCCTGTTGGAGAAAATGCTGTCGTTGATCTCACCGCTGATGGGTTAGTTCTGAGAGACGCAGGGGGCCGAGGGGGGAGTGACGTTTGGTCCACTAACACTTCTTCTGGTGAGACTGTAAGGTCCATGAATTTAACATGTGATGGGAATTTAGTTCTTATGGATGAGCTTGGTACAGTTGTTTGGCAGTCTTTTGATCATCCTACTGATACTTGGCTTCCCGGGAACTCGTTGCAACTAGGCCAACGATTGACATCCAGGGTGTCTAGTGACAACTTTTCTTCTGGTTTCTTCTATGTTTATTCAGACCAACAGCTGGTGCATGCTTTTGCAGACACAGAGCCCCCGAGTGAATATTCCTCCTTTCGTCGCAATCTGTATTTTGAAGAAACAACCTGGTGGTTTACTGGAAATGGAGGTGGTAGTTTTCCTTATCTACGCCTTGATCCAGATGGGCATCTAAAGGTTTTTGGATATGAAAACAGTACTGAATTGCTCGTCCGAGATTTACTAACACCGGACAGTGGTGATGACTGCACATATCCTGCGAATTGTGGCAGTTATGGGGTTTGTAGTAATAACACTGAATGTTCTTGCCCAGTAGACGATTCTGATATGAGTTTGAAATTTTTCACATTCGTTAATGATTCGAATCCTAATATGGGATGTGCGCGAGTCACCAATTTGTCCTGTACAAATTATAATGTCAGACTGCAGACTTTGATAGAGCTTCAGAATGTAGTTTATTTTGAAGTTGGTCGCTCTATGATCGGTGTAGACATTGACAGTTGCAAAAATGCATGCCTACAGAACTGCAGCTGTCTGGCTGCCATCTTCTACTATGGAGAAAACATGTTATCGGGTAATTGCTCATTACCTTCCCGGCTACTCACTTTGAAGCGTATCCACCCTGCAGCGTGGGGTTCCAACGCCATTGCCTTCATCAAAGTGCAAAGAAGACGCGTGAACAGACCTATGGGTCTTTTATTTTTACCCTGTCTACCTGTACTTTGGGTTCTTTTAGCATGCTGCTGGTCGGCAGTAAAGAGGAGAAGAGCGAACCTGGGAGACCTAGAGAATCCGTCTGATGTGGTCATTGACACAGTTAATCGATTCTCATTTGAGACTTTGAAATTGGCAACCCGAGATTTTGAAAAGTGGCTCGGTCGTGGAGGGTTTGGGTCTGTGTTTGAGGGTACTTTACAGGACGGAACCAGAGTTGCTGTCAAGCGGTTAGATTCAGTTGGGCAAGGGCGGAATGAGTTCCTGGCTGAGGTTAACAGCATAGGCAATCTTCGCCATTTCAATCTGGTGAGGCTGATTGGATTCTGTGATGAAGGGTTGCATAGACTACTAGTCTATGAATTCATGCAAAACGGGTCACTTGATAAGTGGATCTTCACTCAAGAACAATCACATGAGGCTCTCACTTGGTGCCTAAGACAGAAGATCATCACTGGCATTGCAAAAGGACTCGAGTACCTGCACGAGAATTGCACCCAAAATGTGATCCATTTCGACATTAAGCCTGAGAACATCCTCCTAGACATGGACTTTGAGGTCAAAATATCGGATTTTGGATTGGCAAAGATGGTGGATCGAGCTGAAAGCCAGGAGATCATTACTTTAATGAAGGGAACTCCGGGTTACATTGCTCCTGAGTTGATTACAGGACGAGGCATTTCTACCAAGGTCGATGTGTACAGTTTTGGTGTTGTGGTGTTGGAGATTGTATGTGGCCGCAAAATCTTTGGTGAAAACGATTGTCTCACCACCCTGGTGAAGATTAAAGCTGATGAGGATAGACTCGTTGATTTGGTTGATGAGCGTACTGAAGATATGCAACTCCACAAAGACGAAGCTGTGAAGATGCTCAAGATTGCCATATGGTGTTTGCAGCCTCACTTTATCAGGCCTACCATGTCTATGGTAGTAAAAGTAATGCAGGATAATCCCGAGATGAAAGCTCTAGGTGATCTGAGTTACTTGACCATGGACGAGGAGGCTGGTACAAGCTTTTCATCAGTCGCTCAGACAATGTCGCTGCTGTCTGAGCCTCGTTGATAATGACATACTTCCAAGATCTGAACTTCTCGTGGTCTTGTAGAGTGTAGACACACACATTCTGGCTTGTGCATTGGAAGCTCTAGTAGTAGCAATTGTGATAGCTAGCTTTGTTTATTTTTGCGTCTTTCGGTACCATTCATTCTGTAAGTTTGTAACTTATTGTACACTATTTCTGTAAAGCTGATTCTGCGTTTTACACGAGAGAGGATATACTCTTTAATTCCATGTAACAAAAGCCTCAGTAGTAGCCCTGGTTTGAAATATAATTTGTTGAGCACTTACACAGAAAGTATACGAACATAATTATAGTTCTAGCAGTAATTCACATAATTGATCATTGTAGTTCTAGACGGTCTCTATGAGACTTTGCCTAATTTTAAACGATTAATTGAGAGGTTGTTGTCCTTTGAGAACATTTTTATGAACATTACATGAACTTGTTTTACGAAAGTAATCCCCGTCTATTATAGGATAATTTGAACTCTCGATAACTTGTTGTACTTCGTAAATAGCATTCGGTTACAATTTTTAACTCAATGTGACGTGTGGTATTAATGGCCTAGTTCCATTAAAAAAAATTGTAGTAAAAAAAAAATGTAGGATGTGAATTCTAAAACTTTAGTCTTTACGTTTCCTTCTCATTGTTAATGTTTTGCCTTTGCATAATTGAGTTTAACCATCAATTACATAGTAATGATATAAAGTGGACTAACATATTTTCTCAAACATATTTTTTTTTTCCACATAGTCTAAGTTAAACAGTAAACACGGACGTCGAAACCTTAATGCCTGAATGCTATTGAAGCATTAAAAGGAAAGAACAATATACCGCATCCCCGGGTTATATATGGAGTTTCGTATCCCTGAAACATCTTTAGTGAGCTACGACTCAACGGGAAATATTATGATAAACAATGACAAACTTAGATTGAATGAGTATTAGACTATTAGTGTATACACTCTGCAAGCAGGTATCAGTCAAGCTAAGTTCAAAGGTTTCAATTATATTGTTATTGAAGGCGGTAACTTTATGGTTATTGAAGCGCTTAAAGGCAACTACAAGACCCCATGGAGCATTGATTACATCATCGGGGATATCAAGACCTTAGTCGGTTCTTTTAATCACTTGGAACCCAACCACATCTATAGAGAGGGTAATAGAGAAGCCGATCGAAGGGCAGCAGAATGAATCCTCCCCTTTCTGGCTATGTAATCTTGATTTTGGTTTTTATACTTAACTGTGATAAGAAAGGTGATACCTTGGGTAGAAGGGTCACCTAATCCTTACGATAGATTTTTTTTTCGGCAAATGCACGTGGTGTCCCTGAGTTTTGACGTTTTGCACATGATGTCCCTGCTTTTGAAAGTACTACTCTCTGGTGTCCCTCAGTTTTACACAACGCCGCACGTGGTGTCCCTGTGTCTAACTATGTTAATAGAGTTCCGTTAAGTGATGGACGTCATTAGTAGTTGTAGGGAAAATAATTAGTGTTATTAATTATATTTTAATAAAAAAATTATAAAAAAAAATACATAAAAAAAATCTCTTAAAATTTCAAAAAAAATCTAGATTTTGATTTTTTTTTTCAAAAAATAATTTTGAATATTGGTTTGGTTTTCCGACGACGCGGCGTCGTTTTTTGTGCACGAGAATTACATAAAAAAATTGCCGTTAATTTTGTATGGAAAATAGAAAAAATTACTAAAATTTATTGTCATTTTTTTGAAAATAGTAGCATTAAATGCTCTTGTAGAGTGCGCAAGGGCATTTGTTTTTAGAAAAATCCTTTATTTAAAACCAAAAGACAACAAGTCCACTTACATTTAGGTTACTAACCTCACTTCTCACGTGTTTTTGCATAATTTAAGTATGTTTCCTCATCTCCTTAGTCTTTGTGTCCAACCCAAAGGAAAAGAAATTACGGAGACCGGGAAAGCACATTGTTTCGTGGAAAATTAATAAATTATAACAACATACCCCGGGGGGTATTTGGCAATCTTGTACCCCATGAGACAAAGTTTCTTTTAACTGCTAAATAAAACTGCTCCCTCTATTTATAACTTTCTTTGTTTTTTTAATTTAATTCTTGTTTTCTTTCAAGGGGTACAACAAAACAAAATATCCCCGGGGGTATGATACGGAGTATAACGATTGTTGTTTCGTTCATTAAAAGTCGAAACCTATTATTTACTCATCAAAATGCAATGAGAGGTACCAAAAACCGCATACGTATATCGGGTTACTCGTATACGAGATGACTAGTCAATACGGAGTATTCATTACTCCCATTTGACATTAACTAAAATGCGTCGAATTCCGCCCCTAAAACACAAATATCAACAAAATCAAATTTCAAATTCACAAATTCTATCCCATCCTAAATTCCCAATTATACTCAATTTCCCAAAATTAATATTTTCAGTTGAGCATATTCATAAACAAACTCCTCACACTTCTTCTTCTTCTTTATTTCCCAAAAAATCTTCATTTTCACGCAACCAAAATTCAATTTCCGGCAATGGTAAGGTCTGCAACCCCAGGCGCTGCTTTACTCGCCGAGCAATCCCGGCAAAACGGTAACTTATACTTCAAGAAACTCCGCTTTTCTGCCGCCATTGATGCTTACACCGAGGTCCCTCTTCTCTCATTTCCCTTTATTTTCACATATTAATTCACAAGTTTGTATCTTTTTGCTTGTTGATTACGCATTTTATTCGCATAAATAATCGAAAGAAACCGTCTTTTTTTTAATCCCCAATTTTTTAATTCATTTGGGTATTTTTTTTTTATTGTAATGTGTAGGCAATTGCATTGTGCCCTAATGTGCCAGTTTATTGGACCAACCGTGCACTTTGTCATCGTAAGAGGAAGTATGTAATACCCTTTAATTTTGTTATTAATTTGAGGGGAAATTTGAAGGGTTTTCTAGGGTTTTAATTTTTGTTTTGTTTGTGTGTGAATTGTAGTGATTGGAGTAAGGTTGAGGAAGATTGTCGACGAGCAATTCAACTCGATAACCGTTCTGTCAAGGTTTGTTGCGATTTTCGGATATCGTTTTTTATCATTGGTGGTTGATGCTTATTGAATGTTTGATTGATACTGATTAGGTATACTTGTACTTGTGGTAAAGAATCGAAATTTATGTGCCTTGCTTCGCTTTTTTAAGCGCATTGGTGATGAGATTGAACATAGGTTTATATGAGATTTCCGTGGATAGGTTTTCGAGGAACCGCTTTGTGAATTGTGTATTGGTGTCCTGGAGAGGAAATCAGGCTTATTTGAGGGAAATGATATCCTGAATTGGTACTTGGAATGCCCATATTGTATCACGCTTCAAAAAATTTCATTTCCATGTTAAAATAAACAACAACAACAACAACAACAAAAACAACAACAACAACAACAACCAAGCCTTAGTCCCAGAGTGATTTGGGGTCGGTTAACATGGATCATCCTTTGAAATCGTCGACAATAATAAGTTTAGATGTGAGACTTTTGTTATGGAGTTATTGTAGTGTGTTTAAGCTGGGGGTTTAAATGGATGTGAATTCATGCTGATCCTTCACACATGGTGGCAAAGCTTTCACCGTATATTTATAGGTTTATGTGTTTGCGCTACAAAATGACCTTACTTACACAGCTGAAGTTGGTACTGATGGGGAAGACTAGACAAGTAGTTGTGGCGTAAAGGAGTTTGATTATTTTTTATAGCTTGATGTCTTGTTCGCCCGAGGAGATCTTGGGCTTCGAGCTTTCTGGGATAATTGGGTCATCCACTTCTAGGTTCCTTTTGGGCACCTTTGTTTATACAAAATATGTCTTTTATGGGTCATCCAGAAAGGCCTCTTTATGTTTTCAACCCCCTTACCTCGCCATAGGCCCATAGGTGGGAGCGCTTGAGGCACATTTGGGCCTACTGCTTTTCACTTGTTGTGATATAGTATGTCTGTAGTCTATGCAACCCCTGTTATGGTATCAGTGATTTCTTTAGATTATATCTTCTATGTGCTAAAAAGGTGAGGTTAAAGACAAGCAAAAACTTGTCATGGAAAGCTCTGCTTGTAGTTGAAATTGGAATTGAATCTACTTGTCTATGCTTGATATTATGTGCGATGAACATTTATAGTTTCTTTGGATAGAAGCATATGGTGGGAAGGAAGGGTGGGGGGGGGGTAATTGAGAATTTCATTCTTTGGATAGCAATGAAGAGGATTAGAGAAAAGTAAGGAAGAGGACTGAAACATTAGTATCAGAAGGAAGAACTAAAACAGGATCAAGTTCTTTACATGCTGACTCTTATCAGCATAGCCGCAACATTGATATAAGTTGGGGGATGTTTGGCAAGCAAGCACGTTCTGCAGAACTACATTGAACTAGATATTCCGATATTGTACATAGATGAACATAGTCATCCTTGTCCCAGTTGGCGTCCCTCCTAATCAGGGCATACTGCCGATTTCGTGCTTCGGCCAAAGTCCTTACAGGCATTGAATTAGTGGACATGTTAACGACACTGCCCATCACAAAAGATAAGTCTGCTGGTATATTGCTTAAAATCATCCCTTTCTCTCCCATGCACATTGGTTATCCAAAACAAGACTTCATCTCCCTCTTTCTCCCCCTGCTATAATTATCTTTTTAAGGTTTTTTTTTCTCTCTCAATTTTTCCTCCATTCCATCCTCTCTCTATCGCTTCATTTTTGCTATCCAAACAAGCTGTTGGGTATAGATAATCAACTTTGGTGTGAGTAATTTCTTGTTAGCTCTTTAAACTAAGCTGCAATGAGATGAGTGAAGCTATTATTTATAGTATTGTGTCTGTTTAGACTTTTGGATCTTGAAAATGAAGAGGCAAACAGGAAAGCTGTGAGAATTACTGCTCCTTTCGTTAAACTCACCCCCTCACTCTAGTCTAGTTTTTTCAAGGAATCAGCTATATATGAGTCTCAATAATTAGCCCATTTGCTGATGGAAGTTGCGATATCTAATTAATTAGCCCATTTGCTGATGGAAGTTGCGATATCTAATTAATTAGCCCATGTGGCGCAATTGTTTAGGCGACAGTACACTAGTGTGTGGAAGGTAGGTTTTCTTTTTAACATTTTAAAAGCTGTAAATTACAATTTAACATAGGTTGAGGACATCTAGTAGTCTCTAACCTCAAAATTGTAAATTACATTGATAGTGAAAATATATGTTGATAATATCAGTTTCTAGCAGTCCATGTTTTTAACTTGTTTGATTCTTCCCCAGGTTGCTTTTGTTTTTGGGTTTCCATTAGTCATTCAGGTCTTTCCTTTGCAAAGGCTTCATTTGAGCATACTTTGCGCTTCTGATAATAGTTTAGAGATAACATGGCGGATGTTTAGTGCAAGTGGTGCTGTAGTGGCATTTGTCAATTACAATTTGCAGGACAAATTTACTCTTTGGGCTTTGAATCTCATCAGTGAAAATTTTGGTTGTTGGCAGGCTGTCTGTTATTGATCTTTCTTTAACCTTTCTTTCTTCGCTAAATTTCAAGATCAATATAACACAAAGAAAAATGTGAATCCATGTTAAGTTTGACTAGTTAGATGATTCATCAACATTGATCCGTATTAACTGATTGCCCTGATGCTTCTTTTTAGTCCATGTTTGGTCATTCATGTGTAATTTTATCTCTTCCTCCTTGATGGATGTTTTAACACACAGATCTTAGTGTACATATAGCTATTTTCCCGGATGGGAAGACCTAGTTGTTTTCTGACCTTGTCTTGCCAGTAAACTTGTAATCTGATTTAATTTCTTTATCAGGCACATTATATGTTGGGCCTCGCATTGATGCAGAAACAAGAATATAATGAAGGAGTTAAGGAATTGGAAAAGGTAAATAGCGAGTTGTGCCGAAATTCTTGTAGATAGCTTTTTCTATCATATTGACGAGTTCCTGGTGATCTGTCCTTTTCATTACTGTTTTTTTCGCTTTCCTTTTTTTTTTTCCCTTCTTCTGTTTCTTAGTTTTTTCCCATTGAGCTGTTATTGTTAGCTTTGAGATGCATCGCATTTTTTTGATTGAAATGCGATTAGAAAATCATGAAATGAAGTAAACATAATTTTGCATCTTAGTTGGAGAGAAGGCAGAGAACACAGAACAGTATGGATATATTATAATCTTCTCATTTGCTTTGGCAAGTCAACTTAGTCATTAGGCTTTGAATGCTATTGATTGAATTAGGGTGAAAAAACATTCACGTGCTCAGTGTCCGGAAGTTCTCTTTGCCATCCATTCCCTCTTTTTAAATTCTTTTTTTTTTTGTTGTACTTTTATGCATTGCAAACCTATGCTGCCTGTATATCTTAAATAATGGTCCTAAAATGGCTCCTTATTGAGTATGCTCTCGTTCTTTATATATGTGGTTAATGTTTTTAATGAACACGAAGTGTTATGTTGTCGAGGAGCTGAGCTCTAGTGTTGAAACATCTTGCAAGCATACCCCGAGGCATTAAAGGCTCTATCTTGTATATTTATGATGCAAAAAACGTATTCATGGCAAGAACTCTGAAGGGATAGTATATATATACATAGCTATGGGAAGTAAAAAGAACACCGGCTTATGTTACCTTATGTGGCAATAAGTAAAGACAACTTCCCCATCTTTTATTGATTAATATGAATCCGATTTTGATTTTTGGAGCTAATGACGGCCTGATGGCATAAAGTTATGAAATATGCCAATACTCGTTTGCTAGTTCTTACTTCTAAGCGCGTGTAGCATGTGTTCTCATTAGAGTGTAATGATCCTAATCTAGTCGAAAACATAAGGAGATGGAAGATGGTTAGACGTAAACCTCACTGTGATGTAATGAGATATCTATCCAATAAACGTACTCACTTTTGTTCAAGACAAACTCATGTCAACACCTTTACACCATTAGGCATAATCAAGTAATCTCGCCTTATTGTGACCCCTCTCTATCCTGCTCATTTTCACCTAATTTATTGTGGAATTGATTCTATTACACTTTGGACTGGAAAAACTCTGAAATTACTGAAAGTTTTTGGCTCCACAGGCCTTAGATCTCGGAAGAGGTATGGATCCAAAGGGTTATATGGTGGAGGAAATCTGGAAAGAGCTCGCCAAGGCAAAGTACACGGAGTGGGAACATGAATCTAGCCAGCGTGCATGGAACTTGCAGTCCTTGAAGTATGTCTTGTTTTTATTGCATTAAAGGACTTCTAGCATGCCATCTCTTGGAGCATATACACCGCCAGAATATTGTTGCTGAAGTTAATTTATTTTCTTTTCGTTTATTTCAGAATGAGTCTTGAGGAGGCTCTTAAGGAAAAACTTGCAATGGATATTTCGATGGAGGAAAGTGATGCACCCCAAAGCCGTAAGCCTTAGAACTCACCCTTTATCACACTTGTTTGATTTAAAGCTGCTTGTGAGGAAATTGGTTTTTAAAATAATTCAAAGTGATATTCAGAACTAATAGAGTCACAAATACGATATGTACACAACTTGTAAGCAAAAGTAAAGATGGAAGTTTGTATTAGTAAATTTAGTTAGAGCCCTCAATTTGGCTGGAAGAACTAGGTTACGAACACTTGCGTCAAACCCCGCTAAAGTATGATCAACCCCTGGTATGATGATTTTCCATCTCACAAAAAGACTCTGGTTTTTCACTCTCTTCGTTCCCACCTGAATGTTCACTCTAGTATGGACAAGAATCACTCTCATCGAGGATTCTGATATCTCTCATATAAGGGGGAGGGTAATAAGCCCTTAGCTGCTGCATCTAGAACTTGGGTTTACAGATAAAAGGCTAGACAATGTGTGAAAACTTTTTAGAAGAAAGATAAAATGATGCAGCTGTTTGCTTGAATTCTGGGCCATGAAAAGCCTGGTTGCTTGAGTAACCATGAGTTATTTTGCACCGAAACAGAGCGTCTTTCACCTGAGGGTTTGATTTGAAGAGCTGCAAAACATTGCCTTCATCCCTGGCTATTTGCTACATTAAGTTTTACTTTGATGTTATCTTCCAAAATAAGACTTGATAACGAGTCCCGAGGCAGTAAGATACTTAATTACTCTTTAAAGCCATAAAGCGCATATTATAAGATATCATGGCAGAAGTAGATGCTCACAAGTCACAAGTAACAAGAGTGGTTGAAATTGAGCATTTGTTCTGATTGTTGGCCACTGATTGCATTATTACAGTAATTTCTTCATTTGGTGACTTGATCATGATCATGGCCTGTTGCTGTGCATCAGAAGTTGATGAACCTGCTGTTGCCCATGTTGCACAATTGGAAGCTTTAGGACGAGTGTTTGAGAAAGCTGCAGAAGATGATACGCCTTGTGAGGTACTTTGATCTTATTGAAATTCTTATGCCCCTCTCCCTAAAATACACATTTTTCTCATTTGAGGAACATCAACTACATCTTTCAGGTTCCTGATCACTTGTGCTGTAAAATTACACTTGACATCTTTCGTGATCCCGTCATTGCACCAAGTGGTTTCACTTATGAGAGATCAGTTATCCTTGATCATCTAAAAAAGGTCAGCTTCAGAGCTTTTACATTATTTTAAGGTTTTGGATTTTTAATTGTCTTGTAATTTGTTTAGCTTGGTGTGAACTTAGGTGGGGAAGTTCGATCCAATTACTCGTGAACCACTTCGTCCATCCCAATTGATACCAAATTTGGCGGTAAAAGAAGCTGTTCGTGCTTATCTTGACAAACATGGGTGGGCTTATCGACTAGACTAGCACTAATTGTACAGACACCTTGTATAGTTGTCGCATGAATCAACTCCTACAGCAAGCTCAAGGACCTTTTGACAGTTGCATTTTATCACATTGTGCTGTTTACCATACCAATGGCATTTCAACCACAGCTATGCAATTCGCTTGTATGATCTCATGTGTCGCTGATACTGGTGCTGTCAGGTAGACCATGCTTAACCTCATAGCTGTACAGTCATCTTCAGAACATAAATCAGATTTTATAACTTCTAGTCTTGTACAGTTAACATAGACTAATGGTCTTGAAATGGAAAAGCAGTGATTTTTCATTCGATGGATTTCCTCTTTTGTTTCTCTTGGCATTCCCAGAGTCTCTTTGCCTCCCTTCCCCATTCCCTTCAACTCGAAACTCTCTTGTGTGCTGTACTTGGAACAATTTATGTCAAATAAATTCTTTTGGACCTTTATACATGATGCTGAGAACTGAGAAGTTCTTGTACCCGTTGTACCTGCAACTGGACAATGCTTTCAAGTTTCAAGGGTTAAACTTGTAAACCGTCACCTTGTTCAGTCGAACTATATAACAATTAGTTAGTGACTGTCAATTTGTTTTCGGATTTGAAGAGGGAATGTTGGATGGCATGATGTTCATTTCCTGAAGAATTTTTTACGGCGTTCTCAACAATGGATTTTTGACAGTAATGCTGAAGACTGGTGCGTGTTCTTGCAAGGCACGAGGTTTGTTTCTTGGGGTCTGGGTGTCCATTGCATTTTATTGTTCTCGTAACCGTCTTTTGCCTTGGCTTTGTTAATTTATGGTTGTCCTGCCAGCCATTCTGTGGTTTACTGGGCTGTTAAATTTTTGTTTTAGATCAAGCCTATTCTGTTAAGTTCACAACACATCCCGGTATTGCCTAACACCAGCCTGGATTACGGCGAGACATGAGTCACGGCTGTTCTTGCAGGTTCATCTGGTGCCTCGGTTGTTTATTAACATCTTTCAGAATGTTATTTTGGTATGTATTATGAACAATTGAGCTGGTAGGAAATTGATGCTGGGTGGTTGGGATTGATGACGCAGTAAAGTATGAAGGGAATTTGTTGAAGAGGATCCAACTCATGAGAACTGACCAAGTTATCAGTAGCAGGCGTACCACACTGATACTGTGATACAAAGAATATGATGACCAGTTAGGTCACGTGGTCAGCTTCCCTCCCATATCTGCTGTTTCTGATATCTGACATCAGTTATTTGTAACTGCAAGTTATACTACTGTCAGTTTCACTGGTACTTCTGCTGCTGCATATTTGGGGCATATTTGGCATCTGGTTTCGGTCATCACTTGGGCATGCCTCGCCTGTGTCAGACTTCGAAAAAGACGTTCTCAAGTGGAGAGATATTTCTCCTGTTCCTCTGATGCTGAAGTAAGTTAAGTTTGGGGTCGAAAGCGAATCAGGACTCCCGGCCCGAGATGTGTGCCCAGAGTGTAGTAACTTATTAAGTTATTATGCCAGTAATGCACCGTTGTACAGGTGCTGAAAGCGAAACGTGCCTCTCAACTCAATACTGAAGTAAGTTTTATATGCGGTGCATCTCGTACAGAGGCCGAAAGCGATACTGGACTTTCGACCCTAGCACTGGTCCCGTGCCCGTGTCTGGTTAGTAGTGAGTTATACCACTGATGCATCCTTGTACGAAAGCGAAATGGGGATATTGACCCGATACTTGACCCGAAACCGATACCCGAATATTAACGTAGATGTCTGCTTGTGATGAGTGATGACCACAGGTGTACAGAAGCAAACTACCCAAAATCTGCTTTTGTTTAATAGATTGTGCAGCCAAAGTGTCCCCCCATGTCTATCCACATACGAAGAAGACTTGTTGAATATGAGATTTGCACATGATCCATAGGCTAGTGTCCAAGCTTACATTGGCTGTATAACTAATTATTGGTACGGAACATGATGTGCAAAATCATGGAGACTTGTTAATGAATGAAATGTGCATTTGATTCTTCTGATCACTTCTGCGACAGACAAGCATATGTACGAGGACAAATTCCTTGGTCACCCTATTCTTCGGGGAACTATGGCATTTTGTCGCCAAATGATCCATTTTAAGATGGCCAAATGTACGGAGTACATATTGCGGGGCGACTCTTTTTTTAACTCAGAAATATAACATTATTGTTTTAACATGCGCATGTATAGTTATTCAACATGATTGGGTTGTATAAAGATAATCTCTCCCATCATGCCAAGCGAAAATGGTCTGGCCATAAACACAACACAAATAGGGCGTAGGACATTCATTATAGGTCATGTTAAGTGTTAAGGTTTAGGAAAGAAAAAAAAACGTCTCATTTTCTAGGCAAAAGAAACATCAATATTCTCAAACCCAAGGCGAGCTCATTGTGACTCACAAGTCGAGTCGGTCCTTACTAGGCGATGTCGAAAATAGTGTTTCGGCCTGAGACTCGATGATGAACCGGTGTGGCTAGGCATGTCCGGTGAGTGGCCAACTCTAACCACAAGCATGTTAACAAAACACGAGTTCATTAGGGTTACTAACAACTCCACAACATATTTGATGGGATACATCAACAAACTCTATATATATCTCATCACGAATATGGCTTTTTTGGACGTCAATTTCATGAGGGTCTTTATCCTAACATTATTGGAATCTTGTTCTTGTTCTAAATTGGTTGCTTACACCTTTTTCATTTCCCCCCAAACCAATGGGGTAACAGTCCATTGCAACTTAGAATATGTCCAATGTCCTTCCCCTTTGATTTTCAGTTTGATAGCCCCTCCAAAATCAAGATTCCTAAAATCTCCTCCACTTATATAATACTCCATTTCTTTTTAAACATAAAAGGAAATATTGTATATCAATCAAATCATTTCATTGTATGCATAATTGAGTTTATCCTATTCGTCACATGTTATGAATTCATACCCTCAATCATCAACTACATATTAAAATGTTCGAAACTATAGTAAGCAGTTGGTGCGGGTGGTAAGTGTCTCAATAGTTAAACTTAAACATGGGGTTACATATTCGAAACACTTCACTGAATGGAGTAACCAATGTTATCTATATACTACATTGGTTTCAGTAACTCCAAAAATATTGTGCACATAATCGGCAGGAAATACTCCTCATCTATAACGTCTAGTATTGATTGGTTTTGATATACTGCTTTTGTATGGAATTGTTTCTTGATTGAAGAGTTCAACGTAGCCCACCTTGTCTAAGGATAAAATTGCAAGATAAAGTGGAAAAGACGAGGTTCTAACAAAGCCCAATTAATAGTGTTGGGTGCTTATATGAGCACTTGTGCCCTTGTATCACATGGTAGACCCTTTTAATTCTTTTAATTTCTATGCGCTTCTTTTTGTTTCAAAAGTTAATTGAGTGTTACTAGAGTGCAACCTGGGACATTCCAAGAATAATCTCTAAAAACCTTTAGAAAAACAAGCCGTCAATGCTGTTACATTTATAATACTTGTGGAGAGAACAACAAATTACGTATAAGTTACTCAAAATTATGTATCGAAATCAAATATGCTAAACTCTGATGAAGTGTTTCTTGTTTGTGTATCAATACAAGTTCCTCGACAATTATAAGTTGCTACATTATATGCCGACTTACCGAGTATACAGATGGCATCTTCGACACACGACATACTACAAAACTAAGTAGGTGTTCTACTATCTTTTAACATTAGCAAGAGTAAATTTCATGATGCTTCAAGCTCTCACATTATGCCATTTTTAAAGTGAATAAACAACTTTTTTTAGGAGTCACAAAAAGGAGGATGCCAATATGAGATTCCCATGACATGAGGTCACAAGTCACATAATGTTTGAGGACACGACACCCAACATTCCAACAAGTTAAACTCAGATTATAGTATAAAAAAAAAAATAGAAATTCATAGTAGTATGATTTTATTCTATCAAAAACATGCGCAAAGTTAGTTGGAATTAGGCAGCCATTTATAAAGTTTTTATCATCATGGATAGTGACTTAATCACTTAAGTCCATAATCTACCATTAACAAACTTTATTCTGGTGTCGTTAAGCCATTAGTATATTGTGACATCTCATGTGTTTGAGGAATTTGATGACACAAAAAAGAGTCATGTTCAACTTCTTTTTGATTCTTCCGCACGATCAACTACTTCAATGTATCCAATTATGCATTTTGTCACCTTTTTTTAGGTGAGGAATCTGAAACTCGTATACCGTAATTATCTCTACTAAGCTTTCTTTAAGCCTAACATATAGAGTGCGAAATCTCTAAAATTAAGTACTGACAAGGCGACAACCAATAATTATAAGATAGAGACCGAGAACCAATGTTATAAGCCTATAACTTCTGAGTAATACTCCCATCTATAGGAATATGATTCTGGGAAGAGTCCTCAATTGAGGCTCATAGGTATGTACCATATATATAGTAAATATATAAGGATACAACGGTAATTACGTATTATATAATTACATAATTTATATACCATCATCCTCTGAATTCGCAAAATTCTCATTTTCATTATTAAAAATCTTACCTTAGTCATCAATAAGTCAAAGCATATAACAATTTCTTTTCAGTTATATACAGTAGTTTTGTAAATTTATTGTAGTAAATACACTAATTTGTTTTAAATTAGTCTATATCACATTTTAGTAGCCGTTTAAATATAACATCAAATAACCAACTTCAAATTCAATACTTGATTACTTTCACAAATAAAAAGAACGGAAGAAACTGAACACACTTGTACTTTTAGGCATTTAGCAGAAGTGAAGTATGCTCAATGAAATATTGCCAAGTAATGGTACTTTATCGACCAGACATGATTCTGTGATGTGGATTGGCGGGAAACAGAGTTCGGCTCTAAGTTTATTTGAAGCATTCAATGTCATGAGCTGGGAATGGGATTTTGCTTCACACTACTCTTAAGTTGCAATTGCACGGTAGTTAGCTTACTGGCTAGTGGCTACTTATACCCGATTTATGATAGTACTCCTTGTGCCGAGAGGATCTTTAAAAAGCTTACTTGCATAGATGAATTCGTGAAAATCAATCATTGGAGTGTAAAATCGTCTAATTTCATATAATAATGCTTACGACTAAATGACTAATATATGCCCTTCTACAAGTCATTTATTGAAACTAGTGTGTAGTGGTTGTACTCATTCGCCATCTAAATACCCCAGTTGACAGTTTTTCCTATCTTAGGAAACTATTATTAACACTCCATTGGAGTTTTTCAACACTCCACTCATATTATTCATTCTATCTCAAAAGAATTCGATTTAGTGGGTGTGCAACATAACTTTGATGGACTATTAACAGTATTTTCCTTAACCTATTCCCAAACAAGGGATCTATATCTACGATACGGCAATGAGCCGGCTATAAGAGCTACAAACCCATCACAAATAAGTAAAGTTTTCAGTTTTGGGTACGACGTAAAAGTGGGGTGTTTTCATATAAGCGTTTGAAGTGTAAATATGGAGTACACCAACACTTACATAAATGACCTAAACTCTACTCAATATAAGCTTTCTTGTACAACCAAAAGTCTTAGGATCAAATAGGATGATCACCAAAAATAGTGCAACCCCCTAAACGGTAGGTACTAGTATTGAAAAACAGAGGTGGTGTTCATATTCTTCATAACGCATTAACGCCGAGAAGAAATTGATCACATTGGGTGGCAAGTGGCAACCAGTTCCATTAAATACTCCCTTCATATGTTACATGAAAACTGAAATAGTGGGGGGTTTGACACTTTTCATGGACCACAAACACCTGATTCTTGCTGCTCTCCAATTTTCCATTAAATGCAAACCCATCATATTTTGTCTTCTCATCCCATTTAATCACTAGTGGACTACTAGTATTTTAGCTAAAAACAATAAAAGATGACGGGTTTATTAGACGGTCTGACTTTATCTTTAGGTCGTGAGTTGAAGGAGATCATTGGTACTTTAAAACCATCGCTTAGTTACTTTTCTACTATCTACGTTATCGGACTTCATTGAATGGTCGAGTAAGACAATCATACGACAAGGTAAAAAGGGTCACTAGGAGTAGCAGTAAAAGATCATTATGAACAAGTTTGGCTCGAATTTCTCATGTTTTGAAAAGGCGTAATAAAATTTAAAAAAAAAAAAAAAGGTCTGCATCATTTGCTTCAAAACATTGTACTAAAATTCAAGCCTGCAAACCCATTTAATACTCAAAAGAAGTAATTTGGTAGCTTCTTAAAGAATCTGGCAAGAAACCATCTGAATGCCTAAAATGAGGCACACTTGTTAGACATGGAAGAAAAGGACAAGTCCTACTATAGCTACTTCTAATTTTTAAGGTAAAATACAAAGGAATGGTACACCAAAACTGCCACATGATCATAAATTATAATTTTGTTCGATACTCCCTCCTACCCAAAGATATTTTCCTGTTTCTTTTTGCAGTTTTGAGATGCATTGTTGGGAGCTAGTTTTAGACCAAATGAATCATTCAATTGCTACAAAATTTAGTAAATATTTCATTCTGCATTGCAATCTACCAACTCTACTTGATTTGGAGGCAAACGGGTCTTTCATTAAGTCTACAAGTAGTCCCTAACATGGCAAGTCAAAACTGCAAAAAGAAACAGGAAAATATCTTTGAATAAGAGTAGTATATAGTTTTGTAGATAAGACTCCCTAATTTGATCTTTTATTTTATTTACATATGAAACTGTAGCTTGTACGACTACGGCCGTGTACACGTTGACCACCCGGTCACTCAGGCGGCTCATGTGTACCGGAGTCGATGTAGAAACTGTGGCTAATGACTTCATGCCAAGATAAGTAAGAAAAAGACTCAAGGGTGTCCAAGAATTTACAATAGAAAGGAAAGAAAAAGGGTGACAAGGCTAAGAAGGTACAAAATTTACATACGTGGTCTTGATTTATGGTTGCGCACATCTGACTTCCCTTACCACGATTAGGACCGAAACCTAGTTTTGTTTCGTGGTACCATCATGAAACTCGGGGAACATTATGCTCCAATTATCAAGCAGTGTGTGTGCTATTAAGGGCTCTGTTTAGTCTCTCAAGTATGGAAGTAGCTTTTCTCTTGGCCCTTGAAGTACCATCTTGCGCAAGTTGTGACAGCGACCCATAGGTGCGCTCCTCTTCTCGCAGGTCTCGTAGCTTGGTCCTATCGTTTATGCATACGGTGTATAAGATTGCAATGCAATTCTCTCTGTTACGAGCACAGGTGCTCTCCCTGATGATGCTTAGTAAAGTTGGAACTGCATCGAGTTCAGGAAGTTCTTCGACAGCCCTTTGATGAGTGGAGAGCATTGCGAGTATTGCCAACAGTTCATCAACATGTACTCCATCCTTGATCTTCTTCAATATCACACTCACTGCGCCTTCACGCACAGCCCTGGACTTGTTCTCGTGCACCATGCAGAGGTTAAAAATTGCTGAGGCGGCATCCTTCACTGCTAAAGGATGTCCTTCGTCCAAAAGATCAATCAGTGACGGCAAAGCAGCAGACTTCCCAATTAGGATCTTGTTGGAATCGAGGGCAGACAGTGTGAAGAGCGCTGCAGCTGCATTACTCCTTGTCTCGGGTGTTCCATAGTTAAGTCCATCAGTCAGTAAGGAGATCACCATTGGTGTCTCAGCAACAAGCTTTTTATTACTATCATGGATGGATATGTTCAATATAGTTGTGATCAAATCCTCTTGGAGACTAGGATCAATCAGCTCACTGCTCGAAGTCCTAGAGAACCCTCTCCTTCGCGTAAGGGGCTTCAGCAACAGTGGTATTGCTTCATCTGTTTCACCAAAAAGTGCCCGGAAAGAAGGCATTCGCTTTGTAAGGAGCCGGAGTTCCTTAGCTGCTGCCTTTTGCTCAGGCATTGACTTGGACATTTTGTCTAGCAGCAATACAAAATATTCTCGATCAGCCTCAGTAAGTTCATCATCACTAATACTAGCAACAGGATCAGGAGATTCAATTCCCCGGATCTTACACCACTCCGAGATCAATTCCCTAACCAAGTCGTTTGGCGTCAGGAGCGAGTGTGAAAGAACTTGCTGTGTGACAGGGCATATCCTATGCCCTGCTTTCAGCCACTTCTGAATGAACGTTCTGTCATAAGTCTGTAACCAATCAAGCAAAACGTGAACGAAATCATGTTAAGATTCTTAATTAACCATAATTGATAAACAAACATACAAGGATTAATCTAAAGTATTCTTACACCACAAGATCATGCAAGGTAAAGGTTCGACAGCGTCAACTATTCAACATTCATATGTCAGAGTTTATACTAATAAACCAAAAGTCCAAAACAGGAGAACATACTTAATTCAATTAATCCGATACCAAGGGCATAACACAACCAAAAACAAAGGCATCAAAGCAAGAATTACACAGAGGGGGGACCAGTGATTAAGACATTCTTGTACTAACACGGTTCTCAAACCCGATGTATTAACACGTAAATTACTCTTAATCACCTAATCAGTGCTCACCCCCCTTGCCCAACACGAAAAGTTAACAAGCAAGTGGGTTAAAAGTCGAAACTAATCCTTAAATGACCAAATTGAAGAAACCACATGATTCAACAATTTCTTTCATAATATCATACCCAAAATAAAGGGCAAAAATTAGGTACTTAGCGTTGATGTGAAGCTTAGCTAGTCACCATAACTTCAATCTGACATATACTCAATTTTTTCATCCTCTAGTGTCAAATACAGTTGGACAAACCAATGCTAATTAATGGATGATAAAAATCACTAAAAACCATAAAGTGTCAATTAACTCCTTTGCTTCCTCATCAACCCACAAAAATTAAACTTCTACCCTTCACACAATTCGTATTCTTCTTCGAGTACTAGTCGTCAATATATCGATCAGACTTGAGTAACGCGTGCATAACAGTAACATAAAAACTCGAACCTAACCGTGTTTCTAGGTACTAGTACAGTCCTTAAATCCTAGCCTAACACATTGGGCTCCCTACAACTTTATTATTATTAACATTTAAACCAAATTAATATACCAAAATAAATGCAAAGATTAGCTCATCATTAACAACAATAAACATGAAAATCAAAATTAGAAACTAAGAGCCTGTTTGGCCAAATTTTTCAAAATCTATTTCTATTTTTCATAATCAGTTTCCTTAAAAACTGTTTTTCGAAAAAATGATGAGTGTTTGGTTCAACATTCTACAAAAGCACTTTCATTAGTTACTGTAATCTTTTTTATATTTTTGTCAAATTAAAAATATCTCACAAAAGGAGTATTTTTAGAGAAATAGAAACAGAAACACCAATTTGGTGCTTCTGCTTTTGGGGGTCAATATTTAGAGAAGTGCTTTTATTAAAAACACTATGTTTGGCCAAGTTTATAATTTCTGGGAGTAAAAACACTTTGAAAAACTAGGCCAAACACATACTAAATAATACACAGAAATTATAAAGCTTAAGCGTTACACAATTAGAGTAAAAAGTGGACAAACCTGGCCAGTAGAAAGGATGACAGGATCTCTCATAAGTTGTTTAGAAAGAGGGCAACGAAATTGAGGAGGACAAGAGAAAGAAGGATCATCATCAACCCTCAACGACGTCGTTTTCCTCAATTTAACCTCTTTTAAACATGATAAAACTTCCTTAGCTTTATCAATGGCGTCAATATAACAAGAATTATTCAACGAAGATGAATTATTATTCGAGATAATTTCATTATTATTATTATTATTATTATCTTGTTGTTGTTCTTCTTCTAAAAGAGCCTTCACCAAAATTCTAAGTTGTTTCTTCAACTCTACGACTCTAGCTGAGTCTCCCTCTGAAATTACCCCTGTTTTTGCCATGAATTTGAAAACCCAGATCAATTTTACTCTTAATTGAAATGGGTATTCATCAGAATTCCATAAAGTTTTGATCTTGACCCCCAATTCAACTGCCCGGATTTAGCATAAAGTTTATGAGTGTATAATATATGGTTTTTTATGTAATTTTTTTGAGGGGGGGAGGTGGGGAGGGAGAGGGGGCAAGTGAGAGAGAGTGAATGAATGAGAGCACGAGCAAAAGAAGAGAGAGGAGAGAGAGAGAGAGGCGGAATGACTGAATGAGAATATGAGTGATGAAGGGGAGAATAATAAATTAGGGGAAAAAAATAAGAAACAGAGAGAGTTTGTGGGGCCTACAAGAGGGCCCACTGTGGATGCCAGCTAGGAAAACAGAGGAGAGGCCAGCTGGAGGTAAACGCGGGGGTGTGGTGTGGTGTGACTTGCTCACTACGAGTACTCGACTCGTCCTTCCTTTCTTCTTGTTTATGTTTTCCTCTCTGGTTCCTTCTTATGTACGTACCACCGCACTTGTGGACTGATGGATGTGTGTGTGCTACTGTATCTCTGATCTACTAGTACATTATGTAAGACTTTAGTATAGTGCTACTAACATTGAAAATCGATCTACCATGATTGGGGTAAAAGTCTAATTGTAAAGCTTAAGCTAAGCTAGGGCTCATTGAAGTTCAAAATCATGTACTAATGTAAAATAGTGAAAGTTATGGCATCACCAACGTTATGGAAGGCTCGGAGGATAGAAAGTTATAGTCGTGGGTAAACTACACTTACGTGTCTAAAAATCATGTACTAATAATGCCAAATATAAAAAGTTTTCGCATTGCTAGTATTATGAAAGTCTCGGAGTATAGAAAGTTATAACCGTAGCTAAACTAATCTTACGTGTCATGCATAAAAAAAATCATATTCACGTAAAACAGTACATATCGATCAATGGTTGGACATCATCTCTATACAAAGCAAGCTCACTAGCTATATTTGGAGGAGGAAAGCATCCAACAATAATCAATCACAAAACCTATTTTAGATTATGAATGGAGTGATTTTATCGCTTGGCATCCATGGCATGTGCTGCATCAGTAGAGGAAATCTCGGTGGCCAAAATGCTTGATCGATAAGATTAACAGTTATCTTACCTTATTACAAAGGTAACAACGACGGTTTAACTCCTAACTAGTTTAATATTCATGATTCATTTTCGTGTTTGAACTACTCTAGATCATCTAGAGAAATGCCAAGGTTCGTTTTAGCTTGGAGTTTCTCTTGTTGACAAACTTATTTCACTTCAAACACCATTACTATTAGAAAAGCCCTAAAACATTTCACTTTAAACATCTGTTATCATAGTCAATTTAGCTAGTAATTAATCTCACTTCATATATAGGTATATATGTCAATTTGTCATGTTTAATGTATGCTTAAAATGCAACTGTCTTGCATGTGTAAAACAACATGTGTCGCAATATGGACACGGCCCACGTGTCCTGTTGCAAGCCTTCTCCTCTGTAATTTGGAATGATGAATTAGCAATTAGCAGGGTCAAACTTTGAATATTTTGTCTCTAACAACGAAGATGGACAGATTAGTGAGTTGATTAAGGGCTTGGGGTTTATTTTAAGATTAATTTGTGTTTCTTGGTGGTTAAAACTGCGAACAATCTTCAATGAGGTCAAAACATTTTGATTTGCAATCACGAGGGCTAAGCTGCCTATTGTCCAAGCTATGCAATCTCTCCAGTTAGAACGACATGCACATTAACTAATGATTTTGCAAGTACAAAAACCTATGCGGCTATGTATATCTAATGTATATTTCAACTGTCTAGGGACATGACACATGAATACATGATATACTCTTAGTAGATGTTTGTGGAAAGAAACCTAAAAAATTTCATAAACTTTCAAGAAATTAGGGTGTCGTCTGGTATCACTATTCTTTTTTTCTTTTTTTTTTTGCATCAAAAAGATTAAACGAGCTCTAAAGTTTTCGTAATATGTCATTGGTCAACCAGATAAGACTATTTATCTATCTTTTCATTATTCAATCTAATGCAAACTGGTCTTTTTATACAATTGTTATATGTTTTTTTTACGAAGATCATTTAATTTGAATATTTGAAATAAGTTCAAAACTAATGTTAAAACAGACAATGACCATCCGCAGTCATATGCATATTATTATTGTTGATTTTGATGCTATAAGATTTCGAATCACAAAGTTGGTCAATTATCTTCGTGTTGCATAAATTGTTCGGTTTGATTTTTTTTTTTTTTCTCTTATGTTAAGCTAAACTATTTACATAATCTAAAATAACGGGAAGAATAACTATCGTAATTTGTCTTACAATGACCCCATCAAAACAATGTGGTGAGTACTAGAAATTAGTACTCTAGAACTAGACAAGGCTACAAACATCAAAACAATACGCGCTTTTTGCTAATCAATCCTAGGAGATTATATATTAGAAATCCCTTTTAGGCCGACAACCCAAAATCTTAAGCGGCTTTAATTTGTCTCTAATTGTTTCAAAGGAAGCTTTTTCTGCTTTGTGCCCTACGTTGGTTGATCCCTTTCATGATTAATAATCCATGTGATATTGTGATTGATGCGACTTAGATCAAATACATCATTTTACTCTATACATTTGTTGCATCAAGTGTTTTAAAAGACCCTAGAAAAAGTGTGAAAATGATAAATGTCATTAGCAAAAATGATGCTATCACATGTTAATGTCAATGTCTATGCAGGCATTCTTGCTATAACAACGCATTTCTGATAATTAGTTTAACGGTTAAACTCGAAAGCAATCGTGATCTGAACCTTGGCCATCAACGGATAAGCGTAGTTTTTCTATTGAAGTGGCTATTTTAAATTTATATAGTGTGACGCATAAGTATAACGATTGTAGTATTTACGGATGACCCTTTTACAGTCTCGCTCTCTCCATTTTGCTTATAACCATTCGAAAGTAAAAGTTCAGTCAAACATTTACGAAAGGAAGGCGAATAAGCATGGGCTCCCGATGCTCAATATATGATCATAGATTGCGTTTTGAGATCGACAATAATATGTTGATGCACATGCTAATTGCACCTTAATACACTCTTTTTCCCCTTAAATTGCTCTTCCTAGACAGCAAAGTTGGTTGACTCGTTGCAAAATTAACGGCATTTCTAAACTAAAGGGCGCTAAATTATGTGAGAGACTATAAAGTTTATCGAGTATCTTCAAATAGCAGATTTATTCTCCGCAGCTACAAACATGTGGAACATCACCATCATTATTTTGACATTTCCTCTATCTTAGGCTTTCATGCATGTTTTTGACCAAAAAGAAGACTAAAATTGGAGGTCTAATGTAATGATTAACTTGTAAAATTTAGATTATTACAGTATGTTCTAAGATACAATAATCTTTAGGCATCGGAATATTAAAGGTTAAATGATTTCTTTTTTTGTTAACTTGTGCTAACGTACATTTTCATAGCTATAATGTTGTAGATGTGTACCAAGAAAAGAGTTTGAAGCTAGAACTTGAATATTACTTGCGTAAATACTTTTTGGGCGTGTAAAGCTTTCGCAATCAACAATTAGTGATTGAGAAGATTAACTAGTAGAACATGATTTATATACTCTTACTCGATTCGAATTCACAAGAAATTGTATAAAATTCTAGCTTACAATATTTACTTAATGGACAATAATCAGAACACAATCGATCAAACAATCTCGCTACTCTAGCTAACACAATTGACCATCGGATATCGGCAATTGCCTGATCATTGGAATGGCTAAAAATGGATTTTGTAGGTCCCTGAAAATAGTAAAATATGACTTTTGTCAAACCACTTGCTGTTTGCTCATTGATACAGTGATACTCATTGTCTCACTGATGAAATGGGGTACATCCACACATACATGATACACCTCAATATCTCATAAACGTATAACCTGAACTTCGTAGGGTTATTATTCGGTAATTTTAATCGAGTTTATGTGTTTTTATAATACCATAATCTATTTGTACATAATAATTTTTAATCGTACAAAATCTTGACTCGAAAACAAATAATCAAAGATAGATTGATCTAGCCGTAAAAAGATGGATAGGTTGCTCTAGTCGTGAAATAAATAGACAGGTTGGTCTAGCGGTTTAACCGTTTAAGGTAGAGTTGACTTAATAGAGGTGAAGCTGGTCGGAACCTTATATTGTGCTTGAGCATAGAGATTTGATACCGTTTCATCCCCTCTATCCAAAGGGCCTTGGTCCATATATCTTGATTCTTGGAGTAGTTACACACAAGAGATAGGTTTGGGCCAACACTATCCTCTTTGCCGTTAAAAAGCAAAATGGGCACAAAAGTCTTCAAGGATACTCTCTTAGCGCCCTTACGGCCTTGCCCGCCCTTCTTAAAGCGTTTTTCGTATGACGACCCGACACTTAATGTTAAAACGATAGAGAACATTGTCAATACACTAAGGAGTAAAGAAAATCCACATCATAACACAAAAATGGGGGAGTACTAGTACTACGACTTACGAGTACTATGTTTTTATAAACTATGGAGACATATTCTAAACAAAAAAACACTATAGAAGACTGACGGCTTCTAATCTTCTGGAACTCAGGAGAGGATGTTGGAATAATCTAGAAAATCTAGATTAATGTAAGAGTTAAAAAAATGTTCTAGAATTGTGTAACAATTAGAAAGAAGAAGGATTAGGCTAGAAGTTGCTAGAATGTCGGTCAAAGCATGATCAACCGACATTGCATGCTATAAATAGCTACAAGTGACATCAAATGTAATTAAGAAAGATAAGAACAATTCAAGAAGTAATAAAACAAAATTTAAGAAATCCAATATTATCAAAATGTAATGTATAATTTTCAACAGAGGAAAGCGATACACATATCTCATCTGACCAGATAACTTTGAAACGTAACCTACAAAACTAACATTTACAAACTTCACCAATGCAACAGACTAGGCTACTATCTAAAAAAAATCCCTCCTTTTCATTGAAAGTTATGTTTGGCTCGAACGAAACGTAAAAAAACCGAAAGAGATTGAATAAGTAGTTTTCGGATCGAAATCTAAAAACTAATGGGCTGAAATCAAATGGGCTAAGAGTCATAAACTCACAATACTTCTTCCAGTCAACAACCCAATTCACAAACCCATGATTAATCAATCATTAATCCACGAAATAATAATAATAATATAAAATAAAATAAAAACAAAAAACAAAAAAAACTTGTTGAGAGTAAAATGTTGATGTTGTCCCCATGTTATGCAAAATTTCAACACAAACACAAACAATAAAAACTTTGAGATTTTTAATCTACAAACAAATCTACCTGATCTACAAACACTTTATTTAATTAAATTAATTAATTTTATTGCTGTTTTTTTATAATTACTCTGAAATATCACCACTTTGCCGGCTTACTGGCGACTCCCCGATCTCTCAATTTCACTCAACTTTCAGGTTTTTCTCTCTCTTGATTATTTTTACTTGATTGACTTTAGTTTAATTTCATTCAATCTTAATTTTTTCTTGGTGGGTTGTTTTAAACATTGAATTTTGATTATTTATGTGTGATCTGATTATTACTGATCATGATTTATCTTGTAGTTGAAGACTTGCTCTTTTAAATTGTGAATTGCATATTTTATGACTGTGAAGTTTGAATTTGTGGGGAAATTCGGGATTTTGGGAGGAGAATAAGAAAAGGGTAGTTTTGAGATTTTGATTTAGAACTCTTGATCATGAGGGATTAGTAAAGAGGCATTGAATTTGATTTGTAATTCAGCAAATTGGTGTTTCGAGTAGTGAGTGATCGATTTCGAGAAGTTTGATTGTTTGATCCTTGGAATCAACATAGGGGTGTGGAATTCAAGTACCATTTTTTCGAAAGTGTGGGTTCGGCTTGAATCGTTTGGATAGTACTGTATTTTGTTGTATAAAGTGATGGGAATTGAAATTGGTTGTGGCCTTGTGGGATTGGGAGGAAAAACACGGAATTTGGCCTCGAGTAGCTCTACAAGGTTTCCAATTTGCCGATATGGGTGGGGGTCATAGAACTTGAATCCATGAAGTTGATTGCATATTTTAGTAAGGTGGCCTTTGTTTGCTTGGGGGGGGGGGATTGAGAATTTCATTCTTTGGATAGCAATGAAGAGGATTAGCGAAAAGGAAGGAAGAGGACTGAAACATTAGTATCAGAAAGAGGAACTGAAACAGGATCTAGTTCTTTACATGCTGACTCTTATCAGCATAGCCCCAACATTGATATAAGTTGGGGGGGTGTTTGGCAAGCAAGCACGTTCTGCAGAACTACATTGAACTAGATATTCCGATATTCTACATAGATGAACATAGTCATCCTTGTCCCACTTGGCGTCCCTCTTAAGCAGGGCATACTGCCGATTTTGTGCTTCGGCCAAAGTCCTTACAGGCATTGAATTAGTGGACATGTCAACGACACTGCCCATCACAAAAGATAAGTCTGCTGGTATATTGCTTAAAATCATCCCTTTCTCTCCCATGCACATTGGTTAACCAAAACAAGACTTCATCTCCCTCTTTCTCCCCCTGCTATAATTATCTTTTTTAAGGTTTTTTTTTTTCTCTCTCACAATTTCTCCTCCGTTCCATCCCCTCTCTATCGCTTCATTTTTGCTATCCAAACAAGCTGTTGGGCATAGATAATCAACTTTGGTGTGAGTAATTTCTTGTTAGCTCTTTAAACTAAGCTGCAATGAGATGAGTGAAGCTATTATTTATAGTATTGTGTCTGTTTAGACTTTTGGATCTTGAAAATGAAGAGGCAAACAGGAAAGCTGTGAGGATTACTGCTCCTTTCGTTAAACTCACCCACTCACTCTAGTCTAGTTTTTTCAAGGAATCAGCTATATATGAGTCTCAATAATTAGCCCATTTGCTGAAGGAAGTTGCGATATTTAATTAATTAGCCCATGTGGCGCAATTTTTTTGGCGACAGTACACTAATGTGTGGAAGGTAGGTTTTCTTTTTAACATTTTAAAAGCTGTAAATTACAATCTAACATAGGTTGAGGACATCTAGTAGTCTTTAACCTCAAAATTGTAAATTACATTGATAGTGAAATATATGTCGATAATATCAGTTTCTAACAGTCCATGTTTTTAACTTGTTTGATTCTTCCCCAGGCTGCTTTTGTTTTTGGGTTTCCATTAGTCATTCAGGTCTTTCCTTTACAAAGGCTTCATTTGAGCATACTTTGCGCTTCTGATAATAGTTTAGAGATAACATGGCGGATGTTTAGTGCAAATGGTGCTGTAGTGGCATTTGTCAATTGCAATTTGCAGGACAAATTTATTCTTTGGGCTTTGAATCTCATCAGTGAAAATTTTGGTTGTTGGCAGGCTGTCTGTTATTGATCTTTCTTTGACCTTTCTTTCTTCGCTAAATTTCAAGATCAATATAACACAAAGAAAAATGTGAATTTTGACTAGTTAGATGATTCATCAACATTGATCCGTATTAACTGATTGCCCTGATGCTCCTTTAGTCCATGTTTGGTCATTCATGTGTAATTTTATCTCTTCCTCCTTGATGGATGTTTTAACACACAGATCTTCCTTTTTTCTTTTCACTTGTATAGTTGTATTATTAACTGATTGGTATTTGTGAATTAATGTAGGCCTGTAATTCCTGTAGAGGTTAATTCTCTGTTTAGTTCAAGATGTCGGGCCAGACGCAGCGTCTCAATGTTGTACCAACTGTCACCGTGCTTGGAGTCATAAAAGCTCGTCTTGTTGGTGCCACCAGAGGTCATGCCCTTTTGAAGAAAAAAAGTGATGCTTTGACTGTGCAGTTCCGTCAGATTCTGAAGAAGATAGTCTCAGCAAAAGAATCTATGGGGGATATTATGAAAGATTCCGCCTTTTCTTTGACTGAAGCCAAATATGTCGCGGGTGAGAACATCAAACATGTTGTCCTAGAAAATGTCTCAACCGCATCCCTTAGAGTGCGTTCTCGTCAAGAAAATGTTGCTGGAGTCAAGCTTCCAAAGTTTGAGTACTTCACAGAGGGAGAGACCAAAAATGATCTCACTGGTTTGGCTAGAGGTGGCCAGCAAGTGCAGCAGTGTCGCGTCGCTTATGTAAAAGCTATTGAAGTTCTTGTAGAGCTGGCTTCCCTTCAAACATCATTTTTGACACTTGATGAGGCTATCAAGACTACAAATCGAAGAGTCAATGCCTTGGAAAATGTGGTGAAACCAAGGCTGGAAAATACTATTCTATACATCAAAGGTGAGTTGGATGAGCTGGAAAGGGAGGACTTTTTTAGACTGAAGAAGATACAGGGTTTCAAGAAGAAGGAGATTGAAAAACAGCTAGCAGAAGCCAGGAAGTTTGCAGAGGAGCAGGTCGCAGAAAAGGTTTCTCTGCAGAGGGGGATATCGGTGAATGCAGCTCACAATCTGTTGGCTGGCACTATGCAGAAGGATGAGGACATAATCTTTTAAGTGCTGAGGTCAGTCTGCTCAGTTTTTACTTCAAAGCTGTGTGATTATGAGTCGCTTGCTCTTTGTAGTTGAGAAATACCATTGTCTAGTTGCGGTAGCTTGTATGTTTTGAATAAGAAGCATCTGCTGGGCTCTTGTTTCATTTTCTTTAGCATTCTTTTAATTAACTCTGGCTCCATGAATCATTTGGATTGATTCATCTTCTGAACAACATTATCAATTATTCTCGTTGAAAGACAAAAGTTACATTATTTTCTGCGGCACGTGGTTGTAAAGATTCTGATGTTTTATGCTCCTCTCATACTTATGTTGGACAAAGTGTAGCTGATATGTTGAATGTTGTTTATTGCAGCATTTAGTCGATCGATATAATTATTAAGGTTGTCTAGATTGTGGAAGTCTGTTTTTGCTGTTTATTCAGATTCTGTCCCACTTAGGTAGTCTTGGTTGGTTAGGGTGGGCATGGCTTACACATATACATTTGACCAACTGTATTTTTAGAGGGTTGGGGGGGGGGGGGTGCGTTGTTTATGCCGACTATGTTCAGGATCCAATGTGCTTAGTTATTTGGTGTGGGTGGCACCTTGTCATGTTTTTAGAATCAATGGTGGCTTTTGATATCTGCTTTTTTTAAAAGTTGGTATAATCGAAGTTATATCTAAGGTAAACCTTCCATTTTGTGAAGGGGTGGGGGGTGTGGAGAGTGATTGTGCAAAAACAACACAGTTGGAGAGGTTTCGGTTATGTTTGTTGACATTTAGTTCTGAGTCCTTGCGTGTTACTTAAAGCTTTCTGGGAACTAATTGTATTGCTAGAGAGGGAGTTTATTCTCAGTGATGGCTGAAACTTGATTGTGTGTTGTTTGCATGTTATAATTTTCGCTGAGTTGAATATTTGTCTCCATCGAAGACATGGGAGAGTAAGCTTTAAGTTATCAGCTAACTTGATGTTAAGGGCTATTCCATGCTGTTGCTTGTTCAATTTACTAATTTAGGCCATCTTGATATGTTGTCCATATGATTCTTATTCTTGAAGAAGTTTAATGGTGATGTGTGGACCGTGGATTTTAATTGGGACTAAGGCGTAGTTATTGTTGTTATGAAGATTCAGAACAATATGTTTCTCCCTTTAAAAAAGAACAATAATGTTTCATTTTGTTATATCTCAGACCTGGAAAATTGGAATAAGACAGTACATATGGGATATTAGGAAAATGTAAAGATCAAACCATTGCTTTAGTTGCTAGCTGTACATGGAACTGTCACACCCAGAAATACGACCAGAAATGTACTGAAAAATAAAATTATGATGCATTATTTCAGCAGACCTCACAATTCTGAATGTCTGTTAGAAGCTGCTGCTTGAGAAGAATGGTTATTAACCTCTGTTTGGGTCAGAGTTGCGAGTGTTTGCATTACATGTGCTGCGGCCTCTGAGCCAGAACCGAGTACAGTCCCGGTTATGTCAATTACGCCTGGGTTCTGGCTATTGAGGACAGAGATTATAGTAGCAAACTCGAATCCAGTGTTGTAACAGAAATGGAGCATACCCTTCGGAACTATGAACACATCTCCTTCCTTAAGCATCTTCTTAAACACCTGGTTTCCGGTGTCTATGAACCCTACGGTGACAACCCCTTTGCTTACAAAAAGAATCTCGGCAGCTCTGGGATGAGAGTGAGGGCTCACAATTCCATCCTCTTCTATATCAGTCCGCCCTAGGGAAAGCCCCAGAGTGTTAAGGCCAGGGAATTCTTTCGCTGTGATAATGTTTGTGGAGGACATGAAGAAGTTGTCAGTATCTCCATCCCGTTTAAGCTCCATGCTCTTGAAATCCGAGGCAGTTACATCGGCAGGATTTTGACAGGGAAGTCCATTGAAGAAGATTGGCTGGTGCCGACCATCTGATCCTGAGATGGCTGCTGGGCAGAAGTCCTGGATGTTGTCATCATCTGCCAAGCAGATTGTAATAGTGATCAAGAGGAAAGATGAGATGAGATACCAAGGATTTGACATTATGGGTTTGTTTCGAATTCGGTTTCCCCAAGTTTAGGTGAGTTGAGTTCGAGTTAGTGTCGTAAACGAACAGTTATAAGCACACCCCTCTCTTGGCTTAGAGTTCACTATAACCTCACTATCTAAGTTGATGTAGATGGTGGGGTTTGAATTGTTGTTCAAGTTCATTACTTAGAAGTAATAAGACGGCTGAAATCTCCTCCTCACCTAAACTTAAATATACGCACAGCTGAGCTCCAAGTTGTATTTGATTTTGCCATACTGTGGGACATCTTCCAGGTCCTGTTCCTGAGGCAATAAGCATATACAGTAGAAATACTGTAACAGAAAGCTCCCTCTAGTTTAAAATGGTATACAAAACAAAAAGATGATAGCAATAGAATTCAGACATAATAATACAAATTTCTGAAATTAGCAGTTGTAATCCTTGAACAGAAATGTAGACTTGCAATTGAGAATGGAGTTTTTCAAATGTGATTATGAAATGAAGAGAAAACAAGAGATAAATTAAGGACTAGTACTAGGTAATTGGAACGACAACGCTGAAGCCGGTAAGAAGAACAACATCTGAAGTGAAAAAGGGTGTCCATCTTCCCTTTCCTATCAGACCTGTTTCGGACTCATCGGTGGCCGAGTTGTTGGTGTTGGTCTGTTCGAGTAGCCCAGCAACCTGAAACCGGCCTCCAACATCATCCCAAACCCACCGGCAAACTTCAATTCAATAGTAAAGCTGCTGCTGCGGCTGCCTTCTTTATCCACTTCAATGGAGAAATATCGATGAATGGGGTGTGGTTAGAGTGGATTACAACTAAAGTGTTAATCAAAGTTTCAATTATTTGTATGCACCACTATTATTATCTGGAGCCTGGAGGAGTGTTGAAAGCTGGACAAGGATGGTCTTTTTGAACTTAGTGCTCTACCAACCGCCATACAAAGAACCAACAACGTCTAACATAACAAATTTATCATCACAGGTGACTAGAGTACATATGACCCAAAAGAAAATAGAATAAACTTTCTCCCACTAAAACATGATGTGTTTATCTTGTTGTTGACCAACGTATGTACAACATCATAGTGAGTGAAGCACACTAATCATATTATCCATATCACATGAATTGAGGTATTCCTCATGGCATAATAGACTGTTCATTGATATGAACTTAGTTGAATTCTAGGAAGCTTGTCGAATACACATACGAATCAGAAATGAAGAAGGGTAACTGAGAGTTTGTTATCGAGTGGGAAGATTACAGAGACATTGAGAAAATACTAATTCTCAGAATTACAGATTAATCAAGAAACTATGTCTCTACAGAACCCCTTTGTCTTAACTTCATTAATTCAGAAATTGTTTCATCAAAAGCTTTTGTGCCAAATCTTGCAGAAATTGCTACTTTATATTCATCCCAATCTGGCCAATTCCCTATTGGTCTAGTTTTCAGCATAGATTGATGCCACAAGATTGCTTTACCCCTTATATGCATTGATGCCATATTAGCTTTGATAGATTCAGAAGTGTAATCAACATCGAAGAACTGTTCACACTGAAACAACCAACTTTGCACATCTTCACCAGAAACCTTAGGGAATTCGAGTTTACGAGCATACTTGAGAGTGTTTTGTTGTTGTTGATGTTGGTTTCCGTGAGAACTTTCGGTGAGAACTTTTTGCTTTTTTTTTTTTTTTTTTTTTTTGGTTACAAGACGAAAGAAAAGCACTAAACTGAGTCTGTTACAACCTCCCAAGGAGGCACGAGATTTACATTCTCGTCAAAATATGCCGATAAGCCTTCCACGTCCAGCATGTCCAGCTCCACGGCCTGAGTGTCTTTCCAAAAGGTTTGGGGAAGGATGCTTCTTGCGTTCTTGGCCAGATGATCAGCAACCAGGTTCCATGATCGTGGTATGTGACGGACACGCGCATGCATGGTCCCTGCGAGCTCCCTGCATTTCAAGTACATGTTACTTAACCTGTCAACCGGTTGGGATCTTTCATTCACTCCTTGAGTCACGACCTGGCAATCAGAGTATACAACAACATTGTAATATTGGTTCTCACTAAGCCACATAAGGCCCATAAGGAGCGCCTCAACTTCCGCATCATAAGAGTCCCGAGCGCAAGTGTGAGCAAAGTAACCCTTCACCCACTGACCATGGGTCCCCAGAAAGCAGCCCCCTAATCCTGCAGACAGCTTAGACACCACAAAAGAGGCATCGACAAACAAGGACGAATTCTGATGGAGGGAGGGGGGAATGATTGTAATTGGACCAGTGGCGGGTTGTTGAGAAACAACCGAATTGAGAGAGTTTTTTAAGGTATGAGCATGTGACAAAAGAGATTGGGGAGGGGTGTCCTTTCTTTCAAAAATCCAAGTGTTCCTTCGTTTCCAAAGGAGCCAACAAACAATGCCAAAAAATTGATTCCACTCATGACCCACAACATTAGAGAGATTCAACGATAACCACTCAAGGGGTTGCAAGGAGGACCAACTCGTGGGGGTGGGGAGGAGGGACCAAACCGGGGTGGCAAAGGGGCAGTCACGGAGGATGTAAATGACCGTCTCCTCAACCGTAGGGCAGAAGGGGCAGAACGGGGTGAAGGGCAGGCCCCGGGCAGCCAGGGTGGCACGGGTAGGAAGGCGATCCCAAGCCGCAGTCCAAAGAAAGAAGCGGATGCGGGGGGAACACTCAAGCCCGTGGATAAGGGCCCATATCCGAGGGTCCTTTTGTCCCCCAGCAGGAGGGGTCCACAGGCTATTGTAGATCACATCAGTGTTGAAAAATTTTCCAAGGGCGACTTCACAAGTAATCCTATCATTCCCCTCCCCCGGAATACAAATGGAGTTGATGTTGCGAACGGTGTCCGTATCAAAAAAGGTGGTGAGATCAACATTAAGGGTCCCCCGATCAAATTCAAAAACAGACCCAGTCAGCAAGTTCATCGGAAGAGGTCCAATGAACTTCGATCTAAGGGGGCCCCCAGGGCACCACTTATCCTCCCAGAAGCTAATATGACGACCGTCCCCCACGGACCAAGAAGTGTGCATGGCAAAGGCATCACCGCCTTTGGCAAGGCCTTGCCAAATATGAGAACCTTTCCGAGAGGGGGTGGGATTATAATACATTATGCTGCAAATTGACCCAACGTCTTCTCCCTTTTCGTATTCAGCTCCTCTAAAGTGCGCTACTACAACCTGAAATTCTGTTTTATCATGTCATCAACAATCGTCATTATATTTATTGAAGCTTCTCATGTTCTTGTTACATTTCGAACCTACCATGATTCTTGATAGTTTTGCGGAAACAATAGTATCAAATGACGATCGAGAGATTCAAAAATTTCAATGTCCTTGTTACCTTTCGAAACTACCATAATTCTTGATTGTTTTGCGGAAACAATGACATTAAATGAGGATCCAGGGAATCACAATGAAAAATATCAATTGATAACAATTTTGCATAACTTAATTGTCAAATCAATTTACATAACAATTACAAGACAAAAAACATACATGAGCTTGAACCTGAAACCATCTTGATACAAGTTTAACATGTTATTCTATAAAAAAGAATGTCTTTTACTTGGCTTGGGGCCCGCCACCTCGAGCTAGCTTAGCTCCAGTCTAAAAATGACTAGGTTATCAAATGATAAAGCCCATACGAACCACTGAAATAAAGCCACGACCGTTTGTTTGGTTTAAATATGTAGCGTAGCGTGACATGATTATATATTAATAAATAGCATGACAAAATATGAATGTTTGATTTCGTTACAACAATCTGATTGTACAATGGAACCGACTTGTTGATACAACATGGCTCATCTCTTTCATTTGTAAATGACTTAAATATGTAGTGTAGCGTGACATAGTTCCATTAAAAAGTGGTGTGACAAAATGTGAAAGATTGAATTCGTTACAACATTTTGATTTTAAAATAGGGTCAATCTTGTATGCAATCTAATCCAATTTAATACTATATATTAAAACTTAAAACCGACGAGGATGACTGAGTTTAGGCCGAGAAGCTTGTGAAATGTTTTGTACAAGTTGGTCTCAAAAGTACTTATGAATTGGCCGAATGCGATATTACCTAGCATCGTGTCGGAACCTCAGAGCGCTTTCACTCCTGGAAGATTAATAACGGATAATGCCCTATTGGCCTTCGAGGTTTTTCACTTTATGCGCACACATCATAGTGGAAATACGGGTTATACGAAATTTAAACTTGATATAAGTAAAGCGTATAATAGAGTAGAGTGGGCGTTTTTGGATTCGATGATGGAAAAGATGGGGTTCGTGTCAATCGGTATATGCTACCCCGGGGGTACGTAGATCTACGTACCCCCGATTCAATTTTCACTCATTATATACCATTTTGTAGTTATTATATATTTTCACTCATTATTTCCCAATTTTCATGCATTAATTTCAAAATTTCACTCATTATATAACACTTTATAGTCATTATTTATTTTCACTAATTATTTCCAATTTTCACTCATTATGTACCACTTTATAATCATTATTTATTTCCAGTCATTATTATTGTTTAATTTTCACTCATTATATCTCAATTTTCACTCATTATTATATACCACTTTAGAGTCATTGTTAACCAATTTTCGCTCATTATTTCTCAATTTTCACTCATTATTTTCCAATTTTCACTCATTATTCAGTCATTATCTCCCAAATTTCACTCATTATTTCCCAATTTTCACTCATTATTTCTCACCTTGCACTCATTATTTCCTAATTTTCACTCCTTATTTTCGCTCATTAGTGTTCATGCGTGAACAGTAAACCGGGGGGTACGTAGCTTGGTCTTACTTCACCGCCGAGAAACGAAAGAAGACTTCCATCTCCAAGTTTAACTCAGACGTCGCTTACTTCTTTTGGGATATGAAGCAGTGTCAAACAAAAATACCCAACAAGCATTAGCTCTCCCTGAAAAGGAGGTGATCCAGCCGTACCTTCCAGTACGGCTACCTTGTTACGACTTCACCGGGGTACCTAATAATTTGCCGGTTCGTGTGGTTTGGAGAGGGATGGTGATGATGTGCATTGTTACAGTGGAGTCGTCAGTCCTGATCACTGGAGTTCCTGCGGCCCCTTTTATTCCGCATTGGGGGCTACGTCAGAGCGATCCGATCTCCCCGTACCTCTTTATCCTATGTGCGGAGGCGTTGTCGGGTTTGATCGCGAAAGCAATTGGGAGGAAGGCTCTATTTGGTGTGCGTATATGTCGACGTGCGCCCCCCATTTCGCACCTTTTTTTCGCCGATTACAGTATTATTTATGTCGTGCTAGGGACGATGATGCGCACTGTATCCGGGAGGTGCTTAGATTATACGAGAATGCTTCTGGTTAGAGAGTGAACCTCCAAAAACCAGAGGTTTAGTTTAGTGCTATCGTGGGAGAGGCTGAACAAACGAGACTGGCTGGCTTACTCGACGCGCAAGGTGTAGAGGTATCACCGGTATTTGGGTCTTCCCGGGGTGGTTGGGAGAAACAGATGCGCTGCTTTTCGTACAATCAAGGATAGAGTTTGGAAGAAGTTGAAGAGGTGAAAACGGAGTCTAAGTCCTTCGCAGGTAGAGAGGTCCTAATCAAGGTCGTGGCCCAAGTGATCCCTGCCTATCACATAGGCTTATTTAAGATTCCGTCAAATCTTTGCAACGAGATCAACTCTTTGATTGCAAGGTTTTGGTGGGGTGCCAAGGAGGGGGAGAGGAAAATCTATTGGGTTGCGATGGAAAGGTTGTGTCGCTCAAAGGGGGAGGGGGGCATGGACTTTCGTCACATTGAGACTTTTAATGATGCAATGTTGATGAAACAAGCGTGGAGAATCTTCTCAAACCCGGAGTCACTGGTGAGTAGGCTACTTAAGGCTCGTTACTTCTCAAACGGCGATTTCTTTGAGAGTTTGGGGCATCATCCTAGTTATGCATGGAGGAGTATTGTTGGAGCTAAGGATCGGTTACGGAAGTGGTGTAGATGGTTGATAGGTGATAGTAGGAGTGTGCGGGTATGGGGAGATGTCTGGACTCGGAAGGGGCCGATGTTAAACTTATATCACCAAGAGGGGTTGGCGAGGATGTTTGGGTGCCGGAGTGGATAGATGTGGAGTGTAGGATGTGGAGGAAGGAAGTTGTTCGAAGAGAGCTATAAGAGTTCGAAGCGGAGGAGATCATGAGCATTCATTTGGCAGATACGACACATCGAGACAAATTAGTGTGGCACTATATTGACAGTGGGGAGTATACGGTCAAATCGGGCTATCACTTTGTAAGAGATCGGTTGCGGGTAGCCAACGGGGGTGAGGGTGGAAGCTAAGTTCGAGTGAGGGTGTGTCGAGGCTGTAGGGTACTGTTTCAGGATTGGACGCACCACCGAAAATACGGTCTATTGTTTATAGGCTGTGTAATGGGGCTCTCCCTACTAGGTCGAACATGCAACGCCGAATCAAAGCGGCGTATATGACATGTCCTCGGTGTGGGCTGGCGTTGGAGGATGAAGTCCATGCTTTGGGGCTGTGCCCGGCGGATATGACATGTCCTCGGTGTCGAGCAAGCTTGGCAACATGGGGCGAGTTGGATTATTTTGGAGTCTTTAACTAGTTAATGTTTTAAAATCAGCTTCTTTTGCTTCTAGTTATTTCGGTTTAGCTCTCCTTGACGTTTTTAATTTTTCTCGTAAATTTGTGTCACGTGAGTTTAGTCATACTCATAGACAAGGTTACAAGGTTTCCCACTTGTAGCTCATCTCAACCCGGTGGAGTATTCCACTAGGGTATGTGTTGATGGTGCACCGTCTGACGTACTTGATTTGGCGGCCACGGATTTCGTGGCCGCAGTAACTTAATTTCAAAAAAAAAAACCTGAAACTAAGTCTTTCCTAGAAGGACACTTGACATTCATCAATTGGATAAAATATAAAAATAGAATTAAAACAATTACTCGTTAAGATATAAGGTGACATGCTAAAGTCGTATGCCTAACAAATACTGTATAAATTGCCACACAAACCTATAAACGTAGTAAATGTGCAAGTGGAATCGTATCCACAGAGAATGGTAACTATCAATGTATGTCGAGTAACAAATGGGGGGTTATTGAGTGTAAGTGATCAAGTAATCTAGACGCAAAAGCGTAATTTGTAAACAATTAGAGGAAAACATCTCGGACAATTAATACCCACTATCGTTCACCTAATTGATCGTAGTTATCAACTAATCGTAATTCCTTGAGTACTTAGTTGTAGAAATACAATTTCTTATCGTTTCATAATTTTAGCTAAGAGGAGAAACCAGCCCTACCTAATAACCCTAATCGGTGGATAACAAAGACGTTCGCCTAAATTCAATCCAGCGAAAGCTAAAGCAATTAAATGATATTAACTAAGATTAACAAGATCTAGACACACGCAGTTTCGATCTTCAATTAATATGTTTATTCTCCACTACATCTAATCACGATGAGCAGCATGCAATTAAACCTAGTTTCTATTAATCGATAACAATCAAACAATTAATCGTTTAATTGAGAATCTAGCAATATAGATTAATCTAAAATTAATTAATGGCCACCTAATTAACAGCAAATCAATCAATAATAACAATAATAGCAAGAGAATAAACAATACTCAAACGAAATTAAGAATTAGAAATCAAACTCACAATTGTCGGTGAATAAAAGGTCTTTAGCCTTGCATAATTCTTCAAAATAATACTTTTAGTCTTGAGAAAACCGAATAATGAATGCTTAAAACTACCGAAAGTTTAAAGTATAAATACTAAAAGATTACAAAACGGGATTAGGAAACCTGTCTATTCGTCTAATACCCCGACGCAGCGGGACGACTCGTCCAACCAGCGAAGACTCGTCTGGATACCAACGAGTCGTCTACATCTCTTTGAGGTCTCCGGTGAAGTCGTCCACACTGGGACGAGTCGATGACTCGTCTTGCTCTTCGACGGATTGGCTTTGGCGATATTTTTCAAACGGTCATAACTTCTTCGTTACTTGGCATCTGAGGACGTGTGACCACTTCTTGGAAAGCTAAGATCATGAGGTTTAATATGCTGCTGGTCTCACTCCAAAATTCCAACAAGCGGTTTGAAAGTTATGAAATTTCAAAGTTGACCTTCCATAAATGAACTGAAATAATTTCCAAACTTATCTGAATCCTGCGGTATCGCTCCTTGGATCATCTTTCATCGTCTCATTGTCGTTCCACACAATTGAACATCAATATTAAGTCCATAAATACATACAAAATCGCTAATTCTTATGTTAAAGTACAAATTATCAAATAATCGAATTAGCCAATAAATCGATCCAAAAGCTACCATTTAAATGCACAAAAACTCATCTTTTACCATTACTAAGTGGTGTGTATCATAAGGTAATAAATTATCATAAAGTATATTATTAGTTAATTTATGGGAAATAATAATTATGTAAATAATTAATTATGGTCATACGAGATCTGGAGATAATGCTATCATACTAATATTAGAACAAAATAAACATGCATATTTATAAAACAAGTATAAACAATATAAATAGATAGCTCGGGCGTGACACGGGCATGCAAACTAGTACTATATATTAAAATCTCAAACCAAGTCTTTACTAGGAGTACAATTGGCATTCATTAATTGGATAGAACAACAAATAACATTAGATACAATTATCGGTTAGGATATGGTAATAAATTATCATAGAGTAATATAATATTAACTAATTTATGAAAAATAGTCATTATGGTAATTTATCAGAACAAAGATAAGAACATTTTTTTTATGAAACGAGTATAAACAATATAAATACATAGCACGGGCGTGGCACGGACAAGCAAACTAGTTTGTCTTATTTTAGAAGTGACTAGTTTGCATGCCTGCGCCACCCCCGGCTAATTATGACTATACTCGTTTTATAAAAAAATTAGGTTTGTCTTTAGTCTAATATTATTATGAAGAATTTTTCTAATATGTGCCTATGGGCACATGATAAGAGGTGATATTCTCCTGAAATAATCAAAAAGATTCCACAATTTGTTTTTTCAAATGAGAATATCACTTAATCAAGGATGGAAATTGAGTTTTAACATGTGCCCTATGGCCCTATGGGCACACGTTAGAAAACCCATATTATGAATTGGACTATATTTTTTTTTATCGTTTGTCGCCCGTCATATTCAGATACTATCAATTTCCACCCACGCATCATATTATCATTACCTTCCCACTTTTACGTCAACCATTATACTATTTCATTTTTATTCCACTATCTCGTCACCTATATTCATTATCATTCCATTATCTCGTCACATGTATTTATTATATCTTAGATCTCATATTGTAAACTAAATTACCATGATTATTATTTTGCATAACTTAGCCAATAATATACGTTCTCTATAATAATTAATTACCATATCCTAACCAATAATTATATTTAATGCTATTATTATGTTACATCCAATTAATGAATACCAAATGTTCTTCTAAGTATGACTTGGTTTCAGGTTTTAAGGTATAGTATAGTATTAGATGTGGTTTGGTTATCAATAAAACTACTATAATTCAATGTTATTTAACTTACCTTATTATGATTATTTATTTATCAATGAGAAATGTACACTTTTTTTTTTAATGGTAAGCGGGGCCCCTCGGCGTGGGCTTCCTACTGCCAGGAATAAGCCCACCCGAGGATCAGGCCCAACCCATGGGAGAGAGGGGGGGAAGGTAAGGGGATCCCTCTTTTCCCATGGAGGCGAGAATCGAACCCTGTTTGCTTGGGTGGAAGGATGATGCCCTCACCACTAGAGCACCAGGGGGATCCTCAGAGAAATGTACACTTAAACACACTATAAATGGTCTCAAAAAAGTAATATGACAATCAATGTTGTACAATTTAAAACTTGTTAATTATTAGTAATAAAATCATTTATAGTCATTATCTTTGGAGAAAATTGTCGATTTTAAATCGCTAAAACGGTAATCAGCATGTAAAACTAATAAAAGACGACACGACTTGATAATCTAACACAAAATTAGTTGCTAGATTTAGGGTATCTTAACATTTTTAATTTAAGTAGACGGGTCAACATCTCACAAAAGCTATTGAGGTTGGGCTCAAGTTGGAGTTGTATGACACAAACACGACATATTTAACCCGTTTATCCAAAAACATGTGGTATTTATACATGACAGGAACAAGAGGAATCAAGTAGACCATATTATAGTCTTATCAGATTCATTTAAATTAGATTAGATATGGAGCATTTAAATCAAATCACACTAGTGTACTACCCGAACAACGCCTGAAATAAATTTTTATCATTTTATTTCTTCGTGAAAAAATAATTTTATCAATAAAATTTATCTAAGATAAAGATGAAATCAATTAATAGTAAATATTGATTTTTTACAATAAAAAATATATCCATGGATGGAATGTCCATCTATACTCTAACCATAAAAGATATTTCAAATGAATTTTTTAAATGAAAATTAAAGAGACATAACACATGGAATGGTAGATGGCTTAGCTGAAACCGGTGAACGTGGTCATTACCTCTAACCCAACTTTTAATATATAGTATAAGATTAGAAATATGCGGTCCTATCAAATGAGACCTTAGCATGAATAAAAATTTGTGCCTCTGTAGTTTTGACTTTGCCAATTTGTACCCTTTTTTACCGAAATTGTCTTGCTAGTGTTGCAAAGTAAAAAGTTGATGGTGACTTTACCTACTCCCCCCCCCCCCCTAAAATTGTCCAACTTGTGCCCTTCAAGTAAATACTGTTGGAATATTTTTTACCAAAAAAAAAATGGGGTAATATGTCACGTATTTATCTATTATTTAAGTGAGGGGCACAAGATGGACAACTTTGGTGAAAAGGGATACGGATTAGAAATATCATCACTATCATAGGGGTTTAGAAATATCGATATCACAGGGGCACCTGCTAAAATACCTCATAAAAAAATTATGAATTTTAAAGGTAATCAATCTATATTTTTTATCCTTTAAAAAAAATTATATTTTTGATGAGATTACCTAATTAATAACGCCAATTGCTCGCTTTCAGGATAATAACCCCTAGTCATCTTTAAACATACAAATCAGCAACCCTGTTATACGATATTTAGGCGCATTTAAAAGCAATGGAATAGGGCGACGGTACTTTTAAACCTTGAATTAATATACAAGGCTTGGGACATCCTTGCTTCTACCTATGCCAACTCCTCGTGTGGCACTTTAACGAACTTAGGGAACGCCTAAGTCATACCACAAAACCTCCGACTCAAATCACAACTGAATTTACGCAGATGTATGAAAGTAACTCTGGTCGACCGACGACGAGGTGTGCTTTCAGACATACTGCATAAAATCTGTTACGATTTAAGAGATTTTGTGGCATAAAAAAGGCAGCCCTTGGGCTGGTTAACATGACTATGCGAGGAATTGACATGGGTGGAAGCAAGGATGCCCAAATCCTTGTTTCAAGTGCAAGTCTTCGTGACAAGATAGCGAGTAATAGAGGAGAGTACGGTAATCATGGCTAAAAAAGTAATCAACAAATATGAGGAGAAGGAGAAGAAGCCATTTTTCTTTTGTGGAGGTTGGATATCTCTTTTCACTATGGGGTATAAATAACATTACAAAATATTTGGTTCCAATTGTGTAGCTACTAGTTTAGGTAATGAAAGATATATTACTTCAAATATATAGTCAAATAGGGTATAATATAATGTAAAATGATACATTACTTCAAATACATAATCAAATAGGGTATAATACAATGTAAATGTAGAAATTGATCAAGATTGATATCTTTCCCAAATATGAGTAGAAGGATCAAATAATATGAATCTAGACCACGTACTCCCTCCTACCCACTAAGATGTCCCCCTTTCGTTTTCAGTTTTTGAGTAGCCATGTTCGGGGCTACTTCTATACCAAATGAATCGTTAAGTTGTTGTAAAAATTAGTTCTTATTCTATTCTGCATTGCATTCTACCAACACCACTTAAATTTAAGGTAAACGGGGCATTCATTTGGTCTAGAAGTAGCCCCGAACATAGCTACTCAAAAACTGAAAATAAAAGGGGGACATCTTAGTAGGTAGGAGGGTGTATATTAGGAATGTATCTTTATGATTTGATTTTGATAATTCATTTAAATTGATTTGAATGTCTTGGAAAACGGGTATGGATCCTCTAATGTTTAAAACAAACTCTATATGTTACAGTTACCAAGTAAGGATATAATTAAATATTTAATATTTTATTTGTGCATTTAAGTGACTTCTTTATTTTTTTTAATGTCCACAATAGTAAACTCTACCAACTCCATCATAAAATAATTCTAGAGGATCGCCACACTTGGAGAACTAGCTAAATTTTGTTGAATATATACCATTAAACACTAATTTCAATTTTTTTTTATAAGAGGTGATATAATTATGTAGATTGTATATAATCAGCGCAATTAACAAATTAGCAACATGTGTATTCTTAATTTCAATTCACATGTACGGAGTACATACTTTTTTATCTCAATTGATATTAAATTTATATTTCTCAATGTTCGGATTTTTATGTTTCTTAAGGTTGGATTTTCTTTAATCATCAAAGTATAATATGATATATTATATGCTATTGATAATATTATTATTCATAAGAATATTAATATTGTGCAGGAACACCAACATAAAACTAGGGCAAATTATTAGGTACCCCGGGGTACCTAGAGCTACGTTCCCCCCAACGCATGAACAGTAATGAGCGAAAATAATGAGTGAAAATTAGGAAATAATGAGTTCAAATTGAGAAATAATGAGTGAAATTTGGGAAATAATGACTGAAAATTGGGAAATAATGAGTGAAAATATATAATGACTATAAAGTGGTATAAATGAGTGAAAATTGGAAAATAATGAGTAAAAATTGAGAAATAATGAGCGAAAATTGGTTAACAATGACTGAAAATAAATAATGACTCTAAAGTGGTATATAATAATGAGTGAAAATTGAGATATAATGAGTGAAAATTAAACAATAATAATGACTGGAAATAGATGATGACTATAAAGTGGTACATAATGAGTGAAAATATGAAATATTGAGTGAAAAATAAATAATGACTATAAAGTGTTATATAATGAGTGAAAATTTGAAAATTAATGAGTGAAAATTGGTGAGTGTAAATATATAATGACTACAAATTGGTATTTAATGAGTGAAATTGAACCGGGGGGTACGTAGATCTACGTACCCCTGGAGTACCATATACCCATTGTAAAACTAGTAGTGGCTCCACATAATTAATGGTTAGCCTAGTGGTGGTGACATGCATACCATCAAGTTATCGGTCTATAGGTCTATTAATTTAAGTGTTTTGAGTAAAATGACCTTTTTTTTGTCAAGAATTCGTAGTTATGTAACAACCCTAAAATTTCGCTTCAACAAAAGTGGAAATAATTTAGAATTGTCACGTCGCAATTGATTACCAAGTCAATTGCTAGGCATAACATTCGACAATAACAATCCAAACTAAAGAAAAGAAAGCGTAAGACTTTAGATGTCGAACTACAGTTCTCAAAACTACATCCAAATTACAAAATCAAATGAAAGTTCAATTCCAACTAATGTTTATAAAATCCCCAGCATGCAAGTTGACCACTCTAGCAAGCATCCATTTCATCAAAACCTGTCAACTATGCCATCAAAGAATGACATAGGCCCCAGAACGTGGTAGGGAACGAAACAGAAAGCAGAATGTCAGCACATGCAGAGTAAGAAAACACAAAGCAAAGAACAACAAAAGATACGCGACTTGAGTCGCGTAGCTAACAAATAACAAGCAACAGTTATACGACTTATACCAATGAGTTCAGAGGATCAATAGAAAGGTGCGATAATCACCATATCAGTTACGAATTCGAACGATCTCGTTACATACATTAATTCAAGGTTGGTCTCCTACCCCGCAGCCACCACCATCTTGAACCAGCGCGAGTTAGAGTACATGTAAACAGATCTTAACGACTTGAAGTGTGCACACCCCTCTCTAGAGGGCCAAATAGGATGCGGAGCCTCTAGGAGGAAAGCCTATTAGGAAGACAATAGCTGCTCCGGCCACAAACTACCTTGATCAGAGGTATAAACAGTGACCGATCAGGGCCGCATCACAATCACTCTAGGCGGTATTCATTTATCATACGTTTTTTCATCCGTTTTAGATACATTATTCAATAGTGCATTATTTGACAATACGATTTATAAACGGCCGTAGCCGGATTTAATATTCAAGCGGAATAATACACAAAACAAGATCAATGAGACAACAAAACCACTCGGCCAAAAAGCCGAGTGGCCGAGAGGAAAAAGGAAAGGGCCGAAAGGCCTTAGGCAATCGCGAGAATCAAAAGTGAATATGCAATATCAAATCTGAATAAGGTAAATCGAGATTCAAATGGCAATACATAAAATCAATGGATATGGATTGAAATGTCAACAAAGGAATAGCATGTGATAGGCAATTGAAAGGCCAACGTTCTTAATTACCTCAAGCGCCAACCCCTTTCTTCACTTTACTCTAACATCACCTTGTCACAAGGCTAACCACACTCAATTCATCAAGCCACCAATTACATTCCTTTACCCTATCAAAGTCTAATTACAAACTACACAACCATAATTCCGTAAACGATACTAGTTGAGCACGAATTCAAACTAGGGCAGTAGTAAAGAAATAGCCATAACTTGGGGACCCAGTGTTTCAACTTGGGGAGCACCTGTCTTGTTTGTAAGGAAGAAAGATGGGTCGATGAGGCTGTGTATCGACTACAGAGAATTAAATCGTGTGACCATCAAGAACAGATACCCTTTACCCAGGATTGACGATTTATTTGATCAGTTAAAGGGTGCAAGTGTATTTTCAAAGATCGATTTGAAGTCTGGATACTATCAATTGAAGGTGGCTGACGAGGATGTACCAAAGACTGCATTCTCAACTAGATATGGGCACTATGAGTTTACGGTGATGCCCTTTGGGTTAACCAATGCTCCAGCAGTATTCATGGACCTCATGAATCGTACCTTCCGACCCTATTTGGATAAATTTGTGGTCGTGTTTATTGATGATATTCTGATTTACTCCAAGGACAAGGAGGAACATAAGGAACATTTGAGAACAGTTTTGGAGATTTTAAGAGAAAAGCAACTCTACGGTAAATTTTCGAAGTGTGAATTTTGGCTGGATAAGGTTGCATTTTTGGGACATGTGATATCTAAGGATGGATTTGAAGTGGATCCAGCTAAGATCAAGGCGGTCAAGGACTGGCCGGCCCCTAAGAATGTGTCTGAGATTAGGAGCTTTTTGGGACTTGCAGGTTATTACAGGAGATTTGTGAAGGATTTCTCAAAGATTGCTAAACCAATGACAACTTTGATGAAGAAAACCACAAGGTATAAATGGGATGAAAACTGTGAGAAAGCTTTTCAGACTCTAAAGGAACGGTTAACCACGGCTCCAGTGTTAGCACTACTTGATGAGAAGATACCGTACGAGGTGTATACTGACGCTTCAAAGAACGGATTGGGATGTGTCCTTATGCAGAACAGGAGAGTAATCGCCTATGCGTCTAGGCAACTCAAGAGTTATGAGGAAAACTATCCGACCCATGATTTGGAGTTAGCAGCGGTGATTTTTGCGTTGAAATTGTGGAGACACTACTTGTTTGGAGTGACTTTTAAGATCTTTTCTGACTATAAGAGTTTGAAGTACATATTTACTCAGAAGGAGTTGAATATGCGACAGAGGAGATGGTTGGAGTTGATCAAGGACTATGACATGGAGATACAGTATCATGAAAGAAAAGCCAATGTTGTGGCTGACGCTCTAAGCAGGAAGTCTCTGCATACAGTGCAATTGATTGTTCAAAGAGAGAAATTAAGGAACGAATTTGTCAACTTTGGAGTTCAGTTGACAGAACCAGGATTAAACCCAGGAACAACTACGATTGAGAATGATTTATTTGATGAGATCAAGGGATTACAAGAATCTGACAAGGTGATAATGGACAAGATGGCAAAGGAGCCTGAGTTGTTCAAAAGAGGTGAGGATGGATTGATTCGATTTCAGGAAATGATTTGTGTACCTAGTAATGAGGCATTGAGGAGTAAGATTTTGACAGAAGCTCATGCCAGCAAATACTCAGTACACCCAGGTGGAGATAAGATGTACCAAGATTTGAGAAAGGTGTTTTGGTGGTCAGGAATGAAAAAGGATGTGGCCGACTTTGTTTCTAGGTGTTTGGTTTGCCAAAAGGTTAAAAGTGAACACAAGAGACCCCAAGGTAGATTACAACCCTTACCAGTGCCGGAATGGAAATGGAGTTCCATATCCATGGATTTCATTGCTGGATTACCCAGGACGCCTAAGGGCAACAATATGATTTGGGTAATAGTAGACCGATTGACGAAATGCGCACATTTTATACCATGAAGGACACATGGAAGAAGAAACAGTTGGCTGATGCCTACATACACAACGTGTTGAGACTCCATGGTACACCAAAGGAGATTGTGTCAGATCGCGATGCACGTTTTGTTTCTCGATTTTGGAAGAAATTGCAAGAAGCTTTAGGTACAAAACTTCTTATGAGTACTGCGTTCCACCCAGCGACAGATGGTCAGACGGAGCGTACGAACCAAGTATTGGAGGATATGTTGAGGGCTTGTGCCTTGCAGTATCAAGGAGGATGGGAGGACAAGCTAGATTTGGTTGAGTTTTCCTACAATAACAGTTACCAAGCCTCAATAAAGATGGCACCATATGAGGCTCTGTATGGAAGAAAATGCAGGAGTCCAATTTGTTGGAATGACATAAGTGAGACAGTAGTCTTGGGTCTAGACTACATCGAGGAGATGACAGAGCAAGTAAAATTGATACATGAAAGGCTCAAGGCTGCACAGGATCGACAAAAGAGTTATGCTGACAAAACTCGCAGCCATATAGAGTTTGCTGAAGGTGATATGGTGTTGTTGAGGGTGTCACCTACTAAGGGTGTTATGAGGTTTGGAAAGAAAGGGAAATTGAGTCCTAAGTTTATTGGACCATACAAAGTGATTAAGCGCATTGGGGAAGTCGCTTATGAACTGGATTTACTTGCGAATCTTGATAAAGTTCACAATGTTTTTCATGTTTCTCAACTCAGACGTTATGTCAGTGATCCGTCGCATATTTTGAACCCAGAAACCATTGAGTTGGATGAAACTATGACCTATGAAGAAGCACCACTGAAAATTTTGGACACTAAGGTGCGAAAGACTAGACGAACAGAAACGACTATGGTAAAGGTATTGTGGTGTAACAATAATGTTGAGGAAGCTACTTGGGAAGTAGAGTCGGTTATGCGTGAAAAGTACCCTCACTTGTTCGATTAAGGTACTTCGGTTCAGGACGAACCTTTATTTTAAGGGGGATGAGAACCCTGAGCGTTTTACTTTTGACTATTTTGTGTGATGTGATTGATATTTTGATGATTGTGATTCATGTGATTTCTGATTCTTCTTTCTGTGGTTGATTGCTTCATGCCTCAACTACAATGCCTTGCCACATTTCTTATCTTTTCATACTCTTATTTCGTATTTCGACTTGAGCATATTTCTATGTTCACGTCCTACCATTTTCGAATACTCTTGTTACCTTGTGATCAACGTTTTAGAGTGGAGCGTGTCTTTTAAGGATGGGTTTAAAGATTCGGGACGAATCTTTGTTTTAAGGAGGGAAGACTGTAACACCCCGTATTTTTGAGATGTTTATTTATGGAAGTTTATAGAGAATGGTCATTTTGAGGGTGTTTAATTCTATTTTGGGAAATTAGAAGTTTACTTTCCTAATTTAGCTAATCTCCTGATTAGGTAGCCCAATTACTTATTTACCGTAAACCGTCTTACCTAAACCCGTCTTTTAAGCTCCCACCATAAACTATAAATACAAACCAACCCCAAACCCTTTTCCCTCATTGTACCGTCGCCCAATAGAAAGAAGAGAGAAGAGAAGAGAGAAAGAGCCGCGGGAAGAGAAGAGAAGGAGAAGAAGAAGATGCGCCCGCCCGAGGACCGCCTTCGCCGCCGCCAGCCGCCCTAGCCCATTTTCCGAGCCCTTTTTCTCTTAGTTTTGGAATCAAGAGTTGTAAGTTTCTAAGCCTTAGTGTGATTTTCAGATTAGGGCATTGTTATTATTCATGTTATTTGAAGTCTAGACATGAATTAGATGATGATTAATTGTTGTTGGGTTTATAATTGAGTTTGATTATGTTTTGAATGCATGAGGAGTTAAGTTTATGGTTAGGGTTCATATGATTGGAGTTTATAATGAGTTAATCATGATTTTATGAATGGAATTGAGTAGTAATTGAGGGGATTGATTATTATGATTTGTTGAGCATGCTATTATAATTTGGGGATGTTCTAGGATGTTTTAAGAGTGAAAATTATATTCTGTCCAGATCTGATTTTACCTGGAATTGAGTGTTATTATGATGGTTTTGATGATTCGATGACGGGATTATGTTGTTATTGTGATGGGGTAAGTGCTGTGCGAATTTGGTGATAAATGGAGATAGTTTGGATGGTCTACTGATGTCTTTTGTGTTGTTGGAAGTATTGTTTGGTAATTTAATATTGTTGATGATTTCTAGAATCTGTGTTCAAGGAAGTACCCTTCTAAGTCTTGTGTTGATTTGTGATTTGCTAGAAAGGGTAAGAACGTTGGTTACAATCCCAACCACGATGACCAATTCTCTAAACTATTCTCCCTTAAACTAATCTTGCTTTGATGATCTTTTACTCACAGATTAATCATATCATTATCTTTTATTCCTATATCGATCTTTGTATGATCTAACCTTGCAGCTAAGCCCTTTGTTTTCCTTCCCGGCCCTTCGGCTTCCATGTGACCGGCACGGCCTCTCGGCCGGCTCGGCCTTTCTCGGCCACTCGGCGGTTTCTTGGCCGAGTGTGCTTGTTGCCTTCTTCTTTTGCTTCGATAATATTATCTCATGATTCTAGTGCTTGTGTTGTGAATTATAAATATGTTAAGAAGATGATATCGTAAGATAATGATTGTGACTAATGTTAATGATTATGATTATTGATGATGTCGACTTTTACCACCTAGAGTAAGGTGTCTCGACGTAGATCGGTCACCTGTGTACCTTCTTTATGAGGGGAGTCTTTGGTCGGTTCGCTACCGGCTTCCTATTTGGCTTCCTCCTAGGGGTACGCATCCTACTGGATCCCTAGAGAGGGGTGTGCACACTCTGAGTCATTAGGGGTCGTTTATGGTACTCTAACTCGCATTGGTTCGAGATTGTGGTGGCTGTGGGGTAGGAACCCGTCCTTAATGAATGCTAATATATATTGTGATTGCTGAACTCTTATCGTTGTGATGATTAAAGTTAATGATGTAACGGTAGCTTGTTATTTGTTAGCTACGCGTCTTCAGGCGCGTATCTTCTGTCTTTCCATTCCTTTGTTGTTCTTACTCAGCCTGTATGCTGACGTTCTTATTCTGGTTCGTTCCCTACCTTATTTCTGGGGCCTACGTCATTCTCGATGGCGTAGTTGACAGGTTCTGTTGATGATGTGGATGCTTGGTTGAAGAGTCGTCTGCATAATGGGGATTTACATAAACACTATTTATTTTATATTTCAGTTTGATTATGTAATTTAAGACTAGCTTGAGAATAGTAGTTCGACATTTGTTAAAGACTTCCGCTGTTTCCGTTTTAATTAATAATGTAATCGAATAAATAGTCTTGCAATTGACTTGGTAGTCAATTGCGGCGTGACAATTCTAAATTTACTGCAATTATATTTGAGTCAAATTTAAGGGTTGTTACATTTGGTTATTCATAGGAAGTTACTACTATGTTGGGAAAACAGGGTTATTTTGAAGGGGAGAACCGCGATAATAGAGAAGGCAGTAGAAGAAATATTTTTTTTATTGACTCTCATTAGTTCTAATGATAATACAACTCTTTAAATAATAAGAAAACAAGCCAAACCTTAAGAAAATGGAAGGGCATAACGTACAAACTCAAAATCAGTTCATCCACTAAATTATATATTTATATATCACTAAAAATCAATAATATTTTACAAGAAGTTGGTGGGGAGTCGAGATACGATCTGAACCCCCACAACCTTTGCTATGGAAAAACCAATCCTATTAAATATATGAGCTGCAGCCTGCGCACCGATATCATGCGTCCTGGAGAACTGTTGGATCCGCTTAAGTAGAGCAACAACTATGGGCTCCAACTCCCCCAAAGAGGAGAAAAAGAAGGGAAGGAAGTCATAACCCAAAGCAGCGCACCTAGCCTCATACTTAGCACGCTTACGATCGGCCGCTTCCCGCACCACCTTACCTGGTTCGAAATCAGTCATTCTCATCCGAGTCAAGGGCTATGACCCAGTCAAATCGACGCAAACGTCGCGCCCTCTGTCCCAAGAATAAAGCAGCATGTCTGCTGGGCGAAGAGGTCGGCCATCAGCACCAATCATACCAATATCAACCTCCTTTCCAGCTGAAATCCCTAACCGATAACAGATATCAACCAGCGTGTCACGAACAGCATTATGTTGATGCTTGACGCCAACCAATCTTGTACACGAAACAGCATGATCCACTAATAATCTAATTAATAGGAAATTAAACCCACTAATAATTAAAGTCTAGCAAACTTTGACCATCATTTTTTGGAGCATGTACATCAACATAATATACCCCTGACTAGTATATACTTCATACAAAAAATACAGAGAGACATCAAAAAGATTATAAAATAGCACGGAACAGTAAGCAAGGAGATAACTATAAGTCTACGCTTACAACTCCACTTCAAATTTCGCCTAAACCCACCAAATTGTTTCAAACAGCCATCGGGGAAATGAAGAAGAAAAAACACATGAAGGAATAACAATAGCTAGGCGCCTAGGCATTACACATGAAGTCATGAACACAAGACAAGAATCAAAATTTAAGGAAAGAGGCACGTCTTGGCAAAGAAACGAAAGGGTCAGTCAGATTCAGATAGGATGGTACTGACCATTGGGGCCTGTTTGTTGAGAGGGATAAATGATAAGTCAAGTGGGTCATGTAATCTCCTCTTCCCCAATCTCACTCCAATTTGCCAAACAGCCCCTTATCCAACCACATAATCTTTGGTACTTTACAATAATTTTTGTGAAGGTAATTTGTTTTTTTCTCCACTGCCTTCTTGTCTGCTTTATTATAATTGCACTGCTCTCTTTCATACCTGGCTCAGCTGCCCTGCCTGTAGAATCTTCGGCCCTTGGGGCTCCTTGAAGCAAAAGCCCTCAAACATTGCATCTACACGCCTTCTCTCATGGGTCACATCTAATTATGCACTTAGCCCCACTTTTAGGCTTTATCCATTTCGGATTATGGTACTACATTCTTACCCTCTAAACCGCTACTTTAAATATCGGTGAGCAGTGTGAAAATAATTGATTTCTCTTACATAAATCTCGAATAACACTCTCTAATATATCGTCTGAAGATCTACAAAGACAAATAATATGGATGACTATTTACAACTCTGAGTTTATGATCGATAACTAGTTGAAACATTAAGACATGATAATCATAATGTACGTTTGAAACCTGTCAACATCAAAATTGCCCTTATATTTTACTCCATTTAACAATAAGAAAAGAATTAGCACACTAATACTGATATAGTAATAGAGTAGGAAACAATTATTCAAAATGCCGAAAGGGTTTAATTAGCAAGTATAAATTTGAAAATATCCATTTTAACACTACTTTTCTAAACAATTATATATGAGAAATTCTACTCGAAGGGTTCACTTAGTCTATGTTATGGTACAAGTGCTTTGAAGTTTGAATCATACTTGGTCAAATGCATGGGAAGATCTAACGAGATGTAGACTATGGAACTTGCTAATTTGAAGAGACCCGACATTAACATTTAACATAATATTTACATAAGATTTGGACCAAATGTTCAAAAGATAATAATAATATAGAATATAAATGACCTTTAAAAAATGCCAAAGGCCAAAAAGCAAAGTGACACATGTGCTATGTGGGAAGCTTTAAAGAAAAGATTATCCCAAAAAACTCTCATTTTCATTTCCTCGTAATTTCTCCTTTGATAGCTACAAAGGTACAAGAGATCGTCGCACGTGATAACATCCGGCGCCGTGTCCTCTCGCACAATCTCATTGTACATTTTCCGCATCACAACTTTATTTTTCAATGTATATTGTATTATTATTAACAACCCCCAACTTATTCCTCCCAAAGAGAGGTGTGTAGTTCTTAAGAAATGAATAAAAACTGTGTAACTAATTCAGCTCATACTCCATTCTTTTTAATTCGAAAAGCAATTTGTTCGGTTACTAGATTATGCTCCGTATATGTAAGCTTTTAATCAGATATTAAGGAGGCGAAATGAACATGATGATATCAAGAATCTTTAGATGTTAATTTAACATGTACTCAGACATTACTTACATGATATGAGTTTGACACGTCATACAGCCTATATTTGTCGTTTGCGTATTGGAGTATAATTTTTGTACTCTGTACCCAGAAATTTGGCCATTCCTATGTGATTTGGTTCGATTAATTAATGCCATTTAGTTAACTCACTTTTGTTTAACATACACCATGCAATTTCATTGAGGTTTTTAGAATTGATAAAAAAAAAAAAGTCATAGTTGAAATAAAATCATATTGACAATTACAATAAATGAAAATAAGTACTCCCTCCATGCCAAAATATATGACGTTTTCAAGTTACGAGACAAGTTTTGACTTTCAATTTCATGAAAAAATATCTTGTCAAAAATTATAAAAAGTATACCATTGGATTCGTTATGAAATATACTTTCACATGATCATAATTTCATAATTTTTACCCTTATATTTTGAGAGATATCGAAGGTCAAAGAAGTGTCTCGTAACTCGAAAACGTCATATATTTTGAAATGGAGGGAGTATTTCTCTAGTCCTCATTTCATGGTGATTTGTGGAATATTCGAGTTCTGACTTGTGAGCGAGTTTTAGTTTGATCTTTTAACCGTGGTTATATCGATGTTAGAGGGCAAAATGTTCACCTAACACTATAATTTCCGCTAGCATGATGACATTAAGATTAGTATTTTGAATTATAACCAATAGATTGTTTGATAATGGTAACTCAAAAAGTATTAAAAAAAAAAATGTTATGCATGCAAAGCATTGTCAAATCAGTGATGTCTTCTAGTCCTTGTTATGAATTATCGTTACCATTAAATTATTCAAAAAAAATATACAACCTCACTAAAGTAATTAGTACTAATCCATAAAATCAATCAAGTTAATTAATTAATCAATAATAATCAAATCATCTGGTCCTAGTCACCGGCGGTAACAAAAACCGGCCACCATCGCCGCTGACATCAAACCCAACCGCCCTACATTTCACCGGAAAACCACTCACAACCGGCGACGAAACCGGCGGCGCCATATGGCTCGTACTCCGGCGGTACGGACCAAGCCACTTCATCTGCATATACCGATTCTTCCTCCACGGCGGCAAAGTTAAGCCGTTGATCTTCATCGACCTCCTCGCTTCGTCGCACATTAACCGTAGGATCTTCTTCGTATTTTCTGGCTTCCCGACGAAGATTCGCGGCAAAGAATTCCTCAACAAGTTATAACTCTCCGTCTCGCGTGCGATCTCGAACTCGCCGGAAAATTCGGCGTCGATAATGTACCTGACGTTATTTTCCGGCGAGATTACGTCGAGAAATTCGTAGTTTCCGGCGGTTAGGTTTCCGGAGGAGGACCACTTCGCCTTACATACGCCGGCGTTGTAACCGATTTCTCGGAGATACGCCATCAAATTCCGGTGAAACATCGCCTTGTTACTCTTCCTAAAGAACGAGAAAATTTCCACCGCTTTAGTAACGTGTGTGAGAAGCTGGTTCTTAAAACCATCCGCATTGTTCCACGCCGTCGGATTAATCACGTTGTTAATCAACGCCGTTGGATCCGACTGGGTGAACTCGTCCGAGTCAGAATCGGACTCGCACTCCCTACTCGTCGGTGCCTGCTTCCTCGTCTCATTATTATCCGCCGTGGACTCGTTTTCTAGAAAATTCTGAACGAGGTATGATAAACACGGCGAAGACGGGGACACGACGTCGTATTCGCCGTCGTGTTCGCTTCCGCTACTACTACTACTAATACTACCACTACTAGTACTCATCAACCCAAAAATCCTGGCTCGCACTTTCTCATTAAAAGGATCACTCACTCGTCTATTACTTGCCATTTTAGGAAAGAAATGAAAACCAACAAAAATATTGAATTTGGACAAATGTGGAGGAGGTTTATAAATTGTGAAATGATGAGAGTTTAGGTAAGAAAGAAGAGAAAAAATGGGTTTATATATAAGGGTGGAAATGATGGGAATATTCGAGGAATAAATAAAAGAGGAAAAGAGAGAAGGGGGAGTTTATCCGGTATTATTTGGAAGAGTGGCTTCTTTGAGAAGGAGGTTGTTTAGGAAGAGGAAGGGGGGATATCCCCTTTTAAATGTGGGAAAAGGGTAAAGAGGATTTGAAGGGGCATATGAGCATATCCTTACGGTATAAGGGCAGTTATTACTTATAACAAGAGGTGGGTGTGGTGGACGGGCTACATTTTTGGGACTCATGGACCGAAAATACTATCGTACACCCGGGGGTGATACCCCCAGGTGACGTCATGCTGATGTCAGCCTTTGTTTTCAATTTTTTTTTTTTTTTTTGTATTTTGTATTTTGTTTGAGTAAATAAAAATTAAAACCTATACATAATACTAGTATCTCCTAATCTCACGCAAGAAACTGTTGTAGCTTCTCTTTTCAATTTAATTTTTTTTAGGATTTGTTTTTAAGTTTGGCTGCTAAATTACTTTCACATTAAAAAAAAAAAAAAAAAAAAAAAACTACTTTTGTTTTTCTTTTATATTATTTCCATTACTTACATCAAACTTTAGTTTGAAATCTAATTGACATTATTCTTTTAACTAAACCTCCGTAATATCTAACAAGTCGAGTCTAATGTCGGTCTCGGTGATATAGAACACCAACATATAGAAAAAGGGTTGAAGTTGTAATACAACTTTAAGTTTCGTATAGTTTGCAAACCTTGTCTCCAAGCTAAGGCTTACCCGGTATATATTCAAAATGAACGAGTATCTATCAATTATTATTATTATTGAGAATCAATGTGCATTCAGTAAAACAATAAGCATGTGTACAAATGAAGTGACTTTTGTACAACTCTTAATAAGCATATTAAAAATCGAATTGATAGGTAGTATAGAATTTCAAACACGAAAAGTAATGAGCTTATAATCAAAATCACTGAGTATATATAAAATAATAATGAGTATTACACAAAAATTTAAATAATAATCAGTTTACATGGGAAATTAACAAGAATTACAAAAAATTAACAAGCATGTGTAAAATTCGCTGATGTTCTAATAACTTGTAGCCTTGTCTCTAAATCTGAGCCTTGTATGTTACTCTTTGACCTCCTTTTCCTTTGACAATCGTATGTCATTGCCGTTAGTTTGATTTCTTCGATCTCCTGCATACTCGTATCGAGTAGGCAGTGAAAATTAATAAATATATATAAATATTGAGCATTTAGTAAAAATTGATGAGTATCTAACCATAATCAATGAGCATTTAACAAAATTAACGAAATTTGTCGATCAAGATTATAAAACTTTTGACGAGTACATCACCAAAACGTATTTAGCTAGTAAAGAAAATTAATGGTTTGATTGGTGAAAATCACAACTAGCGAACTAGTATGCTCTTGTTAAAACTAATAGCTAGCAATGTAACCAAAGTTAGTAAGCATAGTGATGTCAATAAAATGAAATTAGTCACACAACGTCAAATTCACAGAGTATTTGACCACAAGTGAAGCTAAAGAGCATATGCTTAAAATCGATGAGCATGTACCCAAAATTACTGAGCATTTCACATTAAACTAACGAACAAACGAGCATTCACATCAGTGATCAAACAAATGAGTACATATTAAAAATTCAATGAGCATTAGTGTTAAACTAACGAGCATTGGCATCAAATCGACGAGTATTATAACAAAAATAAGTTAATGAGTATTTACTAAAAATGTATGAGTATTCAACAAAATTTAATGAGCATTAGAAACTATTAGACGTTTGGGTAATAACAGTGCATTTAAACCTAATGAGCATTATTAAAAATGTAATAGGCATTCACGTTAAACTAATGAGCATTCATGTTAAAATAACGAGTATTGGTATCAAACTAACGAGTATTACTAATTATTAGATGTGAAGATAAGTGCGCATTATATGAGAAATTTTTCGAGTAGCATTTATTAAAAACGTAAGAGTTTTCTCCAAAATATAACGAGCATAATTGAAATGATTATTAGAAAGGTAATAAAAAATGAAATTATTAAACCTAACGAGTATTTAGATCAGACAAATGAGTATTCATATCAAATTAACGAGCATACAACACCAAAATAACGAGCAAATTTAATGAAACCAACATTACATAAAAAATACGTGCTCATTACATTACATACAATTTATATTTCAAATTAACGAGCATACACACTAAACTGACGAGTATTCATATCGAAATAATGAGTATACACATAAAACGAGCATTTAAGTTAAACTAACCAGTATTGGTATCAAACTAACGAGCATCCATGTTAAATTCGAAATTTTGTAGAATAGTACACAATGAATTCTATTGCTTAATAATGCTTATTAAAATTTGATACTTGTATGTATAATTTCAAGAATTAAAACAGACCACAATACAATTTCAATTATCGAATCATAGCGAATTCTAGTGTTATATCAATAATAGCGAATCATTTAAAACTAATGAGTATTCAGATTAAACTAAGTAGTATTCATATCAAAATAACGAGTATACCCTTTAAACTAACGAGCAATGTTAATGTAACAAAATACTGATATCGTATTAAAAATGAAATTAATGAGCATTTATTAAAAACGTAAGAGTATTCTGCAAAATATAACGAGCATGATCGAAATTATTAGAAAGGTAATAAAAAATGAAATTATTAAACCTGACGAGTATTTAGATCAGATAAATGAGTATTCATATCAAATTAACGAGCATACACACCAAAATAACGAGCAAATTTAATGAAATCGCATTACATCAAAAATACGTGCACATTACATTACAAACAGTATATGTTTCAAATTAACGAGCACACACACTAAACTGACGAGTATTCTTATCGAAATAATGAGCATACACAAAAAACTAACGAGCAAATTTAATGTAATGAGCATTCATATTAAATTAACAAGCATTTAGGTTAAACTAACGAGTATTGGTATCAAACTAACGAGCATTCATGTTAAATCCGAAACTTTGTAGAAATGTAGAGCACTACAAAATTAGACATTAAAAATGTATAATTTCAAGAATTAAAAACAGTTCCAAATAAAATTTTAATTAATATTAACAAACTGACCTTTGAGTAGTACAAAATTTAGTGTTGATGAGCTCTTTTGATGCTTAATCTTGAGTATTTGATAATTGCCAAAACAGTTTTTTTTTTTTAAATTATTTCTTTTATTAATTTTCTGCTGATGTCAGCAGGATGTCAGCCCGGAGGTAGTACCCCCGGGTATATAGTATAGCAACTACGGTTTAGAATAAAGGTTTCGTGTGTTGGCACGTGCTTCTTGGGTGACCTTAATCGTCATTCTCACTTTGCACTTGAGACAACGAGTAATGTATTTCCCCTCTTGTTTGATTTCTGAAGTTTCGATAATTTTTGAGCTCGCTCTAATTTGTAATACGATTATAATATTTCCGGTGTATAGATCAATTGATTTATTCGTGGATTTTATACAATTAGTGCATATGAAATATACAAAAATCTTGAGCACAAACTACAAACCAATTTAGTCAATTGGTCATATGGCATTATGGCCACATAAAGGTTTATAAAATGGGGGCATTATGACGAAATATACGTATATAGAATGAAAATCATACGGAGTAAGTTTTATCTTTCTTAGACAAGTCTAGTCAATATTAATACAGTGTATACATGCGGTTGTTTCAATCGAAGAAAATCAAAGCTCGACTTTTTACATGGTGGAACCACACTTTTTATAGAAGAACAATTCTATTCGTGTGCATGAAGTTGAACTCATGATCTCTTCATTTGGTTGACGAACACTCCAGTCATAAGATTGAGACATACTCCTTCGATTCTCTTGTATTTTCATAACTTTGGTTTGATTGCTTCTCACATATTCAATTCGAACCAAATGATAATCGTCTACCAGCTTATCAGTTATCAAAATTTGATTTAATGCTACATTATTATGTGATGTATGTTAATTTAATACTAAACTCACGCGATTTTTCTATTTTTATTAGTTTCGATTCGTGAACTTATACTCTTATAGCCCACCCTTTCAAGTAGGCCTGATAGAATTAGCCCGGACTAGAACTAGACACGATTTGAAACCTAACTTAATCACGAACATTGCACCCCAAAATCTTATCTAATTCAAAATTTACCCCAAGATTAGTGAGACGGAGAATTATAATAACTCGACCTGAACTCACATGCACCTGAATTCAGCCCAAAATAACCCGAGCGTATCAACTAAATATGTTTTTAATTTCGAATATTCAATTAGCAACATATGAGAAAAACCCGATCTAAATAATCCCTCCGATTCCTATGCTGGGCTTAGGTTCCTCTCACGAAACCCGGTCCACTTACATAGCTCAGGACTATTAAGACCTGTTTGATTCAACTTCAGTAACAATATATTCAATTTAGATTAGTTTCATTCAAATCACATCACATTAATTTAATTCAAATCAAATATCCAAATAAAAATCAATGTGTCGAGTCTACATCTTGTTATTACTTCGTCTAAATTATATTAATTTTCCAAAAGATTAGTATATGATCAAATCAAATTAAACTCAATTTTAATCAATTCATACATTCAAATCTAATGTGATAAATTAGAAAATTCGGATCTAAACCAATAGTAAGGTATCTAAAAAAAAATTCGGATTTTGGATTATCAATTGATTAGCAAAGTAGCAAATGCGTCAATAAAAAGAGTACTCGGGAAGAAAGTAAAAAATAGGCATGAGTCATGGATTAGGTGGGTCTGGCTCTTGGCGAGAGTGAAGGGCGATAGTGATTGGTCGAATTCAGAAGTTATTGGATTGGATGAAATTTCAGGGGTCCCACGTGTGTGGCTCGTTTCCCCAGGAGTTACGCCAAATGGCATAAGTCAATTGTGCGGATTTCGAGAGGATTATTCCCCTTAACAATCTTTGATTACCCAGTAAATCTTTGCTCAGAAAACGTTGATCATGCATTAAGCTAACATCAAAATTTTAAGGATCTACTCTATATCACATTGTGGGACCCCTTATCACCAATTTAGTCTTTGCTTGATTATCATCTTGTTTAATCTAATCGGATTAGACCCTGCATGATAGAACTGTATCTTTCTAATTTGATTTGAATGAATTTGATCTGATTTTATTGACTCTGATCTGATGAAATCTTATTTGAAAGACTCTGATCTGATTTGAATGCATCTGATCTGATCTGAATAAAATTCGGGATTAGTGTTAAATATGTTATGATCAAATTACTTAAATCTGATCTGATTTGAATGCCTCTGATCTGATTTGAAAGTCTCTGATCTGACTAAATTTGATTTGAATAATTCTGATCCAAATTTAATAAAAATTATCTGATCTGAATATTCAGTTTATTAAGACCCTGTGCGATTCAACTTATTCAACGGTGTTTTCAAATCAGATCAGATTTATTCAAATCAAATCAAATCAAATCAGTTTTATTCAAATCAAATCAAATCAGATCAGAAATATCCGAATAACAATAAATGAATCTAGTCCATTTCTAGTTATTAATTCGTCTAATTGCAGTTAATTTATCAATTAATTCAGTTCAGATCAAATCAAATCAAATTTATTCAAATCAAATCAAATCAGATCAGTTCAAATCAAATCAAATCAAATCAGATCAGAAAAATGCAGTCCAATCGCACAGGGCCTAAGTCCTATCATACAGGGCCTTACTTTACCTTATTTAACATACAAGAAAGACTATGAAATCCAAATATCTGATTGATACTAGGTGAATGCTAAAATAGTATGTAGTTGAATTCCGAAATGTTAGCTGAAAATTAAAATAATAACTGCAATAGAGCTGAATCTTTATAGTTGATAGAGATAGGGGTCTTGGCAAAAAGAGATCATATATATAGTAGCTGAGGTACATTTTTATTTAATAAATAAATGAGGGTAAATTAACTAAGAATAAACTTATGATAAGTAGCTTAAACTTTAATAAGTTACATGGATATTTAAGCTAGTCGTGTTACCAAACAAACTTATATGATCAAAGAGTTTAAAAAACTAGTCAAATAAGCTATTTTGGCAGAATAAGCTAACTTATTGTGCATACCAAACATAGTCTTACATTCATGTTAACCTCGACAAGGGCTACGGGCAACTCCAAAAAACTTGGTGTGCGTGGATACGTATTATATAGTGTACTCCGTATATTTTATATATCTATATTGTTCTAACTTAAGAGATGGACAGTGGACAAATTAAAAGAGTATCCTATTACGTGTCGTATCTTGCAAATATGAAATCCGTATGCACTAAAAGTCCTCTCTGATCAATTTCCTTTAAACCGAGAAAATACGTACAATAAATTAAAAAAGAAAGAAATTAAACGTAAATTGGAGTTAAGTTTAGTGATGCAACATGCAAGTTTTATTCTATCCTAATATTGTACCTCCGGAAGAGACTAGCTAATACGGAGTACTGGAGTAGCATAATAATGTTTGGCTTGTATGTTTAGCTTCTTCGCTGGCTAAACCATGTTGTTAGACCACTTGCTTGCTTTTGTTCACAGCTCAGTTTGTTTTTAAAGTATAATTGCAGGAGTATTAAAGCCTCCACATTGGCTCTTGGTGCAAACAACGAACCAAAATGTATGTTCATTAATATGGTTGGACGCCATATCAAAACTTTACGGGACATATTGTACATTTGTGCTACATACACCCGCACACGGGAATAGAGGTAGATGGCATACAGCCTAATAAGTGACAATCATTATCCGCAGATTAATTGCAAATTGGTCGAATAACCTAGCAAACTTATCAATGAGTCTTCTTTTTTAAATCCAGTAAATGTAGTGACAATCGTTATCCAACAATTTATTGCAAATTGGTCGAATATCCTCGTTAAGCTTATAATCCAAGTACATATTTGTAATGCAACAACCCAAAAGTTACTAGTATTATATTAAAATTTGTCTCAACTAATTTTAACATCGAGTTTTTAGACAGTTAGTCAGGTGATACTCTAGATTTGTCATTTGATGTGAACAATTGTACAATGTTGAGGGTACGTAGCATGCATGTGGCATTAGTTTAGATCTCTTGATTTCGGTTGTTATGTTAGATCATGTTCTATAAGGTAGGGTTGGTCTCAGGTCGGTTTCTATTATTTATATTTAGTGTAGTTCGATCAGCCACAAGTTGAATGAATCGAAATTGAGTTAAATCAATGACTAGAAATCATGTTGGGATGGATGCATGTATGTAAAATTTGGATCGGATTTGGGACGAATATATTGGGTCTTGTCAATTACAATTGTCATTGGGATTGCATCATGCATGAACATATACAGTAATAACAGAAATCATACTCCGTATGCAGTAATAGTATACAAAGTGGTGAACCTCAGAAAATCATCTGAATTTTACGATTTTCTTTTTGAATAGAAGAGTTCATTCCCTCAACGTTTTTGAAACAATATAATTCTGATGAAATTTGACATGGCAAGAATAATCAAGATGCATGCCTTGATCAGCCAAATCTAGAAACCGTGTGTAGTATGTATGTAAAGGGTAAGTGAGTTATATAATATTTGAATGAAATTGATATTGCAGTTTCTTTATCATATATACGACCTTATCTAGATCTATCAGTGGCAACATAAAGATTGTGCCCTTATCTTTAGAACTCTAGCTAGTCAAAATAATGATGAAATTGGGTTTTATAATCAAACCTTGATTAAGACTTGTTTATCATACAACGTAACATGGACACTATGCGTTAGATTGGCATGCTTGACTACTCGGTCGCAACTCGCAACTCGCAACTCGCAACCCCATTTTCGGATGTCCAATGTCTGCTTTTAAAATTGTTTCTATAAAGGTCAAGTGACCCTTTGTACCACTGTACGTGACCTTAGATTGTTTTTCTATTTTTTGGACCAAAACAATATTATTTACATTAGAATATACATTCGCAGCCGTGGTTGTTTCACTACCACGGGTATTCCCTAGAACTTCGTCTCTTCAAGAGCAATTGTTTTGCAAGAACCATTATAGAGTTACATATAAGAAAATGCTCATGTAGTACCATTACGCTTCGCTACTACTACCAAGCGACAACGCTAGTGGCCAATACGCCCGCTGCCCACCATAGGTTGAGGCGCTTCACCGTCAAAACGAGTATTATTTACACCTTACCTCAGTCCTCATTATCATTTGGACAAATAGTTGAATGGCACACAATGTGTGCCCTGAGATAAGGGGTGTACGGGCACTTGTATATTCAAGTTTTGAGAAAAAATAGTGATTCCTAAAACGATCATATCTAAGGAAACTGATGAAAAAGCGTAAGAACAGGAACTCGAATTTCTCGAAAGAAAATTAAACCATGAGAACCAAAGAAAGCTGGAAAAGATGCCCAAAACACCATTCGACTAATGAAGTGCACACTCTGATAAATGTAACAAGGCATATGATTTACACACCAACAAAAAATAGTTCTACAGCCTTAGCTGATTGTCTACGGACTACTGGTCTAACTATGATGCAACTTCTCACTCAATTAAGTACCCCTAGGCAAAAACTATTCCTCCAAAAAATTACTGGCAAAGGTGTCTTCTGTTTTAAGACTTTACGGAAGTACTAGGCGCAGATGTGGTAGCAGCAACAGTAGGCGCAGGAGCAGGAGCTGAATTTCGATAGCCTCCATAAGAGCGGCCACCTCTTGCGCCTCCAGAGCGGCCACCTCTCGGGACATAGCGGCCACCTCTTGAGCCTCCATTGCCAGAGTAGTTACCTTGTGGTCGGTTATCACGAGGTCCGTCGAAGTTACCTCTTGGTGCAGAGTGGTCACCAGCAGAACGGGCAGGTGGGTTCATAGCTGGTGTAGAGGGCTCAGGGGCTGGCTCACTAGTAGCAACTTCGCCAAGGCGAGGAAAGTCTTCTTCTTTTGGAAGTTTCACAGTTCTTGAAACATCACGAGAAGGGAACTTACCGCCAAAGTTGCCATAGTCTCTGTCTCGCCCCCTTACACCACCAGGGTATCTAAATATTCTCGCTACTCGAGCAGCCTGCGCAGAGTTTAATGATCAGTATGTGATGCATAAAATAATTTGTTGACACACATAAAACAACAGAATGAACCATGAGGGCAAGTACTTACCACTGGATTACTGTCCTTCTCAGAGCTATCACTCTTCTTTAGACTCTCCTCTGATGACTAAAGAAACCAGATACATAGCGTTAGATAGTGTTCGATAACCTGCTACTCTACCTAAACAGACAAATGTTACACAAAATTACACAGTTTACACTTACAGAATGGGCAAGGACAGATTTCCCTGCAAGCACAGATTTTCCCTTTGGCTTCTCTCTCTCGATAATCTACAATGACGCAAACGGAATTCAATTATTATATATATAGTGAATGATCGCAAACCAACATGTCAGAAGAGAAGGACAAGTAGAATCAGAGTCCAAACTCACCAATACTTCCTCAGGAAGCTGCTTTTTCGAAACGAGTTTCATGTTTTCGAGATCCTTGTCAGTAGCCACCACTCTCGTTGTTGCTTCCTCCTTGCGAGTAATTTCTTCTAACTCTTGTTGCTTCTTCTTCCATACTTTCCTTTCGTATTCAGCAAGAGTCATTTTCTTAGCTTCCTGCACAATCAACACAACGCAAATTATCCCAATTGTCCCATTATTTCCGAGGATACAAACAAGAAACTTGCAATATTATTATGACATTAACAGATGAAATTACCTCAGCTTCCTCTTCTTTCTTTTTCCTCTTCCTTTCCTTTTCCGCTTCTTCCTTCTTCCTCTCATCTTCCTGCGCCTTTTGTCTTTTCAACCTCTCTTTCTTCTCTTCTTCTGTTTCCTCACGCTCTGGAACGCCGCCATTAACCTCTTCGGTTACTTCCTTTTCACCAGCCTCTTCACCATTGGAAGATTCAACCACCACAGCATCACTGCAAATACGTCGCAAATTCCATTAAACCAAACAAATTCATTGCATAAAGTACAAGCTTGAGCTTTTGGTTTCATTACGCTTATTTTCACAACTTTAGGATTTAAAGCAATTTAGCAGGCCATCATATACTATTTATTTCTGTTACAGGCAATGTACTTAAACATTACTCACATATATACATGTTCTGCACAATAACTACATCACGACAATATGATGAATTCGACACAATTATGCATGGTAAATCGTATTCTAGTAAGTCGAAACAGAACAAGAACAGAACAATATCAGGAAAGCGTAAAGCTTACCCTTCAGAGCCATTGCCATTAGCAGCATTGTTGGACTCCTTCGCCTCGCCATTGTTCACCTTTCGGTACTCCTTGTTACCTCTTCCACGACCACCATTCTTCCTGTTTCCATTATAATTTCTCCGCTTCTCACCATTCAGCTGATCAGAACTATTAGCACGCTGAACACCGCGATTTTCCTGGCCATTGCCATTGTTTCCGTCCGCTGTCTTTTCAGCATCTTCGTTTTTTTGGTGGTTTTTGCGTAAAACTTTCTTAGAGATTGTCTTCCACTCATTCTCCTCCTTGGTTTCACCATTCTCCTTTTCGCTATTTTCGCCCTCCTTCACCTCCTCCCCATTGTTTTCCTTCTTTTCTTGCTCTTTCTCGTATTCAATTTTTTCAGCTTCAGGTCCTACGGTTGTTTCATATAAACTTTCATATCGTATAAATCAAAAACCACAATTCTACGCATTTTTCGACAAATCGTCTCGATTATTTGTTTAATCTCTCATACATGTAAATTAAAAGCAACGCATAGAATTATTTCATCTAATCCTAACAAACTAATTCCATACGCATTGATTAATTCTACACATTATTCGACAAATCATCTCGATTATTTGTTTAATCTCATACATGTAAATTAAAAGCAACGCACAGAATTATTTCATCTAATTAGAATTATTTCATCTAATTAGAATTATTTCATCTAATTCTAACAAATTAATTCCATACAAGTTGATTTGGACACGTAAAGGAATTTAAGAGAAACGTGAAAAATACAAGAAAACGAAAACTTTGATACAATAAAACATAAAGACTCATCAAAGATTGCAACTTTGATTACAACACTATACATATACAGATCTAATTTAACCCATCAAGAAAAATTTCATACATTAATCAGAAAAATTAAAACTCACGTAAAAAAAAACTAAAAGAGGATCTAATAAAAGTGATGATTAGCCATTAAAGATCAAAACTTTCTGCGACAATGATTACAATTACATGTAATTATGATAGTACTATATATCCGTCTAAATTACACATAAAATTTAATCAATCAAACAGTAAAATAATGAAAAACAAACTAGTCAAAAATCATACAATTGCAATAGTAATTACAAGCAAATAGTATTAAATTCATAATCAATGCAAAAACCCTTAAACCCTAAAATAAAAACCCAACGAACCAAAAAAAAAAATCAAGACATTACCATAGTAGGAATAGTGTTTGTCGGGAATGGGAATAGAAGCGGGAGTGTCAGCGGAAGTGGGAGGTGGAGTAGCTTCTTGTACAGCCTTCTCCTTCAAGCGTTTGTAAAGAACAGAAACGTCGTCGCATTCATCGTCACCGAGCAAATCGAAGGCGTTCACGTACACATCCATGGCTAAACAAACAAGAAGAAAAATAATACAAATAGAAAAGATAGTATTTATATATAAAATCAAAAACCCTAATTCCGAATTAGGAGAATTAGATTATTTTTTTAATAGAAAAAAATCTACTACTTCATAGTGGATGAGAGAAGGTAGAAGTGTTTGCTTGAGAAGCAAGGGAGCTTTGCGATTATTTATAGTGAGTTTTACCTTAGCAAAAACTCGCTGATTAGGTTAAGTTTTTCCATAATTCTTTATTTCCATAATTTGTTTTTAGGGAATTATTTGATTTAATTAATGATATTTTTTTTTATATAATAAGTTTGAGATATTTGGATGGTGATATAACTTTCCTTTTTTCACGAGGTAGAGATATTCATATGGGAGAAACGTAAAGATCTTCGTTTTTCCTTTTTTTTACCCAGTTGTTTTTTTTTTATTGGTAAGTTTATGGTTGGCGAAATTCTATTGTACTTCGCTAATAATTACATCCCCCGAGGCGGATTGCTTCCTTGTCATCGGTGCGTGGGTTTTCCATTCACCCCCGGGATACTATATTACCATTTACCATTTACCAAATGTTTTCTTGCGTGATAGAGAGAAATTGGACGACATTAAACTATTAAAAAAAGGAAGAGAAACGAAGGGAAAGAAAGAAGGAAAGGGAGTAGCCGGAGTACCACTTCCTTTGTTTGATTGACAATCGTCATATGTTTCATGGTTTAATTTGATGAGAAACATTTCATTCCATTTCCTTTCCTTCTTTCCCCTTCACGGCTTCACATGCTAATAAGCAAATCAAAACATTGGAGAGCTAATTCATCTACTACTCTCTCGTGAGCCTTATTCATTATAGACTGACTTGACGACTTCATCTGGGCTTAGCCCATCAAATTATGAGGTCAATGCTAAGAAATGTTGGCCCAAACTGTTTAGGCCTAAAACAATGCGTTCCATAATGTCAACTCTTCGGGGCCCACAATTGATGATGATTAACGTTATGAGTCAATAATGTTTTTTTTTTTTTGTTGTTGTTGTTGTACGTGAGGATTTGAACCCGAAATAACCCACATGCGCCTTAAGAGAGTAGTCGGCACAACCTACTTACAAACAAACTTGTAACTTTATTTTTAAGGTAGGGTTTCGGAAAAAAAAAGCCCTTATTATTATTATTTTTTCTAACATTTGGTTTGAATTTGAATCAAAGATATTAGAAATGGAGGAGTAGTACTCATCCTAACAATAGATGAATTATATACATCATACACTACTTTCATTATTAGATATTTAGAAGTAGAGCCTCTAGTGAAATACATCGTCTTGAATCTTGATATTAACCGTAAGTTTAGATGCTCGTCGGACATAATACATCAAAACTTTTAAACCTCGGTCATTTGCATTGAGAGTATCCAATGGAAGGAGAAACGAATGCCCTCTTGTAAAGGGTGAGGCCGTACGTGAGGGGTTCATCCTTCAATTCGTACGTAACGCATCAACACTAGCTTACCCTGTCCGGCCATGGACATTTGATTCTATATAGTGATTAAGTTACTAGCTAGGTCATTTTTTTGCATCTTGTCTACTTATCAGTATTGGGCTGTGAGTATTGTGACTTGTGAAGATATCAATCTTGACTCTCGAGCTCGATCATATACTCTCAATTGAACAATCGTGTATAGTAAGCTCTAAGCATAATTGCCCAACCCGGTAGATTGTTACAAATCTTACGATAATCCGGTTCCGGTCAAATTTTCCTATTCAGTGTCCCTACTATACTAGTTAAAGGTTAACATTCGTCGAAACCGAGCTACCAAACCAACCATTTACTCCGACTTCTAATGTGTTGTGAACTTGCGATCAAACGAATGTTAACCATTTTAAAAAAAATTACCCTACTTTGTCCGACATTGCTAGATCCACGATCGTACGTGTACAGAAAACCCATCAGGGGACAACCACCGACCATTTCTAATTTCTTATCTCATATCATAATTAAACAAGTTTTAAGATAACAACGAATTATTATTAGTCCATTAATTAAGAACTAATCAAAAGCGTGAAGACAAAGGACATTCATTCATTTAATCCCAGAAAGAAGATGTAAAACAAGAAAAAGCATTTCTACAGCATCATTAATTGGTCAATTTCTTAATTATTATACCTTAAACTCATCTTTTATTTTATTGAGCGACAAATGATTAGATTATTACGAGTAATTAATTGATTATTTATTTAAGTATGTAATTAATTAATTTAGTTAATTATGTACTTGATATTGATAGTTAGGACAATATATACATGTCTCTCAGTTGTATGTGTAACTTTACTAGTTCTAAAACTAAAATAATTCTCATTTATTAATTTATCAAATGTAAGTTTATTTAACATCTTGTACGTGTAGTGTCGAGTTGAAGACATAAGTACAGAAGTAGGACAGTAGTGTAATCTTTGCATGTACGCATAAACGACAATATATCAAGTATTTTACTAAGGAAAAGTTCACTTTATCATAGTTAATTAAATTGAAAATTCGTACTTATACTAGTGATTACTTGAACTAACTCAGCTCGAAATTATTTGATTGCAAATGGTCAACTAGCCGGAGATCCCCGAGCTAAGCGTGAAGCACCGCCTTTAATGTTGGAAGCAAGTGTCCTCTAATTTCGACCATAGGTCATAGGTACATAGCCAAATGATTGAAATGAAGTACTTCGTATATCTCTATGCAAGCAGTGCCAATAGTTGTATACTTGTGTAACAACCCTAAATTTTGACCAGATCCAATTATACAAAAATCTAGGATTGTTATGCCGCAATTGACTACTGAGTCAACTGCAAGGCTAAAACACTGGTAAATTTAAACCAACTTATTTATATAAAAGATAACAAGTTGACAGCGGAAGAGTGAAGCCAAGTTTACAAAACCTAATCCCAACTGAAATGACAATTACAACTGATTAAAGTGACTCAGCCGTAGTAACATATATTCCAAGCTAGCCCCATGATATGCACAAACGTCCATGCAACAATTCACTTCAAGTAGACCTGCCAACTGCATCACAGAGAATGATACAGGCCCCAAAATAGGGTAGGGACAAACTCAAACATAAAACGTCAGCAAAGGCTGAGTAAGAACTCAAAAGCATGTAGAACAACAAGGAAAAGAAGATACGCGCCTTCATGGCGCGTAGCTAATCAAGCAACGCTTAGTCAAAGAAAGCGAAGTATAGAAATACAACAAAAGCTCAAGGCCGAGATTCAATCAGTTCAATATATATATCAACAATTATATTTCCGGTTTCGTGATTGGGTCCTACCCCAACACGCTACTAAAACTCCCCTCAAACCTCCCTATAGACCCGAGTGTGCACACCCCTCACTAGAGAGCCAGTAGGATGTAACCCTTCTAGGAGGAAGTCTAATAGGCGACTGGTAGCTAACCCAGCCTATAAGTCCACCTTGATCAGAGGTGTTTTCGTATCTCCCCGACGGACAACATTGGTCACGCCTGCTCTAGCAGATTGTGATGTAACATTATTCAACATAACCATTTTATCCGTCTTAGATACATTATTTTATTCATAGAATCCATCTCATGTAACAACGTAAGCCTGAGCCAAATACCAAACAAAGACGAGTACAAAATCAAATATATAACTGAGGGGTCAAGCCCCTTCCCATTTGGTAGAATTTCAATTATCCGACTTTATCAAACTTGGAGACGATATGAGTATATATTGCAACATATATAATATGAAATGAATTGCCGGATCACAAAAGCTATATGTCAATTGCAATATAGATGACATGAACTGAAAGTCGGATCACCAAAAGATATATGAAAACATGCTCGAGCTCAAAAAGGGTTAACGTTCTTACCAGGCACGCTTAACTTCTCCTTAATAATCTTTCTCACAATCGGCAAACAAAACCTCTTTGAATTCACAAAGCTCTTAGCTATCCCCAACAGCTTCATACCGCGAACCAAGCATCCAAAACCTCCATGAATCGGCCTCCAACGAATCATATTATCATGGTACATCACATCACTATACATCAGTATTCAACTCACCAAAAATCTCCCAAAGAAACCAAGTATAACTTGTCCAAATCCAATATAACAATAGCCTACCCTTTCTTCATGTTTCAGAACACAGGACTGATGTTTAGACGATGATTGGTAATGAATTCCTAAACTTTTACACACAAAACCAACTGTAACTTGTAACACTGCCTCTTAGGAGTATTTCAACACATCAAACGTTAACTTTCATTAAGTATCAAAGAATTTATAGCCCAAATACCACAACTGCTCCAAAACAAAGTACTAAATGCGCATCCAACTTCTAGGAACTATAACATGAACATAACGACAGGTTTTCAAGCATTTCAAAAGCCTAACATCAAGATCTTGAACTTAATTTCAATTTAGGGTTTTGTTTCAATCAAATACATCAAGAAATGAGACTGTTATGATCAAATTACGAAGACCCTATGTTCATGATACTCACAGGAAGAACAACGAAATAAGAGTTTACTTTAGAATATGATTTGGGCAACTAAATCATAATGAAAATGCAATTAAGCAATTGGAGTTTGTTCCCAAAGATCTTGAGAGTAAATATAAACAAGAATTAAGGATTGAGCTTACCAAATGAAGGCGTTATGACCAATATACCAAAACTGGTCCAAAACAGAACACAGCAGGACACCTTTGATTAAACTAGGTGTTTGATGCTTTAAATGGCAATATATGAACTCGATTCCTTCTACAAACTTGTAGATAACGAAAAGTTGTTGAAGTTTTGCTTTTGTTTCACTCCAATTGAGTTCTTAACGAAGGAGAAACAGGAGATGGAAAATGAAGCAGCTGCCTGTCCTCTTTAAGCGGCAAGCAGCTCAAGGACTCGGTCCTATAGGAGCATGCCGTGTCTTATGCTCATCTCAAGCTTTCTTTCAGGTCTCGACCACTCGGGCTTTAGCATTCTAACTCGGTTTGTAATCCCGACACTACTCACAAACTTCTAAAATTGTGTAGTTGAGATTGTGTAAGTTGAGAATGGACCTATAACTTGTGACATTTAACTTCATATTTACCAAAGAAAGCTCCTCAAATGATACAATGGAACAATCACAATTTTGTTCCGGGTTTACGTTAAGAGATTACTTAACGACTAAGAAAACGTTTCTTCACGATTAAGAAAGCTATCGAAAGGCAATGGATTGAGAATGTAACCGAACATTCCTTAAGTAATAGCTTCTCAATAAACTTAATGGTTTCATCCAATTCCACAACCGAGATCACTAATGGATAACAAAACAAGTATTCACCCTTTTAAAATCCGAAAGTCACTATATAAATTCTCAAAACTAAACCGCAAGATCCTAAATTCAATATAATTAGTAACACCCGAATTAGATAAATTCTCAAAAAGTATGGGGTGTTACAACTTGTATGTTCGAAACTCGTTTATATGACCAAGAACTAAGCCAAAAAAATGTCTCTCCGATCCCATTGCCGGACTCCCGTTGCATTTTATTTTCTTCGTTTCCCTTCAATGTCTTGGGCTAACCATCGGATGGCCATGCGGATCATGAGTCCCGGTTAGTGTATCTTAATTATATTCGTACCCCTCCAATTAGGTGGACGGTGTGACCTAGCAAGTGGGGCATAGGATCTGCATTGTAGATGACGAGCTCAATTTTTTGATTCTTGGGACACATAGTGTGACAACGGTATCCCGTACCATTAAAAGGAAAATGTTATTATGTGATTAATATTTACTTAATCCCCCCATGTTAACAACTTAACATATAAATTGAAAATAATGAGAGCTGAGTTTAAGTAAAAATATTTCGAACCAAACATGAACACTTCAATGTAATAATAATGGATCGAGAATGTATTTGACAATAATTTAAAATTAACACTTACAAAGAATTAATAATGTTACATTAACTCGAACCATAATTGACAATGCAACCAAGCATGAAGCATTCTGCATGCATGAATTGAAGTGGGATCCGCGAAGAATTTGTTTAAGCTCACTTAAAACGTAAAGCAGCCATTGTTGATTGTTGTGAATATTTTCTTTTTAATACTTTAGACAAAATGGAGACTATATAGAGAGACCCAAAAACAAAACATTTTTCTTATGTTATTATCATGTACACCGATTTTTTTATACATGAATATATGCGCAACCTCAACAAAAGTATGTACGTGATCGGCGTCCATAACGTAATGTTTTGTGTAATATGTTTCACTTTCAGTGTTTTTTTTTTTTTTCCTTCTGATCTTTGTCTTTTGCATACCAGTGAAGGGTTGGCTAATTAATTAGTTTAATGATTTTGCAACTAACTCATTTAATTCATCAAACATTAACTCTTAACTTGAATGAAGATGTTATATATATGTACGAATTAGGTTGACTTGCTGCATGTGTATCATTTGACGCACACATATATAAAGCGCCAACTTGTGGTACAAAATACACCAAATTGGCTCGTTTTAGGCAATTAGGCTACTACTAAGTAACTAGTACTTACTAAACTATATTAATCCCTATGGTTTACAAGGCAATGAAGGCACCCCAAGTGGTACATGACTCCTTAGCTTGTTTGATACTCCCTCCTTTAGGTTATAAATTGGGTTCTTCCTACTCCGTGGGACCGTGGGATGAACGGCACTCGTTGAACTTCACACAATTAATAATTAACTAAACACACATATTTCTGATTTAGTAGTAATCTTTTTAGTTAGCTACTTAACAATTAGCACAAACGGAATTCAGGTAGTTTATTTACATTGAAGATTATACCGCACCAGTAAGTAATGGTATCAAAAGAAACTAGGTTGAACGAAGGAGTATGTATTGATGGACTTAATGTCACCTTTGTTGCAGCTCGATTAAGTCATATTCGGACGTCCCATAATGTCGTCGATTATATGAGTAAATTCTATGTCAAATATTGTATGCGAAATTGACTATAGAATATTGTATCTATCTAAAAGTTCCAGGGAATGAGATCATAACTAATAAAAAGGGGAAATTTTGAAAAAGAGTAGTTACACGCCATGCTGTAAATTTATACGTTTAATCAATCCCCTGAAAGCATAAATGTATTCTCATTCTATCGATCCTAGATCCATAGACGTCCTCCATTGTTCTTTTGGCTTGTTGACTTCAAGTGTAAATCTATTCATTTAATTCGAATATATAAAAGGAATTCCAATTCCACGTTAACAATCTGAGGTAAAAGAAAATTTAAAAAACGATAAATGGACTGTGAATTTGCAAACATTTGCTTACAACACAAAACTGTTATTCCGATTTGTGCACCATATTTCAGAACCTGTTCTCTTGTCCAATATACATGCAGCATCAGAATACACCGTTGCAGAAAATGCCTTAATGTTTTGACCAAACTCAATTGTTAAACAGTAAATTAAACAAAGTCATCTGGTAATAATTATGATAAATTAATCAAATTACGGGAAAAAAAAAAGTTTTTCGTGATATGCGAACCCGACCGAGGCCCGGTTAAACCGGAATGCGGGAGGAATTAAATGGTGCAACTCGATCTGTAAGAAAATTTGATGCGACCATTATATACAGTAGTCTCGACCATTTTGTTAATTGTTAAATTAGTTTGTCAGATTATACATTAAAAAATACGATGTATGTGTAATTGCATCATCCATGAGACTTTGCATTGATAATGCGTGTAAGCTTACATCACTTCGAAACTCTAGTACGTGTATGTATGTAAGTGGAGGTTTACTTGCTAATATGGTAAATTATATATACATGCATTGAGCTAGTAAGTGGAGGTTTACTTGCAGATATGGTTAATTATTAGAAAGCCATTGATAATTCACGTCTCATCTTTGACTAGTACGATACTACGATGCTAGTGCATGCTACTAATAAAGGCCTCATTATGCACAAATTTGCATTTTTGACGTAAAATGTGTCACGATAGCGTTGATAGTATAATTCAAATCACATTGAGCGGCACGATGATATAAAACAGGTTTTGGTTACATGTCCTGACAATGAGTGCAGATGCGGAATCGAATTTACTTTATAAACCAAATGATTTATAAATTTGGTTCAAGTAGGAAACTTACGTCACGTGCAAAATGAACATAATCAGACCACCAGAGTCTTTTAATTGATGTATCCACTATCGAGATCATATTACTGTTTTCAACTATAAATTTAGACAAATGTTTGTATCTAGAACAATGACTTTTTAGCAACATCCCTATAATTTCTAGAGATTCATTTATACTAACTAAATTAAGTAAACTAGTTTTGTTCCCGTGAGATTCACGGGACTGTTTTGAAATTTGTTCTTTGCCATTTCCCTTGTTTAAAACAAAAAGATATGCTTTTGGGCCCTTAAAGCCTTAATTTCGATTACTCGTTACCATTTGATACCAGTTTCTTTGCTATTGAGTCTCTTTTGCCACAAGCCCACAACTAATTATTATTGTGTTACAATATTTTTCCTATTACAAATTTGAGTTCTTTGTCCTTGTATTCCATCTTCCGATATGGACCCCAAAATTGACAATACGAATTTTCTCTTAAATACCCAAAAGTAAGAATGACCACACCTGAATGGTAACTTTGCTTGACTCGATGCAGACCTGAACCGAACTTTACCCATGTTTAAGTGCACCCTTGAGTCAAATTAATTATACCCGAAATCAAGTAACAAAAAAGAATTACTCTAAAGTGACAATTTAAGATATTAGTATGAATTATAAATTCGATATAATCAGATCATATAAATTCGAGTTGGATTGAACTTATCCATATATGATCTAAGGTGACAAACCGATCCAAAATCATGGTGGTAAAAAACAATAATCGGAGTAGGAGTCTTGTTGTCCTTTTTCTAATCTTACAATCAGCTAATCGAAAGGCGGGTTCCGAATATGACAGCATATGGGTAATCTCAACTCATTTCTCAGAATTCAAAATGGAGTAATATAGCAAAGTAGATCACCGTTAAGCCAATGGAGTAAGTTATCAACGTAGATCACAGTAAAGCCAGAAACTATACTTGTCAATTGACAAAAAAAGTTGGCGAAAAATCAACTAACTTTGACTCAATAATCACTTCAATTAAAAAAGTACTAATCTCTGCTTCATGATACATAAATAGATGATGGCTGACACAAAACCTAACCCACCACCTCAGTTCACTCGCCCAAATATGTATCTTGTTTGATCACTCCTCTGGTAGCCATCTTGCCGGTTTTGGTATCCTCTACCACCACTACTGCCTCCGTACTCACTATTGTTGCTGTCTCTCTGTTCATAGTGGTTAAGATATTCTCTACCATCACCCCTACCTCCGTACTCACTCTTGTGGCTCTGTCCCTGTTCATGGCGGTTTTGGTATCCTTTACCACCACCCCTGCCTGCGTACTCACCCTTGTTGCTCTCCTCCGATCCATAACCTCTGCCTCCACCATGTAATCCACGCCTTCTACCTCCTTCACCCCTGAAACCGCTGCCACCTCTGCCTAGATGATATCTTCCACAATAGGTTGCTATTGAATTTAATTTTTCAGTGAAGAATTTATCATCATTAGTCATCATAGAACTACTATGAGTAGTCTTAGTATGTTCCTTAATAAACCTGAATAGATAGACCCTAAAGGAAGATCAATTTTAATAGTCCCATGAGTTCACAACTAACATAAGGTTAAAAAACATGCTAATGCAGCATGTGAGGAGTCGAGTTATCATTAATCAAGCATACTGCCCTGTTGAGTCTTGCTTAAAAGGTAAATGAATCTTGTTTATATTGATTTCAATTATAGAACTGTACAGCCTATGGTGCTCAATTTGCGGGCTCTATCGCAAGCGTGACTAAGCCACATATAGGAGAACCACATGAAAGCATTAAACTATCATTAAAATGTTGTGTGCAATCCTAACTAAGTGACGATGGTGAGTGGTACCGATTTATTCAGAACGCCAAAGTAGAGAACATGGTTTTAACGGACATGCATAGTTTGAAATTTATCCTTCGTGTATAATAATGGAAACAAAATGGGAAAGCAGATACCTTGTGATCACTATGATCTTAATTGTCACTGTGAAGAAATAGAAATTTCATACAAATTACAGCAAGATAATAATATTGCTATGCTAAATTTAACAGGGTAAAAGCGAGATACACATAATTAGTAATACCTCATCAAGAGGTAAGAACCTGAGCGAGTGCACCTCCACCCAGCAATTTTGGCGGAGTGTCTTCTTGCAAGAGTACCCTGGAAACATATAAACCATTGCCAAATCAAAATTGACAATCATAAGAGGTTGTCTCTGATCCTAGAATCATATATTTCATAGTCGTTCATACAAATTATTTACTACAGTGAATCAATATCTGAATACCAATCGACAAACAAAAAAATCCCCAAACGGAGAGGTGAATCTGAATAGGTAGGAGAAAATTTTCCAAAACTCATATTTAAATGATCACGGCTCCAACACATTAGCAATTACGGAAGTTAAAGATGAAGTTAACCATATATTCACGGCTTACTCGTTGAAACACCAGATCAAATTGACGCAAAAATGCCTATTCAAGCTCAAAGTGTGCCTGTAATAATCATTAATGAATTCCAAATTCAGATGTAAGGCCATGGTGTAATTATACTAAATCAAACCTGCCTCCTCAATTTCCTCAATTTCTTTCAAATTTTGCTCATGAATTCTCTGAATTGTTTTTCTTGTAAATTGACAAAAATTCTGGAAAAGAGATGAAACGAATTGAAGCATGATTAGCAATAGAAATAGTTGAATCAACGTCAACAACAACAAACGTCAATCAAATCATTATAAAATTAGGAAGAAAAAAAAAACGGAAAATTTAGAAAAGGTTGGGTGAGATTAATATTATTATGACTACTGACATGTCGATTGTCGAAGAACAGCTGGAGCCGAGAATCGAAACTTTGATTGGTAATCTGAGACCAATACTCGAATAATTCATCTATACTTATCTTCTCCACCTTCAATCTCCTCTTTCTGCTAAACGCCTTCGATTCTTCCATTCCTATTATTAATTTGCCGACAAAATTTTATTCATCAATTTTAATCAATTTAATCGATTGCATAAATAAACAGTAACAATATTGCCAAATTAATCGAATTGAAGAAATTGAGGAAATACGGACCGATGCATTATGCGAAATCGATGCGGAAGAGGTAATCGTCTTTAGCAAGCTTCACGAAATTGCTCTCGACTTCAATTGTGACTTATTTCTACCAGATTATTGCCCATCATCGGCATAAAGACGGAGAAGTCGAAGAAGTTGCAACGCACGCGGGACAAAGCATCGAAAAGAGCTGTCAGCGCAAGGCCTAACAGCCGTAAGGCGTAAGCCTCGTATTATAAGGCCTTTCATTTTCAGGCGTTTAATGGGACTGAGAACTGAGGAGACAACCGTTTAAAACTGTGAAAGAAGAAGATGAAGTGGGAAGGGCCGAAGGGGGAGTGAAGGGGTGGGCACTGGGCAGCAGCTCACTTTTTTTTAATTATGATGGTGCCTGCTCTAATTACACCGACACTTCGTTATTCGTTTCATTTCTCTTATAGTGTGGGCGTGTGGCAGTACTTCATATGTGGGCTGATGAGTTTTCTTCCTTTAGACTGTATGGGCCGAGCTATTCCCACCTTTTTTTAACAGCCCAAAGGAGAAGACGTGGAGGAAATATTTCAGGACAATCTGTGGGACGACAACTCAACGATGACTTGGCTTTTTTTGTTGTACACATAAGCGTTTTCCTTAGTAGTCTGCCACGTGAGCGCAAATGGTAGACAATTAATAGATAAGTATAGATTCGGTTTGATGAGCATAAAGAATTTTGTCGTTATGACCACAACTTTCGCAAAATCGGCCGAACAGGCCTTACCAATGGCCCAACCGCCCAAGCCCGGCAAAACTAGGCTGAAGGCCTGTGCCATCGGGCTCAATCAATAGTGTAAATTAAGCGGAAAGCTTGATGATCACAGAATAAATGTATGAAAAGATTACCAACCCCTCATCTATCTCAGACTTTTTACACCTAAATACATTGGAAGCTTTCGGTAGGCATTAATCAGTTAACTTACTCTAAAGCTCTATGCTTAGCGTGGTGGATGTATGTAATTTCAGCGAGTCAAGTCGAGTTAAGTATGTAGTAGCCTTTTCGTACGAGTTTGTTTCGTATTAAAAGACCTTGGCACGAGTCCTTGTTGCACTCGGCCTAACTAATTACTAGATTTTGGTTCGAGTTGCAACATAGTTAAAATCCATGACGCGATGTCACTCATGTAAGTGGTCCTTTTGAGCTCGAGTTCGTACTAAACTGGTCAAAGATCGACGGTTTTTCCCTCACACTATAATTTGCCAAAACAAAACATAACCAAAAAATGAATTTTTTTTTCTAGTTTGATCGATCACGAGTTTCATGATCTAGCATACTCTAAAATTTGTCAATTGTTTAGGTCAGATTTTTTTTGCGAAACCCTACCTTTAAAAGACCAAATTTTGCGAAACCCTACCTTTTATAATGATTTTTGCGAAAGACTACCTTAAAATAAAAATTGTTTGCGAAAGACTATCTAATCACAATTTCCGTCCAAGTTAACACCGTTGACCGTTAGTTGACTTATTTGCACTCTAAAACATCATCCCCAAAAACCGATTTTGAGAAATTTCCCCCAATTCCAACCTCACTTTCCCACATTTTCCCCCAATTTACCATCTCAAAATCGATTTTTGGGGATGATGTTTTAGAGTGCAAATAAGTCAACTAACGGTCAATAGTGTTAACTTGGACGGAAACTGTGATTAAGTAGTCTTTCGCAAACTATTTTTGTTTTAAGGTAGTCTTTCGCAAAAATTATTATAAAAGGTAGGGTTTCGCAAAATTTGGTCTTTTAAAGATAGGGTTTCGCAAAAAATAATTGAATTACAGTATAACTCAATTTATATAAGAATCTTAAAAAAATGGGACGTTAACATCCACTGATCTCGGCGCACACAGAAAGTCTGTGGAAGTGAAGTGTGTGGAAGTAGAAAATCAAGAAGTAGTACTAGTTAACCGTGTTGGACAGGGTAATTACAGCGCTTTGCTTTGACTTCTCAAAGTCAATATTTTAACGTCGCATGTCCAGGCTTTTTTCTCGATGGAGCAGGAAAATTAAGTTCCATAAAGCTTAACCAAACTAATGGCTTTGTTGCTGATTCGTTAGCTAGAGATGCGAGGAGAATGAACCATATTGAGATTATAAATATTGTAACCCCTCCCCTAGCTATTCAGGTGTATTTTGATCCACATGGTGTTTTTACACCAACTTTCCACCCGGGGGAAGACTTAGACCCGGGAGGAAGACGTAGTTCCTAACCGCGGTGTTGTATTTTAAGACAAATTTTTATTTTGCAATGCAATGCTACCGTTTATCAAAAAAAAAAAAAACTAATGGCTTTGTTATGCTCTTCTAGTTTCTTGCAAAGTGTGGAAAAAAATCGTCTTAAATTTTTTTAGACACGTTTAGTATCAGTGTCGTTTTCGATCTATCTTTACTTATTGACTTGTTTTCATCACAAAAGCTAGTTTTAGCACGATTCTTCCATTACATTTGTGCAAAGTTAGAACAACTAACCTAATAAGCTTGTTACCAGTACCAATGTAAACTATGTTATTCAAACTAATCAACCCAACTGAAATGACTTGCCAAACATAATCTAAACACATACGGATTACTCTATAACACCGCCATAAATAGCGAATCAAATTCCACAAACCTTGTAGAAATGTATAGATACTCATCCAACAATCTTGCCAAAATTCAACCTTCAACCCCGTCTTTTGCGGATTGGATAAAGAAAATGATAAAATGGCATTTTAAGAACATGAATGATGAGGGAAAATTCAGATTGTAGTAAAGATTAACAAATGGGTTATTGTGTTCTTGTATTTAATAGGTCAAACAGTCCTTTTCATCATCTTTGAACAACCAAATATTGAAAAGGAACAAAATACTACTAACACACAACTTTAGGATAAAAAATTATACTCATAATGTTAAACTATTTATCAATTTGACCCTATTTCTTAAATACTTTTTTTTTGGGCATTTTTTTTTGGGCTATATAACTTGATACAACCCATCTAAACACCTTCCCCCCCTCTTCCTATTTTGACAAGTTATATTCTTGCAACAAACCAAAAAACAAATCACAAGATTTCTCATCATAACTACAATTCCCCTGTTTTGCTCTGTTTTCCCCTGTTTTCTCACATCACAAATATCCATACTCAAGCTATATAAATCAATCCACACTCAAATGTAAGCTCATTATTTAAAACAACATTAAGCTAGACTACTAAATCACCCCCCAATTGCAATCCATTTTACTACTCGAATCGTGCCAATTTTCGCAACAATGGACAAGGAATTCTTCATGAATGCAGGAATACCACACCAACTTCAATATGATCATTCATTTTCCACCACAATGCCAACATGGCAATCACTTGCAAACTCAATGGAAATCCAAACAAGTCAATCTCAAGATTGCTTCCTCTCTACGCCACCTCCAACTGACCACTTTGAGTCTGCCTTAAGCTCAATGGTCTCCTCCCCAGCTGCCTCAAACTCGGCCATGTCGAACGATAATTTTATGATTAGGGAGCTCATTGGCAAGCTTGGCAACATTTGCAACTCAAATGACATGCCAAATTACATACAAGGTGCCAATTGTAGCACAAATAACTCATGTTATAGTACCCCTTTAAGCTCCCCACCTAAAATGGGCATGTCATTGCCAATTATAGACCATATGGTTAAGGAAAACTTTCCCTCTTTAGGCAATTCTATGAAGCTGGGTTCTAATTTGCCTGCAATGCCTGGTGATCCCGGTTTCGCAGAGCGGGCGGCGAGGTTTTCTTCCTTTGGTAGCCGGAGTTTCAATGGAAGAACAACTACAAATCATGTTGGATTGAGTAATGGTAACAAAAATGGAGATTTTGTTCCTAGGTCTTGTAGTAATTTAGGTGGCGTAAATGGTAAGCTTCAGAGAGTTTCTAGCAGTCCTTCTCTTAAAGCTGCTGCTGCTGCTGCTCGATCTCATCTTGACAACATCAACAACAACAACAACAACAACAATAATTCTATGAATGAGAGGAAACAGTCAGGGAATTTAGTGCGTGATCAACAAGCTGAATTCTGTAATAAGTCTCAGGAGAATTCTTCAATATCAGGCCAAAAACAAGCAGCAGAAAATGGATCAAGCAGAAAGAGAAAAGCAGCAGCAGTTTCTAAAGGAAAAGCAAAGGAAACTGAATCTCATCCTCAAATTCCCAACATTTCTAACAAAGTATGTAACTTTTTCTTACAAAATATATTCCAAAGTTATAAGCTTTAATTTTTAAGAATAAAAATAAAAAATTCTAATGGTAAAATTGGGTTTCAGGTGAGTGAAAATGGGGAAAATTCAAGCCCAAAGAGGAGTAAATCAGAGGAAAGTAATGGTAAAAGCGGCGGCGAGGCGAAACCGGAGGAAATTCAAGGAGGAGAGGATGGTAAGAAACAGGATCAAAAGGCTGTTGAACCATTAAAGGATTATATTCATGTTAGAGCAAGGAGAGGTCAAGCTACTGATAGCCATAGTCTTGCTGAAAGAGTAAGAATTACGACTCTTTTTTTTTCTTACTACTGGCAGTAAAAAATTGTTGAATGTAAAAGATTGTAAAAGCAGTAACATTATTGACTTTTGAAAGTATTGACATGATCAGGTTAGAAGAGAGAAAATTAGTGAAAGAATGAAGCTTCTTCAGGATCTTGTACCTGGCTGTAATAAGGTAATAATTATTAGAAATCTGATTATTGTTGTGTGATTTGTGTATTGCAATGTGATTAACCTTAGAACTTTATGCTCATTTTTTTGTCATGGATTTTGATTATTGTAGGTAACTGGAAAAGCACTTATGTTAGATGAGATAATCAACTATGTACAATCATTGCAAAGACAAGTCGAGGTAAACTGAACCTCTGATCCGTCTAGATTCTTATTCCGTTAGTAAAGAAAAAGAACGCACAATGTCACTATAGCGGGAAAAATGTAATATTTCAATTGTGAAAATCAATTACGTTACATTTAGACGTGACTACGTGAGTGTGAAATTTATAATTTCTAGTTTGACTAAAGTTTCCAAATGATTTTGCATATGGGCAGTTCCTCTCAATGAAGTTGTCCACTGTGAATCCTAGACTAGAGTTGAACATGGCCAACCTTTTCTCAAAAGATGTAAGTTCCACTTTTTCTCCTATTTTTCCATCTTTATTAAAAAAAAAAGTTAGGTATATATTTTGTTTTGTCCCAATTACAATAATCTAAATCAAAACCAACCCTTCATTATTAAAATTATATTACTTATATTTTTGTGGTAAATTTTCAGGCGATCCAACCAAATTGCTCAATGTCGCATCCAATGTACCCAACCATGGTACCAACTCAATATGGGCAACCCCATCAAAATCCTCTACAAGATAGCATAACAACCGCGGGGGCTACTAACCCATGCTCTATGGACCCCTTAAATCCCTCACTTAACCACAATAATCATGGCTCTCATTTACCTTCAATTGATGGTTTCTCTAATTGTCTTTCTCAGGTAATCATTTCCTCCCCCACATCATATAATTCCCCGTCGTAACGTCAATTAGACAATTATCGTAAATCATCAACTTAAAGACATAATCGACATCACTTACCACACCGTTACGGCGTTACTATAAGAATCAAATTTACTACAATCTAATTCGACTTCTATAGGAAAAAAGAGTTGGTATCCGCATGTGTATAAGGTCCGGACTCCCCTTCCCTAACGTAAAACACTTAATAAGCGCAATGCATTGCAGATTGCTGTTTTATTTACATTGTGAGATATTAATTTGTACTAATTTGGATCCTCAGCTACCTTCATTATGTGAGGGGGACCTGCAAAGTATTGTTCAGATGGGATTTGGCCAAAAGGAGAATGGATTTGAAGCACAAAGTGTGCATGGTAAGGAAACATTAAAATTAGATGGGTCATCACAATTTACAACTCACACATAAATGTGGTGTGTGTATTGTTGATATCTTAAAAATTAGTGCAAGATTAACTGATGTTATGATCTGCATATTTTGTCTACTGTAGGGCCAAATCCAACACAAATGAAAATAGAGTTCTAACCACCAATCATCAATCCTGAATATGATGTCCACAAGAGAAAAGAGGGAGAAAGTGAGAGAGGCTTCCTGTATATAGAAAGAGACTTTGGGATCAGACTGTTGCATCATTTGTCAAGGCATTTGTCTGCATGTCTACTCAACACAACATTTTTTCCTACACCTTAGGGCCCGTTCGGTATCACTGCCGTTTTCAGTTTTTGGTTTTTTTGCGTAAAAAATTTAGTTGAATAAGTTAAAATATTAACTTTAAATTGTTTGGGTCTATAATAGTCATATTGAAAATGAAAACTGACAACTGAAAACTGAAAACCACTTTTTCTGGTTTTCAAAAACGGGACTTTGGTTTTTAAAAAAAACAGAAAACAGAAAACGAAAACGATACCAAACAGACCCTTAGTTTTTTTTTTTTTTTTTAATTTGTTATTCTTGTTTTTTTAGTCTTATATGCCAGCCTAATAGTTTTAACTCCCCTTTTCCCTCTTTTTACCTCATATTCCCTATAGTATAAGTTTTCTTACTGTTTCTGTGATTATTTTTTCACTCATTTTTTTAGGAGTAGTGATTGTTTATAAATATGTTCATTGTAATATTGTATTGTATGATCCGCATTTATTTTGGTGCAAAGTTTGAATTCGCACCATCTAATGTACCATATATAATGAGAAAGAAAAAGAAAATTACATTTGTGTACGCGGTGATTTTCATGATATATATTAGTATCATTTTAATGCGGTGTTGTAAACTACTGTCTACTCCACATAATATTCGACGTGTCAATATCTTTGTTTAGATGAGGATCTCATCAACAACGAGATTATATTTTGCTTGTTGCTCATAACATCTTTCAAAAAGAACTGTGTCACATTAATCGATCATATGAATTATCATCATATGAATGGTGAAGTAAATTTTTTATATAGCATGATTGATTAGGAACTACACTTTCTAAATCTTGTCTAAGATTCTAATTAATGATGATGCATCAAATAATAACTTATTATTGAAATTGTTTGTTACACAAAGCTTAGTTGTAGTGTAAATCACCTTTGATTAGTGGGATCTTTTGCATATTGCTTTTACTTAAGGTACTCATACCAAATTAAAAAAAGGTCATAAACCTGAATCATTAATACAATATAAGGACATTTAATTGGGTTATCTTGAGCTGGAGTCAACTCCTAATTTGTGCCATTTCTTTCAAAATTATGCCATGATGGTTAAAAATATTTTACTTTCTTCACCTTATGATAAAACTGCAAAAACAGAAGCTTCTGTTCTCTGTTTTTCACTGCTGTAATAGAGGAACATGCACAATAATTCCTCTATTTTTTTTTCTACTTCTTGTTAATAATATTATTTAGAATTAGGTTAAAATAAACAATCTCAAGTTGGCAGAGTTGAGATTCTATCCATACCCAATGAACATAGACATTTATTTATCTCATCAATACTTTCTAAATTATGATAAAGAATCATTATAAATGAATTTAATCTAGAATGAATTTTGGGTAAAATTTGATAATATTAAATTATTCTTCCACATCTTACAATAATCTACTTTCGATAAAATGCTCATGTAAAATTTATAAATTTGACGGTAAATCTCTCTAAAGCTGCTCCGTCTTCCCATAATTTATCTAATTCGACTTTCATTAAACTCAATGTTCTAAAGTACTCTAATTAATCTCAATAAATCTAGGGGGACAGAAAAGGGTAAGAGAAAGAATTGGAGGTACTAGTGGAATTCAGCTTCAGAAAGATGCATCTACTTTATTTTTATTTCCTACCTTAATACTATAAATAAATCTGATTAACAGCAATTTACTAATAATAATAATGGAGGGGGGCTGCTGGTAAGAAACACTAAAAATCCAGTTTCTTGGGTTTAACAAAAGATTTCAGAAATGCAGGCTTTACAATTATTAAAATCAGAGAGTATTATTGGCCTGCCATGACAGTAATAGTATTATATTATAAAGGCAAGATGCTTTGAATTTGTTGGGAGATTACAGTAATGGAGGGCTAAAGTTAATTAGTTTAATTAATTGTATATATAATTAATCAAATTAAAATAAAAAGTGAGGTTGAAATAAAACTAAATGAACAAAAATAATTAAGGTTTCAGGGTGACAGCCTTGTGGTTTGATTGGTTTATTAAGCAAACCAATGATTAAGTAAACCGTGTCTGACATGAAATGCATATAATAAGGTTTGCAATAGGTGTCTTCCTTTTGGCTCAACCTTAACCCTTAATGCTCAAGGACCTTCCTCTCACGTAGGACTAGCTATACGTTCAAAGTTTCTAACCCTTTAATTCTAGATCATATGTGTAGTTATTCTCTCTTTACCATTCCCTGTTTTTTTTTTAGGTCATTCCCTTTCTTGTTCTTTGTCTTCTTTGATGGTTTGATGTCATGCATGGAGTCACAAATTTACACCCACTATGACAATAAATTGTTTTAAATAGTGCATTGCACATTTTAAAATTTTATCGTATATATATAATAAATTTTTTGTTGTCTTTCTTAATAACGGTCTAGTGATTAAATGTCAAGAATTCAAGTACTTACACTATTTAATTCTATCATTTCATTAATTTTTTCATTTTCATTCATTCATCTACGGTGCAGTATTGTGGTAACTTCTTTCTCTCTAATTAAAATACCAAGGATAAAATAAACTTTAATAATAATTTTGAGGTGATTAAACAAATGTGGGATCTCTCTATACTTTAATAAGACATTATATTGAATAAGGGCCTATAGACACAATCATGGATAAAATGTTGGTAAAAATTGAGTTTTGAATATATATATGACATTTCACGTATGTATAATTTAATCTTATTCATGTAGTATTATTTTATCCTAATATTCATTAGATATAGGACAATAGGTATTTTACCTTGTTGCAGTCACTGATATACATAGGTTTCGCCGGTGGTGATTGTTGTTTGTGTTGAGAAGTGGTGGACTAGTGGTTGTAGGGCGACATAAAAGGTGAGGAGAGAGGAGGAGAAACTTATGGGCACCTTGTGTAATTTTTTTTTTTTGTGAAATGAGAAAAACAAAACTATTTCTTTAAATTTTCTATTATACAATGTTGTTCAGTAACTTAATTATCCAATTGCTAATCTCATGTCACGTCACCACTTAATAGATGAGAGCTAACACCATTAGTCAATTTTAGTCAAAATGGCACTATGTGCACTAAATTACTTAGTTCAGGGACGGGACACCATAATGTAGTAGCTTGAAAAGTGGGGGCACCACACGCATTTTGGCATACTTCAAGGGTATTAGGTGAATTTGTTTTATACAACTAATCATAAAATAACAACAAAAAATATTTTAATAATGTTAAAAATTATCGAGGAAAAAAGGTAAGGAACATGTATTTCTCACCCCGTTGGTCAAACCCTAACTCAACCCGATCCCGTGTAAAGTCGACTCGAATTCGACCCGAACGCGGAATAGACCCGACAAGTAGTTACCGAACCCCAACCCGCCCGCCTGACCCATTTGATTAATCTGAGGGTCAGTTACCCCATTTATTTGAGGGTCTTTGTAACAACCCTAAATTTTGACTCAAATATAATTGCAGTAAATTTAGAATTGTCACGCCGCAATTGGTAGTCAATTGCAAGGCTAGTTATTCGATTACAATATTAACTAAAATGAATCAGCGGAAGTCTTAAACAAATGTCGAACTACTATTATCAAAACTAGTCTTAAGTTACAAAATCAAACTGAATATAAATTAAATAGAGTTTATAAAATCCCCATCATGCAGACGACTCTTCAACCAAGCATCCACATCATCAACAGAACCTGTCAACTACGCCATCGAGAATGACGTAGGACCCAGAAATAAGGTAGGGAACGAACCAGAATAAGAACGTCAGCATACAGGCTGAGTAAGAACAACAAAAGAATAGGAAAACAGAAGATACGCGCCTGAAGGCGCGTAGCTAACAAATAACAAGCTACCGTTACATCATTAACTTTAATCATCACAGTGACATAGAATTTAGAAGTCATATCATATTAACATTCATTAAGGCCGGGTTCCTACCCCACAGCCACCACAATCTCGAACCAATGCGAGTTAGAGCACTCAAAACAACCCCTAATGACTCAGAGTGTGCACACCCCTCTCTAGAGGGCCAGTAGGATGCGAAGCCTCTAGGAGGAAGCCAAATAGAAAGCCGGTAGCGAACCGATTACAGACTCCCCTCATAAAGAAGGTACAGGATGACCGGTCAACGCCGAGTCATCTACTCTAGGTGGTAATCGTCAAAACATTATTATCAATCACAATCATCAACATTAGTGTACACTTTTACGATATTATTCATTATCCTGTTATATTATCAATATCATAATTTATAAGCTCAAGAAACAATAATATCGAAACAAGAAAGAAACAAAGAGAGACACACTCGGCCAAAAGCGCCGAGTGGCCGAGGAAGCCGAGCCGGCCGAATGGCCGAACCGGTCGAACGGCGGAGGCCGAAGGGCCGTGTGGTAAGTGAGCTGAAAGGCTATTGCTGCACGGTTAATTTCAAGTGATAGATGCAGAAACAAAGCAACGGTAAGATAATTGTGAGCAATGATCATCAAAGACAAGGTTAGAATCAAGGAAGTATAGTTTAGAGGGTTGGTCAACATGGTTGGGATTGTAACCAACGTTCTTACCTTCCTAGCAAATCACAAATCAACACAACACTTCTCAGAAAGGTACTTCCTCGAACACACAACCTAGAAACCAATAATAAATCACTTATTATCAACCATGATTCTACCAACACCAACAAAACACCTCTAGACTCATATTCTAACACTCAAACGATCTCCAAACGTAACCAAATTCGCACAGCACCATACTAAACATACCAACAACATAATTCCATCATAAACTCATCAAAACCATCATGATAATACTCAAATTAAGGTAAGACCAGATCTGGACATCATGTATTTTCCATCATCAAATCATCATAAAACAACTCCAAACCTAAATCATTAATTCTCTAGATTATAACAATCAATCCCTTCAAATACTACACAATTCTAATCATAAGATCATCATTAAATCATTATAACTTCAATTATATAAACTCTAATTCATAAACTCATTATTTCATGCTTCAAAACATAATCAAACTCAATCATAATTCCAACAACAATTAATCATCATTCAATTCATGTTTAAACTTCAATTAACATGAATAATAGTAAAAGCCCTAATTTAAAAAGTGTACTAGAGGGATTAAAACTTACAACTCTTGGTTGCAAAATCAAAAGAAAAAGGGCAAGAGGGCACGGAAAACGGCTAGGGCGGTCGGCGGTAGCGACAGGCGGCGGCGACGGTCCTCGGGTCGTGCGCTCTTCTTCTCCTTCTCTTCTCTCTTCCCGCGGCTCTCTTTCTCTTCTCTTCTCTTTTTCTTTCTCTTGGGCGACGGGTAGTGTGAGAAATAGGGTTTGGGGTTTGTTTGTATTTATAGTTTATGGTGAGAGTTTAAAAGGCGGGTTTAGGTAAGTCGGTTTACGGTAAATAAGTAATTGGGCTACCCAATTAGGAGATTGGCCAAATTAGGAAAGTAAACTCTAATTTCCCAAAATAGAATTAAACACCCTCAAAATGGATATTTTCAATAACTTCCATAAATAAACGTCTCAAAATTACGGGGTGTTACAGTCTTTTAGTTCCCTTTAGTTAGTCTTCGCCTCGTGTTACCTTTTGATGTTGGCGTGAGTTAGCTTTTTTGGTCGTTTTGGGCACCTGTCGTATATGTCTTGCTCTAATATTTCGCCAAAACACATAATATGGCATTTGTAGAATTTTGCAAAAATTTGATGCGTGCTTGTTTCGGGATTAAGATTTTGCATTTTACACCATATTATGCTCAATCCAATAATGGTCAGGCCGAATCACAAAGAAGACGATTATCACGGGTCTTCGAAAGATGATTGATGTAAACCCAAGGAAGTGGCTTGAAAAACTACTCTACGCACTATGAGCTTACAGAACTGACATGCTAAAGTCGTATGCCTACAAATATAAAATATCAATGCTGACCTAAAACGTAGTAAAAGGGAAGCAAGGTTCGTATCTACAGAGAACGGTAATTATCAATGTATGTCAAGTAACAAATGGGGGGTTTAAGATTGTAATTGATCAAGTAATCAAAACACAAAAGAGTAATTTGTAGACAAATGGAGGAAAAGATATCGGACAATTAATACCCACTATCGTTCACCTAATTGGTCCTAGTTATCAACTAATCCTAATTCGTTGAGTACTTAGTCGTAGAAATATAATTTCCTATCGTTTCTTAATTGTAGCTAAGAGGAGAGATCAACCCTACCTAATAGCCCTAATCGGTGGATAACAAAGACGCGCGCCTAAATTCAATCCAGCGAAAGCATGAAGCATTTAAACGATATCAACTAAGATTAACAAGATCTAGACACACGCGGTTTTGATCTTCAATTAATATGTTTATTCTCTCTAACCTAATATCGATGTTCAGCGTAGAAATATTAGGCTAGTTGCTACTTATGAATCAACAATCTAACAATTAGTCCTTAAATTGTGAATCTAGCAATATGATAGATCCAGGGCTAATTAGTTTGCAACCTAATTAAGCATTGAATCAATCAATAACAACAATGATAGCAAGAGAATAAACAATACTCAAACGAATAAAGGAATTAGAATCAAACTCGCAATTGTCGGTGAATAATAGTTTCGATTAATAAATCCGAGAATAAATGTCTTTAGCCTTGCATAATTCTTCAAAATAATCCTTTAGGTCTTGAGAAAACTGAATGAATAATAATAAAACGAAACTTAGGTTTAAATAGAAAAACATTACAAAACGGGTTTAGGAAACCTGTCCATGCGCCGATACAACGGGGACGAGTCGTCCGGACGACTCGTCTAGCCTGGGACGAGTCGCCTGGCACTTTTCGACCAATTTGCTGAAGTCCCTGTGGGAGTCGTCTGGAAGTCATCTTGTTCCAGACGACTCGTCTGGGCGACTCGTCTAATGTCAGACGAGTCGTCTGGATCCTGAACTCCGGACTGGTTCTGGCGATGTTGTTCAAACGGTCATAACTTCTTCGTTACTTGGCCTGTGAGGATGTGTGACCACTTCCTGGAAAGATAAGATCATGAACTTTAATATTTCGTTGGTTTCAGTGCAAAATCCCAAACCATTTGAGAGTTATGAAGCTTCAAAGTTGACCTTCCGTAAATGGACTGAAATCTCTTCCAAACTTGTCCAAAACTTGGCATCTCGCTCCTTGGATCATCTTTCATCGCCTCATTGTCGTTCCACACAATTGCACATCAATCTTGAGGCTATAAATACATACAAAACCACTAATTCTTAAATTAAAGTATAAATACATGAATGATAGAATTAGCTAACAAATTGATCCAAAAGCAACCATTTAAATGCATCAAAACCCATCTTTTACCACTACTAAGTGGTGTGTATCAAGAACCTCAATAAAAGATAATGCGACTGGAATAAGTCCCTTTGAGTTAGTTTATGGCCATGACCCGGTGATTCCGGCTGAAGTCGCGATTTTAGTCAACACGAGTGGCAAAGCAATCAGAACTCTTGGGGAAAAAGGATCTGGAGGTGATGAGCATAGAACACTTGGATGCTGAAGAAAGTAACTTCAAAGCTGCTCAAAGAATTAGGTTACAAAAACTTAGGGTAACAAAGGCTTACAATAAAAGGGTCAAAGCTAAATCTTTTCAACAAGGGGATTTAGTTAGGAAAATGGTTTTACCAGCAGGCCAATATAAAGACACCGTTTTAGGAAACTTCACACCGAAGAGGGTAGGACCCTTCAAGATTCACAAGGAATGTATGGGGAACTCGTATATTTTGGTATCAAGAAAAGGGAAAATCTCATCAAGACCTTTGAATGCAAAATATCTCAAAAGATTCATCCGTCTATTTGGGAACAACAATCTTGTCAATGCAAGACTTTACCATGAAGACCTGTGATTTTTTTTTTGTTGGATAGTTTAGAGAGTTCTGAGAACGCTTTACCGTGATAAACATTATCTAGGGAGAATATCATGCTATTTTTTTTTTCTTTGTAAGATTTAGCATGAGTTTATTAAAAACCTTAAAGGAGGCCGGGAAAAGAACTTCCTCAAACTTACAAGTAAACCCACTACGAGTTTATTTTCACAAAATATCGACTATCTCATCGTATGAGCAATTACTACTAACACTGGTTGTGAATTTGATAAACCTGATGACCTAATCAGCTGAGCATTCATTGCCCTCAAAAATTCTCAAATTTCTCTCTTACCATATGGAGTAGACTGTAACAGACTAACAGCCATACAACATCTTAGACATCTTAGACATCTCTTACGCCAATGTTTCCCCCTAGTATTCCTGCTATGCCATAGAGCCCCCTCTCTCAAAATTAGAGTAGCACGCGTAAGGTCATTCCATGTCAGAATAACGTGCTATTTTAGCCGATTTTGAGAACACATTATACTACTCTAAGGAGCTTCCCAAGAATTTGAGCCATCTTTGTTGTTTGGTCACAACTAGTTTGCTTCAGAAATTGCAAATTACAGTTTAGCTTTTTAAATTAAATCAAATTGTTCTTGTGTGAGACAGTCTCATCATATTAAATCACTTAAATATGGTACTTTCGAAAGATCATTATGTTACTTATGAAGCAGGTTGGTTTTGCATTGTACTCCGTAATAGTGTATTTTCAAAAGTAAAATGTTAATATTTCAAAAGTAACACGTATAAAGTGCTCTCATACGATGGAGACGTTATCACCATAGAACTATTGGCTTTTCAATTAGGTTAATTTTGACTATTCTGATATTCTTGAATGTAGCCAAATGTCCTCAGAATTTCATCAGGAATTTCTTTGTGCAAGAACATTCACATTATCAGATTGTTTCACGGCTCCCAATCAACTTCTGTTAATTTACTATTTATAGTTAATATATCAACCGATTTAAGAGCCAACATTAATTATTAAATGTACAATAAATTTCAATTAAGTATTTTTTAGCCACCAAAGTGAAGAGGGCGAGATCTAAAAAGCACCGTAATTGGTACTTATAAAACACCAAAGTTGATAAACTTATCTTTATAACACACTTTAAACTAAAAAATTAAAATATTTTTTTTATTTGTTTGGGTGTTTAATAAATACCCAAGTAATTCAAAGTGTGTTATAAAAATGTATTTTTCAACTTTGGTGTTTTATAAGTACCAATTACGACTTTGATATTTTTTTAGATCCCACTCTGTTCATTTTGGTGGCTAAAAAATACTTCTTTACTATAAAATTTCCACAGTCAATTTATTAAGGTGTGCAGTTGTCCGCCAAACATATAAAAGTCAAGCTATCGGGTCTTCTCTTCTGTCCTAAATTCCCCCTACGTTGGTTTACGAGGCGTGTATCAGTTAACTTGTACCGTAATTTCCTTAATTATATATGCTGCAAATTAAATTGACTGAGTTTGCTTTGTTGCGCTAGACACCTCGAAGGCCAAGACATGAGTAGCTATCGATTCGAATTTCAGCTATACATCTTAACTGGCCAAATTTCAACTCCTCCGATCCCTAATATTGCACCATCATTGGTGCATGGTCACTGATCCCTGCTGGCCCCTTTAAAGAGTCTTTGAAACAATGCTTGAAGGAGAAACTCCAAATTTACACTGAGAGCACTTCTGAGAGATTGAAAACTGTTTGCCACTTTTGAGTCTTTAACACTAGTCTTTTACCAGATTTGGACCCATTCCTTTGGTCAATGTCTGCTTTGAGTAAGATCACTAGCAAGCTGGGCAAACCATTATACGCTGACCACACAACAACCTACCAGGAGAGACTTTCTTTTGGTAGGGTTCTGGTAGAAGTGGATGTCTCCATGAAACTCCCTGACCAGATACAAGTTTCTACACCCTTCCATGGTGAATTCACACAGAGAGTAGAGTATGAGTGGGTGCCATACTACTGCTCTGTGTGTAAGAAACTCGGACACAGGGATTATAACTGCAAGCATGCAAAGAGGGCTCCAGTTATTGTATCTAATGCTATTTTTATGTTTAATCCAATTAATGTATGCCAAGTGTCCTCCTAGGAAAGACTTGGTTTCAAGTTTTTTTTTTTTTTTGTAAGAAGGTGATTTTATTCCTCCACAAAGGGGGAAAAAAAAAGGATCTTACAAAAATAGGTTTTCTCTAACTAGCTTGCAAGACTATCCATTACACTACTAGGAACATCATTCCCAAACCAATTATACAATCTAACACAAGTATTATACTTTATTTGGTTAACTAACCAAGCTTCTGAGTGTACTTCTTCTCTGAAGATTCGTCCATTTCTCTCAGACCATAACATATAAACTGTGGCACCAAGAGCACATTTGAACTACTTTGAAGTCCAATGTCTCTTCCTTCCTCTGCTACCAATCCAATTGAGCTCTCTTTTCAAGTTCCAGCCCCTCCTAGTTATGCCTAGCCAATCCAGAATAGAATGCCAAACATTACAAGAGAAGCTGCACTTGAAAAACAGGTGAGCATGATTCTCCTCAGCTGATTTACAGAGACTGCATCTATTAACTAGGAGCATGCCTCTCCTTGTTATGCTGTCAACTGTTGGCAGACATTGCTGTGTTGCCATGCTCATAGTGTAGCTGTGTTTTGGAACGATAATTCCATCCCAAACTACTTTACACCATCTTCTTTTACTGTATTTGCATCTGAAGTATTCATAGGCCTTTGAAACCTGAAATTTACCACCCTGCACCCAAGAATTTATCAGCTTCTCGGAATCTGTCTTGCTGCTAGCTGTCAACATTATTTCATCTCTGACCTGAAGTAAACTTCTCCAGCATTCTGAGTTAGTGTAGGCTACCTTGACCTCCCAGAAGCATCTCCCCTTCATTATATAAGCTTTGCTCCATTTTTGCCAGATGCTTTCCTTCTTATCATGCAATTTCCAAATCCATTTTGCCAATTGAGCTTTATTCCAGGCTAACACTTCTTTAATTCCAATACCTGCTTCATTCCTTGGAGCACAACAACTATCCCAACTCTTATACACCATTTTATTCTGACCTTCCTTAATACCCCAAAAGAAATTCTTGCATACTCTTTTTATCTTTTTCAATATCCCCTTTGGAATCAAAAGACAGGCACTCCAAAAGTTTTCCAGACCAAAAATAACAGAGTTGAGCAACTGAATTTTACCAGCATAAGATAAAAATTGAGTTGACCAGTGGTGAATAGAAGCTTCCAGCTTACTCATTAGGCTGTGATACATGTCAGAAGTCAGCTTTTTGGCATGTAAAGGGATGCCTAAGTACCTGAAGGGGAACTGCCCTTCAGTGAAGCCTGATTCTGTAAGTATAAGCTCTTTGACAGCAGAATTAACCCCACCAAAATATATATCAGTTTTTGTGGGGTTGGCAACTAATCCTGAGATGCTAGCAAACAGATTAAGACAACCCAGCACAACTTTTACTGATGGGAGATCCCCTCTTGTATAGATCATTAAATCATCAGCGAAAGTTAGATGAGTCAGCTTCATCTTGGCACACTTAGGATGCAGGGAAAATTCCTTCTGATTTGGCATTTGTCTGAGCATCCTAGATAAGATCTCCATACTCATGACAAAGATGTAAGGTGACAGTGGATCACCTTGCCTTAATCCACATTTACCTGCAAAGAATCCTTCATAATTGCCATTTATCTTCAATGAAAACCAATGGCTACTTATACAAGCCATTATCCAATCCACCAACTTCTGAGGGAAGTTCAAACCTATCAGCATGCTTTTCACAAAAGACCAGTTAAGTGAATCAAAAGCTTTTTTGATATCCACTTTGATTAAACATCTAGGTGAAGTATTCTTTTGCTTATAACCCTTAACTAGCCCTTGTGAAAGCATTATGTTGTTAAAAATGCACCTCCCCTTAATAAATGAAGCTTGCTCCTCACGAATGACTTTTGGTAGAATATCTTGAAGTCTATTAGCAATGAGTTTAGTAACAGTTTTATAAAAGGTGGAGCAGCATGAGATAGGTCTGAATTCAGTGACACTGGCTGCATTTTCCTTCTTAGGAATTAGGGTAATAAGGGTAGTGTTAGCTTGCTTAGGCATTACTGAAGTGTTGAAGAATTCCAGCACTGCCTTAGTGAAAGCCTCCTTGATCATGTCCCAATTCTTCTTGAAAAACCCTACAGAAAACCCATCCTGGCCTGCGCTTTTATTAGAATCAATCTCAAATAGGGCCTTTTTGATTTCATCCTGAGTAACCTCCTTTATCAGATTCAACCCATCCTCTTGGCTGACTTTTGGGCCAAATTCAAAGATACTAACATCAATCTGATCAACTGAGTGTTCTGTCCCCAGCAACCCCTTATAGTATTCAACAAATGCATCAATAATACCTGCTTGATCCTGGTGAGTATTCCCATTCAAGTCCTTAATCTTCCCTATCATGCTAATATGTCTTCTTTCTGCAATTTTGGCATAGAAGTACTTAGAGCTGCAGTCCCCTTCATTAATATGCTGAACTTTAGCTCTCTGATATAGCATGCTCATTTCTGCCTTCTTGAGCCTAATGTATTTTTCCTTTAATTCCTCAACTTCACTACTGAGAGTAGCAGAGTTCTGGAGCTGGCCCTGTTTGCTAAGCAACTCTCTTCTACAAGCTTCCACCCTGTCACTCAGCCTTGTGAAATGGCTTTTATTCATTTCAGTTAGAGCTAATTTGACATTTTTGAGCTTATGGAATAGCTGCTGCATTCTACTCCCCTGAACATTCTTTCCCCATGCTTCACTAACTATGTTAATGTAGCTGTCATGAGCTTCCCAGCAGTTGAGGTACTTAAATTGCCTTCTGATTTTTGGAGGATCAAGAACTCTTACCAAGACAGGAGAGTGATCTGAAACTCCTGAGGGTAGGAATTCTGCAAAGGAATTTGGGACCTCCCTGATCCAACCAGCATTACCCATAGCTCTGTCTAGCTTGCTCCAATTCCTAGCTACCCCATCCTGGTTGTTAGTCCAGGTGAAATAGCACCCCTGCCCTTTAATATCATCTAATCCACAGTGATTTAGGCAGTCATTAAACTCAGCAAGGTCTGATTGCACTGGTGGGTGAATGCCCTGCTTCTCCTTGCTCTCCCTGATAACATTAAAATCCCCTGCAATAAGCCAAGGCTCATTACCTGGATTAATTGAGCATAGTTCCTTCCATAAAATCCTTCTCTGTTCTGCATCATTACTAGCATATACTATAGTGATAAGAAACTCCTTATTTGTAATGATATGAAGAGCTTTGCAGTGTACAAACTGAGAGTGAGCTTGTATGATGTCAACCTTCAGTTGTTGAGCCTTCCACAAAAGCCAAATCCTACCATTTCTATGGTAGTTGTATGTGGTGAAAGTTTTGTAACTAGAAAATCTTCTTCTGATAATATTAAGGGCTTTTCTTTCCTTGACTCTAGTTTCTAAAATGCCCAAAAGATCTACTCTGTATCTCAACAGAAAATCCTTGATTTCCTGCTGTTTGAGGGCTTCATTCAGCCCCCTTATGTTCCAAGTTGAGAAAATCATTGGGCAGGAGGATCAGGAGGCTCCCCTTCCCCTAGAAATTCACTCAGATCTCCTATGATATTCAGTCCTTCTTTCATGCCATCTGTGATCAAACTTGCAAAGCTGTTTCCAATGTTGGTAGGAACAATCTGATGCTGCATCTTGTTTTTCCTTTTGGACTGTTTTCTGCTCATAACAATAAAATCCGAGTCCTTATCAGAATTTTCAGCTACTGATTTGATCAGCAATCCTATCTTTTCCTCTTTGGTAAACCCTGGTTCATCACCAATAATCTCAGTATCAGAATCCTCCTGGCCTTACTGTGATTTGGAGTTTTGCCAACTGGTGAGTCATTCTCCTTATGGTTGAGATCATCCAATATGACTTGCTGCTGAGTATCAACTACACTAGGTTCAGGTGCTACTGCTGCCTGTGTAGTATTCTCAGAGCTTGTAGTCACTCCTATCACTTCAGTTGCCTTCTCCACAGGCCTGTAAACTTGTTTTTTCTCTTTGCCCAAACCAGCTTTGTGCAATTTACAGTTCTGTACTTCATGACCCAATTTTCTGCAGCCCTTGCAAAAATAGGGAACCCATTCATACATCACTGTTTGAAATTGTTTGCCCGAATATGGTGTATTGATTAGTATTTCAGTAGGCAACTCTTGAGACACATCTATCTCAACCATAACTCGAGCATAAGCTAGTTTCTCTTTTTAGGTGGTCATATAGTCTGCATACAGTGGCTTGCCCAACTTACTGGCAATCTTACTCAATGCTTTCTCTGACCAACACCATGGTTCAAGCTCCGGGAACATGACCCAAACTGGAACAGTACTGATTCTGTCCAATTCCTGCGCAATCCCAGGTTCCCACTGTTTGAGAATGAGAGTATTAAGTCCTAATCTCCAAGGTCCACCTTTAAGCACATTACCCATTTCTTCCTTCGAGCCAAACCTAAAACTAAACCATCCTCTCTTGAAGTATTTTACATCAGGAACTTCAAGATGTTTCCAGTGCTTGCCAACAAAATCTTTCATCATTTTAAGCGTAGGTTTTGCTCCAATGACATTCCCAATTAAGGTATTATTCCAGAAATCAAGTTCTTCCTGAATATCCTCTATATCTATGATCACTTCCTCTGCTTCCAAATTTTCCTCATAGTAGTGCAAATTCATGCCTCTCTTAGCTTTTTCCGTAACTACTTTGCTCCATGGTTTAGTTTGGTTTTCCCCAATTTTATGAACTGGGTTGGTCACAACTTCCCCATTTTTGATACCCAAATCATTCGACATCAGGATTTCATTACTAACAGGAGAGTCAATTGTATCATTTCCAGTAATTTTCTCACTAATTCCATCATTAATTTGATGATTAACAGTAGAATTAAGCTGTGATTGAGATTTTATACCCGATTTGGCAAAAGCTTCTTCGAGAAGCTTATTGAGTGTTGATTGTTCCTTCTGTTTCTGCTGCTCCGGTTCACCATTTTCTCCGATCCTAGTATCAGTCTCATGCTCCGACTCCGATGAATCTGATCGTGGTTTCTGTTTTCGTGGGCGCCCTCTACCCCGGTGTTCCTTCGCCATGAATCAAGCTGTACGGTTACTTGGAGGGGAAGCTTCCTCTCATCATGGCTTGATTCTCCTACACTTTTTATAAGAGAATAATTATTATTGCCGAAAAAAGACCACACTTGGTTTCAAGTTTTAATATATAGTATTAGATAGAATATGACGGGTGACAAGAGTTGAATATAAAAGCTTTCATATTTATATTAGAACAAAGACAAAACATTTACTTTTATGAAACAAATATAAACAATATAAATAGATATGCCCGGGCATGGCATGGGCATGCAAACTAGTCTAATATATATTATAAAAGCCGAGTACAGCCCTTCATTGATGGACACTTGGCACAATCTTATTGGATGTGAATAAATAAATATTATTGGTTATTAGAATATGGAAAACTACTTATAAAGTTTTAAAATATTGATAAGGAATTGAAATTAATAAACATATAAATATCATAATTAGTTGGAAATTTAAATTATTTTAATTTATAAGAATTAGGAAAGTTTTAAAATATTAAGATTTGAAATATTAAATGGTTGAAACAGTCGAATAAAAATGATCTCCAATCTAAGTTATGTATATGATTCTCTTCAAATTTTAATTATGATATTATAATTGTGACACATTTCATTTTCCAATACATCTTAATATCCTGCGAAAAAAAAAAGTCCAAAATAAATGTGCAAATCATAGAGAATTGGAGAAAGTATAAGCCTTAAGGTGAATTTTCCTTTTAGGTTTATACTCTTTTCATTATTTTTAAAAGTTTAATTCTCTTATAAGAATTAGAATCAAGTTAGGTTGGACGTTATTCTGTTATGTAGCATTAGTTCATGAATAGGGGTTCATGAATATGACACGCAGAGTTTTTGCACGTAATGCCACATTTGATACAAACAATTAAACTAAATATACTTTGAAATGATGACCATATGATAGGCCCTGAAACATATCTATTTACATTTATAATGTAACAACTAAAGTGTATTTTTTTTCAAACATATAATGAGGGTCAATACGTGCATTTAGAATGCAACATCATAATCAAAATTGAAGGGAGTATAAGTCGTTAAGTTAGTTATTATTCTTAATATATATTAGAAAGTTCTCTCTATACTATTTAGGCCCTGTGCGATTGGACTGCATTTTTCTGATTTGATTTGATTTGATTTGATTTGAACTGAATTAACTGATAAATTAACTGCAATTAGACGAATTAATAACTAAAAATAGACTGCATTCATTGATTGTTATTTGGATAATTCTGATCTGATTTGATTTGATTTGAATAAAGCTGATTTGATTTGATCTGATTTGAATAAATCTGATCTGATTTAAAAACACTGTTGAATAAGTTGAATCGCACAGGGCCTTACTATTCCATGTATGGTAATTTATTGTTGAAAGAGTTGTATTTCAAAAGTTTCAACTGGATTACAAGTCGAAGAATCAGGAACATAACACTTATTAACGCAATTAAATATATAATTTTTGATTTTATTTAAAAAAATTAAGACAATGAATAACTTATATAAAGATAATGATGTAAATTACTAAGCGAAATCAGTTTTCTTTTGGTAAGATGATTACGTATGTGTATAATTATAGGTTTCTTTGCAATCTCAACAAAAGTAACAATCAATGAGTAATGCAAATAGAGTTGGAAATTACGAGGGTTAGATCTATTTCCCGTATTGTAAGAGCGGGTTGGGTTATACTGGGTTCGTCTCATGTCGGGTCCGCATGAAATTGTACATTGAGTCGATATTTGTTCAAATAGCTTTCAATCAAGTCGCTTATTATAAGGTTAATTTTTTGAAAGTTAGGTTGGTTTTTATTAAGATCCTCATAGCGATTGGTTACAAAATCTTTTTATCAGATTATTTTGAGACACTTTCTTTATCTATTGATATCTTATTCATGAAAATATACATATGTAAAAATAGTTTTTTATACGAATCCCACAATCTGCATTTCATAATTTATTTATCATGTATTTGTTCTTATATTTGTAAATCAAACTCTCAACACTATCAATAAGTCATCTTTTATGGAGGTTGTAGTAATCAATCTTTTATAAGGGAGACCTAATACTTTTTAAGTGATAGGTGACACTTTTTTTCCATACGTTAGATAATGTTCACATGTGACATTTACGTGTACGGTAATTATCTAATAATGATTTTTTTTTCTTTTCGAGAAACGAGTATCATTAATACAAGTAGGGAGCCCGTGCGCGGCACGGGCACGCAAACTAGTATATATGTAATCCTGAAGCCGCTCAATTCCCATGCGGACACTTGGCCATCTATGATTGGTTAATACAAAATATAATATAATAGGTCAAAATTAATAAATATAAAAGTTTTTTTATAGAAAGTGTCATATAATAATATATTAATATAATATTATGGTTCATTGTATATGGTAATATTACTCTAATAAAATAACATTATTACTTGATTTATGGAAAATAATTTTTTTAGAGAAGATTTATGGAAAATAGTTACGGAGTATTTAATATAGTAATTATTACTTAATTTATGACAATTCGATCAAATATCCCACATGTGTTTCAAAATGGGACTTTGGCTTTTGAAATGTGACTTTTCCTCTAATTATATTACAAATATCCCACGGGTGTTTGAAATGAGATTTTTAGGTTTTGAAAGGTGATTTTCCATGTAATTACATTACGAATATCCTACGGGTGTCCAAAATGATGAGATTTTAGATTTTGAAATGTAACTTTCCATCTAAATACATTACAAATATACCACGGGTGTATGTTCGAAACGGGATTTTAGGTTTCGAAATGCGACTTTCCATCTAATTACATTACAAATATTCCAAGGGTGCTCGAAACACGATTTTAGGTTTTTCAAGGTGATTTTCCATCTAATTACATTACAAATATCTCACGGGTGTTCGAAACATGACTTGAAGTTTATAAAGGTGACTTTCCATCTAATTAGATTACAAATATCGCAAGGGTGTTTGAAATAAGATTTTAGGTTTTAGATAAAAATTTCGTTTACATAAATTTAACATTTAAACATAAATAGCCCGGGCGTTGCACGGACCATCAAACTAGTTTAAACTCAAAGATACGACCTGTATAAATCATGAACCCATCTAATCTAATCTAATCTAATACTATACTATATATTAAAACCTGAAACCAAGTCTTTCCTAAGAGAACACTTGCCAAACATTAATTGGATAGGACATAAAAATAACATTATATACAATTATCGGTTAAGATATGATAATAAATTATCATACATTAATTGGATAGAACATAAAAATAGTACTAAATACAATTATCGGTTAGGATATGATAACAAATTAATATAGAGTAGTATAGTATTAGCTAATTTATGGAAAGTACTCCCTCCGTTCCGATGAGATCTTGGACTATTCTATTTTCGGCCGTTTCAGTCATTTCTTGGCCTTTCCGTATTGGGAGGGACTTTTGCTTAATTAACTTTATATTAGGGGCTAAGATAATACTAAACACATCTAATTAAAATCCATCATCATCCTATTTCCTCCCCTCCTAACCCCACAACCACCCATATCCCGACATCTCCCCACCGCGCCTCCTCACCCACCACCACAGCCACCACATTGGCCGCCATCTGGGGTTACCGACGTCGACCAGTCGCATCCCCCCCCCCCCCCCTTACCAGATTGTCGTCGCCTCTCCATCTTTCTTCCACTTGACCCTCTTATGCGTTTTCTCTCTCCTCCCCTTCCTCCACCACTTATCCTCTATTTCATGGTTTAAATAGATAAGCATCCACGTTACTTGGGGGATTGGCGATGTAGATCGACAGTCGGAGGAGGGCGTGGTGGTCGGAGCCATCGGAGGGAGGAGAGAGAAAACGGGTGAGGGGTAGAAAAAGAGGGAGGGAGCAAATATGGGTATGAGGCGTCGGGTTTGGGGTTGACCCTACTGACCGCCGGTGCCGGTCAGCTACTCCGGCAGTGGTACAGGTGGTCGCGGGGTCTAATGTGCGGCGGTAACAAGGTGGGCATGGGGTGGCTGTGGAGAGAGGATAATATTAAGTTGGAGGTTGTTTAAGGAGAGAATAATAGTAAGGTGGGCACGGGGCCCTACTCCCCCCACTTATGTTTGTAATTAACCATCTCCTTGGTTTATGTGCGCAAATGAAAGTCCAAGAACCCACTGGAACGGAGGGAGTAATCATTATGGTAATTTATTAGAACAAAGATAAGACATTATTTTTTTAATAAAACGAGTATAAACAATAAAAATATATACTCCGTGTGTGACACGGGCATGCAAACTAGTACCTTTAAAACATCTGCAAAAAGTTGACTTAATGTTAGTTGACCCAAACACCAATCGATAGAAACCTCAAGTATATTTTCATTCTACTAGTAAGATTGAGACCTAGTATAATGTTTTTTTTTCTAAGTGAGACCTAATATATTGTTAGGCGAATTTAATAATACGCTCTTTACTTCTAAGAGATTACTTACTTTCACATTGCACCCCACAAAAAGCAATAACTATAATCCCCTAATAATAATTAACCAATATGAAAGAAAAAATATCAGAGAAGAATGATACGGAGCTCCGTTTGTATGTATTTATTTTGGAGGTTATTAAAGTATTTATGAACAGACGGACATTTTGGAAGTGTCCTTTTCCTGGTAGACTTAACATGCATATTGCATGGTTAGCTTTGAAACTACTAGCCGGCAGCCCACTGAAACTCCAGAAATTATTACGTTGTAGTAACTGTTGAATGTTGAACCAAAACCTTTCGCAGTCGGCTGAAAAGTTTATTTGATCTTTTATATATATTTTTTATTTATTTAAATAACTTTATCCGCTAAAAAAATAATGAACAATTATGTTTGTACAAACATCGGGGCACAAAAAAAATACCTAACTATAGTTGGCAGAGCAGTAAAGTTTGGGACTTACATATATACAAAATTAAATAAATTATCTCCTTGCACAAAATAATGATTAAAGCAAGAATTGGTAACTACTATTAAGGGCAAGTGTAAGCTAATCTTAGATATTAGAATTACACGTGAATGAAAATGGACCGTAAGGTCCGTAACTACTGATAACTAGCTAGATTATATACTTAATAGTAGTTAGGTTATGCTAAATGCTAATAGCGTTTGTATTATTAGGCGAGGTTGATTTTAGTTCATCGTACATATCTTTGTTTTTGCTTTGAATGAAGAGATCAAACCTCAAAATGACGGCTTTTGATATTATAAAGTACGTGTTAAGCTTTGTTAGCATCGATCCTACACTAATCATGAAGTTTGAGAAATCTTACGGTGTAGGCCAGGATTAGTATCTAAATACTAGCTAGTATCTATCTTACCTTATAGCCTCCACTAATTAATCTACTTATAGAAATGAAGTGAGTTACGTTATGTTAATTGTTAACCCTTTTAATTAGTGATGACTAATTGAGTAGTGATCACTTAGTGTTAAGCTAGCTAGCTTTCCTTGTCTTGATAACAATATAGACATGTAACGTAGTGCCAAAATAATGATACTCATCATTGTGTTTAATTTATTGTCCAAACTCCAAAGGAAAATTCACAAAACTTAGCTTGTTTTATTTATATTTTACTCCTTAGTTTTTCTATTTACTTCGAGGTTCTCTTTACTTGTTAATGTTATGATTTTGGAAAGAAAAAAAAACAAAAATTAGAAGAAAACTAGGAAATGTGACTAAACTTAGAGTCATTTGGTATACTAAAAGGTTTCCAAACGCGATATTAGTTATTTTCACCACAAACTCAAACAATCTACGGAGTATCTGTTTATATACCTAGTCATGTCCCCAAATTAGCTTCTGGCCCCTAGCTAATTACTAGGAACATGTAAATTCAAATGTTAGTTACTCCTATTTCAAAAAAAAAAAATGTTAGTTACTCCATCTATTCTCTTAGATTGAATTGTTATCGTAGAGTTTGAACTTTGAATTACTCTTATATATTCGAATTAAATAAATATTAACCACCGAATAATGTGGGGAACTGGGGACTAGGGAATAATCAACTGGCCAATTTTATTTAACCAAAAATTATTACTTAATGTAGACCATATAATCTCCTTGAAAACAAAGGGAAAAAGAGGGATGATGCCAAAATACTTTAATTATTAATACCACATTTATACACTTTCATAGCACAGAGCCACAAAAAGTAGTGAAATATAAAGTTAGGAAAATATGGAGCGTCCAGAGAGTGTAGTACGTGCACTAAAAGTTTGCATTTTGAGAGCAAACTTATAAACTTTAATGGACATGAAATTCTACGACTTTCCGCTTAAAAAAGAGTACTTCTACTTATGTATGTAGCTTTTGAGAGACAATCTATGAAGAACAATAGAAAGTCTTTGTTGATGAGAACTATTAACCTTAGATTCGATCTCAGCCTTTTTGTATACCTTAGCTAGTGTTGTGGCTTTTGAGCTTATTAGGTGTAGAAAAACGTGGATAGGATTGTTCCTTAAGCTTTAGGTTTGTGCAAGTTATTATGGAAAACTTCGCTTCTAAAGCGATTGATTCAAATTAAAGGTCAAATTAAAACTTAACGAGAATTGTAAATTCTTGTATTATGAACTCAATATTAATCGATCTAGACATAAGGACGTATCACCTATGTACATTGTATACACGGATCAATTGATATATCGTATTCATTAATAGTATGGAGTATTGTACTCATTAATTAGGCCATGCTTGATAGGACTTATTAGCGGTAGTATTCAGATCAGTTCAGAATCATTCAGGTCAGATTAGTTCAGATCAGAGTCATTCAAATCAGATCAGATCAGATCAGATGAGAAATGTTCAAATTTCTATCAATGTTTATGGTCTGATCCATAACTGATACTAATTCATTGAAATTCAATCAAATTTTCAACACATTCAGATCAGTTCAGAGTTATTCAAACCAGATCAGATCACATCAGTTCAGAAAGATTCAGTCCTATCAAACGGGGCCTTGGTCTTCATCACAAGATTTATATGAACTTTACAAAAGGAGTACGTATACATACTCATGTATTCGGTATATATATAGTCATTAGACAAGAGTAACTCCAAGCGCGTTGATTGAATTAAAGCAATGGGGCATTTGGATATGAATGGAGGGAGTATAAGTTTTGACGATTGAAAATCTATATGAACTTCAAATCAGACATAAAGAACCAAAAATACGTATTATTTTAGTTAGTCCAATTACTTATGGAGAAAGGCAAGTGAGTACTAGCTACTTCTTAGTTCTTACCAGCAGACCAGCAATCCTCTTCGAGAAGGAAAGACCTAACACAAGTAAGAACTCGTTTAATTTTGTGAAGTTGTTTCTCGATGTTACATTTGTGAAGGTGACAAGTAAAAAATGCTACATCTCTTTCATGTTAATTAATTCGGTACATTGCTCTTAATAAGGCTTAATTAATAATGGTCCTTAACTAATTAATGACGATGTTAATCAATTGATTATCACGACTTTGATATACCTAATAAGCACATTGATTATATTTGGTGACAATAATATAATTCCAGCTATTTTTCGTATCAATTAGGAACAAACTTGATTATGTAGTACTTAATTCCAGCATCTCATTGCTCCCTACCTTCTATCCCCATAAATTTTGTAGTTGTAATCTTCACAACAACTATTCCGTTCTACTTGATGGAGTGTCTAATAAGTCGATCGATAATCACTCGAGCCTTCAAAAAGATCGATCCATATTCCATAGACGAGATTCAAGCATGATACTAGGATCCTCATCGAGCACGTCAAAGAATTACACTACAGGCTTCGAACAATGTTTATACATGAAAACAAATTATGTAAACGACTAAAGACATCTTATCTGGTCACTAATAATTAAGCCATGCATTGTCGTGTTATGATAAGTAACACTTATCCTAATTAGTGAAATGAATCGAGCATATCTTAAAAGTGAATCTCACTCATGAAACTAGCCAAGCATAATCTATGCCACATCTCTGTCACATTGTTGTGTCCTACTCGATATTGTCCTTGATTTAATCCAGTAATTACAGCAATCAATTACCAAGATCTTTCATATTAGACGACATATCATTTTGAAATCACATTAAATTCATTTCACCAAGGATTGCGAAAGTGACAGAGAGATTTTCGACCTTTATGGTCTTATTATCCGAATTATACTGAATGATGCATACTGTACTCGAAACAACTTACATGCGTTCCACGATGAGAATATTATACATCTTTTACTTGTAAAATAGTTAACTACTCCGTACAAGTGACTACAACTTATAATTTTTTAAAAGGCAAACGAATTACGTAAAGCACATCACTAAATTCCGAAACGTAATTTCATAAAAACGAATACAATGTACGGAGTACATAGGTCCTTATCTCCAGAGTATGTAACCAAAATAATACTCCCTCCATGCCAAAATATATGACGTTTTCAAGTTACGAGACAAATTTTGACTTTCAATTTCATGAAAAAATATCTTATCAAAAATTATAAAAATTATACCATTGGATTCGTTATGAAATATAGTTTCACATGATCATAATTTCATAATTTTTACCCTTATATTTTGAGAGATATCGAAGTTCAAAGAAGTGTCTCGTAACTCGAAAACGTCATATATTTTGAAATGGAGGGAGTAATAAAGTTACATGCAGGGGTGTGAACTAGCGGAACCAACCCGAGAATCGGGTGTTCGGCCTCAGTCGGTATTGCCATATCCGAGCTTGGCCTCAGGCTCGGCTTGGAGCTGGGCGAGCTCGCCAAACCCCAAGCTCTGTTTTTTTTATACTCGAGCTTATGTAGGCAACATTGTGATAAATTGACAACGAGTCAAATTTAACTTGATGGATGGACTAGGAAAACGTAAGTGCACGACCCGTATTACTCGCAATTTTGCGAAGATGCCGAAGCTACGTCGATCCTCGACTGATTGTATTCTCCCCATCCCCTCATTTCTTATATTGAACATATTTTTTTTTTCCATAAGGATCTATATTATTATCGTCTAAACGATTAAACTCGAAAACACGTTCACATACGATAAGGTGCAGCCTCGTTGAAAAAGCATGCAGTGTCTCACTTAAAGTTGAAGTACATACAAAACGCAAATCACATTTGCAATTGTCTTAATCATAAACAAGTTTGAAAAATCATGTCCTTAAAAAAGACAAAGCTTGAAGTCCCCGCAATATAAAGCGTTCTCTTCTCAATATCACCAGAGAAAAAAAAATTAAATGAAAAAATGAGGCAGAGCCCTACATTCATAAGGACTGTTCATATATTTGTTTCACGGAGGCTCAAGTACTTGGTTGCGTGGTGTTGCAATCAAAACTCCGGTCCGTTCTCAAAGAATTCTTTTTATCTCAATTTTTATTTTCGGACCCTAATTGCGTACAGATATTCTCGAACTTTAAATGATTTTGGGACATTTCTTCATTTTTGCAACGAGAAATCCTAAATTGTGCTCCTATCTGATCTGTTTGCAGGCATAGTATTATAGAACATCAGTCATCATATGACAAAATTTTATGTAGGGTTAATTAAGGTCCCTCACCAAGTCACCAGTCACTATTCTTTTCTCCCTTTATTTGCAATCTAATCCATCTTTTTTTTTTTTTTTTTCTGAGTTCATCTTATTTGTTCTGCAATCGCAGAATGAAAAATAGTGGGGTTAAATCCATCAATTTTTCTCACCAAATTTAGGACATTTCTATGCCCTCCAACTGTAAACTATTGATCGGACTTCTCTGAAATTCAAAGTCTTTCAATCATCAATGTCATGCTCCCTACCTGTACTTTAGTTCTGGAAACTTTTTTATACTTAATGGCATTGCTTTTCTTGCTATTATAATGTCTACGACTTCCACAATACTTACTAGATTAACTCATGAGCTTTTGATAGAGCCAACCAAATGGCATCGAGTCGAGTTATTTCAAGTCAGTTTGCTATTACGACGAATGTCATGGCACTAAGTTGATACTATCGCTTTCCATTTGGAAAACGTATGTACTAAGAATTCCATAGTCAAGTGTGCAGCTCAAAAGCACGACCGACCTCCTAAGAACTTTCCCTAAAAGTACGTGTATCTATGTGTAGACGAGCTGTCATAAATGACTACTTTCAATCTATGAGGTACAGGCGTGTTAGACCAACGTCGCCACAGGGACTCAATTGCTATGTTGTCCTGGTGCTGAGTTCGATCCTTCAATCTGGCAAGTTCGTACAGAGATGAACAGCAGCAATCTAGGACAGCAGCCATAATGTGTGCCCTAAAAAGGGTGAAAGTGGAGTCCAGACCCCAGAAGTATAAGCTTACCTACTGTTAGTTCTTGAACCTAAGAACAAACACATTATTAACCATGTCAGTTACAACTGCAAGAATAGAGACAGACAAGGCTGTTGATGTCTGATACACCTGAATGTGTATATGTTCCTCTTTTCTAGATCATATCCGTCCAAATCATGTGGGCTGACCCTTTGGACTAATGAGGATGAACATGGATGTGCATGAAACGGGCGATACGATCTGATCACGGTTCCCAAAGAAACCGTACTGGACATGTTTGAAGTACTACTGTGTGCTGAGGACTAATAACAAGGGGTACTGGGATACCACACTGTTCCCGAGCTAAAATCCGCAAAAATAAGTACTGGAGATAGAAATTAATGTGGCTGTATGATGAACATTTACAGTGAGATTCATGACAAAATCAGAATTGCCTAGACTTGCGGAACTATCTTAGCATCAACACTCATAGTTTATAACAATCAAAGGAAGGCCGGAAGTGATAGTTCTTACCTCACATGATTGGTTTTTAATGTGTGAGAGTACCATTTCCAGTGTTCCTTTACTAAGAGCACAGGAACCATGTACATAATGAGAGCATAGGATCGTAAAAATCATCTCCCTACATAACATTATACGAGTACTAATCTTCAAACCAGAATAGTCTGGGGTTTTGAAAATGCTCATATTAAAGGCAAGTAAACCACATGTAGACCAACAACAAGACGAGTCTCAATCTTTCTGTCAATTTCGGAGGCCTACAGGTGTCTTAATACGGTCCAAGAGGCAAAACTGAAACACTGATATAAGCTCATTACTGATGTGCAAGATATCTATGACCACCGCTCTTCCATCAAGTTCTTGTATGAGTTAATGGAAATACAACAAATTAGCAAGTAATTTAAACTTACAGATTTCTATTTGATGAACATGCTTGACCAATTGAATAGGCTTACATCTCATGACAATAGATAGGTCTGCAGCGTACACACCTCATTGAGCTTCTTCTGTAATCTGCTACATCCGCTATGGAACAATTACTGGTCGGAAGAACGTCTTCCATACTTCCTCGGTCTTATCTTGTTCTTGTTTTAGCAAATTTAGGTCTTGAAGCCTTCCTTTCCAGCTTTTCCCTCTTTTTACGAGTCTTTTCATCCTCCTCCACTCCCTGAAATATTTGTACAGAAAATATCAACTAGAATTCATCCAAGACACCCTTTACAGACAACTTTATAAAGATGAAGCTACCTCAGAATCATGTGATAGGAAACCTTTGATGAGACCAGAAGCTTGATAGACTGCGAATCCAGGTATCTGGAAAAGAACATAGCAAGTAACTCAGAAGTGAACATGTACGTGGAAAGAGCGCATGTCAAGCTAGCTAAAACACCTCCACAGACACAGATAAAGTGACTACAGATTAATAGCACCAGTCCACAAGCAACATTACACTTAGTAGCAACTCAAGTGTCAATTACTTCTACATAAACTTGGCAGATGACTCGTGATCCAAGAACGACCTTCTGACTAACAAAAATTTATGTACCGTCACAAGTTCTCTACAATCAAAATCCAAATCTAAAATGAAAAACCTGACCCATGTTCATGATATTCTAGTTTAGAAGTCTTATTATTGAATCCTCAGTTTCTCCATGTTAAGTGACATCATCGTCCACTAGTGACAGGCAATACAGAGTATTGTAAAGTTCCATTGACTATATAACCTTCTGCAATGTACAGACACCCATAATTTACACAAGCTCCAAGGGTCACAACAAATTTATAATTTTTCTTCTACGACAAGACTGGTTCTTCAAACAATTCGAAGGTGAGTACTTCTCAAGCATAATGACCTTCTTAATGGGCTGAGCATGTTATATCCTGGTGAAGACAATTGGAGAGTGAATCTTTGTCCGGAAATACTCAAATACCTACTTCTAATAAACATGCAACAAAAAAATGATGTTTGAGGGAGATGTTGTGTTGAGGTGCATGTCATGAGCTGCAGGCTGCAGCCATGCTTCCATGGTACACGTACAAATTTTGAGGGTGCAGAGGGGATGGAAGTTATTAGTAATGTTTCATGTGACGTGGATCCTACTAATGTGTTTACCAACAGGAATGGTACTGCAACCTCTAGTGCTCTCATTGTCTTTGCATTGGTAACATTTCATTAGAACAGAGAAATGATCAGGCAGCCCCCATACGATGAAGCCAAGCTGGTTGATCCAACAGTAAAGCAAGTAGGAACAGCTACTACACAGACTTATTCGAGGAGGACAATGGATATGTAATTAGAGAATCTGAAATCGAGGATAAATTCAGGATAACAAAAATCATTAAGAAAGGTTTTCTTCGGAGGTGTTGACGTGTCGGAATTTGCCCTTTTTTTCCTTCTTTGCCATTGAGAATATCCTGACCTCTAACTGTCCTCTTCCCTATCTCTCTTCTCAAAAACAAAAGCCTTTTTTTTCTCATCTTTGATATTCTTAAAACATACAGAAAGACAAGCTGTGATGTGTTTTGCGATTTGTAATTAGTAGAAATTATTTCATTTTGGGGCACGGAATCGTTATGTTTTAGCCTAACTTGGTATTTTCATGTTTGGATTGTAAATAACGATATTTAGGCTAAATTCAGTGTTAAGATTATTCTATGTCTTTTTGGGTTCGAGTTTGTATTTGATTGGCAAGACGAGTAAGCCGAAACATTGTTAGAAGACCATGGCATGCAAATCAAAGGCTAGTGTTGAAGAAAACTCGAAGCAATCACTCGAGAAAAACGCCCGACTCAAGAGAGGACGACTTGGCCGAGTCGAGCGCGGAATTTAGTAAAGCAAGCCCTCCCCACGCGCTCTTTCTTGACTTGAGATTCAGAACGTCCTTGACTTGAAGATTAGTTCTCCGGAGTAAAGAGTTACAATTTGGAATTTTTTTGGTCAAGGGTTTCTCGACTTGAGAGTAATCGAGGGGCCTTACTCTCGAGTCGAGCGCGCCTCTTTGGTTTATGGTTTTAGTTTTACTTTCTTGTATCCTTTTCTTTTATTTCTAATTGGGGTTTATTATAATTAGAGGGAGGCAAAAACACATCTTATCTTCTATCTTTCATTATGTACCACTCCTCTCTCTTTATCTTCCCAAACACTACTCTTTGTTCATCTTTCGTAATGGAGGGCTAAACTCTCCAAATCTTGGTAAAGATCTAAAACTTTTAATAATTAATGTAAGTTATCGTCTTTTCCTTTACATACTTGGTTGGTTGTTATTCCTTGGTTTTATTTTATAATCTCGTCTTGTTTTATCTAGGTCGCTACTAGATTCAACTTGGTTATGTAACTGGATTGGTGAAGCATCCTTTGTTCATTAATGATCGGTCGCGGTTAGTAGACTTACGAAGGATTAACACTATAATTCAAGGTTAGAGTTAGTCAATGCGAGGTTGCGGTTAATTTATTACTAAACTTGTTATTCTTAATCGATATTGGTTCGTTGTTAGTACTACCACTAGTTACACCTAAGACGGTTGTTTAGGTTATCTAGTGCTCTTAGGATGAATTTAGAGTGGTCACTTAAATTCAGTAACCTTAAGAACTAATGGAACTTTGTCGCCATTAAGCAATCAAAATTCAAAGTGAAGGAATACTTTGATCTTTCGCAACAATAATTCGTTAGTGATAGTCGGTGATCCAAGACTTGTACCTAATATAAATCACTTATTTACCTAATGTTTTACATTTATGTCATTGTTACTGAGTCAATCTTTAAAACCCTCTTCTGTGGTGTTACTTTGGCATATCATCACCACTACGGTTCGATCTCGACTTCCCTAACTACATAAGTTAGACACTATAGTTAATTTGGTGGATAAGGCGAGTAATCTCTTTACCAATAAGGAACAAGCTAAATTCAAATTTTTTTTTTATAATTAATTTTTTTTAATTAATAGTTAATCCTTAATTAACTTTCCCGCCAACCGCTAATCACTGCCATGTTATCACTTAACGGTCAAAGGACTAACGGTGTTAACGGTCAAGGGGGGGAAGGGCACCATGTGCTGGTTGGGGTAAAGTTCGGGGGCACCACAGTGTACAAGTTTCAAATATATGGGCACCACGAGCATTCTGACATAGTTCGGGGACACCACGGGAATTTGTCGAACAAATCATAATAGAGTAACTATGGATATTAACAATTTTTTGTGAATCCATGGAAAGATTAAGTAAAACAGAGCTCTTGTTGGGCCTTTGGTTCAACTAGCATGTTCAACGTTTACACGTTTGTACTAAATTTCATTGCATTACATTGTAATGCAAATCCCTCCAACCAAACATAACCTTAATGTTTTTGAAAACACAATGGAATACTAAGAAACAACAATGTGCTTATATACAAAAATGATCCCTAATTGAACATAATATTAGATATGTGCACACGAATTACTGATTCAAAGACAACAAAAATGACACCAAAATATGTACTTGAAAGTCTATAATTATTAGCTACTCAAATAAAAAGATGCTGACAGTTGTGCAAGAAAACATATTGTTTCCTTTGATCAACGCTAGTTGCCTAGGCACAATATCATGGGGTTGATTAGAGGAGCACAATGAAAGCAGGCCAAGACATAGTCTGGCCGCAGAGAAGATTTGAACTATATCTCATCTAAATCCTACATGAGCATTGTAAGTAACTATAGCAGATAGAATTGCAAGCCAACTACAAACTGCCACAGTCCAAATCATTTGGGAGTGCTTCATCACAGTCTTAATCTATTTAAAGTGAAGAAATGACGATCCACATATAAAAACTAACAATTACTTTTCTCATATTCCAACAAAACTCAAAGCTAAAACGAGGAAGAGAAAACTGAAAGATACGCATTTTGTTATTCATTCCAACTAACAGACTAGGATCCTAGCCTGTGTAAAACTCATTACTGCAAATTTGTGATAGAAAATTTGACTTAGAAACCTCCAAATTATTCCAACTCAATTGAGAAAATAGTTCCAAAAAAAAAAAAAAAAAAAAAAAAAAAAAAAAAAGGAAGAGGAGAAATTGGAAACTCTTGCACTCCCTTGGGAAGATGTAATAGATTCTAGATAGTACTTTGCTTTTGTCGTGTAACCCAAAAAAAGGGAAAGAAAGATACTCATTGTGTTACTCGATGCATTCATATCCTTGATCAAAAAGCCGCATTCTGATGGGCTGTTATTAGGCTTAGACATGGACTCATGGTGATATACCATATAAGAGGCATTTGATCAAGTTATTTACCCAGCGAAAATATGACCAAAATCAAGTAGTGCCCTTTGGAAATAAGCAGATTCCTTTGTAAAACACAACAGAAATTGAACTCATGATTAGAACATCCTTCTTCACACCACTATTAATAAAAGCTGTAAACTCAACCCAAAGTTTACAACAGGCACAATTCAGAAATAATCCTATTCAGACAATTAATTTTCTCAGAGCAGTCATCTCTATCACCAAGAATAACAATTTACAAACTATTCAAGACGAGAAACCAGTTAACATGAGGATGGCATGAACAGAACAGCCAAGGATAAAGCAATGGACTCACCACTAAGTACGTGTACCAAAACTTCTCCGAGATGAGGGAGGCAATCTGAACAAAACTTGTAATGTAGATAATGTCATGCAAGTACCTGCAAAGTGTAATAATCGGCTCAACCAAATTCCTGTAATTGTCATAACTGACAAGCCACAGAAAAGCCCACCCCCCCCCCCCAACTCCCAAAGGGAAAGGGGAAATTCTAGATGGTAAAATCACAAAAGACGAATCAAAGTAAAGCACAACTTATCCATGCCCAAAAGGAGAATAGTGAAATAGTGAATGACTAGAACAAACATGTGAAAAACAAAGACATGCTGAAAAATCATACCCGCAAACACCTCCTGTACTCATATCAAACCCGCCATCGATAAGCTCACCATTATCTGCATATGCTGGCCTTGCCATGCTAGCAAGTTGTTTATAGGGAATAACATACGCCAACGATGTCATCATCAAACCAATCCAATGCTTCCAGGTGAAAGAAGAGTGAAAATAAATCATCCTCACCAAGATGTAGACAGCCTGAAACCAGGAAAAAGATCATCAGAAATTAATGTTGAAGTATAAGACCTTTGTGGGTGCCCAAACCATCAGTCTAGACTTTTGGCTCAGTTGGTTATCTAACATGGTATCAGAGCCTCAGCGATCCTCCTGAGGTCTCAAGTTCGAATCCTGGTAGCCCCCTCCTTTGGTGTGTTGGAGCCTTAATAAAAAGGAACTCAGTTTAAGTGTTGTGTTCGTGGGCCAGTGAATTACCCACGCTTCAAGCCCAGGTGGGCCTTTGCGTGAGGGGGCGTGTTGAAGTATAAGACCTTTGTGGGTGCCCAAACCATCAGTCTAGACTTTTGGCTCAGATGGTTATCTAACAATTAAGCAAATTACATAGTGCTTCAAGAGATGAAAAATGGCTCTAACTATTGAAGAGAAAAAAAACACAGCAGAGATGCTAGAAGCTTATAATATATGAAGCATCCCAGTCAGATATCTTCCCCGCCACAATCCCCCCCCCCCCCAGTTTTGCATTTATGAAGCAGGAGTTCACTAGGCCCATACAAAGATATGACACGGTGGGTCACTAAACAACTAATCCTATCATCCAAACACACAAGTATAAATCGGCGGACCAGATTTTAGAACTAATCAGTTCATGATATTTAAGATGTATCGTAACAACAAGTAAACCATCGAGCACATAATCTGGTTATCTAAACAGCTAATATTTCCATTCATCATACTCCATACAATCAACATCTTCATTCTGACCGTACAGCGATCCATTACAACCATAAAAGTATCAGATTTGATACAGAAATCATGCCAATCTGCCAAGTGATCCTCGAAATACCTAAATATCTTTAATGATACAGCACAATTTTATGATCTAGGTATCTCACCCACCCAACAAACCTCCACAAAAAATTTCCCCCAAAAATGATGCAGCGTAATTTATGCATTAAAGTACTTGCTCATTCGAATCAAAGCATCAAAATTCCGGTACTTGGAAACAAGCAATTCAAAAACAAAAGGAAACAAGAACCGAGAATTTACATTGCATGCAATTATAACCCGAAGAAGATTAGATATGTGACGGGCATTTTCTTCCTTTCTCTTCTTGGCACCTTGATTCGCCATGCTGTTCCTCAAACTCTGCAACAAAATTAAACTCCATAAATTACGTTGCATAAAAAACCCGAACCCATCACTGAAATTAAATTAATCCAACACAGAACAATCATTAAACCTCCTAAAATCACGAACAAGATACCAAAATCAAATGCAAGATAGTAATTAGCAAGCCAAAATGAAACTACAGCCCAATCAGTGACGAATTTTGGGATTACGGGCTCCGATTACAGGTTACTCGCAAGTCGCAATCGAGAGCAATTGACATAATTAAATCAACACAACAAAATTAATGGGTAATAAACTAATAAAACAACCAATTAAATTCATGATTAAGCTCTATAAATCACACACTAAACTAGTACTAATTCAAACATTAACATTTTCATTCTACAAACAAATTCATTCAAAGAAGATGTACCAACTTCTTTTCGCAGTTCATATCGAATTATTTAACATTATTAGAATCGAAATATAAATACTATGGAGTAATTAAACAATTGGAGTGAAACTTGAGGAAGAAGCTGTTACCCACCTGCAGTTGACCCGCTACCTGCTCAGTCCACCGTCGTCCGGTTGAGATCGTCGTTTACAGTCTGCACTTGGGTCACTAGAGTTTGGGGGGGCGTTACTTATGGAGCTTTGCCTTGATTTATTTCTTTTTGTTTCGCTTCTATGTTTCGGGAAGTTTAGAAAGCCGATAAAAGTTGACACGACACGAAAATATGACAAACATAAAGTCATAAACCGAGCTCAAATTAAGTGCGCGTTGACTAATTGCGGCTTAAGCAGCTGGACTTTAAAACATTTTGATTGTACAATAAAATTAAGACATTTTGATCAATATATAACCAATTAGGTGCGACAAGAGTTGGGGATGGATTTATGATCTAGTCCTACAAAATGTAATTGAGCAATTAGTGGAATTGTTCCTTAAAAGAAAACTAATTAGGTCGACACGACTAACACGATTTATCTATCAATGCGGCATTCCAGTAATCCAGTGCGTGGTTTCAATTTATTGGTGAGCAGTGCACCAGGTTACAAGCCTAGCTCAAGTCTACAGAGAACTAAGTCACTTTTGGTTTGTACTGTCAGTCGTCGTTCAATAAAGGCGGCGACCGGTGATGTTTACCGCGGCCACGGATTGCTCCCTCAGAAAACAGGGGAGAGTAAAAAGATGCCACCATTGCATGACCAGATAAACAATTTGCAAGAAGGAAATAGTATGTCATAATGGATGGAGTACATAAGAATGCAGGAGAAAACTGTCTTCTCTCCTTAATTTTTCGAGGGGAGGGGAACGGAGACGGGGAGTTGTGTTCGAGGGGGTAGAAGGCACCTACAAATCTAGACCTACTACAAGTTGCTCTGATGAAAGCCACTGCTGCTGAAACACTCTAAAAGACGGTCGACCCAAACTGATGTCCAAGATAAAAGACGACAACCATGGATCTGGACTCGAAAATATGCTACGGATCCTACTTGGCTCCACCTATTCAGGATACAACTATTCCTCCTCCACGTCGAGCTTCTTCATTTTGGATTCCAGTTCATCACCCGCGTCTTCATCACCATCCTCATCGGACTCGTTTTCATCTTCGTCTTCACCATCAGGGTCATTCTCGTCCAATGGGCCTAACTTCTCAGGACACTTCTTGAAAATGTCATTAATGTCGTCGATACCATCATCAGAAATGTAATTCCCATTAAGGTTCAGCAATTTGAAGTCAGGCTTGCTGGCGACAACCTGAGCCAATAGCCTAGCTCCAGCCCTTCTTAGCCCGTTGGTGTTCATATCCAGCTCTGTTAATTGGGCATGTCCTTCTTCAAGGCACTTGCCGATTTGTATGGCTCCTTCGTCTTTCAGCTCATTTTCAGACAAGTTCAACTTAGACAGGTGCTCCTTTTCTGCCAATAATGCAGCCACAACTGGTGCAGCAGCAGGTGTAATGTCATTGCCTGCCAACTCTAGCACTTTCAGCAAAGGAGCCGAGTCCTTGAGAGCATTTGCAATTGCAACGGTACCCTCATCTTCCAGGTTCAAGTAACTCAAGTAAGCTTCAGTGAGATTTGCATGTTTAGAAAGAGCTTTACTCAGAGCAACTCCTGCTTCCATGCCAAACATATTATCTCGCAAGTCGAGTTTTCTTAAATGAGCGCATCCCTCCAGAGCTTCAGACAATGCAACACCTCCATCAGTGCCCACTCTTGTTGAGGAGCACCTGAAGTCCTCCAGCAATGGAGACCTTTCCACAACCTTAGCAATAGCAAGAGCACCTTCATCTCCTGTCATGTTATTGTGGAAGTGAAGGACCTTCAGCTTTTCTGTGGAAGGTACCAACTCTGAAACAGCACGTGCTGCATCCTCTGAGATACCATCATTCATCAGATATAGTTCCTCTAAGCTACTTTGTGATCTTAAGAGTGCTCCAAATGCCCGAACACCCTTTTCACCAAGAGCGTTATCTGAGAGATCCAGAGACTTCAGAACAGAGCCTTCAAGAGCAGCTGCAAACATCTTCATTACTTCAAGAGCTTCTGCTTCGGGTCTACCAGCAATGAAATCAGACAGATCCACTTCCTTCAATCTATCCTTAATGGATACCAAAATAGGTTCAGCTACACGAGCTGCACCTAACCCAAAGCTTCGGTTACTGAAGCATATTTTAGTGTAACTGTTTGATGGATCCATAAGTGGCTCCAATAACTCCTCTGCCTCTTCAGCCTCAATGAAGGCACGTGTGCCTTTAGATATATCAAAAAGACTTTCCTGGACTACCTCGGTGGTAGATACTTCTACAGCAGCTTTTCTAGTTGGACCTCGTTTTAGTGCTTCAAGCATGAGTTTACTGCACTCCTTAGCATAAACCTGGACAGCAGAACCTCCATCACCATCTGGCTCCTTTTCATAGTGTTGACTGGCAACATTAAATGCCACCTCTTCAATTTGCTTTGCATTCTCCTCCGCCTCATCTGTGCTCAAACTGCCATACTTCTGGGAAAAAATAGTTGGAGTTGACATATTGGTGGTCAACCGCCCCAAAAGCATGACCCTTGTGTTCTGGCTTGGAGGCCACAGTTTAATTGAAAACTGACGGCGTTCAGGTCTTGCCGGCACATCATCCATTTCAACTAATCTGCCAGCACAGAATACTACTATGTTTAGAGTTTTTTACAATCACAAAAAGAAGGGGAGAAAACGTCTTAAAAGACTTAATTGTGGATTGGAAGGGAAAGAAAGAACATAAGTCATGAAAATTGCTAATCTAATTTCTTTTTCCATTTTTTGATAGAAGAATGACAAAATCACAATACCAATTTCTCACACCACTAAGTTCTGAAGACAACATACATTCAAGGATTAAATAGTCAACTCCTCCATTCGCAGCATGTCTAAACAAACAAGCATTTAAGCTACCCAACTTCTATTAAAGTTAGTCATACATTACATAAAAGAAAACAAAATCAACCACCCATACAACATCCAACATTAAACCAAAGTCGTAAAACTAAAAGGCAATAGGCTCCTCGTTTCTTTACAACTACCAAATCAACTAAAAGCCATAAGCTTTGCATCTCTCACAATAACACGATCCAACTTTTGTTTAAACACCCCATACATCTAACAAAGAATGTCCACAAATTCATAATTGTTCCAAAGGTATTTATCATATCCTAAATCAACAAAAATCGCTTCACTGTATGCTGAAATAACTCTGTTTGGTGGACTATCATACAGTCATACAACCCCCCTAACCCCAATGCCTCTATGGTTGTTACCTATAGCGAGGTAAGGGGTTCAGATGTACGCAACCTCGCCCTTATATTAAAACTACAGAGGCTGCTTACGAATTATTAGACCCATCATTCGACAAACAAATCAGACATTTCACCACAAATGAAAGCAACAACATACCAGCAAACATCTGCAAACCTAATTTTCACACTATGTACCCATCACACATTCAACCAAACATGCTGTACACTTCAAATTCAAACAAAATAACCCGAAAAGATAGCGTATCGACATCGAAATCATTCATATAACAACTACCCACCACAATTAATCCTATTTAACCAAATGGGTACAACTTCATTAGCTTCAAATCAACAGAATAAAAATCATTCATATGAAAGATTAAGCACATAAAATCAAATATTACTAAGAACCCACAAGCAAAAATTAGCAAAGTAACCAACTTTAACAATTCAAGGCTCAGAAAAACATGAAATATTAACAAAATAAACAAATTAAAGCTACAGATCGGCGAAAATCAGGCTACTTATGTCTCAAAGTTTCCAATAAAAACGAACAAAAAAACCCTAAAAAACCACAATGAGAATAACAAAAAACGGAGAAATGAAGTGAAAACGAATAAAGGGTACGAAAAGAAATGAGTAAAGAAGTGTACCAGAGAAGATTTGTGGGAGAAATGGGAGGACGAAATTTGAAAGGGGGGATTTTAGAGAGGAGGGTTTTTGAATTTTGAGGAGAGAGAAAAAATGAGGAAAAAGGGGCAAATAAAAGAGACAGAGAATGTGGGGGTTAGTGGGGAGGCGTCAGCGTCACGCTCTTTTTTTCTTCGGTTTCAATTTTTGGAAAATTGAATGGAATTTGTGTGTGTAGTGAGTGAAATCATCGCGCCCATTTGCAGCTACTAGCCTACTACTATGTTTTTTTGTTTTTTTTTTTTCACTCGCTCCAATAGGAGCATTTTCAATTTTTCATTACTTTTTGTGTTCAATTTCTCCGAAATATAAAAGCGGGTATTCGGAAACAGATTCGAACTCGGTAGGAGATCCGTGGTTTTGGAATTGGATTCTTCTTTTTTTGAATTTAGCTTGAGTAGTGGCTTCTAAAGATAACAACATTCCACAAGTTTATTGACGGATAGGTTAAGATTTAAGAGTCGAGTAAATTGTACTAGTGCAACAGCTTACCAAGCAACTAGCAATGCTAGTGGCCGACTTGGAGAGTAGCGTAGTGGTACATAGGAGAACAAGAAGCTTTTTTTTTTAAGGAATTGAAGACATCATTTAATTATTCATTGATGAAAGTATACGACATCTACACCAAAAATGTGATAGTCTCATCACACAAATCTAACAAACTTGTATAAAACTCAAATTCATGAAAACTAAGATCATGAAAAAGACACATCTCTTCTGTATACATTCTATGATATCATTAATCGATGTAGGAAGTCAAGAAACAGCATCAAGTTTACAATCGCATACATAGCCATTAGAGAGCACATCTTCCATGTGTAAAGAGAAACCTCTCACGAGAAGACATATTATTTGTCACACAACGAGAACATATGAAAACACTACAAAGCAACAAAAACGGAAGAAGACGGAAGCAATCAAGTTGGGAATAACCATCACCGTGAGTAAAGGAGGCCAATCTCTGGGAGTAAGGGTGTGTTTGACCAAGCTTATGAAGTGTTTATAGATTGGTTTGTAGGTCCTAAAAACTAAAAATCAGCCAAACACCCAATTTTGAGAAACTGTTTATGGGGTCTGAGAAGCACTTCTAGTGTAAATTTGTTCATCAAAAGTAATTGGAGCTTCTCCTCCAGAAAACAGTGTCTGAGATAAATAGTCCTACAAAAGTTGGAGTTTGGTCAAACATGCACTAAGTCCCAAGATCTAATCACCGTCTCACCGCCGAAAATGACAAAAGAAAAATGGGGAGGTGAGTTTTTGAGGATAAAATAAAATCGTTTGGTCGATATTAAGTAGTTATCACTTATTTCACACCTTTAGTTGTTTTCATTATGAAAATAGTGGACCATACATCTTCTCTCACACTGTGGTGAACCACTGCATTTGCCTTTTCAGTTCTTTTTTTTTTTTGACGGGAAAGTAACTCATTTCATTGATGAAACGCCAAACGGCACTTACAAGAAGAGTTAACCTTACAATAAAATCGATCTAAAGTACAACCAACAATCTTATATCCGAAAATATCAAGTAAGTAGCGGATCAAGCACGGCTCTTGGCTCATGGATGCATATGTTTCACGAAAACTTTTCGATGTCGAAGCATCTTTACGGGTGGAGAAAAGAACATCGTGGTGTGCTATGATGACTTGGACATAAAGACTAAAGGAGCACAAAAGATCTCCATATTTCCAACTCACATTTCCCTTACGTACCTTCCAAAGCTACGATATTCACATCAAGTGCTTGTGGATCTGACAACCTTTGAAGTAGAGACCCTCGACCTACAACTTCCAAGACTACACACTACAAACACAACTCCGAGTACGAGAAAAATCCAACCCCATCAAGAGGAGAACAAACCTCCTAGAAGGAGGAAAATTATTAAAAGAAAGCATAAAAGGTAAGAAAACTAAAAAACTAGTGAAAACGAGGAAGAAATCGGGAAGCCATTCCCAGCCTGAGCAATGGCAGAGGGTTTTGTTTCCTGGGTTTAGTGAGAGAAGGGGTGGGTTAAGTGAGAGAAGGGGTTATCATTCGATGCCTTTTCAGTTCTTATATATAAAGCTTATACAAGTAAACTTTTTCTTTCGCCATCCGCTCCCCGCCTACCCTCTCCTCCAGTCCTCCCTCACTTACCATATCACCACCACAAATACACGACCCAGCCACACAATGGTCGGCAAGGATACAAGTACCACCGGCGACAACCACCGCATCGTCTCGAACACCCATGACATCTCCCAAACCCCTGCTACAACCCTCCAGACTACTTGAAGCAAAACAATCACCGATCAGTCGACCACCATGCCGCCTTTTAACCACCACCATCTCGTACAGCCTCGAGTTCCCAGTCACTAACTCGCTCTTTCACCAAACACCCTTCTTAGAGCTAACAAGCAACCATTTCTCTATGAATAGAAAAAGGGGTAGTGCTTTAGCTCGGGCTTACAACCACCACACATCATAAGGGAACAAGTCAACCAATATTTTCAAAACTTTTGATATGTATTAATTTTAGACTTGTTGAGTAGATCAGCGGTATTGGCTATTGAGTGCAACTTGTTACTCGTGTTAACATGAGTCTAAAGCTTGATGCTTAATTATTTCTTTAGTTTGCAAATTAATCGAGTTGGATTAGTGGGATTGAGTACAACTTGACATTCATGTAACATGAGCGCAAACCATGATGCTTAATCATTTCTTTTAAACTTGTTGTGTATCTGTGTTAGATCAATTCTATTAGTGTAACTTGTTGCTCGTGTAATACGAGTTCTTTTCAAAGCAAAGCGCTACCCCTTCCCCCCTCCTCCGGTATTTAACACACCGGAGTAATTATAACACACCGACTCATCACATGAACCACAAGTAGTCACCTATGACAGCTTGCTAGGCTGTGTACTGACCCCACAGACCAACACGGGTCCTTTCGCGGCACTTTGACCTCACTCGTACGCACCTTGGGAAACTTCCCAGAATGTCACCCATCCTAAAATTACTCCCAATTATGCACGCTTAACTGTGAAGTTCTTATCACATGGGCTTCCTAAAAGGAAAGTCGACTTTGTTGGTATGAGTAGCACTATCAATCATTTTAAACACCTCATATGAATCAGTAATCTCTTAGTAACCTTTTTTGAAATCTGGTTACAATAATATAGTATGAAGCACTAATTTAATTAAGCATTTGGAGCAGGTGGTCGAATATGAATGGCAACCAAGTATCTGTACTGAATGTAAGGGTATTGGACATAAGGCAGTGAATTGTAGAAAGAAGGATAAGGCTCAACCTAGGGTGGGGAAAGTTTGGAGGCCTGTTCAGAGGCCTCAAGCTGCCCCTGTGAGTGCTCCTAGAGTGAACCCTACCCATCAACCCCAAAGTTTCATTATTCCTCCTAATACTGGTCAGGGAATTGCAGGCACTACTAGTGGTAGAATTGTTAGACATCTTAACTTGACTCCACAACAATCTCAGACTCAAGGTGGAATGAATGGGATGGAGGGGATCTCTTTTGCTGATGTGGTGAGGAATAGCACCAATAGAGATCCTGGTGGAACTGGTAATGTTGTCATGTTGACCATGGCTAGCATTGGTTTCTGGAATATCAGAGGTCTAAACCGTCCAACTAAGCAAAGAGACATAAGGAGGTTCATGGATAAACAGAAAGTTGGATTGTTTAGCCTCTTGGAAACTAAGGTGAGTGCTAGATCCCTTTTTGGTATTCACCTTAGGGCTTTTAATGGTTGGTCTATTAGCACTAATAATAGTTTCCACCCTGGTGGGAGAATTTGGCTTTTGTGGGATTGCTCCAAGTATAATGTTCAAATACTTAGGAGTAGTTCTCAGTTCATTCATGCTTTTGCTACTCAAGTAGGAACCGCTAGATGTTTTTATGTTACCTTAGTTTATGGGCATAATGATCCTAAGGAGAGACATGAACTTTGGGATGATTTGATAGGCATTTGTAATGGGATTAATGGACCCTGGACTGTTATGGGGGATTTCAATAATGTTTTATTCCCTGATGAGAGGATTGGATCAAAGGTGACTAATGCTGAGATTATGGGATTTGAGCACTGTGTTCACCTATGTGGGCTGCAAGACTTGAAATCAGGTGGCTGCCAGTTTACATGGAATAATAAGCAGGAGGTTGGCAAAAGAGTTTTTTCTAAGATTGATAGGGCTTTAATCAATGCTGAATGGTTATTGGAGTTTAATACAAGTCAGGGTATATTCTTTCCTTAGGGCATCTTTGATAACTCTCCATGTATCATTGAACTTGTGCAAGACAGGAAAATTGGAAAAAAGAGCTTTAAATATTTTAATATGTGGAGCAGCATCCCTGGGTATCATGAGACTGTTAAAGAAGGATGGGAGAGGGATGTAGCTGGTACAATGATGTTACAGATTGTGCAGAAACTCAAAAGGGTTGAAAAACCCTGTAAAACTCCTCAACAAAAGGAAAATGGCAGATATTGAGGTTGCTGCTAGTAAGGCCTACCAAGATCTTATGGAGGCTCAAGAGCAGCTGCACAGTGATCCAAGTAACACTAGTAGAAAATAACAAAGTAGCATCCCCTAAAAGGCATCAGTTTCTTAAGAACTGACGCCTTATAATACTTTAGGCGTCGGTTGTATAATAAAACCGACGCTAAAAACCCAAAAAAATCTTCAATCTCCTACTACTTAGTTTACGCGTCGGTTATCGTTAGAAACCGACGCCTTATGTGTAGCTTTTGGCATCATTTCCCTCCAACCGATGCCAAAACTATGTAATTAATAAAAAATTAAAAAATTAAAAAGACGCACAGTCCTTCACGAATTTCCCATCTCCTCTCACCTCACTCTCTCTCTCCTCATTGTTTTTTCTTATTTCTTCGTTCGCACCTCCGCCACCACCCCTCGCCGGTGGTTTTTCCAATTGACCGCCGCTTTCAGTCGCGAGATTATGATTCAGCCGTTCGATAATCCGTCAATTAAAACCCTAATATCGCGACACCCTTCGTGTATGAATCTCTTCTCCTTCTCTCTCTCTCTCTCCTCCTTTTTAATTTCTCAGGTTAATTACATTTTGTCTTGCTTAATTTGTAGGTCGTATCGTATTATTTACGATTGTTCGAGTTTTATCTGTTCTTGAAATTGAATTTTCTGGAGTTGTTATGACCCTAATTTAGGTTAGGGTTTTGTGATTTTTCCGTTGAATTTCATATTGTTTTTATAGGTGTTGGGATTTGGGGATGAAATTATCGATTTAGGTTAAATTCCCCCAATTTTTTCCCAAATCAATAGAAAAATTATGCTCAGTCACGTCATCGCTCCTCCTCTCTTGTCTCTTTCACGTGTTACGTCGCTCATCGGGGTCTATCTCAATCGGCGACGATAGCAGAAATGGCGGCAGCAGCTTCGATCTTGTTGACCAACAAATTAACAACGAGTTCTTTCGTATTTCAATATTAGATCTAATTTATGGTCATCGTATTGTTCAACTATATATTAGATCTAATTTTTTTTATTACTAATGATTGTTGAGATCTCATTAAAAATGTTGACTAGTTTGTTGATTTTTGTTCGGTCATGTATCGTATATATCAAGTGAATTGTTTGTTTCATCATGCACTGTATACGCTGATTAAATGATAGTAAGTGTTGTTGTTTTGTTCGCTTTTTTCGAATTCTTGTGGATGGTTGTGTTTCTGTAAGATTAAGATTTGGTTATAACAATTAAGTTGCTATAATGGAGATGGTGTGAAAATTTTAGGCTCGCTTGATATCTGTTTTATTTCAAGTTCGTACTCCCTTATTATGCCATGCGCCTGATTTATCGCTTAATGCTTTTATGTTTGAATTTAGTTGATAGAAGATGGTAATTTGATAGCTGATGCTTATGAGAGTCATGTAGAACCTGACACGTACTTGCCAAAATGATTTTGTAAAACCGAGTTTATAATTTTCCAACTATGCTTTTGTCATTTTGTTTCATTAATAGATTGAAATTTGCTGCTTATACAGGTTTTCTAAGTCTCAAAGTTCCAATCTTTTTTACCTGTTAGAAGCTTTCTCGTTTGAGACAGGTACACTAACTTCTCCTACTCTCTTTTGTGGCGCGATAATGCCATTGTGGCTTTCTTGTTTGACTTTGTTAATCTTTGCATGTTTGTTCATTGATTTACTGTGAATACTGACAGGCTCATTTGAGAGGGATTACAACTAACAAGTGAGTCATCCTAACGGCTAAAACTCTGAAGATCAATCATCCAGTCCTACTTACCATGCCACAACAAATTCAAAGGTTGATTCTCGATCAAATTCAGAGGTAAGATTTTGAATTTTCACTTCTTTTGTTTCACTTTAGCTACTGGTACTCCCACTAGGCCGCCATGTCTTATCGGAATGCGGATCAAAAATGTGAAAACAAGAGGTTGATGTATTGATTTGAAATTTTGAGACGTGAAATGAAGTGTGATTACCAATATGTTGGTGACTTGTTTTCCGATTGTTAATTTGAAATGGTTTGATTGTTTTAGTGTTTAGTGGTTAATGTTTGAACTTGGATTAAGGTAGCTTGGTAGAGGTGTTATGGTTAGGTTATCATACTTATCATATATTTTGATTTCAAGTACTTGTTTTGTAAGGCTGTATGCTTGAGTAAAATGATGCCTTAGGCCGGCTCATCATGTGAACATAAGTTCATATGTTGGGATAGTTGGAACTTTGAGTACTCAAATCAGCTTCACCTTTTACATGCTTGTAAGTTGTAACTGTTAAGTTTCTCTAAAGCAATGGAATTAGTGTCAGATATCTTGTAGGGCTATTTTATTACCTGTAACTTCTCTGAGAGTATGCTGATATAAAAAAAGAATGATATGTTCTGTCATAAATTATTCCACTGCTTCCGTAGTTGATGTATTCGATACATGTAAGTTTAGCTGTTAAATCATATTTAGTGCTAATACTCTTGAGTTTTCTAGTGAATACGGAGTTTAGAATCAATTTGGTGGTTAGTTTTCTGAAAATTAGAAATGTCTGAAATGTTGAGCATGTTTTACCCCGTGTACTTGTTCTTTTGTTATCTATTCTATTGTGATTCATAGAGGACAATCAGTTGATGTCGCATGAGATGATAGTGAACTTATTTGATCTTTCGGTTTTGATGTGAACAGTACATGTGTGTCATAGATTGCAGTTGTTGGACCTGAACACATGAATAGCTTCTATGATGAGTGGTTGTGTGTTTTACCAGAATTCTTTTCTTCAAATGTTTGAAAGAAAAGTACTCCACTTACTGACTTTTATAAGCTTCTTATTACAGACTCGGATACCAAGTGAGGCAACTGTGAATGGATGTCATCATGCCTTTCAATACTTTCTTCAGTGAGGCTGGATCAGGGAAACAAGCCCTTGTGCTGAGCTAATGGAGTCTGAACTCCTCGTCGATGGCGATCTTTGCGATCTTTGTAATTGATTTGTCAAATGTGTGCACGTAGTCATCTAATTATTGACAACATTATCAATGACTTTTTTCGTATGCGTAATAAATATGCCAATCAGGGCTGCCGGCTGATATTGAAGAGCAATTTAATTTTTTTTTTAATAATTTGGACCACTATTGGCGTCGGTTCTTCAAGTAGAACTGATGCCAAAAGTAGCTTTTTTTTGGCTTTGATAATTGACTTAAGGCGTCGGTTCTTCAAGTGGAATTGATGCCAAAAATGATTTTTTTTGCTTTGAAAATTGACTTAAGGCGTCGGTTTGTGTGTGACAACCGACGCCTAAAGTTACTTTTGGCGTCGGTTCCAAAGCTAGAACCGATGCCTTAAGTGGACTTTAGGCGTCGGTTCTTGAAGTATAACCGATGCCTAAAGGGTACTTTCGGCGTCGGTCGGTAAACCGACGCCTTAAGTACCTGATTTAAGGCGTCCCTTCAATCCGCGTCGACTAAGGCCCGACGCCTTTTAGGCTTTACAACCGACGCCTCTGTGCTTTTTTCTACTAGTGTAACACTGATCTCCAAAGGAAAGAGAGGGGCTTAACAGAGAACTATACTTATCTTCAGAAAGTTGTGAACAGTTTCTTATTACAAAAAAGTAAAGCTCACTGGATTAGGGAGGGAAATGAAAACTCTGCATATTTCCATTGCTCGATTAGGGCAAGGAGGATGAAGAACACAGTGACTGAAATTAGTGATAATGAAGGGGTAGTCCACAATGAAGACAAGGGCATCCAAGAAGCTTTCTTAAAGTATTATATGGATCTCCTCGGGAAAGATACAGAAGTGTGCAAGGTTCATGCATGCACTGTTAGAAAGGGACCTATAATTGATGAATCTATGGCTAGTAGATTGCTGAGAAAGGTTACCAAGGAGGAAATCAAGAAAACAGTCTTCTCCATTCCAGGTAACAAGTCTCCTGGTCCGGATGGCTACACCAGCCAATTCTTCAAGGACAATTGGGACTTAGTTGGTGGACAAGTGTGCAAAGCTGTTATGGATTTCTTTCATCATGGAAAGCTTCTTAAGCAGGTAAATAATACTATTTTGACCCTCATTCCTAAGGTAGCTCATCCTAGGTCTATTACTGAATACATTGTAACACACTTTATAAGGTGATTTCAAAACTACTCTGTGATAGACTTGGCCAAATCTTACCTGAGATTATAAGTCAAAATCGAGGGGCCTTTATTAAAGGCAGAGACATAGTGGAGAACATCATGGTTTGCCAGGACTTAGTTAAAAAATACAATAGAAAGGGTGTTTCTCCAAGGTGTATGTTGAAAATTGACTTAAGAAAGGCGTATGATACTGTAGAATGGAGTTTCTTACGGGATGATGGTGGCCTTGAATTTTCCCAATGAGTTCATCAATTTGGTTATGGAATGTGTAACTACTACTAGTTACACTTTAGCACTGAATGGTGACCAATTTGGTTTTTTCAAGGGCAAAAGAGGTATTAGACAGGGAGATCCACTCTCCCCACTGTTGTTTACCCTCTGTATGGAATATTTGTCTAGGATTCTGTTGAGGGTTGCAAGTAAGGATGAGTTTAGGTTTCACCCAATGTGCAGCAGAGTTAAATTGACCCACTTATGTTTTGCTGACGACCTTTTGATGTTCTGCAAAGGAGAGATCAAGTCAGTGGTTCTGCTATTGAGAGGCTTTGCTACTTTCTCTAAAGCCACATGACTTAATTTTAACCAAATGAAATCAGATATTTATTTTGCTGGCATGAACTATGGAGTTAGACAAGACATTTTTATCTTTTCTGGTTTCAAGGAGGGTAATTTACCCTTTAGGTATCTTGGTGTGCCTATCACTCCTGGTAGAATTTCTATTTTAGATTGTAATTGTCTTACTGAGAAGATTGTTAAAAGGATCAGAAGCATTGGAGCAAGGAAATTGAGCTATGCTGGCAGACTTGTGTTGGTCCAATCTGTTCTTTCACGACTGCACTCTTCTTGGGCTAGGATTTTTATCCTTCCAAAAACTGTGTTGAGGAAGATAGATGCTATTTGTAGAAGCTTTTTATGGGATGACATGGAGAACTTGATTAGAAGCCCCCTAGTTTCTTGGCAGGATGTCTGTTCTACAAAAAAATCAGGTGGCTTAGGTCTTGCAGACTTGTTCAGCTGAAACAAAGCATCCATTGCTAAATATGTCTTCTGAATTTATGACAAGGCAGACTCTCTCTGGATCCGTTGGATTCACAGTGTGTATCTAAAAGGAGAGGATTGGGAGAATTACTCCCCTCCACAAGATTCAAGTTGGCACTGGAGGAAGATCTGTGGCATCAAGCAGTTCTTCATTCAGAGGGGTATAAATGGTGTGTGGGGTGGCAATGGCTACTGTGTTAAAGCTGGGTATAAAGAGATAGTTGAGACCAAGCAGAATGTAGTCTGGGGGAAATATATCTGGAATAGATACATTATTCCTAAGACTAGTTTTATTACCTGGCTGGCAATGAGGAACCGGCTACAAGTCAAAGCTAGACTCATGAAGATTGGTATCTGCCAAGATGATCTCTGTTTGCTATGCCAGTCAGGCCCGGAAACACATGAGCATATTTTCTTTGAATGTGCTTATAGTGGGAAATGCTTGGAGATGTTGGGGATCAGAATGGGATTGAATATCCCTGTGAAGAACACTGTTGTTTGGTGCATTAGGAAAAGATTCAAGTCCAAAATTAGAGGCCTAGTTATGGGAGCTCTGATATGTGCTTTAATATACAGAATCTGGTTATCTAGAAACAATTGTAGGGTGGACTGTGTAATGTTTCCACTAGAGGTACTTGTTCAAAATGTAATAGATGAGGTTAAAACTAGATTGAGAAAAACAGTTTAGGGCATTAGGGATGTAGATCTGAATTGGCTCTCTTTGAAAGGCATGTTGTAAATGCCTTGATCATTGTTTGTTCTTTTGTTTGTTGGGCCAATGTCCCAACTTTCTTGTAAGTTCTGATGTGCAATAAAATCTTACATTTCAGCAAAAAAAATTAAGTATTTGGATTCCTGACATTTACACGGGTAAAACAAACTAGTTAAACGATTATGATTGTAACTTTCTTGTTGGTAGATTAGTTACTATTCCAAAAGAAATTGAATGCGTTACACATTAAGCCAAAGAAGGATCTAAATACTCCGTAATAAGAATTCCCCCCGATCTTGAAAGATTTCCCCGTTTCTAATTAGCACAATTCTGTAAGAAATAATAGTAACAAACTCTTAACCATCATATCATATATTTTATAAATAGGCGTGCCTTTGAAGCTTAATGAGGCACGCCATGTAAGATGCTGATGTCAAATGAAACTTGACATAAATACCACTCACATGGTAACGCTAGACACATGCATGCTTACGCATGACACACGCCTGCGAATAGCCATTATAGTGAAGGTTCCAATTATTTTCTTGCTATATTTACAACAATTATTTAACTCTTACCATTAAAATCGGCAAGAATATTCCTTACAAATTGGCAATCATGCAAAAAAATCGTCAAGAATAATCATGTAAAATCTAATTTACGATATCTTTTAAGACCATAAAATATACGATTATGATAGAGCCATAATAATAATAAAAAATCTTTTCCTAAATTAACTCTAAATTTGCCAAAAAAATAAAAGCGGGAAAATGAAATTTTACCAAAAACAAAAAAAAAAACGTTGCATAAAAACGGTTATTTGGAAATCTTGACCAAGAAACATTATTTCCTTAATCAGAGCAATACAAACTCAATTTTTTTATAAACAGACAACATATCTTCCGTGATTTTCTCCATTTACCACAGAGAATGCATAAACCATCTAATGTATGATATTGGGCCGAAAATGAAATATTTGCGTTATTTCTTGTGATTTTTTTTTCTAGGATTTCGATAATTTTACACCAAACCCTACGACTATATAGAGGCATATATGAACATACTTTTTGTGCCATAGCACCAAATTCCAACCACTAGAAAGCATTCGATCGGATGGCAACCCCACATTCTTAACACCGTACCATATTCATTTTCAATTTGCATAAACTCTTAATTTAACATATACATTAAAAGTGTGCATGCATAATTTTTTATGGGGTGTCAACCTTTGCAATTGCTGTTAATTTGATATGCATGCAAAAATGTAATGCCCCAAAAGATCAGTACTTAGCTTTGATTGTAAGTATAATATTTCTTAGTCCAAAATTGACATGATCACATATCTAGCAATCAACCATACATATAGCTATGAAGCCTACAATTTAGAGTAGGTCTGATTATTACACTGCTTTATTTTATTCAAAACCAAGAGTACGCCTTATCTATTCATCCAATTTGTCAATACAATTCATGTTTGGGTTATATCGGTAACAAGTAGTTCCTAAACTAACATGTATGCAAATTTCCTTTGATTTTTTGGTCTTAGTCATATACATAAGTGAACCTAGCTACCTTACGCTTTCTAAGTTTTAAAGACTTAATAAAACACAAAAAGTAATGATTTAGTTCGTTTGTACATACAATATATGCAAAAGTAACATCTAATCACATTATCATGATTTTTAAATTGTTGACCAAATCTCAATTAGCAAACTAAGCTATGATTTATTAAGTTCTATTATCCTTGGTTCAAAAACCTTGATAGTTGCCTACCATATATAATGAGCATATGACTAAAATAAATAACTAACAAAGATTACGAATATCATTGTATGTAGACGTCATTACTCCTAATAAGATGATGTTAAAAGAAATCTTAAACTTAAACGATCATTACTTATAATACCATTTAAAACACATAGAATCGACTTTCAATTGTACTTATAACTTTCAAATTTTAATCTTATATAATCGCAAGTAAACGATTAGTTCCGAAATCATTATATTGCATTATTCTAATGCATTCGTCTTAATTTATTTCTTGGTTAAGCTACAAAATGGATCAACGACTCTAGATAGGATTGACACAAATATAATTGGGTCAAAACGCGGTTTCAGGTCAATTGGGCTTTTGGTCATAAAATACGTGTATATGACTCGGAAACGGGTCAAATCCGGACGAGTTACCATGACACATCAACAACTTTTTTGTACAAGTTCTAAGCGGACTGCAAAAATGGATAGAATCATACGATCACGTACATCACGCCCTACAGAGAATCTGATCTTTCGAATTTCTCATTGTAAAACTGAAAGTAATAGTACAACAATAGTTGCATGATAATTATCAGTGATTCCATCCGCCAAATCAACAAGAACAAAACAAAGAAATGATTAAAAAACATTGATTGGGGAGTCTAAACAAATTTCTTTAATGGAACTTCGGAAGCCACAAAATTGTGAACTAAGAATGATCAAAGAAGGAATACGCAAAGTAGATATTCAACCGTATGTAATTGTGTACTAATGGAATGAAAATCGAATTTAAGTGAGTGATTAAAATCATGAGAGTTAACATATAAATCGAATAGTTACTGTTGTGTGACTAATTTACCCTTACCAAAAAATAGATTCTTCACTATTTTAGGTGGTTAATTAATATCAGAAGATAAAAATTTCTCACCATTAATTCGTTGGTTATATTATCGCCCGATCAACACGGTTGATTTGTCTACTGCAGATCCCGTATACTCAAGTGTGTCCAACACTCAAACCTATTCTAAACTCTAATTGTCACTATTGCAGTAACGATATCTTATACTCATAGTGCTAGGCCCCGTTTGATAGGATTGCATCTTTCTGAATTGATCTGATCTGAATGACTCTGATCTGATCTGATCTAAATGTGTTGAAATTTTGATTGAATACAATTACTATCAGTTATGGACCAAATACATTGATATAAATTTGAACATTTCTGATATGATTTAATCTTGATTTGAATGACTCTGATCTGATCTGATCTAATCTGAATGATTCTGAACTGATTTGAATACTACTGTAAATAAGTCCTATCAAACAGGGCCTTAATAAGTACTTATATAAATAGTTCATAATTAAAACCAGTTACAATAAAGTCGTGTTATAACACCCCCATGCAATTTTTGTACATGTAAAAGAACTAGGACATATTAGCGCTTGAGCAATTAATTTACATCGTTGAACTACTAATGTCGTATAATGTCTTGCCGGTTAAGAAACCAAAATTACATCGACAAAAACACATACTCCCTCCGCCCCAACCAAACACCAGTGCTCAAAATACCATGTGTTATGAAGGGTATAAAATTACTAATATCCTACCACCTACGGGTTAAGTGACCTCAATTTGAATTACTAAGAAACTTCTGCAAATTGAAGGCATAGAGATACATTTAAAAAAGAGTGGCAATTGAAACAAAAAAATTAAAATGGTCGGAGCATAAATAATGCAGGTCTAAGACAAATTAAATAAAAAAGCTTGACATTTAGTTTGAATTTAGACTCATTTGTGTTAATTAGGGGTCATTTTGATCAACGGGTCAGATCGATTTTGAGATTAAATACGTGGTTCAACACGGGTGACAAATAATAATAAATTAATGAGTCATTGACCAAAATAAGCGGATGAGGTCAAATATGACCAACTTTTGTGTGGTTAAGGGTTTTGGTTGATAAAAAGTGACATTAGTATTTTGATTTGTTGTTTTTTTTTTTTTTTATGGAGAAGGAAAAAAATAGTTTATGTTTACTACATTTATAATTAGCAATTCCTATGAAGTAATATTCAAACATAAATAGATAATTACCTCTTTTGTGAGGTTATTCGTTGGTCGATACGGTTCGTTTATCCAATGCGTATCGAGTCTATTATAGTGTGTCAAAAACTCAAATTATTCGAAAACTAACTAACACCATTGTTGTAAATTGGACGTATTAACATCTTATACCTACAGTATTGGATATCTGTACAAACATGAAATATCTCTAAACTAAAACCAGTTCCAAAAACAAAGAAGTAAAACGCCCCGTGCAAGTTTGAACGGGTCAAAGAACTTAATGAACATTTGATGAACATTACACGAATATTAGCCAATATAATTAATGGGACAAATTGAGCCGAACATGCATAGGTCGAATTCAGATCAAGCTCTCAAACACAAACGCAAAACGACAAACTCACTACTATCAATAGAAACATCCACCCCAAACTTTTAAATACTATCTCTTTGTACTATATGCTGTGATTGTAGAATATTCACCTGATATAACAGGTCAAATCATGTAAACACATAAAATATGGGGATAGAAAATGGGTTAGAGACGATACGAGCCACGGGTCATAAAAAGTGGATGCATAACCTAGAATAAGAGAGTCGAATTGGTTGAGTTAGCGGGTTGTTCAAACAGTTAAGCCTATATCGGTGCGCTCATGTCGTACAGGTTAAATTTATTTCGACATTATTGACGATTTCCAAGCTACTTGATTTTTGGATATTACAAAAATTAAATTTTACTAAGTATTTGTGACTATTGGACTGGTTATTAAACATTTAACAGGTAAAGAAATATAGGATTATCATGTAAGTCATATATTCTGCTACTTATTATTTACTTCAAGAAAATTAGCTAGAATTTACAAAATAACCTACGTCTCAAGGTTCTTAAACTAAAACAGGTGCAAATACCTATCGAATAGGTCGGTGGTAACATATGGGTGGGTTCAAGACAGGTAAAAAAAACACGAGACCGTGTCAAGTTAGGACACAATACATATATACGGAACCTGTAAACGAGTCATGTCAAATACGTACTCATATCCTCGGTGTACCAAAGAAATTGGCGAATTTGGGGGTGGATGGCGATGAAATTTCTGAATTGTGGGGATGGGTGTCGAAGAGTCAGATAACGCAGGAAAGAGGAAAGTGAAGAACTTTCCTTTTTTTTTTTAGTCAATGAAAGATTAAAGTCTTTCCTATATGGTAAAAATAGTAGGTTGACATGTAGTTGATAAAAAGGACACTATAATTTTTATTTGTTGTTTATTACATATATAATTAGAGATTTCCATTGTTTAATTTGCAAACCGAAATTGAGATATACGTCTTTTGTGAATTTATCGCTGCTCAACGTCGTACAATTATTCATTATTCATCGAGTGTTTATTAGTATTTTAAAAGCCTACTTTATTCGATAATCTAACTAATACCATTTTATAATCCATTTTATTGCTGGTCAACGTCGTACAATTATTCATTATTCATCGAGTGTTTATTAGTATTTTTAAAGCCTAATTTATTCGAAAATCTAACTAATATAATACCATTTTATAATCCAATATAAGTAGTATACAACGATAACCAACAGAGGAGAAACGACCCGTGCAATTTTGCACGGGTCAAATAACTAGTTGTTTAGATTGGGCAAGTTGTAAAACAAAAAACTAATCGGATTTGCTTAAAGATTAATCACAAGACCACCCAATACCATGGCACCACCCGCCACCGGTCCACGACCATGACCAACAACCTCCACGCCACCACGAGACCATACAAGGGCCGACATCTCATAAATGCAAACCGAATTTAAAGAATTCAACGATTCTGACCGAATGAGTAAGGCTCTGGAAGGGGAGCTCCAAATTGGATCTTCTACTCCCTATGAACAAATTTCCACTAGATTTGCTTTTCGGAAACCGGAAACAATTTCCAAGTTTTATATGTTTAACCAATTTTTAGAAACTGTCCAAAACACGTTAGGAGTTTAACCAAACACACACTAATTCTACGACACTGCTATAATAAGTGGAGTATGCATTTCATTATCATCGGACTCATTGTATAATTAGAATAGCATTCCTATACAATCAATCATAAAGTTTAGTTAGTGATATTGTCCGGAATAGAGGACAAGGTGATAGTGGTAGGGTAGCACTATATTGTCACATTGGAGTGTGGACACTTGGACTGGTCTTTGGGTCCAATTCCCAGAACTGCAATTCACAATTAAAAGTCTCAGACTTTGTCATTGTCAGATTTTGATATAAATAAAGTGAATTTACCCAAGAGATTATTAGATTCCATATAGCCAAAAGCTGGACAGAAAATTCAATGGAGTCACACAAAATTGCTCATACTCCCAAATCACATTTGCAGTACAAACTCAAATCCGTAGTAATAACATGATATATATTATACGGTTGTCCCTCTTTTTACTGCATTTTTCAAAAAACAAATTTGGTACAAAAGTGTGGATCATATTCGCCATGTCCAAGATCAACAATGTGGTGTATTATAACCTCAAACGATGCACAAGACAACACGACACGAACCCCACTTAAAGTAATTGGAACTATGTGAGAAACCCACTATCAACTCAATACGAGTAGTAAATGTGAACACACTCAACTTAATAGTTCTAAAAAGCGCAATTAATAGCTCTTGCAAGTTTCAAGCACAATGAAAATGAACAAAAAAAAAGCCTAGAGAATAAAACAATATTTTTTCTATGATAAAAACACGGTAACTGATCATTTATCCAAAATCGCTACCTACCGGCTACCAGTAAAAGTTGAGTATGATTATGAGATAAACGTCCAACCACCTCGCCTCGACAAACCAGATAACAAAACTTGGCCAGCATATGAAATGAAATGGGGGTTGTATAGGAAAGAGTGGGCATTCACTATGCACTGCACTACATTCAATAGACCACATCTTTTGAAGCATATTTTAAGCTCATTAATATATGATTTCAAAATTGACATAGATCCAGCCCACACGTTCCCCTGTCATTTGATTCTCCCTCACCACTACTAACTTACAGCTAAACCTTCATTCTTCATAGATGTAGAGAAAACAAAAAAAAAAAAAACACATCATCAAACTCCAAACACTTTACTTAGCCAAAAAAAAGGAACCTGTACACTTGTAGTAGTACTACTACTTCAGGAGATGGTGTGTTTGTGAAGCTGAGCATGGATATGCAGCTGCTGACTTGTTGGGTTCAAGTTTCGGGCGGTGTCGCCGCCACCACTGATGGTGGCTGGTTGGCCTGGTTCATAGCCAAGGTGGTGGAAGCCACGGTTGTGGGTGGTCTGTAGGCATAGACTTGGTCCACATTCACAGGTTCAAACATACATTTTTAATCTTCTGATTGAAGCTTTCCAAATTTTCATGTCCTTGTCAGTTTACTGTTACATTGCATTCACCACCTGGGTCCTCACCAAAATAATTTCTTTTTACTGTCCTTCGCTTTCAACTGTTACTATCTAGTCTGATTGTCTTAATCTCAACAGTGTATCTGTTTTTTTTTTTTTTTTTCACTGTGGAAACTTTTTACCACATTGTCTAAGCCTAGGGGTTAAAGTTGCGTACATTCGACCTCCCTTACCTCGACATTGACGGGAGAACACTGGGATAATATTGTTGTTGATTCTCAGGTAGTCTAGTAGACCTGTCAAGTGGGTTTGGTCAGGTCAGGTCCAACGTGGTAATTTCGGGTTCGGTATAGGTCAGGGTTTGGTAATTTCGTAATAAAATATTCCTATTATATCCTCTATTAGTTTAGTGGGTCAAGCACTCAAGCCTGTGTTTTATCTAGTTGTAACATACATTGGGGTTTTGTGGCCGAATTTCGTATTCAAAACCCGAAACTATTTGACGGGTTTGGGTTTGGGTTCAGGAGGTTGCCATTTTCGACGGGTTTTTCACATTTGTTGTTGACATTGGCTTAGTCTGCTAGAGTGTCAAGGAAGAATAATGGGAAAAGGAGGAGAGACATTGCCAACATCAACCAAGCTTGGTAGTTTTTTACCAGCAATAAACATATCAAATCAAAGCAATAGCAGTAGCAGTAGCCAAGGCAAACCCCTCAGTAATATTAAAACAGCTACGAGCAGTAACAATGTGTCTGAAAATTTGAAGAATTCTGCTGATGCACTTGCTAGAGCCAGTAAACAGACAGCATTAGAAGAGTTATCTGCTTACAGTTCGCCATCTCTGATCTCCCCTCCATCTTCTGCATTCGTCTCTGCGCTGCAGTCACCGTATATTTCACCCAGAGCCCTGACTCCAAGCTCCCCTGAGACTGAGAATCAGAATGACAGTGACAACCAGGGTCAGACAGTTACACTTCCTCCTGCACCTGCACACGCTGCTTCCTCCTGTTGTGGGTCGCTCTCTGAGGACATTCCAAGCAGTTCTTACACTCCTGCAGACAAGTCTGATTTCTCTGATGATGGCAAGCTCAAATTTGTGGGCTGCATTTCAGACACTACAGCAGCTCCTCGTGTTTCTTTCTCGTTCCCTGTCCCACGAATTTCATTTGCAAAAGCGTCTGCCTCTCCTGCAGTGAATGCCAAACTGAGGAGCTGTGATGTTTACATAGGATATCATGGCCAGAACAATAACCTGGTGCGCTACTGTAAGTGGCTCAAGTCAGAGCTAGAGCTCCAGGGGGTGGCGTGCTTTATTGCTGATAGAGCACGGTATGCAGATACTCAGAGCCATGAAATTGCAGATAGAGTTATTTGCTCGGTCAGTTTTGGCATTGTGGTGATTTCAAGTGTTAGTTTGTTCAACCATTTTAGCATGGAAGAGATCAGGTTCTTTGCTCAGAAGAAGAACTTGATTCCAATGTTCTTTGACATGGAATCGACAGAGATTGCAGGTCTTCTCAACAGCAGTTCGGTTGACAAAGAGTGCAGAGAAGCTTTACAAGGATTGATCCGAGCCCATGAATTCAAGCTGGAATGTCAGGAAGGTGACTGGAGGAGCTGCATTACTAAAGCTGCTGGTGTACTGCAATTAAAGCTAGGGCGCAAGAGTGTTGCTGCAAAGGATTTGGACCTTGGGGTAGTGGAGGAGATACCGTACCTTAGAAACAAATACTTTGTTGGGAGGCAAAAGGAAATGATGGAGATGGAATCTGCATTCTTTGGCTATGGTGAGCAGAACCAGCATCAGCAGCAGATAAGTTCTTACCCACCCACAGTGAGCAAAGGGCACACATCTGGTCAGTCTGAAGGCTTTGCAGATGAGGAAACCGACATGGATGACTCCAGTGTAGGAGGAAAATATATCAATTTGGAGTTTGAAACGACCAGGAGTAAGGGCACTCTAGCTTCAGAAAGCCAATTTGAACCAACCATAGGCAGAAACTCCTTAAAGAGGCCGAAGTACAAGAAATCAAGAAGTGGGAAAGACAAAGGCCTGGTTAGCAGTGTAATGTGCATCAGTGGTCCTCCAGGTGTTGGGAAAACTGAGCTTGCGCTGGAATTTGCTTACAAGTATTCCCACAGATACAAGATGGTCCTGTGGATTGGTGGAGAAGCTCGGTGCCTGAGGCAAAACATATTAAACCTCTCAGTAAATCTTGGTCTGGATGTCAGTGCTGATCCTGAGAAAGATAGAGGAAGAATCAGAAATTTCGAGGAGCAAGAATACGAGGCATTTAAGAGAATAAAGAGAGAGCTGTTTAGAGACATGCCTTACTTGATTATTATAGATCATCTCGAGACTGAGAACGAATGGTGGGAAGGCAAGGATCTGCACGACCTCATCCCAAGAAACACTGGAGGTAGTCATGTGATCATTACAACGAGGCTCTCAAAGGTAATGAACTTTGATCCAATGCAGCTTCAGCCAATGCCATTCCGTGATGCAATGATAATACTAAAAGGAAGAAGAAAGAAAGAGTATCCTCCTGAGGAGTATGAGTATCTCAAAAAGTTCGAGGAGAAGCTAGGAAGGTTAGCGTTTGGCTCGTCACTAGTTGGTTCACTACTTACAGAACTCGCGATATCACCTTCTGCGCTTTTTGAGATTGTGCTGCAGACACCACTTGAAGACCTTTCTGACAGCGCTTTCTTAACTGCAAGTGATGAGCAGATATGCAGGAGCAATCCTTTCTTACTTAAACTTCTTGATTTTTGCTTTGCAATTTTAGATAAAGCAACCAGGACAAAGAACTGTCTTGCTTCTAGGATGCTCCTTGTTGGTGCATGGTTTGCCCCATCGCCTATATCAGCAAATTTATTGGCCACAGCCGCGAAGAATATGCCTGCAACAGGAAGCCGGATAAAGAAGTGGACCAAGTGCCTAAATCCAGCATCTTACTGCTGTTCTGGTTGCCCGTTAGGCTCCCAGGCTTGGAAAAGTGAAGAAGAGTATGCTCTTCTGCTGGTAAGACTAGGACTGGCACGAAAAGCTACGCATCAGCCAGGATCATGGATACAGTTCCACCCCATAACCAGAACATTTTGTAGAACAAGAGAAGCAATGGCAGCAACTCAGGCAACGGTTATTGGCATACGAAAAGTTGGAAATTCATCAGTAAACTCTGATCATCTCTGGGCTAGTGCATTTCTAGTTTTCGGATTCAAATCAGAGCCCCCACTTGCCCACCTTAAAGTGACAGAGATGGTTCTGTTCATCAAAAAGACCGCCCTACCGCTGGCTATAGGAGCCTTCACAACATTTTCGAGGTGCAACTCAGCATTAGAGCTCCTCAAGGTATGTACTAGTGTACTTGAAGATGTTGAGAAATCATTTGTCTCCCAAATACAAGATTGGTGCCATGGCTCACTTTGCTGGAAGAAAAAGCTGCAGCACTCGAATCAGAAGGTTGATGAGTATGTTTGGGAAGAAGTGACTCTTCTAAAAGCCACATTACTGGAGATGAGAGCAAAATTGTTGCTGAGAGGAGGATACTTTGACAGTGCTGAAGAACTTTGTCGAACTTGCATTAGTATTAGGACGGTAATGTTAGGCCACAACCATGCGCATACTTTAGCTGCACAAGAGACATTAGCAAAGTTGGTCAGATTAAGAAGTAAGATTTAAGACAGACTGTCAGTGTATCATTTTTGAAAGTGAATCCTCTGCTGTTCATATTGCAGATTAGTTAGATGTAAAATACTGTCATTGTTTCGCCCCTATCTTAGCCCTGCTGATGAAATAAACGCCGCCAAGGTGGATTCAGTTGGCAGAATGCGCTGGTTTTACTTTCTAAATCATATTTACAGACCCCCCTCCCCTCCCCCAACATCCAAGATAAACTTACAGAATCCAATTTGATCCATTGTCATCAAACAATAATTCTCAGAACCAGCCACAGAAACTCTTAAGAAAGTTCATGTTATAAAAATCAAGCATGTTGCCGAGCTTTGTACGTTTAGTTGGTAAGGTATCACTGTAATGCATTTCACATTTCAGAGAGTTGGTAACATGGACTTAATCTAAGTGTCTGGAACAAGAAACTTACGACTGCAGTTTACACAAGAAAACAAACGTACGATGAACCAATAGCAATCTCCAAATAAAAGCCAAAGCTCAGTCATCTCAGCCAATTGAAAACCTCACAGATTAATCTAGATCTCACTTCTAAAACTAGTTGTGTTAGTATATTAGTAGTAGAATCAAGTAACACGGTAATGAAACCCAAATAATCATTTGAAAATTAGCATGAATCCACAGTAGCATTAATCAAACATAAGGGATCCAAAGCTAAGTAACATGCACATAATCAATAACCTATAATCACGACGGACCACTAGGAATAAATACGGTGTTGTTTAGGTTCTTTAATTACAAGTCTCATAACATGATAACCCAAGATCAGAGGTGTATTCATGAAGCCTAACTATCAACCTCATACAAAGATTTAGAAAACAACAAAAAAAGATTAATTACCATGGATTTGCCTGGAATTCAATTAATTTGCATAGCTCTCATATGTTACATTTTATTCGCTTACGGGAGACGTTGTTCATTCACTGAAACATTACCATGGTTTCTTCTCAACATTCGCCAGATTCACTGCACGTCGATAGACATCATGGAGCGGTACAAGGGCACCTTCTTTTTTCCGGGGAAGTGGCTCGGAAGTTGCGATTTTGTATTAACAGTGGATCCTGCCAACATCCACTACATGACGACCTCCAATTTCGCAAATTACCCGAGGGGAGATGACTTTCGTAAGGTATTTGATTTCTTAGGGGATGCTATGTTCAACACCAACGATGAAGAGTGGAAACACCAACGTAGGCTCGTCCACGTGCCTCTAAGGAGCCGGAACTACATAAATCGCTTGTTGAACATTACGCATTCTAAGCTTGTACAAGTCCTAGTGCCGCTACTTAAGCATGCGTCTGAGCAACGTATATGTAGTGATGATGAGTTTAATTTGGATATGCAAGATGTTTTTCAAAGGTTCGAATTGGACGCTGCATTCAAGTCCATAACAAGCCATGATCCGGCATCTCTTATGACTGATTCGCTACCCAATGTGCCCATTTTGGGAGCAATGGCTGAATCCGAAAGAAGCCTCATTTACCGATTTGCTCTTCCAAATTTCTTGTGGAAGCTGCAATTGTTGACAGGCATAGGTCCTGAGAATCAGATACGCCACGCTCGTGGGATTGTCACCCGCTACATCTCCAACATCGTCGTATCTAAGAGACAACGACGTGATGAACAAGCAATTAACAGCGTTGTAGACACAAGTAGTCTTACTGATGAGGGTGATGATGAAGGTGCTGATTTGCTGACATTACTGATGAAAGATCTCACCAAGTCCCCCAATCATCAGGTCGGCTTAGATCTCAAAGACGACGATGAATTCTTTCGAGACACTGTCCTCAACCAACTGGTTGCAGCACGAGACACTACAAGTTCAGCTCTGACTTGGTTCCTCTGGCTAATTGTGACGCACCCTGAAGTTGAAGAGAAGATCAGGAGCGAAATAAGGACACACATTCCAGGAGCAAATGCAGAGGAATGTCGTGTATTCTGTTCAGATGAGACAAGTCAGTTACTTTATCTACACGCTGCACTAAACGAGTCCATGAGATTATATCCACCAGTACCATTCCAGTACAAGTCACCCAGAGAACCCGACGTTCTGCCAAGCTCCCATCGAGTACATCCCAAGACCAAAATAATCATCCCTCTATATGCAATGGCGAGAATGAAGGCACTATGGGGCGATAATTGCTCTATGTTCCAGCCTGAAAGATGGATTACAGAACAAGGAACGATCAAGCACGAGCCAGCGAGCAAGTTCTTCGTATTCTATGCTGGACCGAGAATTTGTATGGGGAAAGAGTTAGGTATGGTCCAGATGAAGATGGTGGCCGCAACCTTGATTCACAATTTCCGATTTCAGCTAGTCGAAGGTCAGAACATCGAACCGGACGTCTCAGTGATATTGCACGTAAAGAATGGATTAAAGATGAAAGTCTACAATAGATGGACCTGAGCAGAGTACCTAGCTAGAATAATTGATCAAATTTCTAGCTCAAAATTTTACTTGTTCTAATTTCAATTTTTCTTTTCAATTCATCAAATTTCTTAGAACAAGTAAAATTTTGATGAATTGAAAAGAAAAAGGCACGCACCGTACTATACTAATAGGAATGCAAACCGTCGATACACACAACTACGAACCTAAAGGAAAACCGACTTCAAGGCATGTAGCCTCAAACTAATTAGAATACGGAGTGTTATATACGAATTAATTAAATTGATAATCCAAATTCCAAAAGAATGACTCAAACAAAGTTGTGCTCGTGCTAAGTTCATGATTACATAGTGTTGCTTTACCTTATCTAGGGGTGGCCCTATTGCCACGGTTGAAATGGACTGGTGCACACGCGTAACTGAGGTTGGCATGTCCCAACTCATTTTAGTTGTGGATTTATCGGTACCTTTATTTACTTATTTAGTATGTTACCAGTTACCACAATGAGGTTTGGTTTCATATACTCGGTACTATATATGATACGGAGTAGTAACAAAGTTTATTGTGTTTCAAAGCTGAGAGTCACATTAATAAAAAAGGAGATTCTTTGTTAACGGGGAATACTCCCCTATGAAAGTTTAGGTAGTCTACGCTTGCTTAGTAATAGTCCATTAGCCCAAACTTAAGCTTCTTCATTTTCACTTATCTCATCATCTTCGATAGTTCGGACATAGGTCAATATTATTTTTGATATACCTAAGGTTTGAACATAGTTTCACCTTAAATACTTCCCGTTCATTTTAGATACCCAAATTACTTATGCGAGGAACTTAGCATTCGTAACATTATCAAAACGACCACGTAATATGTCGAGAGAAACTCCCGATGAAGATCAAATGAATAGAATCACACAACAAAGTATTAGCTTAACATAATCCAACAACGAAAGAAAGAAAAGGCGTCTTCAATTCGATGGCTAAACCTTAAATATGGAGTAAATTGGAAGTAAAAGAATTAAAATAATCAAAATGAGGGAAGACAGGGAGAAAGTTGCACGGTTAATTAAATTGAAAATTACAGTGCTCACCTGCAAAGCGGTGGGGGTTAGAGGAGCTCGGCGGCGATGCTGAACGTAATAGTACAGCCATGCCTGCGCCGCGGTATAGATCAATTGCTTATGCCGTGTTTTCTTTTTTTACCGGTCACGTTTTTCCTGTGGATGTATTAAAAGTTTTTTTTTTTGGATGTACCGTCAGAAACTTTACCCCATGTTGCGAAGACTATCCAGGTAAAAATAATATATTTTCTTCTATTCAAAAAAAAAAAAAATTTATTTTCTTGAGTCATCAGTCATGAGTCATGATCCGGACTAGGATGAAGGACCACCACGTTTAGGATTGTTCATTGGATCGAAATCAGGGCGGACTAGACCGGAATCGATTATGCCAAAATTCCAAGACCGGAACCCGGATATGATTATTTTTCGACTTGAACCCGAGAAGGTTTCGGACCGGCAATTGAAATGTGTTTTTTTTTTTTTTTTTTTTTTTTGTTTTTGGAGGATCAATATTTTCGTTCTTTCACTTTCTTTTGCAAGTAAACTGGGTTTCCAATCCGAACTAGATATGCACTGGAAATCCGGCTAACAATTTTACAAGGACTGATTCTCGGACAAATGTTTGGCCGGTTATGGTCGACTTTTTTTATCTAGACCGGATCTTGCACAATCCTAATCACGTGTGCACTTCGTGCGTTAGATACCCGTTACAATCTTTACAATTAGAGTGTGTTCATTCTATCACAATATATGTGAAATAAGCAATTCAACCAAAAGCCTAAAACGATGGTTGAGGACCAGTACCTTAACACAATCTAAAATGCCCTTTGGGCTTGAAACGTGGAGATTACCCCACAGGTTAATCCATACCATGTGTTTGAGAGTCCACTTAATAAAGGAGGGGGCTACTTGAATTTGAACTCCAAAATTCATGATCGATGAGACTCTGGTAACATGTGAAAGAACCAACTCAACCATTAGCTTTGACCCATTTGTACCTTTGACTCTTTGGCCGTTAGCGTCCTTCTATTATTGGTAGGTTAATTGAAGTATCTACTCTCATTTCAACATTGGACGCCACGCCAAGACGAACCAATTGGCCAATAATTTAGTTAGGATTCAAGAAGATGATTTAAACTTTAAATTAGTTGCACTTAGGCCCTGTTTGATGGGACTTATTCGCAGTAGTATTCATATCAGTTCAGAATTATTCAGATCAGTTCAGATCAGTTCAGAATCATTCAGATCAGATCAGATCAGTTCAGAATCATTCAGATCAGATCAGATAAAATATTTATCAATGTATTTGGCCCATAACTGATACTAATTCGTTGAAATTCAATCAAAATTTCAACACATTCAGATCAGATCAGATCAGTTCAGGATCATTCAGATCAGATCAGAATCATTCAGATCAGATCAGAATCATTCAGATCAGATCAGATCAGTTCAAAAAGATGCAGTCCTATCAAACGGGGCCTTAATCACTTACCCATCTTTTTAACTAGAATGTGAGTTTATATAAAAGAAGTTGGCTCTATATCCTTAACTACACATAATGAGGAGTAATTAAGCGAAGAAGAACGGCGTTAAATGAAAGTAGAAGGGGCACATCAATCAATAATTGCTAAAAATAGCTCCTCCCCACCCCCCCAAACTTCGGATCACTGGACACACCACAGAGAAAGAAAAAAAAAAAGTGACACAACAATCCAACAAACTTTTCTGCCCCCTCCTCTCTCTCTCTCTCTCTCACTGTAAATTTTCACTCACCCAGAAAAAAATAATAAAATAAAATAATAATAAAAAAGAAAGAGATCTGATAATTTCCGCCATTAAACTCATCCACCACCACCACCACCTTCATTTCCCTCTTCCTTAGCTTCTTCAACACTCTACACACCTCATCATCATCACATGTCTCGTCCTCCCAACTACGAGTTCCAAGAATGGTGGAGCAAACAACAACGCGACATCCACCTCAATTCCCCCGCCCCCGATAACAACTCCTCCTCCTCCTCCGCCACCGCCACCGCCCCCGCCACCGCCACCGCAACCGCCGACGCCGCGTCAAACCCTAACTTCGTCTCCCTCGAAATCCGCGACCAAATCACCGCCGCAGACTCTCCAATCAACAAGGATCGCAACCGTACACGGACAGCGCGGCAGTTATCCTTCTTCTACCTCCTTAAAATCCACCACCTCCTCCACTCTCTCACCTCTCTCCTCGCCGCGTTTTTCTCTCTCTTCCGCACCGCCTCCCGCCGCATCGCCAACCGCCGCCAGACCAAATACCTAGCAGGATCGCGGTTCTACACCGTCATCAAGCTCCTACTCGCGCTCGTGTTGACCTTGCTGTTAGTCGAGCTCGCCGCTTACTTCAAAGGCTGGCATTTCGAGCCGCCGGAGCTCCACAAGGCGGAGGTCCTCGGCTTCGTTGAGCTTGTATACGCCACGTGGCTTAGAGTCCGAGCCGAGTACCTGGCGCCGCCGCTGCAGAGCTTGTCGAATGTGTGCATTGTTCTGTTCTTAGTACAGTCGGTGGACAGGGCGGTGTTGATGTTAGGTTGCTTGTGGATTAAGCTAAGGAAGATTAAGCCGGTGGCGGTGATGGAGTTTGATAGTAATGTGCATACTGTTGAGGATTATCCTATGGTTTTGGTCCAGATTCCGATGTGCAATGAGCGGGAGGTAAGATCATGTAGGTTTCCCCCCCTTTTTTTTTTATCTCCTCACTGTTTTTCAATTCAATTCATTTTATTTGATGAATTCTGTTGTGATCTGCAACTCGAAAGATTTCGAAACGGTTTAATTTTTCGATATGGTTTGAATTTGCAGTGAATTAGTGGGAAGGTTTGAGCTTTTGTGACAGTTAAAGGTGTAGGATTGGTTCAATGTGATTGTTTAGTAGCCAATGTTCGATTTTTAATCGATTTGATATGTTTAAGTTAGAGTTTGCGGAAATTTTAGTGATTACTCATTGAAAGTTTAAGCTTTTGCGAATTAGGAGGGGTAGGATTGGTTTGATTTGATATGGTTAGAGTTAGAGTTAGTGGGAATTTTAGTAATTACTCATTGAAAGTTTAAGCTTTTGCGAATTAAGAGGGGTAGGATTGGTTCAATATGTTTGTGTGACGTAAAGTTGTGGCTTTTGTGCAAGTAGGAGATTTCGAATGGGTCTGAGGTGTTGAGGATTCGAGGGTAATTTAGGTTGTGTATGTGTTTAAATATGTGGCTTTTGTGTAAGAATTGGAACTAGAGTTGATTTGATGTGTTAAAACATGAAAGTGTGAATCGGTTAACATCTTAGTTGGAGTTTGTAGGTTGAGAATATAGCTTTTAGATGAATTGTGGTACGCAGACAAAGGTTTGGATATGGGTTGACTAGCGATAAGCCGATAAACATGTATAACGAGCATTACAGTTTAACGTTTTGCTTGTGATGTTTTCTGTTTTATTTGCACATTGAGTGTAGGACAACTATGTAGCTGCTAGTTGGTAGCGAGTGGATTCTGCTCCTGTTGGATATAGTGTCATTGGTTTCGAAGAACATGTAGTGTGTCTTATTGGTTTTGTGAAATAGAAAACTTGTATACATTAGGTTTGATTAACATGTGAAATCAACTCGTGGTGGGTTAGGTATTTTGAGTTGAGCTCTTATGCCATCTTAAGCTAAACATAAGTCTCTAATGTGCACTTGGGAAGAAAAAGCTTTCCGTGCTGTGATTTATTAATGCCTAATCGTACATCAAGATTTTTAAAAAAAGATTCAAGGTCACCTATTGTTATATGCACTTGGCATTTTAGAGTAGTTCTATCTGTTGGCTGTTGCCCTCATATCGTAGTCAAATCTGCAATGTGGAAATGCTCTTCGAATCTAACATGATTATACCATAGAAAATTCTTCAATCTTCCATGACTTTTTTTTTTTTTTTTTTTTGAGGCTGACAATATTGGGAAACTGCCACGTATATAGTATTGGGAATACTTGTGGGTTTTTGAGTACAGTAAATTTCATCAGGACCCGGGAGAAATTTCTTATTGCAATAGTTGGCAGGGATATTACTGATGAAATAGCAGGAAGAATGTTGGATCTTTGTTTTCTCATTGTTTTAAGTTTATGTCTGCTCGAGCTAATTATTCTGTTATGGGTCTTAACAGGTCTATCAGAATTCTATTGGAGCCGTATGTGTCATGGATTGGCCAAGGGAAAGAATGCTTGTGCAGGTTTTGGACGATTCTGACGATTCTGATGTTCAACAGCTCATAAAAGCTGAAGTTCAAAAGTGGCAACAAAGGGGTGTGCACATCCTGTATAGGCATCGGCTAATTCGTACTGGTTATAAAGCTGGAAATCTGAAGTCTGCAATGAATTGTGACTATGTCAAAGATTATGAGTTTGTTGCAATATTTGATGCGGATTTTCAACCAACTCCCGATTTTCTGAAGAAAACTATCCCGTATTTCAAGGTAATAAACGTTTGTCCTCTCGAGCTTATATATGTCTGCTGAGGCAGAAATTTTGGTCAACTTTGTGATAGTCGCATTTGTATTTGGTTGTGAAGTCGGGACTCGGGAATTTTTTTTACTTCGAAGTATGTGAGTGAGCTTTATGATCTCCTTGCTTTTCTTGCTTTACAGGCATGTGATAGCTGAAAACAAGTGATAATGGATTTAAATCTCTCTTGATTGTCAGAATCCCCCCCCCACTGGGTATATTGCCTAGCTTTGAGGATTGCCTGTCCTCTAGCACTATCTCATTCTTTTTAACGGACGTCTTAGTTTATAAATCAAAACCTGGAAGAGAAGATAAATGAAGAATTTATCTTTTCAGTGAAATTAAACCTGGGAGCAGCCTCTTGTCAAATAAATTGACAAGGGAAGGCTTGCCCTCATTACACCCTTGTGGTGGGACCCTTCCCCGGACCCTCGCTTGTCGGGGACGCCAATGTGCGCCGGGCTGCCCTTTTAGTGAAATTAAATTGTTGTGCTATCTTTTTTTTTTTTTTTGACGGGAATCTTCTCCTCTATTCTTGTCTATGTCTTAAAGGGAAATGACGAACTTGGGTTAGTCCAAACAAGGTGGGCATTCGTGAACAAGGATGAGAATTTGCTAACGAGATTGCAGAACATTAATCTATGCTTCCACTTTGAGGTGGAACAGCAAGTAAATGGGGTGTTCATCAACTTTTTTGGTTTCAATGGAACCGCGGGAGTCTGGAGAATTAAGGCTCTAGAGGAGTGTGGTGGTTGGTCTGAAAGAACAACTGTTGAAGACATGGATGTCGCTGTTCGTGCTCACCTTTGTGGATGGAAGTTCATTTTTCTGAATGACGTTAAGGTTGGTATCTTGCGACATTATGAGAACTCTTTCAGCTGAATTCTATTTGCTTGTAGTAAGTATAATTGCTTTTGCAGTGCCTTTGTGAGCTGCCAGAGTCATATGAAGCGTACAAAAAGCAGCAACATCGCTGGCACTCAGGTCCTATGCAGCTGTTCCGTATGTGTTTTATGGAAGTTATCCGTTCTAAGGTATAAAACCTTGTTTTGGCCTTTGGTCTCTGCTCAGAGCTTCTGCATTCCCGTTGTCTTTCCCTTTATTTCTTCTTTCAATCTTTGCTTATTATCCATTTGTAATTAAAAATTAAAATTCTAGCCTGTACCGTTTTTTGCTGGGAGGCCTGCGACTGTGAGATCATGAAGAGATAGTGATTGAGGAACTTTCACCATAGTGAAACTAGTCACCTATCCCAGTCCTTTACCCCCTACAAGTGTTATGCCTTATAAGTTGAAAAAATAAGATGCACACTGATTTCCACAAAAGTTTCAAGTAAAACATTTACTCCCTTGAAGTAGGTGATCGGTGTTTAAGAACTGAGAATGTAGCTGGGAACTTGTAGTTGTTTACGTAGAGTAGAGGGATATGGAAACCAAAATGAGTCAATAGGATAATGTTGGGAACTAGTAATGGCACTTTGAAAGTAAAGATTATGTTGGCGCGGAAGTCAGTTTGAAGGATAATTATGGCCTTTGTCTGCATTGGTGCTCACTGAGTTTGCCATTGGGTTTTTTCTGACAAACTGAGTATAATATTCTAGAAGATAATGAGAATTATGTGGTAGCTGACGACCTGACGTAGCTCACTTGGTTGGCCACTCCCCCAACTTGGAGGTTGAGGTTTCAAACCTCATCACCTTCTACTTTCAAACTTGTAAAATTGAAGGGCATTGTTGTTGTATAACCTTGTGGGGTCTCCTGCTGAGTTATTGCCCAACAGCCTTTCAGCTGTCTTTCCTGTGAGCTAGGATTCCTTAATAGCCCCTTAGCTCTACAGGGTTGAGCCCATCGGGGCTGGTAACTTGTCAATCAAATAATAAATAAATAAATATCTTAGAAATAATTGTATATTGTTTACGTCTCAAGATATTGGTTGTCGTGAATTCAGTTAATATTTGCTTCTTATATAGGCTCAGACCTCAGTTGAGTTTCCTTTCTCTTAAGGATTTCTAACCTAGTTATTCTACGGTGAGACCGTCTCATCGTATGGACCTTTTGATAGGGTTACTTTCGAAAGATTAGCATATTACTTTTGAAATAGGTAGTAATAGTTACTTTTGAAATGTGTGACAGGTTTCATAGTATGAGGCGGTCTCACAATACAATTTGTGTATCTTGCCTGGCGGAGTTATAATCCCACAGTAGATTCAGATATACACCCCTGTGGAACTGATTATTCTCTTGTGAGGAAAATTACTGCTGCAGTTAGTTGTAGCTTTTAGTCCATGTAGTCTTGACATTTGCAAAGCACATATAGTTCAATATGACAGTTTTGGTATTACTTTAGTACTAGGTCCATAACATGAACTTAGCTACAAGTCTTTTTTTCCATTATTTCTTGGTATTATGGTTCTTGTTCTCATGGAGAAACAGTTTTCTTCAATTGCATTCCGTCTTTTTCTGTACTAGAGAATCACTGTTTTTATTTATCTTTATTTTTCAGGTGAGTTGGACGAAGAAGTGCAATCTGATTTTCCTTTTCTTCCTGCTTAGGAAGCTTGTCCTTCCGTTCTATTCTTTCACACTGTTCTGCATCATTCTTCCGCTTACTATGTTTCTCCCGGAAGCTCATTTGCCAGCTTGGGTAGTCTGCTATGTCCCAGGTTTCATGTCTGTGCTGAATATCCTTCCATCTCCACAGTCATTTCCGTTTATAGTACCCTATCTGTTATTTGAGAATACAATGTCTGTTACCAAGTTCAATGCCATGATTACTGGACTGTTCCGATTTAAAGGGTCTTATGAGTGGGTGGTGACCAAGAAATCAGGCAGGTCATCTGAGGCTGATTTACTTGGTTTGTCTGAAAAGTCCGATGTCATACAAAGGTCTAACTCAGACTCGGGTCTTGAAGAATTGAACAAATTGAACATGAGCAAGAAAAGTGGGAAAACAAAAAGAAATAGGCTGTACAGAAAGGAACTTGTACTAGCATTTATTTTGTTGACAGCCTCAGTCCGAAGCTTGTTATCTGCCCAAGGTGTTCACTTTTATTTTCTGTTATTCCAAGGGATTACTTTCCTGGTTGTTGGTCTCGACTTGATTGGAGAGCAAGTGAGTTGATGCCTTATAATAGATAGCCTGCACAGTGAATACCTGCTTTTGGGGATCTAACCTGAGGTATCTTGATATTGAAAGTCGCCCTTAGATCTCTTCGATTGGAAGTACAATAACGAAGATCATTTTCTCATGGCATGCAATTTGTGGGCAGTTGAGCTATTGATCAGTTCACAAGCCTTGCTCGCGGCATCAGTCTATAGCTGTATCTATTTTGCCAGGACAAAGATACTCAATTATTTTTGCCAAGTGACACAGAAATTTTGTGTAATTTAGACAGGGTTTTTGTCATAAACCCTTGTAGATTGGGAAGAAGCTCGGAGTGCTTTCGGATGTTGGTCGTGGTACTCCACTTCTTTTGTGATTCACTGCTGTCAAAAGAGGTGGCTGGTGGTGTTAATTTATCATTCTTTACATTGCCATAATTTTTCTCCTTTTTTGGCATAGGGTCATACTTTATTATTTGTTCCTGCCCAGTTTCTCTGGTATTAGAACAGTGACATTGTTGGTTGTCAAGTTAAAGTTTGTTGTACTGGTACCGTTGCTCGTCTCGAGCTAGAAATGCAAAATTCTGATTCAGATTTATTGATACTTGTATTTTATATGCCCCAACAATTGTTTGTATATCGACAATGGTTTACTTGAAAGAGTTGCAGAGCCTTCGATGTTTTACGTGGATCAAACCGAGGATGTCTTTGGTAAGATGGTCGGCCATCCTTGAGGCAAATTATTGTTCTTTCTAGTCGCTAGTTTTTTATTTTGATCTTTTTGACAAAAGCAATTCAACTCGATACTTACCAAGTTACCGTGGAGCACCATTCTCCTCATGTTCCTGGGAGTATGGTATATTTTGACAATTAGTGTAAAACTTTCCGATTTCCAATCTACCTAATATTTTTTTTGAAAGGCAATCTACCTAATATTTACCTTATCACAAAACTTTCCAAATCGTCCTCGCCAAAAAAAAAAAAACTTTCCAAATCTCCAATGCATATATGGCTAGCCGTTGCAGCGCAAACCAGAAATTACGCGCCAATAGCTATACTTACCAAAAAAGAAACCGCAAAATCTATTACGGAGTATTGTTAACCGACATAACTACCCAGTATAAATAATAGAACTCCCTTGTTCTTCAACACCATCACAATTCACAAGCAATCTTCCGCTTGACGCTCTCAATCCCTTACAACTTTCAGTAAATCCCATACAAGAAACAAAAACCCATTCATTGTTCATCAGTTCATCATGGATCAATTCTTTAATCGTCAGCTACAAGATTCTACTAAATACATCATAAATCACATACAACTTGAACTTCTTCCAATAGTTCGACCTTCAACTTGTAAATTTGAAGCTTTGGTCGATTTCAGCTTGACTGACCTTAACCTTGCGTATTCAGCAAGCAACAGCATCTGGGGATTTGAGAGCAGTAACGAACAGCCAGCTACGTACCCAACATTGGGGTTGATTGATCTTCAGAGTCAAGTTTGTAACAAGGGGATGGTTCGGGTAGCCCTAACACAGCTTGGTCTACAAGATACGTTTATTGATCAGGTGGTGGAAGAATTGAGAGCCGAGGTTGATGAACTAGAGTTTGTCAATGATGACTTCGTCGTCCATGCTCAGGTCCAAATTTTGCGAGTCTCACTAGAAGACAATGTCCTGGATGTTATCGATTACGAGTCGTTCACGTCTGAGGTTGAGGATGATATAAGCTGTGATTACGAGTCGTTCACGTCCGAGGTTGAGGATGACTCTCTCGTTGATGATATATGCTGTGATTTCGAGTCGTTCACGTCTGAGGTTGAGGATGACTGTCTCGTTGATGATATAAGCTGCGATTTCGAGTCGTTCACGTCTGAGATTGAGGATGACTGTCTCGTTGATAATATAAACTGCGATTTCGAGTCGTTTATGTTCGAGGTTGAGGATAACAGTGTCGTTGATGATATATGCTGCGATTTGCTGGATGCGGAAGATGAAGAAGAGGCGATCAAATACTCAGAATACTTGCTTTGCCTATCCAATAAACTTGCTAGATCACTAATGTTTAATTAAGTTTTGATTTTTATTAAGACTTTATTTAATTGAGGATGAATGGTTCTTTTGTAATACTCCGTAGCTTAAAGAAACTAGTACGTCGGTAAACCACACAAAGAATAAGAGAGAGAAAAGTTAGAGAGAGGAAAAAGAAAACCCATCACACTAAGAAATCCCACCGCCTCTCCTCTCAAGGCTCGCCGGCCGGAAATTAATCCTCTTTTCTGTATATCAACGGTGCCGGCGAGCCCGCACAACCATCCAATCACTCTCTCGTGCTTAGTTTCGACATCAATCAGGAAAATCAGGGGAGTTGTCGAAATTTCATTTTGATTTTCTCCGAATTGCGGCCCCATCTCCGGCGATATATCTGCAGCTTTCTTCTATAAATAACGCAGCCTAACTTCGGGAGGGTCCGACTTTTATTGGTTGCTTGCTGTCCTCCGGGGTCCGCTCTTATTTCCTCTGATGTGGTGATTGTTGCTTTTATTTGCTTCGTAGTTGTTCTTTTTATGTGTTAGCTGTTGTTGTCTTCTTCTAGTGTGGTCTGGTTGCTCTTGAGTTATGGATATTGAATCGATCCAATCTGCCATCACCTCTTATCATCTTGATGGTGCTGATCATGGTGACGAGGATTTATTAGAAATGTTTATGAGATTAAAGAGTCCTGAGGAGTGTATTGATTATGCTCAGTCTCTGAAAATCACTGGAAATTCTCTGTTTAAACAGGGCAAATATCAAGATGCTTTTACTTGTTATCTCAAGGCCGTTAAAGCTATTTGTGTTGTGGTTAGTTGTGATGGGGAAGGTAAAATGTTGCTCAAAGATCTTGCAACTGCTCTCAATCTTAATTTAGCGATGTGTGCGCTTCATTCATGTAATTATCTGCAAGCTAAAAATCTATGCTCTCTGGTTCTTGGTTTTGATCCTCGGAATACCAAGGCTTTGTTCCGAAGAGCATGTGCTTTCATCAAATTGGGTCTGGTTAAGGAGGCCCATTGTGATTTGCTTAAGGCCTCTTCGTTTGACGCTAATAACAAAGAAGTGTTGAAGAAATTAGCTGAGTTGGAAGGTTTGCCGCGATGTCCACAAGAAGGTACTGACCCTTTGACAGAAGGTCTTGGGTCACAAGGTAAGGACGTGGTAGGAAAAACAATATCAATAGCCCCGGATGAAGTTGATGGTTCCAGCTCCAATGTTCTGGAGAAAGAGGAACATGTTGAAGAGAAGCCTCTTCCTACAACTAGCGACACCACCAGTACAACTCATGGGGTGAAAATCGCTACTCAAAATGTTTTTGTCAACCGTCGGCAACCATCTTCAGTGTTGCGAGTGTCTCAGCTTGGTTTGGAACAATTGGCACAGGGTAAACAATTAGTTTTCTTTCACCCTCGTTCGTGTTCGGTTATGTACGTTCGAGCTGTTACCCCTACAAATCAAATCATGACGGAAGCCCCCCACGACTTCGACTCGAGGGAAGCAGAGGCTTCCACAATTCTTCCACAAATGGAAGAAGATCCTTGTGTTCCAGTTGCACCAGATTCAGCTCCACACGCATTTGTTACCCCGTTCATTGAGGACTCTATTATGAGTGAAGTTCCGTCCTCCCCTTCCTCAGCGCCACAGGTAGTGCGTTCTTACCCTCTAATGTTTGCTTTCTCTGCAGTGAGGCGAAAGTTTACCCGACCATCTCTGCCCCATCGTAAGTTTGGCCCTCATCTCCGTAAAAGGTCTAAGCATTCGTCTAAGTCTCCTCCGCCTCGTCTAAGTGGGACGAAAAGGAAGTTGGATTGCAACCAGTTCCCCATTTTCATGGCCCCATCTAAGAAGAAAAAGATTGTGTTGTTTTTCTTTAGTCCCTTTAGTGTGTTTAAAGTAGGAGGTTTAAGTCTTAATTCTGGCTTTTATGTTAGCCATATGACGCCTCCCGTAGTTTAATTTCGCGTGCATGTGTACCTTTGTTTCTTTAGCTATAAAATTTCAACCATTGTCTAAAAAAAAAAAAAAAAAAAAATACTCCGTAGCTTTGAACTTCCGATTGTTCTTAACTCTAAGAGCTTGTACTCTTGTTTGTTAGAATATGGTGGAATTATGTTTTGACTTCAATTACATATCTTTAAGCTTTCTGAGCATGGTGTGACAATATCTCATACTCCGTAGTATGACTTGAATCAATTTTCATTCATTAACTATTTTGCATACCCGGCTCTTAGAGTTAACATTCGCAATTATTCATTTGTTCATTGCGTATGGTTATTCAATTGGGATGTACAACTCCGATCAATATTGCAAGGTCTACCCATACCTGTAAATTAATTTCAGGTGGATGAGTCTCTATCCAAAGACCCATGACACAATCGTCATTCCACACCATCTTACGCTTGCAACTTGTGCTTCTTAGCCACCTGAGTAAGATATACTTATCAACACTGAATACAGAGACGGTGGATCTTATTACCTTTCTACTCTGAACCATTAACAGCTTGGTTTCTAACCAAACTATAACTCTGTTATGATTTGCCATTAGGTTCGCCTAACATCTTGTCAGGCAATTAGAGATGATGAATGCTTGTGATCTGGTACATCATGTTCGAATGAAAAGCCTCTTCCCAAGATTAAAAAAGCATCTGTAAAGAAGTTTCAATCCTCTATTTGTGGGTCGATACCCTAGTCTAAACAGGATTCTAAAATTAACGCGAAAAAATGCGAGAAAACCATAAAATCCTCCTAGTTGATAGAATGTTTAGAAAGCAGTAGTAGCTCTTCTGAATGGCAACGGAAATCTTCCTTTCGTAGCTTTTCTCTGTGGTATCAACGGAACATTTTGCTGTAAAGTTGAGCATCCTTCTTGTTGATTTCCTTCATTTTGTCCTTCAATGATTTGTATTCAAGCTTCACTTCCCTGTATCAGCATACAAAGCAATGGAATTGTTATCTCCGCTTTTATCAATGGTAGATTATTTTCCTAAGTCGGACTAAACAATTGTCCTATATATCAAACCCTGTCCTAATTTACACATACAGCATGTTGAAGCCAATGAGTATCAACAATAAAATTGTCGGCACAATCTCAGTCCAGATTTTTATTTATTTTGACGACTTTCTAAATTTCCTTTGAAATTGTTTAAATATTTCTAACATGTTTACAACGTTTTCGAAATTTCTTGGCGTACACAAGACGGTTACTGGATGACGATTCATGTTAGCCGACCCCAAATCATTTTGGGAATAAGGCTTGGTTGTTGTTGTTGTTGTTGTTGTTGTTGTAATCTCAGTCCAGATTTTATTACCGGAACCTTAAATAGTATCCTCAACACCACTAAGATAAATCTATCAAATAAAGCGGGAGTCCAGCAGTCTGATAAACTAATTTAGAAGAATAATTATATTATCTATTGATTTACACAGTTTCATGGTTCCACATTAACTGTTCACAAGCTTCAGAAGAAGTTTGAATGTACCTGTTGTTAGGATCGATGTCCAAGGCCTTCTTGATGTCAAACTCTGCCAACTCAAGATCAGCTAGCTGAATGTAGGCCTGTGCTCTTCTGTAGAGTGCTTTTACATTGCTACTTTCCTGTTCCAATACCTAAACAAACCAAGAAGTCATGGTCAAACTACAAAGAACTCACTCAACAGGATACGGCTTACACAAATCTGTTTTTGAAGTGCTTTGGGTTGGTTGTTGGTAGTTCTTTTAGTTAGGTTTTGGTAGAGAGGGGGAAGAGGATTGGTACATATAGCCCAAGTATACCTTGGTGCATAGTTTCTCCGCTTCCTTGTATTCTTTCAACTTCAGCTTACAGGCTGCATTGTTCAAATTGCAAGATATCTTTAAAGCCTTGCATTGCTTCTTCTCATCATCACTGAAGGAGGTGTCATGCTCGATGAGTTTGACAGCCTGCACGGCAGGAAACCAAGTTAGAGACTGGTTAAGAACATAAACACAAAGAAAGCTATAGTTTACACATTAAATATATATGCTTTTACCTTCTCGTATCTCCTCGAGGCTCTCACATATTTGCCAGCTTTGAACTTCACATTTCCCTCTTCCTTTTTCTTGCTTGCTGCTTCAATTTTCTCTGGGGTAGTCATATCCCATGATTCCTTATCCTGAAATCACGAGTTCTTAAGCTATAGCGCAAACACATCCAGAATCCCTCTTTAAAGGATGTGACAAAGAAAGACAGACGACAGACCTTCTCAAATGAAACTACTTCTACTTCGTAAGTCACTGTAGAGTTGGGAGGAACCACAGCTAATTCCTGTTTTGACTCTGATGAGCCAAACGCGTATTCTGGAGCAATTGTCAAGAGAGCAACCTCACCCTTCTTCATGGTCAGAACAGCTCGATCAAGCCCATCAATGACTTGTTCTGATCAGAAAATGAATATTCATGTCAGTGAAAATGTTACTTACACAAGGCAGAAAGGAGGGTGGAGAAAGCGGGATGTAAAGCAAACCATACCTTCGTCTACTTTGAACTCAAATTCCTCATCTCCATCTTCATGACCCTTCTTTAGAAAGACGGTTCCATCTTGAAGCTTTCCGATCAATTTCACTGCCAAAACGCGCAAAACACACTCATATGTCAACAAAAGCACCACCTATGAGTCTATGACGACTTTAAGTGTAAGATCACCACTCACATTTCACAACAGCGCCTTCGTTAGGACGGTCATATCCTTCTCCATCCTTAAGTATCTTTTTAACAACCTTCTTATCATCCGTTACATTAGCAACAGTCTTAAAAGATACCAGCTCAAGAGTGATCTGAAGTGTTGCATTTGGAGGAACAGCACCTCCATCAGCAGAGGCAGGCTTTCCCTGCTCTCCAAACCCATCTGCAATAGGTAAGACAATTGAGTACAGGGAGAATTTAAAAGCTTTACGGAAAAAAACATCGTTTTTCAAATTACTTACATAGTGGCTTCACGGTAAGAAGCACCTTTTCCCCCTTCTTCATAGTCTTCAAAGCCGTTGACAATGCAGGACAAAAGTGACCTGTACAGAGAACCAACATCAACATAATAATATGATAACACTTAAAAGGGGCTCATTGTAATGTCACAGATAGACCTACCATCACCAACGGTGAACTCCACCCCATCAGACATCCCAACTAGCGTTCCATCTTCAAGGTGAGCTTCATACTTCACTGCACACATCACAAGTAGCTGAATCAGCACCACTTTTTAGATGGTATCATTTTTACCACAGTGTCAAGTCTAGAACACAGATAACATACCAAACACCTCATCAGCATCTTTTGGATTCTCCCACTTCTCTCCTTCTGAGAGAATCTTCTTGAAGATTCCACCATCCTTGCAGATGTCCTTCACACTAGTCCAAGAGAGCAGCTCGACATCAAATTGCAGGGTAGCATTTTGGGGGATGGTGGGAGGTGAACCAGCTTCCCCATAGGCCAGCTCTGCAGGAATGGTGAATACAGCATTCTCACCCTTTTTCATTGTCTTGATACCAAGGTCCCATCCTTTGATAACTTGACCTGTCTCAATCAGCATATGAGATGATGTTAGCTAGTGTCATTTGATAAAGCTCATTTACTCAGTCGAACTACCAGGAAAGATTGCAAAGGTACAATGGCACAGAGCCAACACTGAACTAGGAAAGGCCAAGAGTTGAATCACATAACTGCACAGCACCTCTTCAAACACAACAAAATCAAGCAGAAGCTCAGACTAACAAGTACCAACAGCATTTCCTGAACTGATTAGTACAAGAAACCTCATTGGCTTAGCTCAGTTATCCTTTCAGAGCTATATGTTAACGATGACCATTACCATTTAGACGAACATCAAAGTAGTGTCATCCTATCAAGCCTTAAACAATATAGTACAACTTCTCGAAAACACACGACAAGAGCAAATAATTAGAAATCCTCGAATTTGTCCTATGACTCCTATCCAAAAGAAGGTTAAAGAAAAAGGCTGAAAATTACACAGTGAGAAATAATCATGAGCCCAGTAGACTGGAACAAAAGCATACCGAAAAACAGTTGGAATATTTCTCAAAATAAGTGGAATGAAAACAGAGTTCCCAACTTGACTTCCCTCCAATTTCATTACATGATGCACCAGTTAGCCACAAGTTTTAGTGAGAACATCTTTTTAAATATCAATCACAATTCACAACATGGAGACATTACAAAATCCGAAGGAAGTTTTTTTTGTGTGTGTACTGAGACCTTTATTTTAGGCCAAACCAGCCACAATGTTATGTGAACTAGCCCTGATAAAATCACGATATCCATGAAAATGGGCAAGAAGGCAAGCTTTCATCTACATACTCTACCCAAATTCGAGATGACACATCACAAATCCATCATAACCAATTAATCACTAAGCACCGATTGAAGTATTTATCGATTGCTTCATTTCTTTCAGCAACATTTGGAACTTTTCATCCCTGACATTAACTAATCTACACAACATCAACGAATACTAAAACTTCCGACTACCTCAGATACAAATACTCATTATTGTAAATTACGGAATACACCAAAACCTCTCACTGATCCCCAAATTCATCAGAAACTCAATCACTCCTATTATTACACCTCAACTCTCTTTCATTCCCACGATAAATAATCTCATCGAAAACACAATTTCATAGGAGCTATCACGAACACTCCAAAAGAACATCAACACTCTCACCTTGCTAAATCAAAAACACGCATAACTCGCTACGAACCACAATACACACGAAAAATATACCTAAAGAACAAATAATCTGACATAACTTGCCAACAATTGAAGATTAAAACCTACATTTTATTCTAACAATCTAACATATATATACAACCAGCAAACAATATGATTAACATCCTAATTTTCAATTGAACAAGAAATTAAACTTAATATCAACCTAGGGTAATAAATTACGGTAAAAATGGAAGGAAAAAAAATTACCTTGACCTAGGGTGAATTTGAAAGGAGTTCCTCTATCACGACTCGAATCAAACTTGGTTCCATCTAACAATGTTCCCGTGTAATGCACTGTTTTTCATCCAAACATTTACGCAACAAATTAATTAATTCAACAAATTAATGGATTAAAATTTGATTCAAAAATTCAAAAACAATTGAGAGGAGAGAGAGAGCGAGAAAAAACCTTCGACTTCATCGCCACTGTCAGGAGTGTCCCAGCCTTCACCTTCCTTGAGAAGCTTCTTCAACAAGCCTTGATCTCCAATCTTCTTCTCCTCACCGACTTTCTGTTCGGCTTCGGCACCGGCGTCGATGTCGCCGAAGTCCATACCTCCGGCGCCACCGCCGCCCATCATCATTTGCTGCTGCATCGCCGCCATGTCGAATCCTTCCATTTTCGGGAGTGTAGTGAGAGAAAGTGGTTGCGTATGCGAGAAGGAGAGAGCGGGGCGGTTTTTGTGTAGAAGAGAGAGAAAGAGTGTGTGAGAAGTATAAACAGTAGCAGGATTTTGAGAAGAAAATTTCGAGGGTTTTATTTGAGGGAGCTTGAGGTTCTAGAGTGTTCTGGTAACTTTTTTCACTGGAATTTTAAGGAATGGAAACGGTAAATAAGGAAAAGGAATGGGGTTAATTTTTTTTACTGTTGGAATAATTGTGACTTGTGAGAGGATAGTAAAAAAAATTAAGTCGATTTCATTTCAAATATACAAAGACCGACTGATCTCGAGGGGTTTATCTTTATAGTTTTGAAGTTTCAACTTGCGATTCACATAGAGGAGTTTCAAGTTCACACCGAACTTAGCTTCAAACATTTGAAGTGATTTTTACAATTTTGATTTTAACTTGTTGTACTAAATGAGACAGAATGCATCGATTCAAAAACTTAATGAGCTTACATTTTAAATCGAGCAACAAGTGTGCAACCATATTTTGACTTACCATTGAATCGAGCAATAATTATGTAACCACATTTTGACTTTCAAGTTCAAACCTAACTTGAACCAAATACGGATGTTGAAATCTATTTTGATAGAAGAGCTCCACATCTTATTTGAGAAAAGCAAATTTGCGAGTCTAAACATGTGAATGTTACCCACTGATCTCGATGAAAAGAGCTATTTACTTGAAAATTGCGCAGAAAATGCCTGCTACTATCGAATTAGAGACAAAGTTACTGCTGTCTCCTTATGAAACCCGTCTAAAGCGACAGCAATGATTTTGCCGTATAGTACAAGCGAAGAAATTCACCCATCTTACGAGGTACGGAGTAGCTTTCATTATAAATTATCGTAAAACAAAGGTGTATTGAAAAGTAGCGATATAGTCATAGGCAAAACCTTTTGAGGTACCAAGAGTTGTTAAACTTAAGACCCGAATGGAGAGAGAGAACAGAAGCCTGCGAGGTTCCCACACCTCCTGCCCTATTCATATGCACCATATGAAATCATTGCTCGTGTCTTGAATTCTGTAATGATTCAATTCTGTAGATATGTCATAAGCGTAATTGCATTTCCTTAAGCCGGACACGGGACCAAGGCGCCAAGCATTAGGAATTCCAAGAAGAAACGGTCTCAATGTATGCTGAATACTGTATGTAAATTTGTTGCTAAAATAAGTCTCAGATAACAGGGGTTATTTTCTCATTTCGCTATTACAAGCTATCATTGACATGAGAGCGGCTAAAGCAGCCTCTTCTACCAGAGTCAGTCAGCGGAAATGATGAAAACAAACGTCCATAAAGAAACTCGAAAACTACTCTGTTGAGCAACTTAAGGGTCCTTTCTATTGCATTTTGTTGCTAAAAAACACATAGCAGTGTGTAATTCAAAACTTAAGATGGTGAGCTCTCATTCTATAGTTCACTATCATCAATGTCTTCGTCTACTACCTCCTCTGCCCCATTGGATGATGGTTGGCCATTAACTGAAACAAGCTCAGTGTCGAAGATCAGAGTTGCTCCACCTGAAAGCATTCACACACTTCAGATATCGGCAGGCATGACTTGGTTATGATCAGGTGTTTTGACCAGAATTTACAGGCATACATATTCGTGTTTGACAGTTCCACGTAGCAGCAACAAATTCAACCAAGGCTTGCTATTCAGACAATATGAGATGACAAAGACTGAGTACGACTAAAGGAAACTTACCAGGAATGGTTGGGGGAGAGCCCTGGTCACCATAGCCGAGTTTTGATGGTATCTTCAATTTTCTCTTCTCACCTACGCACATACCCAGAAGTCCTTGGTCCCAACCTGCCATTACAACAATTCTTAAGCACTAGAAACTTGACTACTTGGTGTTGCATGTAATTTGTCAATAAGTAAAGATGTGGTATCAATTATCATCATACTCCATGAGATTTTTTAACTTCAATTTCATATGGCAAATCAGAGGAAACAAAGACAATGCAAATACTTGTTGTATCAGCTTCTATATCTACGGGCTAGGGCACACACACGCACACAGACCAAAAAAGAAAACCCTCTGACATGGGATTTGTAAGCTTCAATTTAGGACAGTAACTTCTGTAATATTGTTTTTGAGGTAATGGCATCATGTAAGTGCAACATATGGGTAAATTGGACACTACATCACACAAGTCTAAGTTACTACTCGAATTAAAAACTCATAAACAGGTCTCCGCATTCTCAGAAGAAAGAACAGGAAGCTCAGATGTCACTTCAGGAAAAAGTACTAACACATGGATAAACTGTGTGAAGATGGAAACAGGCCTTACAGATAAATAGCATCATGTTCCTGAACGTGCTTCTCAAATCAAGTGTCACCCAGCCCTCTAAGTATCTAACAAACATATTACAAGATGCCAGGAAAACAAGAAGATTGATAAAGCATGACATTCCTAAATGTGCTTCTATAACTGATTGTCACCCAAGGGAGCGTTTGAACAATGCCATCTAAAAAACATACTGTATTACAGACAATAAACTTACCTTTGATCACTTGGCCGCTTCCAAGTTCAAACCCAATGGGGTCACCCCTTTCAATGCTGGAGTCGAAAACAGTTCCATCAGTGAGGGAACCCTGCAACATGAGGAAGACAGCAAGCACTGTTATTAACAAGCTTTAAGAATCTTAATTTGTCTAGATCATGTAATCAGCTAAAAGTCTAATAATTAGAGAATGTACTATTCAGATCTTTATAGTCCATTTACATATCAGAGATCCTTAAATCAACACTCTATTCGCAGCAGTAAGCAGGACTTATTGTCCGTATCCATACACCTTGCCTGGAGAAGGAAAGATTGATATATCTGTTCTCAGCTGGTCATGGTAAGTGGACTAAGTGGTAGTAGTGTTCCTTATGGTTACGATAGTGTGACTAAAATTCGTTTCTGTCCCTTCACCACAGATTACTAGTGGTTCTGACGATAATGTTTCTTGTCCAGTAAGCATTTAATAACTTACCCGATAGTGAACCTTGATTTGATCACCCTTGTGAGCCTTGATCTCGCAAGACGTTGGCTTAAACTGTGAAATGCGAAGAAATACAGTCAGCTTCTAGCGCATTTAGACAAACCGGACAATTATGTGTTACCAACCAACTATCTATCAATCACAATTCACACATATCTCGTTAATACTTACTATTATTCTACAAGACCACCATAGTAATTGAACAAAAAGAAAATAAACCTACAATGCCACAGCAATCGCAAATGTATACTCCGTATATGCCGAACAACTTCTCCAGATTAGTAACACATTGATGATGCCAAAATGTGAAGTGACTAACACAACTTACAACAGCATGTCCATGGTACATCCTTCTAATCTCATAACTTACACTAGCATCCCAGACAATCAAATCGTGTATTTTTTGAGGACGACAACGACAACGACAACGACAACGACAACGAAAGAGAATTGGATCAGAATCCCACATTATAAGCAATGGAATTGAGTGAAACTGAAAAGATCCTTCACATATACGCAATTATCAATCCACGAATCATTTATTTAACACTTAACAATGAAACAAATTACTACAAATTTATCAAACAAACCCAATACAACAAAATCAACAAATCGCAAAATTCGTACTCATAAACAAACGATTTGACAACAATGATCAAAAGGGTAAGCTCGAAAACAGTAAAAGATGATACCTTAACACCGATCTGTAGTTCTGTGACATCCCCAGATTTCTTCGCATATGCTGTTGATTAAAAATGGGGGATTTTATTATTAGTGTCAGATCCGTTAAATTAGATGAAAATAAGATAATTAAAGAAAGAAATGTTGAAAAGGGGAGTGAGAAAATGTACCTAATGTGGCAAACACCAAGAGTAGTAGAACAGGAATTAATTTCGCCATTGATTTTTGGAGTTTTTCCTCTTTTCTTTCTGGGTTTTCTCGTACTCGTACAATTCACACTCCACTGGGTTTTTCCTTGGGTGTTGATTGTTATGTTGATTGGGAGAGATTCACGGGTCGGGTAGTGGTCTGTGTGGTTAGCACTTAGATCGGGTTAGTTTTGGGTCGGATTATGCTGGGTTCAATTAATCTCGATCTCTTAGATGTATTTGACCTCCGGTTTGTTTGGGTAGACACTTATCAGCTTTTACATAGACGGGAGGTATAATCCATTCGGATTAGAATTTTATTCGGCATAGCCATTATTAGCCGAAATATGTTTTTACTAATATGGAGGGGTTTGGGTTTTTGAAATCCAATTATTTCGATTATAATTTTGAGAAACATAAATTTATAATTTATTAAGATAATAACATATATAAAAATCAAAGTAACAAACATTTTTACAAATCCAAGAATTTAAGAGGTGATCTACTTTAGTGGGTGTCATGTAAAATTTGGAAACCACGCAACCCCTACGTGATTTCCGAATCCTGGCCGGAAACCCCGCCCATCTAAACCCCAACCGCCTTGCCTTACTTCAATTGCTCGACCCTCTGTCAACCTAGATATCCACATGCATGCTCCACCGCCACAATCACCTCCTACTCTAGTACCTCTCAACAACTATCTTAATCGCTCCTCTCCCCTGTCAACTTTTGTAGGCGACCCCACTTCCCTATTAACCCCTCTACCACACGTCCAATAAAAAAAATGTTGTCCCATTATCAACATTATTCTTACCCACCTCCACCCCTATACTAACCAATACTCTTACCACCCAATAATTGTTTTAATTTGGTGATACCCCCTCGCCCCTAATCAAATGTTCAAGCTAACCGCTCATCTTACTCAACTCCTTTGATTTACCTGGCCTCCTAACCGATGCCCTAGACCAGTCGAATTTTCCAAATCGTCTCCATTTCTTTACTCCGCTTACCTTATGTGAACTCCACTACCAACCCTCCTATATCGGTCAATTATTAAACTCTAATTCCTCTACCCCCTATTTATCTCTAGAGTCTAAACCCTTGAGTATATTATAATTATCAAAACTGAAATGAGTGGACTAATTTTGGATTTTTGGTAGTCAATAATAGATATCAAATTGTTGCTTATATTACGCTAATATCAAACTTAAATTAGGAATTCAAACGAAACGTAAAGAAACAAAAGAAACGGAGGGAGTAACGCCTTTTATGAATGAATTGAAAATTATTTTTTTTTAGGGTCAACTCGGTGCTGCATTACAAAGTTTGGGTAGCGGTGCTGTATTACCGACAGTGTTATTAAAAACGTTATCTTTGAAAAGAGCAAATATAAATAAATCACACAGAAAATCAAAAGTTTACCTTGAAAATTGTTTTACATCCACTTGCACTTTCCAATATTCAACTATACTCCCTCCATGCCAAAATATATGACGTTTTCAAGTTACGAGACAAGTTTTGACTTTCAATTTCATGAAAAAATATCTTGTCAAAAATTATAAAAAGTATACCATTGGATTCGTTATGAAATATACTTTCACATGATCATAATTTCATAATTTTTACCCTTATATTTTGAGAGATATCGAAGGTCAAAGAAGTGTCTCGTAACTCGAAAACGTCATATATTTTGAAATGGAGGGAGTAATATTTTTTTTTCATATTCAGAATTCAAAATTTGAATATTGAATCTTGTTTATCTATCATAACATACTTTTTGTGTGGACTAATCACATCTTGCCACATGTGGTTGTATGAAAGTTTCACATACAACCATTGTATGTGTAATGTGTAGCGTTTTCAAACTTCCGACCTGCTTAATTAGCTTCCTTTCTTTGCCCCCAAATCAGGTTAAATGAAGCTTCTTTTTATATACTCGACAGTCAACATGGTCAAGAGTGTTTGGAACCCACATAACCGGAAAAGGTTACAAATACAATGGTTGTATGAAGATTCTCATACAATGGACCTTTATTAATTATTGTTATTGGCTCAAAGTGTTAATAACACATAAAAGAAACAAAAAAAATTCAATTGAAGCTCTCATTTTCTGAACCACCGTCCCTCAAACATGCGCCACCCACCTATCACCACCGCCCTATGCATACTGCCACCACCCGCCCCCTATGCCTATTTCCACCACCATTGAGTCGCTCATGGCAGCCCGCCCAATGCAGTTACTCCGCGTAGCAACCACCTTGCTTTGCACAACTCCCTTGTCGCATCAGCAACTACCATGAACTAGGATCGGATTTCTGCCATCCTCCAGCGCACCATCTTCCGAACGATTTCTCCGGACGGATTTCGAAACCACCAGGCCGCTGGATAAGTTTCCCCCAAATCGATTGATATATAATCTTGAAAACTAGGGTTTTTATTCATCAATTGTGATGAGTTAGATTAGGGATTTGGGTAAGACTAATGCTAGCATTCTCGAAATTAAAGAATCATCTTCAATCTTAATCATATGCGAATATAACGGAGACCAAAGTCGAGGAGGCCAGGGGCGGCAGCGGCTTCGACAATGACGGTGGTAGATTGGGTGGTTTTGCCGTCCGATCCATGGGCGATCCTGGTGGTGTGGTCGGAAAGGTGGTCACTGGTGGTTGTTGCTGACGACGCGGTGGGCAGGTGGTGGACGTCGGTGGGGGTGGGTCATTTATGAGGAAGGAGACAGATTGAGGTTGAGTTGAGAGTAAAAGTGGGATTAAGTTTGTTGGACCAATCAGAATTATTAAGCTATCACTAATTAGTTTTGTGCTGAGTTGTCATTATATTATTGGTGTTGTATGAGATAATCTCATACAACCATTTTATGTGTACCAGCTTCCCACATAACCACTCTAAAAACTCAGTTAGGTACGTGTGTAAGAGTTTTAGCGAGAGTGAATTAAGAAATGATACGCTCATACGCAGCAATAATTAAGAGCTACTACAATTCCCAACTGCTTTAAAGATTTGACCTTCGATTTTTGTTGGTATAAACTAAAAAGTGGAAAATCCAGCCTTGCATGCCAACTGTTCGTCGAAATGCCGAGGAGGGAACGTATTTAAGAAGCTCCATCCACCTAGGCTGCAACAGTTATTCAGTTAGAATGGTTTGATCCGACAAATAAAAAGATGTTCGTGTCTATGTCAGTTGTGCGAGGTCTTGCAATGGTGATCGTTGGCGTGATTCTTAACTGAAGTGTCTCGATATTAATTTGGTTAGTCTTTTTTAAACCCTAAATTGAATTATGCTATCAGATTTCCTTTTAGAGTAATTACTATGCTGAATGATCTATGGGAGCTTAATTAGACTATTTTTAGTTACTCAAATTGTGGCAACATTCATTGTCATTACTTCACATTTTATTACGGCCTATATGAGGAGTGTAAAAACCACCACCCTATAATAATTTACGGAGTACTCCGTATGTGCTACTAGTGCTCTTTGGTATCTTGTTTAATTTTATGAGTCATCACTCGATGTTACTTTGTTATGAAAATCATGTCAACAAAATACAAAATAGTATGCTATTCTAGTGATACATACCTACCGAATTGAATGTAAATTCTTAGTAGGGAACATTTATATTTCATGTTATTATTTGTCTGACAAAATAACAACCGACGTATAGAAACTTATTTGTATATTTGTATTCGTCTGAATAGTCAATGTTTGTCCGTTAGACAATGAAATTCATCATATATATATATATACCACACACAATCCTCGATTTATAGTGTGCTTAATTGTTGCTTGAATAGCCCCAAATATTGCACACAAACAAGCTTAGGTATGTAATAATTTTGTGTTGACTGAGAAATCGAAAGAAACAACAAACCATGCATGCATTTTCTCAAAATAGACATACAGTTATGTACTTTTATTACCATTCCACAAATTTGGGAGCTTAACTCCCAAGGATTTTGGATCAAATGGATCAAGTCAAATAGTAATTTTCATTCATAGTCCTACGTGGGTCTAATCTTACAAACTTTTTTTTTTTACCTGTCATCATGTCATGCATCTTTTTTACTTGTCACCCCCAATCTCATCTAGTAATTAATTAGTTGAGCTCTGATCTGATCATTTTCTTCTTCATCTGCCACAATCCATCTGTTAGTCTGTTACTTTATTTCCCACAAATTAAGCTTCCATCACAAGTTTCCCTTTCTCTTTCTCTGTCTCTCCACTTCCTCACCTCGGTTCCCCTCCTCTCTCTCCTCTCTTCCAGGGAGAGAGCCATGGAAGAAGACGATGACAAATCACTCAAAACCACCACTACATTTGCCATCGTCATCTTCGTCCTCGTCCTCTTTCTCTCCTCCCCCGCTCTGGGTAGTAACGATGGTGAAGTTAACGACAATGGTGATTCTAATATTATGCTGGAAATGCGCAGCACATTCACACGACCTCCTCCTAGCTGGGTCGGAGATAAGCCATGCAAATGGAAAGGAATTGGTTGTGATGGTTCAGGCCGAATCATCTCCATCAACATGGACTCCCAGACCGTTGCTGGCAACATAACTTCAAGATTACGCGATCTAACCAACCTCCAATCCTTGTCTGCCCAAAGGAATCAAATCTCCGGCAGTCTCCCGCCCCTTTACGACATGCCTATGCTCCAGGAAGTCTTCCTTGACGACAATGCTTTGTCCCACATCGACTATCCCTTCCTCTCAAATCTCCCTAGCCTGCAAAAGTTCAGTATCGAGGATAACCCTATCGATAATTGGTCGATCCCTGAAACATTATCTAACAGCACCTCGCTCCTAATGTTCCATGCAGCCAATGCCAGTGTTAGTGGCTCCATTCCTGACATATTCGCGCCTATGCAAAGCTTGAAGAATTTGAGACTGTCATACAATGATCTTACTGGTACGTTGCCTCCTTCATTGTCTCAGATAAACCTGCAGAACCTCTGGATTAACAACCAAAACCAAGGACTCTCTGGTGAGCTTACTGTACTCGAAACCATGACTAGCCTGGTACAAGTCTGGGTTCATGCTAACTCCTTTGTTGGTTCTGTTCCTGATCTCTCACAGTGCACCTCACTGTTTGATCTGCAACTTAGAGATAATCACTTGACTGGGATTATCCCATCTTCTATTAGTAACCTCACTAAACTTGTCAATATTTCGCTTCAAAACAATAAGTTTCAAGGCCCAATGCCGGCTTTTGGGAGCAATGTCAAGGTCACCTTAGGGAATTCTAATAGTTTCTGTCTGCCTGCACCCGGCCCTTGTGATCCCCAAGTCACCATCTTGCTTGCGATTGTAAGCGATTTTGGCTACCCTAGCGTGTTAGTTGATTCGTGGAAAGGGAATGATGCTTGTAAGGGTTGGGTTCATGTGAGTTGCAATTCTATGGGTAAGGTCAGTGTTTTGAACTTTGCTAACCTAGGTTGGTATGGGACTATTTCACCGGCTTTTGCTAATCTAACTTCGCTCACTTCCATCATTTTGAATGATAATAACCTCTATGGGACGATACCACAAGCTTTAATTACACTTAAGATGTTGCAAAAGTTGGATTTGTCTAACAACAACATATCAGGAAAAATTCCTAACTTTGCTAAGAGTGTAACAGTTGTGTTGAACGGGAATCCGTTTTTTGGCACAAATGTCAACACTACTCCTTCTGTACCCCCTGGTGTGTTAAACTCAGGCCAGAGCGTCAAAAAACCCGGTTCTCAACTTTCAGCCTCTGCGATAATTGGTATTGTTATTGGTGTTGTGATTGTACTTATACTATTGGGGCTTGTCGTGTATAGAGTCGTTTACATGAGGCAGGCGAAGATATATAATGAAGTCGAAAGCTTGAAGAAGCGGAAGGGGAAGGGTAGTAAAGTAGAAGATTTGAGGATGAGTCCTATTGAGTTATCTCAGGGGAGTCCAACAGAGGTGAGTAGTATGCTTCACAATATCCAAACTTTCTCTGATCATGGTAGCCTTATCCCCATGGAAGTTCTGCGCGATGTGACTAGTAATTTTAGTGAGAAGAACATTCTAGGCAGGGGAGGGTTTGGCATTGTGTACAAAGGGGTGCTGCAGGACGGAACTCCTATCGCAGTGAAGAGGATGGAGAGCAATTTGCAGGGCACCAAGGGCAGGAGCGAGTTTGAAGCAGAAATCGCTGTTCTATCTAAGGTGAGACATAGGCATTTGGTGGCTCTTTTAGGGTATTGTGTCACTAGGAATGAGAGGATGGTGGTTTATGAGTATATGCCCCAAGGGACCTTAGGCCAACATTTGTTCGAGTGTAATGATAAGGGTTTCTCTCCTCTTACATGGAAGCAAAGGCTTGTTATCGCGTTAGATGTTGCTAGAGGCGTTGAATACCTCCATAGCTTGGCACAACAAAGCTTCATTCATCGTGATCTGAAACCGTCTAACATACTCCTTGGGGATAACATGAGAGCCAAGGTTTCTGATTTTGGACTGGTGAAAAGTGCGCCTGATCAAGGGAAATACTCTGTTGAAACTCGTTTAGCAGGAACCTTTGGCTATCTTGCACCAGAGTATGCAGGTATGTAAATAAAACTGTAATTTTATGACTCCAAGTTTTCTGTATGTCAAGTCGAATGGTATCCCCTAACCCCTCTAGTCGTGTGGGCGTGTGGCTAATGGTTGAGACACAATCGATAATTCTATACCTATGATGGCCATTATGTTGAAGCGTATGAAACATAATCATCTCAACCAAAAACTTAAGCTAAATTGCGGCCAAACAAATGAATTCATTACATTAACATTTCTTTAATTTTGTTTTTTTGAAATAATACATTAATATTGTTATATCTTAAGAAAATGGAAAATTGGTTTAGGTTTGTTTGAAACTACAGCGTGATCTTATTGTTACATACTCAGCATTAGCTGCTCATTACATACTCTAATTTCTTGATGTCTTTGGCAGCCACTGGAAGAGTGACGACTAAGGTTGACGTCTTTGCATTTGGAGTGGTTTTGATGGAGCTAATTACCGGAAGAAAAGCGCTAGACGAAAGATTACCGGAAGACCAAGCTCAACTGGTTAGCTGGTTCAGAAGGGTACTGATAAGCAAAGAAAACCTCAGGAAGGCCGTAGATCCCCATCTAGAAACCGATGATGAGGGCGTCTTTGATAGCATTAGCAAGGTAGCCGAGCTTTCAGGGCACTGCACGACTAGGGAGCCGCAGCAGCGCCCTGACATGAGCCATGCTGTGAACATCCTTTCACCCCTGGTTAATCAGTGGAGGCCTGCTGAGGTAGATGGAACTGGCGCAATGGACTACGACGATGAGATGAGCCTTCCTCAAGCTTTGCAGAGATGGCAAGCTGGTGAGACTACGACAATGAGCCAGTATAGTATCAACGATAGCAGGAATTATTACCACTCTCGTGATGATACCACACCTGCCATGGATGAAAGCTTTACCAACATTCAAGGTCGATGATGAATAGAATCAGTGACAGTATGTAGTGTGTAATTCAAGCTATTTGGCTTGGCAGAAGCTGATGCTTGCGACATGGAATGTCATCAGGTAAGACATGTACTTCTTTTGGCCGTGATTTTGGTTTGCTAAATTGAACTAAACATACGAGAAAATTTGGGTAAGACGGTCATACAACGAGACTATTCATGGTTTTAGAATGGTCATATAACACAGTAATTGTATATTTGCTCGTAGTAAAATTGAGTTGCAATGGTAAAATTGTCGTTACGTGCTTATATTTCAAAGCGTTTATAGAGCGCTACCTTAGCACAGATTATAAACAATGTTATGATCTGTATTATTATTGAAATATGCAGGGCAGCTCAATGATTGTATGTGCAACTGAAGAACACTTGGATCATGAAGAAATCGAAAATCGACGTGGGTTAGTTGTTCTTGCAGAAGGAAGCATTGTTTTAAGCTAAATACAGCGACATTGGTACTGCAATTAGATACGTACTCCGATAAGTACCGACATGTACTGTATGTTGTATGCAATATCAATTGCAAGGAAAAACACACATAGTAGTATGTTTAGACGCCATCAAACCATATGTTTTAATTTCGATTAGGTTAGGGTATCATACGTCTAATTTGTTGTAGCTACGTGTTCTTTTACCGATAGATGTTTATCAACCTTATATTCATTAAACATCACGTTAGTTTTAGAAGTTCGCATCTAAATTTTAGATCGGAAGTATACGTTATACCGACCGTGAGGCTTTCCCCATGAGTAAAATGTTTTGTAACTCATTTATGTATTCGCGGAAATTGAATGATAGTAGAAACTTAATTCTAAGTTCTCTAATCATCGTGTCAGAGTTAATATTTTGAATTGAATTCCTCTCACATATTAAGCCGAATGCGTGTTTACCAAACATGATTAGGAGAGCCCCTCGACATAACAAACGAAAATTTATCTATTTCACGTAGGATTGAATTTGTCGGTCCATGCTAAAGTTCGCCTATTCCTAGTTGATTAAGTTCTCTCCAAGCTACCCTATTTATAAGAATAAACGTAAATAATCCATACCTTCAAATTTCGCAAACAATACCTCTAAATTTCTGCTGATTGTTTTTAAACATATTCGTAGTTTGCTTAGTTCCTTCCTCTTTAAGTTTTTCAAAATAATAAATCATGGGGGTGAGGAGAAGGGAACAATCCTCAGTGGTGCATAAGTTAACTCGGTGGGTGAAAGATCACAAATGGAGAGTGAATTCAAGTCTTTTCACCAAAAACGAGAACTTACTGTTAGTAACAATATTTACTGTCTGTTGTTTGGTGGTAATTATTCTAATTATGGAAGATCTTGAGAATTTGGACGTGGCTTCTCACTTTGTTCATGGTGTTGGAACTTTGGCCTTGGTCTACAAGCTCACTGTCAAGAAGTCTTGTGCTGGTAAATATTTTTGCCTTCAATTCTTCAAACTTTAATGTCGTCACCAAATAGTTTTTCGTGTTATTAACGTTACACACGCTAGGTACAATTACACAAATTAAACTTGTCGTCATAGATAGGCCGTTTCAAGAAATTGTTCAAACTTGTGCAACAATTTCATCAAGTTTTACGAAATTAACTCGTATGTGATTGTTTTGTGTAGGTCTATCACTAAAAGCTCAAGAACTCACGGCCATATCCATAATTGCGAAAATTGTGTACGGCCTTACATCTCGAGGAGACATATTCACAAAGATTTCTCTAGTAAAACTTACTTCTACATTATGGGTGATTTACAAAATGCGATTTCACTTAAGGCTTACTTATATGAAAAGATTCGACAACCTGCCCATCCATTATTTGGTAAGTAATACAGTAATTCGTATATATGTGTCGATAAAATTAAAACGGTATAGAGAATACTAAACCTTCGGTTTTGATCTTGTCACATCTAGGTTGTACCTTGTGCTATTGTCGCAATGTTGATCAACCCTCGTGCCTCGCATTCTTGGTTCATTATGCGAGTCCTATACTCGTTTGAAATGTGTCTTGATGCTGTATCAATGCTGCCTCAACTATTATTGATGCAGAAAAACAAGGTAAGACGTAATCTACAATTTAATCTATCTGTAACACTTCCAATTTTAGGTATATATACTTGTAAATTTTCTTTTCCTCTCGATTATATATGCTCATATTAGCTCAATATTAACTTTGCAGGAGGTTGAAAATTTTACTGCCCATTATGTGTTCGCCTTGGGTGTTTCAAAGATTTTCGGGTTCGCTTATTGGGCCGTTCTGGTAAGCAACTTTTCTTCCTCTACTCCTATATGGCTAAATACAAGACTGTAGTACTATAAATTTGTGGAATGCGTAACGTGAAACGGAAATATTTAGACGAACAAATATATAACAATGTCGGATTTTATAACAAATGATTGTCATATATAGGCTTGAACTTTAGCTCACCCTCTTATCGGAAAACTCGACAGATATACCACAGTGGCGGAAGATATCTAGTTGATGCTGCGACTGGGAGGAGCTTATGGGTAACGTTAATGTTGCTGGCAGAGGTCGTCAAAGGATTCATCTTGGGTGACTTTTGCTATTGGTATTTCAAGAGGTATGTTTAATCGTTGTACATATATAATCAAAGGAGTATATAGCATATCAAATTTTTATCCTCTGACATTGGTATATTTTGGGTTTGGATTTACAGTGCCATTTCTGGAGAACGGATTATGAAGCTGCCAATCTAGTCATTTTCGCACCTGAAATTGTCCAAGTTTCGGAATTCATCACTACAATTGTAATATGATCTTTAAACAATTAAGTATGTGTCTATCTAAGATGTAATCAATATATATCGATTATAAGGTTATTGATGTACGATCTTCAAAAGGAAATCTAGTACGAGTCTGTCTAAGATGTAATCGATCAAAATACATCGATTATAAGATTATTGATGTACGATCTTCAAAAGAAAATCTAGCTACTTTCCAATTCATCACGTATGTATGTTTTTAATCTTGATACTTGGAAGTGGAGTAGCACTTTCATCAATTTCCGACCTATTCAACATAGCTAAAGATGATCAATAACTACTCTGATTAGCTAGGTGATTAGTTATGTACTAATGTTCCACTTTCTCCTTTGTCTCTAAGTTTCCATCTACTGCTTCTTGATGTTTATTTGACAAAGTCGAACTATGACTAAGCCATTAAACCAGCTCATGCATATATGAAATCATCAAAACATCTAAGAAAATCCTCCGTATATCGCAAAAGATTTTCGAGTCATTATGAGACGTGTGCCACTCATTATATATTTATATATGTGTGCTTAGCTTAATAAAAATAATACCAACCAAAAATGGGATTAATGATAGTGCTACTCATGTTGATAATTAGACAAATTAGTTAATTACTGTATATTGCAGGCCAGCAGGAAACTCCTCAGGATGCAAAATGCAAATGCAAATAATTCAATTCATATCAGACTATATATTATAATTTATATGATGCTGCATACATTCAATATTTAATTAACTTCCAGTTATGTATGTCCCCTCCAATTTTGCTATAAAATGGTACCATAAACCAAGCTTCTAAATATATCCTACAACAAAAAACATCCCTTTACCAAACATATAATACGCGCACCATGGCTAGCTCAGCTCTGATAAAGTTATGTGCCGTAGCAGTGATGTACATTGTCATGGTTGCACCACATGCTGATGCGGCTATAACCTGTAATCAAGTGAGGAGTTATTTGTCGCCCTGTGTTAGTTATTTGCAGGGTCAAGGGGATTCGCCACCAGATGCTTGCTGCAACGGGTTGAAGAATCTGAAGAAGAAGGCCGTGACAACGGCTGATAAGAGAACAGCATGCAAATGTATCAAAGAAGCTGTTGCTGGCATTCCGGGCTTTATGGATTCCCGTGCTAAGGATCTTCCTTCCAAATGCAAAGTCAGTATCCCCTATAAGATTAGCCGAAGCACTAACTGCGACCAGTACGTTTAATCCTTCTACTTATTTAATTATTTTCTAACCTTTTTTATTGCTATACTCGTATTCTTTTATTTAAGCACGACACAATGTGAATCAAGATTAGCAATTAAAGAGTATCGAGCTCAAAACTTGAGATTAACGTACAAATTCGTATTTTGACCTTGTTCGATCCTCTGCTTGAGACAATATGAAAAATTCCGAGTATGTAGTACGGAGTAGTACACTAAACAAGGGGTTATATTATGGTTGTCTGAGGCCATGAAGCAATGCTTATATCATGCACCAAGGTGCACAATGAGTATGGCGCACCTCCTCACAATAGAGGAGTAGGGACCACACTTAAATAAATTAAATTATTTAAGTGTGGTCCCTACTCCTCTATTGTGAGGAGGTGTACCATACTCATTATGCACCTTGGTGCACGATATAATTTGCGGCCATGAAGTGTTTATATAAAACTTACTTTTTCTGTCTAACTTAATTTTGTTGTGCAGGTTTAATTAAGAAGTGAACTGACCGGCTTCAGCAATTCAAGACAATCAAATTAAAGGGCGCGCATATCTGAATGATGAAGAATGTTAATTTACGTCGATTTTATGACTTACGTTTAAATGCTAATAAGCTAAGTTACTACTGTAGTTACATATTACTGGCTTACTAATACTGCTCTTGTGCTCCTTACGATAATGTATTGGAGTTCTCGAGTATGTTTTCCGTTTCTTCTTCCACGCACGTACCTTGGTTATATTTTGGTAGCGTTTGTAAAATTGTTTCTTTTGTCATAAGAGATTTTCCCGTCACTTGTTAAGTGACCATTAATCATCTTGTGTAATATTGGCCATCCTATATGAAATATTGGACATGCAATGTTTAAATTAATTTGTAGACCAATTCCGATCCAAAACTATTATAATTGGTGTAATTTGTACCACGTCTAATGATCATATGCAACCGGACCAGCTTATATCACCTAAGGCAATCATTAAACTATTTCCAAAAATGATTATTAAGAGCTGACTGGTGAGACGTGCCACTCGTTTGGACTGTAATTAGATACTCCCTCCGTTTCTTTTGTTTCTTTACGTTTCGTTTGAATATGTGAGCGGAATTCAAACGAAATGTAAAGAAACAAAAGAAACGGAGGGAGTACAAATCATGCGCGGTATGTTGTGATTGAGCTGAGATGTTCACACATTCAATCGGACTTTAATTTCATCTATGACCATTTTCACTAATCATCATCATTATCCTTAGGTCGTTTGGATAAACTCCAATTCCATAAGAATTCCATTTTCTTGGAAATTGGGTTTTCATTGAGTTGTTTGGATGACTTTCTTTTGCAAAAGTGAGGGAATTGGAAAATGTACGGTCATTTTTATTTCCTATCCAATATAGGAACTTAGGTGTCGTTTGGATACCCTCAAAATGTGTAGGAATTTTATTTTCCTGGGAATTTAATTATCTTGAGTTGTTTGGTTACCATAAAGTGTAGGAATTGGAAATTCCCGGGCATTTCCAATTCCTCCAAAGTGTAGGAATTTAATTACCTTGGGGGGGCTAGGTAAGTAGAAATTCCCATGGTAATTGAATTCTCTTGTTCATCCAAACAAATTTTCCCAATTCCCATACTTTCTTAATTCATAGGATTTGCAAGTTCATGTGAATTCCGACTTCCCGAGTGTATCCAAACGACACCTTAATTATTCAACCCCCTTGGTCATTCACAATTCCTATATGTAAAGTTTATAAAATTACTGTTTCACCCTCAAATTGAACTCTTTAATTACTCCTATATATATTTTGCACTTCATATTATATATATGGTAAAATGGTCTTTTGAGTAATTAACATGGGAATTGAATTAGAGTAACCAAACAACCCATGAGAAATCTATGTCAACGAATTCTAACTTCCTAGAGGGTAAACAGACAATCTATCATAGGCATATTCCCGCGAATTTACCTTAGAAATTTGATCATTTCCCATGGCATCCAAACGAACGCTTAGTTTACATTCAATGGAGGTGGCAAATTTGAACCAACCAAATACAAATACTCTATAATCTAACCTGAAGAAAATAGAATTCTTCAACTAATTTATTAGACATAATTTCAATGAGATATATCAGTTTCCAAGCTCTTCATTTTCCTTAGCAAAGACTTAGCTAAAAATCACAAATCTTTTCAGTTGACAGCAGGCTCTTCGTTTTCCTGAGAATGATATAAATTGATCGTCAAATATACAATTTCCACGTAAATTTCAGATTCCAAGCCGCTCTTCGTTTTCCCAAGCAAATATATACGAGTACCAATGACCTTTTCAGTATCGTTTGAGTTCACATATACATAGATTGATTTGCCTATAAATTACATGTCCAACCCTGATAGATTCGGCATTTCAGATCAAATTTTGCATATTTCTTCAGCGATTCTGTAATCTTCCCTGTACCATTATTACCTCATTCTGTTAATTTTCGGTTTCTCCCCCTTGTTTTTTTTACCTCATTCTCTTAATAATTTTTTTATTTAATTATTTAATTATCTTGTTTTGCAGATCATGAGGGCAGTGGTAAGTTCAGAAGCGGAACTTGCCTTACACCTTCCAAATTTCATACAAGGTGTGCGTAGTACTGGAAGGTTTGTAGGATTCGAAACCGAGTGGATGTTTCGTGAGGTGCCACTGCCCAACTCGCCCAGGTGAGCTAAAATTGCGCTGCTAAAACTGTGCAACAATGCTGGGTTCTGCCTCCTGATCGAGCTCCACAGGTTCACGAGAATGCCTCGCGAACTCGTTGAACTTCTTGCTATCAAATGCATCAGGTTCGTAGGAGTTAACATTTCCAAGGAACTCGAGAAGCTTAAAGAGGACTATGGGCTAGAGATCGGGAACACAGTAGAGCTAATGACGATTGCGGACGAAATGCGGAATCACCAAGCATGGGAGGGTTATCTTGAGAGCATCGACATTTTATCGAGATGGGCACATACATCCATTCGACGACTAGAGGTAGACGAGGAGCTGATGCTTAGGCTATCCCGTAACCCATGGGAATTCGGCTGGGATGGGTTTGGTGAAGTTAGCAATAAGCAATTGGATTATGCCGTTCAGTCTGTTTATTCAATCGTCAGGATAGCGGATAAGTTAACCCGTAGCAGAGAGCCGTAGTCTTGTCAATTATAATACCTTGTTACTAAGGGGGCGTACCTAGGCCATGTGCGATCAGACTGCATTTTTCTAATCTGATTTGGTTTGAATTGAACTGATTTGATTTGATTTGAATGTACTTGATTTGATATAAACTGAATTTATTGATGAATTAATTGCATGTAGACGAATTAATAATTATAAGTAGGATACATTTATTGATTGTTTTTTGTATAATTTTGATACGATTTGATTTGATTTCGTTTGAATGAAGCTGATTTGATTTAGAAATATTGTTCAATGAGTTGAATATCACAAAACCTTACTAGTTTATTTCTAAGTGGGTCTCATTTGACTCCCTCCATAAATTAATATATGAAGTTTTTCGGATTACAAGGTGAGACTTTGAACTGCGATTGTAGAGAGAAATACATATTGAAAAACTATGAAACATATTATGTTGGTTCGTATCGAACAATCTTTTCACGCAAGTATATTTTATGAGATATTCAGATATTGATAGATAAAGCCGATGCCTATAAATGTGAGAAAGTCATATACAGTACTCCGCATAATTTTATGGCGTGAGTACAACTTAAAGAATAGTGAATTTAGATTAGATCACACTCATTCAATTCAAATCAAATTTATTTAAACCAAACCTATAAGATTAGATAATTATTTAAATAATAATCGATACATCTTGTATACATGTTGTGTTATCAATTCATCAGGTTTTAGTTAAATTTTCAATAGATTCAGATCAAATTCAGTCAATCAAATCATATGTATTAGTCAAATCTGATTATATAATTACCGTCCTATCATACATTCATACAGAGCCCTAGTACTTATCTACAATAGGTGAGTAGCTATAACATAACAATGCACCGATACAGAGCCCTAGTGAACACAAAACACTCTCTACGCGTTTAGATATTCCATACTCCCCACTCCGGCACTCCGGCATATAATTTACTCTCTCCACGTTTAGATTTAACATACTTGAAAAAAATAAAACAAAGAAGACCAGCCTTGAAAAAAGAATTCCGGATTCAAGGTGGAAAGGAAAGTGCTAAGACTAGCCTTTTATTTACGTTGTTTCAAGATAATTTAAGATTGGGCTTATGTTTTAGTTTTGTGGATCCCTTTAGCCTTCATACCATAGGATACATGATTCGCGACTGGTAAGTCTGTCTTATATAAGTTTTCAGAGTGTTTTAGGAAAATTGTATCTCCTTTACGAGTACCCTGTCAGTAGCTTTGTCTTAGGTATTTGTTCGAACTTTCTCCCGGCAACTTTTGACTCTTGTTCAATCTTTCGGCACATCTTCTGTCAGTAAGTCCTCTCTATTTTATTTTGTCAGTCTTTTGCAATTAGTGAACATACTTCATCCAAGGTTCGATAGTACCCTAGTATTCGTGCCTTGTTCCCAAATTGCAAGTGACGTTATTTAATGAATTGCGGCTTCTTATCGTAAAAATAATTGATTGAACATGATCGCATGCATGATCTCACCTGACTGAGTCTGGTGACCTGATAGTTTCGTAATTGACGTAGCATACATATTTCAGTCAGCTTCTCTCTGCAGACGGTAGTGTGTGACTGTCTGTACTTTTTATTTTTTCCCTTACCTTTTCTGTTATCTCGGTATATATGCAGATCATGGCTACAGAAATTTCGACGGTGAAATACGTGAACATGACTAATAATCGAAGTGTGAGGACCGCAGTAATAAGTTTAGAAGCCGAACTTACCTTCCACCTTCCTGAATTCCTATCAGGTGTGCGTAAAACTGGGATGTTAGTGGGGTTTGATACCGAATGGATGTACCGTGCTGTCCCACTGCCCAACTCACCCAATTGCGCGAAAATTGGCCTACTTAAGCTGTGCAACAATGCTGAATTCTGCCTCCTGATCGAGCTTCACAGGTTCACAAGAATGCCTCGCACACTCGTTGAACTCCTTGCTATTAGAAACATCAAGTTCGCAGGGGCTAACATCTCCAAAGAACTTGAAAAGCTTAAAGAGGACTATGGGCTAGAGATCAGAAACACAGTGGATCTTAGTGAAGTCGCCACTAAATGGCACCGGGACGACTGGACATGGTTACAGCGGATTTTTCAGGGCATTGACTCTTTATCCAGCGACTACGCTGTTGGATTGAAACCACCCGTGGTCGATGATGAGCTGCTATTTTGGCTGACACATAACCCGTGGCAATGCAGCTGTGACGGTTTCGCTGGAGAAGTTAGCGATACGCAGATGAATTACGCCGTTCATTCTGCATATGCAGCTGTCAAGGTCGCAGTACACTACTTCTGCGGAGTGTGGTGAGTAGTAGGGTATTGACAATTAAGGATAGATCGGACCTACTCCTCCCATTTCATTCAATTCTTTACGTTAGTTTGGATATCACCTTATAAATTAGTCATATCCGCTACTTGGTTAGTGCAAGGTTTACTAGACAAGGTTGAGACAAAATGTAGCTTTTATTGGATTTGGAAATATGATGTTCCAAATAAAATTAAAAACTTTATTTGGAAATGTTGTATGGATGGTCTCCCCACTCGGGATAGACTTATGCGTAGTCATGTTTCAGTCCCAGGTCATTGCGTCTTCTGCGATCATCTTTTGGAAGATTCGTACCATCTGTTTTTTTCTTGTCCATTTATTATAGATGTAGGAAACAGATTTAACATGAATTTACAGCAAATCCATAATCATAATAATAATAATAACATCAATAATACTATGAATCGTTCTTTTAGCTACAATTTAGAATCGCTTAAAAAGTCAATGAATCATGACTCTATTCAAATTATTCTCTTCATTTGGTGGAATGTATGGTTCATTAGAAATAGTTTGATCTTTAAGAATGAAACCTCTTTCAGTCGATAAGACTACATGCTTAATAAGATCATCGCTACAAGATTGGAAATTCGTGAGAAAAATGGATCTAGATAACCCTGATTACGGTACTAAAAGCCAAGTTTCAAATGCTAATGGACCTTATACTGAGAACATTTATTGGCACAAACCTCCGTTAGATTACATGAAATTAAACTTTGATGGATCTAAACTCACTAATGGAAAGTCTTCTTTAGGGTATGTTATAAGGGATTTTAGTGGAACCCCGATAATTTTTGGGGCCAAAGCTTGTGGTTCTACGAGTATTCTTTATGCTGAAACTTTAGCTCTAAAAGAAGGAATAAAAGCCGCTATCTTTTTAGGCATCGAAAACATTATAATAAAGGGAGATATTCTTTGTGTGATCAATTCTGTTCGTCGCAATTGGAAAGTTCCATGGGAAATTTCAAACCTAGTTGAAGACATCTTGAAGGATCTTAATTCTTTTCACAAAGTAGAGATTACTCACTACTTTCGTGAGGCCAATAAAGTCGCAGACTTTATGGCCAACTTGGGGCATTCTTGCCCTTCGCTTACCCGCTGGTTTGAGAGTACTTATGACTCTCTTACTTCTCTTGTCCGAAAGGATGAGTTAGGTTGGTCCTATATTCGGGGATCAATCTAGGTTTTCTTACCTTTATCAAAAAAAAAAAAAAAAAAAAATAAATAAATAGGGACATACCCTTGTTTGATTAGATGCACTTAATCAAAATAAATCGTAAAGGTACATTTGTGGACGATTATTATTCTCGAATGCATTCACAAATTTGTGGTAGTGTTCCTTGATTATTTAATGCAACTTCGGGGATTTAGAGCACAACGTTTGCAAAATGCATGCATGTTTCTCTGTTCCTACTTCCTAGTGATATATACCATCAATATGTCATTCTTATCTCAATTCCCAAGGTTCATGCAAAACCCGATTACCCAAACCATAAGTGCATGAACAATAGGCTAATCTGATACTCCCTCTTTCTCAAAATATATGTCTTTCTCACATTTCGAGACATTTATTTGACCATCGATTTCTCTCAAAATATAAGGGTAAAAATTATGAAATTATACTCTTGTGAAAGAGTATTTCACAACGAAACCAATGATATAAATTTTATAATTTTTAACAAGATACTTTTTTTTTTTTAAAATCGAAAGTCAAAACTTGTCTCATAACTTGTAAACGTCATATATATTGAAATGGAGGGAATATAATTAAAACCACACTATAATTTTGAAAAAAAAAAACTCATATAATTTGCACACAAATGTCATAAAAGACATATTCTCCCTCCATTTCATTGAGTTGTTTACATATTCCGTTTTCAGTAATTTCAGTGAATTGTTTACGTTTCTATTTTGGGACAATATTTACCATTTGAAATTCCCATTGCACCCTTACTAACCCCCTTAATACTTACTTAGTTGAGCAAATTAGTTTTATAAACTCAATTACTACACCTAATTAAGCCTAACGTTTTCCCCAAAATCTTCCTCCCACCTTCATCAATTTTCACAGGTTCATCCTTCTTGAATCTCTTAAAAAAAAAAAACCTCTCCATTGAAATCCTCCGAACCCTACCTTGTTTTTCCTATGACCTGTAGATCTCTTTTCGACTCTCTCCCCTCTTTGTTGGCCAGACTGATTGTATCTTGTCTTGAACAATTTAACATCTACTCTTCTCTCAAATCTCTGAACTTTCGAAGTTTATCTAACACACCTGAAAAACTATTAAACTCAATCGTTCCAATGTCATAAAAAGTAGGTAAGAAATTTAATTTGGGATTTTTTTATTAAAATCTGAGGTTTTTTTTTCATTTGGAATAAAATTGGTTTTTTTTTTTTTGTTTCTTGAGGGAGGAGATCCCGTCGAAGAGTATTTTGGGTAGAAGAAAATTGGTTTTTTTTTGTTTGTCAATGAACACTAGATACGAAATTGATTGGAGAATTTTTTTTTTTTTTTTTTGTTGAATCTATTAAATCTGGGTTTGGTTTTTTAGTAAAGGAAGTTTGATGATGAATGATGGTGGTCAAGAACAATAAGAACAGTTGGTGGTCTGGAAGTACAAAGAAAGGGGAAGAGAATGGTGAGTGAGAAGAGAAACAAGATCAGAAAGATTAAGGGATTAATTAGTTGTTTAGAAAAGTGGTTAGTTTTCACCTTGGCTTTTGTGCAAAAGGCAACGTAAACAATTCACTGAAACGGAGGGCGTATATCATTTCAATTCACATATGAGATTTTCAACCTAAACATATGATAAACGATACAACACACCATATATGATTGATAAATGATAAACAAAACAACACACCAAACATTGCTTTCCAGAAGTACTAAGCAACAACTTCGGCATTTATCAGGAGACTCCCGACATAAGCCTGAAAGTTCATCCACGGCATTTCTCCGAAGAGATTTCGTATTAAAACAATACAAAGTACGAAGTATACAAATAACGCATTTTCCACGGTAAAAGCCACAATATATGTAGTAACAATTAACAAGCCCATAAGCCACAAGAATAGTATTACTATTGACCATAGAAGGGGCTAGATTGTCGCCGTATAGTCTCAAAGTACAATTAACAAGTATACAGGGACACGCTTAAAAGACAAAGGTCACCAGGTTCACAGGTACAGGGACGAGGACAACAAAGGTCACCAGGCTCACAGGTACAAATTCCTAAGAAGTATTATGGCTATTACCTATCACCGTATTTGGCATTTGTCCAAAGAAGTCCGAAAAAACTTTAGTTGTAGGCTTGTACCTCAACCAAAAAAGTTGTCCTCAAACTTGATGCAAAGGAAATTTCATTTCAAGCTTGCACAACAAATGAAATCAGGTGAGCTGCAATGCAACTGTTTACGAAGAAACAATCTGATTCAGCAGATATTCGGTTTGGATATTTCATTTCAAGCTTAAACAACTACAATCAAAAACTACAATCAAATGGCGTTAAAAAACAGGGCTTTTTTACATTTTAGATGCATATCCGTCATGTGCCATCCATACTCCATCGTCTTTCACAAGCATAATCACAAACCACTTATAACACCGAAAATGAATAAGTTACTTACCATCACTTCACCAGCATAGACACGTTTCAACAACCAAAATATAGCTCCAAACTAAATCATTTTTACGCAACCACCAAACTATGCTGCGAGTTAGAATGTACTATTACACCAATTTAACTTACTTTTCGATTAAATGCAAATAGGAAAGCTCTTAAGTAACCGAAAAATAAGAAACTGAACATAACAGAATACATCAGAAAACACCGAGTCACTTCCGACAATTCACCAGTTTAACTCAATGAGCATCAAACATAACAAACAACACAAGCTCTCAACCCAGATCACAAGAGAACTCCAAGACCCTTTACCCTGGCCTTTACCCTTTCAGCATCACATATTCACATACTTCATTTCCACCTAAAAAGCTCGGTTCTGTAAGGCATAAATAAGGCATTTATAACAATCCCATAAGATAACATCCATATTTCACACGTTACAATATCGAGAGACTCGCCAAGACACCTACATTACGAGAATGCCAAAACACCACAACGGATAAGCATACCAACAACAAAATGAAAGCCAAGTCATACAAACAAGTACGTTTGCGTCGTGACACAAGATACACAAAACTTCCACTCAGAAAGAAGGGGATAAAAAGATACGCACGCAAAACTTATGGAAGGCAGCACAAATATAACAATTTAATAGCGAAGAGGTTCTCATATAACGCTATCAAAAGTTCTCATTAGACCAACGATGGAAACAGATAACCAATTTCCAGAGGTCCAAGGGCCAAAATTGTACCCATCAGTCAGCTTTTATGACTTATAACTACCCAGCAATTTCCAGAGCTACAAGGGCCAAAATTCCCAACAAATCAAATAAGGTTTCATGAGGACTATCAGAACAAATTAAGACAACAATGTTTGTCGTGACCGCACCAGATAACCATGTCTTCCGAGTAAACTTCTCTCACTGGGACAATTATGTATTTCACTGGAAATCAGTCAAATTTAGAGCAACTGAATCGACAAATAGATTATCTTCACAAACATCTAGAGCCATCAAAATCCTCTAATCAATATCATCTTACCACACATTTCAATCAACCAACATTCAAGCCCATTGTTTCCCTACTGTATCACAATCTCCACATTTATCACACATCTCTTATCCCGAAAAGCAGCATGTGAATGGCGTATGAGGGCTATCCTAGGCGTGTATTCAAGCGACCATCACACACGCCCATAAATATACGTAACACCAAGAGGCAATAAACTAATGCTGAACAGAATGCTGCCAGGGACAGACGAGTATGATCAAGATAGCATAGCACTAAATATTAATCAAGAGCACAGGAAAGCCCTTAGGCAGCTGCTAACATTTCCTTTCAGCATCCAAACATTTAAACTAGCTTGTTCGAGATTTTGCTTACACCAATTGAGGTCCACTAGAAAAGTTTCACTTGTTAAAGCCCTCACATTGATGAAGTTGTTACACCACATGCAACAAAACATAACCCAAATTTGAAGTACACCACTTCCAACTGAACAAAAAAGAAATCAGAACTTGATCCAACCTCCAAAATCTAAATCAAACAAAACTTTAGAGTAATTAAAAACTGAAAGAAATTAAAGGAAGCTTTGTGTAAGGGACACCTCAAATAAAATCAAACTCAATCCAACTCCCGTGAAATATCAATCCAACTTCTGAGTACGAAACAACTAATTTTGGATAAACCAACTTCCTAAGGGACAACTAAACTTAGATCAATCCAACTTATAAGTAAGAGACAACTGAATTTAGGTCAACCGGACTTCCGGGTAAAAGACAACCGAATTTAAATCAAACCAACTTACGAAAAATCGTTTAGATTAAACCAACTTCCAAGCAAGGGACGACCAACTTTTGGTCATACCAACATCCGGCTAAGGGACAATTGAAATCAAAACAGTTTTCTAGTAAGGGACAACTGATTCTAAGATCAAACCGAATTCGGAGAAAAGGGACAACTGCATCTAGAGCGGGAACCAATTGTCGAACAAGGGACAAAGGAATTTAGAGGAGACAAGAGACAACCAACTTCCAAACAAGAGACAACCAAATTCAAACTCAACCAACTTCCGAGTAAAGGACAACCAAATTCAGATCAAACCCACTCTTGTGCAAGGGACAACCGAATTCAAACAAAACCAACTACTGAGCAAGGGACAACCGAATTTAGATCAGACCAACTTCTGAGCAAGGGACAACCAAAATTCAGATCAAGCCAACTCTCACGTAAAGGAAATTGAGTTTAGATCGAACCACCTTCCAAATAAGGATTTTTTGGACAACCGAACTTTTGATCAAACCAACGTTCCAAGACAGCCAAAGAACATTTGAAGACTTTCCAATATATCATATGCGAGACACTGTTTACACGGTGTATTCGGCACATTTCAATGGGCAACCAATGTCTAGCTCGCTGGAACCTGTAGAAGCATATGGACCAGTTAGGCAACAACCAACACCCAAAGTCTGACATAACAAAGGTACACCGGTGGTAAATGAAGCTAGGTAACAGCTAATAACCAACAACAATCAGAGAAAGAAGCTCAAAAATAGCCAAACAATCAGATAAGCCGTCGGTTGAACACTTCATTGTCATTGTTAACCTGACGCTGAGACATTTAAACCACCCAATATCTAGAAACAGTAATAACATCTAAACAAAAAAGTGACAACCACCCCACACAAACTAGCAACATAAACCAAAAAGGTCATCATCGCCTTTCTTTAAAAGAGAGAACATTCCAAATAATATTTTCTACAGGAAAAACTATCAATTTTGATACTAAAACACCTTAAGAAAGCAATACGATTAACTTAAAAAAAAAATGATCCAGAATAATAGTGAAATATCTATAACATTAGTAAGGGTAAGGCGACCAAACGATAGAACGAATTCAGGCCTCTGACATGCCCCTGTTATACCAAAATAAGCATTAGCAGAGAAGACCAAACACAACTCCAATGTATTGAAACACCTTCGATATGAAGAAATAAGGACTCATCACGATATTAGAAGACATTACATATTGTGGTTAAGATAAATTTTGAACACAACAGAGCAAACACGAAATTTATGGCATGTATACCTTCACTAATCATTCCCAGAAGCATACTGATCAAGGGAACATCAAGTTAACACCATAAAGTGTTTCAAACAATGTAAACTTGATAACCATCATATGTAGCAACAACCGCAACTCATTACTTTATGCAATAGAACATGTGAGTCATAGAACGTAATTGAATATTTCCAACGCCTAATAATAGCAACTTCTCCACTTAAGAAATCTGAGCTTGGGATAGCCCACACACTAATAAATCAATCTCAGACCAAAGGCATGAGAAGATGACAAGTTTAAGATGCACATCCTCAAACAACTAAACAAAATAAGCAATATTTTCATCCAACCTACCACCATAAAAGCTAAAACTAGTGGTACAATCTTAGACTCGTGGAACAATCATAAGTCATACAAACAAGCTACAAGATCTTCTAGGCTAGAGTTCGGCACCCGGCTTTTAAGCAAGAAAAACCTCAATTTTCACTACTTCAGTGTTCAGACCATCCAAAAAAACATCATCCCAAAAATATTGCAAGGTAAAATCTTGTACTTACAAAAGCAATGACCAGCTGCACCCAAGAAAGATATCGACAATAAGAATAGACAAAGTACATGACGTGACCAAACATAGTGTATAGCAAACACAACTCCAAATCTATTCATTGGGGATGAGGATTAAATTTAGATCAGAATTCTGAGTATGGGACAAGTGAATTCAAATCAAATTTACGAGTAAGGGCGACTGAATTTAGATAGAGCCAACACCAGAGGGATTAAAAATTGTATTTACTTCAATTGTAACAATCTAACCAAATTAAATACAAGATGTACCTAGTGAAAGGTTTAGCTCATTGAGCAAATTCACCATACAAAAAGCAGCATACTCCTTAATGAAAGGTTCCGAGGGGGCAACAGGAGAAAAAACAGATTTCTTTCAATTGAACTACACAAACGGAATCTAACATAGGATCTATCTTGTAATAGCTCAAAACAGTCGGTGTTTTTAACCGTACAAAAGAAGAATACTCCTTTATTAAAGGTTCAAAAAGAGACAGCAGGAAAAAGTTGATTTCTCAGTGGCTAAAATATACTCAAGCCGCCAGATGCAAAAGCCAATTTTTTGAAGTTCCACTGAATTGCAAATCAATTTTTTCGAAAAGTTGGATTGAACTACAAAACAACTACTTCCGACTTCCGAATAACGGCAACATAATTCAGATAAAATCAACTTCTGAATGAGGGACAATTGAATTGAGATCAAACCAGCTTTCAGAAAGGGGACAATATGAGTTCAAATCAAACCAACTTCCAAGTAAGGGACAATTGAATTCATACAAAACCAACTTTTCAATAAGGGACAATTGAATTCATACAAAACCAACTTTTCAGTAAGGGACAATTGAATTCATATCAAACCAACATCTGAGTGAGGAAATTAAACCAACATCTGAGGGAGGAAATTAAACCAACATCTGAGTAAAGGTCAATTGAATACATATCAAACCAACTTCCGAGTAAGGGACAATTGAATACATATCAAACCAACTTCCGAGTAAGGGACAATTGAATTTGTACCAGACCAACTTCCCAATAAGGGGCAACATGGATTTATAAAACCGACTTGCTAATAAGGGACAATTGAATTCGTATCAAACCAACTTCCGAGTAAGGGACATTTGTAATCATATCAAAACTTCCGAATAAGGGGCAACATGGATATATCAAACCGACTAGCTAATAAGGGACAACTGAACACAAATCAAACCAACTTCGGAGTAAGGGACAATTGAATTCATAACAAACCAACTTCCGAGTGAGGGACAACAAACTTCATATCAAACCAAATTCCGAGTGAGGGATAACTGATTTGCATCCATTCTAGAAAACTGACAACCTTGTGAAAGATCACACTGATTAGGCAACTATTACCATAAAATATCAGCATACTTCTTAGCTACAAGAAAACAAACAGATTTCACAAAAAAACTGACTCCTGATATGGAGAAACTGATTCCACAAAATACTCAAGTCAGCAATCGCAATTCGCAAAAACCAAAGTTTGATGCTCAACATTACAACAAGGGGACAAATGGGATTACACTAATTTTCAAATCAAACACTTCCAAAAAGTGGAATTAAACCGGACAATTCAATTCTATTTGAACAAGGTAATAATAAATACTCCGTATAAATCAATACAAAGTGAGTACATTCGAATTCAAACGGTTTCGTCACTGATAAGCCGTGGGTAATGTAAGCGATAAGCCAGCACTAAAGGGACAATACTATTCTGCCAATAACATTACCCGGATTTTCTTACTCAGTTTGAGAAAGACAAAAAACGCAAACAACTCTTAGTTACAGGTTCCGAGGGGACAGCAGGAAAAACAGATTTCTCAAATATCAAATACCTGATTTCTCAGTGCCACTGTGGCAGCAACTCTTTCACCAAAAACGCAAGCCGTGAATTGCAAAATCGAACTTTTGATGTTCAAAATTAAAACCAGGCGACAAATCGGAGTACACTCACTTTCAAATCAACTTTTTCAAAAACGTTGGATTGAGCTCCAAAGAAACAACTTCCGAGTGAAGGCAACATAATTTAGATAAAGAAACGATTGAATTGAGATCAAACCAGTTTTCAAAAAGGGGACTATAAGTTCAGATCAAACCAACTTCTGAGTAAGAGACTGATTTTCATATCAAACCAATTCCCGAGTGAGGGACAATTGAATATATCAAACTAACTTGCTAATAAGGGACAATTAAACTTAATTCAAACCAACTTCCGTGTTAGGGACAATTGAACTCACTTCAAACCAACTTCTAAGTGAAGGACAATCGAATTTATATCAAACCAACCTCCGAGTAAGGGACAATTAAATTTACATCAAACCGACCTCCGAGTAAGGGACAATTGAATTTACATCAAACGGACTTCCGAATAAGGAACAATTGAACCCAACTCAAACCAACTTTCGAGTAAGGGACAACTGAATTCATATCATACCAACCTCCGAGTGAGAGACATTTGTACTCATATCAAACCAACTTCCGAGTGAGGGACAGTCTAGGCAACCTTTACCATAAGATAGTAGCATACTTCATAGTTATGGGTTCCGAGGGGACAACATGCTATAACAGATTTCACGAAAAGAAAAAAAAAAAACAAATTTCACAAAAAAAACAGATTTTATAGAAAACAGATTCCTTATTTCGGAAAAACTGATTTCTCTGGGGCAGCATACTCTTTCACAAAATATTCAAACCGAAAAACGCAATTCGTATCAAACCAACTTCCGAATAAGGAACATTTGTACTTCATATCAAATCAACCTCCGGATAAGGGACATTTGTATTTCCATCCATCCATTCTAGTAAGCTGACTGCCTTGAGAAAGGTCACATCGTTTACTCGTTTAGGCAACCGTTACCATAAGATAGCATCATACTTCAAAGTTACAGGTTCCGAGGGGACAGCAGGAAAAAAAAAAACAACTTCCGAGTAAAGGACAATTGATTTTTATATCAAACCAACTTCCGAGTGAGGGACAATTGAATGTATCAAAATGACTTGCTAAGAAGGGACAATTGCATATATCGAATCCGACTTGCTAATTAGGGACAATTGAACTCAAATCAAACCAACTTTCGAGTAAGGGACAATTGAATTCATATCAAACCAGCTTCCGAGTAAGGGACAATTGAATTCATATCAAACTATCTTCCGATGAAGGGACAATCGAACTCATATCAAACCAACTTCCGATGAAGGGACATTAATATTTCCATCCTTTCTAATAAACTGACTGAATCTAACACATGATCTATCTTGTGAAAGTTCACACCGTTTAGGCAACCTTTACCATAAAATAGCAGCATACCCCTTAGTTACAGATTCCGAGGGGACAGCAGGAAAAAACAGATTTCTATTAAATCAGATTCCTAATTTCTCAAAAAACTGATTTCTCAGTGGCACTGTGGCAGCATACTCTTAAAAAATACTTAAGATGCCAATCGCAAATACCAACTTTTGAAACTTGAATTTAAAACCAGGGGACAAATCGGATCACACTCATTTGCAAATGAATTTTTTCGAAAAAGTAGGATTGAACTCTCAAAGAAACAACTTCTGAGTGAAGGCAACATAATATAGATAAAAGCAACTTCTCAATAATGAACAATAATCAACTTTCAAAAGGGGGAGTTCAAATCAAACCAACTTCCAAGTAAGGGACAATTGATTTTCATATCTAACCAGCTTCCGAGTAAGGGACAATTGAATATATTAAACCGACTTGCTAATAACGGACAATTGTATTCACATCATATTAACTTCCGAGTGAGGGACATTTGTATTCTTATCATAACAACTTCCGAGTGAGGGACCGTTTAGGCAACTTTTACCATAATATAGAAGCATACTTCTTAGTTATGGGTTCCGAGGGGACAGCAGCAGAAAACATATTTCACCAAAAAAAAAAAAAAACAGATTTCACAAAAAACAGATTCCTAATTTTGGAAAAACTGATTGCTCAGGGGGTAGCATACTCTTTCATAAAATACTCGGCCAGAGTTCGACACTCGCTTTTAAGCCAGAGAAACCTCAATCCCACTACATCAGTGTTCAGACCATCCCAAAAAAGTGAAAAACCATCACCCAAAAATATTGAAAGGTAAAATCTTATACTTACCAAAGCAATGACCAGCTGCACCCACGAAAGATATCGACAATAAGAATAGGCAAAGCATATGACGTGACACCACTACAAAAACCTAAAAGCATATGCAGAGCAGTTAAATAACACAATTTTCCTTTCAGCATTATAGACATCTATATCATGCCCCTATAACTCAGCTTGTTTGGAAAGTAGGTAAAGGATTTCTCGCCAACAGAAAACCTATTCTCTTTTTTAAAGGCACAAAATTGACCAGACAATATTTACAGACTTTGAGTTCTAAGTAACATTTCCTCAAATTGCCAATAAGATAAAATACATATCTCAAGGTAAACGAGAATCCTCATTCCCACTGAGAATTCCAAGACATGACGATGGGCATGCATATGAACTGCATTACAGCCATGGTTCAAAATCTCGGTTTCGGTCACGGTTTCGGATTCGGTAACGGTGTCGCGGACTCGGACTAAATGCGGTCGTCGCGGACCTCATCGCGATTATCGCAGTCAAAAATGAAAAATCCAATATCGGAGGAAAAATCTAAAATATCGAAAATCTCGGTCAAGATCTCGGAAATCTCGGTCAAAATCTCGAAAATATCGGCAAAATATCCGCCGATATTACTTCATCTCGGAAATATCGGCCGATATTTAAGGAAAAAAAAATTGCCCGAGATCTCGGCCGAAATATCGTATCGGTGGCCAGCGATACCGAGATATCTCGGCCGATACGCGATATCTCGGCCGAGATTTTGAACCATGATTACAGCAAGTATAAGCTCCCAGCAGGTTTGGTTTAACAGAAGGTCTGTTACCATCATATTAACCCACAAAATGTAATGCATTATTTCATGTAAAATACCATCAAGTGCAACAATTTATAACTGAATTTTCATCAAACCGACTTCCAGAAAAGGGACAACCAAATTCTGATCACATCAGCTTCTGAGTAAGGGACAAGCGAATATAGATCAGACCAATCATACCGACTTCCAAATAAGGGACAATCGAATTGAGATCAAACCAACTTTCGAACCAGGGACTATTGGAACTTGAATCAAACCAAATTTCGATTAAGGGACAAACAAATTTAGATCAAAGCAACATCCTAATAAGGGACAACTGCATTCAAATTCAACCAAATTCCTCGAATAAGAAACAACAAAATTCAGAACAAAATTTCGAACAAGGGACAATTGAATTCAAATCAAACTAATTTCCGAGTGAAGGCAACTGAATTTCAATCGAAATAATATCCGAGGGATGAAAAATTGTATTTCCTTAATTTGTGCCAAACTAGCCAAAATTAAACAATGGATGCACCAAGTGAAAAGTCAAACTGATGGAGCACTTTTCACCATAAAAAAGCAGAGCATATATATGCTCCTTAAGAATAGGAGACAAAACTGGAATCCACCGATTTGCAAATCAATTTTTCAGAAAAAGTTGGATTGGACTACAGAGCAACTTCCGACTTCCGAGTAAAGGCAACATAATCTAGATAAAATCAACTTTTCAGTAAGGGACAATTGAATAGAGATCAAACCAACTTTCAAAAAGGGGACAATAGGAGTTCAAATCAAACCAACTTCCTAGTAAGGGACAATTGAACTAAATCCAGACCAACTTCTAACTATTCGTTATTTGAATTCATATCAAACCAACTTCAGAGTATTCGACATTTGAATTTATTTCAAACCGAATTCCAAGTGAGTGACATTTGTGTTTCCACTTTCCATCCATCCTAATAAACTGACCGAATCTAAGACATGATCTATCTTGTGAAGGTCACGCGGTCACTCCATTTAGGCAAGCCCTTTCGTAAAGCATACAGTACTCCTTAGTAATAGGTTCCGAGGGGACATCAGGAAAAAATCAGAATCCTGATTTTTCAAAAATTGATACCTCAGTGGCAGCAATACTCTTTCACAAAAAATATTCAAGCCGTGAATTGTAAGCCGCAAAAGCCAACTGAAGCTCCCAGCGTATATCATAGTAGGTCTGTTACCATCATATTAAGCCACCAAAAGTTATACATTGCTTTATGCAAAACACACTAATGCAACAATTTATTTAATTTTTTGAGCAAGGGACAACAGAATTTCCATCGAACCAACTTCCGAACAAGGAACAACCGAATTCATCAAACCAGCTTCTTTTCAAAAAAAGTTAGATTGAACTCCGAAGCAACTATTTCCGAGTACGCAACATAATTTAGATAGATTAAAACCAATTTCTGGATGAGAGACATTTGAATTGAGGCCAAACCAACTTTCAAAGAGGGGACAATAGGAATTCAAATCACACCAACTTTCGAGTGAGGGACAATTAAATTCACATCAAACTAACTACTAGATAAGGGGCAACTGCGATTTATCAAACCGACTAGCTAATAAGGGATAACTGAACACAATGAAACCAACTTTCGATTAAGGGACAATTGAATGCATATCGTACCAACTTCCGAGTGAGGGACATTTGTATTTATATCAAACCAACTTCCGAGTAAGGGACAATTGAATGCATATCGTACCAACTTCCGAGTGAGGGACATTTGTATTCATATCAAACCAACTTCCGAGTAAGGGACAATTGAATTCATATCAAACCAACTTCCGAGTAAGGGACAATTTCATATCAAACCGACTTCCGAGTAAGAGACAATTGAATTGATAAACTGGCTTCCGAGTAAGGGACAATTGAATTGATAAACTGACTTCCGAGTAAGGGACAATTGAATTGATAAACCGACTTTCGAATAAGGGACAATTGCATTGATAAACCGACTTTCGAGAAAGAGACAATTGAATTGATAAACTGACTTCCGAGTAAGGGACATTTGTATTCTTATCAAACCGACTTCCGAGTAAGGGACAATTAAGTTCATATCAAACCAACTTCAGAAAAACGGGCAACAGAGATATATCAAACCAACTTGATAATAAGGGACAACTGAACAAAAATAAACCAACTTTCGAATAAGGCACAATTAAATTCATATCAAAGCAACTTCCAAGTGAGGGACATTTGTATTTATATCAAACCAGTAAACTGACATCTTGTGAAAGGTCACACTGTTTAGACAACCTGTCCCATAAAATAGCGGCATACGGGGCACTTCTTAGTCACAGGTTCCATACTCAAGCCGTCGATCACAACTTTCGATGCTCAGTATTAAAACAAGGGAACAAATCGGAATACACAAATTCGCAAATCAAACATTTTGAAAAGGTAGAATTAAACGGGACAATTTTATTCCAACAAGGTAGTAATAAATATAAATCTCACTAATAAGCCGTGGGTAATGTAACTAGTAAGCCAACACTAACGGGACAATTCACCAATGACATGAATCGCATTTTCTTCCTCGGTTTCAGAAAGGATCTAATCACGCCAACAATAAAAAAGATTACAAGAACAACCCAAAACCTTTAAAATTAAACACGGAAATTAATTTACAAGTTGAGAAAAACCACATACCTCCTTTAGAAGTGGAACATGATGTGGATTGGACAATGCTGTAGTCATTGACAATCTTGCAAATCTAACTTGAGAAAGCCCAAATAATAAATATAAAAATAAAAAACAGTAGACCATACACATTTTTCAGAAGTATACACAATCAAATTTGTAGAATAACCACTTTGTGAAAGGTGCTCATGGCACAACCACCTGCCATTTAGACTCATGAAGCCCTACACGGCTACAAGTAGGGTACACGAAACTATAAAAGAAGTAAGGGAGGAGAAGAAAAAATTCTGACATGAAAGGAAAGAATAAGGAAAGGAAAGAATAAGGAAAGGAAGGAGAGGCAGTACCTTTTGAACCATGACAAATAAGAATGAACTCGGGCAACCACTGCAAATATTCATGGGAAAGCAGCCTTCCCATTTCCGGATCACATTGATGCCCATCAATAAGACATTCGACATTATGAGAGATGCACAACTCCAGAAACTGTCATAACATTTATACGAAAAAGTGCCCACCACACACAAACTAGCAACATAAACCAAAAGGGTCGTCATTGGCCTTTTTCCAGAAGATATCACATTCCAAATAATACTATATGCAGCAAAGACTCACAATTTCAAGACTACTACGCCTTCAGAAAGCAACATGATGATATAAAAAAAACCAATATGATCCAGATTTCCAGAATGAAAGACGGACATCTATCACAATAGTAAGGGTAAGGTGACCAAACGATAGAATGAATTCATGCCTCTGATATGACTTTTTTTAACCAAAATAAGCATTGCGGAGAAGACCAAAGTGTATAGCAAACACAACTCCAAATCTATTGCAGCACCTCCAACATTAAGAAACAAGGACCCATTATGATGTTAGAACACATTATAGATTTTGATTTAGATATATAGGAGTATATTTTAAACACAGCTGAGCAAACATAAAAATTATTCCCATAAAAAAATTGATCTAGTAGTAAAACATAATATTGGCAGGATAAAGTATTTACAGCAATGTATAGGAGATATATCATCATCATATGTACCAACAACCACACCTCTTTAATCCATGCAACAAAATATGCGTCCATCGCATGTTGTTGAATGTTACCAGTGCCTATTAATAGCAACTTCTCTACATAAGAATCTGAGTTTAAAATAACCCACACACTAATGAATTAATCTCACACCAAAGGCATGAGAAGATACCAAAGTTTAAGAGGTATAACTAATATTTTGATCTGACCAACCACCCGAAAAGCTGAAATATATAGTACAATTTTAAACCATAGGAACAATCGTAAGCAAACAAGATCTTCTAGCCTTTACTAACAACCAAAGTAACAAAGAGGCAAGCTTGTAACCACAGCGCTCAACATTCAAGACAGAGCAACCGCAATTTCCACTACTTCAGTATTCAGACCATCAAACATTTAAAGTGAAATCATCCCAAAATAATTGTAAACGGAAATCATGTACTTACAAAAGCAATCACCAGCTGCACTTCATAAAGATATCAACAATAAGAACAGGCAAAGCATATGACGTGACACCACTGTAGATTCCTAAAATCATATGCAAAGCAGTTAAATAAGACAACATTCCTTTCAGCATCATAGACATCTAAATGATGCCCCCCCCCCTCCCCTAGTCAGTCGGCTTATTTGGAAAGAAGGCAAAGGATTTCTCGCCACCAGAAAACTTATTTTGGGTTTTGATTTTTTTTTTTTTTAGGCACAAATTTGACTAGACAAAATTGACAGACTTTGAGTTCTAAGTAACAATCTCGAAGGTTACACAAGAATCCTCATCCCCACTAAGAACTCCAAGGCATAATAAACAGCAAGTATAAGCTTCCACCGGGTATAACAGAAGGTCTGTTAACATCATATAAAGCCACAAAATGCAATAAATTATTTCATGTAAAATACACAGTAACACCACCAAGAGCAACAATCTATCCATTTTCGAGCAAGGGACAATAAAATTTTCATCGAACCAATTTCCGAAGATCAAATCAGCTTCTGAGCAAGGGACATGTGAATATGGATCAGATCAATCATAAAGACTTCCGATTAAGGGACAATCGAATTGGGACCAAACCGAATCAAACCAAGTTTCGAGTAAGGGACAGACGAATTAAGATCAAAGACATCAAACCAACATCCAAATAAGGGACAATTGAATTAAATCAAACCAAATAACTCCAATAAGAGACAACTGAATTCAGAAACACACATTTGCAAATCAATTTTTTCGAAAAAGTTGGATTGAACTCCAAAGCAAAACTTCCAAGTGAAGGCAACATAATTTAGATAAAAGCAACTTCTAAATAAGGAACAATTTAATTGAGATCAAACCAGCTTTCAAAAAGGGGACAATAGGAGTTCAAATCAAACCAAACTTCTGAGTAAGGGACAATTGAATTTCATATTAAACCAACTTTCGAGTGAGGGACAATTGAATATATCAAACCGACTTGCTAATAAGGGACAATTAAATTCATATCAAATCAACTTCCAAATAAGGGACATTTGAATTCATATAAAACCCAACTTCCGATTAAGGGACATTTGTATTCATATCAAACCAATTTCCAAATAAGGGACATTTGCATTCATATCAAACCAACTTCCGATTAAGGGACATTTGTAATTCCATCCATCCATTCTAGTAAACTGACTACCTTGTGAAAGGTCACACCGTTTAGGCAACTGTTACCATAAAATAGCAGCATACTTCTTAGTTACTGGTTCCGAGGGGACAGCAGGAAACAAAACAGATTACTAAAAAATCAGATTCCTGATTTCTCAAAAACCGATTTCTCAGTGGCACTGTGGCAGCATACTCTGACAAAATACTTAAGCCGCCAATCGCAAAAACCAACTTTTGATACTTAAGTTTAAAACCAGGGGACAAATCGGATTACCCTCATTTGCAGAACATTTTTTTCAGAAAAAAAGTTGGATTTAACTCCAAAGCAACAACTTCCGAGTGAAGGCAACATAATTTAGATAAAAGCAACTTCTCAATAAGGAACAATTGAATTGAGATCAAACCAACTTTCAAAAGGGGGACAATAAAAATTCAAATCCAACCAACTTCCAAGGAACAATTGAATATATCAAAGGGACTTGCTAATATTGGACAATTGAACGCAAATCAAACCAACTTCGAGTAAGGGACAATTCAAACCAACTTCCGAGTAAGGGACAACTGATATCATACTAGACCAGACCAACTTCCGAGTAAGGGGCAAAAGGGAGTCAGGAATATATCAAACCGAATTCCGGGTGAGGGACATTTGTATTTCCATCCATCCATTCTAGTAAACTGACTACCTTGTGAAAGGTCACACCGTTTAGGCAACCTTTATCACAAAACAGCAGCATACTTCTTAGTTACAGTTCCGAGGGGACAACAGGAAAAAAAAAAACAGATTCCTGATTTCTAACGGGGCAGCATACTCTTTCACAAAATAGCAACTTGCAGGGACAATTGAATTCATACCAAACCAACTTTCGAATAAGGGACAATTAAATTCGTCCAAACCAACTTCCGAACGAGGGAAAATCGAATTCGTACCAAACCAACTTCCGAGTAAGGGACAATCAAATTCGTATCAAACCAACTTCCGAGTAAGGGACAATTGATTCCATATCAAACCAACTTCCGAATAAGGGACTTTTGTATTTATATCAAACCAACTTCCAAGTGAGGGACCGTTTAGGCAACTTTTACCATAAGATAGCAGCAGACTGCTTAGTTATGGGTTCCGAAGGGACAGCAAGGGAAAAAAAAAACAGATTTCACAATAAACAGATTCCTGATTTCGGAAATCTGATTTCCCAGGGGGCAGGGGTAGCAAACTCTTTCACAAAATACTCGAGCCGAAAAACGCAATTCGCAAAAACCAACTAATTTGCAACAACGGGACAAATCAGATTACCCTAATTTGCAAAACAAACAATTGGAACAAATGGAATTAAACGGGACATTTCTATTCCAACAACTTTAATACAAAAGGGAGTACATTACTCAATTTTAATCGGTTTCGTCACTAATAAGCCGTGGGTAAATGTGAGTGATAAGCCAACAATTCTATTCCGCCAATAACACTAACCGGATTTTAAGATGCCCAGCTTCTAAAACACGCCAACAATAATCAAAGAATTTCAAGAACAAACTAAAACCTTCAAAAATTAAACATGAAAATTAATTAAAAGTCGGGAAAAATCACATACCTCCTTTGAAAGTTTGCCCCGAATTGCAAGAAAAAAAAAATCGGAAAATTACCCACCACCACGTATCGAATCGCGAAAACCCTAATCTTGAAATTGCCAGGAATCGTGAAAATTGAAACCAACATTCAAGATTTTATTTTCAATTCTTTTAAAAAGAAAGCGGAATCAAAGAAAAGATTGACAGCAGTAAATTTGAATTCGAAAAAGATATCATTCAAATTTCGGATCATATGCAACCAGAATCAAAGATTTCGGATCAAATTTCGGATCATATCAATTAGTAGCGTAAGAAGGAAGATTGAATAAGATGATTAAGAAAGCCGTTGAGAAGATGGGCGGGGAACCAGAAATTAAATCAGGCGTAAGGAGGAAGATTGTAAAAGATGACGAAGAAAGCTGCTGAAAAAGATTGGAGAAGAAAGAGCAGGTTAACTAATTTAACCGAAAAAAACAAAAAGTAGGCGGGTGGGTTTTTCCACAAGTGTTAATTTGGTGTTTATATAGAAAGTTGATTAAACCGACTTTTAAGTTTTAACTAGTTTTTGCCTATAAGCACGGACACCTCTCCCAAGTGACGTGTCCGTGTCCAATACGGTGTCGGACACGGACACCGGGAGGACACGGCGGACCGGTGTCCGGTTTATTTGTTTTTAACTTGGACACAAAACCCGATTCTTTCCACACGGACACCGGTTGGACACCTCTAGGACACAAAAAATAAATATTAAGCAAGCATTTGGGCGAAAAATATATTCTTAGTCTCGAATTCCTTAGCGTTTCCTTTAACATATTCAATGATTGTGTGCGTAATATCATAATTTTGAGATTGATTTAAGTTTTAAATTTAGAAATTCTTATTATTTTATTAAAAATATAATATTTATTTTATTTTAATATATTTATATTAAAAAATAATAGCGGTGTCGGTGTCCTAAATTTTGAGATTGCCCGGTGTCCCGGTGTCCGCCTCCTCCCGGTGTCGGTGTCGGTGTCGGTGTCCGTACTCGTGCAACGTAGGGTTTTGCGCCCGTCAAATCACGGGTTTATTTTTGTTTTCTTTCAAACAAAAATTGTAGACTACTATACTCGTATATCTATATGACCAACTTTATTTGTAAGATGTAGCATTGCATCACCTTCAACTTATTTGAAATTGCATGACACGAGTAAGAATATACCATATTACAAAAATAGAGTCATTATATATATAGATTAAAGCCAAATTCACTTGAAAAATTAATGAATAAGCTGGAAATTATTTTGCGATTAGCACGAATGCGCATGGAAAATTAAAATTAAGTCTCTATTTTTATTTCTCTAACTAAATATTTCAATGTGAACGAACAACTCGATCATACCTCATTGTACAGAGTTAATCAAGCTTAATAATACCAAAAATTCCAATAAATAATTTATGTCATCAAAGATAAATTATTTAAACCTCATTAATTGACCATTTCACATTGCTCATTTTTTTCCTCATATGTTCATCAATTACTATGTCTTATCCCCCAGTGGCATCAACCTGTCCAATTCAACCTATACCCATGTAAAAAACACCGGCCACTTTCTGGATCGTAAATGTCTTCCCATTTTCAAAACTTTTGATGGATATGAGAATAAATTTAATGAATATGATATTTTGGAGTAATATGAAAATTAATTTAATAGATATATAAAATTAACGAATGAATATATAACGGTAGGTTTAAGTTCCAGTAGGAACTATGGTTATATAGGAACCCGTAGGAACCCTACCTAGAGGTCATTTTGACAAAATCTAACGCTCCCAATCTTCTTAAAATTATGGAAATTATATAATAACAACCTAGCATGGGTCGGTTTTACTCATTTGGTCATATTTTTTTCATACCCCCAATTTTAGCGTTCCACGCGCGTTAAAATTTTGGGGTACCTAAAAATCACATCAAATGGATATTTCATTTAAAGTTTGGGGCATGATTGGGTTGATTAGGTGCCAAGGAGTGCATCTGTGTATTTTATCTCGGAAAAAATGACCTCTAGGGTAGGTTCCTACGAGTTCCTATATAACTATGGTTCCTCCCGCAACCCAACCCTATAACGGTATGTAATATTATACACGTGCTTGTTACATTATATTTGCAGGATTTTTTAACCTATTGATATTGTTGTGTAGATGTTACACCTAAAATTATAGCAAAACATGAACTTTCAAAATTAAATCTATCGCACAAAATGATGTAATTTTAGTGTATGTATAGGTTATGCACGGAGCAATCTTACAACATTGAAGATATCTAAAATTCACAGTTACAAATAGCAAATATAAGGGACTAAATTCATCGAAATTCATTATAACGTTTCTCGCTCAATTCGATCCCACTATAATATGGAACCTAATAATTTGGGATTACAAACTAAGAGATGGGAAAACTTATGATGATTGATGGTTACATTAAATAGATATGAACTAACACCCTCCTAATTATATCGTTGTGTATGAGAATCATTGCTTTATTTGAAATACTTTTTCTTCCTACCTAAATTTCCATTATTTTGACAACTCGAAACATATATGACAAACGCATACTTTTGTATGCTAACTCAAACAAAAAAACGAAAGTATATATATATATAGTACGTCAAATTAAATTGTAACGTCAAATGGAAAACCAATGGCTAAAAGTCATTATTTTGACTATCATCATTTAAACAAAAAACTTTCAAAGTAGCATAGAATTCAATTAAAAAAACATAAGGCGTGGAAAAATAAACATTATCAATAATTGAACAAATAAATATTGATTAATGTACGTTATTTTTCTTTTTATATAATAAAATGATTTTATTAAATCCATTGTAGTGTAGTATGACAATCAGCCGCTACGTGACTTTTTTATTTTCTTTTTTTTTGCTAAAAATTTAGCTAATATACTCTGAACATGACACGTAGGATTAGAAGATTTTTTATGTTAGCCTATTAATATCTATACTACTACTTTAATAGGGCACTTTCAACGCCTACATGGCATGCTATGAAGGTATTTAGAGCAAAAAAAAGTCAGCTCACCCATAATGTGTCGGCCCACTGTTAATCCTCTCATCTCTCCTCCACGTCATGCACGGTGGGCCAAAACGAAATTAAGTCTGGGCCAAAACGAAATTAAGTGTATCAAATAGATACAGAGTATATCGTTCGAACGCTTCATCGACAATTCAACAGATTTTTCTTCTTCTCCCGCTTCCGTTTCAAACTGTACGAATTCCTAATCTCAATGCGATGTTTATGGCTGCGGTTATGAACTTTGAGCGTCGTTCGTGCTGACATATCTTGCTATTTATAATGGATTTTCGCCCCTGTGTTGGTTAGTTCTGTTGTTTTGCTATTCGATTGTTCAATAAATTAGGTCGTTGGTTGAATTGATTTTGTAAATACTTCTGTTTGATTTGGTTAATTTGATCTAATAGTTGATTTATCATGTTTTGTAGGGATTTATCAATTAATTTCAACAGGTTCTTCAGCTGGTTTGAGCGTCAATTGATTATATCCAAATTGTATTTTTCACGGTTGGAATACTTTCACATCTTCTGTTTAATTATTGGCTGGTATGGGTTCAATTTTTAATGGAAGTTGAGTACCTTTCATAGTGTTGTAATTAATCTTTTCTGGGATAGTTAGCTTGATATGATTGATAGTTGAATTATGGAGAATACTAAACTGAAAATCTGGGAATATGACTCATGTCGAAAACATGGGGATGTGTTAGCCGTGAAATGGTACCATTTGATATTGAGATTGAGCAAACAGTCTTTGGTTTTATTATTCCGTGTTGCTAAGCAAATTGTGAAAAGGCTAGGAATTACTACAAACTACCAACCAATACGGATGAGCTGCAAGTAAATTTTTAATTTGATTGACCTTTTGCAGCTCTTGGATAGGAGGAGTAGATGTAATGATGATTATAATGATGGGTTTGTTTTTGTGATTTTTTTGTAGGGAATAAGGAGTTATATTAATGGAGGAGTGAGATTATTGCAGCATGATAAGAGTATTGTTGTAGAAGATGATTTGGACTGTCGTTGGGAAAAACTCACTAATGAAAATGTTGATAATGTTATTTTTCTCAGTAAACATACTGCTGTTTCTAATCGTCCTGCTCTAACCATTCATCCTATTGGTATTGCTCTTTTTTTCTGCTTTTTTTTCGGGTTTTCTGTGTGTTGTTTGCATGTTCAGGTGCTCTTTATGGTTAGAATTTCATGATATTATGTTCGAATTCCATTGCTTATGAAAGTTGCGAATTATTTCAGCTTAGAGAATCGATCTTCATGAATATGTGAGGCAATCGATAGAGGTTGCTCGAAAGTGGGTCATTTCCCTTTAGACTCCTAATCTAATTAATTATGTTGTTGAGCGAGGATTATAGGCCTCAACTTGATTTAATACAAGGTGTATAGTTGGAAATACATTTATAATATTGATATTGTGATGGTCAAATCTCATGCTTAATTTGCTGATATTATCGCCACAAGGTGCTCTTTTTTTATAATGTTAAGTTCATCAGACATTACTGCTGATGTTTTTTTTTTCCCTCACTTAATTTTTCGATGTTTTGTATTGTGAAGTCATCCATCAAGAGGATAGGAACGGCTCACAATAATGGAGACATATCTTGAGAGGTGTCTACTTAATCTGGTCACTAGGTATAGAATTGTTCCACCTCATCTTTCGTTGGCTACATAAGCCATTGTACTGGAATTTTGCAGGCCATCTCTTTGTACATTCTTCCATTTAAGCTGATTTTGCTTGCTTCCGTGTTTTATATTAGAATTTTGCTGCACTCAATCATCATCTAGCCTTTGACATAACTATGTTGTATCATGGTTATGACCTTAGAATTCTACTATTCTTTCAAACATGAGCACTGATCATTTGTTTAATTTATTTGTGGTTTTTTGTTTTTACTTTTTTTTATTCCCTCTATAGGAACCTGTACATCAAGTTATCAACCCGAGGGTAATCGTGCTACTTAGAATTGATATAATACAAGGAGGTTCCGTTCTCGATTTCTTGACATGCTTTTATATGAATCATATTGATATGATGTTGACTTTATGAATGTCGTCTAATGATTTATGGCGTCAAGCATATTTCTATTCTTTGAATGCTCAAAAACTTCCGATGGTTAAGTACATTAATCAAATTTTAATGTTGATGCTTTTCTTTGCCCTCTCTTAATTTTCATCAATTATTTGTATGGTCAACGTGTTTATCACTGTAAAATCAAAATCACCCTGATTTAGAGGCAGTCTAATTCTCAAATTAGTGTTTGATTTTACTTTGAAGTCTCTAAGATGTGCGTGGTTGCTTGGTTCTGAAAGAAGCTATTGCTTTACTGAAAATTTATGTTGGATTTATTTAAGAAATGTAGAAATAAATATAGAGATGATATCATTGAATTATTAGCCATGCTTCTCTTTGAAGTTTCACGACTCTACGAAGAGGTCTGAAATTTGATTTCGAACTTTTGACTGCAAATTTTGTTGATCCAGCATGCCAGCCTTTTCTCTGTTGTGAGTATGGGTAATCATGTTGCAGTGGTATGAGAGTGTTGGTTTAGAATGTCATTTTGGTTGTTGCTCATAGGAAGGACTTCTTCAAGAGCTAATTAGTGAAACTCTTATTTCTTGGATTTGATCAAATTATCGGCCACCACTTGATTATAATGATTAATCTCAATTGAGTGACCAATTCAAGGTTTTCTCCCTTCCAGTCCTGTATTTTTAAAATTTCACACTTCTTTGAAAATTAAGTCTAACTGAACGGACATGGATTTTTACCAAGCCAATTAAGCTACTGTAAATCTACTTTCCAGCCTTGGGAAGATGAAACATGGTTGGACAATCAGTTTTGTTGCTAAGATGAAATTGGAGACATTTTTATTGTTGATATGTACATCTTAACTCTTACATTATCTGTGTTTGACTGGAATTGCAGAGAAGTAAGAAAACAGGGAGAACGTAAAAAAGATACTAGGGAAAAGCTACATGGATGACTTGATGGGGAGTCCAAGCAAAGAGGAAGAGAGGAAACAGAACAATATATGTTCACAGTTCACATGAGAAATCAGAGCAGAGAGTTGTAGATGAAGAACAAAGCTACGTGGATATGGCTAGAAGATTTGCTTGATGAATCAATTATAAAAAGTTGGCGAAGGCAGTAAAATCGAAGATAAAGCTAATTAATAATTCTCCAAATGAAGTCCGAGAAAATCATGTACAAGTTATTTTGACGAAAGCGATGACACAACTCCAAATACGTTTACAAGGAAGAAGGTGAATGAAGGCCCGAGAATACACAAAACATCAGCTTAAAAAAAATCATCAAGCACAAAGGGACGTGTGAAGAAGTGAAGAACATACTCCGTACGATATTTTATGATCTACATTTTTAACGAGTCCTTTTCGATTGCACGAAAGCATAGTTAAGTGTTCTGCAATAATCATCTTCCGACTAAATTGTGAAGTGTGATTAGAAAACTGTTGCATAGGAAGTATTGAGATATGATGTTTACTAATTCGAAGGTACAATGTTAAAAAGCAAAGGGAAAGGAAAAAAAAGAATCAAACCAAGTGATATGCGATAATTGTGATTTGTGAATGCGTATTCCAAAAAAGGAAACAAGTCAACAACTTAAACAAAGTGTTAAGGTAAAAGAACATGACTAAAACCCTGATTTCTGAACTGATCTGATCTGAATGATTTTGATCTGATTTAAATGTGTTAAATTTTGATTAAATTTTAACGAATTAGTATCAGTTATGGACCAAATACATTGATAGAACAGATCAGTCTAGAAAGATGCACTACTATCAACCAGAGCCTAACTGCTTTGTGGAGAGACATATTTTATGGATAAAACAAGAGTCAGGAGCAAATTCATATACTATCAAACTCAAAAACAAAATGTTATGATTGAGGTGAAAGTGCAACTAGCTACGGTCTACTCACATTTAACCAAAGCTATTACTTCATCTAAGCTTTATTCACAAGGAAAATTCACACAGGTAAGCAACAAAAGTTTATACGCCATATGCATGCCGGCAATAACAATGGTGGTGGAGCCAAGTTTCCGATCAAGTGGGTTTAGTTCACTAGCACTTATGATCAAAGATGAATCAGATGATTATAAACTAGATAAAAGAAAGTGACCGGGCCGGTATTATTACCAACTATAGGTGGGTTAAAGTGTTCAATTGTGAAAAAAAAAGTTATAACAAAACAACGAAATACTAAGTGTCCGGTACGGCGGTACGCCCCTTAATAGTAAGCCTTCAAATTCTCTCAAATATTAGATAAAACCATGTTCACTTTTCTGGAAAAATTGTACTACCACGAGCAAATATTTGATACACACCACGACACCAGTTGATAGATATGGTAAAAAATATGCTTACGAACCATTCCAGACAATAAGGATAAAATCAAAAGAGGTGAAAGATTAAGTTGAATAAAAAGACTTGCATGATCTTATAGCTAAGAATGTCATAAGTGTACATATATATAAAACCCACAGCCTCAAATTTAAAGAACAAAAGAAGAAAGAGGAAGCAAGCACAGACCCGTGAGTACACGGGCACAAAAACTAGTTATTATATAGATAGATATAGACAAACCGACTTAGCTCGACTAGTTTTGTTTATGGAATTTTATTCGGACATGTCCCGCGGATGGAAAATATACCATATTTCCTGGTATACTACATTTTTGTACCCCCTTAAATTTTCACGGGCATATGTTTTGAACATTATTTAATGACGACTTTTTTTTTTATATATTACCGTACATCACGTAATGTTTATATGCTTTATTTTTGCTCATCAAAATATTAGCACATACGTACTCATTAAATTCAAGTGGTGACAAATATTCATAAAAAATGTATCGGGTTCAGAAACTGAGAATCGCTCGAGATTCGGCTCAGCTTAAGCCTAACATTGGTTACTTAGTTAGGATTGGCCTACTCTAGTCAATCATAGACAATTTTGTAACATGATAGGACACAGAATGGGATATGGAGTGGGACATGGATCCGCAATAATTTTTTCCGATCACGATGATCGTTAACTATCGTTATCATCTTGTTTAATCTCCTTCGTTTCCGAAATTGTTTTTTTTTTTTTTTTTTGAGAGAAAGAGGAACTTGTCTATATAGAACTATTAAAAGGCAAGCAAAACTAATTCCACGTGGCAATCAAGGAAAGAAAAATAGAGAGAATTTGTGGTCAAACAGTCAAATAGTCAATGATCAAGTCATCAACCCAAAAAATCAAACATGCACCTCATCAACTTCTTCTCAATTTATAACTGTTTTCTATTCTCACTTCAATTACCATTCTATACTTCTACTTTAATTAGCTAACATCACAGCCTGTGTGTCGAGTTTTTAGAGCATTCGCTTAGGTGTCAAAGTGGAAATTTCACCTCACTTGCTTACGTGTCGTGCTCATATTCACCCAATCAATTTTCCAAAGTTTATTTCACCATTGTCAAAATCTCCCTACTAATAATTTATTTTCAAGTATTGAATGAGAGGTTACTTGAAAAGTTTTTTCATTACTAAGGTCATTAAACAATGTGACCTTTGCCTCTTGGTTTGCCAAATTTGCGGTTACAAGGTGATTCAAAATAGTATATAAACGTTTGATTGTGGTGAGAAATACATACACTTCACATATATTCTGAGCTTGAAAAATGACATAGAGATAGAATGTAGAATGCTTTTCTATCAATATTTCAAGAGGTATAATACCTAGGTTTTAGGAATCCCTCATAGTAATGCTATCCCAAGCTAAGTTTGTATTATTCATCTCATATCTATCATTTGTTTCTATATTGGTATGCCAATAATTAGTTAGATTCTACTGCGTTTTTTGGTTATATATTGTACCGTGATTATTGTAACGAAAGTTGATGTTTTTTTTAGGAAACTATTGACAATATAATGTGATCTTGATCTTTATGGTTTGCATTTTTCAAAATTGCAAGGCGAACTCCTCCATACAACAACCAATACAAGATCACTTGACACCCAATCTTTTATGTAACATCTGTTATATTTGGTGTGTATGAGTACTGAGTATACACTTAACACCAAAAGAGTATCCTACAAAGAATCAATCGACTACGAAAAAGTCATACAATAATCCCACAGAAGTATTCTTATTCTGTTTAAGTTTTAACACTATCTGAAATGTCTTACATATACCTCATTACTATTTTCTCTTACAAGAACTCAAAAAGACTAGACATTTAAATGAAATCCTTGATCATGAATACCCTCTAATTTTTATGCCAAGATCACATTAATAATAATAAAAAAAATAACGTTATTGTCGCAATATTAGCCATGTTAGATTGTTATATATTCTCACCTACCTTTTCTTTTAGTTTAAGGTAAATATTACTGTTATATGGAATCATAGTTTCGTGTTTCAAGGCGTTATTCACTTATGAAACATTAAAAATAAATGAATTTTAACAATTCCGATTTTGTAACATAATATTATCTTAAATTGAAGTTTTATTGATAAAGTTTCAGTTATTGTGTTAATTGGATCATTTAAGGATCCAATAATTTGGACAAGGTGGGTAATGACCGGGTCAAGTTCGCGCAGGGCCTGCATCGGCCAAAGCTTTGTTTGGTTCATTTATGAATCAAGTCAAATCATTTTCGATTTTTGATTAAATCGGGTTGTCAATTCCGACTTAATTCTTTAAGTTCGGAGTAGAAGACAAGAGGAACTCAAAGACGTAAATTGGAAAAAAAAATTGTTACACTCAAATTAGTTGTGTTAAAATAACCTTGCCAGCAAAGAGACTGATAATAAAAATGGTGTGTCATCATACATATTCTTTTGTTTTATATTAAGAAAAATAGTAAATAAAAAAAAACGGATATTAAAATAGCCCCGTGATTTTCACGGGCCCAAAAGCTAGTTATATATTAAAAGCCATACGGCATCTACAATCGAAACTTACAAATTCATCAAACAAATCTAACAAAGTTGAACAAGTTTCAAACCCATAAAACTGAAGATTATAAGGGACTAGGTGCAACACTTCCGTATGCCCTTTAAGATATCGCTGGCGAAAAATCCTTCTTTTAATTGTTCCGAAATTGTTCTTATTCAATGAATTTTGCTATGTCTCTTTTTTTAACTCCAAAAATTGGAGACGAGAAACGATAAACACCGAGCAAGTCCTTAGATGACTTAACCATTCATAAATCAACTACTTATAACACGACTTGAACCTTGTCCTAATGCCCTTGGTGAGCAGTTTACAGAGACGAACACACTTTTTTTCGAAATGAACACACTTTATATGCAAAGAATTGTAGCGCTGAATAGCCAGGGTTTTACCCTTTGGCAAATTTTCGGAATTCATCTGCAGAAGATATATAGATGCAACGACATTAGAAGTTCTTCAGTAATATGGTCCATTGGTCCACAATTTACACAAAAGCAGCTTATAAACCATTGCTTCAATTCAGTGTAAAGTACAGTTTAATTCCTTCCTGTCGAATTTGCTTCGACTTCAGCATTTCCGTTATCTGTACTGACATTTAAGAAGAGTGCTAGTACTTATCTTGTAGTATTAACAAGCATTTATGCACCGAAGAGTCTGGCTAATGATTCAATGATCCTGTGACTGTTCGGTACTACTACTACCAATTCAGTTCACGATCTCTTCACTTTCCCGGGCAGTAAGTTCTGTTTCTGTAACCTCAGAAGCGTTTATCTATAAATTTAAACCAATTTCTAAGACCTGAGATCAGTTCAGCATAAGGTATCAACTGTATATACTACTGCTACAGATTGTTCTTTCTCATTCCCACCCCCCTTGCACCCCTTTCGTTGTTTTAAACTCGTTCTTTAACTTTTGCAGACTTGTAGCTGAGGCGATGGATATGATTAAGACGGTCAAGATGGCTGGAAATATAAGTATTGCAACAAGCTTCATAAATTCAGAATCGTACCTGACTGAGTGCCTCCTAGAGTTCTGGAATACAGCAAGATGCAACCCAATGGTTGCATTCGAAACAGAATGGGGTTGCAACACAAACATTACAGTAAGAAACACAAACAGAGCCCGAATCACCATGCTAAAGCTCTGCAACTTGGATAACACTTGCCTGTTGATAGACTTAAGCGCTCTTGATGTCATACCCGATCTTCTGATAAAGTTTCTGGCTGTGAAAGACATCAGATTTGTTGGGGTAAACATCTCTAAGGACCTTCAGAAGCTCAAAGAGGACTATGGAATCGAGATCAAAAATGCTATTGAACTGACAACGTTAGCTGCTGAAAACTGGGATGAAGTAGACGAGAAAAGACAACAGAAGACTTATGAAACTTGGGGTCTCTACAGATTGGAAGTGCCTTTAAAGAAGATTGATATACCTTTTGGAGGGGTGCGCCTTTTATACACGGCCTTTCTGGGAAAGACACTATCATCAAAGCTGCCTTCTCAATTGGTGAGCGAGGATGCTGAGACAACCTTGGATTTCTACTACCTTACAGCCCCTGTCTATGCTGCTCTTCAGGTTGCTGTCCAGTTACTCATCTTATACTAAGAACAACCTAAGCATGCTGAGATCTGTCTCTTCTGAATAAAATTACAGTGTTTTCACTGCCTAGGCAGAATGTTCACTGTTTAGCTACCAGCCTACCACATACACAGTAATACGTTTTGCATTTAAATGTGTTTATGCTAAACTCATCTTTGTCAGAAATAATTCAGCATCAACCAGTCTTATGATGGAACGAGGCACAATCCATATCGACATAAAATATAGAATACTCGCTGAAAAATCTGTCTATAACTTTATGTATTTACAAGAATTATACGGCATGAAGGTATTCAACTTACAGAAGGGCTTGACTCTGATAAATGTAGTCTATAGCCACATCCCTACAACAAATACGCAAATCTATCTATAAGTGAAGCTACCCACAGCGCATTTTGGAAACGAGCTGATAATTTTCTTACTGCAGAGGGACTTCCATCAGAAAGTGTACGGCTTCTAAATGCAGACGCACTTCTATGTGAACTGACAAAGCTGGAGTATTAACTTCCTTCAGAAAATGAACTCTTCCGGCAGTTCTAGATCGAGTTTCAAGTTCATATAGCCACAGATAAGATCTTTTAACAGCTAACTGAATGTAGTTGCAGATGCAGTTCAATAGTAGATTTGAATTTCCAGTGGACCTTCCTGGCACAGCATCCTCATTGCCTTCTCAAGTTCTCAATATCTCGGCTTATGGTTGGATAAAAGCTCAAACTTAGAAAACATTAACAGCTTCAGTATTTTCAAAATCATGAATATGGTTTATCAATGCATTCCAGCTAAAATGGCGCTAAACTCTGTCACCATGCGATTTCTCATACAAGCAGATTGATACACAGGTCCACAGGTCACAGGATCAATGAACTCCAAGCTCAAACTAGGTACTACTTCAGACACTGATAGACACTGTGGCATGCGCTTTCTAGGCCAAGCTCACGCCTTTCTGCAACTGAAACAGCTACTTGAGTGTGTTTCACACACAGAACCAAACACCATCATCCAAATCTCAATTCATAAACTGCAAGTTATTTGACCCATACAATCGTACATCATATCCGCAGCATTTCAGATGCTTCTTCCTAAACTCGTCAAGAAGCACATTATCATCATTCCCTGTGACAAAATGGATGACAGTCGTATAATCTCCCCATCCTTCAAATGAGCTAAAATGGACAATATCCATGTCTCCATGATCCATTTCCCAAAGTAAAGCAGAGCCAGTAGCTCAGTGATCAGAATTGCACATGAAATTTCAATTCCAACTTCATTCCTCACATAGTTCAATCAACTGCACTAAGCCAACCAGTATTACTCACATCACATCTACTCCAAGTAAACAAAATGCAAGTTATTCAACAATGTCTTAAAGCACTTATCCCCCATCTTCATATCCTTCCCAGTAAACTCCTCAAGAAGCTCAATGGCACAGCGGTCACCAATTCACCATTGCTCTCTCAAGTTCTCAAGGTCTCATCCCGACTAAAATGGCCCAGAACCGTGTCTTCATGTGATTTCTCATACAAGCAGACTCATTTACCCCGTGTTGATACAGTAGCCCACAGGTCGCATGATCATAGAACTACAAGCGCATACTGGATACTACTTCAAAAATTTGCATTGCTGGTTGAGTCTTGACTCTAGAAATTAAGTGGCATGAGCTATCTACGCCAAGCTCACAACTTTAATATCTGCATCAGCTAATTGGAATGTGTTTCACACACAACCAAACACCATCACCGAAATCTCAATCCATCTGAATGCAAGGCATTTGACTCGTACAGCCGTACTTCATATTCCCCTGCATCCAAATGCTTCTTGTAAATTCCGCAAGAAGCACAATACCACCATTGAACACTCCCTTTGACAAATCGGGTAACAGACTAACAGTAAAAGATAAGATCCTTCCCATGAGCCAAAAAAGGCTAAGATGTTTTTTCCATTCCTCCATGACAATTTCCCCATAATGAACCAGAGCGAGAATCTCAGTAACGAGTAATGAAAACTGCACACCCACATCCAACTCCGACTTCATTCTCCACATAATTCAATCACCTCCGCTTAACCAAACCCCCACAACACAAACCTCTAATCCCAATTGACAAAATGCAAGTTATTCAACAATGTCTTATAATTCTTATCCCCCATCTTCATATCCAACCTACTAAACTCCTCAAGAAGCTCAATAGCATCACTCCCTTTCCCACCCCTACACAACTCATCAAACAAAGTCCTATACGTCAACATATCGGGACTCATCCCATTCCTCAACATATCGCGCAAAATCTCAACCGCGTCATCAAACCGCCTCTCCAACGCCAAACTACACACCAAAACCATCCACGCACTACTCGTCCCGACCAACCCTCTCTCCCTCATCTCCCTAAAACACTTCAACCCCTCCCAAACCCTCCCTTTCTCACACAACCCCTTAACCAAATAACTATAACTATACTTATTCGGCACGCAACCATACAACCCCATCTCTCTAAACACCCTAAGTGCATCATCAACCTGCAAACACTTGGCATACGCCTTAATAATCATATTCAACACGTACGCGTCCGGGACCACCCCGAACGCCTTCATCTGCTTAGTCAACGACCTAACACTATTCAAGTACACATAACTAACATTCAACTTATTAAACTTCTTCAACAAGACAGTAAACAACATACTATACGTGTCCAAATTCGGCTTACATTTATCCAAATAAGAAGGTGGGGATAACATTTGCTTGTAGACGTCGAAAGCGCGGTTGAAGAGGCAGCGGTGGGAGCAGCAGAAGCGTATGAGGGAGTTGTAAAGAGGAAGCGTAGCGGGTACGGTACCGGCGAGGATCTCATTGACGAGGGTTTCGGCGACGCGGTGGCGGCGGGAGGAGAGAGAGAATTGGATCATGGTTAAGTAAGTGGTGTGGTCGTGTTTGTAGCCGCGTTGCTGAGCTGTCCATCGGAAAATGTCGTAAGCTAAGTCGGCGTCGGATTGGGATTGGAGGGCGTGGTTGACGTCGGTCGGGGTGAAACCCGGTTTGAGATGGGTGACCCATGATTCGAATTGTTTTTCTAGTGGGGTCAGGGTTTTGGTGTGAGGGTGGGCTCGATTGGGTTGTGGGTCCGGGTGCGGTGGCGGTGGCGTAGTGGAGAAGCGGTGGATATTTGAGAGATTTGGGCGGAGAGTGGTGGTTAGGATGCGAGCGTGGCGGAGGAGAATGGCGGTGGACATGGTGGTGATTTTGGGGGGGAATTGACGGAGGAAATGAGAATGTTTAGTTGGAGAAAGGGTAAGTGTACATTTGGGCTGGTCTATGAGTTGTGTATACTTTTGGGCTTAACATTGTTGTCGACTCGTCCATGTCGTTATTCGTTATGAGTCGACTTTTTAATTTGCGATTGCGTTGGTAAAAGTTGACATGATTTTAATTGTATATGCCACAATAAGTATGAGTGAGGAGAGCTTGTGGATTGACAATAATGTTCATACCGAGTTCCTAGCACAAAATCAATGACGTGCCTCCTTGGCTCTGGTGTAGGCAGTGGCACACAGCCAAATATAAAGTTCAGCTAAAGTGCGCCACGAAATATGATTTCGGTAAATTGTAAATCAAATTGCGGCCTTAAAATGTGAGAAGAATAGATAAATTTTTGCAGAGAGAGTATTTTGAATCAGCATGTATGTACGAAAAGAGAGCATGCATGTCCCATATTGGATTATTGTGTCTCACTCTATGTATCACAATAATGAGAGACATATTAAGGTAAATCTAATGGTTATCAAATAAACTCAACTGGCGGGGTTGTTCTATCTTCTGGTCTGGTTCAAATCCTCTCATCATGTTTCCGTTTTCATTCATGTAAACTTAACTGTTCTTAGTTTCTTATGTAACAAAAAAAAATACTAATAGTTGAGCTACAAAATGAATCAGAATTTGTTTGTTTTTTTTTTTTTTTTTGAAGCAACAAAATGAATCAGAATTTGTGCTTTCGTTCATAAAGAATTGGGAATGCTTAATAGGACACTAAACCCACTGATTTTGAGTTGTTCAAAGGGTCCCGGGTCCATCAGTATTCTAACTGTTCAATTTCATCTTCCGAGCAATTAATTTTTTTTAGGGTCCCGAGCAGCAAGTAATTAAATAGACGGTCCCATAATAAACACACTCATCAACTTACAAACACTTTTAGTGGTCGTTTGGTTGCATGCGGGAATTCGGAATGCCCATGAAGTCACACTTCCCAGGTTGTAGAGATTCACATGAATTTCTCAAAACTGTTTGGTTGCATGTAGGAATTGAATTCCCACAGGAATTGCCAATTACCAAGGGGTGTTAGGTAAGCCAATTCCTCCATTTTGTAGGAATTGGAAATTCCCATGATTTCTCAATTCACATGAATTTAGGCAACCAAACAACTCCAAATGAATTGACTGGCAACCAAACGACCACTTAAAGTTCCTTTATTGAAGCGACCAATTCACGAAGCTAATAAACCCATCAGCTTACAAACACTGTAAAACTTCTATAAATGACTCGATCGTATCCTTGGCTTAAACCTCATAGCAACTTCACAAATTAATCCCTAAAATTCGAAGAAGTTGATACGATAATTTTGTGGTACTAATTCAATTTGAGGACGAAGCTGATCGTAAAAGAAGGTACTACTCTACGAGTCTACGGTCTACATATATTTTTCTAAATGTTTTTCTTTTTTTCATATGATATATGTTGAAACACTAACTAGCTCGGCTTACACCTTTGGAAGTGTTAATTGAATAATTGAAATCATTAGAATGGTTGAGTAGCTTAATTTTATTGATGTACGGGTTTAGCCGGCCTCTACAATAAGTAAAATGTACGAATTTGATTTGTGTATTTCAAAATCTTTTTTATTTTGTTATAATCATCAATTATATAGCGAACTCCATCCACTTTATCAAAGATCAACTCTATGGGATCCTCGATCTACAACCGAACGGGATTTAACGTTTTAGTTGTTTTTGAAAAAGTTGGCACTAGAGTTTTAGATCATCTAAAATTCATGAATGAGTTCACACACATCGTCATCATATACAAATTATGCTGTTAGTTCTTAGCTAGATTGTATCCGATATACTCGTACTAGTTAATTTCTTTTCTCATAAAAATAATTTCCCTTGTTCTAGTGCTTTTATTTTCCTCAATGAAGGGTTCAAAGGTTTCGAGTATGGAGGTGAAAATGCCTGATGGAGAGACGGTGAAAACAACAGTAATTAGTTCCGGAGCTGCACTTGAGACTTGCCTTCTCGACTTCTGGTCAAATGTACGCAAAAACCCGCCATTCATCGTCGGTTTCGACACCGAATGGATGCCTTCGATGCCATCACAACTTCCCCGCGCCCGAGCAAAGGTTGCGCTCCTGAAGCTGTGCAACCTGGGCGCGGGTAACTATAACCACAACACATGTCTTTTAATCAATCTCAATTGCGTGAAGTACAGCATTTCTGACGTCCTCGTCGATTTTCTCGCTGTCAAGGACGTTAAATTCGTAGGGATTAACGTTTCTAAGGACGTTGAGAAGCTTAAGGATGACTATGGACTTGAGGTGAGGAATGTCGTGGACCTTGTTGGTTCGATTCCGGTCAGTAGAAGGCTCAGTATGAGTCAAGGTGGTGCAGTAGGGTGCCCTGATAACCAGGAATTGCCTTCTTGGCTGGTTGGCGACCCAGCCAGTGTCGGGTGGGGTGGTTGCACTTGTGGAAGCTATGGCTATGAGGAGCTACAGTATGCCACTTATTCTGTGTATAATTCTGTCAAGCTTGCTGAAGAAGTGTTGGGGGGAACTCATGAGGAAAGTGAAGGTCCAGTTCAAGATCCTGAATGGATCATAACATAATTCGGGGTCGAAGTTAGGATTTGAGATGTTTCTTAATTAGTTTCACATTATTGATGTAGCTTTGCCTCGTTGATGTTTACTCCGTATGTATTAGATTTTCCCCGACGTAATATTTATGCATTTTCTTGGATGTAGTGAGTGTTTATGTTTATTAGATTTTCCCGGATTTATGATGTAAGGTTTATTATGGTTGATGATGACTGTTTTATATTTAATCTCAGGTATGTATCATCAAATTAAATCATCAATCAATTTCATGGAAGTTCTAGTTCAATCTCGACATTCTACACAAGCTTATAAGTTATAATACTTGTTACAATTCGTTGGACCACGCACGGTGGTACATGTACGTATGACATTATATTATTTGTAGTCAATATGTAGTCGAGCGCATGCAATTAAGTTTTTTTTTATATCCTTTGTTATTGCGATCTCTAGAAATTATTTTATGGTAGTAATTGATACGTTTCCATGTTAGACCAGAGTACTATCCATATAACAAACCTAATACGTACTCTTCTCCCCTTGCAAATTAAACTGTCACAATAGCCGTCTTATTTATACATTGATGCATATATATAACTTGGTTTTGAACCTTTGTCTAGGTAAAACTTTTTATTCGCAAAAATCATGGCTTCCGAAAAATCAAGTATAGATGTGAAGATGGCTGATGGAGAGACAATTAAAACAAGAGTGATAATCACAGGAGCCGACCTCGAAGCCCAACTTAACGAATTTTGGTCGATTGTACGCAAAAATCCACCATTCGTAGTCGGATTCGACACCGAATGGATGTGCACAACTACAGGTATATCTAATCGTCTCCGTCCAGTTATCGCAATGCTCAAGCTGTGCACTCTAGGAAAAGACGACAACGACAACAACAACGACAACAACAACGACAACAATAACAAGTCGTGTCTCTTAATTAATCTCAATGCCGTAAACTTCTATGGGCTTCGGCCTCTTCTCGATTTCCTTTCGATAAAGGACATCAAATTCGTAGGCATTAATATTTCCAAGGACGTCGAGAAGCTTAAGGAAGACCACGGACTTGAGGTGAGGAATGCCGTGGAACTAATGGGTTCGATTTCGGCTAACAGACGGCTCGGTGGTGGGAGTCAAATTGGTGCATTGTGGTGCACTGATCGTGAGGAATTGCCTAAGTTACTGCTAGAACAGCCGAGCTATGGTTGCTGGGGAACTTCTGTTAAATCGAACCAAATTAACTATGAGCGGCTTCAGTATGCTGTATCGTCGGTTTATAATGCCGTCAAGCTTGCTCAAAAATTATTATTGGATGAATCGGCCGCCGAAGAAGGTCCGGTTCACGACGCTGGTTGGATCATAACATAATTAGGGTTTGTTTAGTATCGTTTTATTTTTAGTTGCAATTTTAATTTCTCCGTGTGGATTCTATAGTTTCGTTTTGAGATAGTCTAATCTTCGAGATTATAAATTACATTACCTGTTGTACACCAAGTCATCATTGGTCGTCGTGCATCTTTTTAGTCGCATTCGTGCTTGTGACATATGTGAGTGAATATTACATGCCTATGTATATAGGAAAAGATTGCAAGGATAATCAATTAATCAAACCTTCTAAAACCTAAATTATTTTTTTTTTTGAGAGAAAAACCTACCTCCCAAAATAATTAAGATACAATAAAATAGAAATTAGGAAACTATATACATTGGCACATGCGTAAAGATTTTGCCAAAACATTAACTTGGGTCATCTAATGGTCTATGGATCACTCTATTGTGACAATAATATATTTAGGCCCCGTTTGATAGGACTGCATCTTTCTGAACTGATCTGAATGATTCTGATCTGATCTGATCTGATCTGAATGATTCTGATCTGAACTGATCTGATCTGAATGATTCTAAACTGATCTGATCTGATCTGAATGTGTTGAAATTTTGATTGAATTTCAACGAATTAGTATCAGTTATGGACCAAATACATTGATAAAAATTTGAACATTTCTGAACTGATCTGATCTGATCTGAATGATTCTGAACTGATCTGATCTGATCTGATCTGAATGATTCTGAACTGATCTGATCTGATCTGAATGATTCTGAACTGATCTGAATACTACTGCGAATAAGTCCTATCAAACAGAGCCTTACTCCGCCCAAATTAACCCATAGTCCCATATATACATATAACACCATGATACGGATATATGGACCGCTGTAATGTTGTCATTAAACTCCATGCCATATATATTGATCGTCTGATTTCAAATTCTAAAGGCTGAACTCACAAGAAGCGCTATTGCAAATCAACTTCACCGTTAACGAACAGGTTTGTTTCTCTTCCATTATTATATGCGTATAAATGTATAATGTATGTATGGATGTTAAATTTGGTTATTTTTTGGTGAACGGACCTTAGCGAGACTAAATGTCTTTGTAGTTCTGAATTATTTAATAAAATAACGAAAGCGTCATTCACATATATATGTTTTTCGTATATCATCATAAATTAGCTTTTTCTAATACTAGATTCAATTGAACATGCATGAATAAGATTCTCGAGTGTCATTTTCATATAGAACTCCCAAGCTCGATACATTTTGTTTAAAATTATAGAAATGAAGTACTTATTAATTTGTATACAAGGACACATAAATAGAACTAAATTCATTTATGCTTATTAATGTGTATGATGATCAATTGATCACATATCGTGCAAATAGTGTTACTCTGTTTGTAGGTTTTGGTGCACGTGATTTTGATTTGTTCCTCTATAATTGGGAGATACTCTCTCCATTCGCATGAATTGTTAACGTTTGGTTTGAATTTCTCTCGTATATTTAGAAAAATGTTATTAACAAATAGAAAAGACAGAAGGACTAATCGATAAATTTCCAAGTACTAATTAGTTTAGAGTTTCATGCACATAGAGATCGAGTCGATCTATATACTTGGTTTCCAGAGATCATGGCTTCAGGAAGTTGAGTTATGGATTTCAAGATGGCTGATGGAGAGACAGTGAAAACAACAGTGATCACCACAGGAGCTGACCTCAAAACCGAACTTTCTGAGTTTTGGTCGATTGTACGCAAGAATCCGCCTTTTGTAGTTGGACTCGATTTCGGATGGGCGTGGAGTCTCACAGCCGGCAAATATTACCCATCCGTCGTATCTATCACGCTTTGCACTCTAAGCAGAGACAACAACAACAACAACAACAACAACAACAACAAGTCATGTCTCTTGATTCATCTAAAATCCCTCAACTACGCCCACATTTGGCCCCTCGTCACGTTCCTTCATTAGAGGAGATCAAATTCGTAGGCATTAATATTTCTAAGGACATCGAGAAGCTTAAGGAAGAATACGGAATTGAGGTGAGGAATGCCGTGGACCTGGCTGATTCAATTTCGAACAATAGACGGCTCGGTGGGAGTCTAATTGGTGCGTTATGGTGCATCGATGATCGTCCGGAATTGCCTAGTTGTCTACTAGACCCGGCCTTGGGAGTTTGCACTAGTCAGGGTGTTGCCAATGAGCTTCTTCAGTGTGCTGTAACTTCGGTTTATAATGTCGTCAAGCTTGCTCAAAATTTGTTGGACGAAGATGAAGCTGGTTGGATCATAACATAATTATATACATCAGGTTTGTTTGGTATCGTTAGTATCGTTAATTACTTGGTCTGAGTAATAATCTCTAAATAGTTTTCATATCAGTAGTGTAAGTTATGACGATTATTTCAATCTATTTAATTGAACTATTAAGTTGTTACTTCATCTATTTTAAAAATAATGGTATTTTGCTAATCATGAAGTTGTTATTTCATACGATTGTATCTTCTCCACGATGTTTTTTTATTTATTTATTTTAAAAATCACTAGATTAAGGACTATGCGATTCGCTAACACCTTGAACATCAATTGGAATAAGCCCAAAATTCGAATGTCAACCCGAATTGCAATTTGTAGTAAAGTGTATGGCATGGTATGGTACATATGACTGTAGTAAAGTAAGGGATTAACAATTCTCATCTAATGCATACAGAAATCCTCTGCTTATCGTTATTGTCCGAGAGTTCTATTTTTGTTTCTATTTAATTTAATTGGTAACTACTCTCTCCATTCATATAAATTGTTAACGTTTGATTTTAATTCCTCTCATATATTCAGTCGAAACTGTATGACATGTCGGATTTACACGTATATATGATTGTATAGTGTAGTAAGGGACTTGCAATTGTCATCTAATCCGCGTCTTTGACTTTTCTTTGTTTAGGGAATGTCGTCAATATCTCATCTTAGTCACTAAGCCAAATTGTATATCAATAAAGAACTTGACATCTCGACCATATAAGACTCATAATGTGCAAGAGTATGTGGATGTCGTTACATGTCTATTCAAGCCCAAACATGTACGGAGTATTGGAAAATCATCCAGCACACCGTGAGTCCGTGCTCAAACTGTTAGTGGCTGCAGCCATCAACTTTTGTGCGCCCTCGTAGCTCGTGATGGTCCAATGTGGGTTGCTATATCTCCACGGCATGAAAAAACTGTACCACTGGACTTGATTGGAACGTACTTGACAAAATAATCGGCTTTTTACCCAAACACTTTAGATGTGAGGGCTAATTGTATACTAACAATTGCGGTGGCAACTATTTTGTGTGCGTTGTTATGTGTTCCTATAGTTAACCCCAGCCTTATGAAGTTGAATACGAGTAGAATCCGATTCTAGACACTGTGTGACAAAGTTGTGACTATTGACGATGATGATGTAGTTGAAGTGCCGGGGATTTATAGCCGTTGAGATCGGCGACCTGTACCCCGTTGAGTGTTATTTACCCGTTGTAGAATTCCGCTCAAATCTGAGCAGAAGTGTGATTAGATTAAGCTTAAAGATGTATTCCGTACTAGTGTGTTCATCAAGCTTTAAACTTTTTCTTTAGCCTTTTTCGAGATGCTGTCCTTCAAGTGATGCAAAGCAACAGTCTTTTTATTTTTAATTGGACCCACTCATTTAATTTCGTTCTTTTACAAAGTCCATTTTCCCATCAGTTGTCCCTTTTTTCCAAGTCTTCGTCTCTCGTTCTCGAGTAATTTTCTAGGCTCCTTTCAAAAAAAAAAAAAAAAAGAAGAAAAAAATTTCTAGGCAATTTGTGTGTTTTGCATTCCCAACCACCTCAAGGCTCTAGGTCTCAATTTGTTGTGGAATATAAGGTGTCTTCTATTTGTGTTATAAAAGCTTACCAGTATTCCCTAATGAGACGAAATAATATCGATAAATCAAAATATTTGTTATGGTCACTCGAGAATAGGAGGGAGCATTGCAAATGCCAAAAAGTTGTTCAATTAGTTCCCTCGCTTCAAAATAATTTAGTGATTTCACTATTTTATCAAAACGACACACTTTCTTTTTAGTAAAGATGTTACTGAGTGACCACAAATTCAGTGATTTCACTTCATTACACTCATCAGATTTGACATTGGTTTGCTCATGATGTCCGTATTTTCCTCTTACTCGACTTTCTTAGGGGGTAACATTTACTAAAAAATCTCCTTAAATCGAAAACAGTATGTAGAATATCAAGTTGGCTGATGGCTTAAACGGAAAACATGAGCTGAATACAATATCAGTATTCACAAACTACAGTCTTGAGTCTTGTTGACAGAGTCAATGAGTCATCATACTAGGATTCCTCAAGAAGTTACATTCTTTCTCTTTCTTTCTACTTTCCTAGTGTGGCTATACCCAAAACTCCAAACACTAAAAACTTCTGCACACCTTGTAATTACTCTGTAGATATTTTAGATCTAATACTATTAGACCCATTTTCTTTTGGATTTTTATAATTATTATATCTCCAAGGTTGTCCCACTTTCTTTCTATTAATAAACCAGAGCTAAATATAGCTGTTGTGCAGTGCTCTCCCATCTCTCTCCTCTTGTACCCAGCTTCTATTTTCACAGCAGCTCTTCACCAGAAGTTGAAGAGCTAGTTTACACAATGACAATGATACCCTTTTCCATCTTCCTGCTCTCTCTGCTCCTTTCTGTTTCCAGTAAGCATTAATCTTCTCCCTTACTCTTCACATGCTTCAATTTTATCATTTATTTGGGAAAATGTCACAGGATTAATGTGGAAAATGCTGATGTTTTTTCTAGTAAATATGGTCCTATGTTTATATCTGATGTTTTGTGTCTCTTTTGTTGTTATTTGCTAGTCATGTGTCAGAATTAACAATCTGAAATGTACCTGTTCTTGTTTAGCTTGGATTTGGATTTCCTTTTGCTGCATTTTTTTTAATCTATTCTTGTTTTTAGTTTATCTGAATGTGGTTGATTTTGGGATTATGCTTTGCTTATCGATTAGTCGATTTCATATTATGATTCATGTTAGTCAACTCCAAATCATTTAAGGCGACATTGCGACGACTTTATTTTGTTGTTGTTGACTTGGTGCTCTAAAGGGTTTGAGCCAAATGTGTTATTTTTGCTCAGTATGTTTCCAAGTTCTTAACTTTCTTGGGTTTTGCCTTTCAAAAATCTACTAAATGGCAAATATTTGGTATTCACATACTGAATTTTTTTAAAAGAATTTAATTTGCTTTGTTTTGCTTCTATTGTATTTGATAGTTTGATTAGTAACAATGTAACAATAGCTTCAAAGATGCATAACATTGAATTTGGCTTATATAGTACCTTGTACTCCGTATTGTTAGCCGACCTCAAATCATTTCGGGACTAAGACTTTGCCGTGGGTTGCATAAACTTCCATATCCTTGCCCATTTCCCTTATTGCTTCTGATATTGTATTTGAACAATTTGGTCAATTTCAATTTCCAGGTGCAGCTGCATTTTCTGCAAAGGTTGGTGTGAACTATGGTACATTAGGGAACAACCTACCCAAACCAAGCAAGTCAGTTGAACTCATCAAAAGCCTAAAAGCTGGGAGGGTGAAACTCTATAGCCCTGACCCCGAAATCCTTAAAGCCCTTAGTGGAACCAACATTCAGGTCTCGATCATGGTCCCGAATGAGATCATTTCCAACATATCCACCAACCAAACAATGGCTAATGAGTGGGTCAGAAACAATTTGGTTGCTTACCCTCACACCTTGATTAGGTACCTCCTTGTTGGGAATGAAATCCTTAGCTTCTCGGATGAGGCTGGTAAGAAGGTGTGGTTTGATCTAGTTCCAGCTATGCGAAAAATTCAGTATGCCCTTAAGACTAATGGTATCAGTAAGGTCAAGGTGGGATCAACCATGGCCATGGATGTCCTAGAATCGTCTTTTCCACCCTCAAATGGTACCTTTAGGTCTGACATTGCTCTTCCTGTTATGAAACCTTTGCTGCAATTCCTCAGGAAGACCAAGTCATTTTTCTTTATCGATGCCTACCCTTACTTTGTGTGGTCTCAAAGTACTAAAACTGTCAGCCTAGATTACGCATTGTTCAAAGGTGGTGTTACGTACAAAGACCCTGTTAGTGGGTTAACCTACACCAATATGCTTGATCAAATGCTTGATGCAGTTCATTTTGGGATGAAGAAGCTTGGGTTTCCCGATACCAGGATTTGGATTGCTGAGACAGGGTGGCCTAATGGTGGAGACATTGATCAAATTGGAGCAAATGTCTATAATGCTGCCACTTATAACCGAAACCTGATACAAAGGCTCAATACCAAACCCCCAATTGGAACTCCTGCTATGCCTGGTGCTTTTCTGCCCACCTTTATATTTGCTTTGTACAATGAGAACCAAAAGGGCGGTCCTGGTACAGAGCGGCACTGGGGGCTAATGTACCCAAACTCGTCAAATGTCTATCCAATTGACTTGACAGGCCAAACCCCGGTATCATCTTACCCGGCTTTGCCAGCAGCAGACAACAATGAGCCATACACTGGAAAGATATGGTGTGTTCTGGCTAAGGGAGCGAACATGACACTTCTCGGTGATGCACTAACATATGCTTGCAGCCAAGGAAATGGGACTTGTGCCCCTATCCAGCCAGGGGGCAAGTGTTACAAACCGAATTTGTCAATCCTTCATGCTAGCTACGCTTTCAGTTCGTACTGGTCACAATTTCGGAGCCAAGGAGCTACTTGTTTCTTTAATGGTCTAGCAGTGCAGACTGCCAAGGATCCCAGTAAGTTCTCCTAAACCTGTCAGTTTTGCACCTAGAGTTCTTCATGTAATTACTTGCTAAAGAATAATTACTGACTTAATTGAACTTTGTTATATAAATCAAGTAGGCTACACAATCATATAATAAAATTTAGTCATGACATATGTGACAAATATCATACTGAACACATGAATGTGAACATTACATCATTTTTGCTGGAATCTTCTGCTGTTGTCAAAATATTGTCCTACATGATTTCTGACTTCGGATTATTCTTGCTTTCTCAGGTCATGGCTCATGCAAGTTCCCAAGTGTTACTCTTTCTTAAGGTTGGTGGCCGGTCAGTTAGGTGCTTAGGTAGGAATGGTACTATATGAGTGAGTAGCTGGTGCAGGTTTCTGGATCAGAATAACAATGTCACATTTGATTGACCTATTCTTTGGCGGTTTCAATCTTTTATCCCACTTTATGTATCCTTCTATGCACCACTCTAATAAATTATTGTCAATTTACAAATATTCTCAAACATGTATGATTTTAAAAGAGTGGTTTGATAGAAGGCGGTTTAAAGTGGGACAAAATATCGCGCTGAGATTTAGATGATCGTATCATGTATGTCATCTAGGCACGTAAAGAAAACATTTTGGGAGGTTAGATATTTGTTAAGGGCGGCTAGCTTGTCCTTGCATGTATTGGTACCATCATTCTCTTCAATTGAGCAACCTAATCTTATTATGTACTACTGTTTAATTTGCCACTCTTATTTTCATTTGTCTGCCCGTGGTTTGAATTCGGTTTGCATATTGAAATACATTAACAAATGAAAAAAAGTCGCAAAAAAATAGTATACTTTATTATATTTTCACCAATACAAATAAGGGACAACCAAGGAAAGGACACATTAAGCCATACGGAGATTACTCACCAAATTCTCAAACATTTCATAAATGGTAGCATCAATTTTCGATATATATGTGCATTATAGTATGACTTCAAATAGCGTTTCTAGTCTCGGTGACACCGATCTTTCCGTGAGCAAGGGCGCCGATATGGGTTTGCTGGCCTCATTGGGCGATCATCAACATTACGAGGTGCGCAGCCTGGAGGAGGAGACTCTCTTCTACATGGATCCAGGACGCCAATGTCTATTTGCTTTGCATTTGCAATGTTAGCATTGTTGGGCATAAGCATAACTCCCAACAATGCCAAGCAAATAAACATCAACTTAAGACTTGGTTGCTTCATCATCATCATGCAATATTGTTTGATTTTATGTATTTGGTGCAAATCGAGTTTTTTTAAGAGAATATATATAGGGAGTTTATGAGGTAATTAATGTTACAAAAATAGAAAATAATAACGCTTGTTAGTCACAAATGAGTAAAATGAAGTTGGCATAACAATATTAGGTAATTATTATAGTTTGAGTTTATTTGTAACTTATTAATTAAGAATGTATAATCTGTCTAACCTTCTTTTCTGTTATTGTTGCCCAAATTAAAGAAGGATTATAATTTCTAAACGGAAAGTGTAATGAAACGGAAAGGGTAATAATCGGTCTATTCACACCAAAAAAAAAAAAACAAGAGCAAGTGGGACGAATAGGATCAAATTACCCTAACTTTGTATAGTTTTATCTTGTGAAACCTTAAGTTACACCTCTATATATGTTGCGCAAGCTTTGTTGCTAGAGCTGTTGCTCAAACATTACTAAGATCATAGAGCCTGAAAATGATCCAGACATTCTCGGCAATTTTTCTGATAAGGCTCAGTTAAAGCCGAACCTAATCTTAAGAAACTTCTTATTCAAATTAACCATTTTTTAATGTAATAAAGTGATATTCAGAATTGTAGTATCACATGTTGCAAATAAAAATAAAAATAAAAAAGTTTGCAGTCCCATAGTCGAAATGGTAACCATATTCCCCTCCTGCTAAACATGTATTGTACTCTGTATGTCACAATAGTTTTTGAACATGTATCTCAATTGCAAGAAAAAACAAACAAACAAAATCGATATCAAACTTACTTCGTGTTAGCCGAGCCAAGACTATAATTAGTCAATGGTCAAGAGTTATCCGATCCGAGCCCTAACCTGAGTTCAAGCTCATATATCCGAGCCGGGGCGATCCCAGTCGAGCCCGAGCTTAGAACGACTCGTTTAGTTTTTTCATACGGTGGCGCTCTTCTTCCATTAAAATTCTACGAGATACAAATTTTTATCCCGAAAAACTTTGAAAAGGAATTCCCAATCAAATTTATCGTACGTAAATAATAAAGGTTAGTTTAATCGTTTACCAATCTTGCTCTTGATTTATTTCCTCTCCCAGTGACTTCCCCATTCCAGTAATTTCTGTTTCTGAATTAATATTTAGTTTTAGTTAATTAATTCCGCTGTAATTTAGAATTAATTTCATGTGTATGTATCTATAATTTGCAATTTAGTCAATTATTATGGGATATTTGTAGTGATTACCCCTAATTTGGGGGTTCAAATTGATACAATTGATAGTGATGGAAAAGCTGATTGCGCATATAACTGAGATAATTGTGTTAGGGTTTTACTAAGCTGACTAAATTAGGGTTTCCGTGTGGCAGGGTAGCTTCAAAGGTTAAGGGGGCTTAATCTGGTTGATTAATTGAAGTTTTCGGAGTCGAAAATGGCTAGTTTTGAACATCAAATGGCACAGTCAAATTCCGATGGAAATGGTGAAGAGAATGCCGGTAATTAGCACTTATTCTTCATTCTGTGTTTGGTTTAGTAAAATTTTACGTTGCGAGTCTGTATCAAGAAAAAAGTCGTGTTCGTTTTGTGTAATGTTTGCTGCTTATGTTGTCGGTTAAACCCTCCTTAACCGGCCTAGGTGGGAGTTCTGTTAGAGGCGCTAGAGTAATGCTGATGTTGGAGTTGGTGTTTGTGGTGTATGGCTTCCGTCATTGTAACTGTGATCAAGTCTGTTGTTTTAAGCGAATGGCATTAAATCTCTTATCTGAGGTTGGGTGTCTAACAAGGGGTTACACTTTACAGGACACAAAGGGTTGTTACATGTGTAAACTTTTGGTTTAGATCCTATTCTTGAGTTAGGCATGCACTTTCCGGTTTTTTAGTCCGTTTGCATCTGGTACTGCTTACTAATTTCCATGATGGTGTGACTTCCAGTCTTTTATTGTGTCTTTTGGTCTTTTATAGAAATTATTATGTGCCCTCTGGCTGCAAAGTGTTATTGAGTCGGTGCTATTAGTTGGTGGTGGTGATATATCCAACTGTGATACTCTAATGAATAATATATGTTAGAGGATGGCTTTTCAGAGGCATTATTCTCGTCTTCTTTGGGGTGTCACTGTCATGCGTATGTGTATGATTGTTTCGAAAACCTAGGACTATTGCACTTGTCAAATCGTTTGCTGTGCTTGTGTGAAATGTGAACCGTGATTGCCATTTGCCAACATTTTCTGCCACTCTAAAGGAGTAAAAGACAAACCTTTAATATCAGTTTTGACGTTTTCTGTTTGTTTTTTATGATGTGTCATGTGTCAACTGTAGAAGCAGCTGATGAAGTGAAAGTGAGGTGCTGGGATCAGAGAGAAGCTGAACCAGGGGAACCCCGTTGCATCATTTGCGGCCGCTATGGGGAGTATATATGTGATGAGACTGATGATGATATTTGTAGCTTAGAGTGTAAGAAGAGGATCTTGGAAAAGATCGCTAAGTCAAATTTGCCTTCCACCCTCCCCATCTCCAAACGAGTATCTACTACAGATGAGTGCTTCTATGTTAGCGATTTAAAACAAGATTCAAGCTTTCAAACTTTGTCCAACGAAAAATCTGCGTCCCTGAGAGACAGACTTGACATTTCTGTTAGATGTGGCTCTGTTCCTCCACCAGTTTTGTCCTTTTCATCTTGTAACATTCCAGCAAAGCTCCTTCAGAATATAGAGGCTATGGGATTTGATCAGCCAACACCTGTTCAAATGCAAGCTATACCAGCTGCTTTAGATGGAAAGAACCTTCTTGTTTCAGCTGACACAGGTTCCGGAAAAACGGCGTCATATTTGATTCCAGTTATCACTCATTGTGCAAATTTGTTGTCTGAGCGTCCCACCGAGAGAAAGCCGTTGGCAATGGTACTTACACCAACTAGGGAACTGTGTGTGCAAGTTGAAGAAGAAGCAAAGATGCTTGGAAAAGGTTTGCCTTTTAAGACTGCTCTTGTGATTGGTGGTGATGCTCTGCCTAACCAGGTCTACCGCATCCAGCAGGGAATTGATTTGATTGTAGGAACACCTGGAAGGCTAGTTGATCTTTTATCCAAGCATGAGTTTGAGCTGGATGATATTTCAATTTTTGTTCTTGATGAGGTTGACTGTATGCTTCAACGTGGCTTCCGAGATGAAGTGATGCAGATTTTCAGGGCTCTGTCGAGTCCCAGGGTCCTACTGTTTTCTGCAACGATATCTCCTGAAGTTGAGAAGATGGCAAAGTCAATGGCTAAATCTTTGGTTATCATCTCAGTCGGAAAGCCAAATATGCCAAATCAGGCAGTAAAGCAGATAGCCATATGGGTTGACTCGAAACACAAGAAGCAGAAACTGTTTGATATATTGATGAGCAAGCAGCATTTCAAGCCCCCAGTGGTCATATTTGTGGCTTCAAGGCTGGGAGCAGATCTTTTAGCTGAGGCAATCACTGTTACCACCAAAATCAAAGCTATTTCAATTCATGGGGATAAGTCCATGAAGGACAGAAGAGAGACTATAAGGTGTTTTTTGATGGGTGAGGTCTCTGTGCTCGTGGCAACTGGATTGTTGGGCCGTGGCGTTGATCTTGTGAGTGTGAGGCAGGTCATAGTGTTTGACATGCCTAATACGATCAAGGAGTACGTTCATTTGGTTGGCCGAGCTTCTCGTCTAGGCGAAGAGGGAAATGCCTTTGTGTTTATCAATGAGGAAAGCAAGAAATTGTTGCCAGAGTTTGTTAATGTGCTGAAGTCATCTGGGGCTGTTGTCCCAAGGGAGCTTTCTAATTCAAGATATGCACCGTATCCTATATCCACAGGCAACAGTCAGAGGAAAAGAAAATTTGGCAAGTGAAGCTTGGTATCTGCTTCTGTGTTTCTCTTCGAGCATGTATGAGCGAGCACCACAATGGAAGGAAATGAAAATGGCAGCCCTGGAAAGTGGAAAGCATATTAACTATGGACATTATTACAATTTGGGGATATTGACTCGGGGGAAAAAAAAAGATTTTGGAGATGCCCAGGACTAATTGCTGGGCTGCAGGCTCTCATCGGTTTTCTTGCACTGAGACCCCTGTATGCTGGATAAGACGTGGTTAGTATTCATGAACTGTTCCTTGAGTTCAAAGTTAGTTTGTTATTCCCATGGTTTCATGTAGTCAACTCAGTCCCATATTAGTTTTTATAATAAAGATGGAGTCCCTGCAACCCTATTTGTGTTCCGATGTCCCACCTCCAACTTGTCGTGTTGGTAATTCTTGGGTATTGGGGGTTCTGGCCCAAGCATAAGTGGTGTGGCAAGCTGGCCAGTCTTACAATGTCGCACCCCGTTTAAAATCAGGTCAAGAGGTTTCCAAAAGAGGTATACTTAAGATAATGAGAATCTGCTCTCGGATTGTGACTTCTTGTAAGAAGTTATATTGACTGTGAGGTATGTCGTAGAGTTTGACCTGCCTAATATGAACGAGGAGTATTATTATTTCGTTGGCTGAGCCTAGGTAGTGCTATTATCTTTTATAAATAACGAAAACTAACTTTGTTTCTAGAGGGAGCTTGCGGATTTTTAAAATACAAAGTGTGTTCTGTCTTAGCTGAAGAGAGAGTAAAAGGGAGCTTGGTAGTTGCACTCTCATTTCTGATCGTGTGCTTACCGTTCTGTGCTTCTGTTAGGCTAGTGAAGGAAAATAATTCGACTGGATATGAGGGTATATCTCGTCGTGTGCTTACTGATCTGTGCTTCTGTTTGCCCAGGGAAGGCCAATTTGAGGACCGGATTGGACATATGTGAAGGCTCTCTACTGGTGAAGTAAAGTTCACATTAAGGTTGCACGGCTAACTTAGATTTCAAAGTGGTAGTACTCCAAAGAAAAATGATGGGATAAACATTAGAAATCGAGGTTATCATGGGCTACCCAATAATCACAGTTGATTATTAGATTTGAAGCAACTGGATGCATGATAGGAGGTAATCTGGGTTACAATGCACTAACATTGCAAGTCCATTTCCTTAGCTCAGGCAATTCGAGTCATCACTAATTCTCTTTTCTTTTTGTATTCAGGCTCTGCTAATTTATCAATGACTCATTTTTGAGAGCGGGATTGTAAACTGAAGCGCGTAGTGCACTCGTGTTCGAAGGTGAAGTGCCCATCTATGACTGACTTCGTGAAGCTAAGCGTCAAATGAAGCAAATTATCGATTTATTTTCTAGGTGGCAAAGTACTTATGTGGATCTGAGTCATCTGACACGCAGTTCCTTGAGAACTACTCCGCAGAAGATAAGTACTATTCATTGAATTTGAACAATATTTGCGTTATGAACTTACAGTCATAATTCTACTTGCTGACTTCTTTGTCACTTCTACACTGCTACTTTATTCTACTGAAAGTGATGTTCTGATTTTGAATTGGTAGATGACGTTGATGCAAATTGGAACCTTAGCAACTTAGCCACCACAAAATATACAGTATGAGTATATCACAGTCAAATTATTGGAGCACATGTTAGAACTTTAATTGTACTGATATGAGTAGCTGAGTAGATACTGAGGGTTCGAATATTTTAGTCAGTTGCATATGTCGGACGTGTTCTGAATAAATTCTTTAGCGTGCCGTTGAGTAACATACCCTAGTCAAAGACCGCTAGGGCGCTAGGTCAGCGTAAAGCAATTTCTGATGTCTATCGATTGTAGACCCTCGTTGTAAGTATCGCAGTCAGCCCAGTTATATGCATAAGAGATTCATCTAATGGAGTAATTATGTGCAGACAGCAGACGTATGAATGCTCGGTGTAGCATAGTCTTACACTGCAACCCATACAACACAAGGATATTTTGGTTTAAATTCTACTAAATTGGGCTAAAAATTACCATTGTGCTATACTCTCCTGTTCTTTATAGTAAAGTAACATTTAGTTTTGGCCTTCGGGTGATAGAGGATGAGGATTGAGCTCGGACTTCTGGGGACTGTGCTGGGTAGCTTCTTGTAGCAGGGTGGGACTCGTGGGAGCAGATTAGCGAGAGATTGGAACCTGTGGTAACGGACTAACGGAGGCTTAAGCCATCATACTTTGGCTATTGAAAAGGGTATCCTGGACAAGATCATTGAATCCTGATACCTTGCAGGTGATAAGGAGTAGGCACTTTCCGTTAAACTACTTAGGCAATGTTGGGCGTGACTTGGATAGTTAACGAGTAATTTTAATTACGTTATAATCTCATATTCATAGAGAGCGTAATCAAGTTGCTTACTTCATGACTTGCATGAACCCCATTGATTTTTTCCGTTCAGGGTGTGGCTAGGGGCTGAGGGTATCTTGGGTGTAATTCTTGCAACTATTTGTCTTTTGATCAATTGTAGTTCATGATCGCATGTCTCCCTCATATTGAGATCATAGGTGAATTTCCTGATGTAAAATGACAGGAGTATGTGTTGCCAAACATTACGCTACACATAGCAGCCTTATTGCAGATATGAGTCGTATGACTATGGACTATGGCGTTGTCAAAAAAAAAAAAAAAAAAAGACTATGGACTATGGTGGGTGACGTTTTTTTACACGCCCCCTGATTGACTTTTACGCTCCTTCATGTGAGAAGATCACTAAGAACTGCCGAGTGTAGCCTGTGGCCTGTGGGCATGATCTAAACTAGGAGCTGTTTTTTTCAACGTGCAGCACACAGGTTGAATGTACAATTATTGATAGACATAGACAGACGTCTGAGAAAGTGAGGACACTTTGATTTTGGGTTTTGTGCATTGTGAAGTTGCCATCTAGAGACGAAAAAGGCCCACTACCCTGTAAAAAATGAGAAATATAAGCTATCAGTAAAGGGAGTACGCGTATCAGTGTATCACTTATCTTAAACCCACCACACCTTGAGTCCTTGACTATACGCTCAAAGGCGTCGAAGTACTCTTCACCTATCTCCTAGCAGAAAGCAATGATATTCCGATTTTTTTAATTGTTAACGTTTTGATTTTGACACTTTTTGATATAATGTTTTGACCGTCAACATTAGCGGTAGAGAGAGTGAAAGTTAAATAAAATGTTTTATATCGCTCAACAAATACTAATGAACAAAAAGAGTGATACGATAACATCATGTTTCAAGTAGAGTCTTCTCCTTTAAATTTTAGTTTAGATTTCACTATTTCAAGTACGGAGTATGACTAAACTTCTACACCATACATTGACTTGATTTGAGCTCGAAACTCACAATAAACGTATTGATTTAGTGTCTATCCAATAGACTCGTTTTATTAGGAGTATATCTTATCCCTCAATTCACTTTAACCACTATCCCGTTCCATTACGTATTGTTCCACTCCTAGATTCCTAGTCCTTATCCAACTACTACTAGTATTTTTCATATAATTTCCAACCAACTTTTCCATCAAATTGATCCAAATGTTATTATTCTAATTTTTTTTTTTTTTTTTGAGGTCATGTTATTATTCTAATTCATCAATTATCAAATGTAAAGTTTCTTCCCAAGTAAAATTCCAATTCCAATTAAAAAACAAATCAAAACAATAATTGAGATTAAGAGGTCCCACTCATACTCTCCATACTCCTATCACCTAACGCCACCTTATCTTCATATATTTTATTATTTTATCACACTCCTCTCCCTTATATAATCACTCTCACTTCTCCTCTTATCCAAACCCCCCACCTAAAAAAAAAAAAAAAAAGTAAAAACAAAAAAAATCCACCCGAAAAATTAAAATTAAAAATTACAAAAAATAATTCTCCCCACCACCATTAATGGCCGCAGCTGCTGCAACTTCGCTTAATCTGACACAAACTCAACTAAATCTCTCTAATAATCTCACCTCTTCCGGAATTACCCCTCTCAACAACCTCAAACTCAACCGTCACCGGAAAAAGCTACCTAGTTTTCCGGTGAGGTGTTCGGTGAACTTGCCGTTGAAGCCGATTACTCCGGCGGGGAAGTCGTTGAGTACTGTTCTTCAGAATGAACCTCGGTTTTTCTACGACGCTGTTGCGGCTGAGCTGAGTCGTGTTGTTGAAGATAAGGATGCTGCTTTGGCTCGGTTCAAGCTTAGTATTGGCTCTCCTGAAGCTTCTCTTCATAGGTTTACTCTCTTTCTCTCTCTCCTCTTTTCCTTTAATTTTAATTATCCTTTTTTTTACTATTAGTAGTTAAAGTTTCTATTTTTATCATTGCTGTAAATTTGATCGATTTGTGAGTGATTGGTTGGGATTGATGTGGTAAATAATTGAATAAAGTTACTGTGATAAGTGCTGTTCATTGATCAGACTTGATTGATAAGTGATCAAACCAATATAATAATCGGTCAAATATAGTTTGACTTCTTTGTTGTTTTTTCTTTTCGTATATTAACGTTTGTTTTGAATATGCGAGAGTGTGGGAGGAATCGTAACTAAACTCGAATGAAGTAGTTTTTTACTAATTATGATGCATTGGTTTCACCTTGACTCGTTGTATTCACCTTTGCGCCTTAGTAATCATTATTATGCCCCAGAAAAAGGAAACGAATTTGGTAGTATAAATGGTTAGATAATAAGGTGGGATGAAATGAAGTTTTCTAGTTTCCCAATGCATCTTCACATGGAAATAGAAATGGAAAGTGGATGGGTTGATAAGGTGTAAATTGTTTACTGGAATAATGTACTTGTTCTTATCTTCCCATCAAAAAAAAAAAAAAAAAAACAAACGAAAAATGTACTTGTTCTTATCTCATTTGTTGGGAGGTGAGGCCTGAGGGAGTAGCTGGGCCTTACAACTCTATATTTTATCAATCTTGGAACGCTACAAACCTTTTTCCGTAAGTTTTTACTCGAATACATTGTGAGGATCACGTTGGCCTAGTGGTTAGGAAACTGACGTGTCTAGGGGTGGTCTTGGGTTAGAATCCTCATCCCCGCGACATTAGCTGGTCCTATATATGTACCAAAACAATAAATTGGCATACATTGTAGGATTAAATGAAATTGTTAGGCAAGTCTGACATTACAATCAAATGGATTAGATGTATATGCTTATCTTAGTTGGATGTAGCATAATGCGGTCATGCTTTGAATGAGTTTTGCTCTTTTGTAGATTTAGTGCTTTTAAATGGAACTATGGCCTCATCACCCTTTGTCAAAGCAATACTTACAAGAATATGCAAACTGGTCATTGGTTTTTAGAATGTAATGAGCATCAGGGTGTTCACATGTGAATGTAGTAAACGTTCTATAGAGGGGTGTCATGTAATGGCTGTGTTACTCAGACTTGGTTATGGGTACGGATCCAAAAGTCGGACTCGGCTATTTTATAAAGAAGAAAAAAACGCTTGTTTTTGGCCTAAAATGAAGGATCCAAGTGTCATACACTCATACCCATGTCCAAGTATCGAGTGTCTGACACGGGTACGTGAGATAAAATGAAGAGTCGGAGTAAAATAGTGTATTGGACAACATTAGTTTCTCATTCAACATGTTTTTTTTTTTTTTTTTTTTTTTTTTTTGTGAAATATGGTGACACACGAGGGTATTGGGGTAGAATGTGATAAGGAGTGGTATCAAGTTGCAAATCTTCCTGTTGAGAGCGGAGAGTGTGAATCACACTATGAATACTGGTCTCTTGATAAATTTGGAGTGACAGTGTTGTTAGCAGTCTTTCGTTATGAATGTTAAGGTAATCTGTTCATGCTGTCCTTTTGAAGTGGCTTAAGTTGTGTGATGTCACTTGGGGGTGTATATCTGCAACGGTGAATGCTAATACATGTCTTTTGAAGTTGTAATTTTCTACCGGACTTTGGTATGTAAGTTGTATCTATTGCTGGAGGTTTTCAGGATCTATTCTATTGCTATATGGTATTGTTTCACATTAGTGTGTGACTGTGTGTGATGTGAATTTTTGAAAAATCTCATAGGGTTATTGTTGATATGCATCAACAAATTTCCCTTTTAGTCATTTTAAGGCACCTAATTGTAAGCGAGAGGAAACCAGCACTTTGAGCATTATTTTTCAAGTGGACTAATATTTGGAGTAATAAAAAGTAGCAATGTAGCAGCAAAGTGAGCCACCAGAATTGTTTCTTTGTTTCCGTTGATTTCGAACAACTCTATTTCTGTTTGTAAACTTTTGAGCAAGATATAGCTATGTGGTCTTTTAGTCATAAACCGTTCTCATGGTAACTTAATAGAAAATTGCTTATAGCACCTTACAGAGTCAAGTAGATAAGCCCGAAAAGTGCGCGGTTGTAGAAGGCTTTAGGAGAAGTTGATTGTGTATGCCTCCAAGGCTCCAACTAATGTATTTGTTCTGCTGGTGAGAGATGAACTATGTTCTCTAATCTTCTTTGAGAATCGACACTTTGTGAGAGCTTGTAAGCTCTGTTGGACTCCAATGACTTTGATGTTTGATTTCATTCTTTCCATTGCCAAGAATGTAGTTTGTTTATTGTTTTTATGCTATGTGTTTGATGTTTGTTCGAGTTGCCGATTTGACTTCGTGTATCTGTCCTGATTTGGGAGGTTTCACCTGAGAAAGCCATGAAGTTTGCAGAGACGGATTGCTTATATGATACTAGAATGTGCTGATATGCTATTACTTACCATGTAAATTTATTCGCAGAGTTTTGTACTGGAGTTTTTCGCATTATATTACCCATCCATGATTTTTGAAAGCAAGAATGTGCTCTTGGAGAAGAAAGAGCCTGTGGAAAGATATTTTCCTCTTGCTGCAACTGTTTCAGAGGATTGCAGCAGTGGAAGTGATTCATAAGTAAACAGTAGCTTCTTTCTTCTCGAATATGATGTTATATTTGCAGTAGGTATCAAAGGTAAGTTTGTATAATGGAAGTAATGTTTTAGAGCGCAGTAAGCTTTGTGAGTGGTGATGGCGTTAATAATTGAAAGCCTTGAACAGAGCAATGTGTGATGATTGTCTGCGGTGGTAAGACATGCTTTTGAAAAATTGGAGTCTATTGGGCGTTAAGCATGGGAATCGTTCGATTATCTGTAGCTTGGGCAACAAACTGCCAGCCAGACACTGGATCCTGTGTGAAGATGCCCAGGGATCGAGATAAAAACCTTGCTTTGATAAGTTGCCAACTGTTCTCTTACCTACTATTTCTTCTGATTATCTGTGATTATGTGTCCAAAAAGAAATATTTATGTTGTGTCATGCTGCAACTCAATCTGACAGTTATCTGCCAGGAGCTTGAAGCACATTGCATTTCTGGGTCTTCTTTAAATGACCTAATGATATTTTTCATCTTGTCCTGTTTGGCCAATCAGGAGGATCGCAGAGCTGAAAGGGGAAGAGTGTCAAGTTGCTGTGGAAGATGTCTTGTACATGATAATCTCTTACAAGTTCTCCGAAATTAGGGTTCCTCTGGTTCCAAGCCTCTCAAAATGCCTGTACAATAACAGACTAGAGATATTGCCTTCCAAGGACTGGGAACTAGAATCAATTCATAGTGGAGAGGTTTTGGAGATGGTAAGAGAGCATCTAAGGGTTGTCCTTGGCTGGGAGGCCGGCTCTAGCGTCACAGCGAACTGGTCCACAACCGAAGTCCGAAGACAGCATATTAGCCAAGTTTATGCTGTGTCCGTCTTATTTGGCTATTTCTTAAAGTCTGCTTCTCTGAGGCTTTGTCTGGAGGACAACCTAAACACGACCTTCCAAAATGTTCCTTGTGGTAATTTGACGCCGCCTCCAGAATCTTCTGTCTTTGGTCAGATGGCTGCCCCAAGATCAGCAACCCAAGTCACCAGCAGACCGGAGAAGACAGATGCAAATTTGAGATGTTATGTTACAGGTTTAGACATGCAGACCAGGGAGGTATGTGCGAAACTAAAATCAGAGGAGGCTGCTGAACTCATTGAGAAGCATTGTGGTGCACTATTTGGAAATGGCGAGACGCGTACTGATGACAAAAACGAGATGATCCTGACTTCTCTGTCAAGCATGAAGAGGCTGGCTTTGGAGGCTGTCGCTTTTGGTTGCTTCCTGTGGGATGCTGAGCAGTTTGTTAGCCGTATCTATAAGCTGAAGGATACTTACGACTTACCTGAAGCCTGAGAATACTTGGTTAGAAAAATGTTTCCTTGGTCAAGTTTGTACATAGATATAGAGTTGGCTACCTCTAGATCAAGCATGGCATTAGATGAGCAGCTGTACAATGAAATGGCGGCTCGCCCTCAGGTTCGTGCTTGCCGAGTTTGTTCTTCTTCCTAGCTCCTTACCACGCAGGGATGTATATTGGACAAGTGACACTTCGTATATATGTACATAGTTTTGGTGTTGCTTGGTTTCTCTTCAAATGTAAAGTATATCCCCCCCCCCCCAAAAAAAAAAGAAAGAACAAAACTAGAAGGAAAAGGTAATACAGTACAGTAATTTGTTATGACAATTAAGGATAAGGATCGTGATAATTAACAGTGTGACGCAGATAATAAGCTGAGAGTTTCCTCATCTGGCAGATGATCAGTGAAAACAGAGAAGACAGGGACTCTGGGTCTCCAATGTAGTCCTGAGCCTCCTTTCGTGCGGCCATCTTTCCCAAATGCAACCATCGTCTCGTCTGCTTCAATAAGCTCGGTCTTTGTGAAAGCTCGCTCGAGCACCAACCAAGCTTACGAAGGTGGCACCATGCGCCATGACAAGGACATCTCATCAAGGAAAGTTAAACATGAAATCTCATATCTACCTATGGGAACAAGTACCATTTCCAAATCCGGAACGACACCAGCACGGTAGGCTTCTCCGAGTGGTTTCACAAAATTGCAGTCAAATCTAGGAAAGTAGAAGTAACAAGTACATAATTGTTACGGAGATCACCCACGACATTAACATTACTCTCCTCGTCCTCCTCTTCCTCCTCGTCCTCGTTCAAATTGTACAGTGTTCATTGATCAGGCCTCACGATGATCAAAGCGTTAGACAATCAAGAATCATTGTCATTGCGTTTAGAATGAAAAATAGGACAATGCAGCTTGTTATAATTATAGACTTTGATCACACTGACTTGCCGAGATTAGGAAGTATGGAAAAAGTCCACATTTGCATCTGGCAATAAGCAAAATGGTCGCAGGTCAGACTCATAGTTCATTTAGCTTTGGAGTTTGGAGTAGTTAGGAGTGTTACAAAGTAGCATCCTTTCTGATTATTTTCTTAATTTTGATCTTATAAACAATCACATACTCCCTCCATCTTTGTAAGTTCTTTACGTTTCGTTTGAATTTCTCTCACATATTCAATTAAAACGTAAAGAAACAGAAAAAAATATGGAGGGAGTAAAACTGTAGTAGAGTGTTTTTTTTTTTTGGTACATAGTACTGTAGTAAAGTGTAGTATAGTAGTAGGTGTTATCGTTCGTGACTCGTGAGCATTATTGATTTATTACGGCTAATCTTTGATGAGGCACCAAACTTGTCAACTAAATTTGACTTCAATTTGGAGCAGATTGGTTAGTTCTTTTGGGACAAGTGAAACCACAGCCCTCACATTCATGACATCATTCCCAGCTTGCAGGATAAGTTAGCCAACCACCCTACGGTTATTGCTTGCAATTGCAAGTACACGGATGATCAGATTAGTTGAGAGGGCTCATACATATGAATGACAAAGAAAAGTACTCCGTACCATATTACTCTATTATACACATAGGGCGACATAGAGAAGGAAACGAGTAATTACTTCATATGTCAATTGTCTTTTACTTTGTATCTACTATCAGAGTATCAGTCTAACACCCTTCAATCCGGAAAAAAAAAGGGTTACAATAATAGATCAAAGTTGTACTATTACAAGAGGAAAATGGCGTGGATGTCATAGGATGCGAATATGTGGGCAAATTTCCTTAGAATAATGTATAGACTCAAGTGGATTACATTTACAAGTGTGAAGTGTCAAGTTCAACTACCAAATTACAAAACTTCAACGGCAAGACATGTACACATCTTCACAACAGGCGCAATGTTGCTTATGCGTGTTTATTCGTCAATTATGTCCCCATTTGTTGGTCCATTTTTTTTCCCAGTTTCAGGAATATTTTCACTCAACCATATGGATGAATCATATCATATGGATTAAAGTACTCAATGCTTTTTTAACTAAGAACTCTTGAGAAGTAGTTTCCATGCTCGACAGATTTCTACTCATTATTGTGTTTTTTTTCTAATTTAGTGTGAAATCAAATCGAATAGAACTATATATATAACGACAAAACTAAGCTATTTCATGAGTTTTAACACTGTTGCATTTCTTAAACTCGAGACCTCTAGTTAATCTGTTTGAATCATATGCCAACTCAATCAAGTAATCGGACTAAAAAATAATCAATTACCTCAAATTGCTGGTCGTATTTACAGCATTAAACCAATTCAAAAGTACTTATCTCACTTGAATAATTATTCATACAATGTAAAGAAGATTTGTTTAAAACTTATAGTGTCGAAGGGTTAACCTTTTGATTAGTCATTTTTTTAAAGATTTGGTCTATTATGCCAAGTCTAATTAAATTACTCTACTTATGATCAAGACATATTACAAATCAGTCCTTTAAATATAATTTGAGGACAACTACTTCTTATAAATTCAAATTAATTAAACCGTATGATCAGTTGATCACCACCGGATCCAACCTACTATGTCATTTTCAACGTATTAATTTACGTAAAAATACTAATAAAATCACTATATGTAGCTACGTTGCATCAACCTTGACAACTTTCTTTCACAACACACTACATTTTTATTACAAGAAACCAAACAAATTAACATCACATTATTATTGTCATATTCTTCTTCTTCATCATCCTCTCTGAATTATTCATCTGATCTGCCTTCTAAGGAAACTTAACATGGTTGCAGTCCTTTTTAATCTCGTTTTCTCCACGATAAACGCGATTACTTACGTGATTACCAAGGTCCTCTTCAATACAACAGCCTATGTGATCGTTGTCATGTTCCAGGCATTCAAGGTACCAGGGGAGGCTACAAAGGGCCTCCTAGAGCAAGCAGCCGAATTCTTACGTTCGATCATAGAGTACATTTTCGAGCTACTACTCGAGGTTATAACGACCATAATATCGACCATATTCGATAAGATTAAGGACGGGATCGTAGAGTCAATTGTGTCGGGAACATCCGTTGCAGGAGACTTGATAGACCAAACCAAGAGTTCCTTAGAAGGTTTGCTTAGTGATGTTCCTGAGATCATTCAAGGGTTTGCTGAGATGCTTACTACGTTGGTGTCGGACATGTGGAATAATTACTTTGAGGCTATAGAATATGTTAAGGAAAATGCTTGACTTAATTTTATTTCAAATAACAATGTAATTATAAATGTAAATTTTTAATTACATGTTAATAGTTAAGAAATAGCTAACAGTTTTGTATGATTAAATCTATGTGTTCTTTAGCTACTCACCATTAGAACAATTCCTTAGAAACTTCGAGATTTGTATATAAAATTGTAGATTGGTTGACCAACTCTTTTTGTTGCTTCTTCTTTCTAGTCTTCCGGTAGGTTTTAGTAGTCGGAACTCGGAAGTATATACACGATATAGTAGGATAATATATTACCGGTGAGATTATCGGTGAGATGAGAAAAATCGATCAATAATCATAATAATTAAGTTCGAGGGGAAGTTTTGAACTCAATTAATGCATGTAGTGTCTTTATTAATGTTTGAAAGACTATGGTTGCAATTTAAGTTTTTTTTAGAACTCCTTCTCTTGCACTCCTGTCTTTTATTTCATTTCCTCCGAGATAAAATATCAATGGTGAAACAGTGACGGTATAAAGACTATGAGTAAAATGACAATAGTCCCTCCCAAAATTGATATCTTTGGATATATAATAGATTGGGCCGAATTGAAAGCAGCCTGTTAGTTTTGGGAGGCCACATGCACCAGCTTAATTTTTACTTTACGGCCAAATGTGAAGCTTTGTCATATATTAGTGGCCCAAATCAACGTGCTTTCATTTTCGCAAAATGTGATGTAGCCTGCTAAAATATGTTACTCCCTCCATTTTATTCATTTCTTTACGTTGGGCTTGGGTTCCCCTCACAAAACCCGGCCCAACGTAAAGAAATGAATGAAATGGAGGGAGTAACATGATGTACGAGTAAGATAAATTTGTCTGTTTTCATTTGGGATGGAATACTAAACTTTGACTTAAGAAAGGGAGGTAAGGAAGTTGATGTCAAACTCAAATCACAAGTCATCTACCTTCATTATTTTTTCAACATATTGAATTAGTCTATTTGAGATCATATATTGACAATCATTAACATATGATATTAAAGTTTAAAAGCTTTGAATGTTATAATGTATAGATTCAAGTTACCTATGGAGTTATACTCCTTATACTTTTGTTTCGAGTTTAAGATATGATATTATCAGTTAGTGTCAAAGTAACAAAACATTGATAAATTGAAAAGAATAATGTGATCGGAGTGTCTCTGCAACGTGCTTTTTATTAATACTCCTCAGCTAACTTTTTATTAAAAAAAAAAATAAACAATTCACTTAAACGCGTCAGAATCTAAGCTAGAAAAGGGTTAATTTAGTTTACACCAAATGAAAAAAGCAAAAAAAAAAAAAAAAAAAAAAGCTCAAGGTGTTCAATGTTGTAAACTAGGAAATATTAAGTAAAGGGTCAGAAGAGTAGGCTGTGTACAGTATGTGAGTCGTGAACTTGAGGTTATTAAAGCTCCACGAAGTCAGGAACACTCATGTCAAACTTCATTAGCCATCTCCAAGCTTAATTAAGAAGAAGACAATTCCAGTTATAATTTTTACGACGAACATGAAAATTCCAGAATTTTACTTTTTTCTCATAAGAAGTCATAACTCATGAGTCATGACTCTGTATGGCTAAGGGTAAGGGTTTTGTATATATATATGGTGTTCCTTTAATCGGATGAATAATGTTTTTGGTACGCTACTTATTGTTACGCATACGACGATCCGGTCACTTCCCATAACATTTACAACAAACAGATCGATGGCTAACAAAGTAATGCATGCTGTTCAGTATTACAGTCATGTTGGCGGAGCTGCTGCTCTTAACGTCCAATAATTTCCCTTTTTTCTTAGCTTCCTCCTTTCGTTGTTAATAACATGTGTTTTACAACACTGCTTTTTGCATGCTCAATTTTGTTGAACTATAATGTGTTTTTAATACTATGTTAAGATATGAATCGTCATTAACTGAGTCTCGACTAATAATAAGTTTACGTTTTTGATTAAGATGATGTAAAACCCATGATTGGCGTCACATCTATTTACTTAGACTTTGTTCAGATGGTTGCTTTAGTTATTAAAACTTTGTTAACAGTTAAGACGTTCATTACTGTATAAACTGTGCTGAACATGTACATGGATTTGTCTGACTTCAGCATGTTGAGGTTCCAGTTCCTGAGCCAAAGGCTGATCGATGAGGTGCTACTGAAAATGGAGGCCGCGTCTAAAAATCCAATGGATTGTAGGATACAGATGGGAGTAGTTCCCTTTCTCCCTCGCAAATTCCCTGCTAAACCAGGTTTCTCCTCTTAAATTTGTACAAGATCAATAGGATACGGAGTATCATTTATGATATACGTGTATCACTAAATTTTTGGGTGAACCCGTTTGACAAACAATGTGTTTTGGGAAAATCGTCTCCAGTACACTAAAGACTATATTTAGTAGCCGGACATTGTAAGTTCAAATTTGTTACTTAAGATTTTACAAAGGTGACATTCTGTTACCAACGTGCATACCAAAACTGGTCAACAATAGGTCATAAATTTCCATGTTCCCTGCTAAACAAACGTAATTCATAACATTGTGTGAATTAGTGACAGAGGCAAGGTCAAGGATGGTATTGTATTGCAAAGAATTTGGAGCACATACTTGATCTTGTCTTAATAAATGAAATGTAAATTTCTCAAAATTTGTTGTTGTAACTTGTATAGAAACTGATGTAGCTGGGGAGGTGGTTCAAGTTGGGTCTTCAACCAGCAAATTTAAGCCTGGTGACAAAGTGATCGCGTATCTTAGTCACAGCGTAAGTTATCTCATATCACAGTTGCTGTCATGCCTAATTAGTCATGGGCTAAGTGTGTATAATTATCGGAACCACTCTCTCTACAAGCCTAATGGAGTATGCTAATCAGTTGTGAGTAGTAAAGAATTAACCTATCTAAGACTGTCATTCTGCAGGCTTAGAGCAGTACTACTGATATAACCTGCTGATTTGTGATTTGTATGTCCTTAACGAGAGGAAAGACTGTTTCCGAAAGATACAGGAATAGTTCTAGACCACTGACAGAGTTACCACTTCACTTTACAGAATGGAGGGGCGCTAGCAGAGTATATTGTCGCGAAAGAAAAATTAACAGTTGCCAGACCACCAGAAGTATCAGCAGCTGATGGTGCAGACATTCCTCTTGCTGCCCTGACAGCTCACCAAGCCCTCACACAGTCTGCAAATATAAAGCTTGACGGTACAGGTGACCTGAAAAACATACTGATCACAGCGGCATCAGGAGGTGTAGGCCACTACGCAGTCCAGTTAGCAAAGCTTGGAAACACCCATGTTAAAGCTACGTGTGGCACTCGTAACCTAGACATGGTTAGAAGCCTAGGAGCTGATGAAGTCGTAGACTATACAACCCCAAATGGAGCTGCACTGAGGAGTCCTACAGGAAAGAAATATGATTATGTTGTACATTGCGCAACCGGGTTCTCCTGGTCTACCTTTGAGCCTAATTTGAGTGCGTATGGCAAAGTCATAGACTTAACTCCCCGACTGATGTCAATGCTGACATTCGCGGTGAAGAAGCTCACATTTTCGAAGAAGAAGCTAGTGCCTCTACTCGCAGTTCCAAAGGCAGAGAACCTTGGATTTCTGGTGAATTTGGCTAAAGAAGGAAAGCTTAGAACAGTCACTGACTCGAAACATTTGTTGAGTACAGCTGAAGATGCTTGGGCAACGATGATGGGTGGGCATGCTACAGGAAAAGTTATTATAATACAACCTTGATCAGAATTGATCAGAATTGTCATCATGTTCTCACTTAGATTTCTGTCATTTTTTTCCGTTTGATTTGAATTATTCACAACGTAAAGGTTCAATAAAATAAACGAGTAATTTCTTTTAGTTTTTTACGTCCAATCAAAGGTAAAAGTTCATAACTTTTTTTACTGGTTATTTACTAGCCCCGAAAGGCTGAATCGTCCTTGTGAAGTTAGGGGGATTATTTAGGAAATCTTAGTTCACAAGAAGACTCCAATTAGGACAAATCGAACGGGACATGAACCCGGGAGACCCCCGACCTATCAATCTATCATCCACACCAAATCACCAACCCCCGACCTCTTGGTGGGTGGGGGGGGGGAGGGGTGATAGCAGTACTACTAGGCTATCACCAACATCGTTTTACTCAAAGAGTATAGTACACTTTATGTGTTAACGAAAACAAAAATTTAGACTGATAGTTAGGGTCCAAACAATAATTTTATACTTTAACACGACCCCTCACGTGAATGTCATTTGAGCTTGAAACCTGGGCTATATAGCAATCCACACACGGCGCCACCAACTCAAACAAAAGTTTAGACTAATAGTTAAAGTGCAAACAATAACTTTATACTTTAACAACATGATAGATATTTAGCATCAAATGTGGAGAACATGTATAAGACTCATCTATTAAACGTGGATAGTTTTACAACTCTTTAAAAACCCGTATAAGACCACATTTCAATACTCTCCATCAAGCTCGTTCTCACGATTGGTCAAAATCTTAAAAATAAAGAACGAAACCTTTATTTCCACATTCTTTTTAATAAATAGTTGTATTAAATAATATATTAATCACTAAAAATCAATAATAATTCACTAAAAATCAATCAATAATAATAAATTAAAAGTTAGTCAAAATCTCAAATATTTATCTCAAAAAAAAAATCTCAATATTATCGATATACTGAAATATAATGAAACGTGACACTGACAATATACGAGATTAGGGCTATATTTTATTCTTCGACCTGGACTCGTGGCCCGTCAATGATAAAGAACAGACCAGTGAATATAACACTGCCACATACTCATTGATGACTTGTATACTGACCATTGTACCCCTCTAAGTTTTCCACACAACCCTCTGCAACCATAAGGGTAAGCCAGTCATTTCTTCAGCAGATCGCCGAGAAATAGATATGTTCACATTTTTTAAATAAATACTCGGAATTTTTTTGGAAGAGTAATTTTAAGAAAATAATGGCTGCCAAATTAATGCATGCGCTTCAGTATTCTGGCTATGGCGGTGGTTCTGCCGCTCTTAAGGTTATTTTCTACTACGTTTTCTTTCTATTGTTATTATTATGATTATTAAGTTTTTAATTCGTGATTATTTGATTTATTTTCACTTTGTTTTGATGATTTTTTGAGAAACTTTGCCTGTTGTGAATGTTAAAGTATTGAATAATATCGTAATTTTTAATCTATTGACGTATTTGATGGATGGGAAGAAATGGGTTAATGGGTTAACGTGTTTAACGTTTGGTTTGAATTTCTCTCGCATATTTGAATCGGAATTGTTCGGAGTGTTAAACAATTCGAAAGAACGTAGTGAGAATGGTAGAACATAGGGTACGGACATGCGCTTTCCTACATGACCACGTAGGGCAGTCCGGTGCACATTGGCGTCCCCGCAAATCGAAACAAAAAAAAAACAGTTTGGCTCAATTTATTGGATTTAAGGTGTGTTGTGTGTGGCAGTGTGGCTGTGTAGATAGGAAAAATGATTCTTATCAATACAATTGATCGTGTTTCCGAACATGGGTATTATTGTTTGATTGTTTTGGTGATTGAAGCCAAGTTTAGCGTGTAATATTGAATTGAAAGTGTATCACACAAGTAAGTAAAGTAACAAGTTACGTGTGGTAGCGTGTAATCAACCTCGTAACGTAATGGTATCATTCTTTGTCCAAAATATTTTGCAACCGTCCCCTGTCACTCGTAATTTCCCTCCTGTTTTTGTGCCAGATGGGTGGAAAACATGAGTGTTATGTTTAAGAGGTTATTACGTACATGGTCATAGGTGAGTTGGTGAAGGTGTTAACTGAGCTGTCTGAGCATGTGTCCATAATGTTTGATTGGGTGTAGAGGGAAAGCGATTGTCAAAATGAAACGTTAAGCTTCGGTTCATGGTCAATTGCTAATTCGCTAGATTTTGTAATCGTACGTGTTGATGGTGTAAGTTGCACTCATTGATCACCTTCAACTTTCATAAGCAATAGATGATTAAGTCGCTGTTTATACTTAATTTATGATATTGTGCTGCTTTTGAATTTCGTCATGAGGACTGTCTATCTTTGGTGCAGCATGTTGAGGTTCCGATTCCTGAACCTAAGACTGATGAGGTGCTGCTGAAAATGGAGGCTGCAACTTTGAATCCAGTTGATTGGAAGATTCAAAAAGGCATGCTTCGGCCCTTGTTGCCACGCAAATTCCCTTGTATACCAGGTTTGCCCTGCTTTAATCCTTATCTTGTAGTTCTTGCGGTTAAGTGCTTAAGTCAGTACTACTAATACTGGCAAAAGGGTTTAACAGTTGCACTGTTTTGTTGGGATTTCTATCCAATCTCCATATTGTTGTCTAAATTTTGACTTATTCCTCTTTTCTCTGTGTCCCAATTGAAGTATTTTGAAATGAGGAATACTTTCTTAGCTTGGAGAGCATTTGGTTGTATTTTGTTGTGACGTTTATGTTTCTGTGACCATTCATAAATGGTGGAAGTCCAGCACAAGGATGTTTTCATGCAAGATGCTCTAGATATGCACGCGCAGATTAATGATCTGTACAAGCTCAATTCAATGATTACTATCTCTTCTGTATTTGTTCTAAATCATGATTAACCTTAGTCTTTCGTATAGTGGCCATCATTAGGCTTGTCACTCTGAATGCACATCCTTTTCAAAGGGTCATGGACTCATGGCTGCTCCTGCTATTCATAAGAGTTACCTTTATATTTTGCACAAAAATTTTAGGTTACGCCTTTCCGTGCCCTTTCTGAATCGGACGAGTTTAAGTTTGGGCCAGGCTTTTATTTCATGACAATTTGTCTGTTCATCAAACTATTCCTTCTATCTTAAAATAAACTTTTCTGCTGTTTCAGGAACTGATGTGGCAGGGGAAGTGGTGAAGACTGGATCAGCAGTGAAGAGGTTCCAGACTGGTGACAAAGTTGTGGCCATACTTTCCCATACCGTAAGTTTTCCATGTTCCAGTTTCTTAGCCTCCTCTTTTGGTCTCTTACTACCTCTTGCCCTCGACCCCTGAAAAAGTAGGAAATGTATCTTCAAATAAATATAAGTAAAACTTCGGTGGACTTCTTCAGTTGAATGCTGATTGTTGTTCTTGCACGATACTGATTTTGATGAAACAATTATTTCCATTAAAGTTTCATGTCCTAGAATAGGTGAGTGACTAACGTCAGAGGAAAATTTGGAGTGTGACATGGTGCTATGTTGGCTGACAGAATGGAGGTGCATTAGCAGAGTATGCTGTAGCAAAGGAGAACCTGACAGTCGCCAGACCACCAGAAGTATCTGCTGCTGATGGTGCAGCCTTACCTGTTGCTGCTTTGACAGCTCACCAGGCTCTCACCCAGTCTGCAAACATCAAACTTGACGGAACTGGTGACCGGAAGAACATATTGATCACTGCTGCCTCTGGAGGTGTGGGCCACTATGCAGTGCAGCTAGCAAAGCTTGGCAACACACACGTTACAGCAACATGTGGTGCTCGTAATCTGGATTTTGTCAAGAGCTTGGGTGCCGATGAAGTTCTAGACTACAAGACCCCAGATGGAGCCGCCCTAAAGAGCCCTTCAGGAAAGAAATATGACTATGTCATTCACTGTGCAGCTGCCTTCCCCTGGTCCACATTCGAACCAAATTTGAGCGAAATAGGTAAGGTGATCGATCTGACTCCTGGCCCGAGCACAATGTGGACTTATGCTGTGAAGAAACTTACTTTCTCTAAGAAGCAGTTGGTTCCTCTGCTCTTGATACCAAAGACCGATAACTTCGAATATGTTGTGAACTTGGTGAAGGAAGGGAAGCTTAAAACAGTCATAGACTCGAAACATCCCCTGAGTAAAGCTGAAGATGCCTGGGCTGCAATCATGGATGGCCATGCTACCGGGAAAATTATTATTGAACCTTGAGTACAATATGTTGTATAGGCATGAACCATATTATAGACGGGTGATGTAGGCATTTTCTCTCAGATTTATACGGCGATTGTGACTTTGGGAGACAGGTTTTCTTTTTCATTTATTTGGTCACTACTATATTTCGTTGATTTTGTTGGCAACATTGATGGAGTGTGTGTGTAGACTGTGTAGTGTGTACTGTTCTTTTTTGTGCATAGAGCCACCGTTGGCAGTGTTTGGGGAAGACGAGTTTTGAAGGAGCTATGGAATATTTGGTGTAGGCGAGTTTTAAACCATGGTCTAAAGAAAGCCTAGGTGCCATGGGATAGCCTTTTCTTTTCTGGCACACACTTCATGGAAGTTTTTCTTCTGATACGACAGCAGGTTCCGGGAGTTTTAACGGGCATGATTAGGTTTTTTTTTTTAACGGTAAGCGGGGTACAAAGGGAAATAAGGTTAGATGATCCTTCTAGTCAAGGGTATCACCAATCTTATCATGTGTTTGTTACCGATCAAGTAAAAATACCATCTTTTATTAACATCATTTGGTTTGAATTGGTGTCTTTTACTTGGTTACACAATTACACATGCAAGAACCTCATGTTCTAGTGCGTCCGAGTTTATAGTATGCTCTAATTTGGATCTTCTCTTTCAATATTTACATGTGGCTAAAATTGTTCTCACAGAGTGTGGAGCCTCTGTATCCGCCAGACAAGTGAGTGGCCAGATTAGAGTAAGGAGACCAGAGGCGACCGGCCTCTTTCAAGTGAGTGAAGTTAGCTCAGGGGAATGCTCTAAGTAACCCCGCAGTCTTCGGGACATGAGCCTGATGAGTTTTTCCAATTGCTCCACCTCGCTTCTGTCACGCCTCTAAATCAAATTATGAAACGGAACACTATCAGATACCTTTTCTTAAGTTTGTACCTATCACAAGCTCAATTGATCAAACAATATTAATAATCTACAGAAACTTGAATTGGTGCACCTAATAATGTCATGCGACTCATAACCATGGGGTTTTAAGCTAAACCGATTCTATGGATACGGGCATACGGCATATACCCGACCCTTACCATTTGAATATAAGCCATTAAGCCACACGGTGGTTCCTTTGACACAAAATGTCGAGTACCTTGGGTCTGAGGTGTATTTATTTTTTCCCTAGCCTTAAAAAGGTCAATAGAATCTCAACAGTTCAATGTGAAAAATGTAAAGCTTTAAAATTATGTGAGAAAGATTTATCATCTTATGCAAACTCAAATTGTACGCTTTTATCATCTTATGTAAACTCAAATTTGTGTGACAATTAATCTAGTTGATTAATTAGTAGATTTGTGTGAAACAACAAAATTGCTCATAGCCCTCCGACAAAAAAAAATGCACTATCAATTAGCCAGAATAACTACCTAGTTGTGTGGCTTATAGGGTATCGCGCATATGTGCGGGGTTTAACCAAAGCATACCTAGGGGTGGCAAATGGGCCGTAGGTCATACCGGATCGTGGCAAATTTTGTGTAGGATCGGATCGATTTCGAGTTCGGTCACAATCGGGTTTAGTTATTATTGGACAATTGGATATCTGTGGGCGTCGGTTCAATTTTGGGTATTACAAATCAGGTCATTGTCGGGAAACCAAGACGTCGAGACGGGTCATCACCCGGTTGTGTCGGGTCAGGTTTGGTTCATCACAATTTCTCGAGTCAAGTTTTCGGGTCAACATATCGAATCACTCCGATTTACCAACCTTAAGCGCACCCAAAGGTAGCGGCTGTTAATTCCCCGTGTTATTAAAAAAAAAAAAAAACTCTCGTCTCTTGTAGATTGGTGTGCCAAAGAAGATACAAGACCCTCTCTCTCTCGTTGGATCCTTGCTTTCTCTCTCCTCTCTCTTCTCCAACAAGTGTCTTTCTCTTTCTCTCTCCTCACTATTCTTCACCTTCTTCCCCACGAAATCTCTTCCCACATTGTTTCTCTGTTGATTCCCAAATACCCAATTTCTCTTCTTATTTTTTTCCTCTTCAATTCATATTTCCCTGCTTTCAAATTCCTATCTTCTGAACCTTCTTTGGTAAGTTATCTCACTTCTATCCCAAATTTCCCCAGAAATCTTTCATTTATTTGTACTCAAATTGTTATTGTAATTCCTGACATTTTTGTGGTTAGTATTTTGTTGTGGGTGGTAATTGGTAATTTGACCCTTTTTTTATTCATTTTGTATTGATCAAGTTTTCATCTTTGAACCCATTTTTTTTCTGGGTTGTTTGTTTTATTAACAAAAGTTGAGTATTTTAGAATTTTAGAGTAACTGCAATTGTATGTGTTTATTTTGTGATAATTTCTGTTGTTTTGATCCAATTATTTTGGGGCTTTTTTTTATTGTTTTTTTGTGGGTTGTCAATTTGTGCTCATTCTTTATCCCCTTTTCATACCAGAAAAAGTGTATTAAAAATTATAGTAATTTGTGGGGTAGCAATTCAATTCGATTTTCATTAGCATTCAATAGAAAAACATTAAGATTAAATTACTTGCTCATATCTTAATATTAATCCTCTTTAATTGTAGTACAAATTTCTAATCTGACATTTCCCCCCCTAATTTTTAATCAATAATAACATTTTATAATAATACTATTCATATGAATTTCTTTGTTAGGAGAGTATGGAGTTAAGTAATTGGTAGTTGATGATTATGTTAGTTGGTACTAATTATTTTGATCATTATTTATAAAAGCATTGATTTAAAATTATATGTAATAAAGTATGAGAAATGATGATTTGGGTATGTTGTAATTTATGCAGGTGCAAGTATTTGACAGATGGGAAAGATTAGAAGTAAATGGAAAAAGAATTTTGTGTGTTGGGTTGTTTAGTAATTTTTGAAGTAAATAGAAAGTTGTGAGCTTTCAACAAAATTGTTGTGAGCTGCTGGTGGGTTTTTTTAGATGGTACCGGTGGAGTACAGCAGCAGCTTGTAGCAGCGGCTGAGATTAAGCGATGTTGATAGATTTTTTGTTGGATTTTGTAAATCTGTATGATGAAAAGCGTGCCCCCGACTACATTTTTTCTCTTGAGGTACAATCAAATACTAACATACATCAGGAATCCGGTTTGAAAGACGTTGCTCCAGAAATTTATGTTTGGAGGTTATTAGAAGTCCACTGAAAGCACTGTTTTCGGCCTGTCCCAAATTCTTAATAATGGAGAGGTGAGCTTGGTTATAATGTGTTGGATTCGGTAGGATTTCTGTCTTTTATGCTAGTTTGGTTTTGTGGGTCTGTCAATTCGTGTGTGTTGCATCTGTGTGTTAATTCTAGTTGTACTACTATTGGTAATCTGAGGAAATCGAATTTCAAGCCTTAAAGTCATATGTGATACTGAAGAGTGGTAGAAAGTTGGTAATTGAAGTGATTTGATAATCAATACCCACCATGCCGTTTTCCTGCTAACATTAGAGTCAATCATGTTGGAGTTTCACAAGGTTGACCTATAGAATAAGTAGAAAATTATTAGTTATGGTACATTGATATTATAAAGCTGCGGGAAGACTGATTATCAGTATAAAATGCCATTTCTTGTTCTGCAACATGTTTTTGATATTTTTCTGGCTGTTTTTTGTGCAGATATAAACTTTTGAAAGAGCTTGGAGATGGAACTTGTGGAACTGTATATAAGGCTGTGAATAAGGAGAATTATGAAATTGTATGGAATCCATCGAATTTATCTTATATTGCGGGTTTGTGGAAATGGTCCCATGCATCAATATCAGTTAATTGATAATTTGATCATTTATCGCAGGTCGCTGTCAAGAAAATGAAGAGGAAGTTCTTTTACTGGGAGGAGTGTGTAAATTTAAGAGAAGTAAAGGTACCATCATCCTCATGTTTTATGAGAATAACATTGTCTGTGTCTGTGTTGCAGTGTACATTATTGCCACAATTATGCCATGATAAACTGTATACTCTTTTCTTTTTGCAGTCTTTGCGTAGATTAAGTCATCCAAACATCATAAAGCTGAAAGAAGTTGTCAGAGAAAATAATGAGTTGTTCTTCATATTTGAATATATGGTGAGAATCTCAGCTTCAGATCCATCTTTTTGTTTAAGTGATATCGTCATTATTGTGACAATGGCTTCATATACTAAGTCAGGTGTCATCACTTCATAATATTTTCTTCTGTTTGTATCCTATATTCTTACCATTTGATTAATATCTTCATTTTCTGATATTGGCTTGGTATATACTAAAAGCCAAGCCAGCCTCATAATTTTCAGAAAATCTGCTTTTGTTGGTTTCCAATATTCTTCACAACTTGAATAATCATTGATTTAATGTTTTTTAATGAAAAAAGTATGAGACTTTTTCTAAGTGGAGTAGAGCTGAAAGGGTCACAAATTGGTGTTTTAGCTTTTTTCTTTTAGCAACTACTGCAGGATGGTTATGATTTGGCCAACTTTATGGTCTGAGCTGAAGTTAGAAACCATAATTTACTTGTTAGTCTGTTACCACATAATCTAAATATTTCTTAATGAGTTGTTAGTGGAAGATGTTGTTGGTCTGGGAAAGGTAAAATCTGAATATGGATTCACAATATTTTTTATTCTGTTTTATCTCATATTCCCGTCTTCTATTTTCTTTCTTCTTTTTTCTTAAATCAAAGTCTGTCTACTAGGTCAATAGGGTGAGCATATCTAAAAAGACCTTCGATTTCCAACTTTCAATATTCTATTTTATGATTTCTCCTTCTTTGTTGCTGCCTTTCTATACATAAGTTTCTACTCAATGATGAAAACACTATCCTTGTCTATTTTGGGTGTTAATATTATACGAGTTGGTTTCAAGGATATTTATTGAAGATCCAAGTTAATAACTCACACCAAAGCTTTAATTGCATTCATATTAAAAGCTTTAAAAGATCCGAGTTACATAAAACTTGTTTTGTCTCACTTTTTTGTACTGTTGAAGGGTGTTAACGTAACTTTTTGTTCATTGCGATCTTTGGGGTAGAAAAAAAGAACAGAACTATGGAGTTGCTTTTGTCTTTGTTGTCTTTCTTTGTGTCTAAATTAAGATAGAATCCGACCGTGCTTTTGCATTATTTACTTGGCTTCATTTACGGATCCAAGTACATCCAATTCCTCAGCTCGTCATAGGCAGGAACCTTGGTGACTCTTGGTAATGTGTTGTATACTTGTATACATTAGTGGAGATTATAAAAGAAAAAGGGGGGTTGGGGGGAGGGGGGCCAGGCGGGAAAAGCTTATTGTGGTTATGAGATAGTCTGCAGACGCCTTTTTTCGAAGTTCACATATGTGAAATGTCAACCTTTTGGATCCCTGCAGCTTGTTTATTTGAGAGCTTTTAAGTCAACGCTGATTCTGTATTATTCATCCTGATTTGCCCTTCTCTGAATGTCGTGGACAATCCACAGGAGCATAATCTGTACCAGAAAATAAAGGAGCGGGCGCAGCACAGGCCGTTCTCTGAAGAAGAGATAAGAAACCTTTTGGTCCAGGTTCTTCAAGGACTTGCACACATGCATAGATTTGGGTACTTCCATCGAGATCTAAAACCTGGTATGTGTTTGGTCTTGCCTTGTGAACTTTACATGTCAGAACACTTGGTGGACTGAAATTTTTGAATTTTGAAAACCTGTGACTGGAACACTAACCATGTCATCTTTTTCCCTGGTTTTTTTTTTTTAATAGAGAATCTATTGGTGACCAATGACGTGATCAAAATTGCTGATTTTGGACTTGTCAGAGAAGTTGCATCAATGCCTCCGTATACTGATTATGTTTCAACGAGATGGTCAGATTTCTGTTCCCGCCTCCCCCTACTCATGTGATCCTGTTAAACATGTACACTGAGTTGCCAGTTATAAAGTGTGTGCATTTAAGTTGCATGACAACTCTCACGGTTTTGATTATTATTATCTCCTAGGTATCGGGCCCCAGAAGTTTTGTTGCAGTCTTCGTACTATACACCTGCAATTGGTATACCCTGTTCTCTATCATCGGACGCTTTTTACACTTTACCTATTCTACAGGGTTTCTTTTCGTCATGTTCATGGTTTTCTTTATTAGCCAGTAAAGAGGGCATAACTAAACCACTCTGTATACTGACTGGGCTACTTGAGTAGCGGAAATTAACATTTCAGACAATCTACCCTTTGTCTCAGCATTTTGTTGTTAAGTTCGTGTTTTTCCTTGTTAGCTGCTAAACAAGTACTGTTGCAGATATGTGGGCAGTCGGTGCAATACTTGCTGAACTTTTCACCTCGAGTCCAATTTTCCCTGGCGAAAGGTAATATGTGCTTCCAGCTTTATATGGTTATTGTGATTTGTGAATCAGGCTTCATTATAGATTCTTTTGCCGTTTTTCTTATGACGACCCCGCCCACTCTTCCTTGTTTAAAGAAGCTTTTACTTTGCAAAGTAATGTTCTATATGCGGGACACATATCATTGGCTAATTGTTTTTCCCGACATCTCAACGCCCGGTTTTGTTTTGTTCTTTGCAAGTTTTCTGATATAATCTGCCAGAGAACAGAGTAATATGTTTGAACTGTCCCTTGTCCTTTAAGGAAAACACCTCTCTAGCTTGATTATGGACTCACTTGTAGCTATTGCACATGTATTTCAACCTATGATATATACTAGTCAGACCATAGTTTTTGAGTTGGAATTCTTTAATTGTGGACGTCCTTATTTTCCTGGATATTGTCAAGGTCACTGCTTTTCTGATTTCGTACTCTGTTTCTTATCACACATAATAGTTGACAAACATGGATGTTGGTATATGAGAATAGTTGGTTGTGACAGTATGCTGATATGTAAGTTATATCTATGAACAGTGGAACAGATCAGCTATACAAGATCTGCTGTGTTCTTGGTGCCCCAGATTGGGATGCTTTCCCTGAAGCAAAGAACATTACGCAGTTAATCAATCTAAGTTATTCAGAGGTAGCTGTATTTGAAGGCTTAGTGTTTACCAATTATGTGATGCTGCTTTGTCTTACCCCCAATTAATGGATTCTTCCTCGTGTATTGATATTCTTGCATTCATGGTGCAGATTTTGCCTGCCAATCTGTCAGAAATCATCCCAACTGCTAGCTGGGAAGCTATTGATTTGATCTCTGTATGTGCTTTTTTGGGTGGATATCTATGTCATATACGTTCAAGGGTAAAATTGCTTTTAATTTGACCATGTATGTGAATACTTGGGCCTTTGCAGCGACTTTGTTCATGGGATCCACGTAAGAGGCCAACTGCGGAACAGGCTCTACAGCATCCTTTTTTCCATGTATGTAATTTAGTCACTTTGGTGTTTTATTTATCTGATATATAACACATCCTCCTAATATGAGCATGTGGCAGGTAGCTACTAGGGTTGCTCGCCCAATTCATGATCCGTTTCAGAATAAGCAAGACAGCTCAAGTAATGACCTTTCTTTGTTTAATCTATTTGTCGCTTGGGCTTTTCTGACAACACCAATATAACCTTATCTGTTTTTTTAGCAGAAACAAAGCCAAACCTTGAACTGAACCTGTGGGACTTTGACAGCAAGTCAGATGATTGTTTTCTTGGCTTGACTTTGGCGGTGAACCCCAGTGTTTCTCATATAGGTAAAGGTAACAGATCCTACTCCTCAATCCATAGGCTAAATTTTGATGTGTTTCATACTTTCGTTGCAACAAATGACGACTGCAGGGAAGTTTCTATCTTTGTTTTTGCTATCATCTAGACTTTATGGTATGCAGCCAAGAAAATGTTTATTTTACCATTGTCTACTGGTTGGAAGAATTTTGTAGTCACGCTCTGTCATAGTCAATTGAACCTCATGAGTCCTTATAGATTGCCTTTTCTTTAGTTCTAATACTTGGAAAGATATACTTGGAGATTTTTATGGGAATGATTTTGATGATGTTTAGTTCTAAGGGTCATTTGTTGAGTTGCTGTACTGAAGTCTTTAAATTTGGGCCATTTGGCTGTTCTTTTGCTGGTTAATATCCGTTTCCAATGTAGCCAAACTCACTATTCTTTGGTTTCAAAAATATTATGGAATACCATTCACAAAAAAAGAAAATATCATGGAATAACTGTCTGTACTTCTTGTATTGTGAACAAGCATTGGGTCAGTGGGATTCTCGACACAATTTTCATTATGGATATCTGCAAACAACCTCTTTATGTTAATAACATAGGGGGATGGCCGTGTACATCTGGTATCCCCTTACCTTGAGCCTTTGAGGCACTGGGGTAATGTTATTATTTTTTTGCTGGTTCTTGATATACAAATGTTAAGATTATTGGTGTTTCCTTTGTGTGCAGAGATGGGACGTACTGTAACCGGGAATGCAGGGCAGGTGTGCACCATTATGCTAATAATTTTAGCGTTCAAGTTTCAATAATTGTTTTCTGTTAGTGTATTTTTCGCATTATCTCTGCTATTTTAGATTGTTTTTAAAGTTGTTCTCTTAACCTTGCAGGATATATTTTTCTGCTCTAATTTTCAGGATCGCCCCGAGCAATCAGGTATTTTCCACTCTTGTTTTAGGGTGTTACTCACCTTGACATTTCTTTACTGCGTCATTTCTAACATTAAATGCAAGGCAGATTGGGGCTTTGTTGCACTTGATATGTTTAGAATGAGAATATTCAAGAATCAGATAATGTTGCAATTGTAATGTAAACTACTGTGGGGTTTGGTTAATAGGTTTTGACGATTTTTAGGCAAAATTTGACTCGTGCTATCTATATAGTAATGTTTGCCAGCTGATGTAGTATTTCATCATGTAATTGCACTCCATTCATGTTAGCTGACCCTAAATTTTCTTGGGACTAAGATTGTCGGTGGGAAATCTTGAAATGGGTGAGGAAGAGTGAGGAAATTTTTGCCTGTATGGTTCTGATTGCTTTGTTTGTTTGTTTCTAGAGCCGGGACGACAATATACCCTGTTGAAATCTGTTTATATATGTCTCCCAGCATTTTTTATTTTCTTTTGAACACTCAGAGAATTGACGTCACTTTTTTGTTCCAGTTTTCTGGTCACTCTTCTCACCTAGCAGGAATGGAATGAGTCCTGCTGTTGATCCTTCCTTGTCACTGTCATTCAGGTTAGGACTCTCCCCCGCCCCCCCTCCCTCCCGGAGTTTCTAGTATGTTAGGGACATATTTAGCTTTTCATACCCCTTTTAACCCACTGGTACCTCTCTTCAACAGTTCACTTGGTCGCTCTCCAATGGGAGTTCCACATTCAGGAGGATTCGGCTTTACATCTTTGCAGCCGGGTATTTTTGACAGCCAGTTGTTGGCGGGATCCTCCCCTATTCAGCAGAGTCATTACGCTTGACACTTCTTTTGCCCTAGATACAAATATACAATACGAAGGGCCTATAGAGATGTAATTATTTCATTTAACTTTTGTATTCTCTGACAAATAATTGTGGCCAGGATCACAGTGATTACAGCTCCTTGGAGCAATTTGTGAATATATTTAAAGCAGTTTTGTGACGAAAATGCGCTTCTTCAATCATACGAGGATCACTGTCTGTCGGCTATGTTTACCATTCCAACTGCATTAACCTTTTCATGTTCGATGTCAAATACAACAACAACAACAACCAAGCCTTATTCCCAAAATGATTTGGGGTCGGCTAACATGAATCGTCATCCAGTAACCGTCTTGTGTACGCCAAGAAATTTCGAAAACGTTGTAAACATGTTAGAAATATTTAAACAATTTCAAAGGAAATTTAGAAAGTCGTCAAAATAAATAAAAAGGTTTAAAAAAATATTGCAAAAAACAGATGAACTTTGAACACAAGTTAAAAAGTTTTAGAAAAATAGTTGGAAAAACCAAACAAATAAATCAAAAGGGGTCAGAAAAAGTCCTCCACATGGATAGAGTCTCGCCACCCTGCCCTATCCAACACCATACTCTCTTCAAGCCCTAGGGAGCTCATATCACTTCTAATCACCTTCGTCCAAGTCATCTTGGGTCTTCCTCGACCCCTACTAATATTATCACTTCTCCACCCTTCTACTCTTCTAACCGGCGCCTCACTAGGCCTCCTCCTCACGTGGCCATACCACCTCAGTCGGTTCTCCATCATCTTATCCCCTATGGGTGCAACCCCTACTTTCTCCCTAATAACTTCATTTTTCAACCGATCACGGCTTGTATGTCCACACATCCACTGTAACATGCGCATCTCCGCCACACTCATCTTATGAACGTGACACTGCTTCACGGCCCAACATTCCGTGCCATATAACAGTGCCGGCCTAATTGTCGTACGATAAAACTTACCCTTCAACTTATTGGGCAATCCTCGATCACACAGAAATCCTGTGGCATTCTTCCACTTCAACCAACCTGATTTGATCCTATGAGCCACATCTCCATCCAATTCTCCATCCTTTTGAAGAATCGATCCTAAATATCGGAAAAAATCTGATCCCTGAACAATCTTTCCATCCAACATGATCGTCCCCGTCTCCGTTTGCCTAATGCCGCTGAACTTACACTCCAAATACTCGGTCTTGCTCCGACTCAACCGAAACCCTCGAGACTCCAACGTGTCCCTCCATAGCTCCAACCTTCTCTCCAAATCCTCTTTCGTTTCTGAGATCAACACTATATCATCTGCAAACATCATGCACCATGGTATATCATCCTGGATTGACCTCGTCAATTCATCCATGACTATATCAAAGAGAAACGGGCTAAGTGCGGACCCTTGGTGCACTCCAATGGTAATAGGGAACTCTTCTGACTTCCCTACACTAGTCCGCACTCTCGTGCTAGCTCCCTCATACATGTCCTTAATGATGTCAATATATTTTTGCGGAACTCCTTTCTTAGTTAGAGCCCACCAAAGCACTTCCCTTGGTACCTTGTCATACGCCTTCTCCAAATCAATAAATACCATATGTAGGTCCTTCTTCCTATCCCGATAAGTCTCCATTGTCTGTCTTATGAGATGAATTGCCTCCATAGTTGACCTCCCTGGCATAAATCCAAATTGATTCTCTGAAATCTTCACACTTCTTCTTAATCTATGCTCAATCACCCGTTCCCAAAGTTTCATTGTATGACTCATCAACTTGATCCCGCGATAGTTGGCACACTCTTGAACATCCCCTTTGTTCTTATACAAAGGGACCAAAGTGCTCTTCCGTTTCGATTCATGTCCATAAGATGTGGCTTGTTTTACGCTGGCCGCCACAAACCTACCGCAACTCTCCTCCTTTATCCGGGCTTGAGACCGGCAGTGAATGCCAAAAAAACACTCACAGGCGGAGTTGTTCGATGTCAAATGACTATTTTTTTTTCTCTTGCCATGCTGGTTACTTGTTAGTAAGCATTGCAAGATTTTGAACAGTGAAACGGCATGGATATGCCTAATACAGATACGAGACTATTGACACTCCTTCGGAACTTTTTTTTTTTTTTTTTCTGAGTCAAGTCATACATACAAAACACATTTACATGATTACCCTAGCGTCGAAAAAACATATAGAGAGACTGCACACAAAAGATTGAATAATGAACACGTGAATTCCACTAACGGCTGCTTAATACAAGAACTGCAGTCAGCTTCTTAGCCATAATGCTAGTACCAAACATTCTACGAAGGAGCTCCTCGATAAATAGAATCGAATGGATTTGTCAAGAACGGAAAATTGAATAAGGTGGACTTGGAGCCTTGGAAGGAGCATTGCCCTGCACAGTAAGAAATGTGGAAATCATTGTGCAGAACTCAGTTTGTAAGGTCACTAATGTGCATAATGGCGTCCCTCTCAAGTGGTCTTTTTATCTTTTAACAATGAATTTGAGAGATTGTTTTATTGGGAGAGAGAATTAAGAGATTTTTTCTGCATATAAAAATATCGAACTTGCTTTCAAATTTCAATGAAGAGAACGTAAAATTGATTGAATTGTGTTCCTCAAAAAAACAAAAATGTGTACGGCCTAGTATCTTCATTGAATTCTAATAGCAACAATACTCAATTGTGCTATTTCGTCAATTTTGCCTACGAGAAGACAAGAGAGATAACTACTATGACCCTATTTGATATGATTGCAATCTTCATATTTGATTTGATATGATTTGAATATATTGAATTTGATAATCCAAATTGATGAAAATTAACTGGATACAGACGAACTAATAACAACAAAAAGACTAGATTCATTGATTGATACACTATCTGCACAATATGTATCTCATTTGATTTGATTGAAATGAAAGTTGAATCAAACATACATGTACTAATACTAAGTATAGGCCCAACCTCATTTCTGCCAAAATCATATTATACGTGCGTAATCTGTCCATTTAATACCAATCTGGCAAAAACTTATTAGATCTTTCCATACTAAATTGGTCATTAAGCCCATTTCCGGCAAGATTGTAGTGTACGTACGTGCGTAAACGCAGGCATGAATAATTAAACTTTGCTCACCCCACGACACACACAAACACTGAGGACACTCTTCCCCACCACCTAAACACCTCCTCCCCCACCGTCTCCGCCACCACTACTTCACCCTTCACGCTCACGCAACCTCTCACCGCTTACCTTCATATCTCGATCGCCGCCGCGCTCTCCGCCACTTTGCTGGTGTTCCGACGTCGTATCCGGACAAACATTCAATCGAATTAAACGCCTCGATTCGATTCAATCCGACCCGACCCGTCCCGACCACACGTTTTAGGTATCTAATTCTTCTTTCTCTCCCCCCTTTATTCCCTCAAAAAAAGACAAACTTTTCGTTTAAAAAATTGCCGTGATAATCTTATGAAGCAGTAGGAATAATCCCTAATTATTGATTATAATTATTATTGTTATTACCAGTAATTAAAATTTAATTAATTTAATAGGGAGGAGACTTGTATGATTGATGTTTTTTTTAACTTGGATATATTGTGCTTTACAGGGTGTTTAAATTTGGATTAAAGTTGTTGGATATATTGAGATTATTAAGGGTTTGTTCGCAATTTGTTTTCATTTGCGAGGCGAATTTTAGCAAAAGTAGCGTAAGAAAGAAGGGAAGTGATTATGGGGTATATTGGAGCTCATGGTGTTCAAGCTTTGCATAAGCATAAGTATAGTGGTGTGGATCACTCCTATGTTGCCAAATATATCTTGCAACCTTTTTGGACTCGATTCGTTACCTTCTTCCCCCTATGGATGCCGTGAGTATTCTCGCCTTTTTTACGGTTTTTATTTGTGTATGTTTGTGTATTGAATTGTTTACTACGGAGTATTATGTTAGGCTGCTCAGTTGTGTTTGAATTGATTTTATTGATTGATGAGTCGAGTGAATTTTGCATTTGCTTTCGACAATTGCTTGATTTGTCGTAGTGTTTAAGTTGGTTGATGTTCAAAAGATGAGGTCGAGAGTTACGAAGAAAGTATGTGGTTTATTATGAAAATATGTAATGTGGAAAGTTTTCTACGGTGACAATTAATTGAAGTTGGTCGAAATGGTGAATTGTCTTTGCCAAAGTTTTCACAGTTCATGTATGTTTATTGATTGTGGGAGTTCGGTCTTGTTGGTGTTACTGAATTTTGGGGATTTTGTGTTTGTTGGTTGTGCTGATTGTGTCTGGGCTTGCGTAAAAAGCCCGTCTGCATTTGTGTTTTTTTTGTCTCTAATGCATAACTTGTTTGGTGGTTGTTTGCTCCTGGGTGCATATGCGACGGTTCTGGATCCCTTTTCAGTCCGAATGTGGTAATTCTCATATGTTAATTCTACTTTCTTTGTTGCGTTTGTCCAAGTGATACCACCCCTGTGTTTTTCTCAGATGTCTTGTTAATTCTCTTTGTTTATATGAATTGATGCAGATAACCCTTACAGGATTCATGTTCTTATTAGCATCAGCATTGCTTGGCTATGTAAGTGAGGAAATTTCCATTTCGATACTGTTTTCTCATTATAGTTGTAGTGGTTTATAATATCTAAATTTTTGGTAGTCATCTCTACGAGTATGATTTGCAAGCTTGTGTGTAGAATGTGTTTGATATTTGATGTCTCCGGATATATACACGTGGAATTAGTTGTAGAATTGTGTTTGTATGTCAAGCCTAACAAACTGTCTTTTTTTTTTTTTTATATATTTATTATTATGGAGAATTTGGGTTTAAAGCTCTTTTAGTGAAGTGTTACATTCGGGATTCTGGAGTTATTTTGTTGGAAAGCTTAGTGTAGGACTTCTCATGGTAATGAGTATGTATCCCCATACATTTATTTGAGCAGTTATGGAACATTATTTGAAAAGCTTTGTATATGAAGTGCATCGGGTTCAAATCCTGGGAGCAGCCTCTTGTCCAAAAATAACAAGGGAAGGCTTGCCCCCTTTAAACCCTTGTGGTGGGACCCTTCCTGGGACACCCACCCTGCAGGGACGCTAATGTGCACTGGTTGCCCTTTTTCTATGGAACATGATTTGAAAAGTGTTGTATATGAAGTGGTTTGATGGAACCTCCTATGTTTGTACTCGGTTATGGTAAAGCCTGGTACAATGAGCTTATGAACCTGAGAGCCTGGAAAATCGAGCATATACTAATCTGAGAACATTGTGTATACCTGTTTAACGTTTAGGATGGTAGCTAGGCTGATAGAAGCCAAGTGCCCTAGTTATAACTTATGGGCTATAGTTACTGTCCCTACGCATTTTTATTGAAGTATGGACATGAACTGTTGCCTATGTAAGCAAAAATCTAAAATCTTAAATTGGGATGCTTCAAAAGGTAAAGCATTTATGTTTGAACACGTGTCTCTTCAATGTATAGCTGAGCTACAACCAGTCAATATTGACTTAAGAGAGCTTTGTATATTGTACGCTCATGGCATGGGCCCAAAATGAATTTTTAATTTAGAGCAACTTGCATGTAATTATATGCGGATACTGATCTGTAAATTTATTTGCAGGTGTATTCGCCTCAACTGGATTCACCTCCACCTAGATGGGTTCATTTCATGCATGGGCTACTGTTGTTTTTGTACCAGGTTTGTTTCTCTTATTGCCAGAGATTTCCTATTATGTTTGTTGAGCTGTGTTTGCACAAACTTAGTTACGTAAAAAACTTTAAGTGCCTGGGTTGGTTTATGTGAAACCAGAGAAACTTCTATTGTATATTGTACATCAATAAATTTCACACTATTGTGCTCATAAAAAATTGAATTGTATGTCCCTTGGATTCGCCAAAGAACCAATGGGTGCGAGTACATTCATCTTGTTAAAGATATCTTTAGGGTGGTGTGGAGAGGCATGATCCATGTGGAGGATGTAGTTTAGCTTTCTTTGGTCTCTTTGTTTATTTTGCAAATGGATTTTTAGTGACTTTTATTTTTACGTCCCTATTCTAAAATATGTTCTCTTAACTTTTGTAAAAGTTCACACTTCTTCTTCTCGCTCGTGTATTTCTTTTGCCTTTTTTTTTTTTATTAATTTAAAACTTTTGGCAAATGGTTTTCGTTACTTTTTAAATTTGTTAGCTACTTATCTTTAACTTTTTATTCTATTTATGTGACGATCTCAGAGGACGATTCATGTTAGCCACCCCAAATCATGACCTTAAATCATTTTGGGAGTAACGCTTGGTTGTAAATCATCACCAAATAGTTTTGTCATGAAATTGGAATATAGTGTCTAATTCGTGCTCTAGGCTAATTTCGCCTATGGAACACGATGTCAGATCTTGGAAACAAGTCTGCTGGTGATGAGTGATGAGTCTGATGACACAGCATGCCCTTGGTAACTTCTGATTGTTTGGTGATGAGGCTCACAGTAATCCTTGGGTCTGAGTTCGGATTGTTTACTGTCGAGGCCCACTTCGAAGGGCTGAGAGATAAAAAAGACTAAAAGTTTAGGGATTGTGTTTGATAGGAGGGGGAAGTCGGTTAAAGAAAGTGAACGAGTTTAGTAGATTAGTGTTCAGCTATTTCCTTATTGGTTTATTGTCTCGAGCAGAAATTAGGATGCTGTTTTTCTGATTTTGGTAAGATAGCTGCTGAACCTTTCTTGTCAGATATTAGGCATTTGATTATGAAATATGAATATCGATTTGATTATGAACCTTGAAGGTGCTTGTCTGCTTGAATCATGAAACTGATACAAATGGTGAATGCCTGGGTTCAGTTGTTCCTTGCATGGTCATCCACTCATTTACATAATTTTTGAGCTTCTCTGACCTGTATTCTCTTTTTATATTTTAGACTTTCGATGCGGTAGATGGAAAGCAGGCAAGACGCACAAACTCCTCAAGTCCTTTGGGCGAGCTTTTTGACCATGGTAATTTCCTGGCTCTTTCTTATTTCTAGGCTGATTGATATTAGTTGAAGGAACGAGCTTGTTTGCTTCTTGCCTTAACAGCATGTCATTAAACATAATGAAAAAAAACTTTGTTATACTTAGATTTATGTTCTTGACGTGTTATTGTTTTTTATGTTACAGGATGTGATGCTCTTGCCTGTGCGGTTAGTGTGTTCATTTTTGTACTCTTACATGTATTGAAGCTAATGTCTGTTAAAGTGTAAATGATCTTTTAAAGTCTTCAGCTTGAAGCTTTGGCGTTTGGGAGTACTGCGATGTGTGGACGGGCAACTTTCTGGTTTTGGGTGATCTCAGCAGTTCCATTTTATGGTGCTACATGGGAACAGTATGTGACTAGATGTTTATATCCTCTGAATTGTCTCAGCTATATTTTCATGGCACCATGACATGTCATCTGTTATTCATGTAATTTTATATTGATTTCAATGCGGATGCGGTATTAGCGGTTGTTTTGTTTAGCTCAAGTAAAGGTAAAAGTAGGAACTGATGTTGGTACTTGCTATCTGTTCCGTGCTTGAATGCTGTTCATATGGGCCAAATACGGAGGTCTTGATCTTCCACTATTTTCTATTTTATGATAGAGGTTCTTGTTGCAATACGTTCTGTGTATTTGTGTACTATTTCTTTCATCACGAAATTTTAATGGTTTTGTGCTGTCTTCTTACAATTCTTAACTTCAGTTGCGTTATTGGAGGATAAGCCTCCGTGTAGGAGCAAAGGTAGGAAATGGTTAAAAATGAACACTGTGTGTTTTGGAAAGTGATATTTAGCGACACTTTCATAAGAACCAAGTCATGTCATCTAAGCAGAGGTAGAAAGCATGCTTGGAAGTCCTTTTCTCTTTATGCTCTAGATTCTAGAACATTGAGCAGGTGTCAGAGGCCAACCTTTCTATGTAAATGTGATGTTATATAAACTTGTTTTAGGTATCCTGCTTCAATTTTTAGATTTTACCTCCTGCGAATATATCATGACCTGAAAAAAAATTATGATTCTGTGTTCTTCTGGGTAGTTCTTTATTATGTTTCTTTGTTGTTTGTATCTACAGTCTAATTAGCTTGTCCGCCTGATCGCGCCCCCCCCCCCGGTATCTTATTGCCGTCTGGTGGTTGACTTTATCTTTTTTTGCTGCCATCCAGCTTCTTCACCAACACGCTAGTTCTTCCTGTCGTCAATGGACCCACTGAGGGTCTGATGCTGATCTACTTGTCTCACTTCTTCACGGCCTTTGTAGGTATGCCAGTAATATGAAATTTGTGGACCTAACTTCAGTTGGTAATGGGAAGGCTGAATGCTTTCTTAAGAGAAGAAGCTACATGCTGAAACTTCTTCGTCTTTTCTCACAATGCTTGTCAGTTGATCCTCTTATTACTACCACTCGTTTCAGGTGCTCAGTGGTGGGCTCAGCAGTTTGGTGCATCACTTCCGTTTTTGAATTGGATTCCATATTTGAGTGGTGAGTAGAGGTCGTTTCTGTTTGTTAATTGCGATGTTATCATGATTATTTTCTGTGTATCAGTATGTAACTATGTGTCGCAGAAAGCACAGTTGTTTAGATCACTTTGCTGGTTTAGCTTATGAACCTGGTACTTTTGTTTCATGTCTTGGTGTTGGACTGTTGGGTAGTTATATTTGCCATTTGTCTTATTAATAATTGTTTTTGGCTATCTTTTATTTTTGTTTGGAATAAAAAGGCAAGATAGTCTTTTTACATTTACCTGATTTCATATACATCTTGGATTACTCTTCTATGACATACAATCGAGAAGGTTTCTGTTCGACACTGCAAGTCCTGTGTCATTTGTGTGTGATAGGACGTTAGAGTTTCCGGAGCTAGTCTGAAAATAATAAAAAGGGTGCAATTGCTGAATTGATAATGTTAAACTCTGGTAAGCTTTATTTGCTTAAATTTGTGAACTATAAATGACCGGACTAGATGTGTCAGAATAAACAGAGGAAAACCTACTTTCTCTTTTCTTATGCACCCTTCGATCTTGATGTGTACTATATTAATAGCTGACCACCATACCCCTCGTTAGTCATTGTTGACGTGTTGCAAGTTCTTACTTGACTTGTTGATTTACTACCTTGTCGAAATTCACAATATTTGTTTGATGGGAAAACTGAAACTGTCTAGATACATAACCAGATTTATTTAGATAGACACTCTTGTGTTCTCCAAAAATAATGGCTTGCACGAGAATGATAAGCTTGAACTCAGATTATTTTGTAGAGCAAAATCCAAGTGTAGAAATTTTCGTACTTCAAGCTCAATACATTAATAAGATGAATTGAAGGATGAATTGAAGTTTGTGTTCGCCTTAGTGGGTCTTTTGGTAGACCCTTGTGTCCTGATTTATGTAGTTCTTCTAGTCAACTTCAATTTTTTGTTGTTATCTTATGATTCTCTCTTTCACGCAGGCATTTGGCTGTCAGCTTATACATTAGTATTGTTCATTTATCTCTTATACTCTCACTTCTTTTTGAACATGCTTATGCTCAACTTAATACTTTGTTGCTCTTTGGTTCAGGAGTCCCGACATATCAAGCTATGCTGTATTTGATGATTGTTTTTGCTGTGATACCCACCCTTACATTTAAGTGAGCTTCTGCTTTTCCTTTTTTGACTTGTATAGTAGAATTTTGTAACACATTGCTCCTTGTGTTATACATTTTTTATAGTTTGGACTTAGAATTGACGTTATGGTTACTCTGAATATGCTATGAATCCTATGATGGTTCAAGATCAGATGTTGCGGTAAATGTGACTTAACCATCATTTATGTATGGACATATTAGTATCATCAATCTCTCCCTTGCATAATCTCTGCTTGAATTAAGCTGTTGTATAAGCGTGTTTGAAGAATGAATAGATACAACTGATTCATTGATGTATCTTTGTAGTTGTTATTGTAAGGTATTGCTGTAGTTGATGTTTGTGGTAATTATTTTATTAAACTCTGGGTGACATTTAGTCTCGTTATAAATGTGTGGCTTTTTAATCTTGTGCTTCCACTGCAGCGTGCAGAGTGTTTACAGAGTAGTTAAGTCAAGAAACGGAAGTATGATGCTAGCATTAGCTATGGTAACTAGGTTTGCTTTTCATGCATGTCTTTAACTTCTTTGTTAAGTAGTTCAGCAATTGATATTTTGCGATTTATGATGCAGCTTTATCCTTTCGTTGTGCTCTTGCTTGGAGTTCTTGCTTGGTATAGTTCTCTACTTTATAAGTTGATCGAGCTTTTACACTTACTATATACCTGGTCTATGCGTACTAATATTGGTTGCGATATAGGGATTATTTGTCTCCAATGGATTTAATTGGCAACTATCCGCATCTAGTCGTTATGGGAACTGGACTTGCTTTTGGTTTTCTTGTGGTAAGTTAATGTTTTTTTTTTTTTTTGACCTTTCTTTGTACTTCTCTCTAAAATTTGTATAGTGCTTGCTTATTAAACCACCTTGTGCATCTTTCTCTTGGGAACTTGTATATTATTCCAGTTGACACTTATTAACTATACTGCACATGCTTTCAGGGTAGAATGGTTTTGGCTCACTTGTGTGATGAGACAAAGGGTCTCAAAACTAACATGTGTATGGTATGATTTCTGTCGGACAATTTAAATCATGTTCTTATCTTTCAAATATTAATCTTATTATTTGTGCCTCTGCTTTCCGGCTTTGTTCATCGTTTCTCTGTCATGTCTTGTCTTCCTACTGTTAAGAGCCACGATAAGTTCTCCTTGGGCAGGGTCTAGGGCAATTCCAAAATGTGTAGCTTAGCCCGTTGGCATTGTTAGTAGAGTTTTTACTTGTTAGATGAAGGTCCAAAGCCCGTGCTTGTTTTATTCTTACCCTTTCTTTGTCTTAGAGATTGATTGTAGCATGTATGGTGATTAGATGTAATCCTCTTAGTTTAAGGACGCACGAGGCGCACCAAGGCTATGGGGCGCCGTTGCTATGAGGTGTGAGGCGAAGGCACACGCCTCGTGCACACGAAGCGCACTCATTAGCGAGCAAACTTTTATTTTCACAAAACATATGTTTACCCCTTTTTGGTGTTTAAAGAGGGCCAATGTGTAAAGAAGTATAAACTAGGGATTAAGGGGGAAAGGGGAGGGTAGAAGTAAAGATATAAGAGAAAGAAATTGGAAATTGCATAGTTGTGCGCCTCGGGTGTGCGTTAGTGTGCCTTTTTGGCTCCGCCTTGGTGCGCCTCATGCGCAGTGGTTACCTCAAGCTTCTGAGGCAATGCCAGCTGTGCCTCATGGTCTCCTTTTAGTAGGCGTGCCTCAGGCGCGTCTTTTTAAACTAAGGTAATCCTTATTAAAATATAATGAGATTGCCATTCAATCAATCAATTACTATTGTTCAACTTAAAGCTGTAAACATCTATACTCTACTTGGTGTAATCGGCTAATCTCTCCTTTTTGAGATACCTCTCCATCCTTCTCATTTTCTTTTAATTTGTAGTGAATTTTATTTTATTGCATCGTAATGATGATCCCTCCTACCAAACATGCACCGCTTCTACCAAACATGCGTTTAACGTATAATTCCTCTACCATCTATAAGCTTCCTACCTTCTTTTATGGAGTGCCCATCTTTATGGTTCTTTTTCGGAATTCTTTCTTACGAGTATTTCTAAAACTTAGATGAAATTGTTTCTACTTTAATGCTATGATGATTGACTATACAAGTGGACAACACCTCTCCATTCTAACTTCACAACAAGTGGGCGTTAGAAAACATTCCTTATCTCACATTCTTAATGACTATTTGGCCCAATGAAGTTTAAACATAGACGGAGGAAGTAGTCATTTGTTGAAACTCAAAAGATTTCATCTCTATTAAGTTGTTTGTACTTTCTTTCTCTTTTGATACATGGGTTTCAGAAGATATTGTAGCTGGAAGTTGACTTGACGGAAATTAAAACCTCTTGATAGTCTCGAACTTCCAATAGTAGCATAGACCCATAGCTCCCATGTATCATCTTTTCAAGCTCCCTGTAGGTAGGTAAACATCTAAAGGAGGTCATGAGACAATTGCTGGGTTGCCACTGGGTAAGGGTAGTGCAGGAGAGATGACTCATTATGTGGGTGTTAGCTCGCATAGCAAGGAAGAAAGGGGTTTGAGTTTTGATCGTTTGGTCCAGGATACCGATTCTGATTTATGCACTTGAGCTGGGATACTGATTCCGGTTTATGCACTTGAGCTCAGCCCCAGTTTTCATCCAACCATAATAATCACATATAATAGCAAAGCTCTCAAATAATAAATTTCTGGAGAAAAGCCCTTAATTGGCCACCGAATTCATGAGATTTAACATTAGTTTCAATGTTGTAGATATGAAGAAATTGAAGTTCATATTAATCTCAGATTTTGGTTTAGAGAATGGAGGAATGAAATTTTCCTTTCTAGTGAAGCCAAAGACACTATTCTTTGGCTTCGGAATGTGATGAAATAAAGGAAAATGGCTCACAACATTGTATGTGCTTCTTGTATCGTGAAGTAGTAGTCGGTTGGTGCAATTCTTGACGCAATTTTCATTATGAGTCATCCGTTATCAGTCTCTCTATGTTTCAAACGTAGGGATAAGGCTTGCGTACCATGGGAAATACTTACGTACACTGAATTTAATCTATAAATCTTAGCACCTTCCTTTATATATTTACCTTAGTTTAAATTCTTCCAAAAGTAATCCCAGGCTTCTTTTCTTTAGAGTAAATCTGATGGACATTGTGGAGGGAAAAGCTTGTAATATCGGGCTATTCTATTGCACGCACTTGCCTGGTCTCCATCTTAGAAACTGTGAATTTGTGTGACCCGAGTCATGCGGGGTTGAAAAGCCAATTGCATGAGGAGTTTAGTTTTAGATCATTCTCCTTAATACTCAACTAATATGGTGGCCTCCCCCTATGAAATTTGTGATGACTGTTATTGGAAGTTCATGACTATCTCAAGGTGTGACCTTTTTGCTGGACCATGGTTCCCCGAGGGATAAATTATCACATTGGCATAGACCTGATACTGCTTGATGTCCGAAAATTTGCTTCATGTGCGTGAAAGATTATATATGAAAAGTTCATTTCTTCCTTTATTGTGAGTTTCCTTATGCACTGTTGCATCAGTTCACTCCAACAAGTAAGAGCATAGAGTGTCCTAGCTTAATTCAATGTTTGAAACTTAGGGGATTTGAGGTTATGAGAATTTAGTCGTGGATCTCTTCTACCCTAAGCTTACTTCACCAGCCTGGGAAGTGGGGGGTAGAAAGGTTTAGCGGTTGGGTTAAATTAAGTGTTACTCCCTCCATTCATATCCAAATGCCCCATTGATTTTTCAGTTTTTGACTTGACATATTGTGAGCCACATATCAACCAAATGAATGATTCATTTGCTTTAAAAATAAGGGGGATTGGGATAGGGCATTGCAGAATAGAGAATGTGCTAATTTTTACATTAAGTGAGCCTTTGATTTGATCTAGAGGTGCGTCCAAATATGGTCCGTCAGAAACTGCAAAAAAAATGGGCCATTTGGATATGAATGGAGGGAGTATTTGATTGGAGATTTAGAGAAAGTGTATGATTTTGTTAATTACCCTTCATCTAGGTGCTTAAAGGCCGTTGCTAAATTATCTCATATTGTGAATCTGCCTGCATCTATATGTTGTGTTAAAATAAATGCATCAGTAGAAGCACTTGATCTTCAGAAGTCTTTTGTTGGCCTCTTTTGGACTGAATTCTGTCCTGCCTTCTTCATCTAGGTGCTTAAAGGCCGTTGCTAAATTATCTCATATTGTGAATCTGCCTGCATCTATATGTTGTGTTAAAATAAATGCATCAGTAGAAGCACTTGATCTTCAGAAGTCTTTTGTTGGCCTCTTTTGGACTGAATTCTGTCCTGCCTTTTTGAATTAACCAACCTTACTTTTGTGTTACAGACTCTAGTGTGTCTGCCTTTTGCTATTGCAAACGCTTTGACTGCCAGGCTGAATGACGGGTAAGTTATCGACCTGTTAAAATTTGGCCTTCAACTGTATAGCAATAGAGTGGTATGTCTATCAGTTGGTTGATTTTCCAGTTATCTTTTGTGTCTGCAGAGTTCCTCTAGTCGATGAGGTGCTGGTACTTTTTGCTTTCTGTGCAGTTACAGGTATGAGAGGATGACCAGTCCTGACTTTTTCATTTCGTTTACTTTTTTTACTATTATGAAGTCGATTGTTTAGGTTTTTTTTATAAGTTTTACATGTCCACTGCTTATAGTGTTTCCACGGCTATGCAAGCAGAATGCATACCATTCTTTCTATCTATCTAAATGTTCTGCTGTTGAGTATCGTTGCCTGAAATCACCATGCTTGATTTTCCTGATCGTCGAACAAATAATCACTCTAAACTAGAAGTATTACTGTTTGTCTGTTTCAACATGTAGTGTACTTTCTTTTCTCTCATTATAAATAAAGAGTGAACAAATGACACTTACAACAAAACAATTAAGTATAAAACTAGGGAAGAGCTGCGAAGTTCGAAGTGACATTTTCTGTCATAACTTTGAGCTTAACTCAAACGAAGCAATATGCAAATGGTTCCTGGAGGATACACGAAAAGTGGGAAGAGCCATTATGATTTATTTATTTATTTTGACGATTTGAATCCTTTTTATGTATCACAATTTTCTGGTGTTGACTATGATTCACTCGAATAGTTGTAATTCTTGCTAGATTATGAATTTTGTTTCCATTTTCATATTGATATGGAATTTTAGCTGATACCTTGTGAGGTCTCTTGTTTTCGACCCAGCTGGTTTCTACTTGCACTTTGCAACATCCGTCATTCACGAAATCACAACTGCATTGGGGATCTGCTGTTTCAGGTGACATTTACTGTTTTGGCTGGCTTGACCAATTTGTTTTCCGATCCACTCACGTGTCTGATATTTTGTGGTTCAGACCACATTATTATAATGATGACTTTGATATAGCTCTCATGTGGTGGATTGCTTTTCATTTCTACTCGTCAGTGAAAATCATGCTGTCACCCTAGCTATGTTGTCATGGTCACAGACTCACAGCAAGTTGAGTTTGGAAGTTACGAGAGTAATTATAGGTTTACTGGGACAATTTATTACGGGGGCGGGGTGCAGCCTGTGATTAAAGGTGGATTGGCAGCACTAAAACTGTTCAGCCGTGACTATCGGTGGCAGATTGGACTTGTTGATTACAGGTTACTAAGAGGATAAGAGAGGTGGGGGACTGTGGGGGTACCATTGAATCATTGATGTTTGTGGAAATAGTGTCGCGGTAGCAATAGAAATGCTACTGGAATCAGATATTTTTTAAGAGGGCACTCTTTATCTTTTCTGAATTTACGTTGATTTGGTTCTTAGGGGGTCTAGTTAGAAAAACAATACTCGTAGACATTCCTAGGAGTAATATGCTCCCATGATATGAATCTTTTGTTTGATCTAGCCTTATTTATTTATTTTTCATGTTTCTCAGGATTACGAGGAAAGAAGCATGAGACAGACTGAAATGCTTGGTGCGTTTCCCTCTTTGTCCTTTTAATATGATCGATTGTCATTGTCATGTTTCATCTTTATCCATCTTATCCTTCTCTGCTTCTGCAGGTTGAGCTGTGGTGGTTTTGCTTGATTGAGAGTGAATTATCTTCATGTGGACGGAATACCTAAATCTGTAATGCGAATGGATTTGTAGATGATTGCGATGAATCGTCCTGTTCTTTTACTTAATTGAAGGGCCAGGCCAGGTTATAATTTTTTCTTTTAGAAATGTGGTGGAACCATACAAGGCATCATCTGGCCAAGATTCGGAATTTTACTTTTTAGTGTCATGTGGCTTAAGCAAGCTAATGAACGAAAGTTTCGGTTTCTCCTGTTTATGCATCATGAAGATGTAGAATTTTAATGGTACGCACTTATCAGAGAACTCTTCTTGGAAGTAAAACTGTAGTGATACCGAGATATTGTAAGACCTTTTTCTGATATAGATGAAGTATCATGTCATTCTATTATTTTTACAAATTATTACATTTTGCTTTAGACTATCTCAAGAAGAGAAAGTATCCTGTATACACAGACACCGGAACACAGTACTATGCCAAAAAGTACTGAACTTATCTTGAGTCGATCGATTCGTTCATGAGTAATGACTATATGTTGATCAGTTTGTTCGTGACTTTTGGTACACTCCGATCAATCTCCTCATATTTCCTAATCACTTCGTGAGCAAATTTGGGGAGATGAACTGATTTATGTTGTGTAGGTGATATCGAAATATTATTCGAATTTGGGTTATGGGTTTATAGTCAATTTCTGTCATGCCAAGCTGGTTTTGTGCTTCTGCAGTTTTCTCTATATTGCATAAAGTTCGAACTAATCGATTTGAGACTAAAAACCCAAACTAATGGTTAATATCATATAGCGCTTTGGTTTTATGCAAATCTCACGTACTACTCGAGTTTGACATCAGCAAACCATCAAATATTCAAACCTCTGACCGGAGTCTTTGTCATCTCTTTGTATTGTCCATCTAACAAAAAACCAAGAATCCTGAACTACTGTACGAGAAGTGACCAAAGGCAATTCATTCAGATTAAAACACGGAAAACAAAATCGATGCTGAAATGTTAACAATTGCATGGCTTGTTAGTGTTAATTCAATATAGACTACTATAACGGTTCAAAAAAAAATTCTATCAATCTGCCACAGCATTCTTAGTGTTGGACTAAGATGTTATGCAACCGTGTTTCTCCTAAGCAAGTTTTTCTATAAATAGTTTTACACAAAGTAGCAAAAGCTTAAGACAAACTGAGATTGAAGTTCCACGATAGAGTTCAGACCTTGAAGCTTCTATGTCGCATGTCAACTTGTGGTTGAATGGGACAGGAAATGGCAGATGATCCGAATTGGTATACGTGACATTGGACCATCGGACATGGGTGCAACAATTGTACACTTCAACTTAGGCTAAAATAATGAATTTCCAGCAAACATAGCCGTGTCCCACCCAGGAAGAGAAGACATAGTATTTTCTAGAAGATACATACTTTAGATAACATAGATGAGTAAGCATAAAGAAATACTAATATAGAATAATAATACTCCGTAGAAGCACGGGCCTTATGCCGCAAGCTCGAAGGAAAATTCAGCTTTGGACATGTATTCATTAACCACACGGTCCACATAAGCATCTTCCTCTTGCTGCAGTTTACCAGCAAACAACTCTCTCATTTTGTGTGGCTCTTTCAGATAAATTTCAGCACGTCGCGAAAGCATGCGCCCATCTTTTCCAAATGCAACGATGCTAGCCAATGGATTCCCATGGTGTGAAAAGGTGCTTTCTCGCCCTATCAGTAACCCAAGGCGAAAGCACAGGCCATTTACCATCGTAACCACGTAAATTGGAAACACGGGTGGGAGCAAAAACAAATTGGAGATCCGGCACATCTTTGAGCACTTTCAGTAGGAGGCCGAAAGTAAGCGAGTCAAAATCCTCAGGATTGTAGACGTAAACTAGAAGATTCTCATCAGCAGCTAATTCATAATCGTGGCCTGGTAGAAAATAATCGGTAGGTGAAGGTGGGAGTAGCGTAAATGAGGTGATACGCTCTTTGATGCTCTCCTTGGTGAACGGATATGATAAGATGCCATCGCCATACATAATTCCTCTACCACATCTTTCCCAAGACTTGCCATCTGGCCTCACGATCAACACACTGTCTTGAAAGTCATACTTAGCTTGCATAGCCCCTTAACATGCACAACGCTCTCATAAACGTAGGGGAACAGCCAGAACGAGGATGTGTACTGGCTACCCCACTGTTTGAAATCTTCAATCCCGTCTTCTGACGGGTGGTCGCATACCATGATTATCTCAAACTCGAGGCCTTGTTCTTGGCATTGGTCATAGATGGAAGCCAGTAGTGACACGAAACTTCCATTGACGCAGAGGTATACTCCCACACATTTCTTCTTACTCAGTTGCCCAACAGATATTTTTTCTTCAGAACGGTCGTGGCCTCTGCATCTCTTGAGGCTAACACTAGGCTCGCAGAGTAAAAGATCGGCAAGGGACACAGGTGGAAGTACAGTGTTATCATGATAGTGGCAACTAAGGTTGAGTTTCCGTCGCACTGCCCCCCTTATTTCGTCAAGGGCCTTCACCTGTGAGAAGGTGAAGGGGAAAAATGAGGGTCCAAAGTGAGTAAAACAAGGGCCACAGTAGTTTTCCTGGACAACCCTATGTTCCGGATCCAAAATCATGCCCACAACAGGACTGGTTTGGGGTTGGGTCAAGCCCAGACGCTCACATATGGAGGCACGAGACTGTGAGTCGGAGAAAGGGACGGTAAGGCCAGGGAAACCCGTAAAAAAGTCATTGAAAACAGCCGGGTCTTCAGTGTTGGCAACAATGACCACCTCTAGATCACCACCAGCGCGTGCAACCAGTCTATGGTATAACTCGAACATTATTGCCTGGCATTCTGTGAGCTTTGATGTTGCAAGGGGCAAGGAAACACACCAGATGACAAGATACTTGCCAAAAAGGGTGTCAAGATCGACAGGGGTTTCAGTGGTGCATCGGACGAGGAAGTCCCTGCCAGTATCAGGGTTGGAAAACAGGGAAACAACATTAACATTCTTGACCACTTCCTCGTCGGCCTCCTTGGCACCGAAAATGTTAAACTTCTGCTCAACTTCCTGTTTAACTGCCATCTCTATATCGGTTGAATTTGATATACCTATGACAATAAAGAAAAAAATAAGGTTTAACTGAACCAAAACGCTTTGACCGAAACAAAACAAAGTACTAGTATGTATTGAAAGTTTTCTGGTGTTTGGTGCTTGTCTGAAAGAGTAGGTGGTATCTTACGTGAAGGTTCCCGTCTAACTGCCATCTCTTCATCAGTTTTACCTGTTTCAAGACAAAACAAATAAGGAAACAAAACGCTTTAATTGAATCAAAATTAAAAACAAAACATTATCTTCTGGTGTTGTGTTTGTCTAAAGGAGAAGTAGTATATTACGTTCAGATTGTGCTGCTACTTGGATGAACATTTCTGCATAATCTTTTAATGCACTCCGTCTCTCTTTGATGATATACTCATTATATCTTAAACAATCCGCTTGGGACAAAAATATTCTTCCAAAGGGCGATATCCAATGCACCTTAGAACCAAACAGCGCAGAACCAGATTCCCATCTAAATGCCATCTCTTTATCAGTTGATTTTGATTTACCTATGACAATAAAGACAAAAAAAAGGTCTAATTAAAAACTGATGAACAGAAATACCAAACTGATGAAACGATAGACAGACGTACTGATGTACTATGGCAAAACAATATAAGACAATCTTTATGGTTTTTTTTCTTATGTTTACAAGAAACAGAATTTAAAGAACATAGTAAGAAATACTAGGATTAAAGCCCGTGCGTTGCACGGGTCTCTTAATTATGATGTCTATTCTTGACGATAAAATTAAACCGATGCATATCTAAAATGTTATATACGAAGTGAGATCTATTACTTGCATTTTATTTAACCTGTGTAGACAATTGTTTTTATTACAAACCCCCTTTTATATTTAGATATGTACATTTAGAGGATGCACGTACGTAAATATGATCTGAGTATATATGAATCGGGTCGGGTCGGATTTGCCATCCCTATGAATAGGTGAGTAAAGTCTAGACGTAATAATAAATGTTGGCTTTCTATATCTCCTATTAGATCGTCTTGTTCTCCTACCGTAGGCATCTTTTTCAACTTACGCAATATGGACTCTCTGACATCACAAAAATAAAAATTTAGAAATTTCCTAGAGCTCCAAAATAAACTTTTTAAGTAGGCTCTTTTCTTAGCTTCAAAAATTAAAGAAAAAAAAAAGAAAAAAGAAAAAAGGTCCATAGTAAAAGATGACGAAAGCTAAAGGAATTGCCCTTGTAGTTTGAACTTTGTAGTAAAATTGGTATGATCAATCTCACCTTGTTAATTAACCTGCAAATATAAAAATAGAAACGACAATACAATCAAAAATTACAATGTGCATCAATGTCCAATTGTTTTGAGGAGCACTAAAAGAAGAGCAAATCTTAGTAAGAACACGAACCACCATAATTAAATTGAAAGTGTTAGCGATAGAGTAGCTAGCAACATCAACCAAAATAAAAAAATTGGCCGTATTCTTAGCTTGCAAATTAGCTTATGATGATAGATGTAAGATTAACAAATTAATCAATAAGAACTCACCAATTGATTTTATTATGGGGATGTATGATTCTCAATAAACCTAATTTCTATGTATCTTCGTATTGGTACCTGAAATTTTTGCATAAAAACGTAACATCAGTACTAAAGATGACATCATAAAAATTACATAATTATTAGACAATGAGAAAAAAAAGAAAATTGCACTCACAAAAAACAAAAAATACATAACGTGGCTTTTGACAGCACAAGATTGTATTTATAGTCGTAAGAGATTATACAACACGTATGCACTACCTAAGACTATTAGGATTACAATTTAGGAGACAAATAAAGTTTAGGAAAATTATTAGTCCTACTTGCAGGCTTCTACATCAAGCATAAAACTTCTAATATATGGAAATATTTCGTTTAATCTCCTAATTGTGGAAATTCTAGAAACTTCCAATCGTTGTGGGATCTCAAAAAAAGGCTGCTTTAATCAGATATATAGATACAGATGATTCAATTTAGAGAACAACAAAGTAAAGATATCATTCAACACCTGCAATTAATTGAAACCAACTAGCCGAAATCCACACAAAGGATTTTAGAACTCACCCATGATCATAATCAAAGCAGATCTATATTGGGAAGAAACAATTCAGATCATTAAACGATTTAGCTTATCCAATCACTTATCATTAAAAACAAATAAATTTCTACAAACATAAATCACTTTAATTGGTTGTGTATTGAATTGTTCTCTATTATGTTATAACTCCTCACCTAGGTTTGAATTGAATTTATTGATTGATGAGTCAAGTGAATTTTGCATATGCTTTCGACAATTGCTTGATTTGTCATGCTCGTTAAATTGATCGATGTTATTAGATAAGGTCGAGTGGTTTAATTATGAAAACTTGTAATATGGAATGTTTTCTACTGGGACAATTTAATAATTTATTGAAGTCCGTCTAAGCACAACACAAAACTGCATAACATTTCCCTGATCATCCCAACTAAATTTTACTACACATTCTTTAATGGAACACAAATAGCATCAAGAACTCTAGAAACTCTTCTAATTGAGCCGATTATTTAACCTATTTATGTTGATCAAGAAATTGCTTGTGAGTGGGACACTGTTACATCGCGATACATTCAAAAAAACAGGATTGAAGCAATATGATTTAGCTTCACATATGAACAAAGATATGCTCATTATTTAACCAACATGATATTATCTTGGTAGCTTTCACATAACCTGACCTGCGACTAATCCACTCTTCTGACGATGTACCCAACAAATCAAACAAAAACATAGCTTAAAGATCACACTACAACAACCCAAGATTCAACTACGTGTATACTGCCTAGTGCCTATACTACAAGTCTACCCAACAGATCAAACAAAAACATAGCCTACAACAAACAAGTTACCAGAGACCTTCAATTCTTATGTTGTGCAGAAAATCATGTCACAAGAAACATGAAAAAGGCGGCCTCAACAGAAAATACTAACCAAGTTTAAAACTTTTCGCGACTTTTTGCTAAAATTACAACATTTATACGTGATTGACTGATTGTAATGAAAGGTGATGCAATTCTAAATTCTAATCATAAAACTTGGTCAAAATTCGCGTCTAATATTATGGTTGATTAGTGTAAGTCTGTAATTTGTAATTTACCAACAAAATTCTTCACCAACTAAATAGATGTTTACATTAACACAAAGAAACGGAACAAAAAAAACAACTTACATGAAAAGCAGTGAGAATTTGGGAACAGAGAAGGGACGATGAAAAGTAAACGGCGTAAACGCTGAGCGTGATGAAAAGGTAAAACGTGGTAAAACTGTAAAAGAGTAAAAAAAAACAAAAGTTGGGCCTAAAGTTAGTTCTTGCACACGAGCTCAAGTCCTCATCTTTGTAAATTGGGCTTGACACAAATCTGTCGACTTTTCCTCAAAAGGGACGTGAGCCCATATACCGTGAGGCTGAGTGACAGAAATAACAATGCGATAAGAATGAAGAGAACGGCTCAGAGGGGCCATAGAGGCATCCACGAGATTGGAATACCACCAAAGTATCCATCTTTGGCATCATGTTCAGAATTCCAGTTCAAGCTATAGTTGGAAAAATTCGCTGGATCTACTGACACCCTACACCTTCGGCTGTACTAAAAGTACGCCGGAAAATACAATACAACCCGCTAGCTTCTAGCTCCCATTGCCAGCAGGACAAGCACCAACTCCACCATGTCTGTCAAAATCCTGAAGTAAGCAATTATCGAAATCCTATAAAGACAACAACTTTAGTACTCCAATACCCTTCTCAGTCATCTTCGACTCACGTTGCTCTGATCATTTCACAACACTAGACACGAGAATACGCTACTTCAATTTTACCATTAGACCGTCTTACCCAAGTTTTTGCGATTATCGAAATCCTATAAAGACAACAACTTTAGTACTCCAATACCCTTCTCAGTCATCTTTCAACATTACTCTTTCTATTTTCCCCCAACAATCTCATCCGATTTTTCAACTAAAACCCAAGCAAATTGAGCTACATATACCAATAAAAATACCTAATTGATTATTTCACAAACCCACAAGTTGGAGATCACAGAATCGGGTATATTCTAGAACAAGCAACTATCCGATCAAAATTATCAAAAGGGTAACTTCACAATCAATCAATTTAACTGAAAGATCAACTCTCCTCTCTAATTTTTGCTCCTCCTGCGTCTTCTTCAAGTTTTCTTTCACTCACTCAGGTATTCCTTCTCTCTTCTCTTTCTCCTTCTTCATTTTTCTTTGATGAAAGTTTTGATTTTGTTAAATGGGTTTCAATTGGTTTTGTACATCAAATGTGATTAAAGTTTCGAAGATTACTTAATTAATCAATTCCCCCCCACTAATTATTCACCCATGATTCGAAATTTAATGTTACCGAATTGCAAATTTCTGAACAATCTCCAATACAATTTGAATTTGTTCAACATTTTCCCCTTATTTGGCTGTTTCAATTTGAACTACCATTGCACAACCCTAAACCCCAGTGATTTATTTTATTGATTGCATTTATAATTAGTTTGTGTTTTTTTTCCCCTTTAAATTGGTTTCTCCGGATTTGTGGTGACCGTGTATTTTTACCGTCAGCTTGAAGTTTCTTCAATTTGCAAATGTTTGTCACCTTGAAGTTTGGGTATTGGTATGTGGTCTCTGGTGTCGAATTGCGACTCTTTCGAAATCGCACTTATGTGTTTTCAAAATTTTGTAATTGTTCTGAGGATCAGGTGATTAGGTACTTAGGTTTGTTTATGAAGAGCACGGGATGACGGTACTATATAAACGTTATTCTTAAGATCACTAGATTATCGTCATTTGTCTTTGTTGAGAATTGATATAATCCGCTATTGTGTTAGTACATTTGGTGAAACGCACTAGATAACCGTCTTTTGTACTATCTTTGTTGTGATGGTCACCTGTTGTGTTAGCTAATCCGAAGAGTACGAGTAGTTTGTAAGAGTTTTTCCGTAATGAGACCAATAAGAGGAACCGTAGCAACCATATCTCCTTTGCCATGAAATTGTACTCATACAGGAAGCAATTGCTGTGTTTTTTTGGCATCGCACTGTCATCTCTGAGATTGCCTTTTTTTCGTACGATGTGATTGAGTAGGGGGAGGAATCAGGCTCTGATTTAGCAAGAGAAAGTGCCATGGGGTCGGAAGCTTTACATGCAGCAAAAGTGTATAGGCATCTCATAAAGTCTGTGAAGAAACACGTTGGACAAGAAGGTTACAAGAGGCAGTTCATAGATTTCGTCACAGAAGAGTTCAAAAAGAACCGTCAACTGTCAGATCCATCGTCTATCCAAAGTAAACTGAAGCTTGCTCACGATTACACTTACATGCTAAACAATGTGCAAGTTCACAAGGTACTTGATCGTTAGGCTTATTGAAAGTCTTGCATGTACATAGAAAGAACAATTGCTTACATGTCCTGCCTGAACCTGGAACAAGTGCTATTTTCTAAAAGTATTTGCACTATGCAACATGGATATATCGTACGTCCTTTGATTTTTCATGGAACTTCTTGGTTAAGCTGATTGAAAGTCTTTTGTATAACCTAGAAAACATGATTGCTTGCATAATTTGCCTGAAGTCCTGACCGGGAATCTAAGTAATTGTCGCTAGAAGTGGATGCATCATGCACATATGCCTTTCCTGTATGCATCATGATAGTATCTGGATTCTGTGGGAATTTTCTAAATTTTAAAACGAAGGTTTCTTTTAAAAATTGTCGAAGACTTGCACAAATTTTACATGAGCTTTTGTTTCTCTCTCTATGTTTAGATTGTGATTGCTCTTTGTTGTTCCTTAAGGCTTGGTTGCTTGGATCCATATGCATCTCTCAGCAGCTTTTGTGTAAGACTTGAGCTGTTACTTTTCTGAGATGTGAACTGTATATCCAATCGTTGTGACACAGCAAAGCATACTTTTGATCATTGTCTTAATTCTGTTCAAAATGATCTTTAAGTCTGTATGAGCTGCTTAATTTCATACAAGATGTATATTTGCGTAGCCAGTTATTTCTCAAATATCTTCTTTGGTTTCCTTAGATAATGAGCAGGTCTATTAGGCTTATCCATCTCTCCGTGGTTTATACAGGAACTGCTGCTTTCTTACGGCATTGCTGTGGATAGAACAGAAGAGATGAAAAGGGTACTCGGAAAATCTGCTGCCAGTGTTGGGCTTCAGCTTCCGGAGGTTTATCAGCCGTGATGCTGATATATTAAGCATCATTTTCCCTCCACCGAATATTTTTTTGATCGTTCCTTTAGGTGTAGCCCCATAATAAGTTATCGTAAGAGCATTATTATATGAGCTAAGCTTAATCAATCATGACAAGTTCGAAGAGTAACTTAGCTGTTCAGTACAATGGCAGATACCTTAAAGATCTAGTGAGTCATTTTTCCACTGATTGTAGGACAACTCGCTGTGAACCGTGTTGGAAGGTATATTATCTTATGGAACAATGTACTACGACCATGTATGAACAGAATTCGTGGATGAGAAAAACTTTGGTGATTGCTTTCTGAGCGAGCGAGTTTGAATGTAAGATTTATTCGTGGATGCAGATCCAGAAGCTCGATTCAAATGTGTGTTTAGTGGTCGTTTGGTTGCATACGGGAATTCGGAATTCCCGTGCAATTTCACTTCCTATGAATTTCTAATTCATGGGATTTTCCCAAAATTGTTTGGTTAGATGTATGAAGTAAATTCATGTAGGAATTGCCAATTACCAAGGGGGGGCTAGGTAAGCCAATTTCTCCATCTAATACTATATATTAAAACCTGAAACCAATTCTTTGCTAAGAGGACACTTGGCGTACATTAATTGGATAGTGCATAAAAATAGCATTAAATATAATTATCGGTTACGATATATGGTAATAAATTATCATAAGGCATATTATTAGCTAATTTATGAAAAAATAATAATTATGGTAAATAATAATTATGGTCATATGAAATCTGAGAGATAATGCTATGATGGTTATTTAATTTATGGTAATAAATTTTAAATAATGTGATATAATGGGTGACAGGATAGTGGAATGAGAATAAATAGTATAACATATTAACATGTGACGAGATAGTGGAATAAAAATGAAACAGTATAATGAGTGATGCAAGTGAAAAGATAATGATAATATTATGAGTGAGTAAAATATTTATAATAGAATATGAAGGGTGACAAAAGTTAGGAAGAAAAAAATGTATAATTTTAACAACGTTCATAAATATACTAGAACAAAATAAACCTACATTTTTATAAAACAAGTACAAAAACAATATAAATAAATAGCCCGGGCGTGGCACGGGCATGCAAACTAGTTTTATAGGAATTGGAAATTCCCATGAATAAATTCCCATGAATTTTCAATTCCTATGAATTTGGCTAACCAAACAACTTTAATTTTTTCAATTCATGGGAATTCTGAATTCCCATGATTTAACATGGCAACCAAACGACCACTTAGTAACAAAAATGGCAGCGAGAAGCTGAGAAGTCTCCAATACATAAACTTGGGTGAGAAATTTCTGTGGAATAAAGATTGGTCTCCGTCCAAAAAAAAAAAAAACAGTCTGCGACCGCGAAATCTTAAAATTTCATCATTTCTTATGGAGACGTCTAAGCGTCTGGCGTCTGCTATTACCCTCAAGATTCACAATCCGTAGATTTTAGGACCTAGACCCGAATTGTATGAGTTTGGATCGGATATAGGGATTATTTTCATAAGAATATTTCTACGGGTATCACGAATAACCCGTTTGCCGGAAAAAATAGTGAATTCAAATAAGACCTCCATATTAAAGACTAGCAAGAATCTTCCTCATGTTTTAAGGGATGGTGGCGACATTAACGGAGTAGGCCACTAGCCATTTAGCCAACGTCTTTCAAATAAACGTAAGACAAAGGCACAAGACATACTGCCATCTACATAGTTGGGGATTCTCAATACTTAATAAAGTATCTTCTGAATGTTCATTGTTTACTTAATAAAGTTTGCTTGATTTTTGGGTTTCCAAAACTTTTGATTCTCATTTCACTCTTGTGAATGAATCAACAAATATTGAGACTGGTGATTAACTTTCCTATCTTAAAAAGGAGATTGGCTACTGTAAGCTTAAGATACTCTTCGTTAACACCAGAATATCACCTATCGTCTGCGTGTCAAGTAGACCTGGCAAAAGTGACCCGAAAACTCGACTCGAAAATTTTGACCCGAAACCCGAAATCCACCCGAAATGAAATCACCCGTACTTGGCTCAAACCCGATTACACCCGACCCGAACCCGATTATCACCCGAAGTCAACTAACCCGAAGTTGACCCGACCCGTAATGACCCGAACTGAACTAGCCCGACCCAATTATCACCCAAACCCGAGTAGACCCGTACTGAATTTACTAGACTTTTTAAATTTCTCCATACGATATGTCTAACATTTGATTAAGTGATACGAACATTTCGCGCAAATCAATTTCATATCATATAAAGTAAGTATATTATATGGCATAATGTTCCTATTCTTCACCTCTTCACATGAAAGATACTTAATTTAATGTTTTTCATCTATATTTGGTCATCAATTGGAACTAAATGTAAATAGTACAAATCTAATAATGATTCGTCACGATTTTTCAACTAGACCCGAATTGGGCCGACCCGAATTAACCCGAATAATTTGACCCGTACCCGAAATTGACCCGAAAAGTGGTAGACCCGAAGTGGCTCGAACTTTGCAATGCACCCGAATTGACCCGAGCCGAACTTACCCGCCCTAAAACCGACCCGAATGACCCGTTTGTCAGGTCTAGTGCCAAGCCCATTGGTATAGGAGACGAAGATGGCCTTGTTGGGTAAGAAAAAGCTCTTCAACTGCACTCTTAATTCTTAAACCATCCGTTCTTTTTTTTGTACAACTTCTTATGTTGTCGAGTGACAAGGACATGCATGGACACATGATGATGACTCGATTTTGCGGCTTCGGATTTGTGGCCACAATCACTAATTAGATTTCTGCTCTATTTCCTCAAAGAAATGTATAAGTGCGCTTCTATGAGGTTGATCTGATCATGTTGATACAAACTGATTCATTTTTGTAAGTACTAACGAACCAAAATGTTGCACAACCCTACGATTTTATGGTGTGTTGTGATGTGGGAAAAAAATATCGACGACGATCCAAATAGAGAGTTAGGCCACCAACGCCTTAGGAGTTGGACTTGTACCCCCTTTTCTTTAATTAATCGACAGTTCCACACACAGAGACTTCCGGCAGACGTTCGGCATGAGATCTGATGACGTATGCACTTGTCTTCAAAGGTTGACTTGACAATTTGTATAGTAATTAGTACTTAGAACAATTTACTTGTTAAACACGTTTATATACCGATATACTACTCTATCCCAAATTAAACTTCTTGTGTAATTTGAAATCCTCTCACATAATACTATTTCATAGGAAGTTTAATTTTGGACGGAGTGTTATGTTCGTTAAGAAGGAACGCAATAAGAGACTGGTTTTGTACCCCTCGAAAATTTATATGTTCACCTTAGGAAATACTCCTCCATCTTTCTTTACCATTGTTTTAAAAATCGGACCGGACATTGAACCGGTAGCCTCGGGAGTTTAATGGGTCAACGGGTTCGACAGGATAAAAAAACCGGATGACGTCATAATAAAAAAAAAATTAAAATATTGGCAAAACTATTAGAATATACACGAAAAAGGCTCAAGCGGTCAATCCCGGTCAACAGGTTGAAGCGGCTCGTTCTGTCCGGTTTTTGACCGAATCTGGTAGTTTGGTCCGGTCAACCCGATTTTGACCATCCCCGGTTTTCTAATCCAAACCGACCGGACCACTGGCCAGTTCCTGGTTCAACCGGCATGTCCGGTCCGGTCCGGTTTTAAAAACATTGTTCTTTGCACGCACCATATGAAAAAACGCTGCACCCTCATTCAGATTGAAGAATGTACATGCTAATTTACTATGTAACTTTTTTGAATTTTGACTAAGGCCCTGTGCGATTGGACTGCATTTTTCTGATTTGATTTGATTTGAACTGATCTGATTTGATTTGATTTGAATAAATTTGATTTGATTTGATCTGAACTGAATTAACTAATAAATTAACTGCAACTAGACGAATTAATAACTAAAAATAGACTACATTCATTGATTGTTATTTGGATAATTCTGATCTGATTTGATTTGATTTGAATAAAGCTGGTTTGATTTGATTTGATTTGAATAAATCTGATCTGATTTGAAAACACTGTTGAATAAGTTGAATCGCACAGGGCCTAACCGATAAGTGTATAGGCCTTTCTCAATACGGGGGACAATTAAGTTTTTGAAAGGGAGACGGAGTAGTAGTAGATATAAGTATATAACTTTCAATAAACCCTAAAGATTTTTTTTTCTCTCTCTCTCTCTCCTTTCCCCATGAGTAGGGAATCTCGACAAGACATGAGTCAATTGCTAACGTCGACAAATAACACCTGAAGAGGATACAAAAATTACTCTCTCTATTTTTCTAGGTTCTTTACGTTTCGTTTGTTTATGTGACAGGAATTCAAATGAAATGTAATTAATCTAAAAAAACGGAGGGAGTAAAAACCTATGGCAAAACTGGACCACAATTCCACAAGGGCACACATCTTTTTTTTTTTTTCCCGATAGCTGGATAGAAACGAGCTTACAATATAGTTTCCGAACTCTCAAAGTCGGGATTTAGAACAACAACATTACTACTACTAATTGACAATGCTTATACCATGCACCAAAGTGTACAGTAAGGTACAGTAAGTATGGTGCACCTCCTCACAATAAAGGAGTAGGGAACATACTTAAAATAATTTAAAATTATTAAGCATGGTCTCTACTCCTCTATTGTGAGGAGGTGCACCATACTCATCATGCACCTTGGTGCGCGATATAATTTGCGCTAATTGAGGGCACACAAAAACGGCAATAATTCTCCAAGGGCAAACTGGCTTGGCCATGTGTTCTCCTCCTCTTCTCCTAAAATCTAACCAAAAAAAAGAACAACAACAACAACAACAACCAAGCCTTATTCCCAAAATGATTTGGGGTCGGCTAACATGAATCGTCATCCAGTAACCGTCTTGTGTACGCCAATAAATTTCGAAAACGTTGTAAATATTTTAGAAATATTTAAACACTTTCAAAAGAAATTTAGAAAGTCGTCAAAATAAATAAAAAGTTTAAAAAATATTGCAAGAAACAGATAAACTTTGAACACAAGTTAAAAAGTTTTGGAAAAATAGTTGGAAAAACCAAACAAATAAATCAAAAGGGGTCAGAAAAAGTCATCCACATGGATAGAGTCTCGCCACCCTGCCCTATCCAACACCATACTCTCTTCAAGCCCTAGGAAGCTCATATTACTTCTAATCACCCTCGTCCAAGTCATCTTGGGTCTTCCCCGACCCCTACTAATATTATCACTTCTCCACCCTTCTACTCTTCTAACCGGCGCCTCACTAGGCCTCCTCCTCACGTGGCCATACCACCTCAGTCGGTTCTCCATCATCGTATCCCCTATGGGTGCAACCCCTACTTTCTCCCTAATAACTTCATTTCTCAACCGATCACGTCTTGTATGTCCACACATCCACCGTAACATGCGCATCTCCGTCACACTCATCTTATGAACGTGACACTGTTTCACGGCCCAACATTCCGTGCCATATAACAGTGTCGGCCTAATTGCCGTTCGATAAAACTTACCCTTCAACTTATTGGGCATTCCTCGATCACAGAGAAGTCCTGTGGCATTCTTCCACTTCAACCAACCTGATTTGATCCTATGGGCCACATCTCCGTCCAATTCTCCATCTTTTTGAAGAATTGATCCCAAATATCGGAAAAAATCTGATCCCTGAACAATCTTTCCATCCAGCCTGATCGTCCCCGTCTCCGTTTGCCTAATACCGCTGAACTTACACTACAAATACTCGGTCTTGCTCCGACTCAACCGAAACCCTCGAGACTCCAAAGTGTGCCTCCATAGCTCCAACCTCCTCTCCAAATCCTCTTTCGTTTCTGAGATCAACACTATATCATCTGCAAACATCATGCACCATGGTATATCATCCTGGATTGACCTCGTCAATTCGTCCATGACTATAGCAAAGAGAAACGGGCTAAGTGCGGACCCTTGGTGCACTCCAATGGTAATAGGGAACTCTTCTGACTTCCCTACACTAGTCCGCACACTCGTGCTAGCTCCCTCATACATGTCCTTAATGATGTCAATATATTTTTGCGAGACTCCTTTCTTAGTTAGAGCCCACCAAAGCACTTCCCTTGGTACCTTATCATACGCCTTCTCCAAATCAATAAATACCATATGTAGGTCATTCTTCCTATCCCGATAAGTTTCCATTGTCTGTCTTATGAGATGAATTGCCTCCATAGTTGACCTCCCCGACATAAATCCAAATTGATTCTCCGGCGTCGGAGTGGCGCGTCGCTTCGGGGCGACGACCTAGAGACCCTTGTAAATAAAAAGAACAACATACAGTAATAAAATTCATAAATTTTGTTGTGCAATTTGGTAAAAAGAAAAAAAAATAAAAATTACTCAAATTTATAACATCCGAGTTACCTTACCACAAGACTAAGCAAAGCAGAAGAGAAACTTCACCTAGAATCCATCCATCGCTGTAAATATTTCACTCCCATTTTCTTCTCTTATTTGGATTCTTCTCTCTCCCCCCCTCTCTTTCTCTCTCTTCTCTCTTGTGTATTTCTTTATATAAATATGCAAGGGTTGGGAACTTGTATACCTTTTTAGGGCAATTCTAATTCTAAGGACCTCAAGAGAGAGAGAAAGAGAGAAGAGTTTTTATTTTTGTTCTAGAGAGAGAAAGCAAGCAAAGCAAGAGAGAATCAAAAACTACCCATCATCATCAATCAAGACTTGTGATTGAAGATCTGGGTATTTTATTTACAATTTTGACTGATTATAATACATAAGAGGTATATTTAGAGAGGAAAAAAATCCAATTTTTTTACATAATTTGTTGTTTTTTTTTTTTAGAAATTTTTTGGGGAAAAAGATTGGTTCTTTGTTGTTTTCTGACATTGCCCGGATTTTGAATTGGGTTTTTGATTTTGAAAGGTGGGTTCTTTGTTAAAATTGTTTAGCTTAAGAAACAAGTTTAAAATTGAATGATTGATTGGGGAAGTTTTGGTGTTGGGTATATAATCACAATTGGGGAAATTTTGATTTTTGAGCTTAATCAGAAAGTGGGATTTGGGAGATTTTGAAATATTTGTTGATTTTGTTAGGGTTTGATTTGTGCTGGGTATTTTGTGTTTGGATAAGTTTGGGTGAGCTGATTGATGGGGTTAGGGTTTGATCTGATCATGAATTTTGAATAAAAGTTAAGAGCATTGGACTTCACATATTGTACATAGTAGTACCTTAATCTGAAGTGCTTTTTTTCGGCTTTTCGCCTGTTTTTGGGTGGATGAAGTATTGTTAAGCTAAATGTGTCCTCCAATCTATTGGGAATTGAAGACATTGTGAATTTTGATATGAAATTTTGCAGATTTTAGTCCTAAAATTGTGTGATTTCAAAAGGGTTCGTTGGGAAAGTAGTGTTCTTTTGGTAAATTGGAGAAGTTTTGTAGAAGCTTCTGTGAGAAGTTTTTTTGGGTGATGTTTGAATGAAAAGAGGTCATATTTAGAAGATCATATGTTCTGTTATGTATAGCTGAAATGAGCTTTTTCAGTGTTGTATGAAAATTTGAGGAAATTTAGCTGACTTAGGTCTTTGGTAATGAGCAGGTTTTTTAGGGGCATTGACTCCACGAGTAAGGATTACAGAGGGTTGAATTGGCACTGGAGTTGCGAAATTCGTCGACTTAGCATTTGAATTTGTGGTTGGAGAAGAGGACAACTTCTGCTATCTGGTCAGAATTTGGATGAATAGTGTTGTTACTTATTGATGAATATGATTGTTTTCATGTGTTGGAATTTTGTGGCATTGACATTCATGCTCTTAGAATTGTTAGTCCGAACGAAGTTTGGTTATCGGATTTTTATTGCTGTTCAGGACTCAGCTAAAGAAATCCAGTTGATTTGAGCAGTCAAGCTGGAAATGGGACATGGTGCATGAAGAGCTGTGTTGTGTGCGATACGTTCCAGTATCGGGACACCGGTACTTGGAACTAAGCAAAGCTCTCAATTTGGCTGAATCCCAGCTGTTTCGATGTCTCGCTGCTTTCCATTTCCACCTCCTGGATATGAGAAGAAGCTTAGAGTTGAGGATGTCACTTTGCTAGCAAAGGTGGATATCTGCTCTTCTGTTATCCATTGCCAATTTGCCATATGCTGGTGTGGCTATTTATGTCCTGCTCTCCTTGTTATGTGGTATTTCAATAGTGTGCTCTGATGCGTGTGAATGACAATGCTTACATTTACTGAGAATTCACATATGCCTTCTTACATCAAAAAAAGAATTAAAGTTGAGGGGCATGATGGACTAAGTTTTCGGAAAATAGTGCAAAACGGTATTGAGTAGTATATGGTGTGGCTGCTTCAGTGTAGCTAACATGGTTGACTGGTTGTAGTTATTTGGTGTCAACTTGTACCGAAAGGGTGATGGACTTCATGAGCATTGATTTTGTTGACAGCCCCTTCTTGATATACCAGTGGTCTTTGTAATGGTTAGATAAAAAATCTAGATGTATTTATTACTTATTTGCTGATAAGAGCATATGCCTTATGATTTCTGTCTTGACCACTACCCTTAGAACTCGTCCCAATCAACTTAAATGTGGTGACATGGGATTGAAGAGCTAATTCGGTGACATGGGGTTGAGGAGCTAGTTTGTTTTGCTTGAGTTTGTTCGTGTGGGATCACTTGTCATACTTAGGTAATTCTTTATAACCGTCTAGCTCCTTGGCTGTAGCTATTAGGTTTTGACTTCAATCTTTTTGTTTTGGAAACTTGGTATTTATTAGGCAACAAATCCTTAAAACAGAGAGACTAACGTGAAAAGTCGACACTAACCGGAACAAAAAAAGGAACACATCTCTTTTAATTAGTAAGAGGACACTCGTGGAGTTGATTGCGGCATTTGGTTTTCTTAGTTTGAGATACTGTCACTTAGAACTCCTCCAAACATTTACGCTCCCTCTGCCACCCCGCACAGTAGTTAGGAGGATTTAACCAACAGGTGCCACCTTGTGTCTTTATCAAATTGAAGAACACAACTGCTGGTATTCTGTGTGTTAGAAATCTGGCTGTGAATGTCTCTGAAGATAAGGTATCTAGCTATGCTGCGATGTGAGATTGTTAGTGTCCTACTGTCCTTAAGCAGAGAAACACCAGATGGTGAAGGTGTAGCAAGTAAAGTTAGTTTGTTGAAATTGAGGATTTCGAGGCATTAGTTATGCATAAAGGACTGTATAGTATCGTTGGTAGCCCATGGTTTCAGCAGTAGGATCTAGAGTGGGGACTGAATCTTTCAGTTGCTCAGCGCAGTTTGGATTTAAGAGGGAAGTTGACCATCACTCTCAAGTTCACCTGTGAATGAATGCCTAAGAAATGAAGGGGCAAGGATGTATGAGGGCATCCAGTTCTTTGAACCCGTGATTGTTTACTGACCAGTTGTGAATCTGGCTTTCACAGTCAAATTCACCTATACATGAATTCTAAAGCAATGAAAAAGAAAACATTGTTTTGGAATTACTGTTAATTGAATAGCTTCTTGTATCCAACTCCCCACCCAGTTCTTCAAAGGAATTCACTCCTGCTGTGGAAGATTTTGGATGGTTAACTGTGATATCTGCCCAGTAGCTGCTGAGTAGGTTGCATTTTGCATTTAGCTCTGTTGGGATGGGATATTATAGTATTCCGATATTCTGTAGCAAAGTCTTACTGCTTTTGCCAGATAAATTTTGATGTTACTTAAATACTTCGGCTCTTTCTTGGATAAAGGTGTCAACTAGTTATTGTATAGATGAAAAGCAAGAAAGTTACCTCATGCCATTTGTTGTTCTAAATAATTTTCTGATGCAGTTTCTTTTTTGGCTAATTGGCTCACAAAACCGTATGCGCTTCTTGTTTTGTGAAGTAATAGTCAGTCGGTGCGATTCTTGACGCGTTTTTCATTATGGGTCATCGGTAACCCATAAGCATTCTCTCTATGTTGGAAAATTAGAGGTAATGCTTGTGTACTTCCAACCCCGCCTTACCTTGCCATAGGTGGGAGCCTTGAAGCACCGGGGTAATTGCTGTTCCAAAACCATTAATGACCTGTATATGTTTGCAAAAATGATAAAGTTATGAACTCTTTGATACGATCTTCTAAATCCACGTAGATTTATTTATATGATGCTTGAAATATGAACTTAAGCCGTTTCTTTTTTAATGGTAAGTTTTTATCTATCAGGGCCAATTCATATCAAATGATTGTAGTGATGAAGACTCTTGACTACTCTTTCACTGTCGTGGCTTTTTTTTTAAATCGTAAAATTCCCTCTTTCTCAGTTATGGTCCCGTGTCCCTGGAAGGTTTTTCTAGCATTCACGATATCAAGGTGGTTTTAATGGCTGTCTATGATAATATGTGATGATGCATGGCATTGTAACATCTTTCTGCTGCATCAGTGCTTCCCGTAATCCTCTACGGTGGTTGTCCATTAATTCCAAGTTCCCATATTGTTTGTTCTGAGTTTGGTGTCTCAAGAGTTGGCTGATGTGCTAGCTGCTCTGATTTTACTACCTCACCAACCAATTTTGGGCCTTTTGTTTTTTTGCGTGCGTGGGCTGTTGATGCTTGGTGTATTCATGCTTGTGCTCTGTATCCCATATGAGTTTAATGTTAGAAGTTCATCTTTCAGGAAAAAGATAACAAGAAAAAAGAGAAAAAGCATAAAAAGGACAAGGATAAAGAGAAAAAGGAAGGCAGGGATAAGGACAAAGAAAGGAGCAAGGATAGACATAAGGAGAAGGATAAAAGCAAGGACAGGGACAAAAGAAAGTCGAAGAAACGGTCTCGGGATGAGAAAACATTTGAAGGAGACAGGTCCAATGTGGAGAAGGCTGGGTCGAGCAGCCCCCAAAGTTCATGTGTTCAAGAGCTCGAGCAGAGAGTCAGTCTTGTGGATGGTGCAACAGGAACTCAAATTGTTCGTGCAGTTAACGATAAAGATCCAGGAAAAGCTGAACTTTTGGATGGGGTAACAAGTCGGAGCAATGGTGCTTGCAGAGCTGAAGGTAAGAGTGGACTCGGCCAGGTGGCCGATAGAGAAAGGGATAATTGTCAGTCAACTTTTCCAAAAGTTGCATTGGTTTTTGGCAATGGGGCGGAGCAAAAAACGACGCAGAGTAGACCTACGGAGTATGATATTAATAAGTTAAGGGAAGGGAAAGAAATTCAAAAGCACCATAATAGCAAGAATAAGGGGGAGAAAAGCAAGGAAAAAAGTGCCAAGAGACACAAAGTACAAACAGAAATGTGCATCCCTCAGACGCTTGGTTATAATGGTACACAAATTGATCCACCCAAGGAGGCTGCAATTGTCCAGGAGCTTGAACGGAGGATCAGAGATGAAAATGGTGCAACCGGCAGCCAAGTCGATGCAAAAGCTAATGTTACCATTCAGAGGAGAGCTGAGAATTCTGGAACAATATCAAATAGCATTGCTTTTTCTTCGTCCCAAATAAAAGAGGGTACCATGTTTGGAAATGGCAGTTGTAGGTTAAAGAATGGACCCAAAGATAATGGTCAGCTAAACATTCCAAAAGTCGCGATTGTACATAACTTCAAAAAGGAGGAAAGAGGTAGTGAAATGGCGGGAGTTGCGGATATGAGTAAGAAAGCCCCGGTGAAAGAGATGACAAAGAATGGATTTAGGAGAGAAGTTTCTGTAGATAATAGGCTGAAAATTCATTACAAGGGTGAATCGGGAAGTAAATCTGGAAAGGAGGACAAAGTGAGGGAAGAAACTGAAAATGCTGTTAAATTCCCTAGATTTGGACTGAATGGTAGTGATTCCACTGACAGTTCTAAGCACTATACTGTCAAAATTGGAAATAAGACTGGAGAGGCAATTAGTGGCAAACGGAAGGAGCCCGAAGCAAATGGAACTTTACTTGGTAAGTCCTGCACACGTATCTTTTGGCATTTCTTTCTTTTATTCTTCCAACAAGGACTAGAGGCATTCTTGTAGCTTCATGCTATAACAACTGTATCGAGTGTTGAATGTGTTTGAAGTACCTCTTCGTTCATTGTTCTTGGAAAACTGGTGGCCCCTAAAATGCTGAATATCTAGAAAATGAATTTAGATGTTATATAGTAATACATGATAATAGTCTATTTTGATGATATTAGCACATTATTGGACATTCTTTAGGGGTTGTTGATCTTCAATCATCAGAATAGGTATGTCAGGCTGTGCTCTCCAAACTTCTTCGCTTTATATCTCCTCTCTCTAACTTGAGAAACTTTGTTTTGAATTTTGGTTCAGGTACGGAGGCACAACCAAATAAGTGGCAGAAAGCTGCTCTTGCTTCTCAACCTGCCTCTAAGAATGGAAGACACTTGAAATGGGGTACAACTATTACTTTGTCTGCAAGTAAACAGGGACCAGCCAATGGGTTTAAGCTGGCCGATGAGGCATGTAAGCAGGGGCAAGCCAATGGGTTTAAACTGGATGGTGAGGCATGTAAGCAGGGACCAGCCAATGGCTTTAAGCTGGATGGTGAGGAACGTAAGTCCAATTGGACAGTGCACGCTCAATTACCTTCTGCTCTAACAAAATCTCCATCTGCCAGTGTGGAGGCCATGGGCACTATACGTGCTCAATCACCTTCTGCTCTAACAAAATCTCCATCTGCCAGTGTGGAGGCCATGGGCACTACACGCGCTCAATCACCTCTGGGTTCGTCAAAACCTTCTATTTCTGCAAGAGTGGATGGGAAGGTAGGTACTCATGGAACACCTTCTGTCCCTAAAACGCCTCAATCCTCAAGTGGCAAGGTCCGTGGAACTATGGACTCTCAAGAATCCTTCCGGGTCTCAGCAAAGCCTCTTTTGTGTGGAGGAAAAGACAATGGGACCATGGGGCCTCATAATTCATCAGTGGCTACATCAAAAGCCATATTACATACGGAGAAAGTTCATGAGACATTCACCTCTCAAGAATTAGCAAAACCGCCTTCAACTCCAGGGAAGATCAATGGGGCCACAGGGGCTCATGGATTACCTCCTGTCACACTGAAAGCTCCATCGACTTCAAGAAAAGAGAAACGCAAAGACAAATCCTCAAAACCACCGCCTCCACATCCAGATACCAAGTATTTGAGTCAGATACTGTCAGTTCCAAAACTGGAAGAGTTGCCTGAACTTGATAATCCAGATTGGTTGTTCGACAGAAAGAGCTCCCCATCAAAGGGAAGTGATGTTGGGCATGACAGAGATGGAGGGGAACAAGTGTGGGGTAAAGCCCTTCATATTGTATCTGCAGATGTTTTTGCTCTGCCGTATGTCATCCCATACTGAACGAGATGGGAAGAGTCTGGATTACAGATCGTGGCTTTCTAAAACGTCTACTGATCCATCGTTGCTGTTGGGGTTTCGATGATGAACAATTTTGTTGGTATGGAGAACCCTTCTAGGCAAAGTGGGTCGTGACTCTCCTGGTGCACCATGTTGCAATCTAACCCATAAGTGAGAGGACATTATCGGATGATAGATAGTATTACAGAGTCTTCCCCTTCAGTAGGGAAAAAAAGAAAAATGTTGTCAGGGTTTGTGCTGCTGCAGCTGCATCTAGTTTGTGGATACTGAGTTTGACAATTCTCTTTGGTTTAATCATATGCCACCAAATTTTGTGATGTAAGATAGAATTTCTCATACATTGAGTTTATAGTGCCCAAGTTTTCACAAGGAAAGTGACCCACAAATACAAGAGAAATGGAGAAAACAAATGGGAATGAAACAAAATAGAGTTTGAAACAATTTTCGAAGATTATGTCGTTTTTATCAGTGTCCTGGTTCGTCTGGCCTAATCTTATACATTGTGTAAGTCTTCGGTGATCCCGGATTTGGATCGATGTTTGGTCAAGTCCTCTAACGAGCAAAACCCTCGGCCTTGAACCTACGTGCCTATGACTTCATTTCCCAGGAGATTTGGATCGAAGGTACTGCTAATGTGCCCATAAAAAGGATGGCATTTCTGTTCTGATCTATTTCTTATGGGGTACCCTTGGGTTATCCCATGTCGGTTCACACGTTTCATATTATTTGATTGAAATTCAAATGGAGCTAAACATAACGAAGTTCCAAGGCATTGACATAAGACCCGGCCTGAATCTACCAAAATAAGCTCGATGCTAATGACCTTGTTCGATAGGTGTTTCACTCGAGACGAACTAGATCTGAATCACCCGAAAATGCTCGATCTCGAACCTAACCTAAGTGGTCACGAACATCTGCTACTGTACCCCTAGTGGACAAGTGCAACTAATTAATCTAACCGAGTAGAGCCATGATCTAATTTTTGCACTTAATCAGCAGGATTAATCACAATAATTAAACGAGTAACACGTGCAACTGCCCGCAAGATGTCAAGAAAACAGCAAAGTGATGTTCCTGTGATCTGTTTTCTGGACACTGCCAACTTCCAACCGCTTACCATTTCATCTTCACTTGTACAAACTTCCTTTTCTCAAAAAAAAAAAAAAGGGTTTTAAATTTTTAAGAATATGATTTCACTATAACAAATAAATTAAAATTATAAAGGGGTCAACATTAAAAATCCCATCTACCCCTTTTTGTAAAGAAAAGCCTGAGCTAAACTTCAATGGGTGGTGATCATTTTCACTGTTCTGCTTCTGGTAAAATTCTTCATTTGTTTTTGTTTGGTCTTTAATTTTATCAAAGTTTTGATCTTTTTATGTTATTATGTCAAAAGTTTTAATCTTGTGAGTTAATTAGTTGTTATCTTATGTTAATATGTTCAATAATTTCTATGTCTGACTTGATTAAGCAGAGGATGAATCTTCAACTTTGGATAATGATGATGGTTTTTCAGAAGTTTCGTCATACCCTTCCTCATTTTACAGGTCCTTGTTTCGTTTCTATTTGTTATGTTTTTGTTTTCGTTGATATTAATGCGCAAAAACTTAGGTAAGACGGTCTTATGGCGAAACTGTGATGTTTAAGGTTTAGGGGAGTAAATTTGAGAAGTTACCCTTTTCAGCTGTAACTACCATAGGACTGTCTTACCCAAGAGTTCCGCTTAGTAATGATTCCTCAAGAATTCAGTAGTCGTAATTTAGGGTTATGTGTTTTCTCAGGGATGGGATAAGAGATGGAGATGAATCAGTGAGTGGCTCATCTGAGAATCTTTACAAAGGATTTGATGGGTTGGGTCTCGGAATTTCCTCGAATTCTGTGGAGTTTGATGGTAATTTGAGGAGGAGGAAGATTGCTTACAATGATATTATGAGGAATTATGATGAACTATGGGAGAGAAGAGAGTGCCTTTACCAAGCCAAGAATAAAATCTTGAGGTTTGATTTTTGCCTCTCCTTTTGAAATTTTAATTGAATTTGTCTATAGTTACTTATCACGACGATTCATGTTAGTTGACCCCAAATCATTTTGGGAATAAGGCTTGGTTGTTGTTGTTGTAATTGAATTTGTCTATGGTATATGTAACTATGTAAGTAGTTCGTTGTTGGTTTATGAAGTGTTCCTGTCCCATACATATCTGGAAAGATATTCATCAGTTTTGATTATGTCTGTTTTTCATCTCTCTAGCTCCCACACTATTTGTAGTCGGTACAGTATTGCTATTAAGTTTTAGTGAAGAAATAACTGGCATTCTAAAGTCTTTTAGCTGTCTATATGCGAAACTTACTTCACAAGACAGAAGCAATTCCTCCTACTATCTAATGAAGGATGGCCATTGATCCGATATTCTTCCCTATCTAAAAAGTGTCTCATTTCCTATATCCATAGTTTATTTATGGCCTCGAATTCAGGGCATTTTGAAGACTAGAGTAGGTTGGTCAATCTCCGGCAAAACTCTGTGTAAGACGGTAGTGGTACAAAATATGTTTTTGAGATTTAGGAAAGGAGGTTAACCTCAAACCTTTGTTACTTGCCGGGGTTGCTGCAAGGCTGTGATACTTTTAGTCCACTTCTATGATTTTCATGAGTCAGCTTTCGTGTTAGGATGACACATGAAGGAGTGAGGCAAGATGCTCCATGAGGGATGTTTTGCACAATGGCTGAAGCTAACTTTATTCACCATCTTTGCAGCTACACTCCCGGTGCATGGATCAGTAATGTGGGTAATAAGAAACTACGAGATTATGCTCTACCAAACACTACCTCACTCTTACTGATTGGTCCTAAAGGGTCTGGCAAAAGCAGTCTGGTTAACCGAATTTCAAGAGTGTTTGAAGATGACAAATTTGCCTCAGAAAGAGCCCAAGTTACATGTATGTTATATTCTCTGCTGTTCTCTCACGTGTTTTGAACACCCGCCCCCTGAATTCTTTCTGTGAAACCTAATAGTAGTTTGATAAAACTTAAAAGTATGAACTTTGCACAACCCATCACCCAAAGCTCTTAAACTTGCTATTGCTGGTGATAGATAACTCGTCCGCAGGAGAAGGGACCTTCTTCCTTCAGGAATATATGATTCCCAGATGTTCTGCCGCATTTTGTTTGTATGATACCCGTAGCTTGTCTGAGGAATTTGTTGATAACGATAAAATGCTCCAGCTTTGGATGATGAAAGGGGTCCGTCATGGAGAGCTAGTTGTCAGGTACTGATTTTTTTTTTTTTTTTTTTTTTTTTTTTTTTTTTTTTTTTTTAATGTTGCTTCTTGAACCCCAGCTTTGTAATACTAGTCGTTCTTTGTCCTTTGGTGTAGAGATTCAGATAGCCCCAGCGTGAAAATGTCTCTGAACTGCAAAGCTCAACAGAGTGGTACTCCTTCCAGTGAGACCAGAAAGGTCAACTTTGTTGTATTTGTGGTTAATGGTTTGTCTGTTCTGAGATCTATGAATAGTCACAAGAAAGAGGACAGAAGGTATATGGAGACGGTGACAAGGACTTTCGGCTGCCCATATTTATCATTTAAAGGTACTGAAGTTCATACAATTAGTATTGCCATGTAAATGTTGCTCCGAATTTCCAAACCACACCAGGATTATGTGTATATTTTCTATTTGGAACTTGTTATAACACATACCCCACAGGTCATTAAAAGTAGGGGACAGAAGATATATAATGTGACTGATTGACTAAAAGGGCAGCCCGGCGCACATTGGCGTCCCCGCTAAGCGAGGGTCCGGGGAAGGGTCCCACCACAAGGGTGTAATGAGGGCAAGCCTTCCCTTGTCAATTTATTTGACAAGAGGCTGCTCCCAGGACTTGAACCCGTGACCTATCGATCATACTCATTAAAAATGTGACTGATTGACTGAAAAATGAAATTGTAGTTCTTGTTTTGTGATGTCTCTATGTCCTCGTGTATGTTAGTCTTGTTGTCTCATGCTTGGCTTTGTACATCTTGGTCTTGTTGCCAGCCTCCTCAAGCCTGGCTTTCTTTAGAATTCTTCCAGCCTTTCCCCTGGTCCTTTCTTTGATTTGGTAAATTGATGGCCAAAGGGCAGATTTTGGCTTGGGGTGGGGTTAGGGTGAGAATCTTCCTGCAAGGAGTGTGAACATGTAGGATCAGTTTCGAGTCCTCACTGCTAGTATTAATTCGATCCATTAGGTTGTTCTTTTTATTTTAGAAAAGAAACAAGGGACAAGAAGACACTCATCGTAAAGGTTGGGGATAGTATGAGTTAAACTCCCTTGGCCTAGGTCTTAAGGTCTAAGGCCTCATGTCCCGGAGACTGAAGCTCAAATCATTAAAGCCATAGAATTCTCATTTGCCAGTAATATAGTGGTTCACTATTTCCTAAATTGTGGGTCACAGGTTTTGAATGAGCATAGGTTTAACCAACAGTTTTTCTGTTTTGTCAACTGCAGATGATAAGCCTGTCATAGTAGTCACACATGGGGACTTACTTTCTCTTGGGGATCGGGCGCGTGTCCGTGTTTACCTAGGAGAGCAGTTGGGCGTGCCACCCGCTAAGCAGATTTTTGATATTCCAGGTAATGACTGCAAATAAAATAATGAATGTCCTTTTGTGATGAAATTTTGTCAATCATGTAGCTAAAAAGAACACTTCTTGCAGATAACTCTGATCCACTGACTGAGTTGACAATACTTGACATGGTAAGATACTCTTTGGAGCACGCCGACAAACATATGCCTTGCAGAGAGTCCAGAGAGTGGGTTGATAGGACTAAGTTCTCCATGAACAGGATTAAATACGAGGTTTGGTGTTCTGTACCTCTTGGTTTCCACCCTTCCTGCATGATGTTTTGAATATCTTCTTTGCAAATTATGTTGATTTTTAATGAGTATATGAGTTTTGTGAGGGAGAGAACATAATCTGATCCAACGTTTTTTATGTGTTGGTTGACGTAAAACTGGTTGATTCAAGCATAGAAGTACTTAATGTACTAGAGAAGACAAGGAAATATATATGATGAAATCTCATATTGTGACATTAATAATGGGTATCAAAATGGAAATTTCTGAAACCCTCAATAAGGAAAAAAAAGAAGAAAGAAAAAAAAAAAAGAGGAATAGTCTTTGACTTTGATAAGTTTGGTGATAGTTGTGTATGTCATATGGCGAATTATTTATGAATGAATTTTCCCATTTTAAAAAGAAAAAAAAAAGGATATTGCAGTACATCTCCAAGTTAATCTGACTATCTTCTCCACACTTGCCAAATGTTGCATGTTACTTTTCTTTGTTCTGGTCATTCCCCCCTCAGTGACATTGTTTTATGTATATGTATAATTGTATATGATGTCAGAGCTATTTCTTCTATAATTCGGTAATCAGTGGGTCCCGTAGATCTGCCCACTAGGTGTTTTCCTTTTTTTTTTCTTTTTTTTGGGGTGGAGGGTGGGGGGGAGTGTCAGGGATATGAACCTGCGAGCATAGAAGAGCGACTTCATGAATCGTGAAAATAATACCTCCACCTAAATGGTCGAATGAACATGAATCATTCTAAAGATGTTCGTTACTTTTGTATTTTAGATTGGCTCTAAATCCATTTTATCAGGCTTGTGTCTCTTGATGACTTGTCATTTGGTGCATTTAACTGTCATGCCATAGATGTGGATTCACAGTCTCGTGGATACACTATAATTCGTTTCTTGGCCTTTTTCTTTCTTGTGTTGATTGTGCATTTCTTTTTGATATTAAGAAATTATCAATACAAAATTAGGATTCAATGGTACTCTTTAAGTTATCTACCCCCTCATTGTAGGCCTCAGAAGTCAGAACTGCTCTAAATAAGTGTTTCTTAGGTTGACATGTTAGGGATTAATGCATTCCTTCTATGCAGGTATGTGGATCTTCGATATTGGCCATGATTTTCCTGGCTATGCTTTTGGGAATAGCTTGTGTTGCACTTCCAATGCATCGATCCCATAAACACAACGTTTCACTTATGGAATCTGTTAACTCTAGGATGAGTTATCATTCTGAGCCTCATGAACACCTTCCGGCATTTTCTTCACATGTAGACTCAGATTCTGCTATAAATTATTCTCAGAATCCAAAACTTCAGGCCATATCGGCTCAAAATTTGCCTTCTAGATCTGTTGTAGAGAACCAAGCATACGAAATTAGAGAGCCTGAAGCTGCATCTCTGCCAACTTTACCTTCACAAGATGTGGTAAGGAATGAAAAACGGAAGAATACGGAAGCAGAACATGAGAATCGGGAATCTGAAGTTACATTTACACAGACTTCTAGCTCACAACCTATGACAGAGAATCGCGAACAAGAGAAACAGGAAACCAAACGTCAGGAAACCAAACGTGATGCTACATCTGAGCCAACAGTGTCCGTAAGATCCACTGGAACGACATCTCAACGCTTGAAATCTGTTCCAACTCCTTCACCAACTGCACGGCAAAAATCTGCTGGAGGTTCTGGGCGTAAATCCCGGTCCCCGTCTCCCAAAAAGAAGGATCCAAATTTCGCTGTACAGTGGCATAAAATTCGTCACTTGTGGTTGGATGAGTGAACTATGGTTGCTGCGTGTTGTGCATCTTGCTTCCTCATTAGTACAAGCTTGCCGAAGATGTGTTCAAGTGCGTATGACTGTATGTGTAATGTACTAACTTGTATGTACGATTGTTCGTTGAGAAATATCAGCTGTTCTGTATAAGTCGTATAGACTGATTTGATATTGTACCTGATCTGGCCGATGAAAATGTTTTGACCCGTACAATGTAAGTACAATGGTTTGGTTTCTATGGGTCTATGCCTCTATGGTAATAAGAATGAGCCAGGCGCCTGTATATACATCGTTTCACCATGACAGACCGAAAGATGATACATCTTCGGCTGTTCAACGTTAAACTCAGAGTAAATTCCAGCATTTATGTTTCACATTCCGGCCACTGGAAGAAACGAGGGAAATACACTCTCGTAGGCGGGACTGAGACTAGAGCGTTACATTCACCTTCCAGTTGGAAGAACTTCTATTTGAGTAGAGAAAAATACAAATAGGAACAATAGTCTGGTGGAGTATTCTTTCATGATTTGCTACTTTTGATCGGCTAAGCTTTTAGAGGAACAGTCCCCAGGTTGTGCTCATGTTTAGCTACTTAAAATCGCCACCGAAAAAGGCCCTGCTTAATCAATCACTGCGAAACTTCCGTTCTGATTTCTGAGCAAGAGCAATTTTAGAGCAAATTCAGAGCCAAAAAAAAAAAAAAACCATTAACGATACAAGTTAGAGAGCAAGCGAAATCCCTGAAGCAAACGGTTTACCCTTTCTCCCGGTGCACTAAAACTTATGGAGGCAATCATCTCAGGAACTGTTGTTGCAATCAGAAGAATGCTCAAAATTGAATCAACTGACAATTACAAGACTGTTAAAACTATAACGGAATGCAAAATTTCCGGCTTTTCGTTCAATGGGTGAATAAGTAATAAAACATGTGCCCGAGGTAAAAAGCTTCAGAAGGGCACATTGATACATTATAGAAGATGGAAAAAGAATCAATTATCTCGAGTCATGTCGAGTGCTGTTGTCAGCAGTATAAATCTGTTCATCCCAACTGACCAATTCAATCGGAGTCTGAGTCGTTTTAGGCAAGAACTCTGGCTTGAGCTTGTCCTGAACCGCATATGCAGAGACCCAAAGAAACTCAAGACAACACTGGCGAAGTAAAAGTCGCACCCACACCATAGGATTACATAGAAAACACTTGAGTTGAAGCACCATCACCTATAGAAATCATTAGTGTTTGGAATGCTGTCCAGAAACAATGCGCGTGCTCCTGCATCTGTTGCAAATCGACCAAGGACAGCAACTGTAGCTGTACTGCTACCGAACTTCTCAATACCCCTAGAGATCATGCATGTATGGCTTGCTTCTGCTACCACTATTATGTCTCCACCAAGCAGAGGAGCAACTGTCTCAGCAATCTGCCTAGTCAGCCTCTCCTGCACCTGGAGCTTGAAACCATAAAAGTGCACAATAGACTGAAGAAGAGACTTTCCTATGTGACTTTCTTCTTCAGCGGAAAAATATCCTATATGCACTACCCCATGAAAAGGAAGCAAGTGATGTTCACATTGCGACCAAAATGGCAGGTTCAGCTCAGAATGGATCTGCTTGTTGAATTTCACGTCACCATTAGATTTGGGGGATTCCGACTTATTAGAAACAAAGCCATTCAGTTTCATTTCCATACTACAGTTCTGAAAGCTCATTAGCCACCTGACAAACCGAGCAGGGGTACCAACAAGTTCTCTCCTTGATGGATCTTCACCCAACGATCTGATAATTGTAGTGACTGCGCTAACCATACTAGTGTTCACATTTCCCACGCTGGATGATACCTTATTAACGGGAGAGGCTAGGGATGGACACCAATCACCAGCAGGTTTTCTCTCTCGGATTTTATCAGCCATTGACCTCCTAAATTTTACTAAACTAAGAAACTCACTCCAAATGTCAGCATTATAATCTTCAAACACTCCAGAACCTGAGGATACCAACACCTTTATCAACCCATCAGGGCGAGTGTCCAGGAACAAAGACTCTAAACTGGGGAAGTGAATGTGCTGACATTGAAGAATAACAGCAACCCCAGCCGGCTTAATGGAATGTTGCAAAGCTGAACACACATCATCTGCCAGCCGCTGCGGATCCTGGAGCCTCTTGGCAAACACATCAGCAACACGAGAGAGTTTGCTAAGACCCACAACCCGCTGTCCAGATGGAACATAACCTACATGACATTTCACCTGGAATGGCAGCAAGCAAGACTCACAGTAGGAAAAGAGGTCAAGATCCCGCACAATGACAAGACCCCCAGCTCCTCCAGCATGGCCAACCCGATTATTATCTAAGCCTGCTTCAGGAAATAGAGCGCCTTGGACAATGTCTTTCACACTTTGCCTGTAACCTGGACAATAAGAAACATTGATCAGTGCAACTTCCAAAAGCGTCACAATTTACACCTGTGTGAGGCTCATACAAGCAATCCCATTTAACTTGTACGACCGCAAAGCAAATAGGTCTAAAAATCCCACAGCTAACTTCCTAGGACGCATATTTGAAGGATTGCAAACGAAAAGTTGTATTTACTCCATCATATAAAGATATTAGTTGCACTTAAGTTTAGTTATGTAGAATATAACCTAATATAACAGCCTTATGAGGTAACCGCATATCAGAAGAGAGATATATCCCTGATCCACCACGTTAAGAAACTGCTGCTACCAACCTACCATGCTAAAACAAAACTCATTACCATCAAATACTTCGTTGTTACTCCTTCCACAGTCAGTTTAAACCCCTTCATAAAATTTAACTTTGTAGCCCTCCCAGAAATTACCTTTCAGCTCGCCCCTAAAACTAAAGGTGAGACCTAATGCATCTTAGACCTTTTCGGTTGGTGAAACCAACAACAGGTTGTTAATAGTCAGCTGAATATCACTATCACTAGCTTTCCATTAGTGGTTAGGTTAACACTAAGCCATCTTTCTTGACTATTTATAACATAACATCCAATTTCATGTAAAATTTGCATGGTTTTCCCACTTCTTCCACAATAACTTCACAAGGTAATCAAATACTATTGATGCAACATCCACATCCATCTACAAGTTTTCATCTTTTTCAAACATTCACCAACTCAAACCAGCAAAAACAAGCAAACCACATTCAATACAACCAAAAAGCATATGAACAACATCATAAACATAAAATACAACTTAATAAGCAAGCAAATGAGCAAAAAGGGTAGACAATCACCTCTAGTTCCATGATGAAGAGCCTTAGCAACGCGCAACGGCGTCTTTTTGATGCCTTCCCTATTGACATCCTCACCCAACCCTTGCAAAAGAACCCTAACAGCATCCTCAATCTGTGCAGTTTCAGGTTCTTCTTCAACACCCAGTTTAATACACCCCATTCTTATTGTATTCTCAAGCTCAACATCATAATGACAGTCATCCAATGCGCCCATTGACATACAAACCTCAAAAACTCAAACTCAAACCCCAACCCACAAATTCCACACAAAAAGACTCAGACTTTTCACTTTAATTCACACACAAATGATATAAAACAACACAAAACAATATATTAATGAATACCCAGATAAGAAAGAGGCTTCAAACACAAGATTCAATCAATACCCACATGAAATCTAGCTAAGAAAATGGCAAAATCTATAAGAGAAAACAAGTGCCCAGGTGAGAATATTATTATATGATATAAATCAGACACAACAAATCATAAGATCTAGCATAGAAAGAGTGAACCAGAAGAATTATGGTCTCATGATTCCAACAACAACAGGACACAAAAAAACATAAGTAACACCCTATCTATCTCTATCTCTCTCTCTCGGAAAATACGCTCAGAAGAGGTGAGAGGAGAGAGAAAATTTGTGAGATGTGGAGGGAAAAAAATGGATGCTGGGAAATAAAAGGAAGTTCAGGGATAATTCTGAATTTTTATTTTTGATTTTTTTTTTTGGGTATGCATCAATTTTTCGTAAAATGACTGAATTTATGTGATGGTGGGTTCTCTCTCTGTTTTTTTTGCTATGGGACTGAGGAATACAAATACAGACGATAGCGACTCGGTGTAGGCGAAGGCGGCATATTCTACTCCGTATTTGAGAGACTAGCAAAGTTAGAATTTTGCATCAGGGATTCAGGGCATCAGGCTAGTTTTCGTCTACCTTGGGGTTTCTCGGTTGTTGAAGTCTTCGGTCGTTGCCGTTTTTTCATCTGTTAATGTTTTATTTGATTTGATGGGAGAGCGTTTCAGTATGACCGTTAAATATATTTGTCAGAATTTATTCAGAGGGTTTAGTAGTTTAGCACAGCTGCATAGACATTCGAATGAGCAATTTGAATTTGACTTACCTTTGAAACATCAAGGTTTGATCCGAAAATGAATCAACGGATCGAGTTTAGTTTGACTTGAACTAGTGTATAAGATATCATGACAACACAAGTAGATGTTGTTTAATTCTAATTTGGATTGACACGATTTGAATTGGCAATTAAAGTAGTAAGTTAATAAAGACTTTGTTTGATACGACTGCATCTTTCTAGTCTGATCTGATCTAATTTCAATGTAACTAACCTGATCTAATCTGATCTCAATGCAGCTTATCTGATCTGATTTGAATGTAAAACACTCAAAGTACGTTTCTCAAATAATGTTATTTTTGTAGTGGGTACAATTTTTTGTCACAAGTCGCAGATCTAATAGTTGGTAGCCGGTGACTATTTGTTGATGGTGAGCTATCAAAATTTAAACTAAACACAAATTAAACGATCGGAAATAATGTCAACACAATACACCCAGTCAACACAAAAAGGCAAAGAGCAAGATAACGGAAAAAGGAACAGTATCTAGTAGGTGGTGGAAAAGTTGGGGAACTTTGTTAAATACTGTCCCTTCCCACTTGATAGGAGTTGTGCAGAATGCAGAAAACCGGAAAGGCTCACCAACCCACTACTACAGTTACAACTTACAACTTACAACTTTACAAGCATGCATGCAATTTTACTCCTACCAAATTATTATGCCAACAACCAAACCAGAAACCTTAGTTCTACAATGATTTTAATTGGCTTGGAGTCGGATAACATGAGTCGTTATTTGAAATTTAACACTTACATATGTAACCACAGTATGTATTTATGTAGGGACTTGCTATATGTCGCCCTAAAAATTGCTAATCATCGCCCTGTATTCGTATAATTACCTCGTATTTCTGTTTAGGCCCTTACTAATACTTACTTAGTTTGCTAATTAAATTTTCCCTCCCTAATTATCACCCCTCCCTCATTTTCCCTCATTTTTTCCTCCTTCAATGTTTCTTCTTTCTGAATTGCAAACAAATTAAAGCAAATTCTTGAACTCCAAATTCCCGAACCCAACTCCAAAATCCCTAACTCCATCATCTAACTCCATCATCCGAACTCCATCATCCGAACTCCATCATCATCGAACTCCATCATCCCGAACTCCATCATCCGGAACTCCATCCCCCCGAGCTATGAAGTGACGTGTTGGAGAAGATTTGAAGAAGGCAAAAATGAGTTCAAATGATAATGTAAGTTTATGTTGGAAATCTTGTAATTTAATGTATTATTTCCACAACATTTGGTCATTCATTGTATTATATTCAGTAAATTTAGATGATTTACGCCATGATTTTGAGCTCACAAATCGTTTACATCATTATTTACAGTAAATTTTTGTTCACTTACGGCACGAAAATGAGCCCAGAAATGGCCTTGGCCGTGTAGAAAACACGGCCTGCACCATGGTCGAGCCGTGTGAAAAACACGGCCCGACCATGGTCGAGCCGTCTTTTTTACACGGCCTGACCATGGTCCAGGCCGTGTTTTCTACACAGTCGTGCTTGCTTAAGGCCCACATTTGTTAAGTAAACATTGAGCCTCGTGTCCAAAAGCTGGCAGTAATATTCGTTATCGAATACATCATGTCGATGAATATTTTTGTTTCTCAATGAATAAACAGTCTTTTACAATGAATAAATCAATGATTGGGTGTAAATGAGAGTCTGAATCAATGATTTAATTTTTCAATGAACATGTAAAGCAAAATATGTTATTTCTGTCCTTGTTTTCTATTGACCTCGTCAATGACACTCTGAATGAATACAAGTGTATAAAATGAAAATTTGGAATTTTTTTCACTAAATTTAACTGTTGAATTTGAATTAGATTTACAATATATTGATTTGATGTTTATGTAACGTAGGTTAATACACGAGATTACGGTGGAGACAAAGTGAACTATAATCCTTTAATCGTGACGGATCAAAAATTCCCGTCTTTCGACGAAGCCTTCGTTTGGGCGAATGAAATTGCAAAGAGCAAGGGTTTTTTCTTGGTAAAATCTTCATATAAAAGAAACAAGAACAAATACAAGCCTAATTTATGGAGGCAGTACCTACATTGCGAGAACGGCCCTAGAAAACGGAGTGGTGAGGCATCGGTTGATAATCCGAGAAAGACTACGACTCATAAGTTAGGTTGTAGTTTTGCGCTCAAAGTTGTAGAGACGGAGGACTCGACTTGGCAATTATGTCTTATGGGTGACGAAAGGGGTCTTCATAACCATGCTTTGGAAGTATACCCAGAGGGTCATCGACAGAGAGTTAAGTTCACCGATCAGGATAAAGCAACGATTCGGATATTGGACGCCGCAAACGTTCGGGTGATGCATATGAAACAGATAATCAATGACTCGAAAGAGAGTGGTTGCCACAACTCGAAACAGTTTCACAATGAGAAGCAGAAGATTAGACGTGAAGCTATGGGAGATATGGACGTCATCCAATATCTATTCCATCTCGCCGAAAAACACAAGTACATTACCTTTTCTAAGAGCGACGTCGAAACGGGCGAGATGACGCATTGCTTCATGGCACATCCCACGCATGTTCTAATGTTGCAAGTGTACTATGAAGTGATATTAATCGATGCTACGTATAACACTAACAAGTACATATTTCCTCTTGTTGAGATTGTTGGTTTAACCCCCGTGAACTCGAATTTCACGATAACGTATTGTATGATGTGCGACGAAACATCTGAATCATACTCGTGGGTGTTGGAGCACTTGAAGATTTTGTTGTCTGAATCAAGGGTGCCAACGTGTATCTGCACCGACAAGGAAGCGTCACTCATTAAGCCTATAGCGACTATATTTCGTGAATCGAGACATTTGTTGTGTAGGTGGCATGTCGATAACAATGTTAGGGCAAAGGCGAAGTTGATATTTGGCACCGAGGCATTAGCGAACGCAATCGTGAACGGCTCTTGGAAGAAGGTTGTGGAGGCTCCGACAGTGGCTAGGCTTGAATTAGCATTACAGAACCTAATGTCAACATGGGCTAGGGGTGGCCCGTTTCGGGATTATATAATTGAGGAGTGGATTCCACATCTCGAGAAGTTTGCGTTTGCACATACGAACGAAGTACGGCATTACGGGAACAGTTGTACGAGCCGTGTGGAAAGTGCTCATGCGGCTTTGAAGATATGGTTATCGACATGTACGGGGTCTGTCGATTCCGTCTTTCGGAAAATCCACAGTCACCATCGCGCCCAAATTGGACAGATTAAGGGGTTGCTTGAAGATTCTCGTAACAAGGTTCGCTCAACCGGGCTTGGTCGTCCTTTTAGGTTATTGTGTTGTCATATATCTCTATATTCCATTAGTTTGTTGGAAGAGGAGAAGAAGCGGTACGAGAGCCTCGGGTCGACTGTTGTGGAAAACTGCGGTTGTGTATTGCCCCGGACTCACAGCCTTCCGTGTGCTTGTATGATTCACAATGCAATCCAGGAGGGGTACGAGTTCTACCCGTACCATGTATCTCAATTTTGGTCAAGGCTTGTCTTTGAGGAAGGTTCGATAAACGATCATCCTCGTGACGCCCGGACAACAGAGTTAGATGAGTTTGAGATGTTGGTGAATCAGGGCCGCAACGCACAACCTGCCACGGTACGAGCCCTGAACATTAAAATTAATAGTTTACTCCATCCCGAAGAGGAAAGTATGAAGGAGCCGCAAAGGAAAGAGAATCCAAGGGGTAGGCCTCGTAAAAAGAGCACGAGGGCAGACCCGTCTTGGTTTGAACATGTTGGTCGTATGCCGGACCGCAATTCCGGTACTAAGGGAAGCAAAAGTCGGAGTAGTCGTAGGCAGTCTCAACCGAGGACAAGCAATACAGGTGAAAAAAATAACTTTTTTTTTAATTTTTTTTTTTTTACTTTAATTTATTTAAATTGATTTATTTGAGAGTAAAAATGAATTTATTTCAACTGTTTTTGTTGAGTTTTTTAAAATGAATTTACGAAAATGAATTTTCTTCAGTTTAATAAATGAATTTATTTAAAATAATTTTATTGAGTTTATAAATGAATTTGGGATGAATTTAGGTAAATTAAATTAGGTCATTTGGTAATTTGTATTTCAAAAGATTTATAAATAAAATTAGCTAAATAAAATTAATTTTAGAACTTCCGAAATATAAATCGATAATTAATTATCGTAAATTGCTAATTAAATTGTATTGTCGTACTTGTGTGTAGTTCCCGTTGTTCCCGGAGCACCTTTGATGAGAAATTATTGCATTGACGTGGATGTCTTCCCATACAAGCGTCAACTCCCACCGGGAATATTTGATTATCTCATCGGGTGGTTCAATCCTACCGGAGATGGGCATTGCAATTTCCGGTGTATATCTCACGCCCTTCGTGGAGAGGATGATCATTTTGTACAAATGCGTGTATCCCTCATAGACGAAATTGGGAAACCAATTTATAATGAGATTTACGGCGGTGCAGAAAGTAGAGGTCATGCAACAAATCGCATTCGTTGGGAAAACAATGGACCGTGCGGAAGGGAAAACTGGATGAGTTGTCCTAATGATGGATACGGTTTCTCTTCGATGCACAACTGGACAGTTGTGGTGTATTATTCTCGTTACCAAGATGACGTGCTAGTTGAGCAATCGGGGTACACCATTTTACCGATGCGTACTCCTATTGGCACTTCCGAACCTGCCGGAATATTAGTTTTGTTGAACACGGGTAACCATTGGGTTCGCTTGTTTCCTAAAGAAACATTTCCAATGCCCCGTGTTGAACCTCAGTGGTCCTATTTGTGTGACCGTGAGCTTATCTCGCGATGGGCAAATCTATATGGAGCACATCACGCCTTTTGGGAGTCGATCATTAGTTCTTCATAGTTACGTGATAAATCTCAATGTAATAGGGGTTAATTTTGGTGAAAAGCCCTTTCTAGTTGCTCATAATTATGAGATAAACTGAATGTAATAGGGGTTGATTTTGGTGATGAACTACATGAAAGGTCATTTTTGTTGTACAAGAATCCGGTGAGTTCTTGCATTTTGAGTGAATCGATTGTCCTATGTCTGGCCGAAAACGTGGTAGTGTTGATTCTCATACTCCTCGGATACTAGTGAAGTCTCCTTTCAATAGAGAGAGATTGAATTGACCAAATAAAGCGGAAAACATGCATTGGAAAATAAGAGGAAAATAGTACATGAGTTCCGCTACCTTGTCTAATGACTACCTACTACTATTGTCTTAAGAGTTGCCTACCATTATCTTACAAATACTACACTGACGCTATTAAGGTGTTTGAGCGTCGATTGTTGCGAGTAACCGGAAAGCTGTTCTTAAGTTACAAAGCATGACCACCAAGGTCATGCCCACACAACCAGAATAAAATGTAGTTTAGTTAGTTTGTTTGTTACAGTCATCCAACAGAAATAGATCAGATTACTTCATCCAACAGAGGTGCATGCACGTCCTCGTCTGCTGTTCTTCTTCTGTAATGCCTTGGTCCTAGCCAGCTCCATGAGATTGACCGCTGCCCGATTGTTCTCGTCACGACATAGCAGTGCCATGAAGACTGGTCGACACCACTTAAAGTAGCATGAAACCTGCACAGATTGGTATGAACAAGTGAGAAATCTGACACCCTAACAACTTCAACAGAAGGTCACGGTAATGGTGCCTATTATCAGCAGCAGCAGCATCAATACCCAGGTAGTCACTTACACAACCACAACATTCCGGACATATTAAACTATAAAATCTACCATTATCATCACCGACTGATCGATAATCTACAAACACAAGACCGGCAACCTCTACAAAGTCTTTATCCTATAAATGTACGCATTTAAATCACACAACTAAAACACAATTACAATAAGAGTATATTTCAAGTACATGCTGGCGCTTTAGAATAGAGTTGCATAATCATAATTTCACAAACCACATATTCAACCCACAAAGACGCAACTTCGAGTGTAAGTAGAGAACATGTAAGAGTAGTCGTACCTCGGCAGAACTCGGCACTCCTCTGTCCCATAGGTAAATGGCAAGAAGCATCATGATTCCGCAGCTACTTCTGGAGCAAAGTATAAAACCATAAAATTGGTGACTTATATATGATTAAACAAGTGACCAAAGAAAGGAAATAAGACAATGACTTGTTTTCTTACGTGTCACGCTGCTCAGGAATGCGAGTCAAGTCGGTACGCCAGCTTCGAACCCTATCCCCGTATCCATCTCCTCTAAGTGAATTCAGCAATGCCACGAACAAGGAGATCTATGTGAGAGTACAATATGTCCCGGTTACATAAATGTAATTTGATTATATGGTGATAAATAAGAAAATCACATTACAAACAACCGACTTTTTCTCACCATTTGGCCTCTAATAACTGGGGTATGGTAGACACTGTCCACTGCATGTATCGAGTCCAGCAAAGTAATAGTTTCCTCACCAGCGTCAAAGACGTAACAAAACCAATGGCTCTCCCATAAAATAGGGAAGAAGAACTGCAACACATTGTGAAATATGAGTTTAATGGTAAATGCTTTTGGTAATAATGTTGTTGAAGGAGTATAAGGCAAGGGCCGAGATTTTTACCACTTTGCATACGTCCATGTCAAGATGAGCAGCAGACGATCGAAGCTTTGCAAATGAGTCCTGGAACGTCGCATGATTAGTGCTAAACACCTTCTTGTCCTCTAAATTATACACAAATGCAGAAGCCTACACAATAAGTTAGTAGACATTAAGCAATCGGGTAAAATTAAAAGTGCATTCTTAAAATTATGAAACCGTAAACAATAGTATGGGTGTAGAGCGCAAACCATGTGGTCCGAGTTGAACATGTGTCGCTGTCCAGCCCATTTCTTGTTGTAGAGGAGGGTGACGGTCCGAACCAAATCAGTCCGAGCTCGTTGTCGGTTGGCGAAATTGTCACGTACGTCGTGTACATACAAATACATACCATCAACGACTACGGCGTCCAAATTTGGGGCGTCATCTACGACAGCAGGAGCAGCTCCCCGGGTGGTCCTACTATATACAAAAGTCGTAAAGTGAGATTTGTTAATACATTAAAATCAGATAAGTTGTAAAACAAATTAAAGATTTATATTAAAATCAGAAAAATTGTAAAACAAATTAAAAATTTCGGCAGTTAGCAAACATACCCAATCCTAGGATGGTCTTTATAAGTCGATATGAAAGAAATCAGTTCTTCAATATCTTGAGTAGGTTTCCAGCCAACCAACGTCCCGCCCAGTGCTATTGCTTGTGACTCGCTAGTGTAGGCAGCGATACGCTGCAACGTGTCATTGACAATCAGCCCTACAGGTGTGGATGTTGCTGTCCTAGGAGGTCTGTATGGAGGGTGACCTTCATCACTCATTATTCTGGCATTCAACTTGGTAATGTCTCCCAAGTCCAAGTCATCCCACCCGATCAGCTCATCGAAGTTCCCCATGCTCTCCTCAGCCCCTCGAAAGTCATTCTCTGGCCTTTCCGGGGACTGTATATCCTCATGTTGTTGTGAGCTGGCCGTGTGTATGCCCTCTGTTTGGGCCCTCTCCATCTTGTCAGCCAATCTCTCGGCCTCCAGTTCTAAGGCCATCAGCTGTGCAGCCTTTAACCCTGCAGCCTCGGCCTCCTGCACCTTCGCAATAAGCTTTTTTCCAAGGTCGAGAGATTTCTTAGCAGACGCAAGTGCTGCAGCCTTGTCATTGTGATCCTTTTCCTTCTGAGCCTTTTCCTTCTCAGCCTTTTCCTTCTCGGCTGCTTCCTTCTCGGCTCTCTCTTTCTCGGCTCTCTCATTCTCGGCTGCAACCCTCGCTCTCTCCGCCACAATCTCAGCTGCCCTCCGATTGACCTGCTCCTCAATTGTATTGTAAGCCTTTGTTGTACCGCTGATACTGGTAATCACCTCCTCACTGTCAGTTTGTTTGTAACGGGCCTTCTTATTAAGAGCCCTTGTTTGAGCTTCCCGTTGAGCTTGTCGCACTAACACCCTTTGCAGTGCAGATCGTACTGATATTGACCACGGACGGCAATGTCCTCCTCATTGTCAAATTCATCCCCAACAATGTAAACATCCTCCTCTACCTCCGCTGCCTCACTGTATTTGTCGGAAACATGACCCGTCGTAGGACCTTCTCCCAAGTTCTTTGTTTTGGAGCTCTCACCAACATGCAATTTTCTTTTAGATGGCCGCTGCTTATTTTGATCAAATGGCGTTATGCCAACGACAACGGGTCGACGCCCGGTTTCCTTCTTCTTCAACACAGCAGGCCTGGAAGATGTAGTCTGTTCTTCAGCACATGGTCGTTTTGGCGCATTGCGTCCAATCTCAACAGCGCCCTGTAATCGCTTACGAGGCAGCCTACCACTAGGAAGGTCGCTGAGCGTGGCGTCCCTTGCACTAGTGTGTGAGAGGAGGACTCTCATACGATTCTCACCATAAGCCATGTGGAGCTGCTCGGACGGGTGACCACTTCCATAAGGCACCATGTTAACAAACTGCCAACAAAAGCGAAGCGTAGAATCAGTTAAGCATTGACATATAGGTTAGCCGATAATTTGGTTCAAAAACTCAAATATTGGAATCCAACTTACCTTCATCGCTCCGTATTCTCCCCTTCCTTTGGAATCTCTGAGAATGCTGGCGGTGAGCGTCGCTTCGTTCCAAGCTAAAATTCTAGGAGATCGATACCAGTCGACTCGATTTGGCAAAGGCTTGTTGTCAAAGTATAGTATCTGCACAAATGTGTTTAATTTCAGCCTTAGGTTAGAAATCGGTGAAAGATGAAAAGTACAATGAGTGTTGAAAACGTAAGTTACGACTTATTAAAAACATAACTTACTTACCATCAATACTATTGCACATCCGCCGACACCGTTGACAACACCAACCTTTTGCGTAGTCGGTCTGATCTTGGTTTTTTGGTCATGGAAACGACGACCAGCTTCTTCCAACCAGTCGTACACAAACTGCGACCACGCAAAATCCTTGAAGTTCCTGAACGTGCCTATGGAGGCACAGAGTAGTTGAGAAGATATTCTCTGTGCTTGCGTAGGGCATAACACAGTCCCTAGCACATAGTGTAGAAAGACGAGACGAAATTCATCGTCACTCAGATTTCCATTCACCAACGCGTCAATCAAAACAGCCGGCAGAATACCATAGTGTCATTTGTACTTGATGTTAAACCTATCATACATCTTATGCTGATCCGCGGAGAGCAACTGATCGACACTTGTTGGCACAACACGACCATCCCTCGGCAATCCAAGGATTGTACTTACGTGGTTTGGACGAACCCGTAACTCAGTCCCGTCCTCGAACACCAACGAGTTCTGAGTCGGATCCCAGCGCTTGTACAACCACATGCAGAATCGCCGGTCCAAAGTCCCCAACATTTTCAACTCCAAAAACACACCAAGTCTCATCTCCCTGATAAGGTCAAGACGTTGCGGTGGAAGAAGTACGAGCATCTTGTACAACATCGTAAGCCTTGTGTTAACCAAATTTTTATCATCAGAAGGGTTTTGTTCTTCTTCTTCTTCTTCGACTTGTACATTTCCTTGACGTTGAGGATGGATATGAATATTTGAGTGGTCTTCCTGAGATTCTGATTCTCCATTGTCTTCTTCCCCTTCCGATTCAGAAATGTGTAGAAATGGTTCTGGTTGTTGTTGAAGAACAGTACGTGTCCTTCGTTTTCCCCTTTTCGCAGCAGACTTAACCGGCATTATGGCTTCCTGCGATGATGAAATCTGATTAATCGTTTATTCATAAATTAAAGATCACCAACATGCAACTAAAAGATACAAAAGTTACAAAACTAATGAAGTAAGATTAATCGTATATTCATTGCTCATAAAAAATGGTCTCGGGGAAGTGTTACCACCACAAAAATGAAAAACATGTGCACTATTGATTCACAATTTCAGCAACAACATCCAAAAAATCCATTTCATATGTGCAGTTTTTGTAATACAGTAATTGCATCTGGGAAAAAAAAAATTAATTTTTTGTAGAGGTCAGGAATCGAACCTGCCCTCACTCCCAACCCCCCCTCCTCTTCACAACCAATGACAATTACCAATAAGCTAGGGGGGGCCAACTGATACTTTCTACTTCATAATTCTATAAGTAACAACATTCAGTCTAACAACACCACCTATGTTCATCAAAAAATCGATACCATACCGAAATTTTTACAACCCTAGGTACATGCTAATGAAATTCATAAACAAATCGATACCATACCGAAATCAAATTCATTCCAATTCATGACAAAATCGATACCATACCCAGATCAAATTCATTCAAATTAATCAAAATATCGATACCATACCCAAATCAAATTCATTCCAATTCATAAAAAAAATCGATACCATACCCAAATCAAATTCATTCAAATTAATCAAAATATCGATACCCTACCCAAAATTTTCAAATTAAACATCATACAACCACCTATCTTTGAGGTATTACACAATCAAGTCACAACGACAAACTCGACAACAAGTTTTTCAAATTTCCAACTTCCACAAAGTTGAGTACAACTCACCAAAACTGATTTTTATTAAGAACATACAAACCCAATTTCATGAATCAATCCTATGTAATTTACCCACATGTAACTGATTATTACAAAAGTAGTGAAGTAAGATTAATCGTATAGTAATTGTTCACATGTGCATTGATTCAGAATTTCACCAAAAACTCCCAATATTCACAAAAAAAAAATACAAAAAATTCTGCACTGCCAGGATTCGAACCCCCCTCCCCTCTCCTCTACACAAGCGTTGACATTTATACTTCAAAAATGTATCAATAACATAATTCGTCTCACAACACTTATGTTCACAAATTTCACAGACCATAACATACCCAAAATGATATACACCTAAGTAAGTTAGGCACATGCAAACCAAAATCTATGAAATTCATCACGAAATCAATACAATACCCAGATTTATAGAACCCTAACTACATGCAAACCAAAATTAATCAAATTCATCACAAAACCTACACCATACACTAATTTTTACAACTCTAACGACATGCAAATCAAAATCATAGAAATTCATCAAAAAAACCAACACCATATCCTATTTTATAGAACCCTAACTACATGCAAACCAAAATCAATAGAAATTCATCACAAAACCAACACCATATCCTAATTTATACAACCCTAACGACATGCAAATCTAAATCATACAAATTCATCACAACTTTGATATCACCCGAATTTATAGAACCTAAATCAATGTCATTCATCACAAAATCAATGGTTGAAGATAAAGATATGAAATAAAGAGCCATCGGGTTGATTTCAACTCACCTTTCAGTTGGAACTCAAGTAAGGGAAGACTATAGATCGAACTTCAATCCCTTTACCGGCGGCTTCAGCTAGAGAACTTTGAGATCCGGCGAATTATTTTGGATTTAAATGGAAAATAATTAAGAAAAAAGTGAGTTATTATTGGAAGGAGAGCAGATAAGTTTTGGAGAGAGAATGAGGAAGTTTTGGAGTGATTTGGGGAAGTTTTGGAGTTAATTGGGGAAGTTTTGAAGAATAAAGGGAAGACGTTAGGGAGTTAATTTGAGAGAGAGAGAGAGAGTGTGTTGTATATTCGAGGGGGGATTTGAGGGTTGTGTCTTGTGGAAGTCATCTCCATGAATAACAGTAGGGAACAGGATGGGACGTAATAGGAAAAGTGGTTTTGCAGAGGAGAGAGGGTGACACGAAATTTAAACATTTCCCACCAATTTTCAAAACACGCAACCGTCATAAAAAGAGAGTTCAATAAATGGTGTTGTAAATCAATTTTTGAACATACAGATCAATAATGTTCGTGTTGAGTATTTTGACAAATGAATCAATATAATCTATTTTCACTGACATTGTAACGGTAACTCAATGAAGAGGAGTGATTTCATTTGTGTTATTGAAGAGAAGTGATATGATTTGTGTTCTTTTCAATGACTTTACGATTGTTCATATGATATATTTAACAATAAATACATATTAATTGAAATTAGCATACCGTCTTTGCATAGTATATAGGATGTAACGGTTTACAAGTACAGGTATATCGGACTAAACGCTTAACTTCGCTTACCTCGTATATAGTATAGCGGATTTAACGGTTTACAAGTACTCGTATATCGCACTTAACGCTTACCTTAGACTACCTTGTATATAGTATTCGGCCATCTTCAGTCAGGAGTCGGGTGACCATGAGTGGGGTAATTACTTAATGAATATCATTATGATTTATTTTTTTGTTTAATTTTTCCGTTATGACAATTTAATGACCTCAATTGCTCCTAATGAACTCGTAATTACACAAATAAATCAATATTATGTATTTTTAAACCGAAACTACCGTTCATATCATGAACGGAATAGATCATCCGAACAGAAACAAATAGATCATTCGAATTAAGTTCACAATTGGAAATCACAAGGAAGTACGTAACACAAAAGATTAGTTATGTGTTATCGATCATCAGTGTCCGATCTAACCGTATAAAGCACTCAAGATATCTTAAAACTAACATAAACGGAATTAGATCATCCACATCCAATATATATCATGAACGGGATGCTCAGTTATCATATTATAGATCGTCTTTATTTTGTTATTTTAGGGTCTCAGTTAATAATTTGGTACTACTTTAGGTTCTAATGATCTAATCGATCTCATTTTGTGTTTGGAGTGATTCTACCGTGAAAGTTCTCTACACGAATGGGGAGATCGAGATCGAATTTCATATTCCTTGGGACTTGTGAGGTCTCTTAGAAGTACAATGTGTACTTTAAACGTAGACTTGTGGGTGGAAGATATTTGTGAATTTTGGAAGGATAAAAGTATTTTAAATATTTACTGACCAAGTCGAATGTCATCATCAGTAGAATATATTGGAACACTTAATAATAAAGTGCAATACCAATATTAGGTCAATCCATGTATATCCACATTTTAGTCCTCACTAATATCATGTATATATGCTTGGTAAATTATCGATTTAAAATGGACATAAAACAAGAATAACACACTCTACTACTGCTCATGTATATATACTTGGTAAATTTTCAATTTCATTTACCTTTCAAATCTTTCATTCAGATTGCAAGTATTATACTATACTTGGAATTCAATTTACATTTGCATTTCAATTTCATTTACCTTTCAAATTATTCATTCACATTGCAAAGATTATACTATATACTTGGAATTAAGTTAGATCTGGAAACCACAAGGAAGTACGTATGACATAAGATTAGTTATGTGTTATCGATCTTCAGTGTCTCCCATCTAACCGTAACGGGAAATCAGAATATCTTACTAATAAATATGTTTATCATATCAAACGCCGTAAAACATCCGTAAAATAAACGTAATATTGCGAAAATTGTCTTCTTTGTATTGTGTACTCAATTAAAAACAACCATCCTAAATCATATTCTAAAGTCTAAACTAAATGTGTTATCTGAATGAAAATTATAAAACTACGCCTAAATATATGACGTTATATTTTCAACTGAAGTAATATCATGCCTTATGCCTTGAATTGCATACAAAATGGATTCAAATTGTGAAAATTAAATTGCATAATAAGAAATAAACATATAAGAGTTAAAATGAGTTGCGTCATTATGATAATCAATGTTTAAGAGGAGTACAAAATGTGATTTATAATTTCATGAATGACAAGATGACAAAATTTATTAACAAAATTAAATATAAAAAAAATCAATGTGTACAACTTATGTGTAAGAATGTGCGTATTCAAGATAAGTAAATGTAGCCGTACGAGATTCAATAGCATTCATTATACTTGAAAGTTAGAACGAGTTCAGTCATTATGATAATATAGATCCACACATGCTTGATTTGTGTAATTGAAGAATGGTTCTCCAACGACTACCCGAAATTTAACACATGAATAATGAACAGTGTCGTAAATATAGTACGAGTCAAAAACACATATCGTTATATTTACAAACAATATATGAAAATTATATGGACTAATAAAGTATATTACCTTTTCGTAAGCTCGATTGGTTAGACGTACGTAATTTAATCCAATATCACTAATTTCCCAAGTTAAAGGAACCAAACATCCAAACATCCATTTAAGTTGCTATATGTTTGGCTGCTCAACTTGAAAAATAAGTGATATTGGGTAATAGTTTCCACAGCAGAGAGAGATCAGATAGAGAGGGAAAGGGGAAATGAGACAGAAAGCACACGACAGGTAGTAATGTGATAAACCAAGGTTTTATATTAATAGGGAGTTAGAAAAATGATTTCTCTTGTGAGAATGTATCTAGTAAATTGGGTTATGAATTGGGACAAGTAATTCACTAATAAAAGAGGGGGGATGCACAATTAAGTAAAGGAATTATGGGTTATACAACTAATGAGTTATTTCTTAAACCAAATTCACTGTTGATGTCATAATTTAACAATAAATATACATTAAATTATGGTGATAAATTAGATTGGAATTTAACGGAATCAATGCTTACCTTTTCCTATATATCTTAGATATACTACATTGTATTTAACGTTTTAGGAGTACACGTATATCGGATTCATTGTCTATAATCTTTGCCTACCTTGTATATAGTATATCGGATTTAACGGTTTAGGAGTACAAGTATATCGGAGTCAACGCTTACCTTTGCCTACCTTCTACATATATTATGTCGCATTCATTGTTTATTTGTTTATAACCTTTGCCTATCTTATATGTACTATATCGGATTAAATGGTTTAAAAGTACTCGTATATCGGATTCAACGCTTAACTTTGCCTATCTTATATATACAATATCGGATTTAACGGTTTACAGGTACTCATATATTCTTTACTTTACATAATGTGATTTATAAGTTTTTTTTTTTCGTTATAACTATTTTATGATCTAAATTGCTCATAATCAACCGTGATCGGTTATGAAGAGAGCTCATGAATTAATAGGGGTGTAAACTAACCGAGCTTGCTCGCCAAGCCCGACGCTAAAAGGGGCCTAAAATCAATGGATACAAGTTCTTAATTGAATCAAGGTGATCAAATTATGCTTATGAATGAGATTAAAAAGACCAGTATGCTCCTTGTGATCCGAGGAGCAAGGTGTAAGGATTGACAAGTCTGGGATGAATCATTTTTGTCTAGGAATGATAGGTTTTTGTCCAAATGTTACATTGCATCCAATCATGTCTACTACAAACGAAAGATTTTAATTTAAATGTATATAATAAGCAAATTGTGGTGTAAACGAGCCGAGCTTGCTCGCCAAGCCCTCGGGCTTGGTTCGGTCAAAGCTCGGCTCGTACTCGGATTGACCGAGCCCAAGCCCAAGCCCGACCCGAGCTCACACTAAAGCTCGAAAACTCGTTTTTTCCAAAAATAACTAATTTTTATTATTAATATTTTATAATTTAGAAAGTTATACTCAAATTTTACTAGTTCATACGTCAAACTTATTGTAATGTGTTTATGTTGTATGATTTAGTGTAGTATATAGAATATACGTTGCATTTTTGTTACACACAGAACTATGGAACCGAGCTAGGGACCGAGCTCGGGACCGAGCTCGAACGAGCCCGAGCTCTAGCGAACCCAAGCCCGAGCTTCGGTTTTGCGAGCTCGCCGACCTCCGAGCCGAGCCCGAGCCTCAAAATAGCAGTACCGACCCGAGCCCAAACATATGATGTACACGGTAAACCAAAAGTATTTGCAATGTCAATGAATGTTTAGGCATGTCAATTAATGAATTGTACAAGATATTTGCAATGTCAATGAATAGTTTGGAATATCAATGAATGAATTGTAATACACATTTATATTCGAATTCGAGTGCTTTGTACCTTAAAAATGTTAATATATTAATTAATTTCTTAGGTATATTATAATTTAGGACAAGAGGTAGAACTTTTGAAGCAATTTCATAGATGTCTTCATTTTTTCAAACATGCATGTCGTCGTTTTGATTTAACTTTGAAATTTTTGATTCAGATTGCCAAAATATTATAGTATCTTTACAAAGAATATGAAAATCATATCGACCGCCGTAAAAAACAAACATAAATTTGCGAACATTGTATTGCGAAAAATGTCTCCTTTGTATTCCACTAATGTATTGTGTACTCAATAAAAACAATCATGTCAATGAATATTCTAAAGTCTCAACTAAATATGTTATCTAAATGAAAATTTTAAAACTACACCTGAATGTATACATCACCATCTCAATGAAAATTTCGATCTTTCGAAATAAAAGTATAAACGAACAAACAAACACATCTCTTCTCAATATTTTCATTTGGGCCGACATAAACAATCTTCCAATTGGGCCGCCGAAGTGCATTGGGCCTGAAACAGAACAAAGCCTAATCGACTCCATCACTTCGGGGCGACTTTGTTTGGCCCATCTCGCTTTTACGCAACGTACAAAGGCCGAACATCTTCATCAATTATCCTCATATACTCATCAAATTTGGCCGATCTTTCAGAAGCCGATGCCTCAAGCAATGGACTCAGTCTTCGAATAATCTCCCTCGCTTGCTACAAGTTAAATTACTCAAACAAATAAGCTACAATTCAAAAACAAACTATAATCGAATACAATGGGCTAGTATATATAAAAGTTTGACATTGATTAGTAGCTTACCGAGTTAGAGTCATCGAATTTCTCTTTCCCTTTAGGCATCGACGAGGAGGATCTTGCCGCCGGGTTCACAATAACCGGGTGAGAGACATTAAGGTACCAACGAACGTAGCCGTCTTCCGCGGAATGCATAGGCTCTGCCGCCTTTGAAATAGCATCTAACGACATCATATGACACTCTAGCCTACCCCACAACTCATCAAACAACTCCGGATAACTCACCTCGTACCCTACCCCAGACGCTGGACGGTAAGCACTACTAGGGGGTGTGGGGGATTTGGGTATAACCTGTACATACCCAAACTGTCTAAGGCTTCGAGTTGGGTCATAACACTCACCAACATCCCCAAAGCGAATAATTCCACTGAATAAGGAACGTGGCACCCTTTTGCCAGGCCCCTTACCGTATGGAAGCCACATAACCTCAGTGGGTTTCAAATTATCCAAAACAAACCTGTAGTGCCTTAGGCGTTCACCGCTTTGAAGGGCAGGTACACCCCGAGTGTCCCACAGGAGTGAGCGTGGCTCATCGTCCCCGACCGACCGAACCTCGCATCTAGTGGGTCGTAAAGTAGGGAAGTACTCGTAAACCCACGCTTGCAATAGTGTAAGACAACCTGATATGCCCTTCGCATTAGCTCGCGACGCTATACCAAGCTGCCTGTACAAATATGCAAGTGTCCCAGCACCCCAAGCATACTTCTTAACTTGCTCATAGTCCTTCAAGAAAAAGTTCACGGCAGCCCGCACACGGTCTCCGCTTTTATCAACAAACAATGTTGAACCGAGCAGATAAAGCAAGTACCCCTGCACCTCAACCTCGGGATCACGACCCTTCCTCAACATAGCCATCATATACTCCACGAGAACACCCCCAGACTTGTACCAAGGAGCCTTCTTCCGGCTGTCTTTATCAACAGGCTCTTTCAACTCATCAGGCATCCTACCAAGAAGGTCAGACATGTCAGCCTTGTACTGATCTGACGATGCACTGCCCCTAAGTACATCACCCTCAACAGGAATGCGAAGGATATAGTAAACATCGTGCAAGAGTATGCTCATCTCTCCAAAAGGCATGTGGAAGGTGTTGGTGTCAGGCTGCCATCGCTCAACAAAAGCTGATATCAAAGGAATGTCCAAATGGCGTATCATGCAACTTTGCAAGTGAGAAAAACCACAAGCAGACACCTTCTCCTTTGCAACCTTATGGAAAAAGTCATACTGACGAAGCAACTCTAGATGTCTCTCACGGGTGTAGCAAAGAATAACACCGCGGTCTTTGCAAGTCTCATTCCAAATATGATGAGCAACATGACCCCCAAAGCTAGGGATCACATTCACTTGCATTGGACCTCCGGCGGCACTTTCACGTAGCACCCATGACATATCTCTATCCTTCCTTTTTCTCTTCCTAGGTAATGCTAAAGAGTCTGATGATTCTACACCTCTAGTAAAACGACCACGAGCTCCCCGTGCAAGGTTAACACGAGAAGACGCAGTCGAAGAACCTCCTTCACCAACTGTACTTCTAATTCTGTCACTATCAGACTCATCCTCACCCTCACTTGACTCACTATATTCCTCCGACAACGTATCATCTTCCTCCTCAGCTGCACGCCTACTAAACTTATGACAACCTAAATCCTTGGTCAAATCATGACCACGACCATTCCCGCGACCATTACCTCGACCGTTACCTCGACCATTTGCTCTACCATTTCCTCGACCATTCCCACGACCATTCCCTCGACCACCACCTCCTCCACCAAGACAAATATAAACATCGCCTACCATCTACAGCAATTCAAACAGATTCACTAAACAAAACACCAATTTCCAGTTTCCTAATCCTAAATAACTACATCTACCAATACCATCTACAACAATTCAAATTCGACAGTACGCAAATCAAAAATTTTCGATTTTTCAAATCAAAACACACACTCCAACAATTCATGATTTTCGCCACAATTATTAGCATCTAAATATTTCTATATACCTAATCAAAACTCACAATACAACACCAATTCACGATTTTGGGCACGATTTCTCCACTCAATTCAATTATCAATACAATTATAACTAAATTCAAAACATACCTTTTCTGGCTGAGCTGCAGAGATGTGAATTTCCAATTGAATTTTTTCGAACCAATTGCAAAAAAAACCCGAGCTACCAGATTATGCCCAGATTTCCAGAATTTCCAGAAATAAAAGTTATGGGAGAAATGAGGGCCAAAATTTGGGGATATTTGGGGAAAATCGTGTTTGGCAAAATATGGGGAAAATTGTGTTTGGCAAAATTTGGGGAAAATCGTGTTTGGAAAAATTTGGGGAAAATTGTGTTTGGCAAAATTTGGGGAAAATCGTGTTTGGGAAAATTTGGGGAAAATTGTGTTTGGCAAAATTTGGGGAAAATCGTGTTTGGGAAAATTTGGGGAAAATCGGGTTTGGGAAAATTTGGGGAAAATCGGGTTTGGGAAAATTTGGGGAAAATCGGGTTTGGCAAAACGAAAACGAAAAGGAGTAGTGGAGAAATGAGGTTCGAGAAGGAGAAATGGTGGTGGAGTTGCTGGTGGAGTTGGGTAGCAGGAGTGAGGGAGTAATGAGGAAGAGAGAGATGTAGAAGTTGCTGGTAGAGTCGGGGTGAGTGAGGGAGTAATGAGGGAGAAGAATACGTACAAAAATACTAGGGAGGGTGTACAATAATTAGTGAAAGTAATTAGGGAGACTAATTCAAATACGGGGCGACTAATTTAGGGCGACAAAAAGCAATCGGGTTTATGTAAGCAATAAAAGTTCAAAGTAAGGCGCAAACAAATTTAGACAAGTGAAACACATTAACAACAAAAATTTTAAAATCAAACAAAGGGAAGGAAAAAAAAAGTAAGATAAATACCTCAAATATAATGAAGCAATGTTTTCAAAATTGAACCGGATATTACACTGGTTACCTGAGTAACTAGTGTTCACATGTTCAAGAGATCCCACCGGATTAAAAAACCGAACGACATTTTGATTTTAAAAATATAAATTTATGAACTTTGAAAAACATTCAAAAATTTATACTCCGTATGCAATAACTTTTGAGAAGTTTTCTATTGGTTCAACAAATTTAATACCGATTCAACATCGGTTCAACTCCGATTTATTCCAGTTAATCTTGGTTTTGACTAGATTTCACCTTCCCCGGTTTTTGGGGCCAATCGGGAATCAGATTCCTTATTCGATTGCTTGAGACGAGCAATCCGGCCTAGTGTAAAACTCTTGCAACTTGCAAGCATGCATAAATACTTGCTTTGTCCATGTCCATAAATTGTTATTCCTTCGATTGGTACACATATTTTCTGAAACTATATATCGATAATGTAAATAACGATATTTCAATCATGTAGATTTATTTATGAATCGAGGTCAAGTTAAATTGACCATCGGGATTGGGTTATGCGGTTATGCCCAAGTGAGCCGTACTCTACATGTAGGCCCAACTCCATGGGCATGGTGTCATTGCATAACAGTGGAACACCATACACGGTCATGCCAAGTGAGTTGTCACTTGTGTAGGACCGTGCTTGAAAATTGGAACAAAGGTTCGAAAAATATTAGCCCATACGGCTCAAAGACCAACCTTTCGTGAGCCATTCCGGCCCATCCGGCGTAAGGCATGAGGTCAATGCCAAGATATCAGATTGTCCCCGAAGGGACCAATGCCAAGATATCATTATCGACACCAAGTCACAAACCCAAGTGCAAAGAAAGCCATGGACCATTTTGGTCTACTTTTACAACTAACCATAACTTAGGTGTCGTTTGGATACACTCGGGAAGTCGGAATTCCCATGAACTTGCAAATCCTAGGAATTAAGAAAGCATGGGAATTGGAGAATTTTGTTTGGATGAACAAGGGAGTTCAATTACCATGGGAATTTCTACATACCTAGCCCCCCCTAGGTAATTAAATTCCTACACTTTGGAGGAATTGGAAATGCCTAGGAATTTCCAATTCCTACACTTTATGGTAACCAAACAACTCAAGAGAATTCAATTCCTAGGAAAATAAAATTCCTATGCATTTTGAGGGTATCCAAACGACACCTTAGTGGCAAAAACACATGGAACAACCAAATCTCTTCACCCCACTCCACCACCGCCACCGCCACCGTGGCCACCACCACCACCACCAATGCTACCACCATCCCACCACCGCATCCCGTCCTGTTTCTCTCTCTTCCTGTAATTTTGACCAGTAAGTTTTTTATTCCCGCGCTTCAATTTTATTTCTGAGTTTTATCAACTTTGTTTATGTTCTGGGTGCCTTCTGGGTAAATTTTTTTAGTCATTGTTAGTGTATTTTTGTTGTTTATCAAGTGGGTTATTCTTGTTTTTAATTACCCGTGGTTAATTTGTTTAAAATTTAGTCACCAAAAGAGTCAAAAATATGTGGTGTTTAGTGCGCATGTTTACTCCCTGCATATATGCTGTGCAATTTTTATCATTGATTCAAAGGTTGCTTTCTTTCGGAAATGTAAGCTTGTTGGACTAATTCTATCTCGGTCGAGTTGTATTGTTCATGAGTTGGTAATTCATCTGCATTCGAATTTGGTTAGTTGCCAATTAGCTTGTGATCCTCGTGTGGTTGCTTTAATGTTACTCCTACTATTGTCACCTACCTACCTTTATTATCGGATCATACGCCTTACGGTGAGAGGTAGTGTGTCGTACAAGATTGTTAGATGATAACCAACTGAGCCAAAAGTCTAGACTGATGGTTAGGGCACCCACAAAGGCCAAATCAGTTTTATACTTCAACAAAGATCAATTCTCGCTGTTTAACATGGCTTCATGTGTATACTAATTGACGCTTGAGCGTTGATTGGTGGATTTGGAAACCAGCCATAATTTGGTTTAGTGTGTTAATAACTTCTTTGTGTGCTACCTCAAAAAAAAAAAAAAAAAAAAAAACTTCTTTGTGTCAATTTGTAGTGTCATCGAGGTGTGGTATGTTTAGGACGTCTTTATTGACACTAGAACACACTTCACCCTGGGCCAATATCTGAAGATCAAGGTGAATTGGCCTAGTGGCCTGGGGATTGTTCGAGGTTTGAATCCTCATATCCCCACCCGCAGCATTAGGTGCTCCTACGTACCAAAAATACCATGGGCCAATATCTTCACACACGTGACACAGGTTGGTTTAGAAAAGTCTCATCTGGAAAGTTTTAAAGTAGTATCATTAAGCTAGCTACTCGCTCCTGTAATCCTCTGTCCATCTACGTGCATTCTCTGATTATTCATTTCTTAAAAACATTTGAAGTGTGGTATTACTCCTCTACTATGAGAAGGACCACCATTCTCCTTCTGCTCCCGGGAGCATGGTATAAGCATTGCAAAACCGACATAAGTACACTCTGTTAATTGACAGAAAGAAATGAATAGGGCCTGGTGTGGGGTCATACTCCGTCTCAAAATGATCTATGATTTTGGCTGACTGGATGGTTGGAACTCTGGAAGTACTTCATGAGTTCATTTGTACTAATTGATACGAGTACTTAATTGTTGTTTTGGGGTAGGTTGGAAATCAGCCATTTGGTTTTGTGTTCTTTTTGTCATTTCTATTGCCTTACTTCTTGAGGTGAACATGTTAATAAGTTGACGGCTGGTTATCGACTTATCGAGGGTATGTAGTGCAAGGAATGAGAATGCGTTGGAGTATCAGGAAGGCTTTCGCAGTTGTTATAGCTCAAAGCCTCTACCCTCTGATATGTAGGGAGTCCGATGGAGGTTGGCCTATTTATCATCCTTTTAGTCACTATACTGATGCATAGGATCATATCACTATGGCTTTGATGTGATCATTCTTTTCTTCTTCCTTGAAATGGAGTCCACCATTTCATTCTTGGTAGAGTTTATGCTCGTCCCTTTGTTAATCCACAGCTATTAGAATAAGGATACCGTTGGAGCTGTTGATTGCATTTCTGTTATACTGCTTCCTTCTCAAGTTTAAGGCTTTCCCCTGCATCAGCTTTTTGTGTTTGTACTTCCGTTCTTTGTTTCTTACACATTTAAATATGAGTTACTTATGGCTGGGGTCGCTATTATGTTCTGCTTTTTTTACTCTGTTTCATTTCATTGTTGTTGTTCTTGTTGTAATTGGTTTTTTCTTTTTCTTTTTCTTATTCCTGGTACATTGGTTCTCTTCATTGTTGTGTGTGTATATTATGTGCTCAAGTTTAGATTAATGTGTGCATTTAGTTTTAGCCGTTTAGCAGTTAAAGCTACAAGCTTACTACGAGGAAGGTTGCATATACAAGATGATGGAGATCTTATGTTTATGAGTTATATTGCCTTGTTGATTACTCTTTCGCCCACACGACCAGACCAGGGGATTTGTATGAGAACAAAGTTTGCATCTGAATTCCAGAGCAGTGATGAATAAAAATGATGAGAACTCGGCATTAGACATACACTTGTGAAACCTCTTTTCAAGGGTACACAAATACAACAATGCAAAAAGATAGGAAAACAAGAAAAAAAGTGTGTTACATGGTTACACCTACACATTTGTCCACTTAAAAGAGTTGTTCTTGCCAACCCTAAAGGCCACCTATAGTGATGTCTTGCTTGGTAAGCTTTCCAAGAATGATGTCCTTGCTGCTGCATCTGTAGTAAACCGGCCGAGAACAGCAACTGTAGCTGTACTACTTCCAAACTTCTCAATGCCCCTAGATATCATGCATGTATGACTAGCTTCTGCTACCACCATTATATCTCCACCAACCATAGGTGCTACTATTTCGGCAATTTGCCTGGTGAACCTCTCCTGCACCTGAAGCTTAAACCCGTAGAAGTGCACAATTGACTGAACAAGGGACTTGTTGATCGGATTGGCTCCTTGAACACTAAAGTATCCTATATGCACTACACCATGAAAAGGGAGCAAATGATGCTCGCACTGTGACAGAAAAGTTAAGTTCAGCTCAGAATAGATCTGTCTGTTAGATTTTGTTTCGACATCTGACTTTGGAATGTCAAGCTTATTGGAAACAAATCCATTCAACATCGTCCTGATATCACAGCTCTGAAAGTTCATAAGCCATTTTGCATATCGCGCAGGTGTACCAGCAAGCGCTTTATTTGATGGATCTTCACCTAAGGATCTGATCATTGAATTGACAGCATTGACCATATCAGAGCTGATAGTTTCAACAACAGATGGTATTGCATTTGCCAACGATGGGCACCAATAGTTACTGTAAGTGTTCCTCGTCCGAATTTTATTAGCCACTGCTTCTCTATATTTGAGCAGGCTGAAAAATTCGCTCCAGTTGTCAACACTACCATCACCAAATACTCCAGAGCCAGAGGATACTAGCACCTTCATGAATCCTTCAGAAGTCGTGCCAAGAGACCAAGACTCTGAAGTGGGATGATGGATGTGATAACATTGAAGAAGAACAGCAACACCAGTCGGGTTTATTGTACGTTGCAATGCTGAACATATCTCGTCTGCAAGTCTCTGTGGATCCTGCAGCCGCTTTGCAAAGACATTAGCCACTCGAGAGAGCTTGCTGAGGCCGACAACACGCTGCCCTGATGGAACATATCCAACATGGCATTTCACATGGAACGGCAACAGGCAAGACTCACAGAGTGAGAAAAGATCGAGATCGCGCACAATGACAAGGCCTCCAACCCCTCCTGCTTGGCCAACCTTGTTATCATCAAGTCCTGCTTCAGGAAATAAAGCTCCTTGGACAATGTCCTCAACCTTCTCTTCGTAACCTAAGACAGGTAAATACGTCTTTTAGTGTTGTTACCAAATGATTTCACATAAAATTTTCATGTAGAAACCATCTTACATACTACTTCGATCGAAAGAGATTTTCCTGATTCGTTTGCTGTTTTGAATAATGGCCATGCCGAGAGTATGTTTTTCGTTAACTAAACAACCAGTACCCTTCAATCATGGTCAAACAAAGACTCTATTGTAACAGTTTTAACTGTCAAATACACACCTACACAAACATTGACTTTTCCCCCCTATACATTTTCGAAATCCAAGATCCAATAAGAAGACTTAGAAGAAGCAGGCAAACTCATATGAGCAACAAAGTCAAAATGTAAATAAAGTTAAACAATCATGAAACATGAGAAAAAAAAAACATCACAAACTTGACATAGATAAGCAATGAAGCAAGGATATGAGCTTAAGGAGAGAACTACCTCTAGTTCCATCTAAGAAAGCCTTAGCAACGCGATGCGGCGTCTTGATGATGCCTTCCCTGTTGATGTCTTCACCCAAGCCTTGCAACAGAACCTTGACAGCTTCCTCAATCTGTGCCTTCTTTGGGTCAATAATGTCGCAGTCAAGCTTCAATGCATTCATCTCCTCAACTTCACAACGATAGCCTTCCAAAGTGCCCATTATTAGCAAGACTTACAAAGTCAATGACTATCTACACAAGGAGATAAAAGTTGCTTAGCATTTAAGCTAATAGCAAGAGGGAAATATCATAAAGACATAAACCAACATCTGTTCAAAGTTACGACAATTAACGTTCCCTCCATTTCTTCTAGTTCTTTACGTTGGTTCAAACCACGTGAGGTAAAATTTGAACACACGTAAAGAATCGATTTAGATGGAAGGAGTGTCGTAAGTACAATGAATTAAGGAGTCGAAGGAACTATTTCTATTTGTGTGTTACTTACAATAAGTTTTACAAATTTGAAGGCTTCCTTTTTCTCTTCAAAATGTAAGGATTTGTGATGTCTCTATTTGGGCGAAATGTTGGAGCTTTTAAACAAGCGTACGATCTTTGAAAGGGCGGCAACGACCGGCTATTGCTAGCGAATTATTTATGCGTATAATTTTGGGTCTAGATTCTGTACTGTGAGTCATGAAACTTGATATTAAAATATTTAAAATTCCAGCTCGTTTGTTTGAGCCGTACGTGATATAATTCATTTTTGTCATTTAGATTCTCTCGGCGTTAGAACTTAGAACTGACCTAATTAACCTCCTCAACGGTAAATTGTAATCGGGTCTGTTTTTCTTAATTGTTTTCGATAGGTTGATAGAATGGTCGATATCAAACGGCCAGGTTTAATTAGAACCAATATATTCGTTATACAACTAATATACCTCACTCTATTGATGGTTTGTCGTTCTCACTATTCGCCCCACGTTTTTCTAATATTAAGGCTATGCTATCAGCTGGCCATATATCAAATTACAAAGGATTAGACAAATTAAGTGCGTGCAATACCAAATTAATCATTCTTCATGGATCTCAACATTAATCTCAAAAGTTCTCTATTTTACAAATGACATTTGAAGTACAAATTAAAACTATGTGTTAAACGTTATTACACCACAACCACTAACATAAACAAAATTAAATTGAAGAACTATTGCCAAACAGTAAGTCTTGTGAAAATTATTATTTGTGCAATAATATTGTTGTCAGAATTTAGTAAATGGCAATTTGCAAAGGTCGAACGCATATATATGGCCATATGTAATAGCATTTTCGTCACATTTTGTTTGACTATGGAGTCATGTAGACTTGCAATTTGGTGGGGTGGGTATACAAAATTAAAATCCCCACTTGAACACAATTACACAAAGGGGCATGACTCTCATGTAATGTGATCACTTGTCGACGGTCATTTTTTTTCCATTATTTGTCGACGATTGTATTTTCGGGGTGATTGGTGTGTGGTACACTAGTAGTAGCGTTTGACTCACAGAAAAGCCTTATATAAAACGGTAGCATTGTATTCTTTTCTATTCAAAATAATTTCCCCATTTCGTGAAACTCTTTACACTCGCGAAGTTGGAGGCCATTTCTAGACTAAAAGAAACATCTGCTTGCCATTAAATCAAAAAGATTTGGTAGGATGCAATGTATAATGAAACTAAATATGTATTGTTTGTTACAACAAGTGAACGATTCATTTGGTTTGGAAGTAGCCCCCAACACGACCTCATAAATGAAATTTGAAATGTCGAAACAATGCAGGCGAAAACCGATAAGAGGTAATGTGTTCCGGGTAGCCTATGCCGAAAATTTGGCTCTTTTTTTTTTCTCCGGAAAGTCAGCTTTAGAATGTCTCACAAAAAATACATTATAAAGGAGTATTGGACAAAAAAAATATGTGTAAGGGAGTATTTTAAATTTACGTTATAGTATAAGCTAGTGTTTAACAAAAAAGTTTAACAAAAAAAGAATACATAGATAATTCTTATTTTCTCGTGTTTAACAAAAAAATCCATAGATAATCCATAAAAATCTACCATTGGAGTTGCTCTCAGCCATAATATAAATAGATGCTCGTTGCTCCAAATATTGACCCGATCCACCCCTTTTGCGTGTCCGGATCAATTGTTCGGTCTTTCAATATATGTTGACGAATAATCACCACAAATATGAGAAAGAGTTGGAAAACAAAAATGGAAATTAGGTCGTTTTTAATATTAGTCGTCGAAACTACATGCTTCTCATATTTCTCCCACCAAAAGTCGTGTAATCAACTCATTTTAATTTGTAGAAATATTTGTTGTTTCCGTCAATAAGCTCAATAAATTATTGCCTACATTCCACAAAAAGGTGTCTAAATTCAACTTTGAAGACAAAATAAGATAATTTAATTGTTTTGAATCAAAGATCAGATTGGGATGATTAATACGGAGTAATTTATAAGACAGTTAAAATAATCGTTAATAAGATTTTTTTTTTTTTTTTTGAAATAAATCGTTAATAAGATTATGGAGTACTTATTAATAGAATTATTGTTCCCACTTTCCACTATATAGGCACTATTATTATTTTCCAGAATGTCCATATTAAGTTTTGAGGTCAATTATCACAAGGGGTTGGGCCGGGGTGGGTTGAGACTTGGGAGGAGTGATTAAGATGTTTGACAATGTAGTGAGTGGCCTTACGGATCGTCTGTCCCATTTCAACTAGAATATCTTATTTTATGTCTCATTTTGTAAAAATCCTCAAAACTCAGCCGATTAATGATGAGTTTTCACGAGTTTCCATGGTGAGTTGTGGAGATCATGAATGATTGAGACGTAATAAGATCACCTGATTCATTTCTTGTTTCAATGTGTACGCCAACTGAATCATATTTTAGGAATTCATACAGAATTATTTTATCTTGAAAGTATGTATGTATTCCTATATTTTGATTGGTTTGGTACATTAGACACAAAAGTGAGAAAATGAAACGGGGTTGGACACATTGTAATACAAAATTATGCTCTAAGTTGTCGAGAAGAATGCAGCTTCACAAATATTGACATAACACTCCACTAATACAATGCACAATTGGGCATGAAGTTGGCCAATAATGCTCAAAGATTCCAATCGGTGTTGATTAAAATGCGTGGACAGTACTAGGGGGAGATGGGAATTAAAGGAAGATTTGCTAAAAGTTCCTATTTTACTATGTTACCCTCCTGTAATCAACTCACTATTTCTCAAAAAAAAAATTATGTCATTTTATTTTAACCAACTTAATCCTTAATCCTAGTTCCTAACCCCCCTAAGGCCCTAAGCCTCTAAGTAATAAATCTGTGGGAATACGTAATTCTCACTTCTCATATTCTACCTTATTCCCAAATACAATTCTTATTCACTATATATAACAATATCGTGAAACTGGGAGTAGTTCTCCCATCCCCCCTCTCATTCCTGTTTACCAAACGCGTTGGGTTATGCACAAAACGAAAATGACAAACTTCCACCTGTTTGATGGAAAACTCTGATACAAATTTGGGAGTTCACCGTGCAATATGACTACTTCTACAGTTCTACCCGTTTGATAAGGCAGTCTAGCTTAAATGAATGCGTTTAGAAGAGAAGAAAAAAAAACTCTCAAAAAAACTGGTCAACAAACAACATTCATGAATATTTTTGGTATAGAGCTGTGGCCTGCAGATCGCAGGCTGCTGCCGACTAAAGTTGACAATGATACACATGACACATTTTCTGACATGAATTTGTTATTACATTTTCATTTTACAGACAACAAATGGTTACTATGACATGGTAAAAACTACACCTGTATCACATCGTCATCCAGGTTATGAAGGTATCGCTTCAAATCCTTCAAGAATCATCACTCCAAACATTTTAGGATCTCAAAGGCAGCTTCCCAAACGCCAAATTGATCCTTTCTTCAATGTTATTTCTCATGCCCTCATAGAAATCAAGTATCTCCATCGAGATATTTTTCACCTGCAAGTCACAAGTCACGAACATTTATCAGCTTGGACAGGGAAAGAAGGGACTTGAAATGACAATGAAATGAAATTGCAGGCTAAGGAGCTGGAAGTTCAAAGAAGAAAAATGAGAAGTCGACCATAACCACTAATGCCACGGTTCAATTTCAATGTAAGAAAGATATTTAACACACCATAAAGAGTTAGGTGATTGAGAAGCAAGATCTTTAACACACCATAAAGATGTGAAGTGATTGAGAAGCAGGTGCATAACATGCATTGCCTAAAGATTGTACCTACTGGTCTTTTCACTTTGATCACCCAAGCCATGGTTAAGCTACCTTGGCTATCTTACGAAGCTTTTTTCAATTATGAAAGGAAACTGGTGGTCTTTAAACACCCAGACCACCATTTCCACTCCCTATAGTGGCAATACCAACTATTTGCTCTGTACTCCATAAATTGTATAGTACTACTATCTTTTATCTGCTCAAAATTATGTCTCCTTAGGTTTTATTCCACCACCCTTAAAAAGACAAAAAGAATGCCTTGAATACAAGTCATGACTGTCAGTCTGTCACAATGCGATTAATTTCTCTTAAACAATGAAATGTCAGCACTATCTAACCAAAAATTTAAAAGGTTAGTGACAAAGATTTACCACATTCATATCAACCCGGAGTTCTTCAAACCAGGCAATGCTGTCTTTCTCTTTCGACACACTAGCTATGTATATGCAAGCCAAGGCAATCAAATGTGGAGGGTGCATAAGGATGAGATCCATCTTGTATGTGTCATTTACAATACCCCTGTACAGCCGGAAAATTCAGAGGTCAGATAAGAAATGGCTGCTACTTAATTGCACATTTTCAGAGTTTGAGCAAAACCTTCAAACGTAATATAAAATATCTGCACGGCATCGATTAAGAAGTGGACTCAAATAGACCGTTTAGAAGCATGTATATTGTAATAACAGGAGTCAGAGAACACATGGTTATAGAATTGACACAAAGTTAACAATGGCTAGATTCAAAGATCAAAATTTGATCCAAAATCAAGATCATGCTATACAGTTCTTTTCTGTTGTTCATACTCTTCCTTCATTGTTAATCTTCACTGATATCCAACTGAGTGCTCTAAAGAAGAGATAATTAACCTACTTAACATGACTACACTTGAAGTTCTGAACTTACCAAGTGAACTGCATTAAATCCATCATTCCAGCATCGTCAAGATACCTGCAGAGGTAACGGAGAGTCCTTATCAGAATCAACCTGCTACAGTAATTCAGTAAAAGCAGGAACTATAATTTGGGGTGATCAAGAAACAAAAAGGGATGGAGGTTAAAGACACGATTGGTGTTGAGCTCGGAATCAAAATGTCGTTCCTTTTGTAAAATGATTGAGAAAAGGGCATACAGACATAACAACAATTCACTAATTGCCAGTATGCGATATCTTCATATCTGGATAGATTACCTAACCATCAACTATTGTAGTTTCCCTATCCTAAAATGTACCATGGCCCCCCCAAAAAAAATCAATATGGAAGTCATTAGAAATATGTAAGAAGAAATTCAAAGAAAAAGAGATGGAGGAAACTCAGTCAAAAGAATATTAACAACCACATACATAAAAGTACTTACTGAGTCAATGAACGATAAGGATGATATACCACCAGGTAGTATTTCAGGCCTTCAAGAATTTTCATTTCCATTTCAAGAATGTCTTTTATCTCAAAGCGATATCTTATATCTTCTGGATCTGCCAAATCAATGATCCAGGTTTGTCAACTGATGGATAAATCACCAAGAGGTTTCAACAAACAAGAAAAGGACATCAGGTAGCAGGTATTACACATTTTTTTGATGTAAAATACCAGGAGTCTAGCCTGTACGGTGCTTTCTTCTGCTTTGGCAGCCAAGTACAAGCAAGTAGGGGCAACTAGGCGTGGATCAAATTCGGTCAAGCTTCTACTGCAAGACAGAATATATGTTGACCAACTTTGTGTCAAAACCAGACAATGATATCAGACAACATGACATATGGCAACCAAAGTAATGCAGACCCACCAGGATAATGATAAAGGCATATAAGAAACACACAAAAAGGTGTCTGTTAAACCTGAGAGCCCGATTGTAAATAATAAAACGTGAATAGGACGACATGGGCCATATATCACCAAGAGTAGCTTGTGGTGGGAAATCACTACACTAGCATAATAATTTCATTCAAATTTCTGAATTACTATATATTCCTACTGAGCGAAGCTGACCATATAATACCTCGTATAAACACGTCTCATGTATGTTATGGCCGTAGCAACAACCCTGCAAAAATGAGTACATAACATATGTTACCAACACAGATTAGAGATGAAATCCAGTTCTATGCCTCTATCAAGTGTACATTCTAAAATATGCATCGAGGAGCAGAACAGAGGATCAAGATATTCAAGTACATAGCTAGGCTTCTATCACACACACACAAGTGCCTAAAAGAAGAAGCACATGATTGAGACTGAGCCGACTGCAGATGTCTGATTAAGTTGTGACCGATGCAGTGGCACAACTGGTAAGAAAACTAGGATTTTAGCAGAGAGATACGGCAAAATTAATAAACTGATCATAACATAAAGTTCAATGTCATTGTCCCTTACAAGTTACATAATATCTGAAGTTGTGTGGCCCCAAAAATTAGTAGACAAGTTTAACACTGAAGGACAGTTAAACAACCAATAAACACAACTGGCAGACCAGTAATATCATCCGATGTGATTATTAGGTAGAAAAAAAAAGGCCAAAAACAAATTTTATGTTCCATACCTTACAGAGACAAACCTAGCTAACATGCAAGAAAAAGAATGGATGGGTCTCAATGAATACATAAGCAACATAATTGCAACTCAAAGAAGAAAATACACAGCAGGAGAGATTAATCCCAACCTTTGCCTCACTTTAACATGCTGAGCCAATTTCGTAATATCTGCATGCAAGAAATAGTTAATTAAAAAATTAACATAAGAAGTAATAACTCGAAGACAAACTCCAGTCAGTGAAGGAACAAAAAAGTAGCACAGTTACAGACCCGAGTTCAAAAAACTCCCTGGAAACTATTCCACTTCTAACAAGAGTGAGGAGAGCACAAGGCTGCCATTTTACAGCTGGAAAACATCCCCCAACTTTCCCAATCAACCATATTATCAGCAATATACCAAGTGCACACATAATATAAACACACACACGATTACATTGCAGCGGCAGTCATACAAACTGACTTGAGCGTTATCCATCCATATGCGTGACAAAACCACCGAACACAAAATAAACCTCTGCACATGAACTGTTAAGGAAGAGACAAAGGTGCGATCAAGATAATTCGCAATAATTATTTATACTCCCGAACTCAACTGACCCACTCTGGTTCCTCTTCATCTACCATGCAAGTCCTTCACTGGTGAAGTAGTCAACCCAAAAAGGGAGATAAGTGGCTGTGATCCGCAATCAACAAATTCTACCAAATTGAAATCCCATACATATAAGAATCAGGGAATCAGGTATCTGCTAACTTCAGTCCTCCTCTTTACTAGTTTATTTAGCCAAAAGCTAATTCAGAGAGTCTTCTTTTGCCAATTCTCCTAGCCGGCATAAAGATCTTACTCATTTTACAAGAGAGCGGCCCCGTCAACTAATTTAATAATTAATCCTTAATTGGACGGCAACTGTTTGAAATATTAGACGCAGCTATTCCCCCTCTAATGAAAAGATAATGATTGATTCAGACAGTAAAATATATCATAGATCAAATTATTTCCTGCCTTATAGATTTTCCAATACTGAAGCTCTACCAATCAAACTCTTAACAGCGGTCTTGTTACCTCACACAAGGATGCTCCTGTAACTTATCTCATATTAAGTTTAGCACCACAGGCATGATCCGGGCCCTTGCAGAGGAACTGAGTTTCAGTTATGACCAGCTTCCTTCTAGCTTAAGATGCATTCCTAGGTGAACTTCTAAACTAGAGAGAACGAACTACCATTTGCCATACCTTGTTTGAACTTTGAAGTGCAGTGATTACTTCCATTTCAGTTTCCATCCTTCAAGAGCAGTTGTGCTAATATACTTGTTTTGTTTTCCAAAATACAATAATCATTTTAGCTATAGTGATGGACTTCAAACAATGTCATCTTTCTTTTCAACGTTTACCCATACATTGCAATGGTTCTCGGAAAAAATGGATGGAAACACCCCTTATCCACTATTCATTCTTAGTCATCGCCACATGCACAATGGCAAAGAAGCTATAAAGAAATAATGTTTCACTGTAACTCATAGTATATGCTTCCATGTACATCACTCATGGAATCACCATTTCTCCAACTTCCATCCTTAGTCATATCACCACAAGCCCAATAGAGACAAATCTATCTAGAAATGATGTTCCACTGTTCAATCATATGTTTTCTCGTATATCCCTATGTCTATAACTCTAGACCTAATGCGCTCGCCACCCTCTTATATAATTACATGTACTCAAAAGCTCCCTCCTCCCGGGGCCTATTGTGTTAGAGGTTGCAACCAGAACTCAGAACCCACCAATGGCTTCCTACAACCTTAGATCAACCGAAATTGTGACTCTACACGGTAGTCGAAATACCATTACAGTCCCCCCCCCCCCTCCATTCCCTAATCCAAACCCTTATGGACCGACTTTCTTATTCGCCTGCTGTGATTAAGAAAACACCACCTCCACAAACATTCAGAAATCAGGAAGACATTCAGGTAAACTCCATCAAACCCAAATAGAAAATGCCCCATTTTTGACAAATCAACAAATACCCACATAAGAAATCCCACTGAAAAGCTAAAATTTGCAATCTTTACCAATCAAATTGGGCATAATCCAACCTAAAAAAAGGGCGGAAAAAAACAATAAATCAGGAGAGAGAAAGAGAAAACGCATACAATTAGACATGTGGAGTTTAATGAGCTTGAAATCATCAAGAGTAATCCCTCTTTCTTTATCAAGTTGCTGGAGAACATCAACCTTTTCTTGCTCCAACAATTCTTTGCTGCAAATTTAATCATCCCCAATTTCAAAATCATATCAACACAACAAAACCATTTATGATAAAAAGGAATACCCAGATATTAAAAACGAAGAAATTTGGGGGAAAGTGGTGGATTTATGATTAAAATTGAACTTACTAGTGGGTTGAAGTCCAGAAGTTGGCCGCCATTGTTGTCGGAGACGATTTCAAAAGCGTGACTGAATAACAAAGGTTTGATCTTTAGAGCTAACAATTAGCCGTCGACACCCTTTGCACACATTACTCCCAAGTCCCAACTGTGACGACGCTCGTAGAGTCGTAGGGAATAACTTGGCCTAATGGCTACGGAGTAGTAAACTATCTCGAGGCTTGTCTGTGTCACATTCGATTTCTCATATCCTATATCTTGCAGCATTAGAAAAAAAATATAAATTGTGACCTTTTCAGGTTGACGCTATTGATGGTTAACATGCGAGTTTTATTTACGGAACGATAAATAGAGAGAGTGGTGCAATCGTTTTCAAATAGAGCAATTTACAAGGGTGTGAGATGGATTATATAAGAAAACCGGTAGAGATGAGATAAAAATTAGAGGGGGTCGAGTTTGGGGGTTTGGCAAGGGAGAGAAATGGGATCAGATCGATTTGACGGGTAAAGAGAGTTAGAGGTGTTAGGAGTGTGGTTAGTGAAAAAAATGAAAAAATGGGTGCAAATAGGCGTTTAGGCAAAGTTTAGGGACAATTTAGTCAAGTCGGAAAATTTAGGGGTACCATGGGAAAAGTTGTAAAATTTAGGGGTACCATAGATAATATTCCTAATTTTTTTCCACCAAGTGGACAATTCATCTAGTTTAAAAGCGGCTCACAACATCGCCCGTCAAAAATAGCAAACGAAATGGGAAATTGTCTTTTGATTAGAGGGAGTATATTGTTTTAATAAATTAAATCAATTACATCTCGAGTCCTATAATATTCTCATCAACGTATCACGTATCTGTATCATGTGAGCTTTCATGCCGTTTTCATACAAGTAATGACAACACATTGTCCTGGCTCCTGGGTCATCGTGTGAAAAGTGGTTGATGAACAAAGCAAAGAGAACAAGATTAGTTGATTACCAATGTGGCAATGAGTGAGATGAACCCACAACGTAACCTGCACATCGACAATCCAATGGCCACATAAATACACTAGATGGTTGGATATTTTCACAAGAGGTAAGTAAGAGTTTGTTGCACATTTTCTTCAGTGTGGCCATTCTCCTCTTTGGGGGTTAGTTTAACCGCCATTCTCTCCTTTAACCACCATTCATCCAATTGATCGAATTTTCGTTATTTAATTTCTAATAAAAAAAATCGATTATGTGATAGTCACATGATTATATTCACTTAATTGACAGCATCTTCTTACAATTCTTTAATTTTAGTCTTCTAATAAAAACTTTTGCGCTCCCACTATTTGAGAGTACAATTTTCAATCCCAATATTATGCAAATGTTAATGATTATGTGACTAAATGATTTTCTAAAAAGACCGAATGTTAAAAAAGTGGTACACCTCAAGGGTTTGTGTTTTAACAATAAAGGAAAAAGAAAATGAATTACATAAGTAGGTCACTACACCCACAGGTACTTGATAGATTATCAAAATACATACTTTTTACTCGATTATTTTGATGAAATGCTCAAATGTCCTATCTATATGCTCGATAATTTGCAACTCTAAGGAATTTCCAACTCAACAGTCGAAAGTCGGCCATAAACTTAGCAAGGGATCCCATTAACCACCAAATTTGCCCTCAATAGTACCGCTTGAAGGTGACGAGAATCGAACGCATAATCATTCTCTTAAGACTCTTACACTCTTAACTACCACTCACCACTTTTATTAATAATCTTTATCACTATCTTTCTAACATTGATGCATTAAGAATATCATTTAATGCTTCACTCGAAGTATCGAACTGACTCAAACTCAAACCGACTCGTGAATACACCTAGGCGACCTAGCCCCACCACACACTTTCCCTTAATATAAGATGAGAACACCCCCACTTCAAAAGTAGTTCAAAGTTGGGAATGCACACAAAACTCCACTACAAAAACTTCACAACAAATCATAATTAAGGAGCTAAAACAAGAGACATGGACTCCTCAAAGAAGCTTCACATAGTAATGTTCCCATGGTTTGCATTTGGTCACATAAACCCATTTCTAAACCTCTCCAACAAGCTCTCCTCCCATGGCGTCCAAATCTCCTTCTTGTCAATACCGGGCAACATCCCTTACGTCGAAACCTCGCCGCTTTTTCACTCTCCTCATAATCAGGTCATCCCCCTTACAATCCCTCCAGTTGAAGGGCTGTCACCCAACTTTGATAGCACACGTGACATTACCCCTGAATCTGCTGAACTCCTCAAAGTTGCCTTAGACAAAATGCAACCTCAGGTTAAGACCCTGCTATCTCAGCTTCAACCACAAGTTGTTATCTTTGATTTTGCTCAATACTGGATTCCCAACTTAGCTTCTGAAATCGGCGCCAAAGCAGTTCATTTTGTTACATTTCCTGCTGTTTCTAATGCCTATTTCCTTGGTTGGGCCAACCTTATGAATGATTCAGGTATATTTTTGTCATTTTTTTCTTTTCTTTTACGATTACAACATTTATTTTAGTCTGGACTCGAGTTTGGTTCTTGACTAGGATCGCATAGAGCGACATGTGTAGGTTGTTATTAAGTAACACCTTGCTTACCTGCCATATTGTCCATACGTACACTCTTGGCTCCACTAGAGTACTATATGATCTATTTTGGCCTTATTCAACTTGATGATCCTTCTACGTAACTTTTTTTACTTTTAACTAGAACTACGCTACTACCTGCTGAGTGCTGACATATTACACATGTTATCTACACCAGACACCAGTTGTGTTTTAATTTGTTTGTGTCGTATTTCAAACGTAAACAATTTAAAAAGCAAACGGAGTGTTAGTCTATTACTAGCTTGTTCATCAAAGTTGATCGACCAACTGATTTTTTGCGCTTCTAAGACGTGAAAAATGAGTAATCAATCCATGTAATTCTCAAAGTGAAGGAAATACGTATTCTCAATGCTACATAAAGCATTTCTCGTAATTGATGGTAGTGTTTGTGTTTTCTAGACACACCCCGACGGTTGTGGTTAGCCCCATTTGCATAATTTTTGACCCAGATTAAATCATTGTGTTGGCCTTCGGGATTGACTTAATGATTAAGCACGGGATAACATCATAGGATTCCGATATTGTGTTGGCCTTTGAGATCGGAGTAATTTTGACCCAAACTCGCATTTTCAGTTAAGTTACCAACCATTGAAGACGTGAAGAACACACCACCAGGGTTCCCAAACACAGCAATCAAATCTATCAAAACGTTCCAAGCTCGAGACTTCATGTATCTCTACACAAGGTTCCACGGTGGACCGTCTGTCTCAGAACGTATAATGCAGCTGAGAAAATCGTGCGATGCTGTAATTGGCAGGACATGCACTGAGATTGAAGGACCATACATAGATTACGTAAGAGGCTTGTTCAATACGCCGTATTATCTAACAGGTCCGATTGTCCCTTCGCCACCTACAGGCGTCCTAGACGAAAATTGCGCACAATGGCTAAGCCAGTTTTCGGAGAATTCAGTTGTGTACTGTAACTTTGGGAGTGAAAATTACTTTACTGATGATGAGGTGAAGGAGCTGGCTCTCGGGTTAGAGCTGACCGGACTACCCTTCTTCTTGGTCCTGAATTTTGGCGTCAATGCGGCTGAAAAGGCGCAGGCGAGGTTAGAAGCAGCATTGCCGGAAGGGTTCCAGGAACGAGTGAAAGACAGGGGAGTTGTGCGCACAGGGTGGGTGCAGCAAGGTCATATTTTGGCGCACGCGAGTTTGGGGTGCTTTGTTACGCACTTAGGGTACAATTCTATGATTGAAGCCATTGTCAGCCGAGCTCAGATTGTAGGTTTGCCTTTAAAAGGTGATCAGTTTCTAAATTCTAAGGTTATAAGTGATGAGCTGAAAGTAGGGGTGGAGGTGAATAGGAGGGATGAAGATGGGTATTTCGCGAAAGAGGATGTTCTGAAGGCAGTGAAAACTGTCATGGTGGACACTGAGAAGGAGCCGGGTGTAAGTATTAGAGAAAATCGGCGAAAATGGAGAGATATACTTCTGAATAAGGAGCTTGAGGATGGGTATACAGCTACTTTGGTTAAGGAAATGAAGGCATTAGCTTGCAGCAGCAATGTTTAGTGTACAATAATAATGTGTGCTAAATGTTTGATGTTTATTCTAATGATTTACATTTTATATATATTATGAAGTTTATGTATGGAACTATGGAAGTATAATTTGTTTTAATGGAATAAGTTGCTTGTGTGACATTTATATTCTCAGCTTACACAATTTTAGCCATTTCTAAATGACCAGAAAAGTATTAGAATCAGAAGTTGTAAAGGGATCTGAGTTACCTTTAGTGCTGCTGGCTCCGTTAACTCGAGTCAGGGGTAGTCGTGCCTTGAGCTAACATAAGTGTCGAGCTAGGTTGCGCACAGGTTATTAAGTCCCCAAAATTAGAGTATAAGTAGTGAGATCACCTTTACTTGTCATAGTTGTCAATCTCAGTACTTTACAAGTTTACATGACTTGAAGAATCAAGAGAAAAACACCCACAAAATGCACTGTATAGATTTATTCAGCAGACATGCTTGTTCTGTGCCTTGAAAGAACCAGATGACCGACTCTGGACTCGTATATTCCATTCTCCGGTCATGCGACTAGAGAGAAAGCCAGAGAAGCGCGAGTTACTTTGCTGTCTCTGCCTAAGAGTTTCATACTTTCTCTTTGTAATGAGTATGTTGGCTTCATTTACTGAGATCACAGGGAAATCAGCATCACCCAACAGCCACCAGCATGTTCTGTATCGACACGAAGATTGAAACAATGTATCTCAGCCAATATGTTGGTTTTTTTTCTCAGACAAATGAACAGTCCAAGCTGATAAACAGAAAAAATGTAGAGAATTTAGAGTTTACTAGAATCCTCTCCTAGCCTACAGGGTACATGCCTACATTGTCACGATAGCCAGCTGACATTCATGTAAGACCAATCACGCCTCATTTAAAACATGGCAATGCTGATTTTAGGGGGCATAACTTTGCATGGATCTCCATCTTGGCTTGGGATGTACTTTGTCTCAAAAAAAAAAAAAAAAAAAAATGTAGTATGCCTCAGAGTCAGAACCTGCAAAGTCCTATAATAAATTGTACTCCGTAATAGTGTATAACACATAATACCATCAACTGCAATCAGCAATAATTTAGTAACCACGTTGTTGATTGTTATTGAGATCACTTAAGTTCACGACACAAATTACCAATTTGTGAATACTAATTACTCATGCCAAGTGCTCACTGTATAATAATTGGTCACAGTTTCGGAGTGACAAGAATGGTACCAATTTGTGCATATACTATCACTTCTGCACCAAAATGTACGCCACACGTTAGGTGTGAGGGTAGTTGGCAGTGGCACAATGCTGAATCTTAGACCTTGAACTAACATTCAAACACAAGGGAAGTATGGTACAGCTACCACTGATGAGTCAGTAGAGCCGGAACAACCTATGTTACAGATGAGATGGCGTAACTAACACCATTATAACGCAATGTCTAATGTTTAGACTCGTAATAACAATAATAATAACAATAAAGTCCCCTCCTGCCTCCATTTATACATGCCAAAGCAAGAGAAAAAACTAAAACAAACTCAAAAAACAAAGAGAAAGCTGAGTGTGAGTTGAAGAATGACAAAAATGTCAGACAGTAGTAATCAGTCAGGTACTAAGCTTAAGGTAGTGATGTTTCCATGGTTCGCATTTGGTCACATAAACCCGTTTGCGCAGCTCTCCAACAAGCTAACCAACCATGGAATCGAAATCTATTTCCTGTCGATTCCTGGCAACATTTCCCGCATCAAATCAACCCTCAAACACTCCAAACTCATTCAGGTCATCCCACTCAGCATCCCTCCTGTAGAAGGCCTTTGTCCTGATTTCGACAGCAGCTCCGACATCACACCTGAAACAAATGAGCTTCTGAAAGAAGCCCTAGACAAAATGCAACCTCAACTCAAAACCCTTTTAGCCCAACTTCAACCACACATAATCATCTTTGACTTCGCCCACTATTGGCTCCCACCATTGGCCTCAGAAATGGGCATCAAAGCTGTCAACTTCAGTGTATTCTCTGCTGTTTCCAACTCATACCTCACTGTTCCTTCAAGAATGACAGATCCAGCAAAACCACCCACAGTTTCAGACTTGAGAAAACCTCCAGCAGGGTTTCCTCAGACCTACATCACCTGTATGAAAACCTTCCAAGCTCGCGATTTTCAGTACCTTTACAAGAGCTTCCATGGTGGACTGCCAGCTTTTCAGAGGATCATGGGTTTCATAAGTACCTGTGATGCTATGATATACAAGTCATGCACTGAAATGGAAGGTCCATATATTGATTACTTAAAGACGCAGTTGGAGAAACCACTTATCCTCGCCGGCCCAGCCGTGTCAGTACCACCTAGTGACGCCCTTGATCAGAAGTGGGAAAACTGGCTAAGCAACTTCCCTGAAAAGTCTGTAATTTTCTGCAATTTCGGAAGCGAAACCTACTTGACAGATGCTCAGATAGAGGAGCTGGCATTGGGTTTAGAACTGACTGATATGCCCTTTTTCCTGGTTCTGAATTTCGGAAACAAGGACGCAGAACAAGCACAAGCTAAGCTGGAAGCAGCATTGCCAGACGGGTTTCGAAAACGAGTAAAAGACAGGGGAGTTGTGCACACAGGTTGGGTGCAACAACAGCAAATTTTGGCACATAAAAATGTGGGATGTTATGTCAATCACTCTGGATTTAGCTCAGTTGTAGAAGGCATTGTGAATGACTGTCAGCTGGTTTTTGTGCCTCAAAAGGGTGATCAGTTCATGAACTCGAAGCTTTTCGGAGAAGATTTGAAGGTAGGAGTAGAACTGAAAAGGAGGGATGAAGATGGCTATTTTGGGAAAGAGGACATTGTTGATGCAGTTAACAAAGTTATGGTGGACATTGATAAAGAACCAGGTTTGTCAATTAGAGCAAATCACAAGAAATGGAGAAAATTTCTGCTGGATAAAGAGGTAGAAGATCAATATGTTGAAATTTTAGTCAAGGCACTTCACAGTTTGGCTTGCATTCAGCCTCGGTTAGATTAGTGAAGTTGTGGTATGATCGTTTTAGTTTAGTTCAGTCCAGTTATATATTCAATAGAGTTCAATAATTTACGACTCGTGAATCAGGACTTCGATAGCTTTTTATAGTGTTACTCCTTAATCCTTAGTGTTCCGGATATAAAACAATCAAGCATTTGTTGTAGAAGAGGGGAGACCTCTCTAAGGTCGTATGGCCTATCCTTCAAAATGTGACTCATGTTACCACCCTCCGGCCTCGGCCCCCGGGGTGGTGTCGGGGACCCCCTTCGATGACTAAGTCAGTAGTGTGTCTTTGGATGAATGCAAGCGTAAGAGTATTACAAAAGGTATCCGGGTATCCCAAGATGTCTTACCTTGGAATGGCAATGAGTGGAGTAGTTATAGTGAATTGCCTTTAGTCTTGTGGTTGTGATTGGTACAGGTGTTGGCAGGACACTGAGCCACGTCAGGTGTGTACGAAAAAAGGGGTCGACCGACCCCAGGGAGCTGCAGGAAGGTAGTTCCTAGCCTTTCCCGATTCTTTGACTTGGCTTGGCAGGACCAGCTCACCTGGTCCAGCTCTACTTGGCTTGGCATTATTCCTTTTCCTAAAAATTTAATAACTCCTCATCTTCTCGCCGTTCTTTCTCCGGCGATTATTGCTAGGTGTTATGTTCCCGCTTACCGTGTTTGAAAAAGTGGAATTAATTTTTCTTTCTTTCTTGCTTTGTTCATCCTCCCGTCTCGTATGGGAGATACACCAGGTCAGGTTGAATTTGATCCCTTACAATAGCCCCAACTGAAATTCCTTGTGCGGAGGAGGAGGGATTTTGATTTTTATTAAAAAATATGTCTTTAGCGGGAGTAGTTTAGAACGTGGGGTTGCAAGTGAGCCTGCACGTGTCATCTACAGACCTCGTCTTGGGTATGCAACCACACCTCCTCTGGAAACCATTCGTGCCGGCGTTTTAAATAGCCTCAACGACACACCTCATCATTATTTCTTTTCCTAAAAATATTATAACTCATCATCTTCTCTCCGTTCTTTCTCCGGCGATTGCTACATGTTATGTTCCTGATTACCGTGTTTAAAAAGGTAGAATAATTTTCTTTCTTTCTTGTATATCTTTAAATTCATCAAAGTCGTTGAACAAACCCTTGATCATTTGTCGTAGTGTTAGACAATTTTCTTTAAAGCTCACCCACATCAATTTGTCGGATATAGAGGATACACATGTTTCAAAATTCAAATCCGCCGGCAACTGTGCCGGTCACTGTCAAACCATCTAGATCTGTGAACTCGACAATTTCGGTCGTGCCTAGCAGGCCGGTTATAGATCCAGTTTTTCACAAACTTCCCCTTTCGATCACAAATTCTCTTGATAAGTTTTATGCTAGGATCTGTAACAACCCTAAATTTTGACCAGATCTAATTATACAAAAATTTAGGATTGTTATGCCGCAATTGACTACGAGTCAACTGCAAGGCTCAAAACCTGATAAAATTTTAAACCAACTTATTTACATAAATGATAACGAGTTGACAGCGGAAGACTGAAACCAAGTTTACAAAACCTAATCCCAACTGAAATGACAAGTACAACTGATTAAAGTGACTCAACCGTAGTATCATATATTCCAAGCTAGGCCCATGATATGCACACGTCCATGCAACAATTCACTTCAAGTAGACCTGCCAACTCCATCACAGAGAATGATACAGGCCCCAAAATAGAGTAGGGACAAACTCAAACATAGAACGCAGCAAAGGTTGAGTAAGAACTCAAAAGCATATAGAACAATAACGAAAAGAAGATACGTGCCTTCATGGCGCGTAGCTAATCAAGCAACGCTTAGTCCAAGGAATCCAAGTACAGAATTACAACAAAAGCTCAACGCTGAGATTCAATCAGTTCAATATATATATCAACAATTATAAGTCCGGTTTCGTGATTGGGTCCTACTCCAACACGCTACTACAGCCCCAATACCCCGTCCTACAGACTCGAGTGTGCACACCCCTCGCTAGACAGCCAGTAGGATGTAACCGTTCTAGGAGGAAGTCTAATAAGCGCCTGGCAGCAACCCAAGGCTAGATTTCACCTTGATCAGAGGTATATATGTAACTTCCCGACGGACCAGTGGTCACGCCTGCTCTAGCAGATTGTGATGTAACATTATTCAACAAGGTCATTTCATCCGTTTTAGATACATTATTTCATTCATAGAATTCATCTCATATGACAACTCAGGCCAAGGCCAAATATCAAACAAAGACGAATATAAAGATCGAATATATATAAAGGAGGGGTCGAGCCCCATCTCATTTGGTTGGATTTCAACTATCCGACTTCATAAAATTTAGAAACGACAAGAGTATATATGAAACGCAATATAAATGATATGAACTGAAAAGTCGGATCACCAATAGATATATGAAAACATGCTCGAGCTCAAGAGGGGTTAACGTTCTTACCAGACACGCTTAACTTCTCCTTAATAATCTTTCTCAAAATCGGCGAACTGAACCTCTTTAAATTCATAAAGCTTTTAGCTATCCCCAACAGCTCCAAACTGCGAATCAAGCATCTAAAACCTCCATACGTCATCCTCCAATGAACCATGTAAGCATGGGACATCAAATAACTACACATTATCATTGAACTCCCCAAAAATCTCCCAAAAAGACTAAGTATAACTTGTCCAAATCCAATATAACAATTGGCTACCCTCAATTCATGTTTCAGAACACAAGACTGATGTTTACAGGATATGATTGGTAATGAATTCCTAACCTTTTAGACACAAAACCAACTGTAACTTGTAACACTGCCTCTTAGGAGTATTTAAACACATGAAACGTTAACTTTCATTAAGTATCAAATGATTTATAGCCCAAATACCACAACTGCTCCAAAACAGAGTACTAAATGCGCATCCAACTTCTAGGAACTATAACATGATCATAACGACAGGTTTTCAAGAATTTCAAAAGCCTAACATCAAGATCTTGAACTGAAATTCAATTTAGGGTTTTGTTTCAATTAAATATATGAAGAAATGAGGCTGTTATGATCAAATTACGAAGGCCCTATATTCATGATACTCACAGGAAGAACAACGAAACAAGGGTTTACTTTAGGACATGATTTAGGCAACGAAATCATAATGAAAACGAAATTAACCAATTGGAGTTTGTTAGCAAAGATCTTGAGAGTAAATATAAACAAGAATTTAGGATTGAGCTTACCAAATGAAGGCGTTCTGACCAATATACCAAAACTGGTCCAAAACAGAACACACCATGACACCTTTGATTAAACTAGGTGTTTGATGCCTTCTACAAACTTGTATATAACGAAAAGCTGTTGAAGTTTGGCTTTTGTTTCACTCCAATTTATTTCTTAACAAAGGAGAAACAGGAGATGGAAAATGAAGCAGATGCCTGTCCTCTTTAAGCGGCAAGCAGCTCAAGGACTCGGTCCTATAGGAGCATGTCGTGTCTTATGCTTATCTCAAGCTTTCTTTCAGGTCTCGACCACTCGGGGTTTAGCATTCTAAGTTGGTTTGTAATCCCGACCTACTCACAAACTTCTAAAATTGTGTAGATTGAGATTGTGTAAATTGAGAATGGACTTGTAACTTGTGACATTTGACTTCATATTTACCAAGGAAAGCTCCTCAAATGATACAATGGAACAATCACAACTTTGTTCCGGGTTTACGTTAAGAGATTACTTAACGACTAAGAAAACGTTTCTTCACGATTAAGAAAGTTATCGAAACGGCAATGGATTGAGAATGTAACCGAACATTCATTAAGTAATAGCTCCTCAATAAACTTAATGGTATCATCTAATTCCACAACCGAGATCACTAATGGATAACAAAACAAATATTCACCCTTTTAAAATCCGAAAATCACTATAAAACTTCCTAAAAATCAACCGGAAAATCCTAATTTCAATATAATTAGTAACACCCAAATTAGATAAATTAACAAAAAGTACGGGGTGTTACAGGATCTCCAAGAAATATGTTTGTAATGGTGTTATAAAAACTATTTCGTGTACACCACCACCACGCTAGTGAAGGTAGTGGCGGCACCAAATGGAGACAAATTGTAACGTAGTGTGGTGGTAAATGTCACCACGACTCCATTTGGTACGTTGTGTACCAATATGCTGATTTAGATTTTTCCAATACCACTATGACTCTATTTTAGTTCGATCAAAAAGATTAAGATTTTTTTTGCGGGGTATTGGCTAGAATACACCAATGTAACCTGGGCAACTTGTTTATCTTTTCATTGATCGCATGATTGCTTTCTTAGGAAAAAAAAAACAAATTCCTAAAATTATGGCCTTCGTGTATTAGTTATTTATCCTCAACTATTAAGTATTTTGACAAAGTTCTTGGATATGTAGATATCAGTACAAGTTTTTTACTCTTCGCAAGTTTGACATAATTAAAAACCTATATCTCATGAATCAGCATTGCGTTCTGTCGGATCCTTAATAGCAACGCCTGTTTTCTATGGTCCTTCGGCTTCCATAGGTACTAAGAGACGATATAAGAAGAGTTGAGTTTGTATTGTTAAAGGAGGTGTTGATTGTGGAGAGTTGAAAATCTTGCAGGTAAATCTTGTCTACAAAGGTTGAATGTATTCGGTAAGAAGATAAATTAAGAGGGAAAAAACCGTCAATTCGACGATTTATCATACCCCAAATGTATAGTGAACCAAACTTGACACTTGTCTGATACGGCATAACATTTATAGACTTCATATTAGGTCAATACTATATGAAATATTTTCCGTGATTTGAAATGGTGAAAACTCACTTGTTTATAACTTTGAACATTTAACATGTTACATGATATGAGACGGACAAGTGAGAAGAATGACAATGGGAGACGATGCCGATAACCAGGCCATGATATTAAATTAAATAGGGTTTAAAGTTTAAAATTTATCACCCTCAACTTGGATGCATGGTTGGAGGTGCAACTCGAGTCTTCTTATGATCAGTTACGATCCTTCTTACATCTATATGTATTAAGCTCTCCAAGACCAATAATTTTGCGATATTAACGAAAAAGAATCCACATTTATGTAATCTATCTATCTATCTACATCTATCCTATATATATCTCTATATAAAATTGGGTTGGGGAAGTGTGGATTGATAGCTAGCTTATTGAACAAGTAAAGTGAGGTTCAAGTAATCTAACTTGAGTTCACTCACTACACATAAATGTTCCTACAAAATTGTGCATATGCTCAGCATATAGAATATGCAGAGCCGGCCTTTTGCCCGTGCAGGCGGTGCGGGCGCACAGGGCCCCTCAGGTACAAGTGGCTCTTAAATATTTGTTTAGTTATCAAATTGCAAGTTCAAGTGTGTAGTGCAGCGGTAAGTTATAGCTATTATACACTAGCCTCTGTGTCGTGGGTTCGAACACCACCTCTGGCATTTCTTTTCTTTCTTTTTGTGAGAGTATGTGGGCCCAAATGAGCTCCAAAGTCCAACTTTTATGCGCCCTTCCTTAATTTGTTTTTCGTTTTTCGCCCTTCCTTGTCTTATTTCTTTTTTTGGGCCAATTTTCAAACAAAAAAGACCATTATCCTTTATTTTTGTTGGTTTTTCTTTCATTTTGGTATTCATTCGTAGAGATCCAAATTAGGAGTACGAGTATGTTTTAAGACGAATGATATATCATCCATAAAATGTTGTTTGTTAAAATATTTTTGGCTTTGTACGTATAGTTGTATCGTAGAAAGATTATTTAAAGGGGCCTCGATTTTCGTTTCGCACAGGGCCCCCGAAATCTACGAGACGGCCCTGAGAATATGCATGAATTCAAAATTCAAAGCTAAATTATTTAAGTTGTAAGCATGCATGTAATGTAACAAAGAAAAGAGTATGAATGCGTACACAGTATACACTCCATACATCAAAGTTCAAATACCATGTACATTCCGTTTGTGCATGAATCTTGAAAATGGCATGTACATTAATACATTCATTGTACTTTTTGATAATTATATATCCAAATGAGAGGAACATGGTAGATTGAGAGAAGAAGGTCAATATGATATATACTATCAATATGTCATTCAAATCTCAATTCCTAAGGTTCATGCAAAACTCGATTACACAAGCCATAAGTGCATGAACAGTTGGCTAATCTGATATTATAAAAACCACACTATAATTTTGAAAACAAACTCAAATAATTTACATACAAATGTCATAAAAAACATATATATCATTCTAATTGACATATAAGTTTTCGACCTAAATATAAGAACTGATCGTGCGAAGCACGAGATACTTCCTAGTATCTATATAATCTATATAATAGGCTAACATAGACGGATTACGTGGCGAATTTACGATAGCATTAGAGGAAAAAAAAGCCACATGTCATGTAGTATTGAAGTGTCTACCATGTCAGCATTATGTGACTATTTGATGTGGTAAATGCTGTTTATTGCATAACGGAAAATGAAAAGGAGTTATCAATCTTTTAAGTTGCCCATTTAGACGTTATAAATCACTTCACATTCTTATAAATAAATTTTCTTATAGTTTCATTATTATCATCATAATTTATCTTAATCTTCTATTACTATCATCATTATATATCTTAATGATGATATTAAAAACACCATGTCTCTTGGCTATCCGTATGCCAAATTTGTAGGTTACACATTACTTATGTTAGTATATATACCTTTAAACTTTATTGGATTTTGTAAGAAAAATATGCATCCCAAACATGTACAACTTTTTCAAATACAGAAATCCGACTTGGAGAAGAGCTATATATAGATTAGTTGGCGTAAATGGCTTTCTCATATAACAATTTTATCTTTTAGTGTTTATTCTATTAATCATAGGTAGACTTCGTATAGTATGTTTTTGTACTCCCAAATTATTATTGTCATGAGTTTCAAATAAATTATAATTTTTAATACGAAGTAGATATATTGTGTTATATATTATCATCAAGCAACTCACTGTTCTCATTTCGTTTGCTTTGTCATTTGATATAATTGATCACATTCGAGTCATTTAAACCCAATATTAGAGAATGCATATGGTATAAGGTTTGAACCGTTCAAACAATTGTGAATCTATAAAGAATATGGAGCAATAGTAGGAGGTTAGGGGGTCCAGTTTCAAGATGGTGGGAATATCAATGGTTTCATGGTTGACATAACGGTTTACGGAAGTATAGTCGAAATGTCGAGGATGTCAATGGTTGATTTAAGGGTTTCTTTTTTGGGGGGGGGGGGTAAGTGACTATTGTTTGGGTATAGGATAAATGGTTTAAAATGGGAATGATGAAACCGCTGGAGAGAAAATGGATGACAAAAGAGGAATCACAGAACAGAAAAAGAAAAAAAGGTTAGCAAGGGGGAAATTGTGAGCACGTCTTAAATAAAGGTTTTGGTAAATAAACTTTAACATGGTTAACATGTTACAACATTTTAAAGAACACTAGTACAAAACAGACCATAGACGTGGGACTTTTTTGATAATAGACGTCGGATTAAAAACAAATAGACATGGGTTTTTAGTCTCATGTCTATCACTTTTATAGACATGGGATTTATTCAAAAATACGACGTCTATACAGACCTTAGACATCGGATTTTGTTAAAAATCTCATGTCTATTCTTGGAATAGACATCGGACTTTATTGAACTCCCATGTCTATTACTCACTATAGACATCTGTTTTTTAAAACTCTCATGTCTATCATTGATATAGATATCAGGCTTTCCCGAAAAACCGACATCTATGTATGTAATATAGACGTGTGTTTCTACGAAAAAACCCACGTCTAAGTATGCATTTTTCTTTTTAGAACCTGAAGCGTATTTCCACCCGGGCAATATACATAAAGCCCACAACAATATATAAATCTGCTCAAAGACAACCAAAATTCGTTCAAACATCCAAATTTCATTCAATCTGTGTTTTTCAATTCCCAACATAACTCATCCATACATATTTCTTCCCTAGAGATTCATGTACCTCTACAAGTCGACAATGCTATTGGTGTGCTCCAACATAGCTCATCCAACAAAGAACTACAATAGTGTTGTGCCCGATTTATGCCCAACTAAACATTAAGATAATAGTTTGCCCATAAATCTCGAACCTCGTCAATTTCTTCCTGAGAGTACGGCGTTGTGTCTTGAAATAGCTGTAAACTTATGCATTTAAAATGTGTTACAAAATGATATATTACATGTTGTAATCACAACGCACATCAACTAACCTTGGGACATATCCAAAAAGAAAGTAAAGGCAAAAAAAGGAAGAAAGTGGGTGCGAATCTGACCTTAGACAGCAACACAAGCAATAAATTGATCCAAAGAGAGGGAAAGTGCGATTGCGGCGTACTTTACTGCTTTCGAGTATGAGTTTGCAATTACTGCACAAACATACCATCTCTACTTAGATATTTATATTCAAAAATCAAATCCAGGTTACAAAACTTGCAACTGCAAAGGAAATAAAACATGGCTTCTAACAAACTAGCACAAGTCATGGAGGTACTAAAACTTGCAGGAACCTCTAGATTAACAAAGTTTGATTAAAATCAGGTGTAAATTTACTCAACATCAGAGCCATATGGCAAACTTTCACTCAACATTCAGACCGGCATGAGAATCAGACCTCAAGTCAAGGCTCAACATACTACTGATATGATTAAAGCTAAACTTAAGAAAAGAAAAAGGAAGGAAAGGGGGAACATGATTAATAATAATTAAAGCATAGAATTTTAAAGAAAATGTGCCATTAGTATGAGCAAGGTCATAGAAGTTGTCCATATTGGTATTTGGCACATACTTCTGCTTTTCGACAAAAACCCGATACAAATTCAGACACTCAGATCCGACAAAAAAGGATTCAATCACCCCAATGTGGCATGACCACAACACTAGGATGGTTTAAAATCTCCTACTTCAAATGATAACTCAAAACCCCATTACCACTGACCCCATTATGACTGCAATGGCGCAATCAGACCAAATTTCAGTAACCTCTATCCCCTAAAGGCAAAAGGTGACAAAACTTACTTCAAATACGCACAAATGTCCAACAGAGCAACACTATCACAATATAACATTAAAATTACCAGTAATTAATCCAATATTCCTTCCTACTAATCAAAAATCCAAAGCACGAGTTATAGCCAAGCACTCAAACAACCATCAGACCCTCCTGCTTGAATTTCGAAACAAAATTAGATTATCACTCTAATCGTAATAATCCTCCTCCCACAATCTCGAGATGAAATCAAATTAACAACTTTCATGTGCAGTAAACAAGTCCCTGATCCCCCCCCCCCGGAACTCCTCTTCATAACCTCCGAGCCAATTGTACAACTTTTCCGAGATAATTCAATCAAATCAGAGTCTTGAGAAGAGTATGTAGAAAGGAGGAAGAAATGTCATTATCTAAGTCAGAATTAAAGGGTGGTCGACTTCAGAAGAGAACATGGAAAAAAGTTCTTTTGTCCAATTTGCCTATCACTCACAAGTCTGATCAAGTATATGCTAAGTGTGACGATCCAAGTCTTTCAAGCATTGTAACTTAGTTTATTTCCATGTACCTTAGATCTTCCTTGTAATGTATTTCATATTATGGTTTTAGAGTTCTTGTACTTAGTTTATTTTCATGAAACAAAATGTATCCCTCTGCTGCACACTTATTGTGTTTTGGCAAGAGTTGTGTAAAAGTAAATTTCCCTCTTTAGGGGAAGCTAGTCAATGAAATCAATCTTCTCCTATCTCCAACTTGTCCTTGTTGATGCTTAATATTAACTCGTTGTTGTGATCTTTGATCTTCGTTAATATTGAATGTGTGGGTTGTGCTCGGTCCGAGACTAGCGGTCCCGAGAGTCACTCAATCTACAGTACCGAGTTTAGGCTTGTACGAGTGGGCGATCCCCCACGAGTACTTGTCCGCACCGAGAGTTGCCTGTCTACATTGATAATCGCTTGTCCGCATTAAGAATTGCTTGTTTCCTCGTCCGGAGAATCGACGAGGGGGCGCATCACGGTCACTCCAAATTTGGGACCGTGACACTAAGCAAGACAAGATCATTCATTCCTAATTTAGTTTAGATCTTATCGTACTTAGCCATGTGCTATTTTCAACATGTATACTAATTTTGTGTAATGTTGAACGTTAATGTAGATTAGTCTATAGTTCTAGAACTATGTGCTAACGTTCACATGATTGAGAAATAGGGTAGGCTAGTACAAATAGACAAGCCAAACTCATTTTGTAACCAAGACTTTCATGATCAGAAATTATAACACACATTGCAAACATATTTTCTCAAATTTGCCAAGCTCATTTTGTAACCAAGACAAGATCTTTCATTCCTAAACAGAATGCTTGTAACACATGTTGACCTTACAAAAATTTAGAACATTCCAGATTCTGGAGTCACATAATTCCTATAACCATAAGGTAGCACAGTTCATCACCTAGTTCATCACCTACTTAACAGGTTGAAAACAAAAGTACGCAATCTGCTCAACAAAATACACCCAACAATAGCAGAGCTCCGAATCAGACTTCAAGTGCATTTAATCATTTATATAAGGGGAAAGAGATGCAAACTTCATCCCCTTATTTAAAAGTTGAGTTTACCTTAGGAACACATAATGGATTTTTGGCTGCTTATTCACAGAGCTTCACATTCTTTGCAATCATTTGGTTCTTCACCCTATCAAAACACAAAAAAAAAAAAGCATTAAACGCATAGGGACGTGGTTTAGAAAGAATTTAGACGAAAAAAATGTGGGAATCCGTTAGGAAGATAGCTACATGAGCATTAGTTAGCTGATATGCATTAGAATGGCTTGTGATGATAAGCCTTTAAGAATATGACACATGACTTACTGAAATCACAGAGATATAAGAGAACCTAAAATACGAGGCAAGTAGGATCAAGGAAGAAAAGCAAGGTGTGGTCATTGAACCAACAAGTGATGGCAACAATAGTCTGACTTAGAGAGTAGTTTGATTTGCAACAAGTAAAGGAATGCCTATCTTTGATTGTTACTGGTACCCATAAGGAGTGAGTAAACAGCACAGCTAGATATTACCAGTGTTGAACCAACAACTCCGAAAAGAAGATTGGCATTTTCATGATACAAACACACCAAAGAGGGGACATGAGAGGAGAGTAGTGGAGTCTAACCTGCGTTTTTGGAAAGATAACAACTTAGCAGTAGCATGGCTACTCTAAAATCCTCAGACACCTTCCTGAAATAAGCATATACATAAGAAGATTAGAAATGCCGGTACAGTAGAGTCCTACATAAGTCAGGAAACACATGAACTTTCGTATTACCTGTCTAGTAGCATATCTAGGGCCGACACACAACGTGTCTATATCAGCACCTGGGCCATGAACCTGCTCAAAATCTGTACATTTTCACTTTTTGTTGGATGTTTCTTTGTTGTAAATCTGTACAAAAACAGTCAGAGGTTGATTAATTCACTCCCGAAATTCGGCATCAAAACAGTCAAAGGTTGATCAATTCTCTCCACACTACACGAGCAGAAATCAACCCCAATTAAACCCGACACAAACACGACTAAACTGATCCCAAAACGCCTATCAATTATTGCAGAATTGAGGTACAACAAGGCACAATAACAATTCAGACATCCCAAGAATATATTTGATTGAAAATTGCAGAGCTAATTGGTAGAATCAACTAATCATTCGAGAAAACACCAGCTAAACTCGGACGTTTCACATTATAACAATTCAGATATCCCACAAACATATATAAATTGGATGTAAAGCTATAATTAAACTAATAATAATAAAAGAAACCCCACTAACCTGGGATTTTCTCCGGCGAGTGACCGGAGTTCATTCTCCGGCGAGCTGCACAGATTCCGAGCTGCAAAATTGAAATTTGAAAGGGGTTTTGTGAGATTGAGGTTTTGGGGGGGAAAATCATAATTCAACACCCAGAAAATCATACCCAAATCATAATTATTGAACCCCAACAAAATCAGTATGTAAAACCTCAAAATCCTGATATAATTAGGGCGAAGAGACCTGATTGGGAAACCCAAGAACGATGGGCTGTTGTCTTCGCCGGAGTTGTTGTCGTCGTCAGAGTTGTCGCCGCCGTCTGAGTTGTCGTCGCTGAGCTTATCCTTGACAAAACGAAGAATGATGGGACGTTGTCGTCGCTGGAGTTGTCGCCGCGTCTGAGTTGTTGTCGTCGCCGCATCTGAGTTGTTGTCGTCGATGTCGCTGAGCTCTTGATTTGTAAGGGAAAGTGTGTGTTTCATTTTTTATTTTTATTTTTGAGACCAAGAGATCAGAATATGGATAAGGTGGTCAAAGACAAAGAGATAAGGCTTGTCTTTTAAACCCACACAAACAGATTTTAAAAAAAAAAAAAAATGAAAAGACATGGGTTTTTAATGAAAGCTCATGTCTATAATCTTATAATAGACATGGGTTCTTAAAAGAAAAACGATGTCTATTATTAGACGTCGGTTTTTTAAAAAAAACCCCATGTCTATTCTTTACTCATTTCTGGGTTTTCCTTAATAGACGTCAGTTTTTCATATATCCCATATTCCCATGTCTATATACTCATGTCTATAATGAATTTTGTAGTAGTGGAATAAAATAAAACGATCCCGTGATTTCACGGGACCAAAATCTAGTCTAGTATCTATATTAATAGGCTAATAAAAATGATTTACTAATAATATGTGGCATGTCAAGGTTTATTAGACTTAGTTGTCATATGTTTAATTCCACGTCAACACCTTAAGTGTCACTCCCATATTGTATCAAGTCTCTTGAGTTGCATTTCCAAACGTTTAGAAAATACTTCAACTTTTTTAAATTTAATTGTCATAAATTTCATTATTATTGAAGTTATAACGCATTTTAATAATGGTCCTGAATATTGTGTCCCTTGGCTTTTCGTTTGCCAAGTTTGTGACTTGCGAGTTACATGTTAAATCAACATAGTATATATAGCTTTGTTGTTTGTTTAAAGTTAGTAAGAAGAAACTATCTGCCACTATGAACGGTGCGTCCAAAGAAAATAATAAAATAAGGAGAGGAGATATGAAAATGGTGGGGTAGATAAATTGTCTCTATACATAAAACTACTAAAAGTTCACAATATTCCTCTAAATTGCTGCAAGTGACAATTTAGAGGAATATTGTGAACTTTTAGTAGTTTTATACTTTTATGTATCAATCATTGTTAGATTTTACGTAGTGTATATCTTTGTACATACTCCGAAATTATCTATATAGAACTATTAAAAGACAAGCAAAACTAATTCCACGTGGCAGTCAAAGAGAGTAAAATGGAGAAATATTGCGGTCAAACAGTCAATGCTCTAGTTTTTTTTTTTTTTTTTTTGGTACAAAGGAGCAGCTAATGCTGCGGGGGTAGGGGTATGAGGATTTGAACCCGGGACAACCCCCGGGCAGGTTATTGAGTTCCTAACCACTAAGCCAACCTTGATCCTCTATGATACATGGGAGCTATGGGTCAAAGCTTATAGTGGAAGTTCAAGACTATCACGTCACCTTTCAGTCTCAATATCTTCTGAAATACTCAATATATCGAAAAGGAGTCATTGGATAGTAAATTTCATGATCTAAACTTTCCGAAAAGTGGTCATATGCCTTAATTGGTTAAGTAACGAAGGAGATATGCTTGTTTTAAGTTGAGCTGTCCAGTTTCTATGCGGGTACACGAGAATGGCCGAATCTTCTATATTCTCCAAACCATGCAGGGCATGCACGTCCAAGGAAGTTCTTAGTAAATATAATACTTATTCTTATTTGTGTCTTTGTTTAAGTTTAGGAAAGTGTCTAATTTACGGTAATTTTATGGAATAAAGGCAATCGGTTGAAGAAGATGGGACGGAAGAAAGCAGTGGGGCCAGACGGCATACCTATTGAGGTTTGGAGGTGTCTTGGAGATAGGGGTGTGGAATGGTTGACGACACTTTTCAACATGATTTGGAGAGGTAATAAGATGCCGGTGGAGTGGAGGAAGAGCACTTTGGTCTCTTTGTATAAGAACAAAGGGGATGTTCAAGAGTGTGCCAACTATCGCGGGATCAAGTTGATGAGTCATACAATGAAACTTTGGGAACGGGTGATTGAGCATAGATTAAGAAGAAGTGTGAAGATTTCAGAGAATCAATTTGGATTTATGCCGGGGAGGTCAACTATGGAGGCAATTCATCTCATAAGACAGACAATGGAGACTTATCGGGATAGGAAGAAGGACCTACATATGGTATTTATTGATTTGGAGAAGGCGTATGACAAGGTACCAAGGGAAGTGCTTTGGTGGGCTCTAACTAAGAAAGGAGTTCCGCAAAAATATATTGACATCATTAAGGACATGTATGAGGGAGCTAGCACGAGAGTGCGGACTAGTGTAGGGAAGTCAGAAGAGTTCCCTATTACCATTGGAGTGCACCAAGGGTCCGCACTTAGCCCGTTTCTCTTTGCTATAGTCATGGATGAATTGACGAGGTCAATCCAGGATGATATACCATGGTGCATGATGTTTGCAGATGATATAGTGTTGATCTCAGAAACGAACGAGGATTTGGAGAGAAGGTTGGAGCTATGGAGGGACACGTTGGAGTCTCGAGGGTTTCGGTTGAGTCGGAGCAAGACCGAGTATTTGGAGTGTAAGTTCAGCGGCATTAGGCAAACGGAGACGGGGATGATCATGTTGGATGGAAAGATTGTTCAGGGATCAGATTTTTTCCGATATTTAGGATCGATTCTTCAAAAGGATGGAGAATTGGATGGAGATGTGGCTCATAGGATCAAATCAGGTTGGTTGAAGTGGAAGAATGCCACAGGACTTCTGTGTGATCGAGGATTGCCCAATAAGTTGAAGGGTAAGTTTTATCGTACGACAATTAGGCCGGCACTGTTATATGGCACGGAATGTTGGGCCGTGAAGAAGTGTCACGTTCATAAGATGAGTGTGACGGAGATGCGCATGTTACGGTGGATGTGTGGACATACAAGACGTGATCGGTTGAGAAATGAAGTTATTAGGGAGAAAGTAGGGGTTGCACCCATAGGGGATAAGATGATGGAGAACCGACTGAGGTGGTATGGGCACGTGAGGAGGAGGCCTAGTGAGGCGCCGGTTAGAAGAGTAGAAGGGTGGAGAAGTGATAATATTAGTAGGGGTCGAGGAAGACCCAAGATGACTTGGACGAAGGTGATTAGAAGTGATATGAGCTCCCTAGGGCTTGAAGAGAGTATGGTGTTGGATAGGGCAGGGTGGCGAGACTCTATCCATGTGGAGGACTTTTTCTGACCCCTTTTGATTTATTTGTTTGGTTTTTCCAACTATTTTTCTAAAACTTTTTAACTTGTGTTCAAAGTTCATCTGTTTTTTGCAATATTTTTTTTAAACCTTTTTATTTATTTTGACGACTTTCTAAATTTCCTTTGAAATTGTTTAAATATTTCTAACATGTTTACAACGTTTTCGAAATTTCTTGGCGTACACAAGACGGTTACTGGATGACGATTCATGTTAGCCGACCCCAAATCATTTTGGGAATAAGGCTTGGTTGTTGTTGTTGTTGTTGTTGGTATATGGTACCCCGGGGGTACGTAGATCTACGTACCCCCGTTTCAATTTTCACTCATTATATACCATTTTGTAGTCATTATACATTTTCACTCATTATTTCCCAATTTTCACATTAATTTTCAAAATTTCACTCATTATTTCTCAATTTGCACTCATTATTTCCCAATTTTCACTCATTCTATACCACTTTATTGTCATTATATATTTTCAGTCACTGTTAACCAATTTTCGCTCATTATTTCTCAATTTGCACTCATTGTTTCCCAATTTTCACTCATTCTATACCACTTTATTGTCATTATATATTTTCAGTCATTGTAAACCAATTTTCGCTCATTATTTCTCAATTTCCACTCATTGTTTTCCAATTTTCAATCATTCTATACCACTTTATAGTCATTATATATTTTTACTCATAATTTCCCAATTTTCAGTCATTATTTCCAAAATTTCACTCATTATTTCTCAATTTGCACTCATTATTTCCTAATTTTCACTCATTACTTCCTAATTTTCACTCATTATTAAACCGGGGGGTACGTAGCTCTAGGTACCCCCGGGGTACCTAATAATTTGTGGAATAAAGGAGCCTATGAGATTTCCGAGTTGTTCAATAATTAATAAGGAAAGTCTAGAACCTTACCTTATTTTTTAGAGTCTAAATGTGTCTAGTCTAATACTATACATTAAAACCTGAAACCAAGTCTTTCCTACGACGACACTTGGCATACATTAATTGGATAGAACATAAAAATATCATTAAATACAATTATCGGTTAGGATATGGTAATAAATTATCATACATTAATTGGTTGAACATAAAAATAGCATTAAATACAATTATCGGTTAGGATATGGTAATAAATTATTATAGAGTAATATAACATTAATTAATTTAGGAATATAATCATTATGGTAATTTATTGGAACAAAGATAAGACAACATTTTTTTATAAAACGTATATAGACAATATAAATATATAGCCCGTGCGTGGCACGGGCATGCAAACTAGTTAATATAAATAGAGAGTCTTATTGCATTGTTTTTTGAGATTGAAGTTTGAGCATTAATATCGAAGAGTCGAAGGGAGTTTCCTTCAAAATCTGGCCTTGCGAGGTTATGTGTTCTTTCGGTTCGTGCCTTGTTTCTTTGTGATCTTGGTGCTTGCCCTTTGTTTGTTCTTTGTTTCTTTGTGATCTTAGTACAAATTAGTCTTAGTCGAGTATTCTTGCGAGGATTCTAGGCTAATTCATATCCTTTATTTTCTGTTTTAATTCCGCTGCGTTATAAACTCAAAAACACATAAAAATTAGAGTAGGTTTTACATCACTCTAGTGATCAACCCACGAAATCAAACAGACACCTCATCGGCTTCCCCTAATTAACTTGTCAATTAATTGTTTTATACTCACTTCAGTTACAATATTAAACTCAAACTCTCATATAATTTCAATTCTTCATCTCCTTACACTCCCTTTCGAGTACTCTTACAGCTACGTTATTCAATATTCTAACTAAGTAAGCTCAAATTCCTAATCAATTATCCTGCAAATTAAAAAAAAATAAAATCATGTTCATCTCATAAAAACATAAGATCAGTTATTTATATATAACTTTTAACTGTCGAGCATCACGCTTGACATGGCAAAGCATTCGAGCGTTGCATGGGTGTTAAAAACAAATCATTTTAATTCGGGATATGATGTTCATAGTATGTTTATTTTCGATAACATGATAGACAATTTTATTAATATTTTCGGTATAGTATACATGTTATAACAACTTTACAAATAAATTAAAACGATCCCGTGAATTCACGGGTCAAAAAACTAGTTTTTACTTACAACTTAATATATGAATTATTTGAAATCATTATATTGTACTATAAAAACTCTCTTTATATTTAAAGTTGATCGTTGGTGACCTATATTTTTTACCTTACAATTGAATAGAAGATTGTGTTTTTACTACTACGAGTTCATACAACGTCACTCAACTCATGATTTTTTCATTGTAAAATGCAAATCATGACTATTTGTTATTTTGGAAATATAGTGTAACACCCCGTATTTTTCGGGATTATTAGTAATTGGGTGTTACTATTTTTGGGATTATTTAAAAGGTTTTATTTTGTTAAATTATTTAATTTAATTATTTGTCAAATAATCTTATTAGATTTTGGATTTATAAATCAAATTATTTTATTTTCCAAATAATTTTGATAAGTAAATTACAATTCTATCCCTCTTTTATACTCTCATATTATATAAAAAAAATAGGACAAAGAAATTATCCATTTCCTATTTTCATTTTCACGTAAACACAAACAAAGAAAAAGAGAAGCAGAGGACTTCTCCTCTTTCTTTCGCGCGACCATCGGACTTCCGGTCCTGGTTCCCGCTCGCCGGCGACGACCCACGTCGCCCGGACATCTTTCCCGGCACTTCCTCCCTCCGCACAGCCCATTTTCACCGTCGTTCTCGCCGTTCGACCTCCGTTGCGCCCTCTTCTGTTCGCCCCTGTTTTCCGCGCGACAAACATCCCGGGTTCTGCCCGGAGTCCCTGCCGTCGCTGCTGCCGTTTTCCTATTGTGTTGCCGGCGCTTTCTTCCTCCATCTTACTCTTTGTTTTGACACCATTTTGGTATATATTCGACCCCTAAATTCGTTCTTTCAATTTCATTCATAATTATGGTGTTTAATTGGGGATTTCTGAAAATGAATTGGGTTTAATGATTTATGGGTTTATAAACGATTTGTATGAGATTATAATTCATGATTGTTGATTTTATGAGTTGGGTAATTGTTTAGAAACTTCTACCAATCGTTTTGATGATTTTTGGATGTTCTTGATGTTTTTGTTTTGGGATTTCTTTGCGTCGTCTCGTGGGGGGGTGTGTGATTGATGTTTGTTTTAATTGGTTTGATTATTGATTAAGGTTGGAGGTGGTTGGTGCTTGGAGAAATAGTATGTGTGTTTCATTTGATGATTTGGTAATTTCGGGTTGTTCTTTCATTATTGATTTGAACCATGGTAAAATCGGGAACGGCGCGAGTTTATATGATTGATTTCGATGAATGTCGTATGTGGGCTGTTGTGAAGGTTTGATCATATTTTTAGTATTGTTTTAGGAGAGTGTTGGGAGCTGTTTTAGGATTCATTGGATTATGTGTAGTGTGGAGTTGGAGGGAGTATAGCAACTGTATGTCTAGTTAACGTTGTAGTAGTTTTAGTTGAGCCGTAAGTTGATTTGGTATACGGTTGTCATGTTGTAGCTTGTGGTTTCGGCGAGGTTGGATTCTTAGAGTTTTGAGACTAAGGGAAGGATTTTAGCAATTTAAGGTAAGAACGCCAGTGTCCTTCTCCCTGAGCTTGAGCATGATTTTCGTATTCTATATCTATTCAAATCAATTCATATATATGTATATATCGTATTCAGAATTCTTATATTTCATATGTCTATTTTCTTATGGTATTTATATATCGTTTCAATATTTATGGATTTGGAATTATAGTTTTGGAATGTTTCTTGGAAAGTATTTTTATGTGTAATTGGATTTGGAGTTTGAAACTCTTGGCTGTGCCCTCTAGAGCGACGTTTTCCTTAGTGAAATTCGTCATGTTTATACCTCTGATCAAGGTAACTTTATAACTGGATTAGCTACCAGTTACCTAATAGAACTTCCTCCATGAACGGATAGTCCTACTGGCCCTCATGTGAGGGGTGTGCACACTCGAGTTCTTTAGGGTGGTTTCTTGGGCTCTAGTAGTGGTTTAGTATGGGGTACGACCCTACCAATTATGGGTTGACCGTAGTAGGCTACCCATTAGGATAGTTAGCACTTATTAGTGCAGTTTTAGAAAGTATCTCGATTATTCGTTTCTTGGTTTGTTGTTGAACTTTATCGTTTCCTATTTTGCTTATTGAGTTCTACTCAGCCTTTGCTGACGTTCTGTTTGTTTGGGTTTGTTCCCTACCTTATTCTGGGGCATGTGACGTTCTTCGACGGCACATTTGACAGGTGTGCTTGAAGAGTTCGTGTCTTGGATTACATGCTTTGGACGTGCTGCATACATGTGGGGATTACTTAAATAAATAATTGTTTTATGATGTTTGGATTTCTAAGTTTGGTTTTGGATTTGTACTTTGGGATTTGTAAACTTTGATTTAAGTCTTCCGCTAAGCTACTTTGGTTGTTTTTGTTGAATTTAAATAAGTTGGATAATTTATATTTGTTTTGTTAATTGTGTTGTATTGCCTTGCAATTGGCTTTATGAGTCAATTAACGACCTTATATTTTCCTTAAAATATATTGTGAAAATTTAGGGTTGTTACATATAGTTTGCAATGATAATATTTTTAAAATGCGTTGAAGATAGCATCACTACTATTTTAAGAAAACATACCAAAATGAAAACGATAATTGTCTCAATATACTTCTAAAGAAGTTTAAAATAATCACTTTATTTACGTAGCGTTTGGTTCGAACCCCGAAACAAAAAAATAGAATTTAAAGGGTTAGATTTGTGTTCGTTCGACATGCATGGGCAAAAGTGATCGATAGTTTTGGGGGAAGGTCGAGGATTGAGATTTGTTAACGATTTTTGGGGTGAGTCTAGGGGTTTGAAAGAGATTGATTAAAATGGTGGAAGGGAGAGTCAATTCACAAAATGAAGGATAAAGTAGGCAAAAATTTTGTCGAATGGAAGATAATCAAATCGCGTTCAAAAGAGTCCAGGTGGTCGAGAGTATATCGGTGCCGGTGTAGTGTGGGAAGAAAGGTGGTAATGCAAAGAGTATCTATAATTTATTAAGCTTAGAGGATCAAGGTTGGCCTAGCGGTTAGGAACTCAACCTGCATGGGGGCTGTCCCGGGTTCAAATCCTCATACCCCCACCCCCGCAGCATTAGCTGCTCCTTTGTACCCAAAAAAAAAATTATTAAGCTTAGAGGCGGAAGAGTTTCATTTTGGGGATTGAGATTCAATATACGGAGTATAACAAATGAAAAAAACAAGCTTTCAAACGAACAATTATAGAGAGAGTGCGAGAATGAAAATGAGTCAAAGTACTTCTCGTTACCAAAGAAAATGCACACTCAAATATATGATTTTCAAAATTGCAAATACACATTTATATCACCAAAAGTGAAATGATGTTTTGAATCTTCGTAGTATAACGGTAGATTGGTGCTTATACGCAAGAGGATTCCATTGTTTTAGACTTTAGAGAGGACCTGTTAGTTATGGTTAAACATTTTTAGATATTGATACAAAATATGTTGGTTACAGTGACCTTACCACTATTTATGAGTGCAATAGTCGAGTCTAACACAGCAGTCGCATTTATCAAGATATGCAAGATCTCTCCGCCTCCTATCCTTTAGATTTGGAGTGAAATAAATAGATATGCTCTTGAGAGAACGTATCATAGTAACAATATTTCATAGCGTTAATTACTCATGAAGTAATAAAAAAATGTAATCATGATTTTCTTACATATTAGTGCCAATCTCGGAACATATTCCAGTTTCTTAACTAATTTTCAGCGTACTCCATTTTATTAACTCTGGTCCCCTATCACTCTATTTTCAAATATATTTAAGAAGATAATGGGGAGGTTGGGCCGGCCATGGGGTACTCATTTAAAAGTTCTCTGCCTCTTTCGTGGAATCGGAGTTATTGTACATTTATACGTTGTAAGATTAAATTTCACCTCGGACGTGGACAAGGCGCAATTCTTAATTCTTTATATCGTATACCATAGAAGTTCTATTAATTGCATAGTGTATTGTATTTATATCTTTCATTTCTTTACTTTGATTTTGTGTGGAAAACCCAGGTCAACATAAATTGGAAAAAAATGGAGTATCAAATAAATGTGCTAATCATGCCTTTATTGTAAGAAAGAGGTGGAGTCTTGGATTAAAAACTGGTTCTCAGTTTGCTTCTGCTTTTGTCCTTGGAGGAAGCTCACCATGTGCACAAGGCACAAGCTAATTACTAATTAGAAATACGACGACCACTTTTTCAGATTTGTTCCTCTCAAATCCCACCCCCGCAACATTAGGAAAAATATTGCATATAAGAGTGGTACTCCGTAGTTTTATTAAAATATTGCATATAAGAGTAGTAGTGCATGGCCCGATGGATCATAAGCAGCAGTACGTGCATTAAATCTGAATTTCTCTGAAATAATTGACTCCTCAAACACATTCAGAAAGCATATGCATTTGTTGACCTTGTATGATTTGTTGATCTTGTTTGAGGTCAGAGTATATGGCCTATTGGCAGATTTAAATTTGTGGCCTGTGTAGACCGTAATCCTCGAGCTCAAATCATGTCGAAACTTTTCAAGTTCGACTAGAGAAAGACTAAATAACTTCAATCTCAGTAACTCAGCTAAATAATTGGCTGACAGTAAAGAATTACATCCTTTTCTAACAAGTGCAAAGGGTGAAGAGTTGTCCACAAAAATAGTACTCGTATCAGGGCAACAATGCATAAATACACTGAAAGCTGCAGCTAAAATTGCTGCCAACTGTTTGGTGCTGTCTAAAGTATTCAGTTAATCCCCCCCTCCCCAAATTGTCGCTGAACTCTGCAACACTTACACGAGTGAGTGAATCACAAGTTCTTCAGTTCTTGAACTTAAAACTTACGAAATCTGGCGTCGGCGATGCACTTATGAGTTGTGGAAGGACATTGTAAATTAAAGAAAAAGAAGTGAGGAGATTCATACTCCGTACAAGTTAGTGGATTATTCATCTTATAGCCAATTAGCGTCAAGATGTAATTTCATTGAGTTGTAGCCTCGAGTACTTCTAAATAGACGAATAACAAATCATCATTCTTATGAGCTCTAATACTATGTTAAAGCTATTGATAATCTAGCTATCGACTTGTTTATGGTGGAAAAGAAACGTTATTAACTGAGTTGGCACGACATCTACAAAACCAGTAAACCATAGTAGTCATTCGTTATGCATGATAGACAAACTAAAAAGAAAAAAGAAACAGAGCAACAAGAACAAATAAAGTTCATAAGTTTAGTATCATCCTTGTACATTACAGTATTACACTTGGTGATGAGACATGTATAACGAATTGGGGGAGAATAAAATCATAAATGTTACTCGTATTATAGCTGAGAAACAAGAATATGGGCATCGCACTTGCCCCAAGAAGATCAAACAGAGCAATTCACACCCCCTTACTTCATAATAATTCAACAATCTTATCTTTTTTTTCATCTCCTATTTTTGTGGGGTACCATGATTTGGTGATGTGGTGATGTGAGACCCCCCAAGAAGATCATGATCCATGCTTCTTCATCAGTTCGTACGAAGTTTGTATCAAAAACATGTACCCTTATGTATTAGCAAGATATTGGAGCATCACATAACTTCACTTATATTTTCTAACTTTCAAGCTCTAATATCTTGAGATCATTATGCATAACATAATCAATGAGATCATGCATGTCATTGTTTGATGACATGACACATAACGATTCATATTAGTCGATCGAAATATAAATCATTTACTCGTTATCTACAATGTTTATATTGCTGTGACGTACTGTAATCATTTGACAATACGTATCAGTCGATTAGAAGTCATTATACATTTTATATTTTATGCCCTATGGTACAACCTATAGTTCAAATTTGGCATGTACCATTTGTAATTGTGTCGTTCAATAATGAGTTTGCCTTTTGTTTTAGGAGTATAATATGTTAACTTTTGTGAGGATTTGTTTGTTGCCATACCTTTAATGATCATGCTACCTAGAGAATGATAGGTCATCCATATAGAAGAATGAAAACATACTGTGTAATCCAATTACAGTTCAAATATAATATGGGTTGCTCAGAAAAGATGTTTCCTTTGCAGATTTTAGACACCATAACAACAAACAAAACAACTGGCTTTGTTGATAATTGATACTCCGATGTTCTTCAGTTTGTATACTATGAAAGTTGAAACGACCTCCCTTGAAAAGAAAATAAAAAAAATCAAAGTCACCCACCCAAGATCGACCTTGAAATCAAAAATGAGGAAAAAACCTAGAAGAAATATAATGTAAAATTTTAACCTATAACGGTTCAAGTTTCAAATCCACGATTAAGCAGCGGCGGTACCATCAAAGACGGTAATAAGTGAATCGAATTTGAAACTTATGATAGGTAACACCACGATCCTAACTCCTAACGGCTAAACCAACAACTCGCTGGTTCGAGACTTCTGATTAGGGGAATGACATATCATTGGTGTAGGGAAATCAGATCTTTGTACATACAGAAGTACATTTATGCAACCATAATATAAACAATAAAATCAAAGGCCCACGATGCCAGAGTGTAACACCAAGAACAGAAGTCCCATATGATCCGTACTCTGTATATTGTCAAAATTTGTACTGTAAATTTGACAATCACACTGCTCTTTCTCTCTCCTCACCCTTGGAAACTTTAGCCTCAAAAGCTCACTCAACTCGTCAGTAGACACCATGATTTGGGTCTTCTTTTGGAGACATTAATTGCCCCAAAGCTGGCACCTTTCATGCTACTCACTATATAAACACATAACTCTTCTTTCTTTGTTTATTCATACAACCAACACTTAAATCTTCCTTCAACATTTTAGCTTAAGAGCTTCTAATCATCACAACAACAAAAATGATGAAGGCCAAGTTCATCCAAGCATCCCTAAACAAGTGCAGGAAGGTGAGAACCAAGGTCGTACACTCGGCCGAGGATCAATGTGAGTCGTGTTGCCAATGGTGTTTTTGGCCTTCCTCTGGTTCGACACAAGCCGAAGCTGAGAAATTTATTCCAAAGGATGTTCCAAAGGGTCATATGGTAGTGTATGTAGGGGAAGATCACACTAGGTACGTCGTTAAAATCACATTGCTCAAGCACCCTCTCTTCAGAGCCCTCCTAGACCAGGCTAGGGACCAGCATGATGATTCTACCACCCCACCTAAGCTATGGATCCCGTGCGATGAGGCCGTGTTCCTACACGTCCTCCGCTGTGCATGGTGACAGTTTGTATGTATCTTAAGTCATAAATCACCCTCCTCACAAGAACTGTGAGTGCATTTTGTTTAGAGGGAATTGGAAGAATTGAGGCTTTTTTTGCTGACAATAATTGGGGAACATTCTTTGTAAAATATTATTCCTAGTAAAATAGTAAAAGTTGTAGGATTAGTACCTTATAGATTAATCTTATGCTAAGTTGCCAGAATGCCAACTTTGCCATATTGAATGCTTTCTGTAGGTCTATCACTACTAAACAAACGAAACGAGACTGACTTCAACACACGCCAAATGTCACGTCAATTTTCGCAAACGAATTAAGAAAGTAAATGAAAAATTGCACACGCAGGCATATGAGTCAAAATAGATCTGTTCTACCATCAAAATAGGCAAACAATTGCAAACAAAGACAAGATGAACAAGTTTCACCAATGACATTATTTTCTCCTTGCCAAAAGAAAGATGTTACATTTTGTTTGCACCGGACCAAGGTGGAATCAGAGTAAGTCCATTCAATACCCCTTATATTTGGGGAGTAAATATTATCAACATGCATACAGAATTTAACAGCTCATTTTCATGAAACTCCCGCTTAATTGAAGTTTTAAATCTTGTTCATGCAGCTATTACTCCAAGCAAAATTTGGTAATAAGGTACAGTAGTTAGTTGAATTCACCTGGTTAAATCAAAATTATTGATCTTGAAAAATGAGTGCACCTCTTCATCATGAAAATATTCTGCCATCAGCGGGAGATTGCATTAACCAAAACTTTCTAGACAGCCCGGAATCCATTCACAGCTGCATCCACAGAGCTTGCTAATTCAGCTGCAGCTCCAATGTATGAATGCGGCGTCAGCTTCAGGAGATTGGCCTTTGCCTCTTGAGGCAAGTCCAATCCTTGAATGAATACTCTCATGCTTTCTTCAGTAACTGCTCTTCCCCTCGTCAACTCCTTCAATTTTTCGTAAGGCTCTGGGACACCATATCTTCGCATGACCTAATTATTATAATTACCACATTAATTACGGTTTGATCTAGTTATGAAAAGCGAAAGGTAAGGATAAGAAAAGAAAGATAAGAAGGCAGCATGATAAGAAAGGCAGATAATAGACATTATAGCCAAAAAGGTAAAAGCAATGTTGCTAATTTTCTAATCTTGTCAGCAAACTTTCTCAGTAAGACACACGAGGATCGACACCCAAAAAAAAAAAAAAAAAAAAAATAAAAGAAAAGAAAAGGAGAGAAAAGAGATGAGGATTAATTTACTGTGATAGGAATAGGATCATGTAACACAAGACATTATACTACTAAAATTTAAAGCAATAGAAACTATTTTACAAGACATCTAATTGTAAGCTTATTGTCAGAAAGACCAATGGTGTATATAGAAAATAGGGAAGTAGTGTACATCATACGTCCAGGGGTTGTACCCTTAAAACCTCATTATATAATCTGAAAACCTTCGCGATTCATTGTTAAATTTACATGTTTCCCTATAACCTTATGCTGAGACCTGCCTAAAGTAAAATGACCAAAGCCAGTTGCATAATTACGCGAGAGGAGTGAGACTGCCAACAAGGTGAGACACTATGTAGGTACTACAAACTTTGTGGCCCTCCCTTTCAGAGGTTAACTGCTTGACAGATTGTACAGCGCAATTGAATTTCAGATCTACATTTCAGCAGTCAAAAATTCAAAATCAACTGGCCGGCTAGAATATTGCAAAAATTGTTATTTATTTGCCGACATCAAAATCAAATGAGATATCAATTCATAAGTAGGGAGGCACTAAGAAAGTCCAGTTACTGTGATCCACAGTTTACTAATTGAGATGAAGACAGTTAAGCACCACATTATAATGGATCAAGCTCACAAGAGCATGCTACTGTCCAAAAGCTATCAAAGGTGAACTAGTAACTTTAAGTTCTTTGCTCAGGACAGGCCTACAACTTCAATTAAAGCATCACCCAATCGTAGTTTTGGCACAACAAAATAAACGGCAATATTAAGCCCTGTCCTCTATAAGACTCTACCCTCTAGAGTCCAGAAAGATTTTCTTGTGTATGTTTATAAAGTTGGATGAAAAAGGATCGTAGAAAGGTTACCAACTTATTCTCATTCCAAAGAGAGAAAGCAAATTGGAAGATATTGACAATACATGATCAAAACAAGGATCGTCAATTATCAACACAATTTGGAAGGAAGACGTGGGCAACAGTCACAGCCAGAGTGAAACTTACCGTTTGTACAGGTTCAGCAAGCACTTCCCAACACTGGTTCAGGTCTTCATCCAGTCTAGTTTTGTTGACCTGCATGTTCAAAGAAAATCAGATGAGAATTAATGGATAATCCCAAGTAGGGAACTGGAGATGATAAAATTAATAATGAGGGGTGACAAAGAATTTTTTCAGCCTCTTTAGAACTGTAAGTCGTACTTTAACATATCTAATCACCTCAATACATAAGGAGAATTTCCTATGTTTATAGAGAGCTTAATCAGTATAGCACCATAGATGTATTGAAATCTGTGATTTTATAAAGAAACTGTAAAGCAAAGTTGCATGAAGAAAAGGATACACATCAGAGAACTTCAAGACAGCTCAGAGTGATACAATACAATTCTATAGGAAAATATTGTCAGGGTCCAATAATTATTCAGACCAGTATTCGGCTAGAATTAATCAAAATTATATTCTCGGATAATGCCTAAACCCATAGTCTAGTCAAATCAAAAATATACGGCCACGCACGATTGGTTCTCTCGTTATACTGTCATTAGCAGGAACAGGCTGGGCTAGGATCTGATGTCTTATTCATGCAGTGCACCAGAATGCGGAACATTGCAATAAAATGAAGCATAAAAGGGAAAGGACACTTCGAAGGCAAGACTCTGTTGCAAAGGAACTTCTGCTAATCATAGACAGATTCAAGACCGATGCCACCCAAAGATATGAATACATAATATCCGTCACAACACATTTGATTGAAGGTGGTGGTTCACGGCATCTAAATAACAGAAAACACACCAAAGAAAATAGAGAAGCAGTTCACTTCCAAGAGTTCCAACTCATATTGAACTGTGGTGTCGCGGTACTATGATAATCTATCTCTAGATTATATGTATGCATCTAGAAAAAAATTGAAATAAAAAGAGCCTGAGAAGCAGTCCACTAATAATCTAAATTATACTTAGGTCTCGGTATCATAGTCGTCTATAGAATCAAAAGATATAAAAACGGAACCTTCCTGATCCTCATTTTCAACAGAAAAATTCTACAAATGGGGGAAAAAAAGAAATCTATGAACGCCAACTACTGACCTGAAGCTTTCCAATACCCTGCAGAGTACTTCTGTATGCTAGAAGAGAGTGACCTAAACCTTCACCCATATTTCTCAAAACTGTTGAATCAGTCAAGTCCCGCTGTATAAACAATATACGCACAATATTAGCAACAGATCCATTTTCTAGCCGTCACGTATCTGGACAGATGTCCATGACAAGTCACCACTTAGGTCAAAGTCAACCTATTTGGGACTAAATGAGACGAGCAAAAAAATAAAACAGAACAGGGCATTTTCTAAAGCAGGCATCAGAGACATGTTTGGGGCAAAATTTTCAAACCAAGGAAACCCAGTCTGAGGAGACGCATTTAAGAGAGAGTGTAAGCCTATTGAATGCTTATACTTTTCAGCATAAGACGAGAGCAACCGAATGATGATACACAAAGACATTTTAAAGGCAGCCGTTCACAATCTGGACGAAATGGTTTCAATAATCAACACAAAACCATATGAAACAGAAAGTATTACCTGCCATCGTGAAATAGGCAACTTCATGCTTAGAAAAGATAAACCAGCATTAGCCTTTCCAAGGTTGCCTTCACTGTTTTCAAAATCAATGGGATTCACTTTGTGGGGCATTGTAGAGGATCCGATTTCACCAGCCTTAGTTATCTGTACATACGAACATTTTGATTTCATAAATAGGAATATATGATCACCTACAATCTGACTAAACTTTTCGGGGAAAAAAAATTTATTCACCTGCTTGAAGTATCCCAATGATATATAGCCCCATAAGTCCCTATCAAAATCAGTTAAGATATTGTTGTACTGGATAAGTGCATGGAAAAGACTAGCCATATAGTCATGAGGTTCAATCTGCAAAAGCATTACTCAAAAATATAAGTACGTGTGGCCGAAACATCAAAGAAAGAAATTATGGAAGTACTTCCAACCAACCACCATAACAACGAAACAATGCACTGCCTCGGAAATACGAAACACAATCTGACATACAAATATACAATGACAGAGCCGTATTTAGGCCTAAAGGAGCCAGGTCCCTTAATGGCGTATCTAAAAAATTAAGGATGGAAGGTCAAATTTGTATATACGAAAATTGAATTTTGATAATAAGGATTATTAATCTCCCAGTGACTGTAGTAGGGACTGGAAAAGCATCTGTAGAATCAAGGATAAAATGGAAGTTGCTATCAAAAATGCTAAATATCTAAACACTACAAGGGACTATACAGTAGAGGAAGCTTACAATTGGCTACCTAGTCAAGAGCCTAAAATCAGATGGACTGGACTTTCACGGAATGGATTCAGTGTGGCGATGTTCAGTTTTATTGCCTGGTTGACTGGATTGAAAGGTATGCAGGTGAAAGATAAGCGTTTCAGGATGGGCAATGAAGACATGTGTTGTATTTGCCAGTAACAAACAGAGTCGCAGAAACACTTATTGCAATGATTATGGGCGGGTTCCTTCTTCTAACTCATGAATCTCATCCTGGTGCCAAGCATCGGATTAGGATTATTCCCGACGAGTACAATCAGTGGGACAAAGAGTAGAGAGGGGAGGCGCGAAACGAAGATTTGATGCGAGAAAAGATGGTTAAACAAAGACTCTTGAGTAGTGTCCCCTTTCCTATGTGATTACAGCAATAAATGCCGAGAGTTACTGAATGTGAGTTCGCCTCAAAAGAATTGGCTTAATTGGTGCAACATTAGAAGGTGTAAATCAAAATTTCAGAAACCAATTACGGCTGCCTGTGTCTATGGTCTAGTGTGTCAAATTTAGAGGGAGAGAAACGGAAGTAGAATGGATTGCAGTATCTCATTGCCTGATCGTGTTATTCAGGAGGTTATCAATTATCAAACACCCTTATAAGAAGATTATTCTGAAAGACAAAGAATGGATGGAAATTTTGAGTTAGACCCAGAGGATTGGTCTAGCCTTTTCCTGTTGTAAAATGTTTGTTGGCTTTTAGCCTTGTTTGAGCAAAATATTACTTGCATTTTTTACTAACCCTTTGCTCAACACATTATGGTCCAAAAACTTCCCGTGAAGTAACTCATTTAATAGTTAAGAGTAAAAAGGGCAGCCCGGCGCACATTGGCGTCCCCGACAAGCGAGGGTCCGGGGAAGGGTCCCACCACAAGGGTGTAATGAGGGCAAGCCTTCCCTTGTCAATTTATTTGACAAGAGGCTGCTCCCAGGACTTGAACCCGTGACCTATCGATCACACAGCAACACCTTTACCGGTGTGCCAAGGCTCCCTTCTTAAGAGTATTAAAATAATATTAAATAACTTCTTGGTTGCCCTCCAGCCTTCCCTCTTTTCCTTGTTCTGCTTCCAAACCATAGAACAACATAACCTCTCAAAGATCCTATAACATATGATATATTACATCCGTTGGACTATAAACTACGTAGGGCCACTCGACACACTGAGGGGGGTGTACGTGTGCATACTAATCGGTTAATCAAAGGTCCTGCATGGCGAGTTAGCTAAGATTTTATCTAACCCGTCATGCAATTTCTTTAGAACTCAGATTAAAATATTAGTATTTACACCCACCTCAACAAGTATGCAAGATAGCCCTACATAGTTTATAGCCCAACGGAAGGATTACCTCTTGGCTAGAAAAAAAAGAAAATTAGAACACTTTTTGGTTCCCATACAGTCTTCCCTCTCTTCCTTCTCTTACTTCCACAACATAACCTCTCAGAACTTCATATTGAACATAGACTTTATGGACTCACCTCACAGATACAGACAAATACCTAGTACCTTGAACAGTAACCAACTGTCACGAGTACTTATAAGTGGTTTCCTAATCAGACCACAATTTCTGTCATGTCAATGCCTTCATCCAGAACCTTAAGCATAACTATAAGAAGTATACCTGCCCGCCTAATTTCATAGACAAAATCAAACTATAAAACCTGACCTAATGCAAAACTCACAATTTTTTTTTTCAAATCATGGATAGGCTAGAAGTTTGGCACTTCGTTAAAGCCAACCTCAGCAGGATAATCTATTTTTAGAACCATGCAAAGCTTACACCAGAAGGAATCGCACATCAAAGCCAGCCAAGAAGACAGTAAGAAAAATATAAAATAAACAATGACCCCCGAGTAGGAAACTGAAAACGTATACCTGAGTGACATAAGGATTGAAAGTCAAACCCAATGATTGCACAAATTCTTCTGCAATCTCAGGCCAGTTGATCTCGGGATAAGCAACAAGATGAGCATTATAGTTACCCACGGCACCACCAAACTTCCCCAACAACTCGATCTGAGAAATCCTGTGTCTTTCTCTACTTAGTCTGATTGCAAAGATTGCTATTTCCTTCCCCAGTGTCGTTGGTGAGGCTGGCTATAGAATTAAAAGGCAAGAAAACAAAAAGGATTGGTTAATGAGCGAGTCACATAATGAAGCACATTAACCTTATTACACTCAAAACAAAGCCACTATAAAACAAAACTCATCATTACACTCTTAGAGTGGAAGTAAACTAAAACTTCTCCACGAAAACTAAAAAAAGATACTACGAGAGAGATTGGAAGCTATGTTACTACAACCTTCACTTGTAAAGCATACACCACATGACTAGGATGAAGGCGTGGACTTTGTACCCAGCCCTCCTGACAGTCCGAGATAGCAACAAGAAAAGAGAGGAGAGAAGGGATATAGGGTTGTGCACAAGAAAGACTCGCGAAGGATTAATTTCGAGGAAAATGGAACTGCAATAGTTTTTTTTTTTTTGAATGGAACTGCAATAGTTAATATGGAGGTTTACTGAATTACGCATACTAACTGTAGAAATTCAGCTATATATTGAACTAAGCACAGTAACTGGGATAAAAAAATAAAATAAAATAAAATAAAAAGCTAAGCACAACCAGAGTCAATTATAGAATGCCCACTTAAGAGTTCGAATATTATTTATGGCGCTGCCAACGGTTCGTACTATCAAATGAGGTAAACACACAACCAGAATTAGACATATGTCACATATCAGGTTCTAGAAGCTCAGACGTCTGGATTTCTATACTCACTCAGAGAATTGAGATTGACCACAAGGTTGAAAAGTTTATTATGTCTTGTACCTGTCCATGGGTGCGGGAAAGCATGCTAATATGAGCATATTCCTTGGCCATATTACATAGGGCTCCAATAACTTCATCCATTACAGGAAGTAGAACCTTGTCCAATGCTTCTTTAAGCATTAATCCATGAGCAAGATTGTTGATATCCTCAGATGTACACGAGAAATGGAAAAATTCCAGCACCTGCCAAGGAAGAAGTAGCTCAAAGGTCAGAACGGCTGCTAGTACGCCAGTATTCCGGAATCAACAACTAAAGCAGTAAAGCTTGCAGAAATGAACATTAAATAAGTGAAAACCTTAGAAATTTCTGGATGTGACTGGCACTTCTGCTTCAAGAAGTACTCCACTGCTTTAACATCATGGTTGGTCACTTTCTCAATGTTCTTCACTTCCAAAGCATCATCAACATTAAACTCATCAATCAAACCTTCCATAAACTGCTGTGTTTCTTCACTGAAGCTTGGAACTTCAGTCACTTGAGGAATGCGTGACAACATCAATAGCCATTTAATCTGAAGAGTAATTGCAAATCTCAGGACATGAGCAGTCTTGACACCATTCACGAACTTACAAATTTTTAAGCAAGAAAATAGTTTTTACGACTATTGACATGACTCCTCGTGACACACCAATATGGCAGACAGGATTTTGCCGCAAGATCATACATAGAAACAGCCTCCACACTAATTTTGCGTCCAATGTACAATTGTATAAAGCAATATCTTTTTCACATTAAGAGTGTGTTTGGATACAAGGTTTTCATTCTCAAATCCAAATTTGACTCAAACCCCATGTTTGGGAACTCAAGAATTTGAGAATTTGTATTCGTATCAAATTATTTCTAGTGCAAAACAAATGACACCCGATAACCCTCATTTTGAAATCCTACCCTCTCCCAAACATTGAATTTATATTTGAATTCCACATTTTCAAATGATAGAATTAAAATGATTACAAATTTCGAAATTCTTGGTTTCAAACGCTACCTAAGAGAAGTTCTAATTCTATGTTACAGTCGAGCCTTTCAAGTTACAATACCACAAACCAAGCCGCACAAACCTATCACAAACTAATAGGAGCATGAAGAAGGCCCAGAAACTAACCTCAACAAGAACACGGTATCGAATTAAACCATATTCACTCATAAACGGAGCCAAGTCCTTGACTTTACCCCAATACCGGCCATCCAAGGGCGACAAAGCAGTCAAACTCGAAAGCTCAAACACCCTCGAATCTTCATTATGCAATGCTTTCACCTGCCATCATAAATGAAAAACACTTTCAACTTCTTAACCCCACCTCAAACAAATTCACAATACCAGCATAACACTGATTATCGCAGCAGCATAACACGATTTACGCCGAAAATACAAATTCAAAACCGCATTTGCTAGCAATATAAGTTAACAAAGCAAGTTAATTTAGCTTAAACTATACTCCACCATCCAACTTTTTTGCCAACATCACTCAGAACTCAAAATCAACTCCAAAAATCGCAATTCATCAAAATACAAGAGTAACCCAGATAATATAACATCAAATATTGACAATATTAACACAAACTATCATATATATTAAACGAAAATTCTGTCACAAGCTACAAAATTAACAGTGAAAAATAGAAGTACCCAGATGAAGAAAAAGGGAGAAAAAGAGATAGAAAGGGGAAAGAAGATACCTTGGGAGTAGACGACATGGGGGTGTCTTTGTTAGTAGTGAGAGCAGCAGCTTTGCAGCAGAAAGAGGGTGATTTTGTGAGAGAGAGTCTTGTAGGAGAAGATTGAAGAGGAAGGAAGGAGTTACCAATTGAAGAATGGTGGGGGTTAGATAAAACCCTAAACGCTGAGGAAGAGAATGCTGTGGCCTCCATTGAAGAAGAAGAGAATAGCAGCAGGAGAACAAATTACAGGAAGAAGAAGAAGAAAGCAGTGTTCTGGGTTTCTGGGTAGTCGACTACTCTAGTACTCTGCCTCGCTACTCCTTTCAAAGTTTCACTAGGGCACCACTTTCGTAATTGAGTATTTTTACTCCGTATAGTGTGAAACACGTGTTTTTTGTTTAACACTACCAAAATTTTAAAAATGAGACCCGGCTAAAAAAATGGTGTATTATCGGCTTGGACTAGTTGAGCAAACTTGAGTCTTAACCACCCATAATTGCTGAGAGCCGGTGGTGTATAAAAAACAATGACAGCCAAGCCTTATTATCAAAATGAAGTGGGGTCAGCTAACATAAAGCAAAAATAAATACTCATATATCATTTCTTGTCCTCCTCCCCTCCCCCCACAACCGCCAGGACGGAGCCTCTGCCCCCCCCCCCATTATTTTCCACTAGAGATGTCGGCGGTACCACCAGTGAGCACGCGCCCTCCCCAACAACTGCTTCCCACCACTCGTGCCTCTAACAACTAAATTAATTCCCCCACCCCCAACCGAGCTCATTTCGATAAAACTTAATAAACCGTGTAAGCAGATTAAATCACATGCATTCAAATAAGATTTATTCATATCATATCATTTCAGATCAGTGTTCTTCAATCAATGATAAATGAAAATTCAGTCAAATTTTTGCAAATTCAGATCACATTCATTCAAATTAGATCGGATCAAAAAGATGTAGTCATGTCAAACAGGGCCTAAGTATGGTCCCTGTAGCTCTTTTTTTAGAAGGAACACAATATCAACACGAAGAGTTGACATGGTTGACCTGATACCATTTGTAACTTGTCAGCCCCTCACATGTATTGAAAGTAATCACTTATGATAGCTCACCACGTTGTACTGGCCTCATAGGCTACCTCATACACCAACACAAGTCTTTTCAACATAGTTTGGCTTCACTTGTACATACTGGAAATATCGTAAGAGATAACCATAAAACTACTCTCTAGCAAGCATGCCCTGGAAAACCCCTTAAGTTGGCTTAATTGAACAAGATGCTATCATCGAAGAAAAACAAATGTGAGACATGGGGCGCCTCACAACATACCTTGGCCCCCGTGAATACGGCCCTCCACGGCCACTTTATTAAAGTTTGGTGGAGAAGGCCGAGCACAAGAGAAACAACTAAGGTGATATGGGATCACCTTGACGAATGCCTCGGCTCGGGTCTAAGTTACCACAATTTTCCGTCAATGATGAACGAGTAGGAGGACAATTGATAGGCAGACCATTATACGCCCATAATTGGCCAACTCACATACGTGGAAAAACAATTATAAACATCCCCTTCTATAAGAAGCAACCCTCTGCTCAATCGTAAGCTTTGCTCATATCAAGTTGACAAGTTTCAACGCAAACGTACCAGATTTCACCTCGCCTGGCCTTTCCTTTCATGGCATGAAGCACTTGAAAAGCTATGATGAAAGCATTATCCGTCATCAAACGCCCGACGTGAAACCTTACAAAATGATAACCTGATTCTTCCAATCTTTTATTACATGAAATTAATGTGTCTTTATAGTAAGAGATAATTGATTTCCATTTATATCTAGCATATCTTGTTTGCTTCTCTCCCCTTACCAAATAAAAGATACTAGAAAACCCCCAAAAAAAAAAAATCAATTACACCCAATACTCATAACGGTTACTCTATAATCCCTATGTCTTGTCACTAACTAATTAGCCATAAACTTTGACTAAATTCTCTAATTTTTCAATCTAATTTCTTTGCTCAAATTTTATTTTTTTGATGGGCATTCCAAAAATTATGTCGCCGGTAAAGAAATTAAGTCAATGGTTTCAAAGGCGTTCTTTGAAGGCGAAGATTATATTAGGGACCATACTTGCGTTATTTTCTTTGGTGGTATTGAGAGTTTGTGTAAAAAAGTATGATCATTTCTTTGTTGCATCTGAAACAATTCATGCTCTTGGGATTTTGGTCTTGATTGTCAAGCTCACCACAGGCACCAAAAGATCGTGTTCTGGTACGTCTATCTAGTTTTCAATGATCGTCAATAGATGAGTAGCTATTAACTTTGTTCCGATATTGATTGCTATGACATTTTACATTTGGATTTAACATAGGGAATTTTTTTTTTTATGTTTATTAATTTTTAATCTCGCCTACAAGAAGTATCTAACATCGAGGTGTCTCGCTCCATTCTCTTAAGGAGAATAAATTAATGATACGGGAAATGTTTGAATAACCTCGTAGGATAAAAGATAATATTATTTAAATCAGATTTCGTATAAAACTTCAAAATATTCGGATAAAGGAAAATTAATTGGGAGCACATATATGAAGTTTTATGATACAAGCATGTATTGTGAAGGTTTTCTTATGTTTGATTTTCGATTGTAATTAAGCCTTGGTCTTCAAATTGAGATTACCCGATCCGATGGGGATATCGATTGATCCAATGACCGAGACATGTCTATAATATGTTATGGTATAATATGTTATGGATTCGAATCATCGTACATTTTCTCCCTTATAGTATCAGCTGCTCGATTAATTATGTACCGAAAACAATTCAAAACATAAGACAATAATGTGAAGTACTCATGGCTAAACTCAAATCTGAATTTTGTAGGGTTGTCACTGAAAACTCAAGAGCTAACGGCAATATTCTTAAGCGCAAGACTAGTATGCAGCTTCATGATTGAGAATGACATACACACTGTTCTCGACTCCTTAACACTCGTCTTTACATTGTGGGTCATTTACATGATGCGCTTCAAGTTGAAGTCTACCTACATCAAAGAACTTGACACCATGCCCTTGTATTTTGTGGTAATTACTCATTTTGCTCATTTATAGTGCTATTTGCATCCTCAAACTTTATGGTATTTTGATGATGATCCTTACTTTGAACTAATTTATTATCACGTACAGATTGTGCCTTGTGCCATAATCGCAGTGCTAATTCATCCAGGAGCAATGTCATCTTATATTGCTCGAGTCTTGTGGTCGTTTTGCTTATGCGTTGAAGCCGTATCGGTGCTTCCTCAACTTCGATTTATGCAAAATGCTAAGGTTCGTTTTCTAGACCATATTATTATGTTCATTTCTAAGTAAATATTTATGCATAATTAAGGATTAGATCGCCTTCGTTAAAGGTGTTTTAAGTATGGAAAATGAATGGACCAAACAAAAGAAGATTGTTTAGTTGAAGGATGGATAGAACAATTTTTATGGGGATATATAAAGGGGAGAAAAATTGGCTCTCACTAAGATTATCAATCGAGCAAAAAGTGAAATCTTCAATACTCCGTATTTCGTTTGAGCATGATTGTGCATTTTCAATTTCTACGTACTCTTTGAAAGTCAGCTAGGTTTGACGATAACAGTCTCATACATGCAAATGGAGGACAATAACACTAACCCTGCACTTCCAAGTCTCTAATAAGCCTAGTGGTAATCCTAAAGGTGCCCTCGTGACCTCTTTTAAGAGCAGGTTAGTTTTAGTTGGCTAGGCAATACCAGTGTTAATCAATCTGATAGTCGGAACAGTCGACACACTGTACTCAAATTATATTAGGAATGAACCAAGTCACACTATATAGTTGATACGAAATTCAATCAATTTGTAGTCTTCCTTGTTAGTTTCTTGATCGTGGCGTTAGTATGCTAATAATGCCTGTTTTCTCATGTCAATATAGATGGTTGAGCCATTTACTGCCCACTATGTGTTTGCCCTCGGTGTCGCAAGGTTCCTTGGTTGTGCGCATTGGATCTTCCAGGTTAGTACACTACATCTTCTAGCTTGTAGCCATAATCTAAATTTTTTTTTTTGTTACAAGACGATAATATATACAATCTACACGTAAATTAAATTTCGCACTTCTACTCTACGATTATTGTATCTCCAATTCACATTCCACTCTTATTGTATTTTGTGAATTTCATTGTAACTTTACTAGATATACGAGTCAAGCGGAGCGTATTTGTTCTTGGCGGGAAAAGGACATTTTTGGATACTTTTAATGCTCATAGCAGAGGCTGTTCAAACTTTCATCCTGGTGGACTTTTGTTATTACTATGTCAAGAGGTAAGTTCCTTTACATGAAAACATAACTTTATTCTTGAATTAATCCAAAATCAATCCATTACATGAAAACATAACTTTATTCTTGAATTAATCCAAAATCAATCCATTACATGAAAACATAACTTTATTCTTGAATTAATCCAAAATCAATCCATTACATGAAAACATAACTTTATTCTTGAATTATCGTGATGTGCATTACTCTGTATGTATTTGTTTTTCTGTTGGCACTCCAAAACAAACTTTTAAGACTTACAATACCAGTATATAGTATCTCAGTTCCTATCTACTATGTCGAGATTTTAATTAACATTAGGAATAGAACGTTATTGCAATACACATTTCCTTCATGGAGTGTCATAATTATGTCTATATCAAATATCAGATCATCTACTAATCGTTCTTCTTTTTAACAGTGTTATGGCAGGTAAACTCATAATTAGACTATCTTCACCCGTGTGAGAAATATAGTTCAATTTGTATGAGGCAATTCAGACAAACGAGGATTGAAATCATTTCAAGAGCTAAATATGTCTAGTAGTACAATGTACTTTTGTGAGTTGCTTGAGACTCTTGTTCCCCTTTGCTATAAAAAGGAAATTTTCGCAGCAATTCTTTTTTGTTAATGTTATTTCTTCCCTTTTCATTAAGCAAAATATTTGATAATCAAAACATGCTAGGATATTACTGTTTTGATATCCGCCAAGATTAAAATCTCTGCTCTGACGATAAACCAATTACGTACCACTGTGTGATGTACCATCATTTGGGCTAAGACGAGCAATTAAGACAATAGTATTTCTCGCTTAACATGGATACCTAAAAATCGTCTAAAATAAAGCTGACTAGAACACAGCCTTTCATTCTAGTAGTAAAATGTCATGTATCACGTTGTATGTGGCGTTATCAACTCATCAATATTCAATAGTCTACTCTGTTCCTTATCTCCTTTCTTGTTCAAGGACAACGATCGATCTCCATCCACCTTGTAATAATAATCAACTGAATTTTTCTCCTGATTCCATATGGCATGTTGTAATTGGCCGCTCTGTGTAATCGGTCCTTCGTGGCAATTCCTCATTGGCTCAGAGCCTCACACATTTACAATTAAAAGTAGTAGGGCATAGTTGAAGACTTGAAGAGTGAAGAGTATCACACTTCGGTTTTACTTTTTGTTTTTCTACAAAATGATTTGCGAAAACGATTTCACTATGACAAATCAATTTTACTCCCTCCATTTCGGTGAATTCTTTACGTTGCCTTTTGGCACAAGAACCAAGGAGGGAGTATGATTACTTCCTAAACATATTATTAATGTTTTAATCCTTTTATTCCTCTTTAATTTCCCAGCTCTCTTCTCATTTCTTTCTCATCTCCTTTGTTCTTCCACCCGACTTCATCAAATAAGATCCAATCATTCATGTAGATACAAATCACATATCACAATAATGATGAAAATCACAAAAAAAAAGAAAAAAAAAAAAGTTGAAACCCAGATCTTCAGATTTTTGTATGAATGTTGTTGAAAAAAAAAAGATTAGAACATAAATCCCCCCCCAATACCCAGATTCCTTCCTAATTTTGTTATTTGCAAACCCAAACATTCATACACGCATGGTTTTAAAAAAAAAACAAGAAATCCCCCCCCCCCAATACCCAGATTCCTTCCTAATTTTGTTGCCTAAAAAATACAACATAAATCATTTAAACAAAATAGAACAGATTTCCCTACTAAAAAGTATCATATCTGGGTTCAAATAGGAGAGTGAGAGAGGAAAAAAAATCAAAGGAGAGAATTTTTTTCTGGGTTTGGGATTTAGGGTTTATGTGAATTTGGGGAAAAATTGGAAAGGGTTTAAAGGAGAGAAGCTAGAGATAAGACAATATCAGCAAAATCAATGGAGAGAACCAAGTTGGAGCAGATTTGGGGACTTCATGGGAGTGAGAAGATGAACTGATGATGGGTGGGTGGGTTAAAAATGGGTTGAAGATTTCATTGGATTCAGTTGGGTGGTTATAATTTAGATGGAAAGATTAGTGATAAATAGGTCACTAATTGGGCTTATAAATTTAACTAACCCAACTAAGTATGTGTTAAGGGGGGTTAATAAGGGTATAATGGGTAATTTAAATGGGTTAATGTGTCCCGAAATAGAAACGTAAAGAATTGACTGAAATTGTCAAAAACGGAATACGTAAAGAAATGAAAGAAATGGAGGGAGTACCTCTTACCACTATATCAACAATGAACTTTACTTTGAAACCAAAAAAAACAATGAACTTTACTTCTTTCACAAAAAAAAAAAAAAAAAAAAAATGAACTTTACTAACTCCACCGAATATTACAATTTACGGAGTACAGGCTTGCATAGTTTACAAGGTTATTAGAGACCCCTAAATCCTAACACAATGCAAAGTGCTTAAAATTAATATATGTCAAATTAATCCAATAATCCTAGCCGAATTTATATATGGAGTAGCTTGAGGTGTACGACAGTTTACATGAACTTCCCAAACTAAGGGCCTAGTCCTGTCCCCCCCTGCATTGTTCTCAATATATATAACTCTACAATAACAGACCTTCCCTCGCAAGTGACAAACTAAGCATAATTTAGAGACTACTCCTTCCTAAAACAATCAAAGTCTTTACGAAAAAAAAAATGAGAGAAAGTGATGGGAACAGACAATAATAAAATGGTGGAAACACCAGCAGCAGTGAGGAGAATAGGGAGGTGGGTTAGAAGCAGAACAGTGAGGCAGAAGGTTAGTTTGGGAGCAGTTGCAGCATTGCTCTTACTGCTCCTACTCAAGGTTTATGTGAAAAATCATATCCATTTCTTCGTTGCTGCTCAAGCTGCTCATGCTACTGGTGTTTTCATCTTGGTTTATAAGCTCACCATCTCCAAGACTTGTGCTGGTATGTATACATAGTACTCCTACGTACTAGGCTACTACTCTTTCACTTAATACCTTATTTTTGCCACTTGGGTTTTCCTCTTCATCTCGTTTTCATTTGGCTACGTACTATTGAATGTGCGGTCGGTCTTAGGTCGGGTCAACCTGGTAATTTGAATCGGCCGATTTTCCAGCTCAAAGTGTTATCATGATCACAAAGTGTCATATGAGAGTTGAGACCATTATTATTCTCTCGTAGTTAGTCATTGTTAGACCATCTTATATAGTTTAAAATGAGTCTTACCATTCATTGGCCATTTTAGCATACAATCACATACACAAGATCATTTGATTTTGAAAGGTGTTTATGGACATCTTCTTTTACTAATCACGGGGAATAGAAAGGTTGTAGCTAGATTTGTAGAATTACTGTTGTTTTGTTGTTAAGAAAAATGTTACTAGTTTCTACAGTATTAACTTAGAAACACAAATTTATTGCCATAATAATGAAACGAGATTGAAATAATCTCTAGAAGTTTAAAATTTGGGGACTGATGGGAGAAAATTAAAGTGGGAATAAGAAGGAAAAAGCCTTTAATGGTCTTGTGGAACATTTCAAAAAAAAAGTTAAGAATGTCCCACATCGGCCAGGAAACACAAGTGAAGGGGAGTTGAATGATATAAATAGGCAAATGAGTTTCTTAACAAATCATACCTTTCTCGGCCTTTTGGCTAAGATCAAGTGTAGTATCTGTTCTTATCAGTTTAATATCTGATATGTGGACCACGTGTCCACACGATATTAAATTTATTTTTTAAGGGGGAAGGTCCATCACAGTAGCTTGCTGCTGGGACCTTCGAGCGTCGCCCATGCGTTGCACTATTGCACGGGCTTGGCGCACCCCTCCAATTCTAGTCTAAAGTATTTTAAGCTTTCTAGTTCAAAACATCATTGAATTACTGCGATCAAAATTTTACGGGTTAGATACTCACCAAGTGATATTCTCATTCCGGCAATACCTGTGCTACACAATCATGTAAATTTGCACATCTTTTCGAACATTGGAAAGGATGGAGTACGTGATGAAGGAACATAATTAATCAAAAATCTCCGAATAAGGAATAATACGCCGAAACAGTTATACCTTTAAAATTATGAAAATGGTATTAAGACAAAACAAAACTCAAGAAACAAGGGCAAAATCTGAAGCCAAGCCTGGTGCTTTCTAGTACATCATACATTTACATTGTCAGTTGTCAATTAAAAGTGCAATACATATACCAATAAATTGAAATAAAATTTCCAATGTGGGATATTTTACATTTCGCAAAACTTCCATGTTTGAGATCATCCTCGACAACTTGAACTCCAAGGTATTATACATAATAATCTTACTTTGATCACCATATTAATTTTCTTTTTTGAAGTTACCATATTAATTAATTAGTAGATGAAAATGGTGATTTGAAGCTCCGAGTAAATTGGTACAAGGCAAAAGAAAACACGTACATTGGACATGAACAATCATCTCAACAGTTCCCTTCATTAGCAAGACACATTACTACTTCATAACCTCACACTAATAACAACCATTTCAGAAATTCCTTTTTCTGGGACGCAGCAAAGCGAATTCACCATCGTCTAAGTTCCACAGCTAGATAAGAGATAAAATTGGGACAAACATAATAACATATGGGATGTCTAACATGTCTTACAAGAAGTAGAAAACTGAGCAATAATGTACCACATCGGTCTCCAACAAAAAAGAATATGTGTTTATAAACCTGCGCTTAACACAACTTGTCGCCGAGCTTAGCAACGTGAGCTTATAACCCGAGTGGGGGCATCATTGTGATGGGATGTGGACTTGGCTGTCTGGGTCGGATCCTGCGTCAGCTATATTCTAGCCCGCCCTCTCCAAGTAGAGAGTTGATCCATTTGGCCCGGTCGAAAGGCTGGGTTAACTGGATCCTAAAGTGGAGGGGACCGCGTGAGGCTGGTTCCACAGAGCAACGAGTACCTCCCGCTCTTGTCAGTGGAAGGATTACGGGTTGGTGCTGTCCGGATCCATTAGTACTCAGTTGGCCAAGATCTCCATTGGACCATCACTTTTTTTCTTTTTTTCTGACTCGTATTACCCAAACCCGATATGTGTTGTGAAAGGATTACGGGTTGGCACTGTCGGAAAGTGCCAATTTGGCCGAGACCTCTATTCGGATTAATGTCGCTAGTTTGGGATACTATACTCGTATGAGGTAGATAACTCGTGGAAGTGCCATTTACCCCATCGAAATCTCTCTTGGATTGTCATTAGTTTATTTTATGTACTACTTATGGATCAAATGTGCAAGGGTGTCTTTTTTACTCATATTATGACCCGAGCTCAATTGAGAGTCTAATCATGAACAATACTATGTTACAAACAGCAACTTAGTGCTACTAAACCTAAGTCCCGGCCTCCAGTTATCCCCAACACTAATTCTGAATGTTAATTTTAGATTTCAGCGAATTTTTACGACATAATCTTCCTACATTTAGATTCATGATCCCAAAAGATAAGTGTAAGAATGGTTTTTGTGTTACAGGTCTATCATTGAAGACTCAAGAGCTCACAGCAATTCACTTAGCACTAGGATCACTGTCTCGCTTTGGACTTCGAGGAGGCATATACGTTATCCTCGACGTGCTAGCCCTTTGTGCAACACTATGGGTCATTTACATGATGCGATTCAAGTTAAAAGCAACTTACTTGAAAGATTTAGACACCATGCCGCTGTATTATGTGGTAAGTGTATGTTCACGGCCAATCATTTTCTAGCAATATTATCAAAATTCGGATGCAAGGATATTTGAGATTTATAGCAAATTGCTCGACTTGTTTCTTACGCGTACTAAAACATGGCTTAAACTTAAAGCATTGTAATGTGGATAACGTTCGTGTTCTATTATGTGCAGTTAGCTCCTGCTGCTGTTGTTGCACTGATAGCTCATCCTCGAGGACAGCTTAACTTCTTATGGAGCTGGATGTGGCCATTTTGTATGATAGTTGAAGCCTTTGCTGTTCTCCCTCAGCTTCGTTTAATGCAGAATGCAAAGGTAATTGTTACTAGTACATGATTTCTCTGAATCGATTAGAAGAACATCCTATGGCTTTCCTGGTGAGCTATACGCGATAACTAACTGAGGCGATTTCTTGTGCAGATGGTGGAACCATTCACTGCTAATTATGTGTTTGCCTTAGGCATTGAAAGATTCTTTGAATGCGCGAATTGGATAATTCTGGTCAGTCTTCTTCTTCCTGCTACTGATTTGATGTTCCTCCTTTCGGATTTCCTGATCTCTTTAAGCCATTTTTTCCTCCGACAGTCCGACTATGCCTAGTTTTCTCAGGCATTGTCTTCAATCGTTACAGTACGATTTCCACTCATGTCAGTTAATGTGCATGTATCAGAATCACGGCGTCTAAATCTAAATATTGATATACAATGTATTTGCCTTTTTGAGATGGCTGATAGGCGTCTTTATATTCGATATGACAAGGGCACAAAGCAATAGCGTAATGAATGTCATCTTAGAGTTTAAGATAATAAGGTCTGTTTATTGTCATATATACAGCTTATCGATACGAAGGGAGCATACTTGCTGTTAATAGGACGAGGACATATATGGATATTGTTGGCTCTAATTTGTGAGGTGGTTCAGACTTTCATCTTGGCTGATTTCTGTTACTATTACGTCAAGAGGTAAACATCAGAAAGTTTACTTCTACAATTAACACTTTCTAGTATCCTTTGTGATGTTTTTGTTACATTATTCGATTTTTGTTTGACAGGATGTTGTTTGATTATGGTTTGCTATGGCTTTGTTTTACAGTGTCATGGAGGGTGAGAGCGTAATGAGGCTACCTTCATTCGTCTGAGGGTCTGTAAAATTCAGCTGTTTTCGCAATAAAGTCTGCCCTGCTTTCGGATTTAATACATCGAAAGGCGAAAGCCGGGATGTAGGTGCTATGGAAATAAGAACGTGAAGGTGAAGAGGGGAATGAAATAAGGTTTAAACTAGTGAAGGGCTTGGCTATCTACTTTTGAGCGGTTAATTCAAATAATGCTTAAAAAATAAAAAATTACCAAAATGGGGTCCAAAAAAAAGTATTTACCAAACTAGGGTGCACGTAGGCTCGGAGCCAAGCTCGGGACAAACTCGCCATGGCGCATGGCGTGTTTAAGAATTTTTTTTTTTTTCTTTCTTTCTTTCCAATTTTGCTTCTATCTTCTCCTACACGTCTCTGACCATGTTTTCTGGCCGCCTACTCTTCCCCATTAACTCTTCTCTCTCCTCAAATTTCACTTTCAATATAATGATTCAACCATATTGTTACTGTAATTGCAATTGATTATGATATTTTTCTAGGTTTGTTTTCAATTGAATTAGAAATTGAAGAAAATCGGAATAATGGATTGGTAAGTGCCAAAATTAGTGGAGCTATTGATGCACATATTGCTGTTAACTAGTTTGAAACCCGTGCGTTGCACGGTAACATAAACATTATTGTATGTTATATACTCACCTTCAATTACCGAAATCATCATGATTATAGCTAATCAAAGATTTTTTAAAAGGCAATAATTTAACCAAACAGAATTACCATTTTTCTAAAACTACCGAGTAATTATTTTATTTTTCAAAGTTCTCATATTATATACCTACATACTTACATGAGATTAATTATCTAACTTATTAATCAACTCTATGCATAAAAATTATTTACTTTCATTAGCTACTCAAACCAACCTTTATATATCTTATGTGTGACTATATCACATGACGAAAGTATAAAAATGTAAAGACTATACAAAATCGAACACAAATTATGCGAGATATTTACACTTAACTATTTCACATACATTACCAAACCTAAATAACAAATTGACAGATGTTATAGCATAGTGATTAGGATAGAAGTACCGAATACAATAGGTTTCAGGTTTGAATTCGTACTCAGTATTGTATACCGATGTCTAAGCACATTACACCTGATGTTAGTAAGAATTTTGTATGATTCACCTTCTTCTTTCTAACATATTCTTATTATTAGTTGAGTAAGATGTTGTAGCTATGATTCTTGTAAAATTTCATGAATCCAAATGATGAATTATATTGTTTACAACTAATAAATTCAGTCCAAGTTTAAAAAATGTAAATGAAATCAAATAACTTTATATCGTAACTTACGTAACCTAAGCAACCAAGATATATTAATTAATTATCATGAAGAATTATATAATTAAATTATCCTCAGACTATCAAGCTAAGTTGTGTTAATGTTCTGCTTGATTTTATCACTTTTCCAAATGAAGGTGAATAATGTAACCTATTATTTCCTGAAATATGATCAGTCGTAAATGCAATATAAAAATATTTATCTTAATTTGTATGGTTTTTTCTTAGGTCTCTTATTTTGTTTTGTTAAATCAATGACTCGATGACATGTCTAAACCTCCATAAGAATTTCTATAATTGTTCGTCTCTTCAATAGGTATACCTTTCTCCTTCTCCTCTTTAGGAGAATTGGAGTCAGGTGTCGTTGCTCTGCTTCAACGCATTCAACGGTACTCGAGGACGCAGGATATTGGTGCGCAGGCTGCGGCACATATTTTTCACTCGTATTGGTTTTTCTATAGCCAAGGGTGTGGGGGCCCAAATTGTTTCGCGGCTCCCAACCAATTTCTTGTAATTTATTATTTATAATTTATATATCAATAAATATGCATATAGGTATACTTTGTTTATTAAGCAAAAAATTACAAAGCTATAATAATATTATAAAGCAGATAGCCAGATACCAACCAAATGAGTATAACTTCAAGAATGCAAATCTGATAGTGTTTTGCGAAATCAACAGTCAATACTTTAGCTCGCAAAATGCAATCGTCATACATTTCTGAAAGGAGGGGGTATCCATCTTTTTATGATTACAATAAACTTAATTTAGAATATATTGTAATCTTTCCATTACCCATAAGAAAATTCTTTGTATTATCTCACTATTTCTTGACTACCATATACTTGCTTAAATATATTATCTTCAATAACTTAAAAATGAATTTTTTATGCACCAATGAAACTTTTATTCTTCAGAAAATGAACCCATTCAAAGCTTATAGTTATATACAGAAAAGATCAAATTCATTCAAAAATATAAATGCTACATTTATTCGCAGTTTGTGGTCAAACTTTTATACATAAATAACTACTTAGATTAAAAAAAAAGGACTTATAGAAGAGCACATATTTAAAGTGAGTAAAAATCTAAATATACCCGTAGTTATTACTATAGGGGAGTTCACATGTATAAGTTGAATTATTACTACCCACCCATAGTAGAAGTGACTTCAGTTATTATTATTAGTATCTCTAATAATGTCAAGGTTATCATTACTAAAAAAATAAACATTTCATTCATATATTTACCAAAATATAAAAAATGTTAATTTTTCTCACATATGAAAATGTAAGTTTATTTAGCTGATAGAATATTATCTTACCATAACTCATAAAAGGAAACTGTCATATTGATTCTTTTTTTCAAAACTACCATGAACTAACACATGATATACTACATTTCCAAAACTAATATATGTATTATGTACATGATTACTATAAACTCACATATAGTATAACAACAATTACAACAACAACAACAACCAAGCCTTATTCCCAAAATGATTTGGGGTCGGCTAACATGAATCGTCATCCAGTAACCGTCTTGTGTACGCCAAGAAATTTCGAAAACGTTGTAAACATTTTGGAAATACTTAAACAATTTCAAAGGAAATTTAGAAAGTCGTCAAAATAAATAAAAAAAGTTTAAAAAATATTGCAAAAAACAGATGAACTTTGAACACAAGTTAAAAAGTTTTAGAAAAATAGTTGGAAAAACCAAACAAATAAATCAAAAGGGGTCAGAAAAAGTCCTCCACATGGATAGAGTCTCGCCACCCTGCCCTATCCAACACCATACTCTCTTCAAGCCATAGGAAGCTCATATCACTTCTAATCACCCTCGTTCAAGTCATCTTGGGTCTTCCCCGACCCCTACTAATATTATCACTTCTCCACCCTTCTACTCTTCTAACCGGCGCCTCACTAGGCCTCCTCCTCACGTGGCCATACCACCTCAGTCGGTTCTCCATCATCTTATCCCCTATGGGTGCAACCCCTACTTTCTCCCTAATAACTTCATTTCTCAACCGATCACGTCTTGTATGTCCACACATCCACCGTAACATGCGCATCTCCGCCACACTCATCTTATGAACGTGACACTGCTTCACGGCCCAACATTCCGTGCCATATAACAGTGCCGGCCTAATTGCCGTTCGATAAAACTTACCCTTCAACTTATTGGGCAATCCTCGATCACACAGAAGTCCTGTGGCATTCTTCCACTTCAACCAACCTGATTTGATCCTATGAGCCACATCTCCATCCAATTCTCCATCCTTTTGAAGAATCAATCCTAAATATCGGAAAAAATCTGATCCCTGAACAATCTTTCTATCCAACATGATCGTCCCCGTCTCCGTTTGCCTAATGCCGCTGAACTTACACTCCAAATACTCGGTCTTGCTCCGACTCAACCGAAACCCTCGAGACTCCAACGTGTCCCTCCATAGCTCCAACCTTCTCTCCAAATCCTCTTTCATTTCTGAGATCAACACTATATCATCTGCAAACATCATGCACCATGGTATATCATCCTGGATTGACCTCGTCAATTCATCCATGACTATAGCAAAGAGAAACGGGCTAAGTGCGGACCCTTGGTGCACTCCAATGGTAATAGGGAACTCTTCTGACTTCCCTACACTAGTCCGCACACTCGTGCTAGCTCCCTCATACATGTCCTTAATGATGTCAATATATTTTTGCGGAACTCCTTTCTTAGTTAGAGCCCACCAAAGCACTTCCCTTGGTACCTTGTCATACGCCTTCTCCAAATCAATAAATACCATATGTAGGTCCTTCTTCCTATCCCGATAAGTTTCCATTGTCTGTCTTATGAGATGAATTGCCTCCATAGTTGACCTCCCCGGCATAAATCCAAATTGATTCTCTGAAATCTTCACACTTCTTCTTAATCTATGCTCAATCACCCGTTCCCAAAGTTTCATTGTATGACTCATCAATTTGATCCCGCGATAGTTGGCACACTTTTGAACATCCCCTTTGTTCTTATACAAAGGGACCAAAGTGCTCTTCCTCCACTCCACCGGCATCTTATTACCTCTCCAAATCATGTTGAAAAGTGTCGTCAACCATTCCACACCCCTATCTCCAAGACACCTCCAAACCTCAATAGGTATGCCGTCTGACCCCACTGCTTTCTTCCGTCCCATCTTCTTCAAGGCCATCCTCACCTCTTCCTTCTGAATTCTCCGCCTGAACTCCCGATTAACAATACTTGGATGAATGTTCACATTTCCAATATCATTCACCCGATCACCATTGAACAAGTTATCAAAGTACGATCTCCATCTCTCCGTAATCTCCTTATCATCAACAAGAACTTTTTGATCAACATCTTTGACGCATTTCACCCTACCAATGTCCCGAGTCCTCCTTTCCCTAATGCGTGCAATTTTGTAGATCTCTTTCTCCCCTTCTCTGGTATCCAATCTTGTATATAGGTCTTGGTTCACCTTTTTCTCTTGCATCTCTTACAGCTTTCTTTGCTGCTTTTTTTGCATCCTTATACCTCTCGAAGTTCTCCTCACTTCTATCTTTCCCCAAACTTTTATAACATTTCCGCTTGTTCCTTATTGCTTCTTGCACTTCCTCATTCCACCAAGATGTATCCTTACTCGGTAGCGCTTTCCCCTTAGATTCACCGAGGACCTCTTCTGCCACCTCCTTTACCTTATGCGCCATAGCAACCCATAACGAGTCTACATCTCTTTCCACACTAGTAGACCAGACATCTGTCCCTGCCATCTTCTCCAAGAAAGCCTCCTTGTGCTCTCCTTCAAGTTTCCACCATTTGATCCTTGGCTCTACCTGTGGCCGCCTCTTCCCTAAGCCACCCTTAGCCCTGAAATCTAGTACCACCAATCTATGTTGCGTAGCCGCACTCTCCCCAGGGATCACCTTGCAATCCGTAAAGCTCTTACGCCAAGCATTCCTTACCAAAAAGAAGTCAATCTGACTCGCATTATTTCCGCTCCTGTATGTCACCAAGTGAGACTCCCTCTTCTCAAACCACGTGTTCATTATACCCAAGTCATAAGCTAACGCAAAATCCAAAATACTCGTTCCTCCTTCATTTCTCGACCCATAGCCAAAACCTCCATGCACGCTTTCAAAACCATGCCGCGTTGATCCCACATGTCCGTTAAGATCCCCACCAATAATCAACTTCTCCCCACTAGGAACCCCTTGCACCACCTCTTCTAACTCCTCCCAAAATTCCTGACGAATAGAAGCATCCAATCCAATTTGTGGAGCATAAGCACTTACAACAGTCATAATCTCATTCCCAATCACCAACCTCACTGTCATAATGCGATCGCTCTTCCTCGAAACCTCCACCACATCATCTATGTACTCCTTATCAATAATAATACCAACTCCATTCCTACTCTTATCCTTTCCATAGTACCAAAGCTTATAACCCCATGGTGTGATCTCCTTAGCTTTCGCCCCAACCCATTTCGTCTCTTGTAAACACATAATGTGAATCCTTCTCCTCCTCATAACCTCCACAACCTCCGAAGATCTCCCTGTCAAAGACCCGATATTCCACGTTCCGAACCTAAGCCTACTACCCTTACCATTATGAATAAGCTTCCTTGCCCGCTCCCGTCCATGATTTGAAAACCTTTGCACATTTGACACCACCCCTGGGAGCCGGAGTGGCGCGTCACTTCGGGGTGACGACCTAGCAACCCTTGCATATTTTTCACTACACCCAGGTCTAGGAAGTGTAGCGCGACCTTGCATATTTGACACCACCCCCGGGCGTCGAAGTGGCGCGTCGCTTCGGGGCGACGACCTAGAGACCCTTGCATACTTATCACCACACCCGGGTCCAGGAAGTGTAGCGCGTCGCTGTGAAGGGGACGCCCCCACGGTTATTAAATTTCGATTCATGTCCATAAGATGTGGCTTGTTTTACGCTGGCCGCCACAAACCTACCGCAACTCTCCTCCTTTATCCGGGCTTGAGACCGGCAGTGAATGCCAAAAAAACACTCACAAACAATTCCATAACATAAATTAATTTCTTATTCACCAAATCTCTAAGAATATTTGAAGGGCTCTAGACCTCTTCAATACCCGTAACATAGTGATTAGAATTTAGGATAGAAGTACTGAATACAATAGGTTTCAGGTTTGAGTCTGTTCTCTCTATTGTATACCGATGTCTAAACACATTACACCTGACGTTAGTAACAAATTGACAGATGTTGTGCTATACTGGTTAAGATAGAGGTAACGAATACAATAAATTTCAGTTTCGAAATTGTTCCCTATATTATATACCGATTTCTAAGCTTCTTATACTTGATTTTAGTAATGTTTTGTATGATGCAACTTATTCGTTCTTTTTAACATATTCATATCACAAGAGTAAGATGTTGTAACATATATTAAAGTGAGTAAACAATTTTTACATTATCTTACCATTTCATGATTAATTGCCATATACTTCGTTCGATCTTTTTGTAATTTTATGTGTTGTCTGTTTCTTTTGACTATCCGTGTTGGCGGCCACTTCTACGTTAAATGAACTTATAAACGGATTTTTTATCCACCAAAAACTGTACTAAAATTTCATTAACTGCTGTAGACACATTTTTAAAAAAAAAACATTTGGTTCTTATAATTAACCAAAATGTAGAAAATGTCGTACACTTTTCTCTTAATTATATTAAAATGTAGGTTTGACTTATTATCTTATCATAACATAAAAAGGAAACTTTTATATTGATGAAATTTTTCCAAAATACCATAAACCTACATATGGTATACTACATTTCCATAAGTAAGATATGTGAATTTTGTACATGATTACCATAAACTCACATATGGTATAACAACAATTCCATAACATAGATTAATTCCTTATTCACCAGAAGCTCTAAGAAAATTCGAAGGGCTCTAGACCTCTTCAATGCCCACGAAAAAAGCTTCGTTTATAAAAATATAAGATTTGCACGGCAGTAGATGATGGTCTCAAACTCCTATCCTATGCATGCGGCGTCGGTTTGACTACCTTGGTATATCATGCCCAATTGCCCTGGTTCAATCGCCACCCTCTCAAGTGGCTCGATCCCACCAAAGCGAACGCCATCGCAAGCCTAAATCAGCTCCTATTTTCAGCACGGTGGTGAGCTTGACGGCGGCTTGCGAGTAGCAACGACAACAAGCAACACCACGGCGGAGACGAGCAACAGGCGAGCTATGGCGGAGTTCGCAAGGTTGAGAAGGGAGATTATTGTGAGGTGAGATGGAGGGAGAATAATCAAATTTGGGAAAAAAAAAATCTAAAACACGCGCCATGGCGTGTTTGTCCCGAGCTTGACTCCGAGCCTACGTGCACCCTAGTTTGGTAAATAATTTTTTTTGGACCCCATTTTGGTATTTTTTTATTTTTTGAGCATTATTTGAATTAACCGTTCATCTACTTTCACTGAAAGAGTGAGAGAGAAGTGCTCAACTGTTTTTTCTTCTTTTTTTGTTCGGAAAATTCACGTGGTACCCTCGAACTTTGACCGATTGCACATAGTACCCAACTTGCCAAGTTTGTGCACATGGTACCCCCGAATTTATCACTTTGTGCACATGGTATCCAAATAGTAACTTCCGTTAGATTTTCCGTTAAGTGATGATGTGTTAGTTAGTTGTTATGTAAATTAGTTAATATTAATACTCCCTCCGTCCCAGCTCAAACACCCCATATTCCATTTCGGGACGTCCCAGCTCAAACACCCCATCTATTTTGGGACATATTTCTCTCTCTTACTTTTATTAAATTATTACATCCTCTCTCACATTATCTCTCCTACTTTTATTAATCCCCACATTCTCTCTCCTCATTTTTCCTAATATTACCCCACTCAACATACTATATCAATTTTTCTTATTCCACTACAAAAAAGGCTCGGGGTGTTTGAGCTGGGACGGAGGGAGTAATGATTTTCCATTTTAAGAAAATAAAAAAATAAAAAAAAATAATAATTTTTTGATTTTTTAAAAAAACCAAAAAATATTTGCATAAACAAAAAAAAATCCAAACAACAAGTTTTTTTCATACAAAATATTATTTCTCTTAAAAAAATCATAATTTGTGCACATGGTACCCTTCAAGTTACCACTTTTTGCACACGGTACCCTTGAGATCACAACATTTTGCACATGGTACCCCAAGAAAAATTATTTTTTTAATAAAAAAAATTTGAAAAAATTGTTTGAAAAAAATATATATATTTTTCTAAGAATTTATTGATTTTTTTTAATTGAATTATTAATTCTATAATTTAATTAACTAATTATCTAACAACTAACCGACACATCATCACTTAATGGAAAAATCTAACGGAAGTTACTATTTGGGTACCATGTGCACAAAGTAGTAAGTTCATGGGTACCATGTGCACAAACTTGCAAAATTGGGTACCATGTGCAATCAGTCAAAGTTCGAGGGTACCACGTGAATTTTCCGTTTTTTGTTTCATTTTACAAGGATTGGACTTTCTGGTTAATCGTTATGTATGCTACAAACGTAAAACAAAAGAAATATGAAATGAGCTTCACACTTAAATGCAGTAAAAACTCTATTAAACATGGTCAACGATTAAGTCCATAATTGTTATTCCTTATTATGTATGTGTTTGGCCTAGTTTTTCAAAGTGTTTTTACTCCCAAAAATTATAAACTTGGCCAAACATAGTGTTTTTTAGAAGTTCTAAACTATTTAATAAAAGCACTTTTCTAAATATTGACTCCCAAAAGCAGAAGCACCAAATTGGTGTTTCTGTTTCTATTTATCTAAAAATACTCCTTTTGTGAGATATTTTTAATTTGACAAAAATATAAAAAAGATTACATTAACAAATAAAAGTGCTTTTGTAGAATGTTGAACCAAACACTCATCATTTTTTCAAAAAACAGTTTTTATAGAAACTGATTATGAAAAACAGAAACAGATTTCGAAAAATTTGGCCAAACAGGCTCTATATTCTAAGTCAAAACTAATATATAGCACGCATAGTGAAATTCAACTAGTTATTTGACCCGTGCAAAATTGCACGGGCCGTTTCTCCTCTGTTGGTTATCGTTGTATACTACTTATATTGGATTATAAAATGGTATTAGTTAGATTTTCGAATAAATTAGGCTTTTAAAATACTAATAAACACTCGATGAATAATGAATAATTGTGCGACGTTGACCAGCAATAAAATGGATTATAAAATGGTATTAGTTAGATTATCGAATAAAGTAGGCTTTTAAAATACTAATAAACACTCGATAAATAATGAATAATTGAACGACGTTGAGCAGTGATAAATTCACAAAAGACGTATATCTCCATTTCGGTTTGCAAATTACTCAATGGAAATCTCTAATTATAGATGTAATAAACAACAAATAAAAATTATAGTGTCCTTTTTATCAACTACGGAGTACATGTCAACCTACTATTTTTACCATTTAGGAAAGACTTTAATCTTTCATTGACTAAAAAAGAAAAAAAAAAAAAGTTCTTCACTTCCCTCTTTCCTGCGTTATCTGGCTCTTCAACATCCATCCCCACAATTCAAAAATTTTATCGCCATCCACCCCCAAATTCGCCAATTTCTTTGGTACACTGAGGATATGAGTACGTACTTGACATGACTCGTTTACAGGTTCCGTATATATGTATTGTGTCCTAACTTGACACGGTATCGTGTTTTTTTTACCTGTCTTGAACCCACCCATATGTTACCACCGACCTATTCGATAGGTATTTGCACCTGTTTTAGTTTAAGAACCTTGAGACGTAGGTTATTTTGTAAATTCTAGCTAATTTTCTTGAAGTAAATAATAAGTAGCAGAATATATGACTTACATGATAATCCTATATTTTTTTTACCTATTAAATGTTTAATAACCAGTCCAATAGTTACAAATACTTAGTAAAATCTTATTTTTGAAATATCCAAAAATCCAGTAGCTGGGAAATCGTCAATAATGTCGAAATAAATTTAACCTCTACGACATGATCACACCGATATAGGCTTAACTGTTTGAACAACCCGCTAACTCAACCAATTCGACTCTCTTATTCTAGGTTATGCATCCACTTTTTATGACCGGTGGCTCGTATCGTCTCTAACCCATTTTCTATCCCCATATGTTATGTGTTTACATGATTTGACCTGTTATATTAGGTGAATATTCTACAATCACAGCATATAGTACAAAGAGATAGTATTTAAAAGTTTGGGGTGGATGTTTCTATTGATAGTAGTGAGTTTGTCGTTTTGCGTTTGTGTTTGAGAGGTTGATCTGAATTCGTCCTATGCATGTTCGGCTCAATTTGTCCCATTAGTTATATTGGCTAATATTCGTGAAATGTTCATCAAATGTTCATTAAGTTCTTTGACCCGTGCAAAATTGCACGGGGCGTTTCACCTCTTTGTTCTTAGAAGTGGTTTTACTTAAGAAAGTTTGTATAGATATCCAATACTTTAGGTATAAGATGTTAATACGTCCAATTTATTACAACAATGGTGTTAGTTAGATTTTCGAATAACTTGAGTTTTTGACACACTAAGATAGACTCGATACGCATTGGATAAACGAACCGTATTGACCAGCGAAGAACCTCACAAAAGAGGTAATTATCTATTTATGTTTGAATATTACTCCATAGAAATCGCTAATTATAGATGTAGTAAACAATAAATTGTTTCTTTCCTTCTAAAAAACAACAAATTAATGCAGTAATGTCACTTTTATCAACCAAAACCCTTAACCACACAAGAGTTGATCATATTTGACCTCGCCCGCCTCTTTTTGGTCATGGACCCGTTTCTTTATTATTATTTGTCACCCGTGTTGAACCACGTATTTAATCTCAAAATCGATCTGAACCGTTGATCTAAATGACCCCTAATTAACACAAATCAACCTAAATTCAAACCAAACCTCAAACTTTACTGCCTTCATTTTTTAGAAGTTTCTTAACAATTCAAATTAAATTTAGGTCACTTAACCCGTAGCGTTAGGACATTAGTAAGTTTATACCCTTCATAACTCATGGGTATTCCAGGGCCACTGGTGTTTGAGCTAGGGCAGATGGAGTATGTATTTTGTAGATCGATATAATCTTGGTTTCTTAATTGGTAGTACATTATACGACATTAGTGTAAATTAATTGCTTGAGCGCTTATATGTCATTATGATAACTCTTATGTAACTATCGTGCGATTGGTCTAACAATTATAGTCATCTCCTCACACTTTTTTGTCTTTTAGAAAATTAGGCGATATACCACTTTTTAATGCTAAATATGATACTCCCTTTGTCCCATTTAGTTTTCTACCTTTTCAATTTCAACCCGTCTGAGTGAATACTTTTCCTTTCTATTATTGGGTCATTTTCTAATTGCACGGGCTGTTATAAGCAAATGATAGTAAACCAATTTTTATTCTTAGGCCAATATATGGTAAGACTTCTTTCAAATATTGCCAATCTAATGGATGCGTATTAAGATATAAAGATAAATAGGACCGACGAAGTTACACCTCACAAAAGTTGATTCTAATTGACATTGTCCGATTTTCTTGGTCATTAACCCGTTTTTATTTTTATTTTTACTTGTGGCCTGGATAAATCTACGTTTTTAACCTCAAACTCGATTCGACACATTGATCAAATTTGACCCTTAATTTAACAGCATTCACCCTAAATTCAAACCAACACCTATTGCGACAATCGTGAGTTGATCCAAGTTCATTCTTAACGTGATTCGTTTATAGGTCTACACAAATTAGTTTTGGTATGGAATTAAAGATGTACGTTTTATAGTATGGTAGACACCACAAATGTATATTTGTATAATATAAAAATAGTGACTATTCTTGATTAAGGCCCTGTATGATAGGACTGCATCTTTCTGATTTGATTTGATTTGATTTTAATGAATCTGATCTGATTTTATTGACTCTGATCAGATGAAATCTGATTTGAATGACTCTGATCTGATTTGAATGACTCTGATCTGATCTGAATAAAATTCGGGGTTAGTGTTATTATGCTATGGTCAAATTAGTTAAATCTGATCTGATTTGAATGCCTCTGATCTGATTTGAATGCCTTTGATCTGACCAAATTTGATTTGAATACTTCTGATCTGAATTTAATAAATATGATCTGATCTGAATATTCCGTTTATTAAGTCCTATCATACAGGGCCTAAGGCATTGAGTTTTGTGAACTCAAATCTGAAAGGTAAAGCTCCAATAATGTTAATAATTTTTTTTTCTATCCCACCATGTACTTTACCGACCCTTTTATCTTTACAAAATAGTAAATGTGAAATAATTAGAAAAAAATTGATTTTTCTAGCGTGAGTGCCCATATGGCACATGATAAGACTTAATTTGTTCAAGTGATAATATCACTTAATTAAGGAAGGAAATGAAGTTTTATCATGTGCCCTATGGGCACACATTAGAAAATCCAAAAAACATTATAGTCATTAGATTATTGTAGTATTAATCGAATTTGATATATTATTTGATCCATATCATGACCTATCAATCTTAGCCTTACCTAGAAGTTAAGTGTTTTGCATTAACTTTTTTTGTTAGTATACTGAAGGTTGTTCAACTTGTACCCTTAATTTAACATCACACCACTTAAAAAAGAGGAGGCATGGTCGTAAATGTGTACATGTTCGGTTTGAAATACAATTTCATCATGAACTTTTACAATGATGATGCGAGCTAGAAACATAAAAACAACTCATTAAAAGTAAACATACGCTAAACTCACTGCATTATTGATACTATTAAAGAATACGAAACATGAGCTACTGAGCTACAATTAAACGAAAATCATGCACTCACTTTCTCCCCGTAATTATTATTCCCTACACTAAAAGACGCAAACCCGTATTTTATGGGTTGTGGTGTATTGAAATCACAAAATTATACACTATGTACAAATTTGGATTACACATCCTGATATATAGATCATAACTTAAAGTGATGGGAAAATATTGGGTAATAAATTAGACCTAACATCACGCCAAAATTTCGGCCTGAATATTGATTTTATTTACTTTTTTTCCACCCCTAAATTAAGCCAAAGTTGCTTATATTAGATGATTTGATTCCTTAAAAGATCCTATATAAACATATGGATTTTTAAAAAAAAAGGGTAAGAAAATGTGAATGAGATAATACTCCGTATTATGTATTAGTCTAATTTGGGAAGTTAGAATTTTATGTCCAGTTTTTTTAAATCGGAATAATTTGTGAATCAAATATCTTACCAATTTGTAATCTGGCGCTGAAAATGCCTACAATCAAATTATTTTAAATTTGTGAATATCTGTTGTAATTATCTATTAGGATTTAAATTTGAAAATTCTGCTAATTTCACGCAATATCTAATATGCTAATAATATTTTTGTTTATATATCGTGATAATATCTAATTATAGGAATATTGTGATCCTTTGTAATTATTTTTTATTTGATTGATTTTAATCATGGAAAATGGCGCTTGTTATAGATTCTTAGGAAAAAATTGATTTGTTTTTATTGTAAATGAAATCAATTATGGAAGATTCAAATGTTTCGGAAGATTATATTACCTAAAATTCCGACTCTTGATTTTACGTTTTTTTGGTAAATTGTTGAATAATTATTGTAAATAAGACAATAAAACAAATTATTATTCGAGCAATATTTTGTCGTGAATTGTCTAGGAGAGAACCCTTTTTACTTATCCTTCAATGGTTCTATGGTCTTGTACTTGAGGGAGTTGCGTTTCTGTAGAGTCTTAAGTAGATACTAAGATAATCGCTTTACGTACACTTTTTCCTAGATAATCTCTTTTTACTTATTGGCCTGATTTGTCCATGAGAGCACCCAACCTACCGATTATTGATTGTTCAATGCTAATCTCTTTGTACTATTTCTTACAATAGTCAATAAAAATGGTTACGGTCAAATGAGCTTACATATCATCAGCGAAATCAATCAACTTTAATAGTAATGCAAAATGAGTCATTTTAGCTTGAGCGGCAAAAACATAAGGCACTTACATGATTTGGCTTTGCATGGAAATACAATATGAGACTCTAGTCTCTAGGCACATATTCATTAGTAAAGAAAGTTTGTGTAGCATCTTTTCTTTGTTAAGTGTTTACGGTTTATATAATGCCTATTTACTAATTTATCAATTCACAATTTTCTCTTTTGTTATTAAATTGAATACTAATTTAGCTTTAAGAAGTGACTTGACCTTCATATATATCTCTTTCAAAATGATACTTCATATAAAGAATATTGACAAAACGAATGTGTACATTTTATTCATATCATAACGAAAGAAGTGTACAATCATACAAATTCATCATAAAAATTACAATAAGAAGTGGTCATCAGGGAAGCCCATGAAAGACTGTCGAGGCTTGACGAAATTGGATCAAACCATTAGATTCTTGATAATTTTATCAAAATTGTGGGAAAATCGTAGCTCTATATTGCGATTGTTGCCATTCCCCTGTAATAAAAAATATATTCAGATTAAAGTAGGGAAAAAAATTGTAATTTCGAATTTAACATATATATACACCGAAAATAACAGTTCAACAAAATCATTCGAATTTAGCATTTCAATACAGAAGTATAAATCCTGAATGAAAAAAATGTAATTGAATTCAATCGAGAGCACACTAAAGCAAAAAGGGGATTCAAAATGCAAAATAATTTGATAACTTAAATAGAAGAGGAGAAATGATTACCGTCTAAACCTGTAGTTCATGAAACTGCAAAATGCAAACGCAAATAAATATTAGACATTTTGGAAATCAATGTGTTTGTGTGTTCTTTTATATTGTGAGGGAGAGGTGTAAGTTGCTAAAAACCCTAGAAATTGAAAAGGATAAATCATGTAAAATAATGTTTTTTTTTCTTGTATATTTTCAGCCAAAAATATGTGGTGATAGGTATTAGTTGACTTTTATGTGCGTAACAAATGAAAAGTATCATGGTAAATATATGACATAATTGGAATATATGATTTGATTAAGATTTAAAATGATATTTGATTGCTATTTCCGTTATATTTGATTGCAGTTTCCGAAATTAAGTGTAATATTTTTATTTCCAGATTCTTTCCCAAATTATTTAAAATGGATGGATTATGGTTTATTTTTCGCCCTAATTAGTGCAATTAGGTATCTAATTCAATATATTTTTCGTAGCGATTTTTGCCATTTTTTCGTTAATTAAAGCTGCATATAACTTTGATATATTCTTGCGAATGTTTCGTTAATATTGTTGCCATATTTCGTAAATTATATCTGTAGATATTATGGCGAAACTTTTGTTAATATATTTTTGCCTTTTTTTTTCACGAATACAATATATTGGAGCCATTATTATTCCCTAAATTATTTGATTGCCGATTTTTAATGTAGATTCTTGCCTTAATTAGTGCGTGCATGTGTCTCGCTGATGTGTGCGTGTGGCTTGTTGATGTGTGCGTGTGTCATGCATTAACATTTAAGTGGTATTTACGGAAATATTCATTTGACATCATCTCTTATGTGGCGGGTCTCATTGAGGTTCAAAGGCACGCCTATTTATAAAATGGCGAAAGTGGCAATTTACCCCCTACACTTTCATCAATTGTGCAATTGAATACCCTAACTTCTAATTGAGCAATTTACCACCTTAAGTTTTCGATTCGTGCAATTTGACACCCACTTTTATTTTTCAACTAATTTGTGTAATATAAACATTTTCCTATATTAACAAAATTTATAAAAAAAACCATTATACAATACAAATACATTACATATACCCTAAAAAAAAAAGGAAAAGCTATTAGAGTAAACAACTCCTCCAAGATACTTCGTACAGTATCAGTAATTCAGTATAACACTCCTACCTTCTCTATTACTATTCTCCATCTTCCTTCTATCCCCCAATACCAAGCTCACCACCACCGACCGCTACGCTTTCCCCTAGTCCTCATTCGACAGCAACGGGGCTAAATCAGGCCGGAGCAAAGTTCGCCGACAGTGAAGAATGAATGGAGCACCGTCAATTTGAAGGCGGACTTCGCCAATCGATTTGTTGCCTCCACGTGAATTGAGTTAATAGGCTTTGTTGAACAAGAAGTTGCGGATGAGTTTGAACATGGCGGCGGAGAGAGGGGGCGGCGGAGAGTTGCGGTGATTTGTCGCGGTGGTGATGGTGGTGGACGTGATGGCTCATTATTATAAGAAGAGGCGATCATAATAATTTAGGGAAAAAATGTTAGAGATTCAGGAACATCAATCAATTAAATTAAATAAAAGAATGAGTTGATTTGTTCGATTAATTTGTGGAACGAATTACTGCCAAATAATGGGAATGCGAATGAAATGATTGGAGAAAACCTTAGCACGTGTATAGCCGTATAGGATTATAATTGAGCCACTTTGTGTCACGTCAACCTTGCGGTGGTGGTGGCGGTTGAAGGCGTAGATGGAGGCGGCAACGGCGGTACTAATACTAATAATTGAGGTATTGTATAAGTTACAAATTACCTACTGTAATAGATGAGGTACTGTATAAAAATCGTAATGTAATGTATTTGTACTATATAATGTTTTTCTTATAAATTTTGTTAATATAGGAAAATGTTTATATTCCACAAATTAGTTGAAAAATAGAGGGGGTGTGAAATTGCACGGATTGAAAAGTTAAAGTGGTAAATTGCTCAATTAGAAGTTAGGGTATTCGATTGCACAATTGATGAAAGTGTAGGGGGTAAATTGCCACTTTCGCCTTTATAAAATATATATATATTTCATCTCAATACGTAAGGGAAAAAAAAACAATGGTAAACATCGTTTGCGGATTCTCCTATGCAGGACAATTCCCATCACTACTTGGACTCCTACATAATGTAATATGTCAATAAGCATTTAATTTGACAACGATGAGCTACGATGATTAGAATTACTCAATACTCCGTATGCATTGTATACTATTGTCTACTCCATATGGCTTATTCCAAGCGTTATGATCGTGTTGTTTGCTTCTGCAATATAATTTGGTGCGTCCACGCTTACAAAGTTACAATGAACCATATTATTTATGTCCAAGGTCATTTATAATTCAACTGTAGATTTAGTTTAAACGCAACGAATCTGGTCGTTATGTTAACATAATCACATATATATAATACTACGATTCAAATTAGATCAGATATCGTCAATTGAATCACATGAATGGCTCCCAACAAAAAAAATCATAACTCAATTTAATAATATGCCTTGTTTAAAACAAGGAAATATAAGGAAAGAAACAATACATTCCTAAATCAATAGAGATTGTGAAAACAAGTTGACCAGACAGACCCTAAACATAAGATAAGTAGTAGCAGTACTTGTACAGTTCTCTAATCACACCCAAAACAAATTTCAACAAATTACTCTGCTCTATTAAAACTTCTCTTTCACTCTTCTCCCCCCTCTTCCTCTTCTTCACACATCCAACCAAAAAGCTCCAATCTTTTTATCAATCAATACATATAAAAAATTAAATGGGGACAAGAAGGGGTGAAACCCCAGTAGCAGTGAAGAAGATAGGGAGATGGGTTCGAAGCAGAACAGTGAGAGAGAAAGTGGTGATGGGTACACTTGCTGCTTTTCTTATGTTTCTCTTTTTGATGTTTTGCGTCAAAGATCATTCCGCCTTCTTCATTCCTAGTCGCTTTGCTCATGCTGCTGGCCTCTTAATCTTGCTCTACAAGCTTCACATCTCCAAAACTTGTGCTGGTATTGTATTCCCATATCTTCCCTTTTTTTCTCCTTCTTATTCATATTTCATATATATTCTGTTTATTGATCATGAAAACCCGGGTTGGGTTGGAAATACATTATTTTAGGATTGTCTTACCAAAGTTTTTACCTTTGCGTTGACTCTCTAATCAATGGGTGTTTGGTGCACATTGTTTTAGGTATTGGTATCAATTTTTAGGATTGTCTTACCGAAGTTTTTACCCTTTTGTATTACTCTAATTAGGGAGTGTTTGGTTTAGTTTGGTTCACATTTATCGAGTGTTAAATTGTTTTAGGATTGTCTTACCGAAGTTTTCACAATTTTCAGTGAATTAGGATTAGGACTTTAGGAGTATTTCGATTACCGGGTATGTTTGGTTCACAATTTTTAGGGTTTTGGTAACGGAGTCATAAATCGAGTGAGGTCAATGGATTATCTACACTTCGGATTAGTGATGATTACGCTCTTTTAAAAGAAAATTCCGGTATATTGTAAGATAAGTGAGCTAACTGAAAATTTGATGAGATCACCAACAAAGTTTGACCCAAATGAATATAAGAATTAATCGGAGACTTTTCATAGGAATTTGGTAATGGGCGAGATTTAACAATTGATTGATGGCAAATGATGTTATTTGTTTATTTTTTTTGGGTCACGGGTGTTGAGACAGTGTTATGTTGGATGACAATAATCTGTTGATGTGGCATCTCCTTATTGGGCCATGTGAGTCCATGTGGAATGTTGATGTGTACATAGTCTGATAGTCTAACATTTGAGGCTGACATTTAATGCCTTCAATCTCAATGCGCACTTGAACTCTCCTATCTTATTTGTGTGGAAATTGGGGAGTTTTATCGGATCACTCATGCCAAAGCGCAGCATTGATGCTAACGAGTTTCGAGTACGTGTAAATGCTAGCAGTTTTCAAACGTGCATCCGACTTTTAGGATTGGAGGACTCTCCTGAGATTACAAACCTGAAGTCCTCTTAAGACAATGGACTCTTTGTCAGGATTTAGTGTAGTCATAACATTAACAAAACGGGGGTTGACGTTGAGGGAAAGTGTGAGATCGATATGTTGGTTCCAACGCTATTGTGGTTCATTCCGCTTTATTTTCTTTGTCCTCATTTGGTGTTAGTGCTTATCCATGGCAGTTTGTCCAATTTGTACTTGATATAATTGTAGTCCAAAATTAAAAAAACTGATTCATGTTTGGAGTTCATGGTCAAACCACCAAAAGAGTTAGAATAGTTAGATATCAGTGAAACGAAAGGAGACGCAAGTTCATGCCACCACATTAAGCTCACAATACTACGGGAATTTTACCATGTTTTTCATCCTAAATTAGGTTGTCCCTCACTCCCTCTTATGCAGACCAAATCAGGTGGTCGAATCAGTCATGGCCTCATGGTATGATTATTTGTGGCTGTAGATTGATTACTGGGTTACTCAAATTCTTGGTACCTCTTAGTCGTGGGTTCGTAATTAAGAGATTTTTTCCTCTTAACTTAGACAATCCTCGTCTTCCAGTTGACTTACAGATATAGGACCAGTTTTTGCTGTCTATACTCAAGTTTCAGCCATGAATAAACTTAATGAATTCATAAGGGCTTGGTGCAGGATGCTTAGGATTCTGACATAACTCGCCCATCGCTTCTACTTTTTTGAGACACTATGAATTATGGTGAAACACTATACATAATTATATCATCATATCTCTCCCAGAATTTCCACTGTTAAATATCTATGTATGCGTCTTCAATATTAAGAATCCGTTTGTTGAAATGGAATATGATTATCTATACACGGATTACAGCTTAATCTGGCCACCTCCTTGAGCAGTAGCTTGCTAATGTTAAGATCAGTATCATTCTTTTTTCAGTGGCATTTTTTTCCTATTTCTCTTTTACCACACATACTAGAAGATAGCAAACGATATTATTAGATTTTAACCTTTCGTTTGCTTGAAAGATATTGATTCAATTGTCATGTTTTCTTTCACAGGTCTCTCACTGAGGAGTCAAGAACTCACAGCAATCTATCTAGTCGCGAGATTCGTATGTGCCATCAAGTTCCAAAGGGATATCCATATTCTACTCGATTTGGTTACTCTTGGGGCTTCACTTTGGGTGATTTACATGATGCGAGTGAAATTGAAATCAACTTACATGAAAGAGCTAGACAACATGCCGCTACATTATGTGGTAATTGTTTCGTATCCATCATGTTGATACAATAGTACTTTTCTTGGTGTCTCCTCTTTCTTCAGTTGATGTTCTTCCATTCTACTTCCTATAGAAGCATAGAAATTTTATGACTAGAGCAGCCTCTAAGGGGTTAATGGAATATGACAGTGAAGCTATCTCTTGACTGTTACGTCTAAGGACTGGAAGAATCAAACCTACATCTTTTCCAACCTTGAAACAAGTTTGTGTAATAGAGGAGAGGTCTATAATTTAGTCTATGCAGATGCTTTTCAATAGGGTTAAACTAAAACTTCTTAGTACAGAACAGCCTCTCTATGTTCTTAACATGGTAAGGCTTGTGTATATCCAACGCCCTTTACCTCACCATAGACGGGAGCCTTTAAGGCATTGGGGTAAAATTGTTGTTGTATACAGCTTGTACACGCTTCTGCTGTGAAGTAATTAATGAATGTGAATTGTCGAAAACCCCTGCCAATATACTGAAGGAAAGATCAAAAGGAAATTTTATAATTATTTTAATTACAAAATCTGCTTTTTGCATTATAATTTGTAGTTTTTTTTTTTTTCAATCTGCATCTTACCAAAATCAAATTCAGTTCATTACTCAGTATGAATGGCATTAACTTGACATCTACTAATTGGTTGTGTATGCTCATTGCTATACTGTCTACAGTTGGTGCCATGTGCTATTGCTGCAATTCTAGCCCATCCCAGAGGAAGTTTTAGTCTCCATCTACGTTTTCTGTGGCCGTTCAGTATGGCCGTTGAAGCCATAGCAGTACTCCCTCAGCTTCGTTTGATTCAGAATGCTAAGGTAATACTCCTTTGACATGTTCTGTAAATTAAGGTTAGAAAATATCATGTGATTGTACTTGTTGCAACTTGTAGCCTACATTAGCCAAAGCACATATGTCGTCAGGGGAAGTAAATGGTGAAGTATATCTGTTTTTCCTATTGGTAAATCAGTGGGATCATTTACTGGAGATGATCCACCTCCAGATTCTGGAATGTGCCATTTTTGTCTTGTTTGCAAACCTGCACTGCTGAACTTATCTTGCTAATTCGTGCGAGTTCATGAAAAATAGGGGCCCATACCAAGTTAGCAATCTAGTAGTTAAAACTGACAAGAGAGTGTCTGTATAATTGACATGAACCCATGGTTGTTGTTGTTGTTTTTTTTTTTTTTGGTTTCTTGCAATGCAGGAAGTTAATTACTGACATGTTCGTCATGCAGATGGTTGAACCATTTACATCACATTATGTATTTGCGTTGGGTGTTTCGAGATTCTTCCAATTTGCGTATTGGTTAATTCAGGTAATTAATAAGTCATTGTCAGGTTTTGTCTTTTTTTTTTTTTTTTTTTTTTTTTTTTTTTTTTTTTTGTACATATTGTCAGGTTTTGTTGATCTATTAGTTTCAGTGTTTCAACTATAAAAAGATGCTCATGTTCTCACCTGTTCAAGCCAAATGACCCTCCAGTGGATACCTTTTACAAATTAACCTTACTATAGCTCATTTATGGTTCATGATAGAAGATACTAATCTGATCATTCAGCTTAGCTCCTACTTCTTAGGTCGTAGGCTTCTAGTGTGGGAAGGATTCTAGGATAGTCCTACCCCAAGCATTTGGGTAGTATCTGTCGAGACATGCATGATGCCTCTCTAATCTTGACAAATGCTTGGTCGATACCATCTAATACAAGACCTACAATAGTCCCATAACGAGTTATAATCATGTATGTGCTTAACTCGGAGACATAATTTGGTACTTTGTACAGATCATCGACTCTAAGGGAACATACCTGTTGCTAGTTGGAGACGGACATTTCTGGATATTGTTGGCTCTCATTAGCGAGGTGGTTCAGACTTTTATCTTGGCCGATTTCTGTTATTACTATATCAAAAGGTAACACTCCAAACTCCATCAGATTGTCAGTTAACTGATCATAGGAAGAGTACTTTTGATTTACCAAGCATATATTCTTCTGAACTTACTGATGAGACGTTTTTTCCTTGATCGCAGTGTCATGGAGGGGAAGCTCTTAACGAGGCTACCATCTCTGGTCTGAAGGTTTGTACATGTTCACTGTGCAAAAATAAAGTTTCCTATTTCCCAAAGGGTTGTGGCACATACACTCAAAGAGTTATGGGGGAAGGGGGTTGCTGTCTGTGCGCGCGCCCGGGTTAAAGATGAAAAATGTTGTATGTTAAGTTAGATTTGGAATAAACAATCTGCCCTTTATTTACTTGCCTGTGGAATTACAAGTTGTTTGTATACTCAAAATCAGTGTCTTTGATAAATCTCCCAATGTACTTACTTATGGCCACCCCACCTTCTAACCATAATGAAGGCCGTAAATGTTTGATGACCAAGTGCTTAAGTTTTTAATATACAACCTGATGTGATCTTTTGTTCTTGAAAGATCGGGCTCAAATGAACACAAATCTATATAAGCCTAAATCTCGTCATAATAATGCCATAATGTTCGAGTTTTGGGATATCAATTGTAAGGAATATATGTTATACGTTGTATCGGGAAAGTATTGTTCTAGAGGATCAATGACAATAACTCTAAACCTAGTTACGAGCGACATGGATGATAGTAGCACAACAGAACAAACCGCGAAGTCAACCAGTACGAGTGCTTGTCGAATTGTTGAGTTTCTCCAAGTAGATTGACCATAGATTGATCAAATTATAAGCCTAATCCCTACTCTAACTGGTATTCAAATGATACCCTGCGTTGTAGTTACAGACATCTTGAATGGAAAATCACCGAACATTCAATGTTTTACATGGATTTTTGTGGGTGGAAAACGCTATGAACATCGTCGAGAGTCGAGACCAAGGGGGGAGCTTGTTTATCCTGCCAAGTAAGTCTAATACTGTCTGTTTGGCCAAACTCCAACTTCTGCAGAACTACTTCTCTGAAACAGTTTCTGAGAAACAGTTTCTGGAGGAGAAGCCCCAAATTGGAGCTTCTACTTCTGAAGAACAAATTTACACTAGAAGTGCTTCTCAGAAACCAGAAACAGTTTCTCAGTTTTGGGTGTTTGGCCAGTTTTCAGTTTCTAGGATCCAGAAACACTTCAGAAGCTTGGTCAAACACACCCTAATACTCCCTCCTATTTAGAATGAACTTCTAGTTTGTTTGGCTGTTTTTGACTCGCCACATTGGGACTAGTATACGGACTAAATGATATACATGTTTGCCATTAAGTTAAGTGAAACTTGTAGAATGCATTTGTTAACTCTTTACACCAAGTGAATATTTCATTTGATCAAGATTTGACTCCTAATAAAAATCATCTCAACAGGAGGGAGTGATAATTTTAGTGGAATTTCGCCAAATAGGTTATAATTGATGAAAGTAAATACTCCCTCCATTTCATTAGGTTCTTTGCATTTGGTTTGAATTCCTCTCACATATTCAAATCAAATGCAAAGAACCTAATAAAATGGAGGGAGTACAAAGATTAGTATTTCTAGAAGCATCCCAATGCAGTGATAATAGGATGATGGGGTGGAAAGAGGAACGAGTATGTGTTTCAAGAAGGTAGTAACTAGTAAGGATTCTATGGTGGAGGTTAGGTGGTGGCAATGGCAATCAATGCATCGCATTAGCGGTTATGGTTTTTGAGCGGAGTAAAATAAAGGAGAGAATGTGAGCAATGTTTAGGTCAAGAGAAATAGATTTAGGAAATTTTCAATAGAGTGGAGTTGGGTAAGTGAATACTCCGTATGTGGTTATTGGCTTGACTCATCTTACTCGTAAAGACTAGAGTTTCTCTTTTCGTATAAGTTTATAACTAACTTATGTCGACTTTATTCCGGTCTTAGTTGTTGAAAATAGGAGGCTGTTGTTGACTCATTCTTCTATGTGTTAATTTTCAACACGAGTAGCATACAACATTAGGTGCAAACTGCGATTTGACAATGGCCTATCGATCTGTTTGGTTACGTTGGCCTGAACCTTAGGTGCAAACCGCGATATCTTTCGATTTTGTTATGGTAACTTTAATTTCTCTTAAAAATTCAAAACACAGTGGAGAAAATAGAAAACATTAGTTCTCGTATCAAATCTATCAGACTATCATGCCAGATTGCCAAAATGCCAGGTACTACATTTGTACTACATCTGTTCTCAAATCAAATCATCAATTTGACAATTTTACCATGTAATCTCTGTTCCGCAACAGTATCGTACGGTACACTGGTTCGTCCTACCAAACCCACACTTACGCGACACGTGTCCTACATGCACAAGCTCGTCGCAGCAAGTTGTACGTCCAGATTTTTTTTTTTTGAATAGTTGTACGTCCAGATAAAAAACAGTAAAAAACGTTGAGAAGCCAATAAAATAACGAAGATATTCTTATCCAAACGTATCTAGCCACGTGTTGTCTATAAATTGACGCGTCACCGTCAAACCTTCCAGTCTTCCTGCATCTCTGATCTGTCATTCAGTAGACACGTGTCACGTTACTGCTGGTAGATGGACGGCGTTGTAGGACCCATGTGCATTGAACACGTGTCTGAGATGGGCCCGTAAAGCGTCCCCTCGATTGCTGTTTATTGCCTGAAACAAGTAAACATCCAAGATTTACTGTCACGTGGTAACTAAATACAGCTAATCTTGCGACTTGCTACACTTGTGTAGACAGTTGAATCCGTATGACACGTGTCGTCGTATACTTACATGGTAAGTTGCTTGACAAACACTTTACTCCACTTGGCAGTATCCTGCTCTTCGAACCTAAGTACCTCCCCGTACTTGCTCTGAGCCTTTGATATGGAGTATGGACTACTCCGGCGGAGTATAAAAATTACGGATACCTCTTCTAAGTTGCGTTTGCGTCCAGTGTTTAGTACTCCTTGGTTTAAGATGTGCTGATTCGAACATACCTATCTGATATGTTTGACCGGTGACATATTCTAATAATATGAAGAGATATACCTTCGAACTTAAAAATACAGGCTCTTCTCTTCGACCATCGTCAACCTTTCTCATTTGTTGACGTACAATCCCCGCACACGTGTGCCTATTCCTTATGTCCGGTCATTGTCAACTCGCTTATACACTATATATACTCCTCGCCAGCACCACATCTCCGGCCGATTGCTGTCAACGGAAGTCCTTTACCAACACACATTTTGCATTTTTGTTCTCTTCCCAATCAATTGAATGCATGATGTACAAAATTTGCTTGAAAAATACAAGTGTTGCACAATTAATCTACTCGTATTATTTATTATCATCAATTAAGATTGATTAACCATCAATTAAGCTAAAGAACTCCTAATCTCCTATATCCTCTCTTTCTCTCTATCTGACCCCTAAAATCTTACGTGTCATCTCAATCTCTCTCCTCCCACCCTCTCCCCTCCCACCACGTGTCATCTCAATCTCTCCCCTCCCAACACATTTCGCTCTCTTGAAAACAATAAAATATTAACCCCTGTATTTAAAACCTTCCCCTTTCTCTCTCTCTCTCCCTTCACCTCCCTCCATTGTCTTCTTTACGCTTCCCATTCCAAAACCAAACAAACAACAAAAAACAGAGGAGAGAGAAAAACAAACAATGGCGGACGAACAAGGGGTCGAAGAAACAATAACAACCCACCAAAAATCCGCCATTGATAATGAGTACGACTTAGACCTTAGCCTTGGATTACGCCCTTCTCTCAATTCTTCTTCTTCTTCTTCACGCCATCCCAAGAATCTTCCAACGGAATCCAACGGTCATCAGATCATGTCGAAGCGTGACCAACAAGCTATTCGTCGCCATGAAGCGAAAGTTAAGCGGGACTTGAAACGAAAAGCTTCTTATTCCATATCTGCTTTCCAAAACGGCGTCGTAATTCAGGAGGAGGGAGGTGATGAAGATGGGGTCTCGGAACGGCGTCGTAAGGGTATGAATAATGTTGGGTTTCTGTGGGGTAATGCGGGTGTTTACCGGCAGGGGCAGAATGGTAAAATGGATGGGATGAATGATGGTGAGTTTAGGTCTTCTGGTTCTAGCGGAAGTTCGTCTGGGATTTCTGATAATAATAATAATTACCACAGTAATTCTGCTGCAGGTACGTTTTTACCTTTTTTCATCTATTCCCTGCATTTTTGGTTACTTCTGCACGTTAAGTTAAATTTTTTTGAACATGTGTTTCCTTTTGCTATGGTTGGTTGTTTTAGCCGAGGTTGTATCAATTTCTTTTACATATTCAAACGAGTTAAATCAAGTAAATCGAAAAATTGAATACACGTGTCTTCTTTTTGGTTCAAGTTGTTTATGTTTCGTTTGAATACGTGTTTTTTATGATTCTAGTTGTTTTAGCTTGCATATTTGTTTTGTTTAGTCAGGTTCGTTACATTTCATTTGAATTCCGTAATGAGTTTTTGTACTAGGCAAGTAACAAAGAAAATTGTGAAATTTCGAAATCATATGAGAATGTGACATGAATAATGTACCTAGCACTCAATTTACAAGTGTTTTTGTTCGATTTATTTCAGATTCGAGTCAGTTAATGGAGCCATTTCGAGCTTGTTAGTTACATTGTTATGCGTCTACGTAAACCCATAGCTATTTGCATAATGAAGAACCCTTTAATAGAACGACACGTATGGGTTGTTAACGTTACTTTTGCCAGGAAAAATTAGGCTAGGAAAGGAAAAAAGAAAATGGAATTTCCATAATAAAATGATAGGGAGGTGGATTTTATGCTTTAATGTCATTTTCGAAAAGGATTTGTTTACTTATTGCCTTCTGTTTGGTGTGCAAGTTGTTAGTACTATATTTCGTAGGAAAAGGGAAAGGAACATTATGTGGGGAAATACACGAAGCAAAAGCATAGAATATAAATTATGTGATCAAGTGTCATGAGTGATCAAGTGTACGAGATATGAAATTGCAATTTGCATGAATGGAGATAATGTAGTAAATTACAATTCATATAAAAACGCGTTAATCTATTTGTTTTGATACGAGTCATGTATGTACTCGTATCATCTGCTCATGGTACCTCTTCATTATCACCGTAGGGGTCTGTTTGGATAAGCTCCAACTTCTCCAGGATTACTTCTCAGAATGAGTTTCTAGAGAAGAAGCTTCTATTTCCGAGGAATAAATTTCATTAGAAGTGTTTCTCATAAAGTAAAAATTGTTTCTCAATTTTGGATGTTCGTCCAGTTTTTCGTTTCTAGGACCCGGGAGCTTGACCTAACACACAAACCACTCGGGGACGCGTTATAACCTTTGTAAATTGTAATCATACTGTTGAAGAGTGTGAATTCTGTTTTCTGACTCACGCATTGTGATTAATATTGAACTACAAGTTGCAATTTTGAAATTGGTAAAAGAACATCAACTTGCAACTTATAATTGGTAAAAGGATATCAAGTTGCAATTCTTATAATTGGTAAAGGAACATCAATAGGGTCAAATTGCAAGGGATGGTGACATACAAAAAAATGGGACGGTGATCTAAATTCATGGAACTTGGCTATCATTGAAATTTTAATTATTGATGAGGTGAAAACATACCACGTGTTGGATGTTCATTTCCTATTGAGGTTAAATTAGGGGCCTTCTATAATGTAATGTGAGCTTTTCTTGAAATGTTTTCTTGGTGTTGAATGTGGAAGTTTGCACAATTGCACATCAACATTGACATTAGTCATTAGTTAGCGCCTGAATAGAAGATACCTTTGGGGTAGAACTGTAGGGAGTCTGTATGTGCGCAATCTTACTCATATAGTCAGATAACGCTCTTTTTGTGGTAGACGGTAGACATTTGATCACGTAGTAGCTTACGTTGTTCACCAAGTGAAAGGATTTATATTGGGTGGATGTTGTCTGCCCTGTTGTAAGAATTGTTCACTAAACTGGATTCTGTCAAAATCTATGTTACTTCGACTTTTCACTTGAATGGTCATACTTGTTGTTAAGATATAAAACCAGTTATCGGACATCTACTATGAGTCCAGACTTTTGATTGAGTTGGGTCTTTAAGATGAGAATGCACTTGATGACCAAGGATATGGCGTGGAACCGTATCTGACGATATTCTATATGACCAAGGTAGAGGAATGCACTTGATGTACTCCGTATTATTCATCTAGTATGGTTTTAATTCTTTAGGCCTTGTGTCTCAACTGTCTCTGTTGCCCTTAAAAAAAACTTTCAAGTGTTTGAACCTTATAAATTAAGTTCTCTGTTTGACTTCGTCTTCCGTACCCATATCCTCGTAGTATGCCAGAGTCCCTTGATCTCAAAAATTGAATATTAACGAATCCGACACTCTCATGCGTATCCAAACTATAGTCATAACCGAGTCTGAGTAACTTAGGTGATAATAGAGCAATGGGGGTTGTGCACTTGTGCTCTGTGTTTCGAAAGGGTAGTTGAAGAATGATAGATGGACGGTTGTTTAATTATACACTGAGAGAGGTAATCAACTAATCATCGCATATGTCGAGTGTTTGTAATAGGATGATGTATTAAATTTCCACTTGTAATACTTTGGTGAAATGGCTAATCTTGTGTTAGGTGGTGGTAATTGGAGCAAGTGGGTTTAATTAACAAGATAAGTGAAGTTGTTAATTAAGATATGGTAGTTGAAACCTCAATACATTCATAATTGCCTATAATGCTGGCTGATTTTGGTGTTGACCCTGGGTGGTACGGAGTATGTTTCATAAGCTACAAATGTATTTGCTGAAACTTGAGAAGACTGTTATTGGACTTGCTGTTATACTATGATCTCTTGATATTCATCCCAATATAATGTTTCTGAATGCGCGCGTACTGATAATTTTTCAGACGTCAGCCCTGTAGTTGTGGTGATCGCGTTCTTGGAAAGGGCAATGTGTTCCTGTTATGTGTCTTATACTGAACTTGCTGATGCATAAACTAGCTAATTAGTACGACCATTTTGCATACTTCTTTGCTGCCATACTGTGTATATTGGCGTCTTTATTTTCTCCTTCGCTTATGCAATTTTATGCCTTGCTGTTGAATTTGACATGATTCTGTTTTTTCTCTGCTTTCAGATTTTGTGATCAGGAGTTTTGTAGTTAACAACTTAACAATGGTTTTCGCGTAATGCAGGTGGAAACAGCAGTGATACCAGCAGTCACTCAAGCCATTCTCATTTACATGTAACTGCTGCAAATGTACCAATAGTTAGTTCCACCGCGAAAAGCCCTGTTTCATCACAACAACAGACTCATATGAACTGTTCTAACCATAATCTTCTGCAACCCCAATTGGGTAGCTCCTCTCCTAACCAAAGAGATTCTTTTCCAAACCCAAGTCCACATTCTAAATCACCGGAACATATAACATCAGCTCATACTATCCCTCAAGCAAGCAAAATGGGCACAGCAGAAAAAGAGTGTACCCCAAAGCCACGCAGCCCTAGTCCGAAGGAAGCCAAAGTAGTATTAGGGAAGCCTCCAAAGCCTAATAACGGGCAGATCAGCCAGCAAAGTACTGTACTCCCACAAATGCCGTGTGTTTCAGCTACAGGAAACGGCCCCAACGGGAAGACAATTACCGGGTTTCTGTACAAGTACTCAAAGACTGAGGTGAGCATCATTTGCGTTTGCCATGGAGCTTCTTTCTCGCCTGCTAGTTTCGTGGAGCATGCTGGAGGAGTAGATGTAGAGCACCCTCTCAAGCATATCAGGGTGGTTCCTTTTGCCGTAAGCTAACAATGTAAGCCTGTAATAACTTTAATTAAGTAGATTTCCGGGAGGACGAGTAGCATACTGATCTTAACATGATCATGGTACAGAAGTCCTTCCGTATTTTTCCACTTGCCTTTTAACGCATCATGGCAGGGGTAGTTATCGGAATTTTTAGTCGGAGAATGAAGCATTTCTGACTGAATTTGTATATTGGATGACTAATTGAGAATTAAGACAGTACCTCTTTTGGCCTTCATTTTTTTCTTCTTCTTCTTCTGTGTGTGTGTGTGCGTGTGACGTTTGTATGTGATTGTTAAATAATTTGAAGAATCTGAACTTCTGAAGACAAAAAGAGCCAAGCCGGGCGAGCCTGAGCTCCGTTTTTGCAAGGCTTCTGAACCCAAGACTCGGTACTATGTTCACAATTCAAACTTTCTCCCAAGTTGTTGGGCATGACAATCCTTCCCTCAAACCAAGGCTCAATTCATGGCCAGACCTCCTTCCGTTTAATTATTCGGAGACACACATTTGCGAGGTGTTACCGAGGGGGGATGCCCACAAACGCCTGAGTCCACTTGCTTGCCACACAGGTCCCTTATAAACCGTGGCTCTGATACCACTTGTTGTGGACTGCCACACCACCGGCTCCACAATTAGTATGATACTGTCCGCTTTGGACCGTCAACAAGCCCGTACGGTTTTTTCAACAGGGTATCTTTTCAACCCAAAAAGCCTCGTACTTTTAGTGTGGAGGTGAAACTTATATACAAGAATTCTAGTCCTTGTTTTTTCAATGTGGGACTTGGGTTGACCACCCCAACATGTTGGACTCGGTCAATTTATAAAGAAAAAAAAACCTTGTGTTTCAAGCTTAAAATGAAGGATTCAATGTCGCACTCATGTTCAAGTGTCAAGTGTCCGATATGGGTACGTGACTACGTGAGGTAAAATGAAGAGTGCTAATAACATCGAATATGTTGCAAATCGCATGCTAACAATGAGCAAACTTGAACCAGTTGAGATTCGAATTCTCAAACTTTAATAATGAAGTAATGACTCGAAAGATTCTTTGACAATGCCAGCTTGGAAAAGAAAGGCCTTGCATTCTAGGTTACGACACAACGGAAATTTAGTGAACCACAAAACGTCAACAGAGGAAAGAGGAGGAAATTGACAAGGAGAGAAATCAGGAACACCACTGAGGCTAAACGCTTAATTTTCGTTACATACTATGAAATCTACAAATGTGTCCATCTCGCGGACCTTCCTTAGACTACATCTAGATTCGGCCAGAGTTGCACATTTGACGGTAATATGTCATGAGTGTGTCTCCTAACAGAGATTTTTGCATACGATAAGGCTCAATACTCGATAGTTATAGCCTTATAGACCAATGGTAGTCCACAAAACCATATCATTGTGTTAATCATGCAACATTATACTACTAAACTAAACAACATAAAATGTGAATGAGGATGGGTCCTGTATTCCTGTGGCGACAGATTGAATCCACCCAATTAAGCACGTCATTTAAATAAAATTTGAGCAAATTCTGGAAAAATCAATTCAATTTAATGGCACACAGTATTCATTTCAATCACTTTCATCAACTTGCAACATGTAACATATTCATTCAGCATAATTACATCTAAAAATTGTCAGAAATTGCGGCAGTTTGGATCCTATTGACAACAAAGTCTGTGGGTGTGCATACAATTAGCCCATACAAACTATCCCGTGTCCCTTTCTCGACACGTTGGATGCGGGGTACGGGGAAACCTACGTTTGTGTTCGGGATAGTACTTGAACCATAAGCCTCATACTCTGATAGATTGTATTACGATTGACAATAATGTCGTCTATGGGTGTAAACGAGTGGTAATAAACGGTCTTATACAATGAGGTAGAGTGTAGAATCGCTGTAAACCAAAACTTACTGTTTAAAACAGTGACAGTTATCTTTATTCAGCTTCCTCTACAATCAAGCTCTCTATCTAAAGCATGAGACAATAACGAATGAAACAACCATGAGCACAAATATACAAGTATAAGACAATGATCAAGGGAAACTTCCATCTGTATTGAGGATAAAGTTGAGTGTAATAAACTGTCTCATGCAATATAGCAGACTCATCAGTACTGTTACAAGTTACAATTAACACAATGATGCTCGTTACCAGCTATATGAAATAAAGCGACATGGACGTCTAGAGTCAAGTACGCTTCATTTAAAACGCCCGACAACGATAACTTAAGGAACAACATAAAGCATGAAGGAGTATAAAACAGGGCAACAAAACCTAACTTATGCTATCATTAACAATTTACGTAGGGTTACTAATTAGAACTAAACAAATGTATGTACATCTTACTCAATAGTGTCACCAATGTTGACGACCACAATACAACCAAGGTAGCACACGTTTGCAGCTTAATCATCCACAGACCATAGTAACTTGTGTAACACAAGTTACGCCATTTTAAACTGATAACAATCGCGGTCACTGGTCACATACGAGTGTACAAGCATCACTTTGCATCAGCAACGCTTGTAGTATGAAGCTAGAAATGTCGAAAGATAAAGGTCATTATTGTTTTATTCAATCATACATGTAACTCTTACATATTAATAACGATCTGAAAGCGAGCTGTTTGAGCTCACTCTGATCGTAAATTTAAAGTACAGAGTACTGCCTCGTAAAAGATTAACAATGAACAGATGTTACAAAGAACTAAACAATAATCATAATTACGACAAACGACAATTGAACAACAATCCGATCCTATCATAGAAAAACATAGACGATGTCCTAATCATTTTAGTTATTGACAGATTAACTAGCAAAAAATTAAGCAGGAGTCGGGTTTTCTGCAGTCCAAACTATGTCCTGAAATGCAGGGCGAAGCTGAGTGTGGCAGAACTGATTGAACTCAACTGCATCTCCATTATCCTTCTTAACCTCGACAACCAGAATCGACGAGGAAAGCGAGTATAGCTCTGCAGCAATGGCCAGCCTACCCTTCCTGCCGCGCCTAGGCCCCTGCAGCCTGACCATGGACTCTCCTGCTTTGTCGACCTCGAATTTACCAGCCTTGGCAGCAACTTCCTCCAACTTGTTTATCACACTACTTGCTGGCTGTGTAGTTGTGAATCTCATAGCTTCACTCTCCTCCTTCCTTTTCTCTTGAAAGAGCGGAGACAAATCCAAACCATGTGACAGTGATATAATATGAAACGCGTTCATTGCCTCTGGCTCCTTACTCTTCATCACCTTGTTGCTTATTCCATACTCCGAAAACAAATCAATCTGATCATTTACAGCCGAGGATGTCTCACACGACATAGTGAACCATTCAGACGACACAATTTCAGAGATAGTAATCCTAGACTCGGGTTTAGGATTAAGCATACGAACAATCAAATCGCGAGCCTCAGTGGAAAACCAAGAAGGGCACTTGAAGTTACCCTTATAAATCTTCCTATACATGTTCATAAGGTTATCATCATTGAAGGGAAGGTACCCTGCAATTAGAACATACAAGATAACCCCACAAGACCAAATATCGGCCTTAGCACCATCATAACCTTGACCGCGTTTACTAACAACCTCAGGAGCAACATAATGTGGCGTACCACAACTCGTTCTAAGCAACTGCTCCTGCTCATTCCCATCATCAAAAAACGTACTTAGGCCGAAATCCGAAACCTTAAGGTTGCCATTGTGATCAAGTAAGAGGTTCTCAAGCTTAAGATCACGGTGGTACACCCCTCGACTATGACAAAACCCGACAGCCGAAATCAGTTGCTTAAAGTAAGACCTAGCTTGGTCCTCATCAAGCTTGCCACCCTTTGAAACTTTAGCGAAAAGTTCACCACCACGTACAAGCTCCATGGCTAGGTAAATCTTCGATTTACTAGCCATAACTTCGTAAAGTTCAACAATGTTGGGATGTTTAACTCTTTTCATTACGCTAATTTCCCTCTTAACTTGTTCCATCATCTTGGCTTTGATCACCTTTTCCTTCCCTACAACCTTCATGGCTACGCTCTTGCCAGTCTGTACGTTGCGCGCGTGATACACGCGCGCAAACGTACCCTGGCCTAAAACCCTCCCTAGTTCATACTTCCCTTGTAAAACACTATGTTTTTGTTCACATTGACCTTCATTTGTGTCCTTTGCTAACATCATTGTTCCCATCATTTTTTTCTAAGGGTAATTTTTTTTTTTGGGACTAAAGATTGAGAGTTTGTTTTTCTATACTAAAACAAAAGGAATTCAAAAAAGAGAACTTATTGAAATGAGATTCAAGATTAAGGAGGGGAGTTACAACTACCATGGCCTAGACCTTGGACGGTTGGACCCTATCGGAGTTGGGATCGTTGTTGTTGTTGTCGTCTTGTTATTGTTATTGACCGCTATCGCTACCCGTCCTCGACGTGTTTACGGTGGCAACACCTACCCACAACAGCATTGTGAAACTTTTGGGCGCAACCGTTAGGAGCGTATAAATTAAACAAAGAAAGGCCTCTCATTTCTCAGCATCAAATCCTATTGATTTGAACCTAGAAACCCTCAAATCAAGAATGTTGTAACGTATGTCTTTTTTTTTTGTGAGATAGGATTGAATTGGTTGAAATCTAAAAAGGGGGATTTTTTTTTTAATTAGAGGTTGATTGAAATACAAGAATCATAATAATGAAGGTTCAATTAATGTGAGTTTATATACCAAAGAAAGGATGAATATGATTGGTTGGAGCATATGGTAGGTAACGTCGTAGCTTACTCATTCTGACGTGGCTGGCACGTTGTTTTTATAATGCAAGTTGCAAACATTATCTTTAGTTCTTTAATAAAAAAAAGTGGCGTATTGGAGAAGATAATTATAGGGAGTGATCATCATCTATTAATGATTGTGTTGTAGTCCATAGTTTGGTGACCTGGATCTGAGCCTACCAAAAATTGTTTGACCTTTTTCGGTGGTAAAGCGTCATTTATAAAAAAAAGAGAATATGTGGATACAGCTATCCTTGACTCTGACATCTGCCTATGTGGAAAAGGATATACTAGTATATGAGTATACGTTGAAAAAACTACGTACAGACGTACAGTTTTCTACTAGGACTAGAGTTTTGATTTTTACTTTATTTTTTGTTTCTCATCTAATAATAACTAGTCGTAGACCCGTGCAAGATTGCACGGTTGCCCTATTTCATTGTAAATATTTATCATATTTAATTTAATATGATTTTAGAAGAGTTATGTCCGATTCCGTAAAATTTAAACAACTTAATAAGTATGAGATTTAGTTAAATATTTTTACGATGATTCATGGATTTCAAAGTAAACAACTTTCGATGAGGTGTCCTTCAACTTTTCATGAGGGATGCTAATTGTTATAGAGATGCTAATTCCAATATCTGCTATCAGCTTTCGATGAGGTGTCCTTCAACTTTTGTTATAGGGATGCTAATTGTTGTGCCCACCGAATAGCTAGGTGTGGCTTAAGAAGTGATTCGGATGTGTCATGGGATAGTCCCGGTCCAATCTGGCTAAATGATGTAATTGTAGCAGATCTTATGTCTGCAAACTCTATTAATCAATAAGAGACCGATATTCCCCTAAAAAAAATGTAAACAACACCACCTAAAGTCTACTCCCTGCGGTCCAAATGGAGTATATGATTGTTAGTTTTAGGTCCAATTTTACGAATTATTATGTACTCCGTATTCGATAGGACCAAAACATCTCAATTGATCGAACTCGGTGAATTTGCTATATATGCACATAATAGACAATAATATTCACATAGTTTGTTATTCCACTACATATACCCACGGGTGTTTGATGAAAAGGGACGGACGAAGTATGAAGTTAACAATATGTTTTTTCTTTTATCTTTAAAAATTTAGCAATTAAGCATTTTCTTACAAAATTGGTTTTGTACGTGCACTTATATAGTATAGTTCGTATTATCTTAAAATTAGCTAACATATAACGGTCCTAGCTAACTCACCCGCGCAACATTTTTGTTGGTATCACCCGCGAAACTCATTGTTAGCGTCTTAACTTTCGGCTTAGCTACCCGCGCCCATATTCTTTGATGCACGTTTGTATTAGTCTGATTACACCCACCTTGCATAACAATCGTGTACAACTATTTCCAACATAAACGTAACATAATATATAATTTCATGTTCCACATAAGAAATGATCATTCTCAAATTTGATATTAATGGAATATATACTTACTATATATGGTAAAATTTCGGTCAAAATTGAAGAAATGGTCAAATTTTATTTCCAAATAACTTAGTGTAGAATATATGAGAATAATTATTGGGCGATATCTTTGTTATTTATTTGGACGAAATATTAGGAATTAATATCCTTTATGTATAATTTGGCTAATAAAGAATCAATAAAACATTCATTGTCTCAGTGGTTGAAGTGTTACATAATAACCTTGAGGTCACAAGTTCAAGCCCACACAGCATCATTTTTAATTGTCCAAAGGTTTGTCTATTAGTATATATAATATATGTTGATTTCTCGAGTTTGAGTTAGGTACAATCACTAGACGGGGTATTATACGCGTAATACAATCCAAAGTCCTTTAAATGTCACAAATATTGTCAACTTGTCATTAAACGCTAGCTTTTACTAGCCGCCACTCAAAATGTATCTCTAATTCGATAGCCACACTCACACCATTAGATAATTTTCAAGTGCCATCATGATTAATTGATTATTGTGATGTTGTAGAACTATGACTTGAGTGTGAATGGGAATATAATCCCAAAATTCACCATTTTTAACGAGGTAGGGATTAGGGAATGTGAGTTTGACGAATTCCTTATTAGTTGGTGGGAGCAGGAGTTATAATCGGGAATAGATTCCATGCCTAGCTACTTGACCAATTCCACATCATCTCCGACTCCTGACCTCTCAACTCAACGGCAAGTGTTAATGAATCATTTCAACCAAAACCAAAAACCTGATTAGATAATAGTTTTATATCTTTAACACGCTTATGATCATGCATATCAAATAACTTCTACATCTTATGTTGAGCTAATGAGCCGAGCTCATATATATTGACACTTCACTTAACAAAAGATGGGGATGCATCATGCCAAGATTTGAGTTTGAGGCGTACCACCTTAAGAATTTCAAGACTCTACGACCACGCTAATTTAACCAAAAGTTTAAACTAACAGTTTAGCCGTTTAGGTCCACACAACGGTTTGATACCTCTAACGCACCTCACACAACCCGACCTTGAATGTTGACCATTCTTAATTTCTTATGGTCATATTCTCATGGTCTACTACCAAAACGAGTCAATATATACTCCGTATGTGAGAGCAATAATGAATGAAAAACGTTGAAGGTGGAGAGTGTACGCGAAAAAGACACAACAATGTATGTCGAGTCTCTTCTAGTTTCTACTACAAGAAGAAAGCAAGGCACACCTGGCAAAGTGGCAATCATGCTCATGATAAAAGACGTGTACAAAAACTTATAAAAGGACAGTATATACTCCATATATATATGTACCTTATCGCGGAAGCTAGCTTGTCAAGCACATATTGCATGCACATGATCTCCAAACACTTCATCTTCCAGCTTCAGCAAAACAACACTACATATTCTGATTTTTTATGAACATAGATATTTTTGGTTTGATTTTTGGTAGACATATATACACAGATATTTTCTCAGATTTTTTGTGGGTCGGATCACGGATGCATGGCAGCGTAATAATGAAGACTGGAATTTACGGTGCTCTATTTGTACTGCGAAACAAATTAAATTCATAAAGGAATTTCTGTGTAGATTGGTGTGAGAATATAATTGGAGAGGGAGGTATTTAGGAAGATGAGAGACAGAGAAAAAACAATACGAGAGTGTACATACGAATGATACGTATAGTGTGTCTGTACGCGTACATTTCGTATGCCAATACTGCCAGGTGGCAAAATGAATGGTTGGAAAATCTGACTTCATCCTCCCGAAATCGAACCCAATTGATGTCCCAAAGAAGTCAATATTGAGCTCGTAGACTTTATCGGGATTCTTGAGACTACTAGTCCGTATATGGTTATATACTCGATTATAAAGCATAAACCCAATTCATGGCTATATTTCTCTACTTTACCGAAAACCTATCTTCGCTCTTGAAAAGATACGCTCGAAATTTGAAAATGTGAAAATACGCAAATAGGGTTTTGAGAATGGTAATGGCTGTTTTAACAAAAATTTGGGTAGTGATTTTTAAACTCTCGATACTGATATTTACAGTCCTCCTTTGTGAGAGTGGTATGTCTCTATCATTAGAAAATGTGACTTACAATGAAAATGATGAATTTTAACGCGGAGAGTGTAAAAATCATGATCAGTGTAATGTTGTCTTTACAGTTCGAGACTTGTTCGCGAGGTGTCCCGGCCTTTGGCTCAACTGATGACCCTTACCTTAGAAACCGAGTTTCACCAGGTTAAAATACTAAACCCATAGCAAACCAAACATGCACACGTTCTCCGATATCCTATTGTGATGTCCATACTCAAAACCATACTATATACGAACACGCATATTTAAAAGAGGCATTCGTTCCCCCTACCCTCCCACAACATTAGCTATTTAGCTCCTCCTATGTGGGGAAGAAAAAGGTATCCGTAAAGGCGTAAACTACTCCGTATAAATTAGGAAGGATTCTAGTAGTCCAAACTCACTCAAAAACTCAAAGTTGGACTAGACCAACCGATGTGGGCTGGGCCACAAGCTTACAAGTAAAATCCATATCGTGCGAATGGTACGGAAAATTGAAAATCCCAAAGCTGTCAAATATTCCTTCTCTTTGACTCTTTCACTCTCGCCACAGTTCCTTTCCACTCACGCTTCTGCAGCTCTCTTCCTCTGTTTCCTCCTCCCCTCCACCCGTCCACCGCACACGGCGTTCTCCGGTCATCTCCCTCCGCGCTAACCGCCTTCAATTTCTCTCTCCTCGCCCTCTTCCTCCCACTCCCTCGCCGCAAACCACCCCAATTCCGCCCAAACCCTACCGCGCTTAACTCCCTTCGCATACGAGATTACGAGGTACTCTCCATTTCTCTATCCTCTGAATTTTGCGCATTTCTCTCGATTGCAAACCCTAATTTTTTTAATTACCGTATCGTAAGTTTTACGCTTTATTCAATTCTTTGATAAGTTGTGGCATTCTTGATTGTAGCGTAAAAATGGCACCAATAGCTCGTACAGGTCCAGAACCATCCGTTTACGCACTTCGTCCGGCTGAAATTGTATGAATTATTCTTATTTTTATTATGATTATTTGTTTTTGTGAGCAAAAATGCGCAAATTAGGGTTTTTGTGATTGTTTTTATTGTGTTGATTTATGATTGTAAATGGTGGTGTGTTAGGTTGGTGATGCATTTGCAATGCAGTACTACACAATTCTTCAGCAGACGCCGGAGTGTGCGAGTCGGTTCTACCGGGATTCGAGTAGGTTGGGTCGTGTCGAAAGCCGTAGTGGAGTCATGGGTTTAACTACAACCGTGAATGTGAGCTTCTCTTCTTGTTCTATATTTGTTGTTAGGTTTAGGCTTTACGCTTTAGGGCTAAATTTAGAAACGATTTGTTTCTGTTTTCGGCATGTGTGTGAATTGTGATGTGTGGTTTCGATTTGGTAATGTATGTAGTAATCTGACTCATAGGTTATATAGTGATAATGTAACTGTTGTTTGTTGACTCATTAAGTTCTATTTTTGCCTATTGGATCGATGTTGTGAGGCTGCGCTATCAAGGGTTTTCGTTATAGTGTAATGGTTGATCAAACAATCGAGGTTGCGACAAAATGGGAATTGAGTGTGTTGCTGTCTATCATGTGTAATGTAGTAGCTGTAAGCCTGTAACAGCTGGTGGTTCGGTTTTGGGTTTCTCAAGCGATTTTTATGTTTAGATGGTGGTGCAGTAATGATTTTGTGAATCATCTTGTATGACTGCTTATTACTCATAAAAGTCATAACTCACAAGCGCCGCATTTTCTATGTACACTCCTGTTTTTTTTTTTTTTTTTTTTTTGGGTACGCTTGTTGTTGGTATGTTTAGTTTTGCTTGATGATTATTGGAGGCTCCGTGTTATAACCGGATTCTGGCAATCAATGAAAAGATATTGTGTGGCACCGCTATCATGGATTTCATTTAATGTCATGGTTAATCAAACAGTTAAGTTTGTGACAAAATGGGAATTGAGTGTGTTGCTGTCTACATGTGTAATGTAGCAGTTGATGGTTCGGTTTTGTGCCCGGGCAATGTTGTATGTTTTAATCGATGGTGTGTAGTGGTGATGTATGTTTAGGATGTCAACTCAGGGATGCATGAGTCGTGTGTGAATCATCTTGTATGACTGTTTATAATTCATAAGTGCCTCATTTTTAATGTATGGTCTTGTTTTTTTTCCCTTTATGCTTATTGGAGGTTCTGTTGTGTAACGAGTTAGGCAATCATTGAGAAGATACAGTCTTATGGAAGCTTGAAGGCAGATATCAAGTTTATTGATGCACAAGAATCTCATGATGGGGGAGTTATTGTTCTTGTTACTGGTTCTATGGTGAATAAGGGTGCTTCAAGGCGGAATTTCAGCCAGACGTTTTTTCTAGCTCCGCAAGACCAAGGATATTATGTTTTGAATGACATTTTGAGATGTCGGGATGATTTTCCTGGTAAAACTGAGGAGCAGAATGTTTGTATACGTCCTATCTCTAGGTACTCTATTTTTTGCATTGTTCCCTATTTCAAACCATAACACTATAATATCGTATGTTTTACAACCTTTTATTACATCTTTGTTTGATTTTTGGTGTTGTATGTAGTGAGAAAGTGGCAGCAGCAGCCGAATCTACAGTTCTTTCTGCTGAAACTGTATGAATTTTCTCCCGTTCATTATTTCCTTATTCTTTTGTTGTGAACGAAAATGTGTGACGCTTGTTAGTTGTGTTAATAGTGATTATGATGATGGTGGTTAGGTTGGTTATGCATTTGCAAGGAATTATTACATGATACTGCAGGAGTCCCCGGCGATGGTGTATCATTTTTACCAAAATATAAGTATGATGGGCCGTGCCGACCACCCTGGAGGGGTCATGAGTTCTACGACTACCATGGAGGTGAGCTTCTCTACTTGTCCTATATTGTTTTGTTGGTATATTTAGAGCTAAGTTTTAAAACTATTGGTTTCTGTTTCATCATGTTTGTGAATTGTGATGTGGGCTATCCAAATGGTAATCTATGCCGCAATCTGCCGCCCGGGTGTATAGTAATAATGTAGCTGACTAGCTGTTGTTTGTTGACTCAACTAGGTTTATTGCTTCCCTTTTGTGCTATGCAGGGGTTTCGTTCTAAGATTATGATTGACTAAGCTGTATGTGAACTTTTGGAGGGCAGTCAGTTTCGTGACAGAATGGAATGAGTGTTTTGCTGTCTAACTTACGTGTAATGCAATGGCCGTAAGAGTTGATTGTTCAATTTCGTGCTTTTCTGAATAGTTTTCAATGTTTTGATGGTGGTGAACTGGTGATACATGTTTGGAATGGCAGCCCAGGGAAGCGTAAGATAGTCTGTAAATCATCTTGTGCGACTGTTCATAACTCATAAGTGTATGTTTAAAGGTGTCCCTATTGCCACAGGCCAAATTAACCAAGCCACGCCAGGTGTGGCTAGCTTGGTTGATTTTGCCCATGGCAATATCAAGATCCATGTTAAATTGTCTGTTTATTAGATTAGCGACGCATTTTCTATGTATGGCCCTGTCTTTGGTCTGTCTAATCTTTGGCTTGACTCACACTTCACAGTCTCCAACTATTTTCCATGTGTTAGAAGAGCAGGCTTGTAACTTGCCTTCTGCACATTGGACAATGGTCCAGTATGATCTCCATGATCCTTGTTTTTACATGATGCTTATCACTTATCAGAGGTTCTGTGTTATAAATTGATTCAGGCTATCAATGAAAAGGTACAGTCTTATGGAAGATTGAAGGCAGATATCAAGTTTGTTGATGCTCAAGATTCTTGTGCTGGGGGAATTATTGTTCTTGTTACTGGTTCCATGGTAAATAAAGATGGTTCAAGGCGGAATTTCACTCAGACATTTTTTCTAGCTCCTCAAGACGGAGGTTACTATGTTTTGGATGACATATTCCGATATGTGGATGACGTTCCTGTTAGTATTGAGGAGCAGGATGGTGGCATAGGTCCTATCACACCCAGTCAAGGTAATGTCATGTCTCTTTCTGGCTGCTGCTGTTTTGGAGTTACAGTTGCTAATTAATAACGTAGTGAAATGCCTCTTCTTCATACTGTTTTATTGTTTTGTTTAGAAGAAGCCCCTCCAGTGGCAGATTATCGCATCAGAGAGCAGTCGAATGGTGAAGAATACAGCCTGTGCGAGAATGGAGAATTATCTGTAGAGGACAAGAAAGAGGAAGTTGAAGTTGAAGTTGAAGAGGAAAAGCCAGTAGCTGAGACTGTCGATGAAACTTCTTCTCAGGACTCCTGGGAGGTGGTTGAATGTAATGCTGAAGTCGGGGATACTGCGGAGTCTGGCATCAGTGTAAGACCGTCTTTATTTGCAAGGCTCATGCAAGTCTTAAGTTTAAATCCTATTATCGACTTGGAAAACAAACAATAAGGTGTGTTTGCCTCTAAGATGTCGACTCTAGACTAGAAAAACGTTTTTGTTTTCCGTAAGAAGGTTGTGAGGTTATTTCGTTGTATACTGTATTTCTAGCATGCTTGTCACGGGCATTAGAGAGAAGATGGCACATGATTCTCCACACATTTCATAGCCAAATTTCGGTAAATCAAAAAAGTAGTACTGAGATTTTTGACAGATATTTTTGGCCTGATTTTTGTTTGACATGTTTATCTGCTTATTTCTCTTCTCTTTCTCAGATTCTTTTTGTGGGTAGGATGGTGGTGGTGGTATAGAGACTGTAATTTATGGTAAAACATACTGGTCACTGCGTATAATTGCAGAAGAGCATTCCTGGTTAGATTGGTGTGAAATGTAAACTTTGGGAGGGAAGATTTGACGTAGATGATGAGAGGGAGCGAGGAAAAGTCAATATGTCAATTGTCATGCAATTTCATAAAGTTTTTTTTTTTTTTTTTTTTTTTTTTTTTTGTTATAATGACGCCACGGCGTGAATGAACAGATACACGTTATTTTGCACTTGGCAAATCATAAATCCGTGTGGATCTATGACTTGACCAGCTCAAAGGAGCGTGGATCACTTCATTCACACCGTGGCGTTTTTGGGTTGTCTTTTGATATGTGAATTGGGTAAATGCTTTGTCAACATTGTACACCAAGGTTAAGTATTCACTTCGGTTCCCAAATTCACGAATTGAAACCGCTATAACCTTGTTTTTAAGTTTTAGGAATTGAAATCGTCTACGGAGGAGTATGCCAATTATTTTGTTTGTCGTTTATGGATATTTTCCCATTTCAAAGTGAAAACCACCCACAAAGTCAAATGTTAGGAGTATATTATATCAAATTTATGTTTGTTGAAAAAAGTTTATCATACTCCGTGTCATCCAAAAATGTAACTTATATATATGAAAAGTCACAAATGAGTGAAATGCCGTACACGTGACTCCACCGTATATCCATCATGCTTAACAACAAACATGTCACATAGTTGTCGATGTGGGTGGGGAGAGAATAAAAATCCCGTTTGCAAGTGGGAAAACCAGATAGTTGAGTGCTCGATTAGAATATTCCAAAATTGCTTCAAATCTGATTATCATAATCCATGATTAAACCATCTAACCTCGAAGCAACTCTTTCATTTTTCTAATACTCTTTCACTTAAAGTCGTAACAAATAAGGAGAACTCTATTAGACCAAAGATACTCGAACTTAAAAACTTGGACTAGATCACCTAACCTATATGGGTTGGGCACTTGGGCTACATGTATCTGGGAATGTAGGAGAAAGAAACCCAAAAGTTGTTCACCAATCCATCACACTCAACCACTTCCTCAAGTCACACCAAAACGTCTTCTAGAAGTCTCCCTTATTTTATTCCTCCCTCTCTCTCACTCTCACATTCTCTCTCCAGTCTCCCCTTCCACTCACACACACACACTCTTTCTCTCTCTGCTTCCTTCTCACTCTACCACCGCGCAACCGCTTTTACCAAAAACCCTAACCCTCGCCTCGCCTCGCCTCGCCGCCCACGGCGAGGAGAGAGAATCTCTCCGCTCATTTCCTCCGCACTAACCGCCGTTCATTTTCTCTCTCCTCTCTCATCTCCGTCGTCCACTTCTCCGCCGTAACACTCGCGCGCTTCAATCGCTTCACGTACAAGGTACTCTCTCTCTCTCTTTCTCATCTGAATTTCGCGCATTGATCCGATCGCAAACCCTAACGCTTTATTTTCGTCGATTTTTTCGTATTATTTGTTATATTTGTTCATATTTGGGGATTTTTTTTGTTGTTTTGTAGAGAAAAAATGGCAGCAGAAGCAGAACAAATCGTCGACGTCGTCCATTCTCCTCAAATTGTATGAAATTCTCTTCCTTTTATTGTAATTATTTGATTTTTTTTGAACGAAATGCGCAAATTAGGGTTTTATAATGTTATTTTGTGTTGATTTGTGGTAAAAATGGTGGTGTGTTAGGTTGGTGAAGCGTTTGCAAGGCAGTATTATACGATACTGCAGTTGTCGCCGGAGTTGGTGCATCGGTTTTACCAGAATACGAGTATGATGAGCCGTGTCGACCCCCGTCGCGGGCTTATGGGTGTTACTACCACTATGGCAGTGAGCTTCTATTCTTGTTTCGTGTTTGGTTGTTGTTTTTGTTGTTATGGTTAGAGATAGGAATGATTGGTTTATGTTTCGTCGTAATTGTGATTTGGGCGTCGGAATGGTAATGTATGTAGGAACATGTCTTTCGGATGTATGGTAGTTGTGTAGCTGCTGTTTGTTGATTTGTTATGGTCTAATTTTGCCTTTGAATCGATATTGTGAAGCGGCCTTGTCAAGGGGTTTTATTTGAATCGGTTTTGAGGCAAAATAGAATTGGTGTGTTGCTGTATAAAATGTGGGATGCAGTAGCCGTAACAGTTGGTGGTTCGCCTTTGTGTTCTCTTTGTATTTATATGTTTTTGATGGTGGTGAAACTGGTGATACATGTTTGGGGTGGAAGCTCAGGGATGGGTACGACATTCATGAATCATGATGTATGAATGTTCGTTTGTCATAAGCTTATGATTAGTTGGTCGGTTTAGCAAGTAAATGTTGCATTTTTTTTATGTATGCCTTTTTTTGTGTTGTGTTCTCTGCTCGATTTTTATTGGAGGCTTTGTGTTACAAAATGATTCAGGCAATTGATGCAAAGATACAGTCTTATGGAAGTTTGAAGGCAGAAATCAAGTCTGTTGATGCACAACAATCTCTTAATGGGGGTGTTATTGTTTTTGTTGCTGGTTCCATGGTGAACGGGAATAGTTCAAGGCGAAATTTCTGTCAGACTTTTTTACTAGCTCCGCAAGAGAATGGATACTATGTTTTGAATGACATATTCAGATATGTAGATGACATTCCTGATAGTATTGAAGAGCATAGTGTTGAGGAGCAGGATGGTGGTATAGTTTCTATCACATCAAGTCAGGGTAATGGCATGTCTCTTTGGTGTTGGACTGTTGATGCTGTTTTGAGGTTATAGTTGCTTAATAATCTTACTTGATGCCGCTTCTTATTTTGTTTGTTGCATTGTTTAGAAGAAGCCCCTCCAGTAGCAGATATTACTATTAGTGAGCAGTCCAATGGTGAAGTGTACAACCCGTGTGAGAATGGAGAGGTATCTGTAGTTGAAGAGAGTGAGGAGGTTCAAGTTAAAGAGGAAGAGCCAGTAGCTGAGGTGGTTGATGAAGCTCCACAGGAATCCTGGGTGATGGTTGAATCAAATGCTAAGGTGGTGGATACTCCAAAGAAGTCATATGCTTCAATTGTAAGTAATCTTTTTTATTATATCGAGACATTTCTGTGCAACTGATGTACACTATCACTTCCATATAGATTTCTGTATGTGCTAGAGTTGTGCTTGCTTGAAAACGTATATGTCATCTCAACGGTCATATTGGACAGCCTAAGAATAGTTGTTAATAGATGATTACTAGATTATGGTGATTTGAGTTTTGCGAGGAATAGATTGTCTTTCCACTCAATGGATGTATATTGATGCTGTATGAAATTTATTTCTCTGAAATTCTTTTTTATTATGGCAATGGCCTTGACATAATTGTGGTGTTTAAGGTTATGAAAGAGGCTCCTGCTACGATGCCATCCTCAAGTCCTCAAAAATCTGTGTCTAAGGTGCAAGATCGTCAAGTGCCTGTAGCTCCAGCTTCTAATTCAGTTGCGTCTGCCCCATCTTTAACTGCAGAAAATGTTGGGAATATTCAAGCCACAGAAGGTAGCTGAGACTTTTGTTGTGCTCATTTTGTTATGATCTCTATTTGTAAATGGTATTGCAATTTTGATGGTGTTTTCTTGCTTTTAGTATGTAATATATCTTATTGCTCCCCCACCCTTTTTACCTACAGGTGAAGGCCATTCAATATATGCAAGAAATCTGCCCACGCATGTGCAAATGTCTGTGGTTGAAAAAGCTTTCCAGCGGTTTGGTCCGATCAAGAGTGGTGGTATCCAAATTCGGCACTCTAAGGTTTTCTTTATGTTTTCTTGGTTTTGGCTTATATAAATAATGTTTGTTTTCTTGTTCTTGGTACTTATATATTCTGGACTTTTGTTGGCTAGGCACTCTTTTGCTATGCGTTCGTGGAATTCGAAACTGCTGATGCTGCACGAAGCGCTTTAGAGGTATGGCTTTGGAGTTAGTTTGTTCTTCTGTGGAATTTGTCTGCGAATTCGTTGTTGAGATTGTGTACTTGACCAATCAAATTCTTAAGTAGTGATAGACTCCTAAACAAGCTGTTTCAATATGCTGAATTGCACTGCCTCTGATAGCATATACTACTGTTGCTGGAAGTAGCCTCAGACCTGGGATTCAGTTGGTTATATCAATGTTGATGTTATCTGTAAGATATTGTCTTTCCTCATTGTTAATTTTTCTGTAATAGAGGCAGTCTCCTTCTCCAATGTGGTTAAATGAAAGTCATATATGATAGGTCCTCATATTCTGCAAAGGCTGCTAGTCGTGCATGTTGTGAATATAAACTATAAAGTATTGATTTTAGAAGATGGCAATTTGAAAAATGGTTGTTTCTGTGGATGGCATGTAAACTTTTTTGGTACATGATGATTTAGTGATCTCTAATTACACTTTGTAAATTCAGGCAGTTAGCATTATCATTGATGGACATAAAGTTACGATGGAGGAGAAAAGATCTACAGCTACTCGAGGTAGTTTCGTCTATTGTGATTCTTAGCTTGAAAAGTACTGACCCCCTCCCCCCCCCCTTCCCCCCTCTCTCTCAAAAAAAGGGTTGGATGTGGTGGAGAATTTTCTTCGCATATCTGTTATGATGTTTCAAGATGTGTTGTCTGAAAATATTATACAGTGAAGAATTAACTTAACTTGCTTGTCCTGTTTTCATTTGCTGAAATTCAGGAACTTCATTTGGTGGAAACAGTCGTGGAAGATATCCTCCAGGCAGAGGTGGTAGTGGTTTCAGGGGTGAAGGAGGTAGAGGGCGTGGAGTTCATGGTGCAGGCAGAGGTTATGGATCAGGAGAGATCAACAAGAGTGAGTACGCAGGCAGGGGTGGTGGTAAAGAATACCAAAATCGCCATGAACAGGGAGAGAGCAACAAGAGTGAGTACGGAGGCAGGGGTGGTGGCAGAGAATATCATAACCGCCATGAACAGGGAGAGAGCAACAAGAGTGAGTACGGAGGCAGGGGTGGTGGTAGAGGATACCAGAACTGGCAAGAAGGTTACCAGAGGAGTGATCAAACTGGAAACAGATCTGGCCGCATGAACCGTGGTGGTGGGTCGGGTTTTGTGTCAGCAAAGGCACCAAGAGTAGCAGTACAGGCTTGAGTAACACATTAATGAATGTTGGTAATGTTTCATACATTGAATAGCCATGTCTTATTGAATAGTTTCTAGGTAGACGGGGAAGATAGTATGAGTTATGATCTATATTATCTGAGTTTTTGCAGTGGGGGTATAATAGTCGTTAGGTAGTGTGAGCATTATTTTGGAGTGCCATAGAGCTCAGTTTATTGTGCATTGTAGGGATGATTAATGACCTGATTTCAGCTGTGAAGTGTAATGGTCACGTATCTGGGTGGATATATGCGGTTCTAGATAATTATGGTGTTTTAGACCAATGTTTTAGTAGCGTTTCCTGCGTAATCTGCCATTTCTCGTTCTCTGTTGTGCCATGTTTCTCTATTTTCTGTAGCTACAGTCTGCACTCTGCAAACATGCTGCATCAGTTCTTTAGGTTAGAATTGGAATCCTTGTATTTTTTGCATTATCATCTTCTACAAAGTTTGAGCTTGATGATTCGAGGCTGAAATTTTTTTGTGCCTCAAGAATGCGCATGTTTGAGTACGCAATGGCAGATGCGCAAGTTTAGGCCAGTCCTCGTCTTGAGCCTGTGACAAATATGCTGTTTTTAAGGATTCGGCATATCCCAGTCTAGGACTGACTCGCAATTGTTAACTGCTCTGTTGAGTTGGGAAACGTCCTAGAACATGGTTATGTTAAACTCAAACAAAATACCAAAAAGTTGCTACCAATCAGTGCTATGCTCTAGCAAATAATGCACTCAGTTGTTGCCGGACCCTTTGGGCCATGTTGGATCTTCTTACAATATTTTCGCTTTTTATATTGAAACGAGCTTAAATGGATTATGGTGTTTCATATATAACTACGGAGATGAGATTTTTATCACAAAAAGTCGTTTGTTGATGATTTTGGTCAAACTTTAAGTATTTGTGATTCGTAATTCATTGTAGTGGTAATTTGGTTATCAATTACGATCACTAGAAAAACTTTGATGGAGATATAAAACATTCAAGTGTAAAATACGGACTTATTTAATTTTGCCATGCAAACCAGTGGCAAAATTTAGGTCTTCTTCAACCCGTCAGGCTGTCACTTCGTCAGAATCAGTAATCAAAAAGAAAAAGAAAAAAAACGAGAATCCTTTACTCAAGTATTTCTCCAGTCTCATTGCAGTCGATTTAATCCCCCTGGATTCCGATCCTCAATCATACCACATTACTCATTAGTCATTACTACTATCGTTACTATCGAGATGGGTTGCAAAGTCTACTAAAGCCGTAAAAATATAAAGCAAAGCAACTAATAATAGGCAATACGTTTATGAGAAATATACATTTCGTGGTATATCATAAACTCTGAAGCACAGTTCAGTTCGGTTAACCGAAATGAACACCCCTACGAGTCTCAACTATAGGTTCATCGACCCCTACATGACAAATATCAGATAACAATGGTGAAAATCGAAACTAAAGAAGAATGCTGAGTCCATATGGTACGGAGGATTTCTACACTTGGGAAAGAAAAAAAAAATCCTAGGCTGCAGAAGAATGGTGACTAAATTCAAGAAGGCGGAGTGGTAGAGAACCTCACAAACTTGATCGCTTGCAGAGCAAAATTGTGCGAAGCAAGTTTATCGAGAAAAGTTGCACCCCTGTACATACTCATTCTCATAGTCCACGTACTTCGTCCAAAGTGGTTTAAACTGGCCCATGGCAATATCAAGCCATGGCTTCATATTACCGTTGAAGTGAACAACGGCAGCATTATTTATTTCGTCCCAGCTAATGCTTGGATTGTAACCAAGTCCAAGAACATGCCATGACTTGTCCAGTGGCTTCGTTGTTGAGTAGAATGTGATCAAACCTGGTGGCAAGGTTCCAAGTTTCCACAGTGTTCGATTTTCATTCTGCAATTGAATCAAGACACATTTTACAATGTGAAAGTACAGAACAGCTAAACAGACATACATACACTGATACACGCTGCAACAGGTACGCTGACACTTGTTTGCAGTGTATCCTTTCTAAGCTTAAATCAACAAACAAAAAGTACAGACAAACTAGCATGGGATGCAATTTTTACGATAGTCAAAACCTAAAAGTTTGGCCAGAAGATATTGAACATGATGCCCATGGGTACTTCAAAGACTAGCGAATGCAATTGCAGTTGAATTCATTTTGAACTGTACTCGACTGGATACTGTAACATATGAGGATGACTGTTCTTAGCTCATAGCTCGTAGTTGAAACAGATAGGGCATTGAATCCATAAAATCCCCGACTAAACAAAATAAGGATTTGCAAATTCACATAACATGCTTAACGCATAGAAAAGGAACATAACAAACAAGAAAAGCACTAAATATCTCCAACGGCCAAGGAAAAAATAAAACCATGAGGTAGTAAATCAACAAACAAGTGCAGAACTTACCATGTTTTGCCAGTAATGATATTGTTCAGTGGAACCTTCCCTTCTCCATGCATCCAGATCAAAGAAGTTCATACCATACGCCCACGCACACGCTTTTGGGTTAAACTTTTCTTTGATCAGGGGATGTGAGAAGTTCATGTACTGTGCATATCTGTGGAAAGATCCAAAACATGTCTCCACCGCACCATTGACCTTCCCATCCATATCATTCTCCCACAGCCCAGTCAAATCCTTCTGCACAACAATGTCATCATCCAAAAACAGAATCCTATGCAATTTGGGATACATCTCAGGCAAATAAAACCTCAAATGATTCAGCATAGACAGGTACTTGGGGTTCCTAAACTTCATGTTGGTAGTGTCTTTTGTTGCATTTTCTAGTTTATTCTCGAAGTAGAATTTCTGCAGATTTGCAGACTCAAGCTGCTTAAGAACTGGTACGTATGAGGAATTCAAAAATGTGTAGTCCTCATACGCCTTCACCTCAATGTGAGCACCACTGTAGTCTTTCATCTTCATCATAACTTGCATTGCCCCAAGATTCATCTTGTCCGTCACAACATGAAACACATGCTTAGAAGGGTCCTTCGCGTTTTTCACGGCTGAATTTACAACCACAGAGGCAGCAATGACATTATCAGAGAATATAGCGTAGTGGTAAAGGTTAGGATCCTCCAACTCTGGCATAGGGGGTTTGCCCTCATCGGAATACTTCTCCGGGCGAGCAATGCGCTCCTCCATTAACCTCATTGAGAGGCAATGGACACTTTTGGGTATTGATTTCGCAGCAATCAAGCTTGAGAAGGCACCTTGTTTCTTTGCCTTTGTTAACTGCTCATTAAGCCCAAAGATTGTATCCTTGAGCTTCTGGATTTTAAGCTGGTTATCAAAAGATTCTTTGGCTTCCGCAATCACTTGCCTAGTAAGCTTAATCCGCTCTTTGACCTCCTTCTCAAACTGCCTGAGCATTAATTCATCAATAGTTGCAGTATCAGACTCAAAAAGACCAAGGTAAGCAGGTTTTCTTAACAGATCTGTGTAGTTTCTTGAGAGATCAGCAAAAACCCGCAGCATCTTGGAATTTTCAAGCTTGAGCTTCCTAGCATAGGATGCATATGCCAAAACAAGATTCCTGTGATCATCAGCTTGTTTCTTAAGCTGATCAACCCTCGGCTTTAGTGGATCAGATTTAAGGGCCAGCACTGACCTCCGCATTAATCCACCACCAATCAACTGGTCACTGAAACCCTATTTTCACATAATAGAAAACTTGTTCAATGTGTCATCAATATATAAAAGTAGAACAGAAGTTCCTAGTTCAACTTTAGCAAACAATACCATGACATGAATTTGGCGTAGTAGAAACAATATAAAAAAAGACAAAGGGGAATGTAAGAAATCAACAGCTCTAAAGCTGAATGCAAAAGTAGTTCTAAAACTCGACAGAATAATTCCGAGTCATTAACCATAGGTGAAAATGAATACAAAATGGATCTACAGGCTGATAAAGCATTATCTAATAACAACAATTACTGCCTAATGATCAAACGTCGCTAAAAACATTAGAGAAAAGAGTAAAAGCCACTCTATTTCACTAGTAATAATGAAACATCAAGGTTTTATCTTTTCCTCACTCAGACTAATTCGCATAAAAAACATGCCATTTTCACAAGAACACTGTTGTTTATAAGTAAGAAATGTAACATAATATCCAGAATTCGATATCAAGACCAGACTGTAAATCTCTACTGCTCAGCCAACAATTTCATCATAGCAGCCCGTGCTCATTCATTAATCTACTCAATATGAATGAATTAGCACGTGATCGTCCATCATACTCAACACCTCTCTTATTTTACCAAATTAAAGTCGAACGACAGTGATCACCTACAATGCCAGATACATTCAGCAACAACATTCAGGTCAGTGTAATTCAATATTCCACATGGTGATACTAAAACCAATCCGTCACCGAAAACCTCGTATCGATCACGAGTCCGATTCGATCACGCTAACAAGAATTTAAACCTACTAACACTTCCAGATATAATCAGTGACAACATTTTTGTCAGTACCATTCAAAATTCCACATGATCATACTATTATCATCATCTCATCCCAATCTCTCACCGAAAATTCGAATCTAATTTCACTTAAATAAAGATAACAAGGAACGAATTATTCATCTTTACGATAATCAAAGATCAGAACTTAATTAATACAGTAATTAATTAATCAACGAGAAATCATTAAACATTTACTGCAGCATTTAATCCAACTGACAACAAAAAAAAAAACAGAAATTCAATCACACGAATTTCACTAACAATTTACGCGATCTAAAATTCAATCATGAGAAAGCGAGAAAGTGAGAAGGAAGCTTACAGAGGAAGCTACGTGGTGAGAGTAAGTCGGATGAGCGGAGAAAAGGAAAGGAAGAGAGAAGAAGAGAGTGAGAGCGACGGCAAACGACGTAACCACGAGTCTAAACGTCACCACCGCCGCCACTCCACCGCCACCACCGCCGCCGTTCCTCGCCATTTATGAGTAGTTCTTCGTCGTCGTCCTCCGCCGCCTTCTACTCCGTCAACGGTGGCGGATGTGAGTCTCTGAGAAAGTGATGATCGGCAGGGTTGGGTTCGTTCACATTAGATCCGAGAAGGAGGAGAGAGAAAAATGCGGGAAAAGTGGGGAATTAATTTAATTAAAAAAAGAAAGTGGGATGTGCAGAGGATTTTTCTGTTTTGGGGAAGGAGATCCGCGTCGGTGGTAGAATTGAAAGGGAAAGGAGTGAGTGGAGAGTGAACTGTGTCTTAGTGTCAAATTTGTTGAGTGATTAGTACGATTACTACTCTCTTCAAGTGAGTGTGAATGTGTGATTATGATTATTAAAATTTTAGTGCTCGTTCGGTATCACTGCCGTTTTCTGTTTTTGGTTTTTTTTTTGTAAAAAATTTAGTTAAATAAGTTGCAAAGATAAATTTTAATTGTATGTGTCTATAATAGACATACTGAAAATGAAAACTGACAACTGAAAACTGAAAACCACTTTTTCTGCTTTTCAAAAACGGGACTTTGGTTTGAAAAAAAAACAGAAAACAGAAAACAGAAACGATACCAAACAGGCCCTTAATGACTCGGTCATAGATTGCGTTTGGGTTTTCCTTTCGTTGTAACTCGAGGGTTTTTGTTAATTATCAATGATCATTTGGTTGGGTCGATGTGACGATGTTATATGTGATTATTTGTGCAAATATGATTCATTTGATTGTTAATGAAAGACGGAAAATGAAGATGAGTGCTATTTAGTTAATTACGAGAAAAGAACCAATAGTTATGTATTTATGTGTTATGTCAATCCCTTTTTACCTATCTCGTTAACTCATATATGGCTTTGATTGATATGTATGATCCTTCATGTAATTTGATGGCTTGTTTACAAGTAGTGGTACACATAATACTATAATAGAATCCGAGGGGTGGTGAGATGTAATCCCCGTTACAATGTATGCGAAGAACAACTTCCAACCAGGTTGATTTTATAACTGTCAGGTCAACTTCAATTCTCAATTTGAGATAATCATTAGTACAGTGTTCACTAAACTTATGTAACAACTCCTAAATTAAGTCTTTCTCTAACGGACACGGTCATCCTGTCAATCTTTCATCATCATTGGATGCTACATACCCTCTCCATTGTATTTGTACTAATTACGATCATGTGATATTGCAATGAAAATACCACCAGCCAACATATGCATATAGTAAGAGGTCATGAGATCAAATCTTGATCTGGTGTCTGGTGACCCCCTACTCGAGTCGATGGAGTGTTTCGTATACGATTGGAAAGAGAGTACGTCACAAAGTCATGGAGTGGTCATATTGTAAGCCCTAAACTGAACGAAGCCAACCCATATTTTTCCGGCCCACACTTCTGTAAAACAAATTTTCATGGCCAGAAGCCCAGAACTAGTTAATGCAAAAAAATAAAAAAAAAAGGATGGTTTTTTTTTTTTTTTTTTGAAATAAAAAATGGATGGTTTGTTATGATAAAGTTAATGTTTTTTTAAAGGATCAATGAAAATCGAGGAAATTCATCTAACGACTGATCGAGGATAAAATATCAAAAATATGGATAATAGAAGATTTAGAACTCTTATATGCTTCATGACTCTTATCTGTTAGAAATTCTACCTTAGCTAATTTTGTGATAAGTACTAGTATGTTTTTTTTTTTTTTTTTTGAGAGGATGTGATAAGTGTGTTGGGAGTCCATAATAACTCTATTAATTTAATGAAATGTTAATAATAATCATTTTTATTAAAAATAAAAGTAATATAAAATTTTTTTATTATATAAATACTCCAAGTTTAATTTATCCGGGATAAATTTGTATTACTAACTAATATTTTTTTTGTTAACGGATAATGAATTAGTTAATTAAAATTCAAAACAAAAAATAGATTAATGAATTTTATTTTACTTTGATCAGAGCAAATGATCATCTCATCCATTGTTTATGGATAATGGATAAGAGATAGAATTAATAATCCAAATTCACTTAGAATCGGATTAGGCTTCAACTACTCTCGAAACCTATAAAAACCACTCCGTATGATCACCACAATTCACATTAACTTTTCTCAAAGCTAAGCATATATCTCGTAATTTTCAAGTATCGTAAATTTTCAAGCATCCTCTATTATTCACATTATTTTGTTTAGCGATGGCTTCACCATCAGTTGTTAGCTTCGGTGAGATGTTGATTGATTTTGTTCCCGATGAAGCTGGCGTTTCTTTGGGCGAGTCTCGGGGTTTCGTCAAGGCCCCTGGTGGCGCACCGGCCAATGTTGCTTGTGCTATTACCAAGCTTGGAGGCACCTCTGCTTTTATAGGCAAGGTATAAATCAATTCTTTCGTAAATCAGTTTAATTCTCTTCGTGTTGATTATCGAAAATATGAATTCAGTGTATTGTTGTTTGTTTTGGCTTACTATGACTTGTTCAATATATGTACCTTAAATTTCGTTAAGATTTGATCATAATCAGATTACTAGCAAAATAATAACGTGACCTGATTGTGTGCGGTAACATACATGACTAACTAGTTAATTAAGTGCATGACCGATTCAACGTAGTTTCATAATAATTTTGGTTTATTATTTGACTTGTTTAGATTTTGAAAAAATTAGGGTATACTAGTATTGTAGCTTACGTTGTACATGCATAAAATTTGTCGAATCTTTAAGCGTATGCCGATGTGATAATCAACTTAAATTCTGAATCTTGAGTGTATGCCGATTGCTAATGTGATTAACTCCAATTCTAATTTTAAATAGCCAATTTTCTATCTAATTTAATTGGTATGATTTAGCTTGGAGATCTTTTAACTTAAATGCTAATTTTAAATAGACAATTTTCGATCTAATTTAATTTTTAATTATGATTTAGGTTGGAGATGATGAGTTTGGTAAGATGTTGGTAGACATCTTGGCCAAGAACGGAGTGCACACTGAAGGAGTATGTTTTGACAAGGAAGCAAGAACAGCCCTAGCTTTTGTGACGTTGAAGAAGAATGGCGAAAGGGAATTTATGTTCTACAGGAATCCTAGTGCTGACATGCTTCTTACCGAGTCCGAGCTTAACGTCGACCTCATCAAGCAAGCTAAGGTGTTTCACTATGGTTCCATCAGCTTGATCACCGAGCCATGTAGGTCTGCTCACTTGGCCGCTATGAAGATAGCTAAACAAGCTGGTGTTATCCTCTCATACGACCCTAACGTGAGGATTCCATTGTGGCCTTCTCCTCAAGATGCTAGGGACGGCATCAAGAGTATCTGGAATCATGCTGATATTATCAAAGTAGGACACTCATCTTTTTAGTGACACGTTTTAGCTAATTTCAATTGCAAACTATTTTTTTAGTGACATGTTTTAGCTAATTTCAATTGCAAACTATTTTCATACCTAATTTCAATTTCGAACTGATTTTGGATTTGATGTTGGTTGTGTTAAGGTGAGTGACGAGGAGGTGGAGTTCCTGACTCAAAAGGATGCCCACGATGAAGAAGCCATCAAGTCGTTGTGGCATGATGGTTTGAAGCTTCTCTTGGTAACGGATGGTGAGAAGGGCTGCAGATTTTATACTAAGGTTTGCAACATAAAACTTCTTCTAAACATAATTTTGCTATATATATTCAAATGAACCCGTACAACCTATATATATTTAAATGAACCCGTACAACATAATTTTGCTATATATATTCAAATGAACATGTACGATTCGAATGATTTTATAATTGACAATTATAATGTTACATGTAGGAATTCAAAGCTGCGGTGAAGGGGTTTTCAGTTACTCCAGTTGACACAACTGGAGCTGGAGATGCATTCGTGGGATCGTTTTTATACTCTCTCGCCAAGGATCCTTCCATTTTGGAGGTGAGTTAGTTGTACTCGCTAATCGTTATAATTCGATACACTTTTAGTTCTGCTCGCTAATCGTTATAATTCGATACACTTTTAGTTATGCTCGCTAATCGTTATAATTCGATACACTTGCAACAATCGACTACTTGAATTTAATTTGATTAAACAGAATTAATTTGAATGATTTGATTGTTATACAGGATGAAAGCAAGTTGAAGGAGGCACTTACCCTGTCCAATGCTTGTGGTGCTCTTGCGACGACTCAAAAGGGTGCAATTCCAGCTCTGCCCAGCCTTTCTCAAGCCTTCGACTTGATTAACAAGGAATGATCATGTGATTGATCAAATTTCTGAATTTTATAGACTCATAATAATATTTCCCCGTAGACAATAATGGCATCATCTTTTAGAGTTTTGCCAGATTTTTAGATTAGTAGATCTCAATTTGTGCACTTGTTTTTTACAATAATGGCATCATCTTTCTAAGTTTTGTCAGATTTTTAGATTATTCGATCTCAATAAATGCACTTGTGGTCTTTTACTCCGTATTCCAATTGTGTTTTATTCCGTACTTCTATTCGTGATTTATGTGCATGTTGGCTAGTTTGTTTAACACTACCTCTAGGTACACATACACATAAAACTACTTCTATTGAGTAACTTTACCTTGGTGATGATTGAATTTGCCATTTCTCGAAGTGGGAATCCAATGCAATTTGCTCAATTAGCTCAAAAGCCATGCATAGTCAAGACTCAAGAGAGACAATAGGGAAGAAGATTAAAGCACACACCTTTTTGTTAAAGAACCAACAGACATATTTACTTTACCACTTTCACATACACAATACTTCTTACTGAATTACTTCGCATAAACACTTGTGTTATTGCTAAATTGACTTTTATCATAGTAAAACAACAACAAATAGTAAAATTACAAATATTTATATATATAAAAAAAAACATTATACAAAAATTGTTCAAAAAATTAAAATGAAATAAAATTATTTGTACCCTTTTTTCCCTTGCTTCCGAACATGGCTATGCAACCATCCAATACCTTTGAAAGCCTTAGAAAATTTGAGCAAATTAGGTTTAGCCATGCTCAAATTCATCTTCCCAGCTGATAATTTCAAAGCTTGTAAACAACAAATTTTCCCAATTTCATAATCATCTGATTCTTCACTTTCATCATCATCACCACAATATTCCTTCTTCATCAATTCCTCAATTTTATCATCTTTTCCCTTCAATTTCTTCTTACTATTACTATTATTGGTACTATTATTATCCTCTTTTTCCTTGAAATTTCCCCTGTTTTTCTCTGTTTCATCAGTTTCCCATAACAAATCCATGCAATCTTCACCATCACGATTCGGATTAATCTTGTTACTGCTCCAATTATGCCTCTCTTCAAACAGCTTGCATGCCAAAGTTCTCCTCCACTCTTTCTCTCTCCTCATCGACCCAAAACCTCCTAAACATTGTTGCTCACCAACTTTTTGTGGAAAATTTTCTGAAGGTTTTTCACCACTATTTACTCTCAAAGATCCAAACTTTGGTGTTTTTTTCACCTCTTTTACCTCGGATCCACTACCTTTTACTGTTCCTTCTTCCTTACTTTCTCTCTCTTCTTCAACTTTATTGGGATTTGTGTCCCCTGTTTCTTGCTCAATAGTCAAACTTTCACCATGATCAACTATTTTTTCACCTAATTCACAAAAAACTTCATCTGGGTTTTCTCCAAATGTATTATTCTCAACTGGGTTTGCTTCATTTAGCTCAATTGTGGTGGTGGGTACATCAAAGACAACCCTGTACACCTCAAACTCATCCATGGCTAGCAGCTTCTCGTCATCAGCTTCGTTGTCGAAACCGGGCCGGAAATTCTCTATCAAAGTAGCGTAAGTTTGAAGAAAGAAACCATCTTTGGGATTCAGAATGGATTTTAGTGGGATGAGAGTGGTGACAAGAGATAAAAAGAGGAGAAAAGTGGTGAGAAACAGAGGAGAAAGGAAAGAGATGAGTTTGAAGAGGTAAGGAGAGAAGAAGATTAAGTAAGAGAAGTATAGTGGATGAGATATAATAAATGAGCAAAGATTTGTAAAGTCAGAAGATGAGGATTTGTTGTTTTTGTCATTGATGTTGTTGTTGTTGTTGTTGTTGTTTGAGTTTGTAAAGGAAAATTCAGTCATTGTTTAGTTAGAGAGTTAGGAAGCTTGTTTGAAAAGATACACAAATTAAGTGTTGGGGAAAAATGGTGAAAATTTGGAGGGTTTTTGGGGGTTGGTTTTCAAGAGTTTTTGGTAATGGAGAAAGGGAAAGGGGTGAAGAGTGAAAGTGGTGGTAATGTTATATTTGTGAGAGTGAAACCGGCGTGAATAAAGGGAGGGAACATGAGAGAGAGGCTAACTAACTTATTGAAAAGATTACCTCAAAAAAAAAAAAAATTTATGGAAATGATGTCAGGTTGTCAGGCAATGGAAGAGCTATGCTACTTACTTCCTGATGAGAAGAAGCTATATAACCATCACTTTGTGTAGTAGGATTGTCTCATTGTCGTACCCTATCCAAGTATTGCTGGTATTTCGAATCGCTTTTTGAATGCGATTGTGTAACGAGGGAATACTAAGACTGTACAAAACAGTCAAATTTATGTGTTGATGTTTAATGTTGGAACAGAGGCGTCCAGTCCCAACAATGCTTGTTCGATAGGTGCGAGAAGATGAGCAACGTGATATTAAACAATAACACAACAATATGAACGTAAAGAAAAGACACCGAATTTAACGTGGTTCACCAGCAATATGCCAGCTACGTCCACCCAACAGAGGAGAAACCAATTTCACTATGTGGAGAAATAGTGCCAATACAAAGTTGTGAGTTCAACCTGAAAAGAACTCACCAAATACGAACGAGATCTAGTGAGCCAAACGTTCTTGCGATCAACTAAGAACCTAACAAACGCTCTCTAATCTCACCAACCAATGAAGCCACCGTCATAGAGAAAACCCCCTATCATGACTCAGTGTACCCATAATAGGTAGAGAATCACTCTATCTTGTGTCTTCGGTCTTCAGGTCTTTCGACCTTACATGTTGGCTTCGCAGCCACAACTGCAGCAGCAGGAGACTATGAGGGGGTTAGGGTGTATTTATAGCCCCTCATAAGAATACCTAATTTGGCAAAAGAAACCGTAATAAGGAAAGCCGAAAACACGCGGAAAAGAAACAGCCCACGAAGCCCGTGGAGGCCGCGGACCGCGCGACCTAGGCCGCGGACCGCGCCTGCCTGGCCGCGGAGCGCGCCTTCCTGGCCGCGGACCGCGCCTCTGGCCGCGGACCCCTCCGCGTGCCGCGCCATCGCTACTGCTGCTTCTCGCCTTTTCCCGTACGATGTTGCCGCGGAGCGCGGCTTTGCCACGCGCGCTCCGCCCTCGATCTTTCGTCGTGCTTCCTTCGAATGTCTTCTTTCGCCCAAGTCCTCCATACTACCCATATAGTATGAGGCACAATCAAACACCCGTACGTCGTAGAATCACGTCTCGAACTCCTTCCTCGATCACCACTACGACATACCCAAATTAGTAAGTATGTTCAAGGCACAAATTAGTTTCTGGATCTAATCCTCCACGCAAAGTAAGAAATTCCGCATATTTTTACCAATTCAAGGTTAAAAATGGGGTTGCTCCTTCGGCAAAACTGGGAAAAAGTTGAGCCAAAAGATCCCGATTCATGAGGAAGTGCTATCTCTTTAGGATCTACCCCCAGCATTTTAAAATTCGTTAATCGGTAATAATACATGTATTTGAAGCCCCGCCCCAAGTCCTAGTAGTCCTGCTAAATGGTGATTCAACATAGATTCCACATCTTGGAACCAACCAGCAAAAAGCATTAATGCTGCAAAGACCAATGCGCCAATTGCGGTACAATAAAGTTGTAATTCACTAGCTATTCCGTATGCTCGCCAAATTTTAGATTCATATGACTTGTTCGGTAAAGCTATATATTACCATAATTTTGTAACAACGGCTAAAGTTCTATACTTTTTATTTTCTGAATTCGTGTTGAGTTAAACTACAAGAGTGACAATCTTTTTCATTTCGAGTTTCACACTTTTAAACCTCTCACAAATTCTCCTAGCTAGTGGTGGCATTTGGTGTTAGACTGTTAGTTCGATTAGGTAACTTCTTCTTACAATCTTACCTTGTGAGTAGAATCTTGAATAGGTCAGTACATTGGTACGTTGTTGACTAAGCAGTTGTGCGCTTTTCCTTTGAAAGTTAATCTGATTTACTCACTAGAACAATGAGCACAATAAAGTTCAGACTTCAGAGTAGAGATTAAAGATACTCAGCTCAAAAGCGAACTAGCTGTGGTCTCGTGGCTAGTTGCATACCATGTGGTATGCAACTATTTGATGAATTAACGGACTCTTAACTTGCGTCGGATTTAGTGGACGAGTTAATTCATGCCGCGAGAATAGGACAATTCTAAATTAAGGCCCTAGGCTCGATCACCCTTAGTACATGGGTGCTAAACGATTTTCGAGATTTGACCAAATTTTGAAGTTAAGAACTTTTCGATGCAATTAGGGTAGTGATTACTGAAATTTGCGGCAAAGTTTCTTGTAATGGAAATTAGTCGAGGTAGTGAGCGCAACACCTTAAAACTAATTGTCCATACCTAAGTACTCCGTACAATTTTGGATCTCGTCCAACGTTATGCATGTGCCAAATGCTACAAATTTGGATTCTAGATTAAGGACTTAACAACACTATTTGTTCAAATATCTGCTAGTTCAAATAGTACTTTCGTCATAAGAGATAGACATAAACAAGATGTAAAGTCCACGAACACAAATTTCCTTCTATATAAAAGTAATACGAGTTACTTCAATTGGTAACGTTGTTCAGAGTAACTAGATGGAGGAGGAGGAGGAGGCAGGACTTGATAGTTGATACCAAAAAAAAGTGTTTGGTAAGATGAAGTTGATGGGAGGAAGATAAAGAGAGCACCACATGGAAACCATAAATAATGGGGTGTAATCATAATGCATGCTAAATTGCTAATTTGTTATGATTAGTTTACTTTACTCTTTTTGTTCCCCCCTTGTTCTTCCACCCCCTTAGTCTTTGGAGGGGACCCTATATGTTTGTTCCAATTTAATCCTACCACACCATATCGTCAGTCAGTCCTCCAGGTGGTAAATACAGATTTACATTTTGCATTGCATTTCTTATTTTGTCCTCTTTGGTTTGACCAATTCATGCCTCATACACTCACACTTCCGAGCTGTTGTTGTGTTGAGATATTGTTTTGCAAGCATAGGACTATAGGAAGAGTAAGCACTGTAGTGTTTTATATGATCGTTTATGCTCGTCAATCTCGAATTATTTTGGAACTAAAATTATGTGATAATGATGTTGTACTTTGTATTTTGGATCAATCAATGTTTGATGCATAATCTTATTATAATAGCCCATTTTTTGAGAAAACCGAACTACACGTGAGTAATGAAAAGAACACGAAAGAAGAGCACCAAAAGTCAACACATTATCTTCCTATGGTCGTTCGATTAAGTGAAATCCCGCCAATGTCACGAATTTACCCTATAATATGTAATTGGTCTTTTAACTTCAGATGGAGTTAATCCTCTAGTAGTGAGTTAAAACCTACTGTATTTGTCTTCTACGAAATCGACACGAGTAGCCTTAAATTCACTCATCAACACCATTTCGTAACGAATTTGCATTTCCACATGGGACAGTAACGAAGCACAAATAGTCCATTATTCTTAGTTACAGATGATCTTTTCTAAAAGAATTCAACTTGTGATCACGATTAGTTTTACCTTTTGGTTAGTTAGATCATTTCTCACAATCATTAACAGTCTTTTGAACAATTATGGAAGCCCGGAAAATCCCCACCTGTTAAATCTCCAATCTGTGACATGAAGCCACACCAACCATCCATGGCTTCACTTTTTCTTCCATCTGCCCCAGCCCCCACTACAAGTCGTAAGGTTGAAGGATCCTTGTAGACCCCCTTGTATGGCCGAGCTATTGCAGCAAGGCGTGAGCGAGTACAGAGAAGAAAATGCCACACGTTTCAGACTTACAAGAATGAGCTATTTGAACCAGACCTCGAACAACAGCAACTGCTTCAGCCTTAAGAGCTTTCTTAAGTAGAATAGCCACAGAAAAGTTACGCGTTCATCAAGACCTCGTGACCAACCCTGTTTAGCAGGGTCAAGCTAGCCTTCTCTGTCCGAGATGAGAGGTCGAGGCTATGTCATTCGTGCGAAAGCAGTTGCACTATTAGAGAGGCAGCCAAAGTAGTCGAGTCACTTAAGCGATGGTATTGCAGGAAAGCATTCAGGTTTCAGAACCACAACCAGAGTTTAGAAGTCAGAATATCATAGACTTACACACATAGCTCAAATTAGGCATACAATAGTTTTTTTGCAACAGGCTGCAAGTCTACTTGGTTTTCAACAGTACCATTTCTTAAACAACCATGACGATCTCTTCGACATTACATAGTACTGTAAGTTCTAATCATTCATCTACGAAGCTCCAGCTTCACTCGTTCATGACAGGCTTGTTCTCATTTGCTTTTGGCCTCTGCTCCTTTGGCTTCTGCTCTGTTGTCCTGCACGCACAATACGATTTTCAATATTTTGTAATTTCTCACACGCAAACACCATAAACAGTGCAATCCAGTTATTCACAAGCAAAGGTAAAACCTCCAAAAAAAATATACAAAGCATAGGTATGGCCCAAAAAAAGAATCTGAAGATTAAGGAGCAAGGATCTTGTGAACTAGAGTTCAAAGTGTATAGCAAGACTGCAGCTTGCAGTCAACCACGAAAACAGAAAGACTAAAACAGTCCCACAGCAAGAACACGACAGTAGCAATGAACATGCCCAATATTAACGTCGTAACAATACAATCCACAAACACTTATTTATTGCTTGTTGCGAAGAGAATGACACCACCTACAGAACTGTTCACACTACCTATATGGCAACAAAAGCCAGGGCGTACAATCTACCAGCTTAAAGCCAGATATCACAACAAAATTCTGGATGATCTTCTATAAAATCATTTGATTGAAATGCCAAACTACAATTCTGTTAAGACAGCCAGATTCTTCCACTCAAGAAAACAGAGAAAATCATCAAACATAAACATAGAAAAAAGAAGTTACAGAGAAGCACCTACACGAATGGTATTCACTCCCAGACCACCCTAACTTACTTTTAGCTAGAAGAGCTCAGACATATTAGAGTCCTCAGAAACAGCAGTCTGAACACCTTTCTAATCCAAAATTCAACTACAGTCAAGGTAACATAACACAAAGGACAGTTGTCCTCACTCGAATAAGTGGCGAACTTTCGAAAATAAAATACAGCGTGAACAAAATATGTTTTATCCACCTATTTCTGATACAACAAAACAAAATGTAACTTGTACTTTGTAAGCAAACCATGATTTTAGAAAATCATACACCAATCAATCAAAAGATGATGGCTTAAAAATCCAAAGCGGAACAACTTAGTTCTGTTCATCTTTGCTGAAGTCACCGTGTTGTACAAATATTCAGTCATGGATATAAGCATGAACTTTAGGCCAAAAAAGACACAAAAGATAAAGCAATTGCACGAGTGTAACTCATGTACACATAGCAGATTCTTTATAACATATGGTAACACGGCTCATGTAGTTATTGAATCCCTAACATCACTGTTCAAACCACTCCCTTGCACTAAGTTGAAACATTATCTACAAGAAAAGCTCAAGATTGAAACACAGTCAATATTTTCCATGTGTTGTCGATTGTCATCCATAATTCAGTAACTCAATCTATACCTTTTAGGGAGTATTAAAGTTTAAGCTTATCGTGATTCATGACCGGGTAATAAAAACTCAACCTCTGAAAGTCCAAAAACACTACTTTCATTGGACCAAAAGAAGCTCATAAGTCATGAACATTGTATATTCTGAAGTAGTATGGGCTTAACAAATTACAACACGAGCAAATTACAACCCCAAATACCAATACGGCAATACCATTCGGAGAATTACACCTACAATAAAACTTCCCAAAAACACACAATTCAAGCTGCCACGAAGCCCAAAAACAAAGAAGCTATAAATACATACCCGTCTAGTCCCCAAATTAAAAAAGCAACTTTATTTAGAACTAGGTAGTTCAATAAGTTTCACGGCCATGTTGCCTCGGCTATTTAGCTTAAACCAATCGCCAAGATGAACCAAAACCCGGAGAAAATTCTACATAAACTCAGAAACTCATCTACCAAATTACTCCTTTGAACAAAGAAAGTAGCCAAGAACACATTTTTATCTCATTATGCAATAGCCAATCACCAAAGTCAAATCACCATTAACGCTACCTCGAAGTCCAACAACTAACAAGCATCAATACACATCCGTCTCGTCCCTAAATTAACAAAACCACCGTTTTTCAAAAAAACAAAGCTTGATAAAATTCACGGCCACATTGCCTCGACTATTTAACTACAACCCCTCACCAAACTGACCCAAAACCTGCACCAAATTCTACATTTCTACATAAATTCAGAAATTAATCTATCAGTATCCAAATTACTCCTTTAAAAAACAACAAAAAAGTACCCAAGAACACACTTTTATATCTCATTATATAACAAAATTACTGCAAAATCGCAACTTTATGCTCCAACATATAACCATATAACATGATAAACTAAAACATGAACCCAGCATTATACAAATAACCCACATAAAAATAAACCCCCAATCTCGACAGTAATTTTCACCATAGATCAAAATAATTACATAAAGTAATTAACGGGATAATCTTCCCTAACCTCAAAATTACCATAAACAAACAATTACCATATAAACAACAGTAAAAAAAACCCCACAAAAAAAAAAAAAAGAAGAAGAGAGAAAGTGGGGTAAAAAAAGGGACCTTTTGTCAGAAGCGCCACCCTTCTGGCTGAGGAAAGAGCGGAAGAGAGGTGAGTTGACGTCGTAAATCATCTTTTTCTTCTTTTTTTTGCTGGGTTAAACTTTCGGCTTCTTCTCCTCCTTCTGATAAACCCTAATTTCTTCTGTTTCGAAATTTCCAGAAATGCTCTACTTTTACAGGGTCCGAAATATTGTATTTTATATAGACGTGGCCCGTGGGCATGAGTTGTCGGGTCGGGTTGAATAGGTTCTAGTCAACCAAGATGTGGGTTGCCCAACTTGTTTGGGCTTTTTATATAGCCCAATATTGTTATTTTGAGGCGTATTAACACAACTCTCTCTTTCTTTCGGATAAGACCCCGTTTGGTAGGTTTGCATATTTCTAATATGATGATATGATTTGATTTGATGATCCTGATTTGTATTGATGTGATTGAATGATTCTTATTTGATATGATGCATGAACTTTTTGAAATTTTAGCTATATATAGACGGATCGATATCAAGATATATAGACTAGATTCATTGATCGTTGTTTCAACAATTCTGATATGGTTTGAATGTTTGATTTTGAAAGAATCTGATCCAATTTTATTTTGTTTGAGTGACTCCCTGATCTGATTGGAATACTCGGATTTATCAAGTTGAATCAAAGAGGGCATAACTGTAAACGGTAATCTAACACAAAAATCGCCTGATCAAAACCTAGAGAGATCCGATTCTTAGCGACTCGTTTGTGGGAATTTATTAGTTCGAGTTCCGTACACTTCTTTACGACTGGTTAACTATTTCACACATTAAGGTTAAGATTTTTTTAAATGAAGCGGAAGAACCTATTGAGTTTTCGATTTCTTGTAATCTAATCTAATAATTTGTTACCAATACTATAGGATTAGGTTCAAATTACATAAACATATAAGATATTAAAATTATGGAAATATACATGCACTTGTCTCATTATATTGGTGCATCAACCTTGCAAATTTAGTCTCGCATACAATTTGTGTTCCTTCTCTCTCTCTCACACCCCCCAAACTACCACCACGGCACCACCCTTCTCTTCTAAATAAAGGGTTGTAGATATGTACGAACACCAACAACTCTTTCTTCTTTTTCTCTCTAATTCTTTTGCCACCTTCCTACTATTCTGAACAATCTTTACTTTTACGCTTGTTGTTAGTCACGTCACCAATTATTCTTACTTAAGCACGGTATGTAATTCTATTTTCTTACCTTTGTTTCATGTTAATTTTTACAAGAATTACTATGCATTGGCTAATTTCGACATCGATGGAGACTGTTACATACAATGATGTTTGTGCTTCCTTAAGTAATTTAATCTTAGTATAAAGTCTTGATCTTAATTATATCATAAGTGATGATGGGGTTATGGATTTTTTTCCCCTTTTCTTCATGGACGGCATTTGCTTAATTACTTGTGAAATTGTGATTTGTTAAAAGTTTTGATATTGTTAAATTAAAATTTTCAAAGTCTTCTCCTAGTTTGGTTAATTCCAATGATTTTCGTAGTTTCCATAAAAAACAAAAACAATCAATACTCCGTAATAATTTACAAGAAGTTGGTGGGGATGCGAGATACGATTCGAGCCCACACCAAAATGTAAGCACTATATTTTTATTTGGGTCAGGTTATTTGGTTTGTTTCATCGTCACTATAGCAAAAGGCTAGGTGACAAGTTTGTTCCTTTGACTTATAAAAAAATACAGTAGTCTTATGCTGTGACTCTGTGAGGCTACACCATAAAATTACTCGTAATTATTTTATCGTTGTTAATTTACCCTAATCTACTACCATAGTACGGAGTACCATCATCTTCTCTATTACTAATGAATTAATAGTATACAGTATATGCAATTGATAATACTCGTCGTTTTTTTACTGCTCGTTTTCAGATAAAAAACAATGGTGAGTATAAGAAGGCGCCGACTTTTGGGACTTTCTTCAGGTATATTTCACGTAAAACATAGCTAAATTTGTACTTAATTTTCACTGTATTTTAAGCTTGAAACTAGGTTTTACTAAGTTGTTCATATGTGAATAATGTAGGTGTTCGAAACGTTGTTGTTGATCCCCTCGCAGCCTTATTAGAGAATGAAAATGCTGCCGGAAATAATGACATTAACCCGAAACCATCCAATTTACATCCTATGATTTTGGATTATGATCTGAACTCGCTTCCTACGGAAGTAAGTACTATTACTAGCTTCATGTCCCATAATTGTATCTATTTCGAGGATTTAGATTTTCAATGCGTATCGTCCCAATGAATCTAACGCCTATAAAAATTTTCACGTCCTAATATCGACTGTATGACCTACTTTAATCAGGTGGATGATCCTTTAGAAGGAAATGGTACCCCAATTGTTTTTGGTTGTAGCCAACTCGAAGTTCCGAATACGCAACCAAATGCCTCCGATTCGAGCTCACCGAAAGAGGCCACACCAGGTTTGTAGATGCACCTTAAGTTCCCACAATTTCTCTCTATAGACGAATTGTGAGATAATCGATCATAAAAGGTGCTAGCTAACAAAGAATTACATACGTTTGTAGAAGAACCTCAAGTGAAGCGCAGGAAACAACACCGTAGACGAAATCTAGAGGAGAATCATGTGCCGATGAGGGGTGTTTACTCGAAGAAGAATAGTAAGTGGCAAGCAGCTATCAAAGTTGGTAAGAAACAAGTTCACTTAGGAACTGTCAATTCACAAGATGAAGCTGTTCATTTATATGACAGGTATGTATTAAAGACATTGATCTAACTCGTTCTCGTCGACAATTGTTGCTCCGTTGTTTTCGACATGGAAGTAATCCTGTTAGGACATTGCTTAATCCGAAACTCTGAAGTAAAATGTGATGCCAATTTTGCATTGTATCTTGTGTTGTGCAGAGCTGCGTTCCTGTGTGGAAGGGAGCCGAATAACGAGCTATCAGAGGAGGAGAAGCAAGAACTAAGGAAGCTCACTTGGGATGATTTCCTAGCTACGACTCGTAGATCTATAACCACCAAGAGTAATACTCTACCATTCTGACTCTTGTATTACTTACTGTAAATTTCCGGACTGATCGAGAGTAAAATGTGTGCAGGAACAAGAAGGAATGTCAGGAACCAAGCAGAAGTTCAGAGTTCTGACAACGAAGGTGAACAAGATATGGAGCCCTTCTCTGCTTCTGATGATGCTAAAGTACAGAATTAGACAGATTAGCCTCTTAGCAATGAGAGTGTAAAGCCGCAAGCAAAGCTGACTGGGAGTATAATACTTCAGTAGCCATGCTGCAGTCCTGATTTGCTGCTGTTGTTCACTGATATCCAGATTCTGCCCTGACTTTACAAGCAGAATTGTCTTCAGAAAAGTGGAGCTTTGTACATGCAATTTACGATATTGCATCGAGATATAAGGAGACCAAATCAGCAATGCAGGATTCCCTAGATCTTATTTCAGAAACAAGAAACAACCAAGTGAATAAGATGAACATAGCATTAGTTTCAAGTTTTCAACAGATCTAGCAAACCTTTCTTCAAATTTCGCAGACAATTCTAGTCGTATTGCAGCTGAAATCTGTTACAGTAGTGAAGTAGTACCTCCTTTATCATACTTATCAAAAAAAAAAAAAAAAAAAAAAAAACTACATTATATAGCAAGTTAGATGCTCAGATATGACGCTGAATCTGCCTCCAACACGAGTCTCAACTTCGAAGCCCTCAACTTTCAAAATGAGAATCCCTTCCTTCCAGATCAAAGATGTTCCTTTCTGAAAGCGCATGAACAGGATGAAAGTTTACACGAGAAAAGATAAATTTTCAACCCTGTCGCATGCCATAAAATCAGGTCCTCTGCATCTCAAATACCCCGTCAAGTCTGTCATCGAATGATATCGTTTGGTCTGATCATGGGTTGGTTCGAGATGAGAACCAAGCATCTCAACGTAGTCATGCCAAATACTATTCTAGAAACTATTTCACAAACGGTATACCTGAAGGGACCCTTTGTGCATAGTTCACATACTCATTCCCGAAAAAACGCTTCAAATAATTCTCTTCGTAGGGGATTCTCCCAGCAAAGAAGCGCCAAACTACCACAGCATATGCTACGCTTGATATGGGGTTCAAGAGCATAATCTGAGTGCCTACTGACCAAATTAAAAAACCACTGTAACTAGGATGCCGAACAAAATTGTAGACACCATGGGTTATGAGTTTGTGATGCTCTTCATGGCGAACTTTGATGAGATGCGTGAAGGACCTTCCAGCTGTTATAATCGCCATTTTGCGTATAATTTCACCAATCAAAACAAAAGCAAGGCCCAAGTTGCTTATCCACAAATATTCCTTTAGTCCAGGACATAAAGCACATTCAGCCAAGTACTCCAGCAGTGAGAAAACCATGGCAACCATATAGTGCTTACTTATCAAGAGAGAACTGAGGGTCACATTCCTCTTCCCGTGAATAGCCACTGCTAGAACATATTCAGAAATATGAAAGAAGAAAATTGCGACGAACAAGTAAGATAACTGTCGGCTAGCTATATACCACACGATTCCCATAATTTGGATGACTTAAGTAGACTGCCACTAGGAACCAGTGTCGCCCTTGACAAAAGCTATGTTCAGGTCCTCAGTATCACAGTTGCAACTTTTGCTTCAACATATTGCAGGTCTGGAAAAGGAGAGAACTAATAAATAAGATGCACAGAGAATATGAATACTCCTACTTAACAAAAAGGAAAGGGTTGATTCTTGACACATGTGAAATTTACAGCTTGCTGTAGATATATTAATTCAAACTTTAGAAGATTATGACCAATGTGATACTGAATTCAAATACCAAAGGAAAATAACCTTAAAGAAGAAACAATGAATTTCACAAGTTATCATCTTCCAGAATCACATTTCTCAACAGATGATATCAAACAAAAAGCCATTATATAGCAAGTAAACATCGATGATGGTAACAACTTGAATCTAAGGTAGACAAGATCTGATCTGATTAAGCTACAATCTCCTGGAAGTTATTAATATTTTCACCATTACACTCCAGATCCAGGATGATATTTTGATTTTTGAAGTTCCTGCACTAATTGGAACGGCAAGTATCTTGTGTGTTCTCCAGTGGTTGAGATTAGAAATTGTTGTGACAAAATAGGAAGTGAAGTAGCGAACCATCATCATTTCAAAAAAAGAAAAGAAAAGAAAAGAAAAGAAAAAAGAGTAGGAAGTGACTCATGAAGGAAGACAGGGAAGAGTTAATTGACATATCTGGTTTATGTAAACGAGAGACGAGAACTGAAAGTTACAGAGTATGGAAACCAGTGGTAAAAGACGAGATTAAATGACTTTTGGATGCACAATTGCTTGTACGCAAACGACCACATAGCTAAATTATTGTTTGACATTTTTTGTAAGCACATAAAAGACGCTGTTGGGAAATCAGTGCTAACACACAAAATAAAGGAAGTGTGCAAGAGAATGAATTCAGAGTGGCTTTGGCCTATTCCACAACTCTACTATGAAAGTAGTCACACAAATACAAGTTTAAGGCAAACCTGACTACCCTCACACAATAATTGACCTAAGAGCCCGAGTACACTCTCACTCTAGGGAACTTAGATGGAGAAACCTCACACAACTTTTCTCTCTTTTGGTTGTGGCTGCTACACTCTATCTCAACACAACTTAAGGTCCTTATTTATAGGAACAACCTAGTTCTAGAGTTTTCTAGGAGTACATGTACTAGAAGTCTCCATACATGCAATTAGGAGATGCATTTATCATGCCTCTTCACATTCAAGAAATTTAATTTGATTAGGAATTCAAAGAGTATTTCAATAGACGCAAATCAAACAACAATGGAAGGAAGAAAGTGACCTACAATTCAATTCTTACTACAACAACTAAGCCTTATTCCCAAAATGATCTGTGGGAAACTAATTTAAATGCCCAGAAGACATGTGTTGACATGAAGGCTCAGCCTCTTATGAGGGTAACTCCTTAATCTTACAATGGAATAGTACATAATACAACTCCTCAGTACACTTAAATGAATTGGCAGAAACCAAGATAAGTTATGAGAATTTTGCAACCACACTCCCGTTAAGTAGAAACGCTTCCTCACTCATCTGATTCGCAGAGTGCCGATTGACTACTGACAAGTTTCGAGATTTGATGAGTACTAGTCGGCAAGAGGATCCAGACTCCAGCATAAATTCAATGCCCATAGCCCTATATACTGCCCTAATAGCAGTTTATATGTGCAAAAGCTTCAGCAAGTACAAGGCCACATCAAGATTGCATTCTAAAATTACTCATTTAATGAATCCACTCCAGCTAAATGCTGGATACACAAAAGTGATCCCACAGATTATCTCCAAGCTCAAACAAGTCCTAAAATTCCTTAATATTAACATTTCCTTCCCTGTCAATCAAAACTTTGTTAGAAAAACAAGACTCCCCATCAGTCAAGGCTATATCTTTTAAGTTTCAAAGTTTACAAGTTACGTACTTGATATGCAACGGCAAAATGAAAGAGAGTCCAATTAAAGGGCAAGAGAGCTCATAGATTGTTCGTCCAGACATAGAATAAGATTACTCATTATTTACCAAAATTGTGATGCAAATACACTCACCCCTTCGAAAGGTTTACCAGAGTTAGGCAAATGTATCGAGGTAACACTACAGTCAAGGGGAGGGGAGCAGTCTGGTCAGCAAGGGAGTGTGCGCAGCTTTGAAAGGCATGAGAACGGATCTCTGATGGAACAGTGCCAGCTTAGTGACGACAGCAAATAAAACCACCAGATTACTCTAAATCCCTAATTATGAGGATTTCAGTAATCGGACACACTATACAGCTCTAGGTTATTCTGCAACACAATGTCGGGCTGTCGGCCCTACAATAAGCTTTATTTTGCATGATCATTTCATTGTGATAGCATTAGCACATGTCTCCTTGTCCTAAATTTTCTTGCCCTCTTAAGTTTTTACTGTCAATTATATTTCAGAAGCCTGTGATTTTCTGTACCTCACATAATTACTGCAGTTTCTAATTAATGTATCTCCTATCAACAAGTAAATGAAACACTGCAATTACATCCCATCAAGTTAGCATCATACACCATCCATTTTACCACACTATTTAGTTAAAATAATCAAACACATACTCCTCCATATCAGCCAATTCTTCCCATTCGCTTTTCGACTAAAGTTCTAAGGTAAGTCCAAATCAAATGCGAAGAATTGGATGAAATCAACGAAAACGGAAAACGGGAAGAATTGAATCAAGTGAAGGGAGTACATCAGTATGAGCAGAACAACAACAGACAATAATTGGAGAAAAAACCCGAAAGCTCGAATCTTAGTTGAGGTAAAGCTTAGAACAAATTGATCATAATAACATTATAGAAAACCCAGATCAGAAAATCCCAGAAAACCACACTCAACAGATTCAAACATATAAACAAAGATATAATCAGGCTATACGGACTTAATTAATGTCTAACATGAATGATTAATCAAAGAGATAGAAAGCAGAAGACAGAAACTTACCCAAGACAAGACAAGGGAAGTTTGCAACACTGTGAGTCGTGAGAGAGAAGCTAGATGGGATGAGTTCAATTCTCAGCTCTCCTTGCTGTCCGTCACTTCTTCTGTTGTTTGCAAAAGCACCTCTACAGTCTACACCAAATAAATTGGGGTATTTGTTGCACAAATGAACTCCCAAAAGAGTGGCTTATTACGGAGTACTTTAGTATGATCTGATTTGATTAGCGTCGTCTTAATTATATGGACTCGACTTATTGTAAGATAAGATGTTGAAGATTTAAAGAGTGGCTTATTACTTTAGTATGATCTGATTTGATTAGCGTCGTCTTAATTATATGGACTCGACTTATTGTAAGATAAGATGTTGAAGATTTAAAGAGTCCGTCTATGACAAAGGAAAATGGCGAGATTAAGGGTGAAAATTTGTAAGATAAGATGCTAAAACTCAGGAGTCACTCTAGAAGACAAAGGAAAATGGCGAGATTAAGGATGAATATCCGTCAATTTACCGTATGTTGTGCAAACGTCAAAAAAGTTTTTTTTAGCCACCAAAGTGAAAGGGGTGGGATCTAAAAAACACCAAAGTCGTAATTGGTACTTATAAAACACCAAAGTTAATATACTTATATTTGTAACACACTTTAAACTAATTAAGGATTTATTAAACACCCAAAAAAATAATTATTTTACCTCTTATATTATTTTTTCTGCTTTAAAAATAAAAAAATTAACCGAACTACCTAGCTACTTTGCTTCCCTCCTCTATGGTTATAGTTGTTTTTGTTCATTTTCTTCCCCAATTCTCCGTCACCGATTTCTCTGCCAAGGCCACGGTACAATCTAAAACCTTCTTGTTCTACCATTATACTTTTGTATTTGTCATTATAATTGTCGTTAGAATGAACTTGTATCAATTTTAATTTGGAGACATGGATAGTAGGGATTTTGAGAGGGACTTTATTAATCTCTGCATGAATGATTCGTATGCTACTAGTGGCACTCAAGTGGCATCAGAAGGTTTGAATGTTCTAAATGTCCATCATGATAGTGAATATCTTGATATTGGAAACAATAGTCTAAGAAACGACACGTCAGGGGATTATGTAGATAAGACCAAAGTGCCAGGAACTAATATTTCAAAAGCAAGAAGCAAAATGCAAGAATTGGTTGATGCATCAGATTCGGACGGAGTAAAATGGTAGAACAAGAAGGTTTTTAGATTGTACCGTGGCCTTGGTAGAGAAATCGATGACGGAGAATTGGGGAAAAAGATGAATAAGCAACTATAACCCTAATTTTTTTAATTTTTTTAATTTTTTTAATTTTGAAAGCAGAAAAAATAATATAAGAGGTAAAATAAATTTTTTTTTTGTTTTTTAATTTGTTTGGGTGTTTAATAAATCCCCAATTAGTTTAAAGTGTGTTACAAAAATAAGTATATTAACTTTGGTGTTTTATAAGTACCAATTACGACTTTGGTGTTTTTTACATACCACCCCTTTCACTTTAGTGGCTAAAAAATACTTCTTTGGTGCAAACGTTGTGGATACAGCCGTTGCTTGTTTTGGTGAATTGGGCAAAAGAATCAAGAGAGAATAAGGCCCACACGCCACTTAAATGTCGTACTTGTTCACACGTGTAACATGATGACACAGAGGAGCGTGGAAGAGTTGTTTTGTTCTCTAGCGTTAGTAGTAAGTCTAATTTTATGGCGAAGAAAAGGAAGCCTATGACTTCATATCTTCAATCGGAGGTTCTCTTTGTGTAATCTCCGTGTAAATGAGAATGAAAATTTTGTTTCGAGTTTCAATTATCTATGAGCTTTAGCGATCTCATCCGTACCACACAGAATTTAATCATCTCGCATCCAACAAACCAGATACAGTAGCAGCCTGTTATCAATCGAAACGACCACTTCCACCTCGATCACATAGGTCACAAACTCAAAAGTCAGAAATTTGGAATGACAGACAGTGAAAATGGGGAAAGCAAAGGCATGTGGACAGATATGGAAAGCTCCTTAGGATTAATAGAAAGTTGGGTAACACTTCATACAGACAACAGAGTTAAACATTACATTCACTTAGAGGCTATTAGATGTCTTTCATAACACTACAACCAGGCAGCTTTTTCTTCTCCCCTTTTGAAGGTTCGAGATCTACATCCTACTTGAAATCTGACAATGGAAGTGGCGACTGTTCTACCACCATCTCCACGAATCTTGATCAACTGGTATCGGACTTGTCAAGAGCTGCCATGACAATATTGGTGTTAGAGCAAAATGCATGTAATGCCTAATTGGTATCACTTGAAAACACCAAACAAGAAAAGAGTTCTATTTATGTGAAACAAAATTGCTAATGGCTACTAATATAGCAGGAACATCAGTACAACCTAGTCTATTAGAATAAATGAGAAAGATCATGCAGCCATGGTGATGGAAGTAAACTGGAAAATATGACAATTGTCGATGAGGCTACTACCCGACAAATCCCAATCCCAACAGGAAAGATCAACAATTTTGTGTGGTGATACTCTCCCTGCAAATAGTCCCAATGAACACAATTTCTCTTTTGGGTGTGTGTGGGAAGGGGGCGGGAAATATATTCATCAGTGACACAATAACAGGAAAATCTTCTACAGGGATGTTCCTGAGATATACCCCACAGTGCATGGAGGAATTTACATAAAGGTATGGATTCAACCATGAAAGCATGAGCATATGAAAGTATGAAACGAGGAAAAAGGAAGAGCTCGGAATGGAAATTACTGTTGTAGTTTAACAGCTTCTCAATCAAGTCCACATGGGTCATGAGCATTCTCCTGCAACAGTAACGGACCAGCATCAAGGCATCAAGAGCATCTCTGCACCAAAAGCATCATATGTCAGAGAATTGCCTTGTAATTCAGTTTAATTTGAGCTTATAAAATGAAATTCAAAGTCCTCCCAAGTAAAAGTGGAAAGAGATCCCATGCAGCCAAAAACAAAAAGATGATCCCAAAAACCAACTCGGACATGATGAATGAAGAGCATTAGACAAGTATTATAACTTACAAGGACAGCTCTGGGCCTCTCTCAAAGACCAAAACATGAAAGACGGAAAAGAAAATATGACAGAATAAACTGACAGAAACCCATTTCGATAGACTCACCGTTTAATTGGTGTTAGGTCTTAAATTTCAAGTAACTAAAGTATATTTGGAGAAGATTTCGATACATAACCAAGGTGAATGCCCTATGTTCTTCAGTTCATTGATTGTCAGGGATGCAGTCAATCCAAAATGCATAGCAGCATAGGTACACATAATAACACCTCGATGAAGTTCATAAGATTTACTTGCTACTGAGGATCAGAAAACCAGATGACTAAGAAATAAACTAAGCTCGATAACCTCCACACAAGGACTGAACTTTAACAGCACAAATCGTTAAAGCTTAAAGCAAATAACTCAGACATGTATGAACAATTACATGTGTATATTCTAGACCCTATACAGGTTATCATTGCTTAGACAAAGAATATTGCGCTTCAATTTGACTCATAAAACATGCCTAGTCTTGAATGACTATCGGTCTATCACCTATGTAAGCTAATCAATCACTTAACAAAACCAATCTATGGCAGTCACATAGTGGGTATACAGGACCATATACGCCACAAAATGCATAAAGTTGCGATTTTCAATTTAAACTACATCGAATTAGATATAAACATGGACAAGAAAAATATTAGAAACATCAAGCTTAAACATCGAAACAAAACCTACTTAGCTTATCATTCAAGAAGAACTAACACCTCATAGGCCTAAAAGACGATTCTTTTCAGGTGATACAAGTACAATCAACACTTACATTTCAAATGTTCAAATGCAGCCTACAATTTGTGTTTTCAATTTCTTACAAAAGGGTTTCACAGAAGAGACTCTCCTCTATCTTTTACTTCCTATTCTCTTCTCACTACGAAACAATCCAAATTCGACAAAAAATGCATAAATCTAACACTTCTCAATCTCACTGCCAAATTCGAAAGGAACATTTCCTCAAATCAACTAATCATCTCACTACCGTAATCAAGACTCAACCCCCACCCCCACCCCATTAATAAAAAAAAAAAAACCTTCTTTTCCTTTTAGCAACGGTGCGAATTGCATATCGGGTTATCGAATCTGTCGAATGAATATCTTGTGGCATTATTGCAAAGTCCCAACTATGGGGTTTTGGCCCATTAGTATACGAAAATTGGGCAAATGTTTGGTCAGGAAAAGAGAAATTGAGGGTTTCAAAATTCATAGTTTTCCGGCCGGAATCGCTACACTCATAAGGTAGCCATCATAATCAAAACACATTCCATTACCATAAAATTAATCAGATAATTAATTAAAAATAAACACAGAAACAAAAGAAAAGAGGGAAAAATTGCATACCCTTCAGTGTAATCAGCTTGGAGAAGATCAAGATAAGTGTCCCATTTGTTGCCAATTACCTGTTTAATTAACGATTAATAATCAGAAATTAGCAAATTCCAGGTGAATAATACACAAAATTACAGAGAAATAGAGGTAAAAACATCGATACAGATGAAGAGAAGGGGGTCAAATTAGGGTTTAGCTAAAACCCAAAACTTCAGAGTCGTAAAATTTGGGGGAAATTGAGAGGAGAGAGAAAGAGAGAGTACCTTGCCGCAAGTGAAACAGCGAACTGGGATGATCATTTTTCTTCTCTTGAGCTTCAAACTCTCCTTCTCTCTCTTTTTCTTGGGATATATGGAATTAGGGTTTAAACTCACAGTCGAATGGCATGTTAGGTTGTTATATATAGACGCCGATGTTTGGTTTACTGCTATTCCCTTTTTTTTTCTTTTTGTTCAAAAATTTCTATTGCGAGACCGGCTTATCACTACGCACTAGCCACTCGATATGGTGCACGAATACGGGCATGGACTCGAATATAAATATCGGGAGTCAATACTAGGCTACAGAGTACAATATCACACGGAGTACAACATTCTTGTGATTTGGCTACTCCAACTTCGAACACACAATGGAATGTGGAACCACCACAACTCCACAAGTTGTTATTATCCCGCTTACACATTTTTTAGTTTGAGTTGAGTAGGTTTGACTACGGTGTAGAAGCTAGATATACCATTGAACTCTCCATGATGTTAAAAATTAATCAATTGATCATTCGTTACAACTTACAAGCTACAAAAAAAAAAAAAAAAAAAAAAAAAAAAAAACTGTTTTGGAATTTCTTTTATCATCTATAAATTTTGTACTCATAATTGATTTCATAAACAAAAAACAAACCTTAATCCATGATGATGTCATACCACGTCATCACTTAACCCCCTCTAGTTAACAGCATTAAGGGTACATTTGCAAAGGTTTCAGGCGCTATATTGCCTATACGTTGTTATAGGTTGAAAGATAGGGGCACCACGTGAGTTTGAGTTTATCGTGTAGGATACGTACTTTAGGCTTTAGGGTTATAGTCTATGGAGTACTCCTATACTTTAGGCCTTAAGGTCTAGCTTCAAATTTTTGTGTCGATCAAGTGATAACTGAATACACTCGATCTAATAGTATCTTTCAAGTGTCGGACACACGACAAAACTTGAGTGGTATTATACATGAAAACGACTCACATTTGGAACACTCAATCTCTTGCAACAAGGCGCATAATCACTAATCGTGACACAGCGAATTTGTCAGATGAAACCAGACCAAGAAAATGATATCAACATATTGCTTACACCAAAACTACATCGAAGAATCGCTGTTTATCATACAAACGAATTTATGGTTGCTGCACACAATGTCACACTAGTGATTAGACCTAGCCTTAATTAAAGCCTTCTGATCCCATCAAATCGGCACAGGTCTCAACTCAAGCACCCAGGATCCGAAAGCAGCTAGACACAGGGAACAGAGGGCACAGGTCTTAACTCTCCTACGTTTGACACAAGCCCTGTCCTCACTCCTCTGGTACACACCTTTCCTCCATCTATCGAACAGTTAGTGAGAACCAACGTCAACTCCATTATGCCGCAAGAACTCTTTTGCTTCAACAACGTCCTACATAAAGTCATAAACAGAGTGGTTAACACATACAATCATCAAGAAAACCAAGAAATTATAACGAAATGGAGTGTAGGCAGAAGCCTTGACATAAGATGAACATCCTTATTTGAACAGTGAAACCGGGACTTGTGAGTTATAATGATGAATTGATGATGATATAACTGTGGTGTTTGAAGGCCAATTTCTCGGGCCAAGAATTCAAAGACTGAATTAAACAGAAAGACGTCCCACCAACATTTTCCAAACAAGTAAATTAAAGAGACAGAATTTGTGCAGTTCAATAGAAAAGTTATGTTGGGAAACGAAATCGTTCGGAACAAGAGAAGTAACGTACTTTAACAATTCATAAACTTGGACGATAAGAGGTGTTACGAGTCCATCCTATCCAGATCCCCCTAAATTTATCTCTAAAGAACTTGCGTGTGGAGGAAGTCCGATGGACGCAAGGAAGAGGATCATCTTTACCACAAAGAAAGGATGTTTCAAGCAAATTGAATTACTCCAATCATACCCAACTTTGTTTCCCTTCTATAAAAAAACTGGATCCTTACCCAGAAAAAAAAAAAAAAAAAAAAAAAAACTGGATTCCGAAGAGACCAAGACAAGAAAAGACACCCTTCAAGAAACAAAGAACGCTGAGAGTAAATAAACCATCAGTTACACCGTTGAGTTTGATGGGAGTTGGGGGTCACAGTGCACCACAAGAACTGTTCAATTTTTGACAGCACAACGGAAAGGTTGGAAATTGGAATACACGACATGGCAAGAATATAAAAGATGAAAATAATACCTGTTGCAGCAACACTGCTTCATGAGGACAGGTTGGAAATTGCATCAAACCTATTCCAACCATCAATAGCCCATAACATCCCAACGATATAATCAAGTAGACAGGCAGCTGGACAACAAATTTCTTATTCAGTGAGACGGAAAGTTAAGTTCCAATTCTTAAGAAAACAACCACCAAGGGCAGCAAGGGCAGCAATATACATGAGAAAATGTCCAAAAGCTGCAGAAAAAGAGAGGGACTTACCAGCCAGGTCTGGCTTTCTGAAACAACTGAAGAACGCAAAAGACCGATCCAGAATGCAGTGATAGCTACCAGTATTGCCAAAATCTTCGTAATATGCTTCATTTACTTCAAAAAAAAAAAAAAAAAAGACAATGCAGAGTCCTGTTAACAGATCACAATGAACTCGGACATATATGTAATTTCTAAAGGGAAGAAAAACAAACTAGATTAGAAAAGAGTTGTTTCAATAAACTTCTTCCTTCCTAAGGCAAATGGTAAATAAACGCTTTCATTTGGTAGTCCATGACAAAACAAAAACCTTAATTTGAATTGGTCCTATAGTGAAGGATGACAAAAAGTTCGTTGCAGAGATGTGTACTTAATAAAGAGAAATAATGAGTTGTATGATATAGGGGCACAAAAGTCAACATAGAGCACAAAAACATTCACATTTTTATCCCTTCAATCAGCAACCACCGTGCAAATAACTCATACAAGAGAGCCACCAACACTCAACAGCACATAAAAAGTATAAAGTAGGCACAATCAATTGCTGCCATCAGAGCTTATTATATCAAAGAGTTCTCATGGTTCAACAACAAATAAACTCAAAACCCTTGCGCAAATTTAGGCATCATCATTTGGCAGCTAAAGGAAGGCCATCAACCATTCCAAGTGAACATGCCACGCGAAACTACTAGAAATATCCATTTACTATGTAATTCTTAAAAGAACCTTTTGCATACGGCTCAAAAATATTTTAAGCCCTAGGACTCCTCAAATTATCTATTTAAATGACTACCAATTATTCGATAGATAGATAAAGTCAATGCACTTGGAAGTTTTCCCCCAAAAGAGTATAACAGTCAATCATAAGCAGTATACCCAGATCCACAGCCTCCTCGTCATGGGACATTACTGCACAAGGAACACAAAAGATTTTGGGGGAAACCAGCACACAATCAACACAAATCGGACACAGTAACAAGATTACCTCACAGCCTATGGAAAGGTAAGGAGGTTGAAGGTACGCAATCTGATGATCAAATTGATGAAACTCTACTACTGAAGATACAAAGAGGAAGCTTCCAGAGTAAAATACAAACAAGTGTAACATTCAAAGTTTCACAAGTTGTAAAAACCCAAAACAAAATAAATTGGTAAAAAAAAATTTAAAAAAAAAAGAAAAAGAAAAAGAGAGAGCACTCAGTATGAGTAGGAGGTTGAATCCATTCATAAATATATCGGTTAACATTAAAGCAATCATCATCATGCTCATCACCCGTAATTGCATCGAAAAGTTGCAAATTTGCAATTAACAGTGACCAAAATCATTAAGTCTTCCTTTAAAACCCTAGAAACTCATCAGAAATTTGGATTATTAACAGCAAAGACACACATTTGTGCCTCAGACGACCGTCGTGAGAATTAATCCAATATCATCATTTGATACTACAAATAAACGCTACGCGATTCCAGAAATTTAAAAGAATGGTGGGGAGGGTTAAAGAGGGTGAAAGAACAGCTTTTGGCAAACCAAGTGTATAAAATCATAAAAATGGAGAAGCACAAGTTCTAGTGAAAGCTGAAACCAGAATTAAATTCAATACAAAGTAAATATTCGCTGCCATCAGATACTTAAATTATACGTTCTTTTTCACATGCTCATCTATAAATGAGCTCAAAGCCCTTGCGCAATGTATGAAGTTCATCATTTGGCAACTACTGACAGTTGATTGATAACAATAACACGTCTCATTCAGCTTTTCAAAACAATCTCGTATCTAGTTAGTACATTACGAAACAGCATTAGGAGTAGCAGACATTTTCAACTCATCAGAAATTTGGATTATTAACATCAAAGACACAGTAGTGCCTCAGACGACCGTCGTGAGAATTAATCCAATATCATCATTTGATGCCACAAACAAATGGTGCGGAGGATTAAGGAGGGTAAAATAGCACATTTTTCGCAAACCATGTATATTTGACCTAGAAAAAGACCAGAAAATGGAGAAGCAGACTCTGTCGAGAGCTGAAAACCGGCATTAAATCCACAACAACAACTAAGCCTTATTCCCAAAGTGAATAGGGGTTGGCTAACATGAATCGTCATTTGTAACCGTCTTGAGCATGCCATAAAAGTTAAAAAGATCAGAATTAAATCCAAAATACGTAAAAAAATCGCTGCCATCAGAAGCTTAAATTATACGTTTTTTTTCACATGCTCATCTACAAATGAGCTCAAAGCCCTTGCGCAATGTATAAATTTCATCATTTGGCAGCTCCTGAAAGTTGATTAATAACATTAACACATCTCATTTCGCCTTTTCGGAACAATGTCGTATCTAAGTAGCACATTACGAAACGGTGCTACCGGCCGTATCGTACCCAAATCAACAAATTGGTATAATTTTGAAAACCTTTCTAATTGATTGAGCTTCTAACAACTAAATAGGAGTAGCAGACATTTTCAAATACGCACACAAATAAAATTAACCTAATCTAATCCAACATTAATACAGATAATTCATATAACAAGATCCTTAAATTCACATGATAAGTGACAAATAACATGCTAAAAAATCAAATTAACAATCTTAGAACATAATGTTAGGTAAAACATGCAGATCGAAAAAAGAGAGGAGAGAAGATTCAGAGTGAAGACTCACTGATACGTGTTTCACGGCGATTGAGACTGGAGATTATGTCGCCGGTAGGAGACGGAGAGAGAGAGGTCTGATGAGCGATTTAAATTGGGAGTCGAAAAAAAACCCTAAATCGTGATTTCTTGTTTCTAGGTTTTCTGCAGGTGACAAAAAGCCCAAAAGAGGAAAAAAAAAAACGGTGTAATTTTAGACTTTTTACCACAGGGGCACAAGGGAAAAGAAAACGATATTGCTTTTGTAAAGTGGTCGGGGGAAGGGTTAAGGTTCCAATTTCCGGAGCCACTGACCTTGGGGCCTAAGCTCTTTCCTTCGTTGTGTGCATAGGTATGGTCGAGTGGGTCGATTGATTAGGTCAGCCATTTCGCTTCGTTGTGTGCACAAGTGTGGTCGTGTGGGTTAGTCTATAACGGTCAATCAGGGGCTGTCACTAAGGATGCGATATGGAGATGGTGGTCAGAGTTTGCGAGTAAAGAACCCCCCCCCCACCCAACCCTGTTTCGTACCATTAGGAGTGTCATTAGATAACCAACCTCCGAACATCATGCACACGGTGTGCCGTTGGTGATTTGGTTTGAGCAAAACTCAGTTCAAAATTTTAATGCCAAACAAGGTTTGTCTAGTTAGCAACTCATACAACAACGATACAGGCTCTGACAATGTGGCATCATCAGGGAAAAACTGAGAGAACTTTAAATGCATCATCTGTTAGAGGTAGCAAGAAATCAGGTTGTAGAATCGTAAATTATCAGGGTGGCGTGCGCTCCCTCTGTTAAAAAGATTTTTCATCATTGAGAATTCAAAGATGGCAAAATCTACAATCACAAAGCAGGCTCAGAAATACAACCAGCATCATTTGGTGAAAACCAAAGTGGTGAGTTCCGAGTTTAGGACATCTGAGATACAGGAAGGAAGACACAAGGGTAAACGCATAATTTACTAGAAAGCTCATTACATCAAGGGTCATAAACCAGTTTACAGGCCGCCGAGCTACCTACAATTTGGCAAGAAACTACTCTGCTGTGCTAAAAGCTTCACAAACTTAAGATAAAAGCGAGACAAGAGAAACAAATTCCAGGGTCATGCGACCTCCTTTTGACCGTGTATTGATGACAAAGTGCTCTGGATATTTCCTCAGCAACACCAATAAACCATACCATGGCTTCCCTTTAGCTTCAGGAACAGGCCAGTCCTCAGACGTAAGATACCTTCTTGCGCGACTGTGGTGCCAAACATTACCATACTGCTCCGTTAGCTGCAGCCAGAATTAGAGAAGAAGATATCAAATCAATTACTCAAGGATATCCAAGCTAAAGTAAACAGTATATGACCCTCGAAGGAAAGAAAACAAAAACAAAACAGATTATCTACTATCTAGGATGAGATTGCATATCATTTCACTAAACAAATCCCGATATTATGCACAAATTGTTAACACATACAGTATTTGACAAGGCTACACCATATGAGCTTACGAATTATGATGTAACCCTGAAACAATATTTGACCTTGAAGTTACACCAGCACATAATGTTTAATGATGAAACGATCAAAGAAGAACAGTTGTGGACATACTCACTAAATTATTAATCAAGGAAGTAGCACTATTCTTAAACTTGAGATAAAAAGACCAAAGGGGACTTCAGATGAATTGATGAAGACATACTGAAGAGGCAAGAGTACCCAGACACTGAATACAAGTACTAACGCTCTCCAGAACCCTAAATGCTTCACTGCCAGTATAGAAACTTATACATCTCTGTATATGTGTAACTTTCATGTATGTGTTATTCCTGACATGAGAGAGCATCTACTGAAGGTGACCCCGATGAAGTGAACCAATGCAACACTGATGCTGCCTAGACGTATATGGAAATCAGCAATTTTTGCCTTTCTTAGGATTTACTCTTCCAAGGAGAAGCCTCTATGTTAGTATATTCTGGAACTATTCTACAAACCACATATAGAGTTGTAGGCCAGAGGAAGAATATCATCGTGAAGAATATCAAAATCCTACTCTATAAGAGAAAAGGAGTTCTACTGAAACTAACCTCAGCATGAAGTTTCTCCATAGGCATCCATTCACCTGGGCCACAAGTATCAGACAACACGTTAGCTATAGAAGATACAACCTCTTTCTCCTCCGACTCCAAAAGCTGCTGATTGTCAGCTTCAGGATCAACTCGGGATCTTCCATCCGATTTCTTCTCTGCAATAAAAAGACTATCAGAGAGAAAATTCTACTTATAAATATGTTCCCTTAAAAAGAAAAGATTGATATACTACAGACACATGAAAGAAACAACCAGCCCTGAAAATCCATGAAAGGAAGTTACTGTATGTAGAGTGCCACACAGGCTACCCACTTACATAAACAACCCATCAATACAACATTACCCTAGAGCAACAAAGGCTTCCCGCCTATAGCGAGGTCAGGGGGTCGGATATCCACAACCTTTTACCGCGTGTTTAAACATAGAGGGCCTACTAAACGATCCATACTGAAAATTGATTTCGGAATAGTGTCAATATAATGTAACTTCACAATATAAGAAGCAGAAACAGCCCTTCTCAATGATGACAATAAAACAATAGAGAAACAAACTGAAGTCACAACACCACAGAGGCAGAGGAAAAATTAAGAAAGAATTGTCAGGTGCGATAAATTTAGTGATACCAGCAAGACTTCACACCGCCCGGCTTCGGCCAATTAAAGAAACTCAAATTTGATGTGATATTGATGACAGAATAGTGGAGTTCAAGTACTTGCCAGTTAATGATGATATAACGGATAAATGGACGTGACATCATTAGTACAGTAACAATTGCAAGGCCAAAATGGTCGAGGAGCCCATAAGACGCGTCTTATAAAATGATTAAAAAAAAAACGAGAGGAGAAGAGATAAACCCAACACACGGAAGTCAAGCAGAAAATGCCCCATGAAAACAGGTGTCCACGACGACCATCCAAGGTGGGGTTCTTCTACCATCACTAGTACGTTTATGGATGATGTGCATGTTCCATCCCTCTTCTTCCTACATTTGCTTACTATGAGGGCTTAAGAGTATTTGAATTATTGTTTCCAGTGGCATTATTTCAGCTTGACTACAACCCATCCCATAACACCAGCAAAAGGCTGAGAAACACTGTCCACTTAATTATGAAGGCTCAGATGGCCTTCACCAAGAACAAAAACTATATTCCAGACTTGTTAAGCATCAAAAAGCTAAGGGCTGTTTGGTTACAGGGAACCTGAAAGGGAAAGGGAGTGATGGACCCTAATTCCCTTTACTGATCTTTGGTTGAGATTTTTTTGTTCTCCCCCATTTCCTTAATCAATTACCCTAACTCCTCTACCTTCTCGAGGGTGAGGGTTTCAAGGAATGATTCTTTTTAACCAGCCAAACATATGGGGTGATTTGGGGTGGTTTTGTTTCCTTTCCTCTCCTTTCCCTTTCCTTTGTTGAAACCAAACAGCCCCTACGTATTCACTGTAAGTCTGGAAAAGTTAAGTTCAGTTGAAAAAGCTATCTCATAGACATCCCATGTTCATAGATAAATTTTGATACGTTAAAACCTGCAATTCCTTGTTGCTTAAAAACTTCATCGCTTCTTAACAGTAATTACCCCCCCCCCCCAAAAAAAAAAAACCCACGCATATCCTCTGATTCACAATTCGCAAAACGTGACAACCAACTCCATTAAACTTCATGCAATCACTTTCCGTTTAACAATTAAATACACTCCGCTATTGCCACCTTAGCCAATATAGGAGAGAATAATTGAAGTTTCGTGATCTTAAAATGGCATCGATTTAATCCCAGGGGTAATTTCAGGTATTAAAATGGGCAGCATATATGACTGCTGAGTTATTATACCTTACAGACGTTACACTACTGTAACTGCAATAAGTACCAAATCATTAGTTTCGGCCCCTTCGTAAATCATCTACAAAAGTTATACTATTAACTCTTAGTAGACCTATATATACTATAAATGACCTTATTTAGATACCTTAGTTTAAAGCGCGCCTAGGCGCAAAGCGCACTGAGTCGCAGCTGCCATCGCCTCAGACGCGTGAGGCGCACAACTGTGCAATTCCAATTTCTTTCTCTTGTAACCTTATTTCTACACTTCCCTTTGCCCCTTAATCCCTTCTTTATACTTATTTACCCATTATCCCTCATTAAATACCAAAAAAGGGGTTATTTTTTCCAAAATATGGTTTCGTAAAATATAATTTTGTTCGCTAAATGAGTGTGTTTCGTGTGCATGAGGCGTGCGCCTTCGCCTCGCGCCTCATCGCAACGGCCCCCTAGCGCCTCGGTGCGCCTCGCGCCTCCTGATGAACCACTAAGCCTTACAATGTTCTAACAACGATAAGTATCAAGCTTTTAGTTTACCTTCATAAATATTATACCTTAACTCATCATAGACCTTATCCACTATGTTAGTGTGGCAGATTTAACGATAAGTTAAATATAATACTCTTGTGTGAACATATTAATACATTTTACCTATATCTAGAAAAGGGACATGAAAAGCAACTATCATGTCAAGTCCAGTTATATGAGATTTAGTCAGCCTTATAGTTTTAAGTTTCGATTAGAATTTTCGTGAAAGCGACTTGCTCATGAAACCAAGAAGTAGACCACCCCTTTTTATAAGTAACACGGGGTTGTGAATTGATAAACAGGGAATCACACCAGCCCAATACACAAGTTTGAAATGTCAAGTCCACTAAGGCAGAACACACAAGAAATCCAATCCTAAAAACCCCCGCATATGACATGAAAGCGATAGGCAGAGATATGACAGAATGCAAATACGGTATGTCACTGAGTACCCCCATGATAAGATGCCAAAGAACGTCAAGATTAATTAAAGTCTCCCTATCCAAAATTGCGTAAAGCTGGAGCACGTTAAAAACCCGTCTAGGGACAGCCTCAGCCTACTAAATGCTATACCTAAAACAAGCCCTCTGCATACAAATAACAAATTGTTATTACAAATTAAGAAATCACAGGGGGCATGAGGCACATCGCGTTCCACGCATCACAATATCTCGAGATTATCAACAAACCGAATCATAGACTAAAAACAATTGAGACAATCACATAAACCATTCCAACAATCCTATACACGACAACGAATTTCAGCTCAAGAACATCAAAAGCTCAACATATAATTATGAACTCTCCATCATCACCTTAAAATTCCAACATATAATTCTTCTCTTCTTAGATAATAATGCAGTAATTATAATAATGATCAATCTTCCACTACACAAAAGCTAATGTAGCTTCCAATAACTTAAACTTGAAGCATATACACCATATGAAACTTATATTTAAAGGCACAAGGAATTCGTTACAGACCTAGAGCTCCTGATAAACCTCCTTTGCCGCCACCGCCACTTCCGCCGTAACCATAACCTTCATCCCCATACTTCCGCATCTTCTCCCTCCCACCAACATCCTCATCCTCATACTCCTCCTCCGCTCCCGCCGCCGCGTAAAATTCCTTCACCCGCCCCTTCCTACTCCCTCCACTTCCACCGCCACTCCCACCGTACGGCACAGACCTTCCCGACGCGTGCGGCGGCGGAGGAGTGGTGTACGCCTGATGACGTGGACCAGCGGCAGCGCTGAGGATGTTGCGCACAGGAAGAAGGAAATAAAACTCCTTGTCGCCGATCTGAAGGAGATCTTGTGAGTCAAGCTTCACCGGAGGGTTACCGGGGAGGTGGAGGACGCCTTCGACGAGGCAGCCGTTTTTTCCGAGGACTTCGAGGGCGAAACGGCGGCGTTGGAAGTCGTAGAAGATGCGAGCGTGGTGGCGGGAGATGTTCATTCCGCCGCCGAGGGAGGCTAGGTCGACATCGACGGTGGATTTCTTAGAGTTGCGTCCGAGGATAATTGAGTATGTTTGCATGTAGTACTCGAAGTCTTCTCCTTGAAGCTTCGCGAAACCTGCCTCTACGTCGCTGCCTCCGCCACCGCCGACCGCGGCCACTGCGTGTGCCATTTACGGTGGTGGTTGTGATTGTGATTGTTATCTAGGGTTTCTGATTTTGAACGAGGGATTTGGGGAGAAAGGAAATAATTGGGGATTTCATAGATGTCTCATGTCTCACTCTTTTTTTTTTTTTTTTTTTTTTTTGGCTTTCCCGGAGCAGAATGGTAAAGGTTGTAAAGAGAGATACGGGATACGGAAGGTAGAGGAGTAGGTAGAACGCGATAGAAAAACCGTTTTAACCTTTTTTTCTTAACTACAGAATAATTAGGTTGATCTTAATCCTCGAATTGTTTGATATGGTAATGTTTTAATGGTTCTTGTAGAAATAATGGTATTGATTGTGAGCGTTATTACTTACCATGTATTTGATGACTCAGGTTTATTTATCCGAAGTCTATCGTTTGTAGAGGGTGACAATGTAACTGTTTAATGGTGAAAGATCGAAGTTCAATTCCGTGGAGAATAAAAAAGTGATTTTAGAGATGCTTACCGCGACTCGATCATTGTCCTCGCGATTTATTCCCCTTCTGCTGCCCCATCATGCTTTTCTTGTCCTTCTGCATAAGTACGAGATATGGTGGAGTTCTCGTGTTTTTCGAGAACACCCCCCCCCCTATTTACTCTCTTTTTTTCACACACACAAAAAAATTTATTCGATATGGAATTTTTGTGCTCAATCTCAAGTAGTTCGATAGTAAGCTTATCCCGAAACCTAAAAAAAAGTAATGTAAATCGATCTCAAGTTTGCCCGCGGTTGTCTTAGTTCATTTCAATGCTCGGCCTAGATTTCATAACTTTGCATGCTGTGAATTCTTATGAAATGTAACGTCAGTGTCGCATACATAGTACATTGCACACCATAGTCAATACCGACTTGCCGAGGAACTTGTGTGGAGTCATTAAGCCAAAGTTACTGGCTGAAACCCTATTCGATCATCGGAACAAAACTCAACAAGTTAGAAGTATAACCAATGGAAAAAAGATTCTCAGACAAGATTGATCAAAGCTTCTATTAGCTCAATACAAACGTTCAGAAATTTTCCACACTGCCGCTCTCTTATGTCAAAAGACTCAAAACCACCAGTTCAGCAATTCTCGTCATACAATGATGAAAAGCTACATAATTGTAAGTCTGGACTTAAGCAGAGACAAGAGGCATATTACCTCACACGGGCATATGCCGCATACCTCATCCAAGTTATTACAACCACATTCAAAATTTGCACGGAGACTCTTCGGAGACTTCTAACTTTGCAGGACTGAAGAAGAGTTCAAATCAAGATTCATTGCTCCTAATAGTTATGCCTCGTTGAGCATGTAGTTGTTCTTCACGAGCTTTTTTTGCAGCGAGAGCTTCCTCATCAAGTATCTGAATAGGAGACCATTCAGGTAATTTCAAGTCTTGTCCGGACAATGAATCATAGTAACTCTTTGCAAGGGGTTGGATTTTAACAGTAGCATAGTCAACTGCGGTTCCAACAATGGCAAACACGATAGAGTAGCGTACTGCCCCCCGCTGACCACCTATTAGAAAAAAGGAAAAGGAACATAGTCATATAACGCTCAAGACTCTAGAATAGCTCAGGGTGAGGGTAACATAACTAACACAAGCAGCGAACCCACCCTATGCCATAGAGTGTATGAGCTCACATATACCATCTCCACAGGAAACACGGTTCGGATGTAATAACAGGATGATCGTATACTATTCCCTACTTTAGGATTATTTCCAGATTTCTGTAATGTTAATAAGAATCTGAGTTAAGTAACCCAAAAAAAAAAAAAAAATTAAGAATCTGATCTAGCAATGTTAAGATCAAAAGAAAGTATCAAGTAGCAAATGGAACACAACAGCTCATGCCTACTAAGTTGTTTTTCCAATTTTCTGCTTATAGAATTATAGGAATGTTATGTTTTTCAAATCAAAGAAAGGCTGACCTTGAAGGCGGCCAAGAACAGCACCACTACAAATACCACCAAGAGCAGAGTTTATAAGATCATCATGTTCAGATTTCCGAGTTACTCTTACAAACTCACGTGCTCCTGCAAGTCAGAGAGGGAAAAAAACAGCAAATTGAGTTCAAGCAGCATTTTCAATAAACCTCTACAACAAAGATTAGGATGTACGCAACACAATTTTAATATGATAATGATCATGGTACACAAACTAGCCTGGAAGTATGGAATAGTAATAGACTGCCTAATATTTAGGAAGTTAATGATTCGAGTGCTATGAGAAAGGTGGAGGACCGCATCCATGTGATTTCATATTTGAGAAATAAACCAAAATCATTAATCAAATCCTCTATAATGCATTGACCATTGCACCTAGATAGTGGTGGTCTGATTGTTAAAGAAAAAAGGCTAGAGCAAAATGGCAACACTCCATCAATTCCCTTTATGTATTGAAATGCTTCTTAGTGCAGTAAGGCTAGCACGATGTCAAAAGTTAGTATCCTAAATCAACATCCTCACCTTGCTCCCTACAGACCACCAAAACACTTCTTATCACCTATGACAGCTCTCCTCATACATTGTGACGTCAAAAAAAAAAAAAAAAAAACCCTCTCCTCTACATTATGACCTCATGATTATAGCATCAGGAACAACTCCCATTCCTTCTCTCCGGCATCTACCCTGCTTTTCCATTCGAGTTACAAGAGAGATTTAAAACGTCACATACAGAGAACTCAATAAGATTATCTAAAGTTCTAAACAGTTATATCAAAGACAGTAAGAGACCTATTTCAAAAAAAAAAAAAAAAAAAAAAAAAAAAAAAAAAAAAACAGTAAGAGACCTGTCAAAACCAATCTGTTCACTCATTATCATTAGCCTTTAGTCTTCGAAATCCATTTGCAAAGAAGATGCAATTTCAAAATTCACCATTAGCTCTAAAGAACTCGCTTGTAATTGGTAAATTAATCTTTTTTGAAATTGTGGGATGTACGATGCTGAAACCATTCTAAACCAAAGTTCACAGGAAAAGCAATAACCCCTACTTGAAGATCATCCTAAAGAAACCAGCAGGAAATCTGTAGAACTTCCCCAGTGTCGGCTGACTGTAGAAATGGATATCTCTTGAGCGCATATTTGCGAGTTCTTCATTGGGTATTAGCTGCACTGGGGCCTAGGCCTTGGGTAATTGTGAAGGGTTTTTACACATCTCCTCCCCAAACCCCCTCACCGCCATCAGATTCTCCAGAAGTCATAATGCCCCCATCGTTATCAACAGCTTATTCTAATTTTTTAAAGTTTGTACATTACCCTTTTCATTTTGATAGAAGCCTATAAATTATATAACCTGAATCCGAGATACAATTAAGATCTGAAAACTTTGCAAGCTTCATCTTTTGCTGTATATTATCAAATGGTTGTGACATTTCCCATTAACGGTCTAATGAGAAGAACTTAGTTACAGTGACAACGGTAAGGCTGAAACCCCTAAACAAGACCTTCCCTAGACGCAATTTGGTAACACCATACCATTACACTCGATGTTCATATCAACATGTCGTGTCAATATTCAACGAAAGCCGACTACAAACTACCACATACCGAATCATGTTTCAAATCATTGATCTATCTAATATAACTCTTTTGCCACGGGATGAAGTCGAGGCCCTCCTTACAGTAAATCGAGGCGAAATTGACACAATTACAGCTACAACAACTCTAATTGAAACAATCATCAATCTACAATTTTCGCCAACACCAACAGAACTACATTCATACAGCAAAACATTCACCTTATATGCAAAACGATCAAACCCGAAAAAAATCGAAAGACAAAGGCGAAAAATTACCACAGTAACAGCCAGTGATAATGGCGAAATTAGTGGCATAAGTAGCAGACATATTCCCAACACCATGAACTTTCGTGTGCTTTGAAACCGCCCCAATTGCTCCCCCAATGATTCCTATTAATACGTTAAAAAAAATAATCGGAAATCATTGATTTGATCATTCAATAATCTCAATAATCTACCCATTTAGAATTGGAATATTGCGTTAGAATAAAGTAAATGTGAATCTACCATAACAAGTGAAAGAAAATGGCGGGTAAAAAAAATATAGGGTTTGAAGAAGAGACCTCCGAGAAGTGTAGGGAAGAAGATTCGTTCTTTCCATCCGTCGAGAAAGGTGGGTGGTCCTGATTCAACTGCTACATCTGCTGCTGATGAAGACGAAGGTTTTGCCATTTTCGTCAACTTTCAAGTTTATTTTACTTTCCTACCGAGCTCAAAATTTCATCATCTGGGACAGTACAAGTTTTTTTTCCTGCAGATACACGTGGTGTCGCTCAATTTTGACGTTTTGCATGTGGTGTCCCTACTTTTGAAACTACTACTCACTGGTGTCCCTCGGTTTTACACAACGCGGCACGTGGTGTCCCTGGGTCTAACAGTGTCCGTTATGTGATGACGTGGACGTCATTAGTGGTTGGAGGGGAAATAATTAGTGTTATTAATTTTATAATAATAAATAAATAAATTCAAAAAAAAAAATATCCAGATATTGATAATTTTAAAAATAATTTTGAATATTAATTTTCCGAATTTATTTTCCCCGAAATTATGTTATTGGCGAAAACCACAGTGTACACGGTGTCCCTTAGTTCTACACTTTTGTGCACATGGTGTCCCCCAGTTTTACAATTTGTGTATTTGGTGTCCCTAAATTTTCCAATTTAATGCAAATGGTGTCCGTGCTTTACATTGAATTCGTTTTTTTTGTGAAATTATTGCTTCATAGATGTGATTTATGTTTACAGCAGATTCCAAGGTTGTTTTTACCCAATTAACCGCGTTCACGAAATTTTAAATGTAAGCATGTAAAACAATCAAATCGGATCTTGACGGTATTTGGTACAAATTTGCAAAACATTAGATACTACGTGCAAATCATTAAAACAAGAGGGTACCACGAGAATTAATCCTCTTTTAAATAAAATATGACGGTGTTAATGAGAAGGTTAAGTTTAGGGTATCTTGTGCAAACAGTCAAATCTAGAGAGTATTTTGTACAAATTTGCAAAACATTGGGTACTATGTGTAAATCGGCGAAACACGAGGGTACCACTTGAATTAACCCCTTTTTTTAAAAAAGATTGTGGGAAACCACCTATTAATTTTGCATTTTTTTAAAATTGCTCGGGCTGTTAAATTTTCTTTGAGGCGCGTATCTTATTTTCCCTTGTTTTGCTTTGGGTTCTTACCCAGCCATTTTGCTGACGTTCTTTTGTTTGGGTTTGTTCATACCCTATTGTGGGGCTTGTGTCATTTTCCGATGGCGCAGTTGACAGATATGTTTGATGGTAATTGTTGAGCTTACGAACGTCTGCATTAATGGGGTCTTTTCATTTAAACAATCGTTGGACATTTATTTTTCATTTTGATTTCGGATTTGGAATTTGTAAAATTTGACTAAGTCTTTCGCTGTCGTACTATTTATTATTTACATTTTGGATTTATTAATTTGGTTTTCGCCTTGCAATTAACTTGACTAGTTAATTGTGGCATAATAATCTTATGTTTTCATTATTTAACTGAGTCGAAAATTTAGGGTTGTTGCACCTCCCATGGCTTTTGGTTGACAAATTTTACCTATGCAATCATAATTATACCTTTTTGTCTTAGATGTTTTCCAAAAAAATTCACGGTGGATATTGTCCATAGTCTGACATGATCTTTTACACAACATAGAGGTAGCCATAACAAAGCTGGGTAAGGAGTACAAGTTAGATTGGATAAGAACCACCCGCCTGGCATTAAATAAAAATGAGTTGGACCATGATTTAAAAGGACTATCATATTTACAATGATTGAGTCGAAAGCACTCTTTTGCGGACAGTTTCCAGTGAAGATGGCGCCCTAATTAAGACCAAGTATGTGTTTTGGTTGCATGTGAAAAAAACTGGAAAACACGGTGCGTCGGTTAGCGTCCACGTGTTTGGAAAAAACGATAGAAGACTTTTGGTAGTTAATGTGTTGGTCAAACATAGTGCAAAATTCATCGAGGATTTTCTAGGCCTAAAGGGTTTGGTTGTACCATTGTTAAGTATGAGCGAGCAAGAAACCTACGTAACACATCCCTTAATCCAAGAATTGGAAAAACCGAGTTCATTTAGGCATGTCCATAGGAAATCTTATTCGACTCTGTGATATGCTTTTTTCCATATCCTGCTTAAGAATGAACCATCCTATTTTGTTACGGAATTGTGATAATTATTAAGTATTTCCTGAATTAGTAGAATATTATCATGAATTAGGTGTTCAAACATGAAAGCGCTTTGAAACAGACTGATAATGTGAGGGAGTAAAGGACGAAGTCGGTTGACAATAATCTTTGCAATAATTTTATAAAGGGTGGTATATAAACTAATTGGACAGAAATGGGGAGTCGTCTCAGGTTGTAAAATTTTGAAGATGAGTTGTATTAAGAAATGGTTAATTTGAGTTAGCATTTTACCCTGAACAAAAAAACTTTGAATCGCTGGTACTCCATCATGTTTGATGTAAGGCCAATAGTTTTGGAAGAATTTTGGTCCAAAGCCATTGAAACCTAGGGAATTGTAAGGGCACATTTGGGATAGTGCCTCCCCAATGTCCGTTACCAAATTCAGGGCAATGAGTACATCATTGACCGTAGGGGAGATTGGTTGATTAAGCACTCCCGAAGATACAGTGCGTAGTGGCATGGGGGAGGCTGGGCGAGTTGGGCCCACGCCCAGGGCCCCATTCTTACGAAAATACTATTGTATACCCGGGGGTACTACCCCAGGGCTGATGTCAGCCATTTTTTTTTTTTTTTTGTTTTCCTTAAAATTGTTGTTACTGAATGGTTTTCCAATTACAAAAAAAAAAAAAAACCCCTTGTCAACCTCCTAATCCAACGGCCAGCTAACATATTAGGATATTTTGTTTTTTTGGTTATATTTTTAATAGCTAAGTAATTAATGGGTATAGCACTAAAAAAAAGTAATTTATGGGTATAACTATATTGTATTTTATTATGTTGTTTTCTTTTATCATTTTTTACATTACTTATACTTAAGTTAAGTTTTCAAGTCTAATTGACATTTTTCTATCAAGATGAGCTTTGTAAATTATAATACAAGTTTAAAATCTGTTAATTTTGTGACCCTTGTCTGAGCTAAAGGCTTATCCCGCATATATTGAAATCAACGAGTATATATCTATCTATTATTATAATTATTATGATTGAGAATCAATGTTCATTTAGTAATTTAATAAGCATGTGTACAACTAAATAAGTTTTGGACAACTCTTGATAAGCATATTAAAAATCGAATTGATACATAGTATTTTATATCAATCACGAATAATAATAAGCTTATAATTAAAATCACTGAGTATTGATGAAATAATAATGAGTATTTAATTAAAGTGCATGTGCACTTAATGAGAATTACGAAAAAAAAAAAAAGAGTTTACATGGAAAAATAATGAGAAACACAAAAAATTAACAAGTATGTGTAAAATTCGCAATGATCTATCAAATTGTAGCCCGTGTCGCTAACTATGAGGCTTGTCTGTTACTCTTTGTGTAACAACCCTAAATTTTGACAGAATTATAAACGGAAATAAATTTAGAATTGTCACACTGCAATTGACTACCAAGTGATCAATTGCAACGCTATTTATTCAATTACAACACTAATTAGAGACATAACAGCGGAAGTCTTAAACAATGTCGAACTATTGTTCTCAAAACTAATCTCAAATTACATAATTCAAATGATAATAAATTCTCTAATGATAGTTTATAAGAATCCCCAGCATGCACTTGACTTCTCTAGCAAGCATCCACATCAACAAGACCTGTCAAACTATGCCATCAAAGAATGACATACACAAAGTCCACGCATCATTATATTAACTTACTCCCTACTAAGCAGGTCCTATTATCTGCGATTAATCATGTATTATTGATTAGTATTATTATATTGTCGTAAAGAGTTTTAAAAAAATATTAAGTTATTGATTTATAAGTCATATGCTAAAACTAGTTTTGTTTTGCGGTGAAATTACATCATCATCTCTCAATAAAGATCTCTCAATAAAGACAGACGGTTGAAAACTTGTATCTCTATGAAAGGGAAAGAACCGTGAATAAAGTTTGAACGGACTATGAGTTGTTGCATCTCAAATTTGAGAGTGGGTGTACGAGGTATGGTAGGTTAAGACTCATGGATCCCGGAGGTATATGGTAGGCTAAGACTCTTGAATCACGAATAGCAAGCCCCATAGAATTGAAAATAGATATTATAAGTCCAGTGAAGTTATCACTTATATCCTAAAACAAATTGGCGATAGGAGTACTCCATTAGCTTATAAACTAATTGCATCAGCCTACTTATATCGATCTGAGACAATACTCCTCAATAGAGCTGGCAATTGGGCGGGTCGGGTCGGTTTCGGGTCGGGTCGAGGCGGGTCGGGTCATATCGGGTTCGGGTCTTGGCGGGTCGAGATGAACTTTCGGGTCGGGTCGGTTTTGACTCGGGTCGCTTTCGGTTCGGGTCATGTCGGGTAAATTTTGTGTCGGGTCGGGTCGGTTTTGGGTCGCGTCATAATCGAGTTTAGTTACTGATGGTTATTAATCCTCGTCATTTCAAGTTTTGGTTAATATTTTTTGGTTTTTTGGCATAATCAAGGGACTTTATTTATATGTAAGTTAAAACCATCAATATGCATACTAAATTGTTCTAATTTGGATCATTATTAAGCTTACTTATTATCGGGTCATCAAACGGGTCAGGTCATTGTCGGATAACGGGTCACTACGGGTCGGGTCGGGTCGGGTCATTGTCGGGTTGGACATTATCGGGTTGTATCGGGTCATGGGTCGTTATCGGGTCGTGTCGAGTCAGGTTCGGGTGATCACAATTTCGGGTCGAATCGGGTCGGGTTTTCGGGTGAGTCGGGTCGGGTCAAGGTTGCCAGCTCTACTCCTCAAGCCTACTTATATCGATGTGAGACAATACTCCTCAAGACTACTGTATGACCTAAATTGAACGAAATTCGTTTTCATATTGCCACCGACGAGCCTGATGGATCACATATTTAATACTAACCAAATTCTCCCTTATTCATTCACTACACCTTGACAATATAGAACAGTTAGGCTATATGGGAATTGAACCCATATCTTTGTGCAAATGCACATTGCTCTACCCATTTTGAGCTAATAGCCTTTAAAGTCAAATAGATAATGAAAAACTACTTGCAGAGTACAACAAGCTGGTCGTAGGATTACCCCATAGGAATCTATGAGACAGAGAAAAAGTAAAATGAAAAATTACATGACTTTCACAACCTTACGGAGATCAGGCTTACCCACGTGACAATGGCCATGAGCCCATGACCATGTCACAAGCCCAAGCAGAGGGCAACCTTATGAATGAAGATGATGCACATGTTCTTAGCTGCAGTGATATCAGCAGAATTCACAGTAGCTGCAACTGGAAGACTTGTGACATCCTGAACTTGTTTCCAACACTTCCTTCATGTCCTGACGACACCCAAAACAAACACCACATAAACAAAAGGTTCAATAAAAAAACATTACAAGAGTTCATTTCTATCTACTCTCACAAACATGTGCCTAGTGCTTACAATATCAGAGTTCAATTTTGCAATAACATAACTAATTCATAAGACGACTCAACCAGCTAGGTTAACAACGAAATATAGCATGACCTCTCTTGTCTTACTAGTACAAGATAATTTAACAAAAGGCTCAGTTTCAGGAAGAATTATATCATATAATCAAAACAAATGTAAAAACATCTTACCTCTAATATGCAAAGCTTTCTAAAATCTGAAACTCAATTCTTCTCAGCTCAGAACAAAAAAGTATTGCATGAAAAGCCCAAGATTTTATGATATACTCTGAAAACTTATTACACAAAGCAAGAAGTGATAATCACATCTAAGTTCCGAGGAAAAATAATTTGTGAAGCATAATGAGACAGAGAGGTGGAGAACAAAGGACTGGCATTTAAACAAATACAACAGAAGATATATACTAAGTAGTGCCTGGATGTCCATCCAGGTTCTCATCTTTCCAAGATAGACTTTCATGACAGAACAGATACACTCTTTGTTAGTACTTCCTTTTTAACAAACAAATCTTCCACAAACTATGTGGTTTAACATTTTGAGACTAAACTTTTGCTGAGATACAAAATGGTTTGAGGTTTGGCATAACCTCTTTCTACATGAGAGACTTGAAATTAGCACGTCTTATTTATATGCTTCCGAATTCTAAGACCATGATAACATGTAATTTCTTTTCCTAGTTATCTCAAATCTAAAGACGAGAAAAGCTTTGGTGGTTAACATTACGTAACATTGCAAACAATCATTTTCACATTCCCAAATATATTCTCTATAGAAGCATAGAGATAACAGGGAACCATTCAGGGCAGTCCGAGTTACTTACAGAGAACCAAGAAAGAAAGAAAGAAAAAAAATTAAGAAAGAAGGAAAAAGCAGTACTCAGAGGCTCAGGGCAGGCAGATAACAGGAAATTGAATCTAGATTTTTACTACTTTAGAAGGTTTCAAACTTTCCACTGAGGTTTCCTTGCTTGCTTTTTTTTTTTTTTTGCCAGTTGGATACCTAATTTGGACATCGCTATCCTACGAAACAGGCACAGCTAACAGGTTGCAAGCTCCTCAATTCAATCCTCACATATGAGTGTTGGGGGTCAAACAGGACCTACCCTGTTTCTTCCCCCTGCCTAGTCCTAGCTGAGAAAACTAGACCAAATGGAGCTGACCTGGTCAGGAAAGCTACCTGCCCAAGAGGGTTAGGCCATATCTCCTAGAAAGATGGTACGGACCCTGCCAGCTTGACCCTGCCAGCTCGACCCTGCCAGCAGCTGGTACGGACCCTGCCAGCTCACCAGGCCCAGACCCCGTAGGGTCAACATTCCAGGACACCCCCCTGAGGTGGACCCCATTTCTGTAAACTGATGACGTGGACAAATGACGTCCACACACGTGCATCATTTACAACCACAAAACTAAGGCAAGTTAGTATAAATACAACATACTCAAAGGTATGACAACGGGTCTCTCTCTCTACTCTTTACACAAATACTATCTAAAAGCTGACTTAGGCATCGGAGGGGGCTTCCTCGGTGACCCCCCGAGGCTAGTAACGTTTCTCTATGCAGGAGCAGGTCCGGAGGCTGGTCTGCACCTCCTCTAGGGCGTCCCAAAGGCGTCTTCCCAACTTCATTACAAATCTTGATTGTCCAGTAAAAGAGGGGCAGCTTTGTCCATTTTTACCCGGAACAATTTGGCGCCGTCTGTGGGGAAGACATACAGCCATACATACATTTTCAAACTCCCATAGAGATTCGAAAGGCTTCGAAAGATTAGTATTTGGAGAGACCAAAGAAACACATCTTTCTTCCACTTCAATCCTCATCTTTTTTCACAAGTTGTCAGATCCACTCGCACATGTGAGATGGCAGACTCCGAAACTCTCACAAATCGGAGCTGCCCAGCACGCACGACGGAGTACGACAACATGCAAGCTTTTCACCAACCGTGGTAGGAGCAGGACGCGAGGATTAAGCTAGAGCCGGCATCCTTTGCTGACACACCTTCCCCCATGGCACAGTGGGAGAAGATCCACAAAGCAAGCTGCCGAGATGTTATAGAGAACACGAATATCCATCTCTTGCAAAGCTAAGTGTTCCTACTTATTTGTTTAAACTCAATCAGTCCACTGTTTTCGAAAAAGTTTCCTCAAAACTTCAAACAGTCATAACTTTTGATTGGAATGTCCGATTGAGGCATGCTTTTTTTTCAAATCGCTTATCTCGACGAGATCTACGCGATGGCAAATTCCCGAAGGGGATTTGCGAAATTCTTGAGCTGCCAAACCCTCTCTAAAGCAGAGTTTTGGGAGCTTAAAGATTTAACGGCCCTAAGAACGGATTCAGAATCTGTTAACATGGTACGGTCAGCTCAAGCTAAACACCTGAGACCCTTGCCAGAAGGCTAAGACCAGCCTTAGCTGGCACCTTCTACAAGCAAGGTACGGTAAGCAAGAGTCGCGCACCTACGCAGTTAACGGATTTTGTGTCCGTCCTTTCCCTTATCTGCTAGATAAATAAATCTAAACAAAAGATTAAAATGTTGCACAACATCTCCTTTATATTGTGCTTAGATGTCACATTTAAATGAATGATTATGTGTTCACCTCGATTCACATTGTGTTTTCCTACAAGGTACAAACCCGGACCAAGGGGCAGCTTCACAGTGACAAGAATCACTTCTCTGCCCCGGGAAGTCGTGAGGGATCAAGCGTAGGGGGCAGACATACCTGTCCCCCGAGCGCTCGCAGACGTGCCCAGAGAGCTGCCAGACCTACTTCAAAGGAGCTGGCAGATGAGTTTCCTCCAAGGAGCTGGCAGATGAGCCTCGAAAGAGCTGATGAATCTGCCAAGCCCCAGAGAGCTTGCAAACCTGCCTCCAAGGATCTGGCAGACCCACCTCCAAGGATCTGGAAGACCTGCCTCACAGGGGCTGGCAGACCGACCTCACAGGGGCTGGCAGACCGACCTCACAGGGGCTGGCAGACCTCCAAGGAGCTGGCAGATGAGCCTCGAAAGAGCTGATGAATCTGCCCAGCCCAGGGGGCTTACTACTGGGGAAAATTCCAGCTCATTCTGGACTCTCCCCTCAGTAAGACCCATGCCAGCCAGAGCTGTACAGGTCCAACCCAGCCGCCTGGTAGAGAAGCTGATGGATCCGCCTCCAAGAAGCTGTCCCGGAGCTGAGATAGCGGAGCAGCCATAGCCTCTGTTAAAGAAGGCGCGGAGCTCGTAAAGCAGCCGACGAAGAAAATCAGAGGCTTCTACAACCTCCTCCAATCATCCGGAGAGGTCACGAGAGCTGTCGAAAAGATTTCCCAAGTCTCCCAACAACCGAATGAAGAACCATAAAGGGCGAGACAGCTTCCTTCGACAAACATCCGGAACCGCGCTAAGCTTCCGGATAAGTCAGGACAGGTCCTACATGGAAGGTACCCTGAATCTTATACTCCTTTATCATCGCACACGATAACAAAGGAGTAAGGGGCAGGAGATACGGGAACATCACGGCAAATCACGAAGAGTTAGCTCCCGAGAGCTGGAGTTAGGACGCAAGGAGCTGGAGCGGAAGTGCTATACTAGAACAAAATCAATACACTTGTTCCTAAATAAGCATACCCACAAATTAGTCACAAAAAACCTTGCTACCGTCCTACCTACCATACTTCTCACTCCGAGTGATGCTTGAAATCACAAAAGGCATTACGACGAAAATGGAAGAAGTTACCGGGTAGCACACTACAATTAGCCCACCAAAATAAGTTCACCGCGATATGATCCAAAGAGAGAACACCTCAAGTGGATGGTGTCTGACAGCTAGGCAGGCCAGGTCGACCCCTGCCAGTAAGAAAGTCAGACCAGCCTGCCTCCAATGGGAAGATCAGGTCAGCCCCTACTGCAACAAGACCAAGTCAGACCGAGCCTGCATCTTCACCAGTATCAAGACCAAGGCAGCCCATGCTGTCACATAGTCTCATGGCAAGCTGCCAAGTGACAAGAGAAGTCACTGGACAAGCCAGCAGACCCATGGCAAGCTGCCAGGTGACAACAGAAGTCACTTGACAAGCCAACAAACTCATGGAAAGCTGCCAAGTGGTAAAAACAAACCACCTGGCAGGCCATCAAACTCATGACAAGCAGCCAGGTGGTATGAGCAAGCTACCTGGCCAAGTCAACCCCGCCATAAGGCCAAAGCTGCCAGGCAACAAACCAGCACACCCGTATGCATCAATACGGGCACACGACTGGTGCTCAACAATCTTTGCATAGCTCGCTAACACACATGCAGCTATCACAAGAAAGAGCGTACCCTACCTAAGCCGTCTGCGCAGCACACATAGCTACACCCTCACCAAGGGCAAACAGCTATCCACCCTGTCGGACCTTAGCGGGACCCAAAAGAGAACAGAAAACTCAGAAAAACATGCCTAGTCTGGCTTGAAGGTCCGTTGTAATTAACGATACCCGGCAACAGGCGACTAACGGCAAAAGGGACAGAGGACTAACTCTCTCCCTAAAGGAACTAGGTGTATAGGTTAGGCATGGGAAGGCCGATGAGCCAACACACACCTAGCCCGGGCTGCTATCCGAAGCTGCTCCATACATGGGTCGTTTTACACACCATAAGAGCCAACGCAGATGGTAGACGCGAGGGGGAAAGGAATACAGTTAGACAGGTTCCTGCTGATAACAAAACCCCGAAACGGCCAAGGGCCAGCTGCCATCGCTTGTGATCAGGGAGACCTGGTAGCAGACAAACCCTAGAAAATGCTACCTGTGTCGATCAAGCTGGTAGGATGGCTAGGCCAGGTGTAGTTCCTTGCTCCCTGGTCACTTAATCCTGGACCACTTAGGACAGCTGAAAAGCATACTCCTAAAAAGCCACCAGTAGCAAGATGGAAAGCATGAAGAGCATTCAAATACTTGCAAAGGCAGACAGGAGAAGAATGCGGAAAAGCGGAAGAGCCAAAGACACTAACCAGACAACAAGGGCAGCTCAAGGCTACCCTCTTATTACAAAAAGGAGAAGCCACTTCAGATAAGCTAGTAACCGGCAGCCGTGGAGCAACTCCAAGTGATAGCCGCTCATGGAGATGGTTGACAGCTAAAGAAGGACCTCCTCTCAAACCTAAGACAAGAAGCCAACTGTACGAAGCAAACGCTAAAGGAAAGCAAGACTTCATAAGAGGAGGGCGATCTGTCAAAAGGCTGAGACCAGCTCTAAGCTGGCACCTCCTACAAACAAGGTATGGTAAGCAAGAGCTACTCACCTACACCATCAACATGGTACGGTCAGGTTCAGCTATACACCATCACCTGTCAGAAGGCTAAGACCAGCTCTTAGCTGGCACCTTCTACAAATAAGGTACGGCCAGCTCCGGCTATACGCCTACACCTGCCAGGAGGCTAAGACCAGCTCCTAGCTGGCACCCCTACAATTAAGGTCCGGTAAGCAAGAGCTGTACACCTACACCATTACCATGGTACGGACAGGTCAAGCTATGCACCTGCCCGAAGGCTAAGTCCAGCTACAACCTGGCACCTTCTACAATCGAGGTACGGTAAGCAAGAGCTGTACACCTACACCATTAACATGGTAAGGACAGCTCAAGCTACACACCTGCACCTGCCAGGAGGCTAAGACCAGCTCCTAGCTGGCACCTCCTACAGTCAAAGTATGGTAAGCAAGGGCTGCTCACCTAAACCATTAACATGGTACGGTCAGCTCCAGCTATACACCATCACCTGCTAGAAGGCTAAGACCAGCTCTAAGCTGGCACCTTCTACAAATAAGGTACGGCCAGCTCCGACTACACGCCTACACCTGGCAAGAGGCTAAGACCAGCTCCTAGCTGGCACCTCCTACAATCAAGGTATGGTAAGCAAGGGCTGCTCACCTACACCATTAACATGGTACGGTCAGCTCCAGCTATACACCATCACCTGCTAGAAGGCTAAGACCAGCTCCAACCTGGCACCTTCTACAATCGAGGTACGGTAAGCAAGAGCTGTACACCTATACCATTAACATGGTAAGGACAGCTCAAGCTACACACCTGCCCCTGCCAGAAGGCTAAGACCAGCTCCTAGCTGACACCTTCTATAAACAAGGTATGGTAAGCAAAAGCTGCTCACCTACACCATCAACATGGTACGGTCAGCTCCAGCTATACACCATCACCTGCTAGAAGGCTAAGACCAGCTCTAAGCTGACACCTTCTACAAATAAGGTACGGCCAGCTCCGGCTACACGCCTACACCTGCCAGGAGGCTAAGACCAGCTCCTAGCTGGCACCTCCTACAGTCAAGGTATGGTAAGAAAGGGCTGCTCACCTAAACCATTAACATGGTACGGTCAGCTGCAGCTATACACCATCACCTGCTAGAAGGCTAAGACCAGCTCTAAGCTGGCACCTTCTACAAATAAGGTACGGCCAGCTCCGGCTACACGCCTACACCTGGCAAGAGGCTAAGACCAGCTCCTAGCTGGCACCTTCTACAAACAAGGTATGGTAAGCAAAAGCTGCTCACCTACACCATCAACATGGTACGGTCAGCTCCAGCTATACACCATCACCTGCTAGAAGGCTAAGACCAGCTCTAAGCTGGCACCTTCTACAAATAAGGTACGGCCAGCTCCGGCTACACGCCTACACCTACCAGGAGGCTAAGACCAGCTCCTAGCTGACACCTCCTACAGTCAAGGTATGGTAAGCAAGGGCTGCTCACCTAAACCATTAACATGGTACGGTAAGCTCCAGCTATACACCATCACCTGCTAGAAGGCTAAGACCAGCTCTAAGCTGGCACCTTCTACAAATAAGGTACGGCCAGCTCTGGCTACACGCCTACACCTACCAGGAGGCTAAGACCAACTCCTAGCTGGCACCTCCTACAGTCAAGGTATGGTAAGCAAGGGCTGCTCACCTAAACCATCAACATGGTACGGTAAGTTCCAGCTATACACCATCATCTGCTAGAAGGCTAAGACCAGCTCTAAGCTGACACCTTCTACAAATAAGGTACGGCCAGCTCCGGCTACACGCCTATACACCTACCAGGAGGCTAAGACCAGCTCCTAGCTGGCACCTCCTACAGTCAAGGTATGGTAAGCAAGGGCTGCTCACCTAAACCATTAACATGGTACGGTAAGCTCCAGCTATACACCATCACCTGCTAGAAGGCTAAGACCAGCTCTAAGCTTGCACCTTCTACAAATAAGGTACGGCCAGCTCCGGCTACACGCCTACACCTGCCAGGAGGCTAAGACCAGCTCCTAGCTGGCACCTACTACAGTCAAGGTATGGTAAGCAAGGGCTGCTCACCTAAACCATTAACATGGTACGGTAAGCTCCAGCTATACACCATCACCTGCTAGAAGGTTAAGACCAGCTCTAAGCTGGCACCTTCTACAAATAAGGTACGGCCAGCTCCGGCTATACGCCTACACCTGCCAGGAGGCTAAGACCAGCTCCTAGCTGGCACCTCCTACAAATAAGGTATGGTAAGCAAGAGCTGCTCACCTACACCATTAACATGGTACGGACAGCTCAAGCTATACACCTGCCCCGTCAGAAGGCTAAGACTAGCTCTAAGCTGGCACCTTCTACAAATAAGGTACGGCCAGCTCCGGCTATACGCCTACACCTGCCAGGAGGCTAAGACCAGCTCCTAGCTGGCACCTCCTACAAATAAGGTATGGTAAGCAAGAGCTGTTCACCTACACCATTAATATGGTACGGACAGCTCAAGCTATACACCTGCCCCGTCAGAAGGCTAAGACCAGCTCCAACCTGGCACCTTCTACTATCAAGGTACGGCCAGCTCCGGCTATACGCCTACACATACCAAGAGGCTAAGACCAGCTCCTAGCTGGCACCTCCTACAAATAAGGTCCGGTAAGCAAGAGCTGTACACCTACACCATTAACATGGTACGGACAGCTCAAGCTATGCACCTGCCCGAAGGCTAAGTCCAGCTACAACCTGGCACCTTCCACAGTCATGGCACGGTGAGCAAGAGCTGTACACCTACACCATTAAAATGGTACGGACAGCTCAAGCTACACACCTGCACTTGCCCGAAGGCTAAGTCCAGCTCCAACCTGGCACCTTCTACTATCAAGGTACGGTAAGCAAGAGCTGCTCACCTACACCATTAACATGGTACGGACTGCTCAAGCTATACACCTGCCCCGTCAGAAGGTGAAGACCAGCTCCAACCTGGCACCTTCCACAGTCATGGCACGGTGAGCAAGAGCTGTACACCTACACCATTAACATGGTACAGACCAGCTCAAGCTATACACCTGCCCCTGCCAGAAGGCTAAGACCATCTTCTAGCTGGCACCTTCTACAATTAAGGCAGGCAGAGCATTACAACCTCGCCATCAGAATGGTGCGGACAGCTCAAGATATACACAAGCAACTATAAGAAGACTGGAGAGGTTCAATCTAGCATCATTTTCGCTGATCTGAAACTCGACCAACAAGCTGCTGTCACCCTCACTGACAAGGTAGATCCTTGATGTCAAGTCTACACGAAAGAATCTGAAGAGAAGATGCGGAAAGATAAGGAGCAAGTAGTCTCAAACGGCTCACGCGACTTTCACCCGTGCTAGTAGAAGTTTCAATTGATTCTAATCCGGTCTACCACAAGAGCTCGTTAGCAGAAGTGGCCTCAAAGCGGCAAGCTCGGGGCTCGGGGCTTATATATCCCTTAAAAGTAGCACAACTTTAAAAGGATAATCTCGAGTCTCCAGACAGCTTCCAAAGAATACGCGCAAGCCAAGCAAGAAGATTCTTCTAAGGAACACCTATCGACGAGGGCAGGATGAATGGACCGCTGGATAAGTCTGAGTAGCTCCCTTCGACGGAAATCCGAAGCCATATACAGAGCTTCCGGATAAGTCTGGGCAGCACCTTTCGACCACATCCCGGATCCTCATCCACCATCCAAGTAAATCAAGACAGATCCCCGGAAAGACAATACAACATACTCCAACAAATACCGAGATTCGCACCAGACATCCAGATAAGTCAAGATAGCTTCCCTCGACTAGCATCCGAAGTCACGAGGAGCTTTCGGAAAAATCTGGACGGCTACATACAAGGAACAAAGCGTACATATACCTCCGTAGACGTTGATCGGAGTCGTATACAAGTACACAACTCCGCTCGGGGCTATTGTTGGGGGTCAAACAGGACCTACCCTGTTTCTTCCCCCTGCCTAGTCCTAGCAGAGAAAACTAGACCAAATGGAGCTGACCTGGTCAGGAAAGCTACCTGCCCAAGAGGGTTAGGCCATATCTCCTAGAAAGATGGTACGGACCCTGCCAGCTTGACCCTGCCAGCTCGACCCTGCCAGCAGCTGGTACGGACCCTGCCAGCTCACCAGGCCCAGACCCCGTAGGGTCAACATTCCAGGACACCCCCCTGAGGTGGACCCCATTTCTGTAAACTGATGACGTGGACAAATGACGTCCACACACGTGCATCATTTACAACCACAAAACTAAGGCAAGTTAGTATAAATACAACATACTCAAAGGTATGACAACGGGTCTCTCTCTCTACTCTTTACACAAATACTATCTAAAAGCTGACTTAGGCATCGGAGGGGGCTTCCTCGGTGACCCCCCCGAGGCTAGTAACGTTTCTCTATGCAGGAGCAGGTCCGGAGGCTGGTCTGCACCTCCTCTAGGGCGTCCCAAAGGCGTCTTCCCAACTTCATTACAAATCTTGATTGTCCAGTAAAAGAGGGGCAGCTTTGTCCATTTTTACCCGGAACAATGAGAACACATGCCTCATACATCAATAAAACCCCGGCTTGGTTTTAAGAGTCCAGACCTCAGAAACAGTACTTTGAATCAAACCACTTACACAGCCAAGAGCTTTTTAACCTTAATGTTCATGCAAAGAGCAAACATGGACGATATGGAACAATCAAGGATAACATAAAGCTTGTCTAGCACCACTGCGCCAGGGTAGTAGTAATGCCATTACCAGCCAGAATCTTGTTGACCTATGCTCATGCAAAGTGTAAACATGGACAAGATGGAACTCTTAAGCAGAGCACAAACCATGCTTAATTAGCTTGATAAAGCTGCATGACACATGACTTCCTATCGGATATATTTTGACACATGACTTTGTATAGCATAAATTCAGTCACATTTAAGCGAGGTTCGAGATCCTTCCCATAATCCCATGATTCAAACTCATAACAAAGACATCAACAACATTACAGAAAAAACATGGAAAGCAAACCAATCTTTAAACACGACCAACTGTTCATGAAACTATACCATGAGAAACAAGTCCAAACACGAGCTGTACTAAGCATGAAATGCTATGCATACATATGAATAAGGCAGTTATTTAAACCAAATTTTCAACATGAAGATCAACACATCTTAACATAACACAATCGAAACTGAACCATTGTAAAGGCACATTCATCCAACTTATAAGAGACTCACCATGAACATCATCCGTCAAACCAAGACTACGACACAACTCAGGGGCTCGATCATGCCTAGAACAACACGCGAAAAGCCTCACAAGATCCTCCTTATGAAACTCAGACAACAATCCATAACTAGCCACAAGCTGAAAAAACCCCATCACCACCACCATCACTCACATTCATCTTCTCCTTCCACTCCATTGCAACCCTAACTGCCCTCACCTTCACACAAGCCTTAATTTTCGGCTTCAATTCATACAACTGCTCCAACAACAGCACACAACTCTTCCTAACAGCACTCAGACATAATAGGTAACACCTATTTCCTACATTATCCGTAAACTCACAATTTTCATTTTCCGTAACACAATAGGCATCACCTTAACCAACACATTCGTCAGCACTCCTTCCAATCCAAAGTTACATATATCCTTCTATTGTTTTCACTAATCTCATCATTTCGTTATCAAAAAATAACCTCGAAAATATTGAAGTAGACACACAATGTGGAACATACGAGTACGCTTCCCCATCAAATTAATTACCATATCCTCCCATACATATAAATCCCTGACATATTACCAAAAAAAAAAAAAAAAACATTGGACCTTCGTTAACTTTCATAAGCCTAGTATACAATCAAACACTTTTATAAACTCGATCAATGTTCCTGCTATACTCATTTTCTCTTCTCCGCTCCTCTTCTTGGAACTCGTATCACCTTCTTATCTTGGATAGCAGGAAAATTCGATGGAGTGAGTATAGAGGAGAGAGAAAGAGAGAGAGAGAGACAGAGTGAAGGAATGAGAAAATGAGTTTAGCAGAAAGAGAGAGGGACGGGAAGAAGGGAGGGACTTGGGTGCAAAATTTTATTCATTTATTTGATTAGATGCCCTTCCCTCCAGTATTTGCTATTTTGACTTATTTTTGCTCCGCTACCCCTCAAGTCGCTTGTCCTATGCGTGCTGCGCGGAGAAGGAGTACAGTATTGTGCTGCCTCTATCAGTCCTCCAGCTCGCCTAGGCCCCGCCACGCCACTAGGTAGGGTGATACGAGTTCCAAGAAGAGGAGCGGAGAAGAGATTTGGCACACCGTGCACGGCAAATCCTATTGAAATTCGATCGCAACTCCAAGTTACATGACTAACCAACTATCGTAGTTGAGCAACTCCAAAATATGTGTAAGAGCATCTGAGTAACTGTTATGCGATTGGGCGTAAACTTCGCAAGTGTATAAGAATGATGACAAACAACAATAGAAAATATCACGCCAAGACTTAACGTGGTTCACTATCAACGTGATAGTTACGTCCACATGGGCTAAAAATCAATTTCACTATGGTGGGGAATCATAGAGACTGGATGAATTGAGCAGTTCTCTAAAACTACTAGTCTAAGGCTCTATTTGAAAAGACTGCATCATTCTAATCTCATCTGATCTGATCTGATTTGAATGCAACTAAACTGAAATGATCTATTTGAATTACTCTGAACTAATCTGATCTGATTTAATTTCGTTGAAAACTTAGTTGAATACCTAACGGGGCGTTTGAGCTTGGACGGAAGGAGTATTATACTTCTTTTAGTGATTGTTCTAGTTTAATGTAAGATTCGAATGCCCCCATATAAAATGAGTAAATGAGTTATTTCATAAATTATGCCTAATTTTATGTTTTGCATGTGACCCTTTTAAATCACAACTTATGGGGTTGAATCGTAAACTAACAAGATCACTAATAACAATATAATGATCACGGTCAATGTAAAATGGTTCACTTTTTAAACAATTAAATCCGTCTCAGAATAAATTATTGTAAGACCGTGTCATATAAGATTCATTGAATTCTATTAAGTGTTGGGTTAATGGTAAAATTGGAATTTCGATTTTCGAGAGGGTCCCAAAACACAAACGTAAAGAATTGACTGAAATTCCCGAAAACGGAATACGTAAACAAATAAAAGAAATGAAGGGGTCCACAACAAAAATAATTAGTCATTGTGCGATTGAAATCATTAAACGGTTTTTTCAAATCAGATCAGATGTATTCAGATCAAACAAATCAAAATAGTTTCATTCAAATCAGATAAAAATTCTTCTAGATAACCATTAATAAATCCAATCTGTTCTAGTATTTAATTCGTCTATAGCCAGTTAATATATCAATAAATTCAGTTTAGATCAAATAAAATCAGATTTATTTAAATAAATCAAATAAGTTAAATACAACTTATACAAAATTAGATTTGAAAAATACAGTTCAATCGTAGAGGGTGTTAACGTAATCAATAGATCTATCTAATCCAACGGTCCAGAAAAGAAAAAGAATAAAAATAAAACAAAAATAGATAACATAAATCCCAACATCCATCCCCTTTTCTTTCTCTCTCCTCCCTTGTAAGTTGTAATTTTGGGATCGTTACTACCTTGTGTTAAGTAAAAGTAGATGGGTTCTGTTACTGCCTCCTCTTATTAGCATCGCAGGTATATCCGGTGGTCATGTCACTTGATGTTGTGTTCTAACACTATTTCTCACACTTCAAGTAGAATTTCAGGAGGCTTGTACTGTTGGACGGGTGATCCTTACCAACTTTGTTGTGTAAACAATAATCTTCTATGTAAGCGCAATGTTTATGTACAGACCGTCATCATTCCAAAATTTCATTTTAGGAATACTTGTGATATAATTCGTCTTTGGAGCCAATGGTGTTGGTCTTCGATTATCTTTCGGAAGAAACGTTTTCCATTCAATCTACGCCCCAGAAGCTATTGGATTGAATGTATATTGTTTCTTTGGTGTGGTAACCAAATTTCATTTTCCAAAAACCCATTCGAGGTCCTAGAAACCATAAGAATGGCGTTTGCTCGGAGTCTATGTATCCGCGAAGAGAACTCTCATTTTGATCACTACTATGTTACTAAATTTGTTACTTCAGCCGTCTATGTCATGATTTATTCTCATCTTGCCTTATCAAAGAGGCCTAGCCTTTTTTGTTTTACCATTTGTTATTAAATGAATGCAAGCTTTTGGAATGTCCGTGGTGCGGGTAGGAAAAATCTTATGGAAGAGCTCACGTTATTCTGTAAAAATAATAATATAAACTTATTAGCATTATGTGAAACAAATTAAAGTCTCAAAATCCCTCAAGAGCTAATTCACTTATTAGATGTGGCTTCAATTGTTGCGACTGTATCCCGACTCAAGGTTTGTCTGGTGGTATTTGGTTATTCTGGAAACAAAGCCCATCGGTAACTTTTTCGTTGACCATTGCATTGAAGTCTGAACGCTTCATAAGTTGTAAAGCGCATGATTTTATTTTAAATACCCAATTTGTAATCATATTTGCATATGCTCCACCAAGAGATGCTCAAAAACGAGAGTTTTGGGAGGAATTAACTATTTACACTCAGTCTCTAAGTGAGCCGTTTGTTATTATGGGAGATTTAAATGAACTAAAACAGGCGAGCGACAAGAAAGGAGGTTCTCCTCCCTGCAATTCTAAATTTACAAGACTAGCCGATTTCATGTAAAATACTGATACGATAGACCTCCCATTCACGGGTAATCATTTCACTTGGAGGAAAAAACGTAAAGACCCCGATAATACATTTGAAATTTTAGATAGGGTGTTAGCCACTCCTAATTGGTTACAATTATATCCTGATTGCAAATTTAATCATCATCCATTCACTAGCTCCGACCATTGTATCATTTCTCTTTGTTTTACGTCTAATTTAAGGGGCGAGTCCCCTCCTTTTAGATTTGAAATGATGTGGACAATGCGTAAAGATTTCGAATTTGTAGTCCGTAAAGCATGGAATGAACGGTTTCACGGTTCTCACATGTATAGGCTCGTTAAAAAATGCAAAAGTCTAAAGAAAATAGCAAAGGAATGGAACAAAACAAAATTTGGCAACATTTTTAAACAATTGTCATTCGTAGAACTAAAATTAGAAAATATACAAAAAGCTTTACTTATAAATAGCAATAACAAGGAATTAGAAATTGCCCAAGAAAAATGGTTAAGAAAGAGAAATAGCCTTCTTAGTTATAATAAAGCATATTGGAGCCAAAAGTCTCGTATTAATAAAGAAAAATTAGGGGATAGTCACACTAAATATTTTCAAGTTCAAGCAACTATTAGAAGAAATAGGAATGATATCCACAGATTTACTTCTTCTGATGGCATCCAATTTACAGACCCCACGCAAATTGGCGCTGCTATAACAAAAGAATTCAAATTGCGATTTACGAGAGATACTAACTGCAATTTCAACAATTTAGATTTTCCGTTAATTAAAGATCAAGTGTCTAGAGAAGACAATGACTTTCTTACTCGAGAGGTTACCTATGAAGAAATTAAATCAGCCTTGTTTCAATTGGCAGCAGATAAAGCTCCTGGTCCAGATGGGAACCCCACTGCTTTTTTCCAAAAATATTGGCATATTGTTGGCAATTCGGTAGTCCGAGCTGTTTTCGCGTTTTTTCATTCAGGAAAATTACTAAAAGAGACCAACCATACTTTTATAACACTCATCCCTAAAATAGAAAACCCTGAAACAGCAAACCACTTTCGACCTATTAGTTTATGTTCTACAATTTACAAAACTATTTCGAAGGTTCTTGCAAATCGTCTTAAAATTATATTAGAACAACTTATTCATCCATATCAAGGAGCTTTTACTCCTAATAGAATAATTCAAGATAATATTCTTTTGGCACACGAAATTTTTAACTCCTTCAAAAAGGGGGGGGGGGGAAGGTGGATGGCTAGCGATTAAATTAGATATGGCAAAGACTTATGACCGGTTATAATGGGGTTACATTGAAGAAACTTTGAGGCAATTTGGATTTCATTCAAAGTGGATTAGTTGGATAATGAGTTGCATTAATTCAGTTTCTTTTTCAGTGCTAGTAAATGGCTCTCCGAGAGATATTTTTAATCCGACGCGAGCTATCAGGCACGGAGATCCTCTTTCACCTTATTTATTTATTCTTTGTGCCGAACTTTTGGCAAGAAATTTACAGAATGCCAGTGATGAAAAATCTCATCTAGTAGGTGTTATAAGATTAGCCAAAGCTCAGAATACCCTTTTTAACATTTGCTAATACTATGATCTTTAGCAAAGCTTCCAGGAGAAGTTGTCAAGCAATTAGAAACATACTTGATAAATTTTGTCATATGTCTGGCAAACAAGTAAACTATAACAAATCAGCTTTCCAATGCACAAAAAATGTGGCAAGAGCAGATCGAGAAGCATTTCATGGTATTCTAGGAATGCCAGAAGCAACTTCCTTAGGGAAATATTTAGGCTGTCCTATAATAGATGGCAGAGTAACGCAAGACACTTTTGCTGACGTCGTTGTAACATCAAGAAATCAATTAACTAAATGGAAAGCTAATTCCATTTCACAAGCTGGGAGAACTGTTTTGATTCAAGCTAACTTAGCTTCTAAACCTACTTTTCAAATGCAAAGTTTTTTGATCCCAAGTTCGATTCATAAAGAATTAGATAAGATCAATAGAGATTTCCTGTGGAACAAAAATAATAATATTAAATCTCCTAATCTTATAGGCTGGGATAAAATTTGTTCCCCAAAAAATATGGGTGGTTTAGGTCTTCGAAAGGCAGAGGCATCCAATAAAGCAATGCAGCTACAACTGCTTTGGAAAATATTGACAGAATCGGAAAACATTTGGGTAAAAGTAGTTAAGAAAAAGTATCTTAAAAGTTCAAAATTATTTGATCATTCCCCTCCCACTAGTAGCTCTTGGCAATGGAAAAAGCTAATGTCACTTAGAACCGTTTTCAAAAAAGGGTTGCGTTGGCAAGTAGGCAATGAAAAAGATATTAATTTCTTGCATGACAATTGGGTTATTTCGAAACCTCTCTCTGAGGTAGCTCTGAATATTAATGATATTGAACTGTCCCTTAGTGTAAGCCAATTTATTACAAGTACGAATCAATGGGATTTTCAACGTCTTAGTCAAGTTCTCCCAACAGAAATTATAAACAAGATTACTAGTATTTATATTCCTTCTCATGATATGAGTGATCAAGTATTCTGGGGCCTGTCCACTGATGGTTCTTTCTCAACCAAATCAGCGATGTGGCTAGTTCAAGGTCTTCCAGACAGGATTCAGACAAAATGCAGTTTTTACTGGAATTGGAAGTATGATGTCCCAAATAAGGTTAAAAACTTTCTTTGGAAAGCTTGTATGGATGGTCTTCCTACTCGGGACAGACTAATGCGTAGTCATGTATCCGTTCCAGCTCAATGTGTGTTTTGTGATCATCTTTTAGAAGACGCATACCATGTGTTCTTTTCCTGCCCGCTCGTAATGGAGGTTGCAGATAAGTTTGACGTGAATTTGCATCTTTTTCACACTAATAATACTAGCCTAAATAATAGTAACAATTCCGTTAACCGATCGTTCACAACCTAGATTATCGTCTTAAGCGTTCAATAAACCACAATTCACTTCAAAAACTTCTTTTTATTTGGTGGAATGTATGGTTCGTTAGAAATAGCTTTATTTTTAAGAATATAACACCTTCTGTTGATAAAGTTAAATGTCTGACTGACTTATCACTAAAAGACTGGTTGTTCCTTAAAAAGCAGGATATTGATAACCAAGACTATTGCATAGAAAATCCCGCCTCTCGAAAAAATAACTCCTTTAGTGAAAACATTTTTTGGAACAAACCTCCTCCAGACTTTTTCAAATTAAATTTTGATGGTTCCAAGCTAAGCAATGGAAAGTCTTCTTTAGGATATGTTGTTAGGAATTCAAATGGAATCCCGTTATTACTTGGTGCCAAAGCCTGTAATTCCACGAGTATTTTGTTTGCAGAAGTTTTGGCTTTAAAAGAAGGTCTAAAGGCAGCTATTTTCTTAGACATCAAAAATATTTATAACGGCAAATTCCCGTGGTACCCCCGAACTATGTCAGAATGCTCGTGGTGCCCTTATGTTTGAAACTTGTACACTGTGGTGCCCCCGAACTTTACCCCGACCAGCACATGGTGCCCTTCCCACCCTTGACCGTTAACTCCGTTAGTCCTTTGACCGTTAAGTGATGACATGGCAGTGATTAGCGGTTGGCGGGAAAGTTAATTAAGGATTAACTATTATTTAATTAAAAAAATTAAAAAAAAAATTAAAATAATTTTTTTTTCTCAGAAACTCGAAAAATTTTCACAAAAAAATTCAAATTTACAAAAATTAGTGCCCATGGTGCCCCTGAACTTTACCCCCAAGTGCACATGGTGCCCCCTAACTTTACCTCCCAGTGCACATGGTGCCCTTCTGACTCTTGTGTAACGGCTAGTTTGAGAAATAATCGTTGTAACGTAATCAATAGATCTATCTAATCCAACGGTCCAGAAAAGAAAAAGAATAAAAATAAAACAAAAATTGATAACATAAATCGCAATTATGTGTCGTTCGCCGAATTAAGGAAGCAGCTTTCTGAGGATCAAGGTTGGCTTAGTGCTTAGGAATTCAACCTGTCTGGGGCTTGTACCGGGTTTAAATCCTCATACCTCCACCCCCTAGCATTAGCATTAGCTGCTCCTTTGTACCAAAAAAAAAAAAAAAAAAAAACAGCTTTCTTTCGATTTCACTCGGGAGGTAGGGTCCCTATTTAATTTTTTCTTCTTAATGTTCTTTGTTCTTGTATTTTCTTTGATGTTCTTGTTCTTGTGAATTTTTTTTTGTTTTTTGAAGTATTTTGTTTTTTTTGTTCTTGTGATTTCTTGATGTTCATTGTTCTTTTAGTTTTTTTGATGTTCTTGATCTTCTTTGTTCTTGTAATTTCTTGATGCTTGTGATTTCTTTGCTGCTCTTTGTTCATGTAATTACTTGATCTAGTTTGTTCTTGTTATCCTGATGTTTTTATTCTTGTTAATTCTTTGGTGTTGTTTGTTCTACTTTGGTGTTGTTTTGATGTTGTATGTTGTTATTTCTTGATCTTATTTAAGGTGATTTTCCGCTGTTGTCATCATATCTAGAAGTTGATTTTTCGGATATTGAATTTGTTACGTTTATGTACATGGCCGGATTTGTGATTTTTTGGTTGATTGTTGTGGATTTTAGGGTTTTGAAAATTCTGATGGAATCTAAGCGGATATGGCCACTGATCCCTGTATCCGTGAATCTTCGGATCTTCGTACCCTGATTAATGCGCGCCGTGCTCGTTCCAAACTGGGTGACTCATCCAGTGCTATCCCTGCTGAAGTCGTTCCGGGTAGGGATTGTCTCAAGGTGGATGATGAACTCAAAGTGGTCGAAGTGGGCGACTCTCTAGATAATTGTTATACGGTTTTGGATCAGTGTGTCAATGTGCACAACGCGAAGATTGGCCGTCGCGGCGAAGTGATGACAGTGGGCTACTCTAGTACTATCAGAGAAAGATTGAGCAAGAATGACCCCTGTTCCCCTCTCAAGGTGCACAAGCAACGAGTTCAAGCTGAGTGTCTTAAAGAGGGCGATTTCATTGATGTCAACAGCTACTTGTTCCCTTCTCCCGCGGACTATCTCCTCCGCTGCCTCCAGGGTAAAAAATACGTCATCATGTTTTCCGTCTCCTTACCACCGCAGTCGTCAATGGAATCTTCCCTGTGCCACCTCTTACAAGACGTAGTCCCCGACTTGATAGCTGATGGTAGACATGATTTTGAGGTTGTCTTGGCGGTGCGCCCCAACCCTGACATCAATAGTGACGATACTGCTCATCAGGAGGCATTCATCAAGTTCTTTTCTGGGTTCCCAGCGTCATTTCTTGCCGTCCCCATCCACGATACTCGTCGTTGCTTAAAATTGTTTTATGTTATGGGGTGGAACCTGCACCGCTCATTTATGGTCGTTGATTTAAAAGAGAGGAGGGTTTCACTTACATCTCCATTTCTGTTAAAATGCTACGGAGCTGATTTTTACCCCTTCACTTATGAGACGCGGGAAGAGCTGGACTGGGAAACCAAGGTATTGCGTCGCGGCTTGACGCCCCTTGCAAGTCTTTTGCGCCTGAGCTTTGATGACATCCTTCATTGTGCATGTGTGCAGCATCGTTGTGGATCAACATCGTGTGGTAAGAAACTATCACTGTTTGAACTTAGTAACAAGGTTGTGGGGGTGTACATCCTACGTACCGGGGATTACATTGACAAAATTTTAGATTTGTGTAAGCTGTGTAAGGATAAAAACCTTGAGTTTGAGCTTATCCTGGTTTGCGCAAAGAGGGGTTTCCTGAGAGAAGACAAGTCTTGGGAAGATTTTGTTGACTCAGTTCTCTGGCACCCAGAAAATTGTTGTGGCTGGCTCCAGCTTCCCTTTGACGACAGGGTCATACGTAGGTTGGATTTGTTATGTGACAGCCGCGACGGGGGCGATACTCTGACAATTGTGCAACCCAACGGTAGCTGTACGGACCCTCACGGCCTCGAAGTTTTCTGTGATTATGGTATTGATGCATATCCTTTCACTAAAGAGGCTGTATGGGTTAGTCAGGTAGCAAGGCTACGCTGCCTGGACTTGCAGGGCCTGCTCACTTCTGTGGGAATACATGATCTGATTTTGGAGGACCGCCTGACTGTACCTATCTCAACTGTTCAAGGCAGGGATGTTCTCCTTTACTTTGGCGAGGCTCCTGATAACCTCTGTGAGAGTTATCTTTTCAAGTGGTTCCATGAACTAAAGACGTCTGGAGAAGCAGGATTTGAAATGATCTTTGTGTGCCCATTCCCTACCACCCACGAAGACACGGATGGTTCTTTCGACTGTAAGTGCCGTGTTGTTTCTTTTCAATCTGAGTGCAAGATGCCGTGGCTTTCAGTCCCACACAATGAAGATGGCAACACAGCTCTACTTGAACTGCTGTTTGGCGCGTTTAGTAATTCCGTCGTTGACTATGCCCTTGTTGCGTTTGGATCAAATGGTCGTCTTCGTAGTCTGTTTGCAGATGAAACTCTGATGAAGCAGTCTCAGTCTGGGCCTGTGACTTTCCCGGAATCTGATAACCTGCACTGGGAGGTTGGAATGATGCTCAGTCAGCAGCCTCTTGACTACTGGTGTCATTCCTTCGGATACGCTGCTAATAAACATGTCTACTGTCGTGAAGGTCAATGCAACAGTATTGTCCGTAACACTAGCTCCCTGTATCCTTCCAAAACTTGGCCTTTTACTCCCCAATGTTGCGCCCCTAGGCCCTAGGCCCTAGGCCCTAGCCTCTCCCTCTCCCCGCCCCACTAAATAACTTTTATTGTAGACAAGCAAGATGAAAGCATTGCATTATTAGCATTGCTCACTGTTATTTAACATATATAAGTGGTGAACTATAATTGGGTGTGTTTTTGTTTGATTTTCATTCTTATTGTTAGTCATCGTGATTTTATTATTCAATACTGTATCAAAAGCGACATCCAGCAATTTTCTGTGCACTTCATGTCCGAAACCCATTTTCTGACAATCCCTCGGGTCCTCACATAATACTGCTCACGTATTCCAGCTCTTTGAAATCATTCAATACTCTTTCTACTGTCTACCTTTCATCCAGTGACCCATCTCGCTCTCTTCGCCATTTGTTTTCTCCGTTGTGTGTCCAAGAAATCTGCTATATCAACCTTCCAATTCTGCTTGTGGATGATTGTGTGGAGTCGAGACTACATACTCTCGCTTAGGTTCAATGACAAACCCAGATTATTTAAAATAAACTAGTTTTTGTGGCTGTGAAAATCATGGGACTGTTAAAGCCAACATTTTTAGCGTAACTGCATATGATTAATTTATATCCATGTTAAACTTAATACTACAATGCAGATATATAATTCCAATTTATATCCATGTTAAACTTAATACTACAATTCAGATATATAATTCCATAATCAAAACCGTAATTTTTGGATCATAGTAAAGCTATTTTCCCTATACAATTACATACACCCATATCCTTCCTTCTGAAAAAAAAGAGATTGATACGTATTAGTATTACTCATACTAAATCAAATGTATGTAAAGTTTAAAGTACCCTATCCATTTGCGAGAATATCATGACTGCAAGTTGCATGCCACGGGCACCCAATTCTCCTCCTGCTAGTCTCTATGAAAATGCAAAGTGGAGCTACTAATTGTTTCAATCGACAACATTTTCTTCTTACGATGTCCACTGTATCACTGAGTGTAACTGTCGCAGCTTTTGGGCATGCACCAAAGATGGTGTCTTTTGCTGTGAAAAGCGCCTACGACAAAGTCCAATCGGCTAGGGAGGCTTCAGTGGAGGCCTCGGCACCTGGGGGATGAGGATCCAGTTTGTCCACAGTCCACTACTAATAAATCAGCAGCAATCTCAGCACGCTCCGTACAACCTCGAAAACAAATTTCCTTCATCGACCGCCTACAAAAAAGAAAGACCAAAAACCTTCCTCAACGACTGTTGTTCCACGCTAGAGTCTTCCTAATTTCCGGAGTGATTTAGTTCATGAAACAGTATAGACACCCCTCTGCTGATATAACTTCCTAGTTACCTAACAATGCCAGAGATCCAATCTTTATTCTGAAACTTACCTCCACTGAAATATGTTAAGCTTAATGAGTCAAAACAGCTCCCATGGTAGGAATAAAATTTGCACTTCCCAAGTTACAGCTTCTTAAACGCCATAAAACCTTAATCAGTAATTGTCCAAAAGGCTAAAAACACGGCAAATCAAAAAAGATTATTGAGAACCGAATTCAGATGACAGTCCAAATTGATCAAACAACTCCAATTCTTAGTGGTCGTTTGGTTGCATACGGCAATTTGGAATGCCAATGAAATTCCACTTCCCAGGTTGTAGAAATTCATGTTTGGTTGCATGTAGGAATTGAATTCCCACAAGAATTGGCAATTACCGGGGGGGGGGGGGGGGGGGGGGCTAGGTAAGCCAATTCCTCCATTTTGTAGGAATTGGAAATTCCCATGATTTCTCAATTCCCATGATTTTAGACAACCAAACCACTTCAAAAAATTTAATTCATGGGAATTTTGAATTCCCGTGATTTTGAGAGGCAACCAAACGACCACTTAGTGCAAACAAAGCCGTGACTTATATGTTGAACCCTCAGCTGAAATTAAGGAACCCCCGAATTCATTATTGAAAACGTAATTCAGATGACACTTAAAACTGATCAAACAAATCAAATTCTTAACCTAACCAAGGCTGTGACTTTTATGTGAAATTCAGCAGAGATTATAGAGCCCTACAATACATTATCAAAAGCCCGATTCAGATGTCAGTCCAAATTGAACAAACAACTCTAATTCTTTTTGCAGTTGAAGTTGTGATTTTTTTAATGCAAAATTCAGCTGAAATTAAACAACCCTAATAGAAAAAATTTGTCCAGCTTCATTTTCATGGCACAAATGTGGTAGAGAAAGATAATTACCATATGACGGTAACAAAGCCTAATTGACCCTCAATCTTATTAAACAATCACCTCATGAAAGATATATAACTCCTCCATAAGATTAGAGAAGGGAACCAAGCCATCATTTGTTAACTTGGAGTGTTACTGGAAAGGAATAAAAGAAGATGAGAGTCCATACAGACATAATGTTGGGGAAATAAAAGGAAAGTGGAGTTCAAGGTTAGACCTTTGTGCCAAATGTGAATTTTATCCTCTTAAAAGGTCTCCATTGACTGAGTCCTCTAGATTTTGCAAGGACGCCTTAGCCTTATCGCACTGCAATGGTCAACAATTTTTTGGACGACGCATGTGAGGTTCACTTTGATGTATATAAAATCCACTTTCACAATATCCGTAGCAAAGCACCCTTATTCCTGAAGATTCATGGAACACCACGTCCATCCACTACGCAAGTACCTCTAAATAGCAAGAACTGTTAGAAAAATTGTGCACAAAGTACATTGCTTGTAAACTAAAGGCAAGAAATATATTCCACTATTGGGAAGCATACATGTGACACCTAACAGACCAAATCGGTGCCCAAAATACACACATAATCTAAGTTATATCAACACAAACTATAACAACCTAAGTGCAGAATGTGAGACATAAGTCATTGTTCCTATCCGAGAAAGTTTTATAGCCGATATTTTTGGTACCTATTTCTAGAATTCTCAGTATATAGACTACGTAACCGCAAAATAACACCGATTTGAACTGAATTCTTCAAGAGAAAGAATAATATTATTCACTCTTTAAGCGACCGTGGGGAACATGACAATAAGTGACTAATCCAGTATATGAGAGCATTCAAACATAAGACTATGGGCAACTACAAAATGTGAAAATGATACGAATTGCTAAGGATTACTTCTCACTTCCATCTGCGCATAAGATGCAATCAACTTTTTTTGGGTATCATAATAGTGTAGATATTGCATAAGAAATTAATTAAAATCCCATTTTAAAGCATACAAACAATTAGAAGACTAACTATATTACCCTATATACTTATCAAATAAAAAAAAAACTATATTACCCTGTATACTTTAAAGAAAAAAACTATATTACCCTGTATCCCTTTAAAGTGTGTTCTCTAAGCTATCAACACTACAAAACCTATATATGACATGAGCCACCTTGATCTTGCAGAATTAAGCTTTGTAGTTAGGATATAAACCAATTTTGGGTTTAATTTTGTCTAAGAGAAGACCAGTGGCCAACTATTTGGCCTAAATTCTATCAATCTTAATCTTCTGAACCTAATTTATTCACCATACCCTAAGCTTAAAAACGTGAATATAAAGAAACTTTACAATAAAGCTAGCATAAGATTGTAAGAAAAGAGACCATAATCGGGGAGGACAAAGTACGATTTTTATGATCAAACTATTCTTAATGTCCTCAATTTGACAGCCATAATCCAATCCCAGCCAAGTCCATGTCATACATCCAATTATTATACACAACTACTCCATATATATAACACCATATGCAAAACGTCAAAACTCAGGGACACCACTTGCATTTGCCGTATTTTAAATCCTAAAGAATATATCCCGCAAAATCATGGGGTTAAAAATATTCTATTTAACATATGATACTAATATATACATGCAGCTTCTTCATGATTTTTTTTTCCGTTTTATAGAATTTATTCTGGGATTTTTTTATTTATCCCTTATATGAGGGGTTGAAATATTATGATTACCTCTAGTGTTTACGGTGTGAATGTATACATAGGTTACAGATGGCAAGAAATATATAGGTTACACTGGTAGTTTACAAATGGCAAAAGACATCTTTTAAATTTTATGCTTTCACATTATAAATGGTGAGTGTTGACACAATCGGCAATCATTATTATTATCAGTTCTTGATTTGATTTATTGCGATACACAATAACGTAAAATACGACAATTTGTATTATTCCTTCCCGTTTTGATTTATTACGCTACAAATAGTGTATAATAATAAACAATTAATTTGATCAATTCCCGTTTTGATTTATTACGGCTCACATACATCATGGAGGGAGAATTATTTTTTTATAGCGGGAAACATATAGTTCATTATTTTTAATTATTTTTACGGCAGACATATAGATAACAATATATTCTTTCCGCATTTCATTTATACTGGTTCTTTCCTTTTTATTTCATGAATCATAAAAAGGATTAGGTTCATATGAGAACCCTTACTCCCCTAAGAACTATGAGAACCACTATTAACCATTAGATAATATATTGAATGGCTAGGATTGTCCTGATTTCTTTTCTATTTATTCCTTCTCCCCTCTTCACCCACCCCTACTTTCTCTCTCCTCCGGCCCCTTACTTGCTCCCACGTCCCTCTGCCTCCGGCCACCACCAACCACCGGTCCACCGCCATCAACAACTTTCTTTCACCTAAGCCACGACAACGCCACCAAGTCGGGCCGCCGCGTGCCGCGTCACCAACAAGCCACTCCATCTCCATCTCCTTCAATCTTTACTATTTCCTCCTTTATACAACTCCTCGTCTTCACCCATACGCTCCACTGCCGCCCTCGTCGTAACACGTCGCTCCACTTCGCACCTTGGAGATTCATCGCCGTCATCCCTAATCGCCGCGATCGTCATCCATTTTCCGCACAAATTGTTGCAGATCTACAGAGCATGAGGCGGTGTCGTCGAAAACAAAGACCACAACGGTAGTACTCGGCTAGTTTTGGTGCTACTAATGGTGGTGGCGCCGATGTTGGTTGTGGACGGCGCAAGGTGGCGGTGGTAGTTGCGGTGGGTTTGGCGGTGATTTATATTGTGAACTCTCAAATTGTGCATTCTAATTGATGTAAATGTTCATTCTCTCAAAGCTAATTGTACAATCTAGAATCATTAAAGGTACATTCTATTTTACCATATTGTGGAATTAAAAGTTTGATGTTCATGGTGCATTCTAATAATACTAATTGTGCATTTCAATATACTAGATTGTGCATTTCAATATACTAGATTGTGCATTTGATTACACTTAATTGGGCATTTGGAGGAAAACCTCCATTGTTGCTGGAGAGGGGAAAAATTGAGGAGAGAGAAAATGGTAGAAGAAAAATTGGGGAAGTTGTGAGGAAAAGAGTGTTGCGGGGCCGTGGTGATGGGGTCGCCGACGGTGGCGAGTCTGACGGTCGGGTCTCCGGTGGCTGGGATGGTGGTTGGTGATGGTGACGGTGGGGGTTGGGGTGTTTGCTGGTTGTCGGGGTTGGGGAGTGAGGAGGAGAGAGAAAATGTGATTGAGTTTGTTTTATTTTAGGGGTCTAATCTTGTAATCCTATGGTACATAGGAGTTCTCATGGTTCTCATGAGAATGGGTGTTCTCATGAGAACTAGACCCATCATAAAAATATGTATGAAGTAACAGTTAGTTCACTGGTAATGTCATGAATAAGTGAGTGAGAGGTCAAAGATAGATAGATTAAAAAGAAACAAAAGTTATTCCCACAGTGGGCATTGTCCCACCTACCCGATTTTCTCTCTCTGTAGTCCTCCCCACCCGAGTCCCGACACTGACACCGCCACCGCCCCCACCGTCGCCCCATCCACCTCAATCCGCCGGCGACCGAGCATCGTCCACCACTCTCCAGATCCGCTCATCCTCCCTCGTTCGTTATCTTCATCTCCACTCACTCTTCGTCTCTTTTCATCTTCATTTGTATTTCGGAGGTAACTTTTCAAGTTTCAAAAGAAAATGTAAGAGGGAGAAAATTGAAAGTTTCATTTGGATTCGTTTATCTTGAAATTTGACAATATTGCATATAAACACTATGAGCTTAGGATATTATGGGCTGACACGTAGTAGAAATTTTTTCCTTATTAATTTTTTGGGATAATAAAAATTTCGTCTTATTAATTCCGTACAACTTCGATTGTAAATTCATGGATTCGCGCATAGGCGTGAATAACATTTGATAAATAAGTTTTTCGTTTAAAACTTTTATAATGGCTATTAAAGTTATTTCATAGTATTTTTTTTTTAGGGTCAAAACACGAAAACTGTATTACGTCACAGCGGCCACGAAATCCGCGACCGCAACATCAAGTACATCAGAAGGACCACTATCGGCCCACACGCGAGTCAAGTGAACTAATTAAGAGACCTAGATGCGCAGCCTCGTGAGCATTTATAAATACATTTTAGTTATTTTAGTGTTTAATAAATCCGATTTTTGACATTGGTGATTTTAAAATCCCACCGCTATTACCTTGGTGGCTAAAAAAATACTTCTTTGGAGGCACAGACCACAGTCGTGAAAAATTTATAAATCTTACCTAGCTTTCAAAAGTTTCTTAGACCCTGTGCGATTCAACTTATTCAACAGTGTTTTCAAATCAGATCGGATTTATTCAAATCAAATCAAATCAGATCAGTGTTATTCAAATCAAATAAAATCAAATCAGAATTATCAAAATCACAATCAATGAATCTAGTCTATTTCTAGTTATTAATTCGTCTAATTGCAGTTAAATTACAATTAATTCAATTCAGATCAAATCAAGTTAATTCAAATCAGTTCAATTCAAATCAAATCAAATTAAATCAAATCAGAAAAATGCACTGCAATCGCACATGATCTTACTCATACAGTCATACCTTATAAAATATTAATAATTTTTTTTTTTAAATTCTTCTACCAAATCTCTACTCCGACAACCTTGACTCGGTTTTCGCATTGACAAGAAGATTCAATTTACGCATCCAAAGTTACAACTCAATTCCCAGCTTCAGTCTTCCGGCGTTGCTCTTTCTCTCTCACGTACAGCAAAGATGATGATTCCAGTTCGTTGCTTCACCTGCGGCAAGGTAACTCCACCCCTCTTCCTTTTTCGACTTTTTACGGCAATTGAGTTTCTAGGGTTTTACACCCTGTTTTTTTAATGCATTATATGTGAATAATTTTCCCCCTAAACCCTGAAAATTTTAATCTTGTAGATCACTGGAAATTAATGGGAGAAGTACCTTCAATTAATTCAGTCTGGTTACACTGAAGGGTATGCCTTTAATTTCTCTCTTTCTTCTGTTTTTTTTTTCTTTCTATTGTTCTGGTTTATTGGGAATTTTTTGTGGTTACTGTGTTATAAATTAGCTTATATTTGATGAAAGATTGGTTCTTTGACGCGATATGTAGCATTTTAGGGAGATTTGGTTAGGGATTAAGCGGATTTTCGTGTTTTCGGACAAACTTTGTCTTATGAAGCTTGTCACTTGTGTTTTGGCCTTGTGGGTAAACATGTTGGATGAATTTTGAGGAGGTGATTCGGAACATATAAGGCATCGAGGATCTGCCGAGGAATTCTTTTGTTACCGAGATGAGGAATCTAGTGTAGGGATGTATCCAATGTTATATGGTCATGTGGATGTAGGGTGGGTTTAGGGCATAGAATTTATGAAGTGTCGTTCGGTGTATTGGTATATTCACATATATTCGTATCGTGTTTGTTTAGTGATATTTGATAGAGACAATGCGCCACTAGATCTGCACGAAACTCGTGGTTGTCTTGCACAAAGTAGTTTTTTAGCCTACTATTTGAATTCTGAAGTGCTGAACAACCTTAACAAATCTAGTTTGCCAATGAATTTGTGAAAGTTTGGGAACATTACGATCATCCTGAATTATTTTGGTGAACCAACACCTTTGGGATTGTTGTTTCCTAGGGGCGGTCTGCTTGTAGTGTTGGTTATCAAGTTCTTTCGTGTTGAATTGCGAGAACCTCAAAGCACAAGGTAGTTGGCTTTAACCATTACTTGAATTCCTTTGCTTTCCTTCTTGCTATCGTCTTTCTTCCGTGTTATAAATCGTGGTTGTCTTGCACAAAGTAGATTTTAAGGTACTAGGTGAACAAACTTACCAAATCCTAGTTTGCCAATGAATTTTGGGAAACTTTGGGACCATTTAATTCATTGTGAGTTTATTTGGTGACTTGAGTTGAGGTGAACCAACACCTTGAGGATTGTTGTTTTCTAGGGGAGGTTTACTTGGAATGTTGGTTATTGTTTGACGATGAATTGTGAGAACCTCCAAGCACAAGGAAGTAGGATTTAAGTATTTCTTCAATTCCTCTGCCTTCCTTCTTGCTAAAGTCTTTCCTTCTATGTTACGGAACAAGTTAGACTCTCTATTAGCTAGACATACCTATTCTGCAAGTTCTTCCTTTTGGTAAACAGAGCTACTTTCCTTTCCTGTACACAAGTGCAACTCGAGCATTAAGGGCCATGAATTGTGGAAGGGTGAAGTTATTGTAGGAATTTTGTGTACTCTACATTGTACAACCCTCGTCGCCATTCATATTTCAACTCTTATCACTATAACCTGAGTGGTATTTGCAAGGTTGTTTATCTAGGGTTTGCTTGGCATTATCAAGGAAGGTAACTTCGTGACAATTAGAGCCAGCTATGACTAATTTTACAATCCCTTTTTTTTCGTGTTGAACGGAGGCAAGCAATTGAACTTTCCTAAGTCGTAGTGGAATCAGTTGTTAGTTTTTGTGATTCGAGTGAGATGATTAGGTTAATTGTTGTCTCTTTTTTCATTTGTGCAATCTTGGTTTCTGTTAGAATTCTCTCAATTTCTCTGGAATCATGAAAAAGTATATGTAAGACATGTATTGTGTTTGCTGTCAAATATCCAGAATGTTTTCTGTTGTAAAAATTTGCTTGATAGGATTAACTTGGATAGCACTTAGTCGTCATGTAATTAAAACTATCTCCATGGATAGGCGATGGTTACTCACACATTTGATGGTTCTGTAACAGAGAAGCCCTGGATGGTGTGGGATTGGTTCGTTATTGCTGCAGGAGGATGATCATGACACATGTTGACCTAATCGAGAAGCTTTTGAACTATAACCGTAACTCTCTTCTCTTCTGCTCTTCCTTGACTCCATAGCTATGATAATTTCGTTCTGTGCCCACAGTACATGAGATTTTTGTTTGACCCATGCATTGCTAATTTCATTTGCTGTGCTGACTGTTGATAGATCAATATTTCTTCTTTAATCATTGGGAGAACCACTCCGTAGAATTGGCCCTTAATCTGAATAGGAAAATGGTGTCTAGGCTATCAGTATTAAGGAATAGTGAATCATGATTCATTCTGTTTCCAGTGCGTGCCTTCGGTATGATCTAATCTGCTGCATGCTTGTATGTGCTCCTGAGTGTTTGTGACGCTGTTGCATTAGACTCGTCCTGCCAGTCTTTCTTTCTTCGCCCAATTAGTTTATGATGCTGTTGCATTAGACGCTGTTGTTTGGTGTGAGCAGTATTAATTAAGCAAAACACTACAGCGTTCTGCAAAATGTAAACTAAAACTTTGTAGGGGGGACTATTAACACTCCAAGAGTTCTGTAGCACTTTAACTCACAAAATTTTATCTCAAAGAAAAATGAGTAAGTGAGAGTGCGAGAGAACCATGAAGGAGTGCCAGACTGCCAGTAGTCCTTGCCTTCTTCTGATTCATCCATTCTATTCGTCGTCTTCATGACATCAGAGAGTACTGTCACCTTGGGACTTTCTATGATGTTATCATTGTAGGTTAGATTAGATGAGAGTAATTAGAGAGGGGAACGCTACTCTTCACCTCTATGTCCTAACAACTGACTGAGTGCATAATTTCGATCATACTTCTTTAAGTTCCCCCCACGTACAGGATCCGTAAAATTGGTTCGTGTACAGATAAATATTTCCTGTTCTAACTTGAAATGTTTCTTGCAGCTCATGAGAAATCCAACCCTGTGTAGAGTGGTAAAGACATGGTGTGGAACTATGGACTGGGGTAGAAGAATGACCGGCATTGTTGAATGGTAAAAGCTACTAATATTAGTTGGACTAGGAATTACGATTGTGTAGAGCACTATGGTAGTGATAGAACTTATGTTGTACCGTAATTTCTGTCATTTTGATGCTATTTTGTCCAAATAGGTATATAATCTAACTAAAACAGTTGCTCGTATATAAACATATTGATAACTGCAGTTGAACATCCTACTCACATTTGCAGATGCCCATCCCCTTCCGTTAATTTGTTAACCAACTTGAGAATACGTTTCCTGCTTTGTCATATTCAGTTTAGTTAAGGTCTTTGTGCTCTTACATCTTCCACATTTGTTTCGAATGAAAGATGTTCCACGCATATGAATTACGAAATGATTTTAACACTTCTTCACGTGGTAGCACAGTGCCGCGCTTCTTATACACGATGAAGTGTGAAAATGGACTTTCCTGGTGTAGGACTGTACGAGTCCCAATTCCCCATCCTACAAAGAGTTTAGCCCTGTAGGGTTGGTGAATGCTAGAGGATTTTTATACTTTTATATAGTGTTCTGCAAATTCCAAGTCAACGGACCTGAACTGGCTTTGGATTTTCTGAGTTGTTACAGTTGTAACGTTAACATATCTGGATTTTCCAATGATGTAGCGTAATTGAGAAGAAGAGCAAATAGGTCAGAAATAGGAGTAGGTTCTATTTCCTTCAAATCATCATCAAATCTAGATTATTATGCATATAGAGGGTCCCTTATCCATGTGACATGTGACATGTGACATGCTTCCCATATCCTTCCAATATCTTACAAACATTTTTTTTCTGTTCGTGTTTTACAACGCCATTTCCCGTTCCTTTAAACATAACAATTCGTTATAATCACGTTACACGAGTCTACATCACTTCACTAGATGAGTCATGAGTGAATTAGTCGTGAGTCATGACAAGGGAAAAAGGGTGGACAACTTATTACAACATTAAGTAACAAGATTACAAGGGAAGACGTTAATTTGACTGAAGAGCAAAATTTGTGGAGCCGAAACCAGGTAGCCGACACATTGTATTTGTGTGGTCTATGAGTTTTATGCACCGACACCCAATTGAACGGAGCATCCCCTCAAAAACTCCCAAAACCTTTCATCATCAATTTCCCATTATCATCTACTCCGTACTACCAATTGTTAACATAAAATTAATGGCAGCACTCCAACTAATATAAGTATTCAAATGTTATTAATTGTATAGTTTGATTCAAATTAATTCAACTTAGCTCAAATAGTAACTAAAAGAATTTCTTCTCACATCATTTATTCCTAATGTCACCTAATTCATTTCAGTTGAAGTGTCATTACTCATGACAAGTTATTATTACCATGCAAAACAAACCTTAAACTCGAATATATGTCAACATAAGAATAAAGATCATCTCCGCGCCTCGCAATCAGTCATTATACGACAAGTCTAATCGCTTACGACGTGATTCCGTTTGCATCGTGAATGATCGATTTTGCTTTCAATTACCCTTCAATCAACTCATTACCTTGCTTAAACATCTAAAAGGATTCCTTAACATAGATCGTATGACTAGCCAATTCACAAGACGACTCTTAATCTCTTACATTGCCAATCCCTCTCTCACTATGTCATCGGTTTCTTTGAATCGTTAAACGAACAAAAAAATGTAATCTATAAACAATATTTGTAACTCCAATAAGCACGCGACATAGAAACACGAGGTTGGCTACACCAATCACCGTGATTGGTGTGCCCCTGTCAATCACCGCACTAAAGACAAAAGCAAAGATGGGGCTAGGATTTTGAGCAATAAAAAATTTAATGGCCCACTTCTTTTCCCAAATTACATAGGATTCACTCTCTCTCCTCTCTCCTAATATCACCACCACAACAACCAAACACCAACACAACCATCCTTAGTGACCGACGGCAACACACATCACCGGCAACACACATTACCGACGACCACCGACGACGAACACCACGTCGAGCCAAACCCCAAAATAATAACCAAAACCAACCCAACAACCTCATACTGCCCTCTCTCTCATCTCCCACTAAATCACTCATCACCTCCGGCGATATAGTTCCGGCAACATTCACATAACCATATTCAACTTCATATATAAAATTACAAACAACTATTTACCATTTTATTTGCATCGTATACCATCTCAACCACCAAAAATTAAACCCAAACCCAGAAAACGACACCACCGACGACGAACACCACGTCGTGCCAAACCCCCAAAATAATAACCAAGCCCAACCCAACAAACTCATACTGCCCTCTCTCTCATCTCCCACTAAATCACTCATCACCTCCGGCGATATAGGTCCGGCAACATTCACATAACCATATTCAACTTCATATATACAATTACAAACAACTATATACCATTCTATTTGCATCGTATACCATCTCAACCACCAAAAACCTTAAACCCAAACCCAGAAAACGACACCCAACCGAACAATAATGGCCGGCGACCACCCATCGTCGGCTGCACCGACGAGACAAAACGACACCCTATGTAGAGTGGGGTGTTTAAAGGGGTGTGGTGAACCCTTTTGGGCTGTGGTGTTGTGAAGTGTACGAAAAAAGGGTTTAGGGTCCACTTTCCGGTGCCGCTCCGCGCCACCGTAAAGTGGACCCTAAACCCTTTTTCCGTGCTGCTGGTGGTGGCAGAAGGGAGGTGGGACATCTGCATGGGTTCAGATTGACGTCGTTGTGGTGGCTGTGGCGGTGGCGAAAGGGAAGGGGTGAGGGTGGTTAAGTATGGTGGTGCCGTGGTGGGGCTTCTGAGTGGAGGGAGCATGTATAAAATGGTGGTTGGAAAATTAGGTGTGATTTGTTTCTGGGAAGTGAGGAAAGAGAGTGGGTGGAGATTTATTTTGGTGGGTGATGGTGACACGTGGCAGCATAGATGAGCGGTCCAGATTAGCCAAAATCGGTGATTGGCACTCCCTTGCCAATCACCGTGATTGGCCAAGAATTTCTCTAGAAACACCAGACCGTCCTACACAAAACCGAAACAAAAAAAGGCAGCCTGTAATTAGACGACTCCCTCGCATAATGAATGTCAAAATTGAGTCCCAGGTCATTTCTTATGTAAGTTGATGGCACGTCTAGTCGCCTCTCCTCAATGTCCTCACGTTGTTATCCTCATTACCCTGTGTCACTCTCACACACACACAGTCACTCTCCTCTCTTCCCCCTTTTCTCCCTTCCTTCTTCTTCTATCTTCTCTCTCACACTTCCTCCATTTACACACCTCCTCTGATTAATCTCACCTACATTTTATACTATTCTTCCATCATCATTATTATTATAATTATTATTATTCCATCAGTATATTCTCCCTCTTTTTCTCCTCAAATTTCCTCTCAAAAACATCTCTTTCTGTCTTTTTGACCCCCCCCATTCTCATTTAAAATTCTAAACTTTAAATTAAATTCAAACCCATTTCATAAAATTTCTTTCTTAAAAAAACCCATGTCTTCAAATTTTTAAATTTTGTGTTTTTTTTGGATCTAACCCTTGATTTCTAACCACTAATGTCATCCAAAGTTTGAAACTTTTGGAAGAAGTTTGGTAAGAAGAAAAAAATGAGGGTTTTGAGTGAATCTTGGTGTTTCTGCAATGGTGGAGGGAAGTCTGAAAGACTCAAAGCTTCAATCTTTACTAGTAAAAGCTCAGCAATGGCGAAACTTTCGTCTTCGGGTTCGGGTTCAGCTTCTGGTGCAAGCTCAGGTGAAGCTCATGGTACAGGATTTTTGATTCATAGGAATCTTTTGTTGACAACGCATGGGAATCTTGCTTCTGTTAATGCTGCTGAATCAGCTGAGATCCGGCTTCAGAATGGTGTTCCTGCTACTCTTGTACCTCACAGGTCAAATTTTGTTGCCTCTTTTTTTGGGGTTTTAATTCGTTTGTTTTGGTCAATTTTTGTTGGCTTCTGCTTTACGATTGTTCGTGATGAGGGTTCATGTTAGCCGACCTTGAATTGTTGTGGGAATAGACTATGGTTGAATTGGATTTTGGGGTTTGTATGAAATGTGGGTGGTTAAGACTTGAGAAAGAGGGGTTTTTTTTCTATTTTGTTGTGTAAATGGGGATGAGTTTGAGAATTATATGACTAATTTGCATGTGGAAATTGTTTCTTAATGAAGTTAACTGTATGTGGAATTATGTTGTTCTTATGGTAGTTCTGTCTTTTTAGTGTGGTGAGAAATTTTGTTGTTAGTGGTGGTGAATTGGTGATGTAGGATAATGCTGGTAGTTTGGTGTGGTTGTTGATCCACAAGCTTTGAGCATGTTTCCCTATTTTCGTCGTAGTCCTTATGGTCTCGGTTTTGTGTGTACTCCTTGGATACCAAATTAGGAGCTTTGAAGTATTGGCAATATTCGATAATGGTTTTCAGTGTCGATTTTTGTAGACAAGGGTTAAATCAAAATCGTCAACTGCGAAATTCCCTTTAGCTTGAGACCTGGACTTGTGAGATGGTGACAATCTACTAACTATATTCCTTAAAATTGATAGAGTAAGGTGATTGTCTTCATGGTGCCATCAATCAAAAAACATGGAAGGAAAGGATGTTTTGTGGTGCCAATGAAGTTATTGTGTATAACAGCATATGGGAGCTGTTTGCCTGTTTGGGTTCTAACATGGCAAAAGCCATGACAGCTGTATTACTGACCAAGTCAAATGTTGGAGCATGTGATAATGATTGGCAGCATTTGATAATGTGGTGCTCACCATTATTTGGCACATGCCATGGAGTGACTTGGTATATGAGTATCTAGTTATCTGCTGACTTGCTAAGTTAAGCCCCGTAGTAAATAATAAAAAGATGGGGTGATTAGTGAGGAGATAATTCCTACATTGTCTTCCAATTTCTAACCCCTGTGATGAATGATAGAGGATGAATATAGGCATAGTCTAGACTCTAGAATAAAACATTCTAGAACATAGACATTCCCTAGTTCTAGAATGTTCTATTCTAGACTATTCCTATATGATGAATATTGGAATGTTCTATTCTAGACTATTCCTATATTCATCCTCTATCAGTAAATAGCAAAGAAGGTTGATAGTGAGGAGAAAATTCTTATCTTCCAATTTCTATCCATTCTGATTGTCTATGACTATTTTTATTCATTGATATCATCTACTCCCTCCATTTTATTCATTGATATCATCTACTATGAATCTATGACCCAGCGCCTTCTACAAAAAAAAAAATTGTCTTACAATGAGTAAATATGAGGTGTTCAGTGTTTAACTCACATTTTGACGGTCTTGGAGGTTTATATGCTGATGACATCTAGGTAGTTTAGTATGTCCTTTCTCCCTATCCTTCTAAAAACAGTCATTCTTGTTTCACAATCTGATGACTACATGCATGAGCTGTGTGTTTATCAATTTAATTTAGGCACTTAGGAAATGTTTTTATTATCCCAAAACTTCAATATTGTTAACTGCTTTCTGCTTTTCCAAACGACCAGACACTGAAAAGTTCTTTTTGAGCTTTTAGCTATTAGTTTGTAGATGTATGTAGTCAATAGCGATGTTATGGGGTACTGGTACTTCACATGTTCAGCATAATATTTGCTTATATTATAACTATGTACATGCCTAAGCTAAAGAATGGTTAGGTTCTTTCATGAGAAAAATATAGGCAGGTGATGAAAAACTTCTTATGTCCGCTGGAACTTCTGTGGTCTTTTATTCTGTGATAATACTGGTGTAAGTTTCATTTATAGAGTACAAATGTGATGTTTTGTGTATTATATGGAAAATTACCAGTTACAATGTCACAACTCACAAGGGCCAAAGCTGAGATAGATGCACCCTTGGCGTTTTGACTTGTTTTTGGTTAATACTATCAATTTTTACTGGAACTAGGAAATGACGAATATGTCATATTAGAATCCTAGATTAAGAAGTCATTGGCACAAGTTTGAAGTTAATCCAATATATAAAATGACAGATGTGTCCAAGGAAAGTGCAGAATTTTTCGTGATTGTTTTCTTTGATATCATTCGATCTTAACTTTTTTTTTTTTATTTTTTTTTTTTTTAAATGCCGGCTTATCTGATGTTCTGTTTGTTTATCTGCAAGCAGGTTTTTCATTACCAGTTCTGTTCTTGACCTTACGGTTGTGGGTTTGGATTCTATCGAAGGAGATTCAGTTGCTTATGGTCAACAAGCTCAGTTCTTTAAGCCCTGTTCTAAACCAAACCTTGAGTTAGGCAACATTGTTTATCTGCTAGGGCATGCTGAGAAAAAGGAGCTGACAATCGGTGAAGGGAAAGTGGTTATAGCCACTGATAATCTCATTAAACTATCTACAGAAGGCTTTATTTGGAGCCCTGGATCAGCTGGATTCGATTCTCAGGGTAATCTTGCATTTATGATCTGTGATCCGATGAAGATAGCCACTTCACCAAATGGCAAATCATCTTCAACTTCTTCATCGTCGTCAGCTTCATGGAAAAAGGATCTTCCTATGCAGTTTGGAATCCCCATGCCCATCATATTTGACTGGCTCAATCAGCATTGGGAAGGCAGCCTCGATGATCTTAGCAAACCAAAGTTGCCGTTGATGCGATTGATGTCTGCTGGTCATAGAAGTGAGCACTCCTGTGCTTCATTTACTATGAGGCAAGTTTTTAAGGCAACTGAGGAGATAGAGGTGACGACATCATCATCTAATACAGTGTCCAAGCCTAAAGACCTGCCTGGGCAAGGGTGTTCAGGAGGTGTACAGACAAGTGAGGAGGAAAAAGCAAGTTCACATCCACATGCTATCACCCACATGCAGGGAATTCCAACTCCTGAAATATACGAATCACCGAAGGTGACTTCAAATCCTGTTAAGAAGGAAACTATTCAAATCCATCTTCTTGATATCAACTTCCCTCCACGGATATGTAAAGCTTCTGCACCCCCACCAGTCCAGTCTTCAAAGGAACTGCTCCCTGGCTCAGGCGAGAATTGTGTGAATGAAGGCCCTTGGCAAGGTTCAGGGGAAGAGGAAAGACCTATGCTAACTCCGTCAACGGAAGGGGACAAGTTATTGGAAAATAGAGAAACAGCCATTGTTGGTGGTAATGAGGATGCTGAGTCAACTGCTTCGGTGGGTGATGCACAGAGTGAGGTACAGTCTAGCTGTTCACCTGTGGCCGTTTCAGAGGTGAGAGATGAGATGAGTAGTGAAGGAGAGACATTGTATTCGGCAGAAACTGCTGAAAGCAGAAACTACACTAGCCCTAGAGAAAGCAGGTTTCAGCCAGTTGGGAGGAGCCAAAGTTGTGTGAGCTATAATAGATGGGGGCCTGTACACAGAAATCCTGTGGCTCGAAGATCATCCTTGGAAAAGCAGAGAAGCTTCATGCAGCCCAGAAAGACTTACTCGCAAGGAGCTCCATCTCATAAGACCATGGACTATTTCAGTCCTACCGTTTCATCTATTATGAAGAAGCGCAACAACATGGAGCAACAACCTGTCAAGCCACAGCCGCCAGTCAAGCCTCGACCAACTGCAGCAGTACATTCTTCTCCTAGGTGGAATTTTTGATGTACCTACTATATAGATTGTGAAATTTAGAGCCCAAATATCTGTTGATCTGTTAAGTTTACTCTACTATGGTGATAGTCAGAAGTAAAGTGGATAAACAATTGTTTTCCATTTTCCATACTGTAACTAATTTGTTGACACTAGTCCCTTGTAGACAGCCACTGTTAGAACTAATAAGAAAATTCTCAAAATGATGTATCTTGGTGCTCCCCTCCTCTCCCTCCCCCAAGTTCCGGATACTTGGACAGTATACTTCCCTGTCATATGATTCATGTAGAGGATACTCGACTTTGTTGTCCCGGTATACCTTGCTTTGGCGCGACTCTTGCTTGTAGTGTAGCGGAACTTTTAAACGAACAGACGACAACACTGCATGGCGCAACTGATATATTCTCAGGTGGGTAGTCTGCAGCTTCAATTATTTTCTGCAATACAACCAAATGAAGAACATAAGAAACTTGTTCTACAAATTACAAATGGGTGAGACAATGTAATAAATTGCAGGATCACTGACAATTGAAAGTTGTAGTTCTTCATCCACTTGGTATGCATGTATAAAAAGGTCACAAAATTTGGGTGGTCCATTCTACTTCTGTCTTTGCATGTAAATACACCAGTCTATTTTATACTGATTTTAATGCCCTGGATGAATTTGGACAATAATGAATATTCAAGACAGAGTGTGGGGCAAAAAATGCAAATAATAATGATTTGAATAAAAAAACTAATTATCTCTTCATAACTTGAGAACAATCATAATTCACAAACAGTTTCAAGAAAATTTGGATTAAACTAGAAGTACCAAGTACAAGGGTACAACAATTCGCACACTCGGAATCGGAATTTTGAACCTCCTATCGTTGTTGTATTGCCAATACATGTGAATATGAGCAAAAATCGCTACCCGAGTATAGGTAACATTTAATCTAAAAGAGTTAAATCTTTTGAAGGTTATCTACAAAAAGAAAAAGTTAGATATACACATACAAATGATGCGATAAAGTATACAGAGATGTACTCCGTACAAGATAAAATCTTTCTCCAAATATGGTTTAATACTTTTATCTCACGAAGAATGCAACACTGAGACATGTAGCAGAATGCTAGTAAATGACATTTCAGCACCCAAGTTTCTCACAATAAAAAATCATAAAAGACCGTAACAGGATACATGTAGCATTTCTCAAACTTTTCGGACCTTATCTTGTCATGGTGCGGAAAAACTCTAGTATGAGTAGAGGCAACACTACACCTCTTACATTCTATTTTTTCTTATATTTCGTGCACACTGACATTTTGATCTTCAGGAAGATGTTTGGTTAGAGAAAATGAGGTTGGCTAGGCCAATCACCGTGATTGGCAAAGCCTTGCCAATCACCGCACTATAGTCCAAATTTTTGAACAAGCCAGCCAACGCGCACGTGGGGAGAGGGGGAACATTGACTGCAGTGGTGGGGCCTAACTGAAGTTTGTTTGTATATTGTTGTAATTGTAATAAAAACAAATAATTATTGTAATTGTAATAAAAACACATAATTATTGTTATCCTTAATTCAGAAAATCATAAAACGAAAATTATTTGTTTGATTTAATTAGAAAAAATCACAAAATATTTTAGTTTCTGTTTCTCTCTCCTCCCTCCCTCTACTGTCTTCCCCTCCCCTGTTCCCGTTTCTGGTTCTCTCTCCTCCCTCCCTCTACAGTCTTCCCCTCCCCTGTTCCCTCTTTGAAGCGTTTCTCTCTCCTCTCTCACTCTACAGTCCCGGCGACCACCGACGATCACCGACGACGAACACCACGTCGTGCCAAACCCCCAAAATAATAACCAAGACCAACCCAACAACCTCATACTGCCCTCTCTCTCATCTCCCACTAAATCACTCATCACCTCCGGCGATATAGTTCCGGCAACATTCACATAACCATATTCAACTTCATATATACAATTACAAACAACTATATACCATTCTATTTGTATCGTATACCATCTCAACCACCAAAAACCTTAAACCCAAACCCATAAAACGACACCACCGACGACGAACACCACGTCGTGCCAAACCCCCAAAATAATAACCAAGCCCAACCCAACAACCTCATACTGCCCTCTCTCTCATCTCCCACTAAATCACTCATCACCTCCGGCGATATAGGTCCGGCAACATTCACATAACCATATTCAACTTCATATATACAATTACAAACAACTATATACCATTCTATTTGCATCGTATACCATCTCAACCACCAAAAACCTTAAACCCAAACCCAGAAAACGACACCCAACCCAACAATAATGGCCAGTGACCACCCATCGCCGGCTGCGCCGACGAGACAAAACGACACCCTATGTAGAGTGGGGTGTTTAAAGGGGTGTGGTGAACCCTTTTGGGCTGTGGTGTTGTGAAGTGTACGAAAAAAGGGTTTAGGGTCCACTTTCCGGTGCCGCTCCGCGCCACCGGAAAGTGGACCCTAAACCCTTTTTCCGTGCTTCTTGTGGTGGCAGAAGGGAGGTGGGACATCTGCATGCGTTCAGATTGACGTCGTGGTGGCTGTGGCGGTGGCGAAAGGGAAGGGGTGAGGGTGGTTAAGTATGGTGGTGCCGTGGTGGGGCTTATGGGTGGAGGGAGCATGGATAAAATGGTGGTTGGAAAATGGGTGTGATATGTTTCTGGGAAGTGAGGAAAGAGAGTGGGTGGGAATTTATTTTGGTGGGTGGGGCTCAGTTTCTGATTTTCTTGTCCCCCAAATTCCACGTGCTTTCCCACTTTGTGCAAAAATTTGGAGTTTTGTGCGGTGATTGGCAAGGCATGCCAATCATCGTGATTGGCCAAGAATTTCTCAGAGAAAATAGAGACAAATGGTGAATTGGTGATAGATTGATTTGTGACCTGAAACTTTTCTTGCCAAACTCTGTAAAATGGGAGTAAAGTCATGATACGCCAACTTGATACTCCAATTCTGAAGTTTCCTTGTTAACCAAAATAATTGAGTCAAAGTCTTGTGATGGCTAATTGACCAATTCTTAGTTTCTTTTTTCTTTTCCATTTTTGTTGGTGCCGGTGATTTAAGCAATTGAGTCTATGCCTCATGAAGTTCATTTACTTTAAGAGTCGAATTGGATCTGAAATTAGCAATTTTAATGAGATCAAAACCCAAAATCATTCATGGACGGGCAAAACTTTGACGTGATACTATATGGAACAAGTTTCACCCCATATGAATTGGTCGGGTTAAACAAAGCGACTGTAACTGACCCAATTAACCCGAGAATGACTTGATTTACCCGAAAACACAACAATCCCTTAAATCGGTACTGATAAGATTTCAATTTAAGACATTATATGTTGACTGTGGCAAAATTTACTAGAACATTTCACTACTAAGGCTATCTTTATCAGTAAGACTTACTTCAAACTCCATACTCGTTTTTTCTCATACTCGAAATTTCAAGACTTACTTAAATACGCTACTTTATCTTTCAGACTCACTTAAGACTCACTTTACACTTATCTTATTAATATAATTGTAACAAAAGAAAAAAAAACCTTACCTTCCAACAATCTTAAACCAAGTCTTGAAAACCAAAGACTTGGCTTAAGACGTCTTAAGCACAAGACTCCATTATCAACAAAGCAAACCCATACCCCACCTCTGTCTTAAACGTAAGACTCCTCCAAGAGACCAGACTACCAATAATGTTATTCTAATGTAATTCGAATTCTCGCCATCCAAACCCCACAAACTCTAAATCTCTAACAAGACACGTATTGAATTTACCAAACCCAAAATTGGAGTTCCATAATCGAAAATCTAACCAATATGAATAATCCAATCGGAATCCCGATCTGAACAATAATAAGTACAACAGGTACTACTCCAACCACTAGGCTACTAAATACTGTCTCAAGTGGACTTCGATCACAGATCCTAACCAAGTGTGTCGTGTAGTACACATTTCTACAAGAAGTAATTCAACAAGATATCACCACCGGTCCACCGCAGACAATAAGTTTACCGGCAGTAAAAAGTGGACCTTTTTCTGACTTGCACACTCCAAAAATGTAACTGTAAACACAAGCAAAAACTTTAAATACTTTAATCACAAAAACCTCTGATTGGTCCAAATACTCCCAAATTTTCTGACTTTGATGTTTGTTTGATCTCCTGCATTTTCTTCAGCTTACTGCTTACACTTCGGTCTTATCGAACCCAAAATTATAAATAAAAAAACCCTCCAATTCCCACCATAATAAAATTAAATTAAAACCCACCCAGAAAAATTAACCAAAAAAAAACAGCGACTTTTTTTTTCATTCAGATTTCTGAAAAATAAAATCCCCCCCAAAAAAACAGGGGATTTTTCAAAAAAGAAGAAAAAAAACCCACAAAAATTTAGCGATGATGTTGAGGGGATCATGCAATGTAACAGAAAAGATTCAATCTTTGACGCAATGCGGATTCTGGGCACCTCCGAAACGTCTCCAAGATTTCAGTAATCGTCGAAACGTTTCGTTTGTGTGCTCATCGAAACGGCAGGAGTTGTCCGTTTCGACGGCATCTGAGGTGAACAACAATGGTGTGACTTTAACAACAAGCAACAGCAGTAATAATAGTAGTAGCAGTTTGGCTGATAGGTTGAGGTTGGGGAGTTTGACTGAAGATGGCTTCTCTTACAAGGAGAGTTTTATTGTTAGGTGTTATGAAGTTGGGATCAATAAAACTGCTACTGTTGAAACTATGGCTAATCTTCTTCAGGTATAATTTTGCCCCCTTTTCCCCATTTTTTTTGGTTATTATGTTTTTGTTGGTATTGTATTTTTGTTGGGTGTTTGTTGAATTGTTGGTTTTGGGTAAATTTTGCCCATTTTCAGGGTGGATTTTTGTTATATGGTTGGGTTTTTTAGGAAGTAAATATTTGATTTGGGGTGGTTTGATTAGCTAATCATGTTGCAGTGATTTTGGGTTAATTTAATATAGTAGTAGTAATTCCTATGTTTTTGGAACCCCAGATTTTGTGATTTGTGTTAGGTTTTGTGGTGATTGGTGAGTGTGTGAGTATGATGGTTTATGTTAGCCGACTCCAAATTTTTCGGGATTAGGGTAATTTCGTAGTTGTTGTATTTGTGAATCTGAGTGTTTTGTCTTTCCTTTTTGCTGGTTGGCTTGTTGTTTGGTAGACCTGTAATTTGGGGTTCCTGTAAAGTTGGAGAAAGTGTTTCCTCTGGTTAACTAACACTTTGTTTGAGGATATTGGGAGGAGAATTGTTTTGATAGACGCCGAATTGTCTGGAAACCTGTGAATGTGAGTCTGGAGTGTTTACAGCATACCTCATCACCTTGGTAAGGTGATCAGGCAAATTTGAAGCCTTGCCAGCACTTGTGCAGGCAAATATGCTGCTTTCGACTCTGCGTAGTGCAGCTGATTATTTGTGATCTTTATCTGTTTTGTTGCGGTATTTTTTTGAGTTTTTTATGTGCTCGTCTAGTTGTTAGTCCTATAGTTCCAAATCATGGAGTATGATCCAGTGTTTTCGTCCTCTTTGTTCCTGCCTTTGTGGCATTTTCCTTATTCAGTCAATCATGCCGAAGTATTTCTCTATATAGAGTTGAAAACTAGTCATCCCTGTCTCTGTATTGGCGGTTTATTGGTTTGTGGAAGAGGGTTTTGCATTGCTGAATTAACTGTTGGCAAAGTTCTGTCCACAGTTTCAAAACAAAGATTTCTCCAAATGATCTAATTACTTCTCATGTCAACTTTAAAGAAAGATCGGAACCGGAATCGAATCGACTTTCTGAAATAGATAATTGGAAAACATCATTTTGTCAAAATTTTGATCTCAATTGTATCGAGTGGGTCAAATGGTCTTTTTCATGTGTGATGTTGGATCTAATAGTATAAGTGATATCTCTGATGCAGGAAGTTGGTTGCAACCATGCTCAGGGTGTTGGTTTCTCAACAGATGGGTTTGCAACAACACCGACCATGAGAAAGCTTCACCTTATATGGGTGACTGCCCGCATGCATATTGAGATATACAGATACCCTGCTTGGTTTGTTCTCTTACATTTCCTCATTGCTCTTTAAAACTTTCCTGTTCATGTTTGTCATTTCTGTGTAATTGGTGTCTGGAACAGGAGTGATGTGGTTGAGATAGAGACATGGTGCCAGGCTGAAGGTAAAATTGGGACAAGACGTGATTTCATTCTCAAGGACTATGCTACCGGTGAAGTTATAGGAAGAGCTACCAGGTACTTTTCCAATTCTTAGGCCTATATCGTTTGTCAGTCTTCCAATTACAGGCTACAGCACAACCAATATCAGAAGACATCTGTATAAGTAGTAATTTTGCTGGAAAGAGTACACTAGAAATTCGCTAAAACATATTTCAATGCCTCATCATTCATGTCTTAAGAAACTGTGGTGTTTCCTCATATGCCATAATCAAATGCCGTTTGTTTCAATTAGATGGAGAGAGTTGTTGGGGAAAATGAGGTTTTTGAAGAAGTGCAGACGGGAGGGGGGGGGGGGGGGATTTTCAGTGAGATTTCCCTTTCTATATCGCGTGGGATTATAATGCCATCCTCCATAAGTTCCCATGTATCAAATACACTCCCCTTCTATCCCTCTGTCCCGAACAGGGCTATGTCGTTGTTTCTTCTAGTATTTGTTAAGTTCGTGAATGTTTTCCCAGCTTTATCATGCTTCGAAAACAAACTTAGTTTTCAACCTCCTGAGGTGGCGGATGTGCACCCCGCTCCCTGAGTATATGATAATAGAGAAAGAAATCACTGGACTGATCGTAGAGTGATGCCAGTAATATGAATATCCCTACATGACAGAGTTATTGTAAAGTTAGTTCAATAGTTCCTGATATCAGTGTGTTGATGTGCACCCCGCTCCCTGAGTATATGATAATAGAGAAAGAAATCACTGGACTGATCATAGAGTGATGCCAGTAATATGAATATCCCTACATGACAGAGTTATTGTAAAGTTAGTTCAATAGTTCCTGATATCAGTGTGTTGATGATTCCTGCCTGATATGGTCAGCAGACGCAGAATATTGTAAAGGTAGTTCCTGATATCACCTTTTAGTTTGTTGAGAGTTCCTGTCTGATATGTTGGCAACACAGAATAATGAGGTTAGAGGGTGCAAACACTAAACCTAGAAGGTGAAAAGAAATCGCAGTAAACTCTTTGAAGAGAAAAAAGCCAAACACAGATTTCTATCAGCAAACCTTAGCAAACCCTGACCTTACTGCCTTGCAAAAGTTACCCAAGCCCCCCTGCCTTAACCCCCAAGCTACAGAGAAACTAGTTTAGTAGTACTACACAATTTTTTTTATCTGATGGCCCACATGTACCCTTAGCTGTGGTCTACACTTTCATCTTCTGGAAGTCTATCTTCAGTTAAGTTTACACTCTATGAACAAATGTTTTCTTGACCAAATCTCTCTGGTCCAATTCTTTGAGTTTACAATATCTTAAAATTGCTTTTATTTGATTGAATATATTTACATCTGAAACAATCAGCTTTGACACAAGTACTTACATTGATGCTTCTCTAATTTATTGCAGCAAGTGGGTGATGATGAACATGGACACCAGAAAACTGGAGAGAGTCAGTCCTCAGATTGCTGATGAATATCTAATATTTTGTCCAAAAGAACTTCGGTTAGACCTTTTGATTCCATTTACATCTAATTTATCTCCGCTGTCAATTACTTTTTTCTTCATGTGTTTCCTGGTCAGTTTAACCCATCACAACCCCCCCCCCCCCCCCACAAAAAAAAAAAAAAAAAAACCTTGATTGTGTAGGTCTTAAAGATTAGATTGTGTGGTTTTTGCTCATCTTTCTTCCCTAGTCTACTAAGCTTTTTAAACAAACATCTGTGATTTTTCTTCTTTTACTCCCTCCTGAAGAAGATTTTGGTTATGGGCGTGTACAGGGGTCAGAGCATAACGATTACTGGATACTCCGTTTGTTTCTGGTGCAAGTTTTAAGTGTCTTAAGTATCTAAATTGTAATCTAGTGTCCACTGGCTTGAAAGAAAGTACTTACTGTTGACACCTTTCGATCATTTGACTTCATCCTTTTAGAAAAGTCAGTTAATTCAGGTTGTCACACATTACAGTCGAATGTCGAAAGTCAAAACCATAGAAAAATCCTCCTTCCCTCCCTCCTTTCGAAGTAAAGGTTGTAGGATTCGACCTCTGGCTTCAATCGACTGAATGCATATTTTTCCTTCACTTCTTCCCACCCTCTTCATTCCTGTTAGAGGGTTAGGTCCTTCCTACCATCCCTTGATGTTATCCCGACGGACCGCCTTCCACGTGATGCTACGCTAATGCAAGAAGTCTTATTTCATGTGTTGATAGAGAGGCTATGGTAAACTTGGAGCTGGAATGATTGGCTAGTTCTATCTGTTCTGCGGGGATAATAATATTCATATGCTATAGAGCCATAGAGGGCTATTTGGCAGTGAGCGTTTCACTGACTAATATAAACTTGGAAGCATATAGGCCAAATACCTGTTTAAAGTTATGATACAATGGGACGTCAGTACAGAAGTGTCGTACACATGATTTTTTAATGCTCGAGTGGAGAAAATGTAAATTTCAAAGAGTTTGAGCTGTGGTCTTCTATGTTAGCGAGATTAAAGATCATCAATTGACATTTATACTCCAATTTTCACTTAGCTATATACTCCATCTTATGATTATCCTGGACGCTGTGATGTCAGATTCCTTCCTTGCAGTTTGATACTAACACCTGCCTCCAGTTTTGACCTGACGATTTCCTAATAACTTTCGCCTCATTTGATCATTTCTGCAGATTAGCATTTCCTGAAGCAAACAACAAAAGCCTGAGAAAAATACCGAAGCTGGCAGACCCTGGTCACTATTCAAAACCAGGGCTAGTGGTAAGATTGTTCAGCACTACTCCACTAGTACCTTATGAATCTATTCATTTTCTATTCATTAAGGTTCATGATCATATGGGTAAATTAATGTGACTCTGAATGTGCTTCTGAATGTATATTACAGCCCAGAAGAGCTGATCTAGACATGAACCAGCATGTAAATAATGTCACCTACATTGGATGGGTTCTAGAGGTCAGTGATTATCCTTTATCTTCTCTCATGTGCAGTTGTATATCTCTGTTAAAAATGGATATGGTGACAAGATACATTATTTGGGAGTGTCCTTTAATCTTCACAACCAATAAGAAGGGCATGGGGTCTCATGAACCACTTAGTTATATCATTGTACTTCAAAGCCAAAGAATGGAAATTTATGTGACTCCGGGGGATTTGAAAGTGTTGCTTCATGTGTGTTCTTCCTTGAAATCATTTAATAAACGATTGGGGCGTCGCAATTTTTATGGAAGTCGCAGAAAGGCGGGGTAATATACCGTTGAACCTGACTAATAATACATTCTTTGCCTTTCACCAGAGTATGCCTCAAGAAATTATTGATACACATGAGTTGCGGAGCATCACCTTGGATTACAGGCGAGAGTGCCAACATGATGATGTTGTAGATTCCTTGACAAGTGCAGAAGCAATCGATGTGACTGAAACAGTCCCACAGCTGAATGGCACAAATGGAGTACCTGCAGCAACTAAAAATGAAGACGATTGTGTTCAGTTCCTGCATCTATTGAGATTATCTGACGGGTCTGAAATTAACCGAGGACGTACTGAATGGAGAAGGAAGCCTCTGAGATAATGAACTGTCTGTTTCCTTGTTTGATATTGTTGTATTAGTGGTTGATAGTACATTTACAATTATCTCTTTGACGCTGGTGGTTTCATCGATCGTAAGACCAGCGAGCAAGGATCTTAAACGAATTCCCGGTCCAGCTGAACTGTATGTATCATCATTTGTGCAATTCATAGTGCCTGTACTTTACAATTTTGTCTCCTGAGTCTTGAGTGGAAAATACTTTGTTTGTCATAATTAATCTCAGATCTATCAGTGTTGAGTTGATCCTTCTATTTGATGTAGTTCACATTTTCTGTGTAATTTGAACTGATAAAACTCTCAGTTTATTATAAAGCGTTATTAGTATATTCTCATCCCTTGTTAAGCAATCTGAAAGGACAGGAAATTAAACTGCTAGTACGAATATGATGAGACATGAAAGCATTTCGGAAGCTTGCACAGGCACCGCATCAGCAGCAGGCATGCTATATACTCCCTCTATTGTTTTCGGATTGCTAATGTTTTGTTTGGAATATGTGAGATAGATTTAAACCAAAAACGCTAATAATGTATGTGAAACTGGTATCACTAGTATGCTTACTATCAAAGACATGGTCACTAATCACGGTTTCCCCTGCGCTTTGGTTGTCCAGACAAGCTCTCAACGACTCCACCCCTACATTTACATTTGCATTGGCTTAGATTAAGTATAAGTATATGCCAATGTCTCATTCTTTTTGTTGCCTGCCTAGTGATCGTGTTTGCGCAAATTTTTATTTTTATTTTTTTTTTTTTTTTGGCGAAGGCTAATTGAAACAGAACAATGAACGAGCGTCGGAAACCGGTTGACGAACTATTTTGCATAGACGCTTTAGGCCTTTAGCTAAGCAGTGCGCCAACTCCACTTTGTCTCTCTAAACCTTCCTAATTTGAGAAAACGACAACTTCTTTGCCTCCCAAAGGCACTCCCCAACCTTGGGTTAACTAGTGTACCCGTCTAGTAAGGTGGCTCATTTGGTAGCGCATTTGGGTCCGATAGAATATGCTACTAGGGTATGGGTCGTAATTCTATTTATTTAGGTTATTCATTTAAAAAAACAAACTTGTATACCCGTCAGTTTCAATCCATACTCCATAGCGCCTTTCGTACCACCAATGGACCCAACGGGGCCCAATTCCTTGGATGCCCAATGAGTCGAACCATGAGCTTTGATACCACTCTTGGGGAGAGCCGTCAATGAGGAGTACCGGCTCATGTCCATAAGTCCAGTGAGATTTCATCCTAAAACCAATTGACAATAAGAGAAGTAACCCACGACCTTATAAGCATGTTCCACCCACTTCAATTTTTCGATACGAGACAACCGTTCACACATAAATTCCTAACAGTTCTTAAGACTATAATTTGCTCCTTACAAATTGAAAGCCCAAGCGTGTGTTGGTTCCCTAATTTGGGCGACCTAGTGTGAGTTTCGGTCCATGTCCCAAACCATTGAGTCACACATGACGTCTTCTTTTACTCCTTTGTGGCTTTATATTTCCAATTTTCCACACTTCTAAAGCATACCAATAAACAATAACAATTTAAAGACCTCAAATAAAGAAAATAATAATTAATTTAAAAAAGGTAAATTTTAAAAGTTTCGTAATTTGTCATCTTTTGATTTGGGTACTTCAGTATATATCCCCCTCCCCTCCCCTTAGGTTTCTCTCTCATCAACTTCCCAATTTTTCCCCAATTTTTCCCATTAATCCCTCTTTCTCGCAAACCCTAGAATTTCAATTGACCGTTATTTTCACCATTTCTCTCTCCCCTTTTGCAATTCAAGTAATCGATCTTCTCAATCGCTGGTCTCTGGGCAATCGTCAGGTATACTCAACCTTCTATCTTGTATTTTCCCCAATTCAATTTGAATTTGAATTCGAATTTTTTAACTTGATTTTCTGGAGTTGAATTAGGGTTCTTGCTTGTGAATTTATCGATTAAGGTTTTGAATTTCGATTTTCTGTTGCCGATTGTGGTGGGATTTGTTTATTTGGGATATGATTGTGATGATTAGGGTTAAATTAGGGTTCCAAAGGTTGAATTTGTACTCCTTTGTTCAGTTTCACCCTTTTAATTAGCTGTTTCTATGGTTTTTGTTGTTTAATTTTGGGGGAAGTTGTTAACTTTTAGTGCAAGTTTTGAACTTTGATAGTTGATCACTTGCTTGACTATCTGATTGAGGAAAATCATGTTGCCAAAGTGTTTTTAGGTTAGTTTCTTGTTGATCATGCTGCATTAACTTACTGTTTACGACTTTACGGCGTGTATGGTTGAAGGTAGTGAATGAAGGTGATGGCAAGGGATTGTGTGTGTTAACTTTAGGGGATGTGTTCTAATGGAAAAGAAAGTAGTTTTTACTCTTTACCATTGTCGATGTGAGTCGTTTGTTTCGTACAATCGGTGATTAATTTTCTGTTACGATTTCCCACGAAGTAGTACCATGACAGTACCTTAGTGCAATTTGTATGTAGATGAGTGAATAGGTCTGTATCCGAGCTAATAGTGTGGTTGATTAGGTCTTTGTTACGTTTTTTTCATGCTTAGGGTCAGTCAGAATGCAGCTTTTAAATAATGGATTGAAATATTTTCACAGCATGAGTTCCAGGGTTTTGAGGAGTGTTCCTCCGAGGGGTGCTGGCCCCAGTTCTCAGCAGAAGAAAATGGTATTGGAGGTTGATCTTAATGTACTGCCGTCTGACCATTCCCATTCTGATGAAGTTGGTGCCTCCATCCATGCTCCTGTTGTACCAAATACGCGAGCTGGACAACAAAGGACACAACCACCACCCATAACAATTGACTTGGAATCGATTGATGATGATGTTGTTGTTTTATCTTCTCCAAGGGCCTTTGCAGTGGTGATTCTTCGACTATGTTTTCGTTTTCCCACTAGGGTCCGATTATTTTCTAGTATTTATTGAAGTTATTGAAGGTTATTGACAGACTGTTTCTGGGGTTCTATTTTCTGATTGCAGGCCAAAAGCAATAATACAAGAAGAAGTCGAAGTAGGAATAATGTTGTTGATGTTGAATCAGGTGAGAACCTCTTTCATACTTAGGTTTCATACTTAGGTTTTGCATGTGCCAGCTTGCTGTCCATGTTTCCTTTTCCCTAGCCGTAGAACTTACCTTGGTATTTCTTTTCCTGGATTAGTTTCTGCAAGTAGAGATGCTGCTAATAGTCGTAACAAGCGCCAAAGAGTCCCAGCAAACCAAACTGTCATTAACTGTGAATCGTATGTAGATTTAGAGAGGAGCGGTAATGATATGGTAAGAAATCATTTGACCATCAACTTCAATATGTTATTTGTATCTTGATTGCTGATCTTTATTTTCTGAAAAAGTATGTGAAAACAATAAACAAAGAATGAAGAACTGTAGGTTTTAGAAACAGATAACCTGTCCGGTTGTAATCATCATGTAAGTGATATTATGATTCTTGTTCAATGATCTCATTGCCACACAATTTAGAAACAGAATGAAAGTACCATATACTAGCAAAGCTTTGGAGATGATGTTCTGGGCTTGAGTTAAAGACACAAATTCACTTCTTTGATAAAGACTAGGTTGGTATATGTGTTGAGTAAAATGTGATCTCTGCTTGGAAATACTTATTTATCATTGGTTTTGAGTTCGACATGCATGTTCAGCTTGATCTCACTTGCTCCCCCCTCAGCTTGAGATGTATCAACTGAAAATGAATTATTGGCTTCTGTTGTTTCAATCAACTTGATATCCTTATCAACCTCGCCCCTGTGAAGAAGCATTATAAACAAAATGAGCACAACTAAATTTTAGGAGTATGTGTTAAAAGGCAATAGTATTTGCTTGAATGTAGAAGAATAGAAGATGAATAAAAACTTACCAAACAATCATACTATTTAGAGTAGGTAGTTTCACCATTAAAACCCAATTAAATATTGGAATTGGAGCGTTAACTTTTCAACACCATGTGGTTTTTGCATGGACTATCACCTGAGTTATCTACTAAGATAATAGATGGTTTATGGATCGATCAACATCTAATGTAATCCCTTGCAATCTGCTCAGGTTTTAAGCTAGTTTCCTATAATTTTGTATTATGACACACACTTAAAGGATTGTATGATGACTATGTCCATAAGTACCATAACACTCGCAAATAAATTTGTTTGAGGTAGTCATGTGCATATCTTAAGTTATTAACTATGTGCAACTTTGATTGTTAATTGGAGAAGCAGTCTCAACTATGTTTTTACTCCTAATCCATATCTTAGTGGGTGCTTGGCAACCTTTGCTTGAGAATCTATCCACCCTCTTGGAGAAAGATATAACCTTGTAAGCAACAGGCACTGGGGTTGGGAATCACGCAGTACTATGTTTTGTGTATTGGTGACCGTACGTTTATTTCTCCATGCATTGTCAACAGTTCTTTGCTTCACAAAATTCAGTGTGTTATTTCCTCAATTGATGATTTCCTTGTGGTACTATAATGTGTGTTTTGTTTTATGACAGAATGGATATGGCTGGAATATGGCCGCACCGTCGAGGATCTTCGTGGCGCAGCCGCAACCACCACCTCCTCCTCCACCTGAACCTACATTTAGCTGTCCTGTTTGCTTGAATACTTTGACTGAAGAAATGTCAACCAAGTGTGGTCATATATTTTGCAAGGGTTGTATTAAAAAAGCCATCACTACTTCGAACAAATGCCCAACGTGTAGAAGAAAGCTTACGCAGAAAGATACAATCAGGATCTACCTTCCTAAGACATCATGAGGTCTGTTTATGTATCCAGAGTCCATTTAATGTCTATTATTCAGCCATGTGATCTCCTGACTGCATGATGATTAGCTGTTATCAGGCTGGCTATGTTATTTGGACTTGGCTAAGTATTGGCCATTTTCTGAAAATGGTTTCTTGCTCTTGGCTTTTGTTTTGTCCAATTGTCCCAGTGTTGTGTGTCCAACATTTACACTTGTTAGATCGAAGTATTAAGAGTGATATAGTAGGCATGAGCTTTCTTATAATCTTCTTTGTTGGTGCCTCAAATTTTATTGGTGTGTTCTTGCAAGTTTGTTCAGGACATTCTGAAAGGATTTCTGGGTTTTAACTTGTAGTTTGAACAAAGAGCTTGTTTTTCAAGAATAGTTCTGCCCATTTGGATCATCAACTTTATAATGTTTTAATAACGGCTCACGCTTTTTTGATGGAATGTGAATTGTGAATATATGATCTCTCTCTTAATTCCTTCACTGATCAGAGCTCTTTCTGTATTTATTGAAACCTGCGCTACCGCTCCTTTTGCATTGTAGCCTCTCTTGTGTTGGCTGACTTGCACTATTGTAGTAGTGATGGGATGCAGATTGCAGAATGTCAATTGGCTGCTGATCTGTGCTTTCCCATTCATATATTTTTAGTTCCCTCTGCCTTTTACGGCTTCACCTTGTCGTGGCGGTGTTCCACCTTTTGCAGCATCTGATTTCTATTTATTTTTCCTCTCAGCTGGCCGATTATTAAAGAGCTGGCCTTTTGTTGAACTCAACATCATTTGGAGCTGGAGAGGGAGAGAATCGCGTTTCATTGTCTGGAATTGTTTGAACCTACAAGTCTGAGCATAATGGACAGAGAAAGACATTATTCTGTGCCGACAGTCATCTCTTATGTTGACGCTTGCTGATGCCCATGTTAAATTGGTGGCTCGTAGATTCATTCTTTAATTTTGTACCTTTGTAGCTGTCACATACTAGGGCATTTGAGCGATGTTTGTTGCTTGTATTACCTCATCGATGTATCTCAGCGATCCTTTAGGTTATGTAGGTAATGTTGAGAAGTACAATTGATGTTGATGGTTTAATTGAGGTGATCTTTGGTGATAAATACCTAATTTGACAACTTTGTTTTTGTAATGCTTTATTGCATTTGATGCCTAGTATATTCTCTTTGAGAATGCGTTTTTTGGTCGATGTTGGCACACACGAGCCACCGGTTGAAAACTTATACGGAGTACTTTGCAGACAGCGTCTTAGAGGAACAAAATGATACGTGTGACAAAAAACGGCCAGGAGGACATCCCGGCAAACAGACATTTCTTTTTTGTTCTTTCATTCCAGGCAAAACTAACTTAACATGCAGTGTTCGAAAAAGTTGAAGGATGTTTTCAAATCAATATCTCCGAATGCACAGGCTTCAATAGATTTTTTTTCCAATTATCCTGCCCACAAAAGGTGGAGTCACAGGATAACAAAACTGTTTTCGTAGGTCAACGATTTTTCTGGTTAAGTCAAAGTAATTTAGGTTACAAAATACTGTTGAGGTAGACTTGTAGAGTTGTAGTGCTGGAAAACACAGGTGGAGTACTAATAGTCGTTCCAAAAAAAAAAGGTGTTGAGTCCGTGTGATTATACTTTTGATGGGACTTATCACTTATGATTAACTTTGTTTCTACTGTTCTATAAGAGTATAACCCAATGTATAAACCCGTGAAATAAAAAATATCACTGTTAAAAGTTGTGTGGAGTAGATTCAATAATTTATGTTTGAACTTTGAAATTCAACATAACGGGTTATTTATGTTAATATTCTCGTATTATTTCTCTTCTCACATTAATCGTTAACTTCCCCCCCAGCCAAGTTGTACAAATCGTACACCAAAAAAAAAGAGAATGATTTTCACCTTTCCTTGGATATTGATATTTTCAAAAAAAAAAAAAAAAGCAAAACTGAAATCTAGCACATGCTATTGAACTATTCGTTCGGTCGTTCCGTATTCGTAATTCAGTATCACGTGACTCTACCGCCAAACTCAAAAATTTCGCGCCATCCTCAAAATTTTAAAACATTTCCCCCTAAAAATTTCAAGTTTTTGACTTTTGAAAACTTCAGACAAAATCTAAAACAACCCCTCTTTCCTCCTCACTCTCATTTCTCTCTCCTCCCCTCTTTCACTTATTCCTCTTTCTCTCTCAAAAATCTGCAAATCTGGAGCATAAATCGAGCTCAAGGATTCTTCTCCGTCGATTCCAATCGAAACCCACAATTTTCAGGTACTTTAATTTAATTACCCATCTTTTAATTTCCTCAATTTCCTCAAAAATTGGTAGAAATCATGGTTAGAGAGCATAGAGTAGAGACGTTTTACTCTAAATTACGCGATTCGGCTTTACGGGTTACGGACCCTGATTCGGGTTTAGCTCCGTCTCCGTTGTTGATTTTCCCGTCAACATCAGATGTGGATTCGTTATGTGCGCTTAAGATTGTGTTTAATGTTTTGGAGTCGGATTCGATACAGTATGCTTGTTACCCGGTGTCGTCGTTTAATGAGATACATCAGTATTTGGAAGCTAGTTTGAGTATTTCACAAGATACCCCTTTGACTATGTTGTTGATTAATTGGGGGTGTCATAGGGATTTGAGGAGGTTGTTGGATTTATCGCCTTTGATGAGGGTTTTCGTTGTCGATAGCCATAGGCCGATACATTTGCACAATTTGAGTCAGGGGAATGAGGAGGTGGTGGTGCTTTATACTAAGGATGATGAGGAACAGGCTGATTTGACTTATGATTTCGATGTTTGGCAGTTGGCGAATGTGAGTGATTTGAATAGTGATGATGAGGGGGAGGAGAGTGATGAGGAGAGTGAGAATGAGAGCGAGAGCGAGGAGGATGAGGAGGATGGTGAGGATGGTGGTGGGGTTAATAGGAAGAAGAGGAGGGTTTCGGATGAGGGTGAGGGTGGGGAGGGTGATCCGATTAAGCTGTTTAAGAGGTTGAAGAAGCAGTATTATCAAATGGGGACTTTTCATGGTAAGCCTTCGGGTTTTTTGATGTATGATTTGTCACATTCGTTGAGGAAGAACACGAATGAGCAGCTTTGGTTGGCTTGTGTGTCTTTGACTGATCAGTTTGTTCATGAGAGGCTGACTAATGAGAGGTACCAAGCCGGGGTTATGGAGCTTGAGCAGCATATTAATAGTCTTGGGAATTTGGAGGCTGTTACTTCAGTGACTCTCAAGGATGGGACAAGGATTCGAGCACCTGATTCTTCTAGGATCGCGTATGAGGATGAGCCTAGGTTGATGTTGCTGAGGGAGTGGAATTTGTTTGACTCAATGCTGTGTTCTTCTTACATTGCGACAAAGCTGAAGACTTGGAGTGATAATGGGATGAAGAAGCTCAAGCTTCTTTTGGCTCGGATGGGGTTTGCTCTTATTGATTGTCAACAGAAGTTTCAGTACATGAGTATTGAAGTAAAGAGGAAAATGAAGGATGAATTTGAGAGGTTTCTTCCTGAGTATGGGCTTACTGATTTCTATTACAGAAGCTTTTTGCGGCTTCATGGATATAGCTCGAAAGTTTCTGCTGCAGATGTGGTGTATGGGGTCACCGCACTTCTGGAATCCTTCATCAAGTTTGATGGTTCTTGTGCTTCTATGCAGTTTGGAGTGGCATATGATGCGCTGTCTTTGAATAACTTGGATCAGTTAAGGAGTGGGATGCAGAATGCGATTAAGGTGCAGCGTGCAATTCTAAGACAAGGAAGCACTGCTATAACCAAAAGGGGCTCAATAAGAAGTGGAAGGAAATTTAGGTGGGTTAAATTAGAAGATTCTGCTGACACAAAGCTCTTAGGATATCCACAAGCATTGACTAAATTCTGCTTTTTCGTGATGGATGCATTGCGAGAGAAAGGAGCTCGAATGAAGCCTCTATTGTGCGCCTGCTTAGCACAAGAGCAGGACAAAGTCTTAATTGTTGGGGTGACAGGGAAGCCCAGACTAGGTGCAGTACAAGGTAATGCATTTGGCATGGCTTTTAAGAATGCAGCTCAAGAGATAGGAGCCGAGTTTTTCCATGAGCTCTTTGAATCATCCTGGATTATCTTAGACAAAGTTGCTGTCAATTCTTTCATGGTAAGGTTAACAGAAAAACTCTAGTTTATGAGGCCATTGCAAGTTTCAGATTGGCCTGAAATGACTTGGACTAGCTTCATGTACTATGATTACCAAATGTATACAAAGAGCTGCAGCAAACATTCATCGGTATGTCTAATAAACTCCACGACATACTGTTCCTGCAAATACATGCTGTTTTGTTACCTGTTAGTCTTCTGTAAGCTGTCCGAGTCTGTATTTGTTTCAGTCTTTAAGTGTGATTAAAGTTAGTGATTGTAAACATTCTTAGATAATCTCTTCAGAGCTAAGTGTTAGCTATGTTCTTTGAGTATGGAGCAGGTACTTGTTCGGTCTGTTGTATGCCACGTTATTAATTTAATCTTCAAATACATAAGTTCACGAAGAACACAGCTCTGAACTGCAGGAGGATAACCGACTTTTGAATCTATACTGTGCTTGTGGGAGTGTATGGTGTTTTGCACAGAAATCAAATTAGATGGCCGAGGCTTCTGGCGTATGGTTGTGTTGGGTAGTTGCCAATGTGATCATGGGCACCCCACCCTGCTCCTTTTCAGGTATTCTTAACCTAAAGTCTGCAATGTGCTCTAGATTGGACCGACGTCCACAGAATGTTTTGTTTTCGGGACAAAATTCCATCCTATTATTTAAGGCTTTAAGCAGTACAAAGTTTTTTCTTAGCTACAGCACCTTTGTACAGTTGAAAATGTTAGAAAAGCTGAACCAACATGAATGAGCAAAAGCTTAGGCCAGTATACTAGTAGCATCTACTACAGGTTTTTGAATGACGACAGTTCATAGGTTCTTATTTGTTGAGGTATTTGGACTGTCTAGCTTTCATAGATGTAGATTCGAAGGGAAGCATCCAAATAACGCTAGATTTTGTCACTAACCTCATTGTACTTAACCCTTTGTAATCTTCAAAAGTTCGTAAGGTTCAGTTTACAGCAAACCCTCCTTGGCAAAGTTTATGGTGTGTTCAGAATGTATACTAACAGCAGGTGAGGAGTTGCACGCTCCAGTGCCAAGGTGGACTGTTTTTTTTTTTTTTTTTTTTTTTTTTTTTTTTGGGAGGGAGCATACTGAAATGTGTTTTTGTTGCCAAGGGGTTTTGGCTTTGATTATAGTAAAGATGGACAGATTAGTTCTGCTACTTCGTATATCTGTATTAAGCTGCTAAACGCAATTAGTCTAATACGGAGTACAGTGTTTTTTCTGCTTCTTAGTTGACATTTGACGATATGGTATCTCTGTGATCACTTTCTTCATGACAAGCCGGGTGAGTATCACAGTGTAAAGCAGAAAATGGACTACCAGTTGTATGGATTTTTAGTTCACATACTAGTATGCTTTAGTGCGTTTGATCTCCAAAATAACTCTTCCTTCAAAATAGTTTTGTTCCTGAAAACTCTTAAGACATACTTGAAAGTCTGAAACATGAAAAACAGGTTGGTGTATGTCTATTTGAAGACTGAACCATCTGTTTCTTCTGTTGGTAGCCATTTGTAGCAGTAAACTGATTTCATTGTACGTATCTGGTATCTGCTGAAAGTCGCAGGCTGTTCCTTAGTTTACAGATTCAAGACTGTCTTTAGCTAATTTTGAAGGTAGCTCATGCCTTAGGTTTTTGGCCTGGTACTGTTTTAATAAAGTTCGTGCTATGACATTGATTAGAATGAGTCAGATACCCGAAACATTGCAGTTCATGAATCAGTTGCATCTTGTTAAAAATCGAATAAGTAGACGAACAATAAACAACTTCAATTCCAACAGCAATAAGAGCAGTATGTAGTAGTTCCTATATTTACAAGTTAAGGAACTTGGATTTCAAACAAATCGACAGGAGTCCACTTCTTTTGTCACTTTTGAGTCTTTTCTGATTTGAATATGAACCATGGCCAGCAGCACCCGTCATCCTTTCGAGTCTCACTATTTTTATCCCAGTCCCTCCACTGTGGAATTGCTGCGCTTTTGTTAGTCTGCAAAAATATGCACCAACAAACATAACTCATGATCACAGGTCTTTTCTTTCTCTGATTAAGAATATATCGTCATCAAAACTTTACCATGATAACTCGGTTTTTATCTTTAACAAAGCCTTCTTAAACAACAGTTTTTTTTATAGTGGACATAGGAAGCCAGACGTAACTATATACTAAATCAATGTCAGAGAATCTGGAAAAGGTCAGTAAAACAACTAACACTTTGATGAAGAGGCGTCAGATGATCGCTTAGTTTACCCTGTAACAGAGGAGGGTCTTTCGGGTTTATCATATGGCGATCATTCCTTCTCGTTCTAGCATTCTCGAAAATTTCTGTATAACCAACAATCTTTCCGTCCTGCTGATGAACCTCATGTTCCAGTACTTCAGATCTTCTGTCGGAATGAAGGGGAGGTGAAGGCAGCCGCGCTAAGGTCTTCATCTGCAAGAAATCTTCCTGTAAACTCACTGATCATATGCCGATCTACTGAACTGATGCAAAGAGGCAGCTATGGGAGTGATTGAGCTAACTTTTCAACACAATTCCTACAGCTGACTACTGACTGTCTCTGGCTTATCTATGTTGTGTACTTGATTGTGTATGCTTTATTGCTTTCAGATGAAACTGTTGGTCATTTTGCTTGACTAGTCCATTATAAAGTTATAAACAACAATATTAACGCAATGTCTCAAATACTCCCGTCTATGTTGGTATCTGCTGAAAAGTCATCCGAATGATAGACACAACAATATTATCACAGTATTCATTCTGATACATAAATCATAGGAGGAATTATTCAATTGTTTTGGGTTTTACTTGACCTTTTCTTGATGGTTCATTTTATATCTGAAATAGGACCTGTCAATTGTCATCCTATACTAAACTTCATTTTCTTAGCAGGTCATCTGAATTAGAAAAAGAAAAGTATGCTAATAATTCACAGTTTACGTTTACTAGTCCATTTCAGTATTGAATATGAACTATTTTTTTAGAGTCCTTGACTTGTTTGTGCAAGTAATGTTAGACCATGGGGTATGTCATTGTGAGGAAAATTGGTGGGAGATGGGGTGTAAATGTAGCCATGTCGGGTAGCCCGAAGCTAGGGGTGCATGCGCTCGGGCGACCACCTTTTCTAAAGCTATTATCGTTTTACCACAAAACCTGTTCAACTTGCTATTTCCAGATAAAGAAACACTTTAAAGAGAACTACGTACTAAAGTGAATTTCAATATAAACAACGTTCAAACCTTTATTTTTAAATACCAAACATATTGACTTTGCTAGAAACCGTATATATGATTCAACTAGATCATTGATTTATTAAATTCAAATCCAATAAACATGAGCTTAATACTAAGAATAATTTAAATTAGACTCGATATTTTAATTGAATTATTTAAAACTTGTAGAATTAGGGTGAACCGTAAACGTACTCAGCACCAGCTTTTGTTCCCTAAAAGAATCTCCCCTTTGGCCACTTTTACTAATAAATGCTAAGCATAAATTTGATTGTGTATAACAGATTAACAGTATTTGAATATTTGATTGTATGGAGAAAGTTAAACTTTAGATGCGTCTTATAATTATATAATTTGATTTGACATTATCTATCGCACGAGTCAATATGTCCGAGTGGTTAAGGAGACAGACTTGAAATCTGTTGGGCTACGCCCGCGCAGGTTCGATCCCTGCTGTTGACGATGCTTTTTTTTTTTCCACTGGGAATTGCCTCAGATTACGACATTTTTTTTCTCCTTTTCTCAAATCTTCACGTTTGACGTCAAAATTTCGATGAATGGAGGGAGTATAATTTCACGGAGTTGGTATACCTCTAGTTGTATTCGCAAATCAAAACTCACTCACTCACAAAATACATTCCAAACGTAATTTCAATATGAATTCAAGAATACGTTTTTTCATGAATTTTGACAAACATACCTCGATATATGACAACATCACACATAAATTTTTAGCGGCGTTACCTCGTTGTAGGAGAATTTTAGGCATATGCAACGATTTAATAGACCCTAACATATGTCATAGAGGCAGAAGATAGAAAAACATTTCATATTCTACTAAGTTAAGATTTGTAAGGTTTGTACCATGTTTTAGTATGCATTAAATTACCAATTGAAATTCTTCACTTAAGAGAGCTTTATAAAATTTCAGCATCACCCCGTACTCACGCTAAAAATATACGGAGTATATAATTTCTCAAGTGAAATCGACAAAACTTTAACATCGTTTTTAACTCAAAATAAAACATGTTTAAAGTCCAAACAAAACAATTTCCCCTAAGAAGTTCGCTAGCAATGTGTAGCCCGGAATTAGAGGCCAAGAGTACTCCGGCCTGCTTTCCCTAGGTCCGCATTAAATTACTGAGCCAAAGCTCTGAAAATTCACGGCTTTGAGATCACCATAAACCTGTAACACAAGTCGACCATGTCCACAGACATGAATAAACATTAGCACTCAAGATACCAAAAGGAAGACGAGAATAGAACAACAACATTATCCTAGTGCACGCAACTTTTCATAGTACTAATCTGGGATGATCCGTAATGAAAATCGTGTTGATCAACTGTTACTTCATAGTAGTACTACTATACGAATAAAGAAAATAAAGTGTTAAGTTGCGTTACGTACCCTCTGGTTTTCCCACTTGGTGCAGCAGTTTTCTCAGCCATAGACTCCCACAATGCAGTTACTGGCACCCAGTGAGGAGGATATTTGTACCGGGCAACATCCAGAATCAGAGCTACATCAGCTTCCGCATTATATGCACCAATCGGCGAGTGATGACCACCCCCTGACTGAACAATAAGACATACCAAACTCGAATCAGACACGACACGATTCGACCATTCAACCTTTAACGTATATGCAAGTAATGCATCAGTTTACCTGTTCTAGCTTAGGTCTCGAAAAGTTGGTGAGAATATACGATGAGCTTGACGAACAAGATTCGAGCAAGTGCTGCCTGAATTGTTCCAAAGAACTTTCCGAGGCATAACAAGCTTGTAATTTCACCTTATCCGTAGGCACCAATTCTGTAAGTTCCTCGAATGAGAACCCCTTATTGGTTTCCTTCTTGATAAGCATAGACTCATCATACCATCTCCAAGATCCTTCAAAAATAAAAATTTACTTAGTAGGTCTTTCCAATTACACAGACGTGTTTAAAAACCGCGCCTTAATCACCATTATTTTCTATGAAAAACGAAGTGTTTTTTCACAAACGATCACCAATGTTATCATAGATTCTGAATACCTTTCCATACGTGTAGGGGATCGATTTGTAACGCATTAAAGATTGTGATTAAACTAGACAAGCCACAATAAGTGACTTCCCTTTGTGTCACAAGGTTTGTTGCAATCTCCAAAAATTCTGCAGCGGTTCCTAGCGTTCTTGCTTCATCAAAAAGCCTCTGTAGTTACAACAAGAGACATATAGTCGTTCAAATACGAGTATGTTGAGTAAAGTTTACGCATCAGAAAGTAAAACTAAAGCAATAATGTACTGTATTGTGCTTACTTTGCCCTCATCAGAATACAAAGATATTGCAAGAGAAGGTAAAGGCATTTGGTACTTAGCAGGTTCAGAAGTCACAGTAGTTGAAGAAGCATCCTTTTCTACCTGCAATAATAATCAAGTTTCCAAATCAAAACATTGCGAAGGGTTGCATGAATCAACGTCGACATTGTCAAGACTACGGATTCTTCTAGAGCACGCGACCTAATCTACTTAACATGTCACTTACGATTTATGTAAGTAAACTGAAATACTACTGTACCATAAGCAATTAAGTACCCTATTTGTCACGTCCCCCTCGACGACTTTGATTACCTAGGCAATACACGTACAATAATAATACAGCAGTGAAAAAAAAAAGATGTATTATGGACTTGTTGGAGAAGTTATACCTTGAGCAAGCCATCAGTACAATTGAGATCAGCTGCGGCCATCTTTGATCAATCTACGTACGAATATACAAAATAGACAAAGTGAATTTCTGCTAATCCCTAGTGTACGTGCGTAGTCAAGAATTTGAAACAAATTAAAGAAAATTACCTGAGTAACAAAACTTGTTCTTGAAGAATGCACGAACAGGAAAATGAAGCAGACATGCTTGGATATAAGGCTAATAAATCTTCAGCTTGCAATTGCAAGTTATGGAAAAAATGGGAGGCTAAGGAAAATGAAATAATTTTTTATGGGGTTTAAGAGAATTATGTCATTTAGTTATTTGGAATGAAGATCTACAAATTTATCTAAAATTTTGGTATATGAGATGAAGATTCAGTATCTTTTCTAAATAATTTTTGTCGGAGTTGCGTCAAACATACGCAATCATATGAAAACTAATTAATACGTGAGAAAGTAATGCAACAAAAGTCGATATGTCCGAGTGGTTAAGGAGACAGACTTGAAATCTGTTGGGCTTCGCCCGCGCAGGTTCGAACCCTGCTGTCGACGTTTTAGATCCTTCATTTTTTGTTTGGTTTCTTTTTCCGAATCTTCACCTGCAAAGTTTGTGTATAGAGGGTGATCTGATGTCCACACTCCACAGCCAGTCCGCCAGCTAGTCTAAGGCTGGACCGTCCTACCTTAAGTTTTCGCATGATATTCGGCTTCAGATTACGAAATGTGTACTGTACATATTAATATGAGGAATTGAGGACATTGGTTTTTGATGATGGCCTGGAATTGAAGGGGTTGAATTGACAGTTATGTTATGTCAGACTTCGTCTTTAGGAAGTCACAGTCTCACATACAATGATAAATTGTTCACATGTTCTCTATACGAGACGCTTCACTTACAAGTTACAACAGGCAACCTATGATAAATGAGATTATATTACAAAAGGTTCTGATGAAGTTTTGTTTCACAGGAGTATAACAACAGCAACATGATCTTAGCTAGTTTGCGGCTTCATAACCAAAAGAAGAATTTGCAACGCCAAATTAAAAAAAAAAAAAAAGTAGTCTAGACTGAAGTTTCACCATATGTCAAAAAGAAGTAACACAATAAATCAATCACAATTATGGTTATAAATTACAGACTAAGATAGGTATGTTTGGTACAAAGGTGGAGAAAGAGCAATCTTGCTCAGCTCTCATTTTTCGGTATTGTACAAAAACAATAGTCTCTTTGTAGCTCATGTATCACTGACATTATCCAAAGCTCTGCCTTCACAGTATAGTGCAGCAACTCTGAAAATCACAAGCAAAGAAACAAAACGCGATACAGATCAGAAACCTTAGACAACTAAAACAATTTGTTAAAGTATCATACTATCATTAGTAGTACATGATCATATATACACAAAGAGTACTATAATTACCGGCTGTTTCTGGTCATTGTACCGAGATTGCTGATAGGATGGAGGAGCGTTACTGTGTTGAGGCGTATTCCTCTCCTCTTTAGCCCTAGCAAAAGCAGTGGTATAACCTTCAGCTTGTGCAGGATCACTGTTCCATCCACCAAACTCTGGAATGCTTGCCTGAAACAATCAGAACACAAAATAAGATTTTCGCCTTTCTGACAGTTGCATGCAGAAGGTAACAGCTGACCAAAAGCAATGATAACTTTGCGTTTTTATAACAAAGGTCAAAGAAGTACTTACAGCTTGATTTCCTCGACTACCACCGGTTTTAGGCTGAAGCTTTCCTTTGGGATGGAGTGGTGATTGAGACGCCGAAGGCTGTCTTCCCTGCCTAGCAGATTCAGAACCTGACATAGAAGATGCGGATGTCCTGCTTGCGTTCCTCAAACCATAATCTTCCCTAGACTCTGGCCTGGCTTTTGTTGCAGGAGGAGGAGGGCGGCCTCTGTCACCTACATCGCGGTTAAGCTGAGGCTCAGTAGGGATAATTCCTGGCCTCGAGTTCTTCGTTTTGACTGCATTATCAAAAACAGCAGTGTACTGAACAGCTTCTCCTCCTTCCCAACCACCAAACCGTGGCACCTTGACTCGTGCCTCCTGTGGTCGAGGAGCCACATCTCTGTTGATTTCAGGTGCATTATTGGAATTAACATCATTCTTCTTCTTAAGACCATCGAAAACAGCAGTGTAACCACCTCCTCCTTCACCCTCCCAATCACCAAACGCTGGCACCTTAGGCCTTGAGCTTGCCTCTTTAGCCTCAGGTTTTGTCTGTGCAGGCCTAGTCTGAGCTGCCTGTACAGGCCGAGTCTGAGCCTGAGCGCGATGAGGCATGTCCCGGTTCATCTGAGGCTCCTTATCTGCTGTTTCAAGCACACCATTCTTAGTTTTTCGTGCATGTTCGAATGTAGCTGTGTAACCCGCGCTGTCCCCGTTCTCCCAGGCACCAAAATGAGGGACCTTGGTTGGCTTCCTGTGTTTATCAGCAGGTCTGCTCTGTGATGGAGCTGCTGCAGCAGCCTGACCTGTGCCTCCATTCTGCGCAAACATCTCTGGGTTGTCTTCTGGATCGTTCGGGTTTATCTTCTGCCCATTATTCTTCGTTTTTCGAGCCTGGTCGAAGTACACTGTGAAGTTCTGTTCTGCCTCCCATGCGCCAAACTTAGGTACTTTGGACTGTAGACACAAAAAGATACTGTTATTTCAGACAACTCACAAAAGACTGTAAGCTAAAAGGTTTGTTCAAGTATTAGATACAGGGGAAATGATTCATTGTCTCAGGAATTCGAACAAAGACAAAAATCATGGGGAGAATTAGGATAGAAGACACTCAAGAAGCTTTGACAGTTAGACCAACCCCCGTCCGGCCTGTTGGGCGAAAGCTTCTTTGCCTTCAAGTCTTCAACCATAGGTCGCCACTCGCCAGGTCGGGTGTTCAAGACTTGGTGCAATACACCCTTAAATTTTTAATGTACTTGTACAAATTATACGAATATACATTTATACCTTGATCAAATAAACAATAAACACCTTAAGATCTCCTATACTAATCTTGGTAAAACCATCATGTATCGTACCATACAACCTTACACGATATCTCGACTATACGAAATTCCCTAACACCTTATGTACTCAACTACTCAATATACTTCATTGGACATTGGTAATAATCAAGGGATATGTCGTCTACCTTATGGCACAACTATATAAATAATGTATAGATTTCTTTGGTACGTAAGCGAACAGCTGATGTTGCGAATAGGAAAAATAAGGAATGAGCCTAAGACAACCCACATTTAGGCACGTTGATCTCCTAACTATTAGGTCAACCTTGCTCCCCACGACAATGCCCATACATAAATTAGACATAACAACATATGAATATGTGATGATGATCTAAAGTTTAGATTCTAAACAATGGAGCTCAACAATCATATTCTTCAACATGATTTCCATAATCTGTCTTTACTGCTATTTACAAAATGATCCATTATACATTAGTTGACTTCATAAATTTTCACAAGTCAATGAGAAAAAACAAAAGACAGAGCATTTTCCATATTTTAAAAAATAATTAAGCTAATTATGTCCTTCATTATCCAAAAATTAATCATCTAACTATATAGAATTATCTGCACTAATCACAAAATATTGCAACCCACAGAAAAAGATGTAGCAAAAAATGGATGACTTACAGCCATTGAAAGAGCAGCTTTGGCAGAAAAACCCCAGAGATTGAAGCAGAGGAAACTTTAGTTTATATGATAAATATTTATGAAATCACAGAAAAACTATAATTTGGTGGGTTTAAGAGAAGAAGAATGATAATGGGAGGTTGAAGAAGAAGAAGAGGAGGAGGGTGCAAATTGTGCAAATGGGATATAAATGTTGATATAAAATTGAGCAAAAGACATTGACTTGGTAAATACTTATAAGCCAAGTTGTTGGTGACAAATTTGACAATTCTTCCCTCGTTTTCTCTCTCCTAAAATCCATTCATTCATTCATCATTCATATTCATATTCATATAATTAATTAATTTAATTTAATTTAATGAGATTATAAGAATAATAATAATGATGATTTGGTAGGAGTGAGTAATAAATTAGATTATAATGTTTCTTGGTCTAGTCTGGCATTGACTGTTTCTTGGGCTGACAGAAGAAGAAAGGCTGCGTCCGTACTAGGAAATCCTCATCATGGTAATATAATTAGCCTTACACGGTGGAATTGGTAAAAAAAGTTTGGGGCAAATGACATATTAGTAAAAACGAAAACTCCGGCGACAGATTGGTAAAAAAGATAATACTAACCAAAATAACTACTTTTAGCCGCCGTTTACTTCACTTACTATATACTTCTTTTAATAAAATCATTTAGCTCCCGTTTTTAAATCATTTCTAAGAAAAAAAATTACCTTGTTAGCAAAAAATTAAAATTTAAAAAAATTAAATATGGAAGAAACAATTGAAATTATATAGTGAATACGCAAAATAGGTTATGAAATAACAGTTTTAGCAAAAAAGCCTATCGTTGGCTCTTTTTAGGTTACGATAACAAGTCGCATCTCGTGTGTCAATTTTATGTTGTAGTATAATGACTCGTACGCATTTACGAAACAAAAAAAAACTACGTTTTGAACAGCTGGCGATATGCTTAATTCACACAGTATAGCACCGAAACGCGAGATGACCGTTCAGATATGATATTGAACACTAGGCGATGTGATTAGTTTGCGGAGTACTTTTTTGTTGATAGTTTTTTTCAATAAACAAATTTAACTTTTTTTGTGTGCATTACTTTGAAACAATTCATATGTTTATTTTATTTATTTTTAATAATATAATTAATTCAAAAAAGGTAATGAAATCATGATATTCTTTGAAATATATTTGAGAGTTTTTTTGGCTAATTTGGTTTTTCATGTCACATTTTTTTTACCAATTTGTCGCCAGAGTAATTTTTTTAACCAATCTGTCATTTGCCCCCTACCTTTTTTTACCAGTTTGGTAGTTTGGCCGAATTGCGTGTAACGACAAATGAGCAAATGGTAGTTAATTTTTGGGGTGGTATTAACCTGAATTTTAGTAAATCTCACTCGTATTTGATAGTATGAAAATAAAGAAGTGAAAAAATTAAATTAGAATTCGTCATGGTGTATGGTAGTTGGATTTATATGGCCGTGTGTGGTTATTTTTTCATCTTGAAAATCAAGTATAAAGTTTTCAATCACTCGCCAGCTCTATGATCAGAGTGGATCTTCTGTCACATTTTGTAACCTATTCAGTGTGACACACCAATGAGACACACCAATGAGAGGTAAGTATTTCACAATATATAATTTTATTAAAGATTATTTTTAATGGTAAGTTTGTAAAATTTTCGCCTCTCATTGGCGTGGCACACAAAATGGAGCCTCTCATTGTCGTGGCACACAAAATGGAACACAAAGTGGGACAGAAGATCAATTCTGATCCATGATGGTCAAACGTAAATGTAAGTTCACTTGTCTTAAAGATACGTTCAATGATTTTATTGTGTGTTAAATGAATTCGGATATGCGCACAATAATTTGTTGAAATGGGATGTTGGTTAATTTTAGCTATGTGCGTGCTCTATGTTTTTCGAATTTAAATATTAAAATAATGATATATCATATACTCGTACTTAATTACTCCATTTCCACCGAAAAAAATGGATTTAAAGCCGCGTTTGTTTGACCAATTCTATGGAAGGGGGACAGTGAGATGAAGAACAATTGGACATGGCGGCTTGGCATTAAATAAAAGAAGTAGTGAATATAATATATTAATATATTTCGGATTATCCCCACAGCGTGTTTGGTTTTAGTTGTCTCAATGTATGAACTGGAAATTCTTTGTGTTGACTTCTAAGTACAGTACTAGCCTACTACTAATGCACTTGTTTTCTCTTATTAAGACTACTCGAAAGTTTTAGCAAAATGGGTTTAGTTTCTAACAAAACAAAAAAAAAGTACTATTGTTGCACATGTGAGAAAGATCTTGAACACGGTAAAGATTTGTTAAGACGGAGATGATATCGCTATTTTACACAATTATGCAACGTTGGCCTTGTCCTTAATTAGCCTTAGGACATCTTGGGTCCCAAAATGGAAGGAGACACCGACATATAATACAACGACATTCATGTGTATCCGGGTGGTTTTCTCCTCTCGGTGTAGGGCACATTCCGAAGACCGGTCCTACCTTTGTTGTGTTGCATGATGCCTCACAAAACTCCTGACATTTTGAATAGTCTGGACACCCTGCTGTAAATGATGATGCGCATGCACACGTTTGATTGCTCTCTTGCATTTCTTCACTTGCATTCACTGCATTATTATATTAGTAACCTAATTTAATGATTAAATCTAAAAGGATCCATATAATCACTTAATTACATATAAAAAAATTAGTAATTTCTGGGTTATCCTGGAGTTTATGGAGAACGGCCCGGTACCAAGATCAAACGTAGGTATAATGCGCATACCTGAGATTGTGGCTATGAAAGCCAAGAGAACAAATGTTGTAAATCTGGCCATATGACAAAACTAGGTTTCTAAAGTTATTTGTATGTTGAGATTTTTGCCCAAATCACACACTATATAGTACTTGTATCATGGCAAGATGGCAATAAATATAATAAATCTGAGCTGATAGGGTAGCTTGTTTAATTGACATGCATACCTTCATAGAACTATTATTTTAGGTCTGTTTTTGGGTTGATACTTTGAATTATGAAAGCTGATTTTATGAAAGTTTATTCCTATGAACCAAAACAAGTAAAATGTCGTGTTGTATGTGAAACTAACACTACATTATACATAGATGTCTGTGTAGGTAAGGCGCCCGTCGGTCCTCTTCTCTCATTAGGGGTCGATCGAGGGGGTATAGCACAATTCTTCTTGGAGAAAGCTAAGGTTGGTTTGCCCACTTTGACCGAATGTATAATAAGCTTACTGTAGAAGTTACAAGAGCATCAGCAACCTTCACCAACAATCACATGTTGTAGAAGGGACAAAGGCAGACTTTAAAGAAGATACTCACAACTGTAAAAAGCCTAGAGCTCTCAGCCAAGTACTGTCACCATCAAACCAGGATCAAGGGAGCCAAGCCAAGCTCGCTTTGCTTGTTTGAACTCTGTGTATACACTAATATGGAAAATTACTGTTGGCTGTAATGTCATTGTTGTAACTTGTAAGCTTAGCTTAAGGTTCAAAACCCACCATTCTTAAAATATACTACGCGCCTAGTACGCGGGTTAATTATTGAATAAGATGTGCTCAGCTAGCAGTTTTGGAATCTTCTTGTCTAGAAAATAGCTTAGGTAATAAAGTGAAGCGATCAATAAATAAAAATAAAATAAACTACAATAAGATGAGTTCTCGAACTTGTTTGGTCTTCTAAAATGTAAATTGTATGTAAAATACCCCCGAGATTAAAGTTCCACATAAAAGAGTCACTAAAACTGCAATAATACAACAACAATAACTACGAATAATATGTATTGATGTCGAAGTGATGATCGATCACTAGGGTCTTGTGTGTAGGTACTTCACCCAAGCCAATCTAGCGTCATCATCATCCATCGACAAAAATATCTCTCGTCTCACATTATTCTCAAGTAAATGGACCAAGAAACACCACAATTCACTAGCTTTCTCTAAGCCGCGACCAGTAACCATACGATTAACAATGCTCATTGCTGCACTTATACTCGGATCTTGAACAACGCCTTGGATATTGTTCGAATCACCATGTGTGTCCACGCTATCAGGCCGAATCCCATCTACTGGTATCGGTTTTTCTAATGCTTGACCACCATCGGTTACCATAGGTACTACTTGAGTCGATAATATAGTCGATCCATTTGATAGTCTTTTGCGTTTCACTTGACACAGTGTCGCCCTACTCCTAACGTTGGTGCTCGGAGGACGGCTTCCCTCGAAAATTTGATTATAATAGTCTTCCAAGATTGGTATCAAGGGTTTGATCCTGAACTTGTTAACATCCGGATTTTCCTATGGAAGAACAATAGTCAATAACGAGACAAACGATTATAGAATGAAACATTTAAACGTAAATAATCTCAAGTTTGCGCGCGCATCATTAGATAGTGAGTGTATTTTTAAAAGATGAGAACTAACTAACCAAAATCTTCTTCTCCCACCACTCTTCGGAAGCAGTGATATTGCCGGATTCGGGATCCCACACAATCTCGGATTCTCCTTCCTTCAATGATTTCCAAAGAAACCAATCTTTTTTCATTGAATCAAACTTGTTCTTCAAGCTTTTAATGTGACATTTGCGACTCATTTTCGACTGGAGTTCGTCGTGGATTATTTGCCAACAAAACCCTTGTGTGCGCCCATGAGTTTCAATGTATTTGATACAAATCTCACATAAAATCTTCAAATCATTATCCATCCACTTAAAATTGCCCTTTTCTCTATCTCGAATTGATGCCATCTAACAAATTACAAAAACAAATAACATGAATCTACTCTACTAATTAAGATTATTAATAAAAACCCAACAAAACCAAAGAAATAAACAACACAAATAAAGTTATTAATTTATGTATAAAGTTTTATATGATTATAGGACTTTTATTACTAATTAATAATTCAATTTATGCCCTCGGCTCCCTCTAATGGTCGCGTTATGCTTGTATTCCTCTCATATATTCAAATCAAACAACAATCAGAAACATAAAATCTGATTAAACAACTAAATTACTCCGTAGAAGACATATCGATGTAATCCACGTAAAGAATTAAACAATTGCTCAAAAAATAATTAAAAATTTATGCACAACTCTATCAAGAATAATAAAATCGAAAACCCCAGAAAAATAATAGTGAATGAAAGATAAACACATACTTGTAAGTGAAGGGAAATCGAACGGTGGAAGAAAGAATTAAATCGACGGGGGTGATTAGTGATTAGTGATTAGATGATGAGGAAGCGATCGAATAGCATGAAACGAGTGTTACGCATGGAAGAGTGTCGAAGGAACGGCTATGAGATGAAAACGTTCCCTTCTCCTACCCACCTTTTTTCTTATTGGGCTAGTTATAAGGTTGAGTTCTGATTTAATCTGAATTTATATCTGGACCAGAAGAATCTGATTTGATTTGATCTCAATTTATGTTAATTGATCTAAATGGGCCTGATTTGATTCTGGTAAATATATGATTTGATATGGACTATTGTAATCTGATTTGATTTGGATTGATTTGTTTTTCATTGTGAATATACGAGACCATTTAATGGCCCGTAATTTTTTCTGAGCGAACGGAACTACTATAGGAATGCGGCTCAATGTCATGAGGCTACTACTTTGACTCTTTTTCCACGATCAGGGACTTTATATAACTTTTCGAGTCGAACGCATTTTATCCTTTTGGATTTGATGTAGCAGACTATATATGCAAAGAAAAAGCCCCCAATGAAGTTTTGAGCAACTTTTAGGTGTTTGGATAGACACCAAATTAGCCAAAAAAAAAAAAAAACATATGATCGGCCGGTGTCTATTTATTTCATCAATTGACAATTTAATTACATTTTATAGCACAATAGATATGTTTTTTCCATTTAAAGTTGTCTAGATAAATTTAAAAATACAAAAAAAAAAAATCTTAATAGTTATTGAGAATCAAGAACATAATCAGAGTAAGCAAAACAACTTTATTTTTTATCCCTTTTTGCGATTCAAAATTTTAACATTGATTTGGAGGAGTGACAAAATGTCAATTACAATAAAACTGATAATTATCTACACGTAGTGTAAGATTCAAAAAGATAACATACTTTATTATTCTTTTTAAGCTAAAACCCTGATTTATAATGGACACAAATCAGATAATTGGCCCGGAGACTAAGTTTTAAGTACTCCCTACATTTCATTCATTTCTTTACGTCGGGCCGGGTTCTGCGAGGGGAACCCATGCCCAATGTAAAGAAATGAATGAAATGGAGGGAGTAATAACTTGTACATTATCCTTAAGCCAACGACAAGGAAAATACACAAATCAATGGAAATTGTCGTTCCTCTATTCTCCTCTTACCCTCATTGTTGTTACAAATCTGTGCCAATTTTTTTTTCTTTTTACCAATTTGTCAAACACCTTCCACTTTTTTTTTTTTTTTTCTTTTTTACCAATTTGGTAGTTTGGTCGATATCTATGCTTTCGGAGTTGTGAATGGTACATTTTCAAAAGGCGAAAGTAGTAAACGAGCCCCATATGTTTGCTCATATGTGAAATTAACCCCCTTAACTTTTGAAGTTTTGATTGTAATAATTCACCCCAATATGTTTCCCAATGTGTGAAAACAAACCCCGCCCAAGTTCTCACATGAGAAATTCAATATCTCACAAATTTCTCATGGTGTGCTAAAAAACGTGTTCCTCTACATTTTAGAATACACGGAGAAGAAAGTAAAGGACAAAGCACGTAAGTCACATTTCAAAATTCTTCAAGAACTGTACCACTAAGTTTCTGCCCTATTTATCAATGCTCATGTTTCTACGTCTACAATAGGTAAATCACCTTCTCTGCCTCCATTATTTCTTTACCAGTTAAAACTTCACTTGCTGATTTTCAATATAAAATAGGGCAGCCACACATCTGCAGAATATCAACTACAACTTACAATTGGTTAATAAATTCATAGTACACACAATTAACTAAGGAATCTATTGATGCTACAATGCATATGACTTGTGTATTAGACTACTAGTGAGTGTAAAATTCAATTGCTGAAACTAGTACTAGAATTTACTTTCTTAGTCACGACGAGCCCTAAGCTAGATACATATTTTTTTTTACTGTAGACCTTGAATGATATGGAGCATAAGATTTGTACGAGAAATTTGTGAGATATTGAATTTCTCATGTGAGAAATTGGGTGGGGTTTATTTTCACACATTGGGAAACATATGGGGGTGAATTAGTACAATAAAAAGTTAAGGGGGTTAATTTCACATATGAGTAAACGTATAGGGCTCGTTTACTACTTTCGCCATTTTCAAAACAGGCATTAAAATAATAAATGATTTAATTTAGGCCATGTGCGATTGAATTGGACTGCATTTTTTTTATTTGATTTGATTTGAATTGAATCGAATTGATTTGATTTGATATGATTTGATTAAACTTGATTTGATTTGATTTGAACTGAATTTATTGATAAATTAACTGCATTTAAATGAATTAATAACTAGAAATAGACTACATCCATTGATTGATATTTGGATAATTCTAATTTGATTTGATTAGAATAAAACTGATCTATTTTGATTTGGTTTGAATAAATCTGATCTGATTTGGAAACACTGTTTAATAAGTTGAAATTACACAGCCAATCATAAATAAAGAAAAACGTGCGTGGATGAAATGAAGATTTGTTTTGAAAAGCTATTCTAAATAGTCCCTTCAATAAAACTCCTTAAAAAGTTACTCGTAAAATTTATTACATATATTAGCTATTTCACCAAGTACATATGACTTTTACAATATACTGTACTTTCCTTTAGTGCTGAAGACTCACATTTTTGGACAATTCTACATTCATTTTTTGAGTTATTTCAAGTAAAGGAGAAATCCACATCACAACCAAACACTAGTAGACACCCTACAAATATCTATTAATTAAGGATGGAAGTGAAGTTTTATCATGTCGATTTTAAGTAAACTCGGCATTTGTTTAATTTCTAGCCAATGTCTTGCACATTTCGAGCCAATGTCTTACACAAGTCTAGTGCACAACCTATACAATGAGTCGAATGAGGTTATTGTCATTCTTTCTTGTTTCGAGCCAAATATTTCGCGCCTAGTCAACTATTAATCACTTTTCCACCATATTACTTTGAATTTACTAACGGCTACTTTTTATATAGATGTGGTTAATTCCATGGCCAAAACGCCTCAAATCCTCACTACTAACCTGCAAAGAAAAAACGACGCTTTCAAAGATTCACGCCCTTGTGATTACAACAGGTTTATTTAACCAGAAAAATTTCACTACCCACCTAATAAAATCATATGCAAATTTCGGCGAAATCGAAAATGCACGCCAAGTGTTCGATGAAATGCCTAAGAGAGGAGTGGAGTCTTGGAATGCCATGATTGTAGCATCTTCACGGTCAAGTTTACCTCATGATGTTTTGGGTCTTTATAGAGATATGGTTTCGGAAGGAATTCGGCCTGATAGTTCATCGTTTACCATGGCGATTAAGGCGTGCACGAACCTGTATGATGTTGAAAAGGGAGCGGAAATTTGGCGTCAGGCGGTTGGTTATGGCTACAAGTATGATCTGTTTGTTCGGTCTTCGGCGTTAAATTTGTTCTCCAGGTGTGGGGAGATGGAAGAAGCGAGGGTGGTCTTTGAGGGAATGCCTAGGAAGGATCTTGTGTGTTGGACGACGATGATAACCGGGTTTGTGAAGAGTGGAAATGGGATGGAAGCGATAGGGATTTTTCGGCAAATGCGAGAACAAGGGTTTGAGGGTGATGGGATTGTTATGTTGGGATTAATTCAGGCTTGTTCTGATATTGGTGATGTGAAAGCTGGAATTTCTGTCCACGGACATATGATAAGAAGAAATGTTAATATGGATGTTTTTACTTATACTAGTCTTGTAGATATGTATGCGAAAAATGGTTACTTGAATCTTGCATATCGAGTTTTCAGTGCCATGCCCCAGAAGAATGTTATTTCTTGGAGTGCTCTGATATCGGGTTATGCTCAAAACGGCTTTGCAGGGGATGCTCTTGAGTTATTGATTGAGATGCAGAGAGTTGGATACAAGCCCGATTTAGCTGCTCTTGTGAGTTCTGTTTTGGCATGTTCGCATGTTGGCTATTTGAGAAAGGGTAAATCACTGCACGCTTATATCATTCGCAGGGGAGAGTTTGATTGTGTTTCTGCTACATCATTGATTGATATGTACTCCAAATGTGGGTCTCTTTTGTCAGCTCGTTTCGTTTTTGATAATGTAAGCTCTAGGGATGTTATATTATGGAATGCAATGATTGCCAGCTATGGGATTCATGGACATGGAGAGGTTGCTCTCTCAGTGTTCCTTGAGATGATAAAGACTAGCTCACAACCCAATGATGTGACATTTGCTACTCTTCTTTCAGCCCTAGGGCACTCTGGTCTTGTGGAAGAAGGAAAGTACTGGTTCAATGAAATGATTAGCAGGTTTAAGGTTGAACCAAGAGAAAAGCATTATGCTTGTGTTGTTGACTTATTGGCTCGGGCAGGAAGAGTAGAAGAAGCTCTTGACTTAATAAAGTCCATGAAAAAATATGAGCCTGGGATTTCCATTTGGGGCGCCCTTTTGTCAGGGTGTCTGAACCACAGAATGTTTTCCATTGGCGAACTGGCTGCAAAGAAAATTCTTCAATCCGAACCTGATGATTCTGGTATTTACTCTTTGGTTGCAAATTTCTATGCTGCAGCGAAGAACTGGGATGAAGTGGCTAAGGTGAAGAAAGCCATGAGGAAGTCAGGAATGAAGAAAGTGCCTGGTTATAGCATGGTTGAGGTAAGAGGGAAGCTGCACGCTTTCCTGATGGAGGACAGGAGCCATTATCAGTATGATGAAATGGCGTCACTCATTGAGAAATTAGATTATGAGATGAGAGCCATGGGTTATGTGCCTAAGACTGAGTTTGTTTTACATGACCTTGAAGAGGAAGTTAAAGTTAGAATGTTGAAAAATCACAGTGAAAGACTGGCAATTGCTTTTGGCCTATTAAACACTGAACCCGGTACTAGGCTGGTGATTACGAAGAACCTAAGAGTTTGTGGAGATTGCCATGAGGTGATAAAATACATATCCAAAATTGTGAATAGGGAAATTATTGTAAGGGATGTAAAGCGGTTTCATCGTTTCAAGCATGGTGTGTGTTCATGTGGAGATTATTGGTGAAACGTGCATCCATTGTAGCAACTGAGATATGGTAGAGAAGGATATGAAGCCTTCTTGTCAAGTATCAGCTGTTCGTCTTTCTTTGGTACCTAAGATGTGAAGAACTGCTTGTACCTCGCTCCACAGAAGGATTAGATGATCTACCGCAGGTAATCCTGTCTGTGTGACTGTTATATTGCAGGCAACAGTGACTTAGGCAACTTCTGTAATCAGAAGTCCTGTTTTCATAACTCAGAGATAGATACTTATTGATGCAGACTCTATGACAGTCTTGAACAGTTACACAGGTAAGCAACAGAACAAATATAATCCCATTCTATTTCATGTTTGTCTTTTACAAGCACCTAAGCGTCATGTTTGTTAAATGCTATGCTTTACGTAGTTGCAGACTTGCAGTCGAGAACTACCTTTTCTGAAAGTTGTTAGGAGAGGGCATCCATATGCAATATATGACGAGAAGTGGCTTCAGAGGTCCAATGTCTCTGAATCATTTCCAGTTCAAAGGCTCAATGTTCTGTCTGGCTGACAATTTTTGGCAAGAGTGATTCTAATCTTGACCACCATGTTGATGACGCGATGACATGTCCTACGGATCCACTACACGAGACTCGGATCAAGCAACTTTGTAACAGTTTCTCTGCCCTGCATTACGAACCCAAACCTCAGCCAAATATCTAGGTGACAGACTAGAGTGGGTTAACAAAGTCCGCAGTAGATGCAGAAGCCGCGGCACAGTTGTGGTTTCTTTGTATCTCTGTCAGACTGTCACAATTTAACACAGAACAGGGTAATGGAACATTGCAGATGACTAGACGAGCAAGTAAATTTGGTGCTTGTATGAACCAGTATAAAGCAGTTGCTGGTGAACTAATTAGAGGGTGGCTTCAATTATGATTAGTGTTTTTATTGCTTTCAGTTGATTTTTTTTTTTTTTTTTTTTTTTTGACGTAATCAAATGTTGAAGTTACATGATAATCAAATGCTGTTTAATTAGCTAGATTACGTTTGTATAATAACACCCAATATTATCTTAAAGAGTTTCCTTGTAAGATTTAATGGTGCATCTACTGTAATTTTGTATTATCATTAGATGAATGAAGAACTACAGAAAGTTTGCGGAGAAACACCTTCAGAGTGAAATACAGAAACTCCGAAAGTCATAAGATTAATGATAACCATATCGGTAATCAGACATGATTAATGAAGGACAAGATTTCAATACATTGGCAAGGTTAAGAATGTTGCCAGTTCGGAGATGAGATAATCACACATAATAAAAAGCCACGATGCAAACAAATCTAACACCATTTTCTTTGCCAAGAATCACCACGAAATAATCAATTTCTACATCAAGAACAGTGTCAAACTTCTAAGATGGTAAATTATACCTAAGTTACGCAAAATGGCACCACCAAATCTATAAATTCACCAAGTTCCAAACTTCCAATCCCTTCATTCCATAACCCCAAAAAGAAGGGATATCCTTCATTGACTTCACTCGAGTTGAATACCAGTTTTGGCACTAAGAGCCTAGATAAACCAATATCGAGACATTTGTGTGAGCTTTGATACTAACTTTTTAGTCGGATTCATTCAATCACCTCCGGGAAGCTTGTGTCTGAAGGTTCTGGTTATCCTCTAATAGACGGTCATACTCAAGGAGCAAATCAGCAGCTTGTTTCTGAAGAGCAACGACATGGGCCTCCGCGGTCTCAACCTGCTTGTCCTTCTCTTCTGATTCCAACTTTAGCTTCTTCAGATCTACAGTTATTTTCGAGAGTTCAGATTGCATCTTGGTCAATTCTTTTGAAGCTTTCTCTTCCTTCTCCTTGAGCTGTTGCTTTTCTTTCTCAAGCTTTCCCACTTCCTCTTTTGATGCTCCAACCTTGCTTCTGATATCGATGAGTTTCCGGAGATAATGGTGCATACGGTCAATTAGAAACCCAAGAAACAAAGTGAACCCTGGAAATAAAGAAACCATTCTCGTTAATGACAAATAACATAGGAGTAAGAATCCATATACCTAAGAAGAACAAAGCCATCAAGGTCTCAGTGATCATGTCCGAACTAAAATTCTTTGAGTGGACGTGCTTAATGTCTTTTAGGGAGTTGTGAGCAGCTCCACTCAATGCAGCGAAAGGCCAAGATCTCATTTTAAAATTCAAAACAATGCGAATAGATTGTAAAACAAGAAACAGTAGGGTCACAGAAACTCGGATACAATCATACAATAGCATAAAGAGATACAAACCAACACTCAAATGGTCATATTATCTGTTGCCAGAATACCAGATTCATAGCAAACAGTATGCGTCAATGTGGTTAAGAAAAAGTCACATAACATCTTTAACAAGGCGAGCTTCCAACCAACAATCTTTTTTTTTTTTTTCGAAAAGCCCAACCAACATACTTTACCTCTCTTTATAACTTCGAATGACTAGGTTGCAAACAAGTATTTTCAAGTAGTATGGATAGATAACTAACTGCTCCTATGGTTTCGGTAATAAGAATGGACAACTCGAGTCATTCCTAACTACATGAGAGAAATACAGTTACATGACATTAGTAAATTGTCACTCTGCCCTTTCAGAGTGTAAAGAAACACAGAAATCTACATGACTTCTTCTATTATGGGCCTTATGGCTATCGTGTTACATCTAGTTTCATGTGTAGCTCTTCAGCAGCTAGCATGTGTTATACTTATCCCCAATATGAAATGAAGAGTGGTATCAGCTGCATGATAAAACTTAGATAAGATACTTCTAGAACCTAAGTGATTTCTATCAGAACGCTAAAGATGTGGCAGGGCGGATCAATGGTAGGAACAGAACTTTAGGTGATTCAAAACATATACTCGCTATGTCACATTGTTCATCTCTGTCAAAAAAAAAAAAGTTAATCAAATATGCCTGCTGTATGGCTGTATGCCATTTCAGCGATCCCTATTATTGAAAAACCAGCCTGCCTATGTAGAAGGCTTCTCAAGCTTTTAGGTACCAACAAAAGACAACCTAGTTTACTTGGCCTTATAGTAGCACGATGACACCAACCATTAATCTGTGTTAATGACATTCGAGAAAGAAGTCGAGATACAAGCGGGTAAGGCTAAACTGAGCTTAGGATCATATATCTAACTTAGGATATGGTAAGTTCAGGAGATAAGGCTCATAACTCATAAGGAAAGCATTCAATTGTTGAGTTCCCATCCTTCTATGGCTCAATAGGTCATGCTCACACTACAAGATACTCAGCACAATGGTAGAACAGCATACATGAATCTAATATGCCCAGAAAGAAACTCAAAGAGTCGGAAGAAATTACACGTCTTTTTCACCTGAACAACAAGTAATCTTACAAATACCAATCTTCAAATTTTGCACACTTCTTGACATTCCACACCTATACGAAGTCGGAAATCTCAAAATAGGAAAAGAATGGCATAAATTAACCCACTTCCCAGATGAGAAACCTCCAAGACATCCAATTTCACACAATCAACTCACCAAACAATCAAACCAACCAGACAAGCAAATCAAGCAGCTTTCTATCCAATTTGTTAGTTGTCGAAGATACAATATCATACAAGTTTTTCTTGGTACATAGGAGCAGTTAATGCTGCGAGGGCGGGGATACAACGATACAAATATACAATAGCATACAAGTTCATATACCAAAAATCGCAACACTACAAGGTCTCTCACTATACCAAAATTTGCAAAACTATAGCATCACAAAATTTGTTCATATAATGTCAAAAATCATGTTACCACATTCTTCTCAAAACTTAATTACCCTCTAATTCAACTTAATTTCTATAGAATCAGTAACATCCAAATCACAATTTCAATCAGTTAACAACAAAAACGATAACAACGACATTACCCCAGTGTCTCAAAGGCTCGCGCATTATGGCGAAAAAAGAATGAGTGATAAGTGAGTCATACCCATAAGTGAAGCCTCAAGCAAGTGTGTCCTCCACAGGACTTGATCCATAGGTGACATAGTACCAAGTTTAGCACCTTTATTCTGGATCTTGATGATGCTCATAAAACTTGACAGCAAAATCACAGACATTGTTCCTGCAATTGTCTTGACAGTTGCTGGTCCTTTCCCCATTTTCACCTGATCCAAACTCTTCATCACCAGCTCTCTCAGTGGCCCAATTTTAACAAGCATCAGAAATGCCACTGTTGCCTCCACAAACAACACCACAAACAAGAGCTGTATCATGTTATTCTTCTTCTTCTTCACGCTTTCTCTCTCCTCTTCTGCTGTCTTTCCAATAAAAACCCACCTTCATAAAGGTGGATTATGAATGTTTTGAGCCCAAAGATCAGAACTTTATGGGGAAATAGAGAAATTAATCACAAACCCACTTCAAAAATACCAGCTATTATCTGAAAAAACCCAACAAAATTAGCAGAAAATGTAAAGATAGAAGGGGTTTTCAGCAGGCTCATCTAGCAGAAAAGAGCAAAAGAAGAGGGAGTTTAGCCAATTAGAGGTGAAATCTTCACCAAACGTCACCTACAAGTGACTGAGAATATTCAATTTAGAAAGAAAAAATATGGGTTTTTTAAAGTAAGTGACAATTTCTTTTTTTTTTTTACAAATGAAGCAGCTGAACTCCACAGTAAAAAGCAGGGTTTAAGGCCATAGATCTGAGAAATTTGCAGTAATTAGGAAAGAAAAACTGTATTTTTGAAACTGTTTCTGGGTATTAAGCCAAAAGAATGCCTGTTTTGGGATTAAAGGGTGAGAAAATTGGGTCGAGGCCTCCAGGGTTTGCTCTTCTTTCTGGCTAAAAGGTGAGAATGGGAGAGGGTGAAAAAGGCTAAAGGGTTTTAGCAATTACTAGCAGTAAAAAATGGCAGTAAAAACGAGGGGAGAGAATGATGAATGAAATGGTGAGGACAAAGGAGATTTTTTGTTTTTTTTTTGTTCTTTGGTTTTTTGGTACAGTATGGTGGGTTTTAAGACTTTTAACAATAAACTATTGACAGTTTTGCGACTGTTTTTTTTTTAAACTTCTTTCTAGTCCAATTAGAGTTGTGGAACACCAATTAACGCTTGACAGGTGGTATTTCGGTATGGTTTTATATATCCATCAAATCTCATATTTGTTTCCTAGATATAATCCAAAGTTCCGTTAGAAGTTGTTTGGATCCCATGAATTAAAATTTGGTGGAGTTTGTTGCGATTAAAAACAAAACAAACTAAAAAAAGTCTTTTAATGCACAAAAAAAGTACTAATTCTACAATAGCTACCAATGTATGGTAGCCATTGTAAATGGTTCAATGATAACCATTGATTTTCTTGAATAAATCCTAACCTTCCATCAGTTTGACCATGTGTAATTATTAAAATTATAATTAATAAAATCAAGCATAAATATCACAAAACCACCTTTTCTCCCTCCTCCTCCACCCCAGCATCCACCGTCGTCCCAACTCAACCACCACCAACCCGTCGCCCAACACTACCTTTGGGTCCACCGGTTGTCGACTACCACGCACCCCTACCCTTGGGTCACTGCCGCTCTTCCTTCCACCCCCATGGCTCCATCTTCTATTCCTTTTCTCCAATTTCTTAGACGGCGGTGAATATTAGGGTGGCGACATTTGAGGCGTGACGACGGGTGGCCGCCGATGACTCAGGCGATATTGGCGTCGTACATCCGGCTGGAGTGGTGGGGTTCGCTGTGGGACGGTGGGGGCGCCAATGGTGGAAGGCTGCGGAAGGGTAGTTGAGAGAGAAAAGGTGGGGTTGGGCTCTGGGATTTTATTTAATGTTTTTTTTTTTAATTATTGGGTCAAAATATGGGCGACTATGATTAAATATCTGAAATTAACGGCCAGATCTGTTTGTTTTTACAATGGCTACCATACCTTGGTAGCCATTGTAGAATCACTCCAAAAAAAGTCACTTGTCTTTTTCATAGTTTACTAGTTTGATGGCCCGTGCAACGCCCGGGCTACTTGTTTAAATTTTAAAATTATGTAAATGAATTTTTTTTATCTAAAATCTAAAATCTCATTTCAAACATCCATGTGATATTTGTAATGTAGTCAGATGGAACTCACCTTTAAAAACTTTACGTCATGTTTGAACACCCGTGGGATATTTGTAATGTAATTAGATGAAAACTCACCTTTAAAAACCTAAAATCTCATTTCGAACACCCGTGTGATATTTGTAATTTAATTAGAGGAAAAGTTACATTTCAAAAGTTAAAGTCCCATTTTGAAACACCCGTGGGATATTTGATCAAATTGCCATAATCAAGTAGTTAATATATTACATAACTACTTTCTATAAATCAAATAATAATGTTATTTTATTAGAATAATATTATCATTTACTTACCATATCCTATTTTGGATAAACATTATTTACAATATAATAAAATTATTATATGCCACGTGTCATCGTGGGAATTGAGCGGGTTCAGGATTACATATATATATTAGATTAGGCAAACTCCTTTATTTCAACTCATGGGATCCAAATACCGTTCGAATCTAATGCGTAGTCCTACGGTTATACGAATATAAAAATTTTAAATGTCGAGATTCAGGTGTAAAACGAGTCACACTACTCTGAGTTGTAATCTAGTGCATGGGGTCCACCGGTGGCACACTCGTCTCCGGCCCTATCACATCCCCACCACCACACCGGATCGGTACAATGCACGACAAGGTAGGTCTATTTGTTGTTAGTGGGCATGACACGAAAGCATTTTATTTATATGCTAAATATATTTAATTTATTTGTATGTTAATTCAATCACTTTAGGTCAAAATTATAAATTTGATTAATGTATGAATTTGTTAAAATTATGGTATACTATTAACAATACTTATATCTTTAATTTGCTCATTTTAAATAATCAATTTAATATTTTTATAATAAAAAACTTGAATTAGAAGAAAAAAAAAAATCAAAACTCAGACAACCCGACCCAGTGGGCGGCGAAGGTATGAACATGGAACGCCTCGCCCCGCCGTGCCTTGGTGGCCTCTAATCTCATTTTCGGCACGAGGCGTGCGCCCACACCATTTGTCCTCTCCGCCCTGTTTTTCCCATGTCCACCTCTAGTTCATTAGTTCATGCGAAATTCTACGAGACTATGGTAGATCAAACATAGAGAGAGTCTAATATATGTAAAACTCTCACATAAAGTATTAAACTCTCACGCAAGTTGTAATAAAGCAATCTACATGAAACATAATATAATCTGATATAACTTGCTTGGGCTATGTATATCACAATATTAAGATATACATCTAATCTAATATCTATTATAAAAGCCGAGTACAGCCCTTCATTGATGGACACTTGGCACAATTCTATTGGATGAGATTAAAAAAATATTATTGATTATTAGGATATGGAAATACATATAAAATATTATAATTTATATGTAAAATGTTATTGCTTATATGTAAAAAAATCAAACACATAATAAAGAAGTGAATGAAATTCAAGCAGTATAATTTTTTCCTCTATGTTAAAGTACAGTAAAGAAAGTATATCTATGAAAAGAGTAATAATTTTTTAGAGAAAAAAGAATTAATACATGAATATGATATTAAAGTTTGACCATAATTTATTTTCTCCTTTTTTCTTTGGATTCTCTTGACTACTATTGTTTCTAATTTTTCAAATGTTTCATTTGCTTATATGATTGTAGTTTTCCCTTTACATTTATAGGCATGGTTAGAACGAGTTAGATCATATTATGTTTATGGTATGTCGAATTGAGTCGGTTTCAGTTCGGGTTGCTATCGAGTTAGGTATTATAACTTTTGTGTTGTTAAATTTTTTTTAGATCCTCATTGGGCCTATTTATTTGATCTCATCATCTCATATTTTGTTACATGTTTTTTGGTTTCCAGACATACATTAGGTTAAACATTATTTTGTCATGTAGCAATGGTCCATTAATAGGGGTTCATGAATACAATTGAGTTGACTCATGTTCTACCAAGTCGAGTTTTTGGATTTTCCGCATAATGACACCTTTGATGCAAACAATTAGACTAAATAAAACTTTGAAATGATAACTATATATTCGGCTTCGATACATATTTATTTACATTTATAATGTCTCAATTAAAGTGTATTTTTTTCATACATTAAATAAGGGTCAATACGTAACATTTACAATGCAACATCATCATCAAAATTGGATGGAATATAAGTCTTTAAGTTAGTTATTATTTTTAATTTTTTGTTTTTATATAAATTTCTCCATTTACTATTATTTTGTGTGGTAATTTTTTGTTGAAAGAGTTATATTTCAAAAACTTGGATTAAAAGTTATAATCGGGAGCATGACACTTATTAAATTATATAAAGATAATGATGTAAGAAATTACTAAGCGGAATACGTTTCTCTTGGTAAGATGATTTATTGTTGAAAGATTTATATTTCCAAAACCTCAACTAGATTAAAAGTCACATAATCAGGATTAAGACACTTATTAACACACTTATGTTTATATTCAATGACTTTTTTTTTTTTTTTGCAAGCAAGTTAGTAGCTTTATTCATCCATAACGGGTAAAAAGCAAAGAGCTTACAAAAAGGGAAACCACTAGGGATCAAGCATTTAGGAAATCCATGATTTCCTCATTAGCATCTTTATCTATGTAGCTAATAACTCTAATACTAGCTAGAAATTTTATTCTAAGTAAGAGCCAATCTAAGCTATGCTCCTCATCCTTAAACAATCTACAATTTCTCTCGAACCAAACTGTATAAACTAGGGCAGCAAAGGTACATCTCCCCCACTTACTCTTCCAATGCTTCCGTTTAGTATATCTCCCAATTCTAATGACTATACCTTTGAGGGACTTGGCTTCAATTGTGATGTTTAACCAACCTTTAACTCTACACCAAAGCTCTTGAGTGAGAGGACAATCGAAAAATAAGTGCTGATGGGATTCCGCATTGCGTTTGCATAAGCAACACCTATTCACCAAAAACAGTCCTCTCTTTTGCAAGTTATCAGTAGTCGACAAAGCACATTGGATTGCTAGGTTTGCAGTAAAGCTATGTTTAGGAGCATTGACTGAATCCCAAATAACCTTGTATATCTTGTTTCTTCTGAACTTGCCCCTGAAGAAATCATAAGCTATGCTCACACGAAACTTACCCCCCTTACTCCAGGACGCTAGGATCTTTCTGGCCTGATCCTTTGAATCTGCACTTTTAACAATGTCATCTCTGATGCTTAGAATACTCTTCCAAAGTTCAGAATCGTAAGGCTTAGCTGTTATATCCCACACTGACTCCTTCTTCAACACATAATTTCTCACCCAATCACACCATGTACTCTTGTGATCCGTCTGCAAATACCACAACCATCTAGCAATAAGCGCCTTATTCCACCCCAACACTTCTTTGATGTGGAAACCACCTTCATTTCTTGGAGCGCAAGAACTCCGCCAGCTCTTGAAGATATGTTTCCTCTTGCCATCAGGGATACCCCAGACAAAATCTTTGCAAATCTTATTAATCAACCTGATAATCCCTTTTGGAATTAGAATGCTTGAACTCCAAAAGTTTTGCATTCCAAAAATCACTGAGTTTACCAATAGACATTTACCAGCATACGAGAGGAGTTGGCTTGACCAGTGCAATATTTTTGCTCTCATCTTGAGGATGAAAGGACCATACATATCAGCTTTTAACTTAGCACTGTTAAGGGGAACACCAAGATACCTGAAGGGGAAACTGCCCTCAGAGAAGCCCGAATCCTGTAAAATTTGGAGCTTCAAACTGGCCTGAACTCCACCAAAGTAAATCTCCGTTTTACTGGGATTGGCCTGTAACCCAGAGATACTAGCAAAAGTTGCTAGGCAATTAACCACTGCATTAACTGAAGGGACATCAGCTCGAGCGAAAATCATTAGATCATCGGCAAAGGTTAAATGAGTCAATCCTAATTTCGCACATTTAGGGTGGAAAGAGAAGTTCGGGAACTTAGGCAAATTTCTGAGAATTCTGGAGAGAATTTCCATGCTCATAACGAAAATATAAGGGGAGATCGGGTCTCCTTGCCTCACCCCACTTCTACCAGGGAAGAAGCCCTTAACATTTCCATTAACCTTGAGAGTAAACCAAGTAGTAGTAATGCATATCATAATCAGCCTTGAGAATCCAGGAGGAAAATTGAAGATGGTAAGGCATTTGCTAATGAATTCCCAATTAAGGGAATCAAAAGCTTTCCTGATATCAACTTTGATCAAGCACCTCTGAGAGATGTTCTTTTGGGAGTACCCCTTCACTAGAGCTTGGGACAGTGCCACATTTTGAAACAGATTTCTGCCTTGGGTGAATGCTGCTTGCTCTTCTCCTATAATATCCGAGAGCACCAGACTTAGCCTGCTAGCTAACAATTTGCTGATTGTTTTGTATAGGTTGTACAACAAGAAATGGGTCGAAAGTCCATGACTGTAGTGGCATTAGCTTTCTTAGGGATTAAAGCTAACATGGTAGTATTAACCTGTTTGAGCATTCTCCCTGTCCTTAAGAAATTTTTGATTGCTGCACAGAAATCCACCCCGATAATATCCCAGGTAGCTTTGAAGAAACCAGCTGAGAAACCGTCAATCCGCTTTTATTCGAGTCTATGCTAAAGAGAGCTTTCTTTATATAAAGGAGCCTCTAGCATATCTCTTTGCTCATCACTTACAGTAGCTCCACTCAGGTCAAAATTATCGACATCTTGAACTTCCTTTTGAACACCCAGCAGATTCTTATAATAGCTAATGAAGGCATTGCTAATATCTTCATCTTTCTGATGTATCTCTCCAAATTCATCCACAATGGAACCCACATTATTATGATGAATACGCTCAGCAATTTTACTGTAATAGTACTTCGTACTACAATCTGCCTCCTTGAGATGAGTGATTTTCGCTCTTTGCGCAAGCATGCTAAGCTCTGCCTTTTTGAGACTACAATATTCCTCCCTCAGATTATGATCCTCTTCCATAAGTTCAGCATTTCTTGGATGGGTTTGCAGACTAGATTGGCATTCCATCAGCTTATCCTTCACTTCTTGCACTCTTTTTGACAAATTTGAAAAGTGTTGCTTATTCAACTTCTTCAGTGCATCTCTGACATTTTTCAGCTTGCAAAAGAGTTTAAACATTGGGGTACCTGAAACCTGAATATCCCAAGCTTGCTTTACTATACTGTTGAATTCCTCATGCTCCTCCCAGCATCTAAGATACTTGAAGCTTTTCTGGATTTTCACCTGATCTGTGATGCTCACTGAAATTGGACTATGGTCAGAAATCCCTGGATAAAGAACTTCAGCAAAGGAGATCGGGAATTTTAACAGCCACAGTGGATTAATCATCGCTCTATCAAGCTTAGACCACACCCTATCAAGCCCGTCCTGATGGTTGGACCAGGTAAACTCTCCCCCATTACTCCTAATATCATCAAGTTCACAACTGATCATACAATCAATAAATTCCCCATTCCTGCTATGCCTGCACTATGGGAACTAATCCTCTCATCTGGCGTTTTAACTATGTTAAAATCACCCATAACTATCCAAGCCTCACTCATGGTTTTGGATATATCCACCAAGTGCTTCCAAAGATCAATCCTCTCCTGCCTAGAGTTACTTGCATAAGTAACAGTTATGAAGAAAATGTCATGGTTCTGCAAATTTTCCACCATACAGTGCATAAGCTGGGCATGCACCTCAACTACATTTATATTCACTCTATTTCCTTTCCAAATAATCCAAATTCTCCCATTATAATGATGGGAGTAATTATTGATAACACTAAAACCACTGAATTGCCTGCCTATAATTTTATTAAAGTTCTTCTCCTTCACTCTTGTTTCCAAAACACCCAAGATATCTATATTATTTTTCAGCATGAGATTCTTAGTCTCATACTGCTTTAGGCTCGCATTGAGACCTCGGATATTCCAGGTTGCAATTTTCATGTTGAAGATGGGTCAGGTGGTCTAACCTTTTCCTCCATACCTTCCTTTGCAAGCTCAATAAATGCATTATTAAGCTCAGTTTTCAGAATTCCGCTGATGCTCCTGTGAGTAGATTTACCACCCATTGTATAACCCACAGTGGAGCCCTTCTTTGATTCCCTCATCTGAGTTCGACTGACAACAATTCTGAAACCCTGATCATCAATATAATCAGGTCATTTGGTGGAGGCGAGGTGCTTGAATTAATCACTGGAGAGTCAGGCTCTGTCAAGGATTTCTCCATCAGAACTTCTTCTTCAGTGGCCTTCTCTTCCGCCTTTTCCTTGACAGCTTCCTCAACAACCTGCTTAGGTCTGTAAACTTTAGCAGGCTTTTCGATTTCCTGCCCCTGAGCTTTCTTCAACTTACAGCTCTGAACCTGATGGCCCAACTTCCCACATCCATGACAATAATAGGGAACCCACTCATAGTCAACACGCTGTGAAATCAAACCACAAAAAGGCGAGTTTATGGTAAGATACTGCGGCAACTCCTTAGAGACATCCACTTCAATCATTACTCTCGCAAACCCCAACTTCTCCTGGGTCGTTGTTGTATGATCCGCGTACATTGGGATTCCTATTTTACTTGCAAGTTTACTGAGTGCCTCTTTTGACCAGTAGCAGGGGTCGAGGTCAGGAAAAAGCACCCAGACTGGAATATTAGAAACCCTGTCAATTTCCTGAGAAAATTGAGGGCTCCATCTCTTTAGCACCAGAGCTTTTCCACCAATCTTCCACTGCCCACCTTTCAAAATTTGATCCATATCATGAAGAGAGCCAAATCGAAACATGAACCAACCTTTCTTATAATACTGGACCTTAGGTTTATCTATCTGATGCCATGCCTTATTAACAAAACCTTGTATTTCTGCCAATTTTGGTTTACCCCCAATCACATTTCCCACCAGGGTATACTCCCATAGTCGCATAACCTGTGTTATATCTTCCTCAGTGATGGTAATTTCATCAGCCTGAGCTGATTCCTCATCAAAACACAATTCCATCCCCATACGAGGCTTATGCTTAGTAATTGTAGACCACTTTTTCTCAACTGGGTTTTTAGCTGATATAACAGGGTTTATATTCAATGACTTTATTATTTGTAATACGATCAATAAATCATATAACGATATTGATGTAAATTACTAAACGATATATGTTTTCTCTTGGTAAGATGATTACGCATTTTAGAATTATGGGTTTATTTGCAATCTCAACAAATATAACAATAAATGAATAATGCAAATAGAGTTGGAAATTAGGAGGTTAGATGTATTTCATGTATGGTCAGAGCTGGTTGGGTTATATGGAGATCATGTCATGTCGGGTCTGATTGAAACTGCACGTCGAGTCGATTACGATTCAGAAGTCTATCAATCAAGTTGGATATTATGAGGTAAAGTTTTGAAGGTTAGGTTGATCCGTATTTAGATCCTCATCGAGACAGGTTACAAAATTCTTTTATCTCATCATTTTGAGACACCTCCTTTCTCCTTTGATATCTTACTTTATGATAACATACATACGTGGAAGTATTTTTCGATGTGAATCCAACGACGTGCATTTTCATAATTTTTTAATGAGTATTTATTCTAATATTTGTAAGTCAAACTCTAAACTCGATCAATACGTAATCTATACTTTTATAAAGGTAGTAGTAATCAACATTTTTATAAAGGATACCTAATACTCTTTAATTAAGTGATAGTTGACACTTAATTATGAATTCACAACTAAATTATAATTTTTTCATACGTTAAATAATGCTCAATATTTGACATTTATGTGTATAGTGCAATTATATAACAATGTTTTCTTTTGTGAAACGAGTATCATTGATACAACCGGGCGCGACACGGGCACGCAAACTAGTATTTAATATATATATGTAATCCTTAACCCGCTCAATTCTCACGCTGACATGTGGCATATAATAATATTATTATATTGCAAATAATGTTTATCCAAGATAGGATATGGTAAGTACATAATAATATTATTCTAATAAAATAACATTATTATTTGATTTATGGAAAATAGATATGTAATAAATTAACTACTTGATTATGGCAATTTGATCAAATATCCCACGGGTGTTTCAAAATGGGATTTTAGGTTTTTAACAATGTTTTAAAAACCGAACCGGACATCAAACCGGTAGCCTCGGGGGTTCGATGGGTCAAGGGTTCGACCGGTTCAACCGGGTCACAAAACCGGATGACGTCACAATTATAAAAATATTAAATAATTAAAATATAGCTAAAATATTAAAAAAATACATGTTAAAGATCAAACCCGGTCAAAACCGGTCAAACCCGGTCAAAAACCGGGTTGAACCGGCCGGTTTTGGAAACAAAACCGGGGTTTTGATCCGGTCAACCCGGGTTTGACCGGTTTTGACCTTGCCCGGTTTTGGGAGCCAACCGGACCGGTTCACTGGCCGGTTCCCGGTTGAACCGGCCGGTCCGGTTTTTAAAACACTGGTTTTTAAAGGTGAGTTTCCATCTAATTACATTACAAATATCACACGGGTGTTCAAACATGACTTAAAGTTTTTAAAGGTGAGTTTCCATCTGACTACATTACAAATATCACACGAGTGTTCGAAATGAGATTTTAGGTTTTTAAAGGTGAGTTTCCATCTAATTACATTACAAATATCACACGGGTGTTCAAACATGACTTAAAGTTTTTAAAGGTGAGTTTCCATCTGACTACATTACAAATATCACATGGGTGTTTGAAATGAGATTTTAGGTTTTAGATAAAAAAAATCGTTTACATAATTTTAAAATTTAAACAAGTAGCCCGGGCGTTGCACGGGCCATCAAACTAGTATATTATAAAAGCCGAGTACAGCTCTTCATTGATGGACACTTGACACAATCTTATTGGATGAAATTAAAAAATCATTAATGATTATTAAGATATGGAAATACATATAAAATATTAAAATAGTAATAAAGAAAATTAATAAATAATTAAAACTTATAATTAGTTAAATATTTATATAATTTTAAATTAAATAGAAAACGGAAAGTCTTAAAAACTATTAAGTGTATAAAATATTAAATTGTTCAAACGGTCTAAAAATATGATTTCCAATCTATGTAAAGTATATGATTCTCTTCCAATTTGTTAATCATGATCATAACATGTGTGACACATTATTTTCATTTGCAATACATCTCTTACAAAAAAAGAGGTCCAAAAAAAAATGCAAATTTTAGAGAATTGGAATAAATGATAAGCCTTAAGGTGAATTATTATTAGTTTAACAAGTTATTATAAAGATTTCCGTTTACTAATATTGCCAATTTGACTCTTTCGTACAAGTGTCGAAAGGTTTTATTTCAAAAATATTCGACAGGATTAAACAATGTGTGTAGAATAAGTACTACTCAGTAATACTTAAGGAAAAATGTCTATACAAAGGGTTAATAATTGGTTCATGAACATGGTTGGCATGATGTATTTTGTTATATAAAATTGGTTCATGATTTTGTCTATACGATTTGTTCTTTTATTTTAAGTACCATTTTTTCATAATATTATTAGAATCGGGTTTCAGTTGGACATTTTGTGTTATGTAGTAATAGTTCATGAATAGGATTTAGTTGAGTCAGATTCTACCACGTTGAGTTATTGGATTTCTCGAATTGTGCCACCTTTGATGCATACACATGTGACTTATTATGATTGTAAAAAGTGACTATATAAAGTTCTCCGTTTACAACTTATATGTTATTGTAATTTACCATTCGAACTACATTAAGTTATGCTTATATGTAGAAAATCAAGCGCATATAAAAGAAATGAATGAAATTGTTGCAGTATAATTTTTTTGCTCTATGTTAGAGTATAGTGAAGAAATATGTCTATACAAAAAGTAATAATTTTTTGTAGAGAAAATGAGTTAATAAAATGAATATGATATAAAAGTTTGACCATAATTTATTTTCTCCTTTTTTGTTTTGGATTCTCTCGGCTACTATTGTTTCTAATTTTTCAAATGTTTTGTTTCCTTATATGATTGTATTTTCCCCCTTAATTTTCTAGGTATGATCAGAGCTGGTTAGGTCATATTAATGTATTTATTTTAAATCCTCATTGGGCATGGTTACTAAAATTTATTTGATCGTATCATTTCGAATTTTATTCAATGTTTTTTTTTGTTTTTACACAGTGAAGTTCTCATCTCGAATTTGTCTACTCCCTCCGTCCCAACTCAAACACCCCGGGGGTTTTTTGTAGTGGAATAAGAAAAATTAGTATAATAAGTTGAGTGGGTTTATATGAGGAAAATGGAGGAGAGAGAATGTAAGAATTAATGAAAGTAAAAGAGGTATGTGAGAGAGGATGTGATTAATTTAATAAAAGTAGGAGAGAGAAATATGTCCCAAAATAGATGGGGTGTTTGAGGTGGGACGTTCCGAAATGGAATATGGGGTGTTTGAGCTGGGACGGAGGGAGTATACAATTTGCTCTCTCTCTCTCTCTCTCTCTCTCTGACTTATTATTCAAAAGTTTCATTATCTTAGAATCGGAATCAAGTTTAGGTTGGATATTATTCTATCATGTAGCATTAGTTCATGAATAGGGGTTCATGAAAAGGATTGAGTTGACTCATGTTCTACCACGTCGAGTTTTTTTGATTTCTCGCATAATGTCACCTTTTTGATGCAAACAATTAGACTAAATAATACTTTGAAATGATGGCTAATACGTGAAATTTTCATGCAACATTATCATCAAAATTAGGGAGAGTAGAAGTCTTTAAGTTAATTATTATTCTTAAAATTGATTATAAAGTTCTTCCTTTAGGCCTTTACTACTTACTATTCAGTGTGCTAATTTATTGGTGAAATAGTTATATTTCAAAAACTTGGATTAAAAGTTAGAATCGGGAACATGACATTTATTAACACAAATATGTATATAATCAATGACGGTCAATAAATTATATAAAGATAATGATGTAAATTACTATGAGAAATATATTTCTCTTGGTAAGATGATTACGTATGTGTAGTTTCTTTCTAATTTCAACAAAGATAACAATCAAAGAACAGAATAATGCAAATTGTAAGATCAGAGCGTGTTGGGTTATAATGAATTCGTGTCATGTCAGATCCGCATAAAATTATACTTTTCATAATTTATTATATGTGAAAGTACTTTTCGATACGAATCCCACGATGTGCATGTCATTATTTATTTTTATGAATATTTTATTCTTATATTTGTAAGTCAAACCCTTATCTGGATCAAAACGGCATCTACACTTTTATAAAGGTGGTAGTAATCAACATTTTTATAAGGGATATCCAATACTCTTTAAGCGATAGCTGATACTTATAAATTTATAGCTAACCTATATTTTTTCATAATGTTAAATAATGTTCGACATGTTACATTTATGTGTACAATGTAATTATCTAACAACGTTTTTTTTTTTTGTGTGTGAAACATATATGATTGATACAAATAGGGAGCCCGTGCGCGGCACGGGCACGCAAACTAGTGTATCGTTATGGTCGTAGCGAAAGGTAGTTCAATATAATTCATACATACCTTGAAAAAGTTAAGTATGGATCCATACAGTGATATACTCCGTAAGTGATATAGTGAGATTAAGAGACATCCTAATTAACCAAAATTTCATTAGTTATTTGAATTTATTTAATTATTTTGAGATAAACTAATTAATAAATACGAATATGATAAAGTGTCTCGTACAGCGCACGGGTTTTCCATCTAATCTAAAGTCCAAACTAATTCCCGAATCTTTCCTTTTATAGTGTTCCTTTTTTTCTAGGGAATTTCATTTTATAGTTGTGGCAATAATAACTAATACTACTCCATGGAATAAGACTCTCAATCAAGGTAGCAATGTTAACTCTTGATGATAAGTATGGCTACAGTAATCCTACTCTAAATCTCTCACACATTTCAAAAGTAACTATTACTTTCCAAAGCAAACCTATACCAAAAAGCAACATGCAAATTTATCAAAAGTAACTGATTAATTGGTCTCTTATCGTAGAATTAATGCCATTTTTTTATTTAAAGAATTACCCCTTTTTTATTCAATTTGATCTTATGTGAATGTTAACAAATCTTATTTGTATTTAAAAAAAAAAAAAAAACAAATCTTATTTGAATGACTCCTAGTTATGGAAAATTTAATAGTCAAAATTGGTGCATTAATCATTATCTGAACGACTGAGCCCATACTACTATGATTTAATCTAAGATTTGGATTAGTCTGATTTAATCTGATGTTCTTTAAATGAATCTGATTTTATCACGGTGTACTAAGTCTATCAAACAGAGCCCTAAATCACAAACGTGTTGATAAACCCTTTTGTCGCACTCGTGTACCAAGCCGATGACATGCTACTCCTAAGACTAGTACATTAATGAACACGTGTGTTTATGTGTTTGCATGTTACGTCTACGTTCAAACTTGTATTGGAGAATCAAAAGATAGAATATAAATTCGATCGAATTCGAAATATATATTAACAAGGTTTGCGGAAAAAACATATATTTCTGTAAAATATTGATCTTGCCCGTGTTTGATTGTGAATTTGATTGTATTAGAGATTGTTTCGTTGTGTTTGATTAGTAGTGCAGCTAATAAACGTCGAACCAATGCCGGAATCATTGCCCTTGCCTTCAATAGAGAGAAGAATTCATGTAGCTGAAGATGGTGATCATGATGATGCGGTTGACAGATTGAGTCAACTTCCGAATGATGTGCTGATTGATTGCATTGTGGGTCGTTTGAGTATGAAACAAGCCGCAAAAGCACTGAGCCTGACATCAAAGAAATTCTGTCATATATGGAGACATTGCAAGAATATTGAGTTCAAATCCGAGGACGATCCACGAGCATTGTCCACTCTATGTAATTTTATCCATGCACTGCAGTTCCACCTTGCTCCGTATATCGATGAATTCATTCTCAATATCTCGAAGCTACACGATCCAATTAAATCGCGGTATCTGGATGATTGCGTTCAGTTTGCCCTGTGCAGACGAGTCCAATTCCTGCGCCTTAAATTCTACAACGTACAATATTGTCCTCTAGGGCTTTTTCTTCTAAACAATGCTCATGCTCATTATTATACTTTTGGCCTACATCTTATAAACAATTTTCCCGCTGTTTCTACTGGCATTACGTTTCTTAGGTCATTGAATCTAGAAGGTGTTAACGTGAATGAAGAATGTCTGGAGCACCTGTTGTCGCACTGCCACAACTTGGAACACCTATATGTGATTGGTTCATCAACACTTAGACGTCTCAGTGTTACGTCCTCGAGTTTGACAAGTTTACACTTGTATAAATGTCTCAATTTAGCACATGTTGAGATTGATGCTAAAAAACTTTGCTTCTTCGAGTTTCATGACTGCACTTCTGAAACCGCTAGTATACTGTATAAATGCGTACCTTGTCTCGTTGAAGCTGAATTTGGCGGTCAATGTAGCGCTCCACCATACCCAATATTCCAGAAAATCAGTTTCGTTGCTAAGCAGCTAACCAGCCTTTCCATTGAAGTCAATTCAATGGTCAGTGTTTACGTCTTTTCCACCTTTGTTCGTGTTGAAGTATACATAAATATAAATATATGATGAAGATGCAATGATATATGCGCTGGTTCGGTTTTTCACTTGTTTTTGTTTCAGGTTGAAATCGTTGCTTTGCTTCAGCATGAGTTCGTTGTAACGGACGCGGCATTTACAACATTATTTTGCAATGTCAAGCATTTAACTCTCAGGCTTTGTGATATTAAAACTTTGTTTGTTCTATGGCGTTTTATAGACGCTTGTCCAAGGTTATACAAGTTGACACTGCAGGTAAATGATAGATCTTATAATAAGCTAGCCTTGTTTGCTTCTTCCCATCATCTTTTGACGTACGTACTACTAATCAATCATCCATCATGTATGTGTTACAGAAAATGGTATTGAGCGAGATTCAATTATCGCCCTCCAATGCAAAGCGACTAGTACAAGGACGACTGAGATTTAGACGAGTGAATCCTCTCCCGTCCTTGGTTGTGTTGGAGCTGGCTGCATTTATGGGGAGTCCAGATGATTTTGTGTTCATTTTGAATGTTGTAGATGTCGCACTGTCTTTGAAGACCATAATCTGGGATCCTCATGGTGGTTATTACAAAACCACTAGTTCGGATCTCATACAATTTTCTTGGTACAGGGCTGTGTGCCTTGCGAAAATTATCCCACCAAAAGTCAAGCTGCTTGTTCTCTAGTAAATAGTCCAGTGATTGTTTTGTGCGTATGTTATGGCAACAGTGTAATTTATTTTCAGTGCCCTTACAATTTTGATCAAACAACAGTATGATTATATTGTCTAGAACCATCAAATTTATGAAATTGTCAAGAGTAGTCTACGCTGCCTGCCTCTAATAGCGCACTCAACTAGACTTGAACTTACCTTGAGACTGTCCGCTGAAATTTGGTATTGAGTTTCCAATGCTAGACGTTGTGATCGAGTTCATCAGTATGGATGTGCTAGCCTTCCCCAAATCTATTGTCCGTGCGCTTTGTGTTACAGAGAACGTTACCTACAGGGTCAGGAACTGTCTGATTCGTCATGGTGTTCCGACTACAACTGGTCAACTGTCAGGCGAATTGGAGATGAATGCTTATAATAATTTCTCAAATATCATGTAAGATGAAGTAGGTTATAGTACTAAACCTAGCAAATAAGACAGAACGTTGGTAACCACTTTTAACTAACATCTGATTGTTGATGACAAAAATAATTTTTGTCTTAGCGATGGAAGGTTTTCAGTCCAGTTACCCGATGGGCTGAAAGAAGGGAAAGACCCATCTGTACACAATATTCAGTTTGGGCTGACAACACAAACATAGAGTCCATTTTTTCAAATTCAAGAGAAGGCGCCAAGACACAAGAACGGTTGAAGTAGGAAAGCAGAACCGCTGGCAAGTACTTCTCCCACTTTTGAAGAAGCTTTGGAGGTTAAGATAACCGCCAAAGGATTTACCTTATAAATAGTGGAGCAAGGAGCAGCATTAGAGATCAATCGATCAAACATCAACAACTTTATTCAAGTGTTTTTAGTTCTTTCTTAGTGTACATCGGGTAGCCTCGCCCCGTAGCGCGAGCAATTCATAGTTTAGTCTAGTTTTTCCTTTTCCATGGTGAAGATAGAAGACATGGAGGTAATTGATTCCATCTCTTCCTGGACTCTTCATTAGCAAACCTGACGTTATTTTCAATTAATGGTTACTATTTCAGTTTGTAAGAACCCGTCATTTGTCTTTATATTTAAGTACTTTTATTATATGACATTTAGTTCATCGCGGTCAGTCTAAAGTAAGTGCTCTTAGGAAAGACACTTCATATAAGTGTCCTTAAATTTTAGCGTTCAACAAATTGGCGACCACAGTGGGAGGTAAGATATAATTCTTAGACGGAATTGTAATTGTTTACCTTTCGCAACCATACAAACCTTTTGATTAAATCAAGTACAGACGTCAAACTGACTTGTGATTTATAGAAGCAAGAAATGCCTACGACAAGGTCTGCTTCACAGCGAGACAATTCGCAGGAAACTCCCATTCCTCAAGGTGGACGAACTGAACCGTCTGACCAGAACATGGGTACCGGTATACCCATTATCAATGTGAGTTCAGATAACTCATCATCAAGTTCTGAAGGACAAGGCCAGACAACGCCGGCTCTCCGTAGCCAGGCAGAGGAAAGTTTACTGGCGGATTTGGATCTTAGCAGAGTGTCTAAGACCCAATTAACTCATTTTCACAAAACATATGTGAAGATAGTTAAGGAGTTGCTAGTAAACGGGCAAGAAGTTGAACGAAAACAACTTGAGTCCCATATTCAGCGGTTGACACAAGAGTCATGACGGGCCTTTGCACAGATTTCTCAGAGCTTACATGAGGATTCTCGGGATGGAATATCGTGGCAAGTTGACCGGATCATCCTTGATATCAATGAAACCTTTAATGTAACCTTTGATGCGCTAACAAGGAGTGTTGCGACGGAGGTTGTATGTCGCCTTGAACCATTGTTACAGAGGCATTCTCAGTTGAACGAAAAGTTTGAGAGGGTCCTCGATTTGGGACAAACTATTGCCCAAACCAGAAGTAGAGCCATAACGACCGATGAGCCAAGTGGCGTTGATAGGAGTCATGGTGCAGATGCCCGGCCAATAGGGTATCCACCAAGTACGACAGTCCTTACAGGACAGGGGGTTCGGGGTCCTAATAGTGACCCGCAAACTTCTTCATTACGCCATAACCCTCCTCCAGGTTTTGGGCATAATGAACACAGGGGAGAACCTAGGAGATCTGAGAGCCAGGGAGCAGAGGCTGGGTCAGGTTGGTCAGCAGGCCCAGGCGCTCAATCGATTAGGGTTGATCCTGTGCATATCAACAATGATACATCAACGGTTGGAATACCAACGGTTGGTGTACATTTAGGAAATAACCAACAAAGTTTTGGTTTAGGGGGTTACAATGCCCAAACAGGTTTTGCTACGTCGGCTCCCACGAACGGGGCACAGTATGCTAACCCTAACCATATCCCGATCCATAGCACGTATGGGACATCGGGGCAATATGGATATCCTTCCTCAGGAAGAGGACAGAGAATTTCTATGGGAGGATTTGGAATGCCTTATCAGAACCCAGAGGCTTACACTCATAATAGTGTAGGATCGGGGCATAATAATTTCCAAAGTCAACAGCCGCCTGCGATGCACAATGTTGCGGGTCATTATAGGGCTGAACCTAACATACCCAATTATGGTGGAGATTACCAAAATCAATACCATGCCGCGCCCAACTTTGGAGTTGGACGGCAAACGGAAAATGCTTTAGAGGGTATGATTGAAGCGATAGTGGAGAGAATGGGTATTCCCGTCGGTAGGAATAAGAACAAGAGTTTCGACCATTCCCCCTACCCTGCTTACATTGATAGAAATAATCCTTTTCCGAGAGGATTTAAGATTCCTGACTTTACCCTGTTTTCGGGTAATGATCAGATGTCGGCCGCGGAACATTTGGTTCGTTTTACGACCCAATGCCGAGAGGCAGCCGATAATGAAAACTTGAAATTGAGGTTGTTTTCCAGTTCGTTAACTGGGAATGCATTTAATTGGTATATAAATTTGCCACCTAACTCAATTTTCAGTTGGGAAAACCTTAGAGATAAGTTTGTGGGACATTTCTTGAGAATGGATCCAGGAATTACTCTGAGTGAATTGGCTAGGATAACGCAAAGGCCTAGAGAATCAGTTAATGACTATCTTAATCGTTTTAAGAGTCTAAAAGGGCGATGCCCAGTGTCAGTTCCGGAGCATGAATTTGTGCAAATGGCACAAGAAGGATTGTTGCTCGAATTTAGAAAGAAATTCGGTGGCGATACCTTTGTTGATTTTCCAGAATTGACCCGATGTGCAATCAAATATGAGAAAATGTTGAAAGAAGAGACTAATCATAGGGAACATGGTAATAAACAAAAAACTAATTATCATGCTCATGTTGCACAAGTCGAACCTGATCAAATTGGCGAACAATTTGATGAGGAGATTGACGAAGAAGCATACAATAATATGCAAATTGAGGTCAATGCTTTAGAGGTGGTTAAGTTTGACACACCTCTGGTCTGTCTTGCTCTTAGAAGAAAAGAAACTTTCGGCAAAAGAAGTTTCAAGAGTAAGGAGAGAAGGAAGTACACCTTTGAGATTGCCCGCCTTGATGACATGGTCCGATACTGTCTTAAAGCGGGCATTGTTAAGCCTAGAGAAGGGCATGTGGTCAAGTCTTTAGAAGAAATAGGAAATAAAAGATATTGTGTATGGCATGATACTTTTACTCATTGGACTAGAGAATGTGATCACGCTAAAAATTGTTTTCAGGATCTTATCGATGAAGGCAAATTGTTGTTTGCCGATGAGACTGAAAGAAAAGGAAAGTTTGTTGTCTGTAATATGATTTCTGTTGATCAGGTTGCTTTGAATGATTTGCAGGCTTTCCAGAAAAATGAGGAGCGTGAAGAACTGGCAATCACAGTATTGCATCGGTTGATCGATGATGGCGTCATATTTCTGCCAAAAGTCGATGAAAAAGGGATGGAAGGAATGTGTAGGTGGCATATAACAGCTGCTCATTCCACTGCTGAGTGTGTCTCTTTTAGGGGTGTGGTGAAAAGGAAATGTGAAAAGAAATTCATAACCATCACCAAGAAAGAGTCGAAGGCACTGAGACTGAATGAGTTAGAGGCGGATCTCGACAAGATTCGTGCTCCACATAAGGAAGAAAAGCAGAAGGGCGATGGAAAATCAAAGTCCTTTCCGCCGAAGCATGAGGAGGCTGGTGCACCAAAAGCATCAGAGGTGAAGACTTATAAAGAGGCGTTAGAGCATAACCCTCTGCATGAGGAGGCCAGAAGGGGGTTGAAAGCTTTGCAACACCACTTATGTCCAAACTGTGCTGATCAACTTCATCTTGAGTTGATTAGGACTCGGGTCATTGAGAATGATCCAAAATGGATACCAGCATATAAGAAAGTGCCGAACAAACGAGTGCTAATGAATAACGAAAATTCTGAGTACTTTGGAACACCTAGGCCCGGTACCCCAAGAATGGAGAACAGGGGAGGCAGAGGTGGAAGAGGAGCATTCAAAGGAGGAAGGGGATCACATCGATCACCTATTCCTTTCTCTACTCCGAGAGGAAGTGACTCAAGCGGGTCGGCAAAGTCTGATCTAAACAGTGGTTCACATGAGTACCGAAGAAGTAGGCAAGAAAAAGCCCTGAAAATTCGGAAGGATGTACTCATGGCACAGCAGCAAGAAGCACAAATTGCTCCGCTGCGCAAGGAAGAGGAAGCTCTATCAGTTAACAAAGTATCCCTCGGCAAGGGTAAGAAAGAAGTTATCCAGAAAAATGAACTGCAGGAAGAACCTGTAGCGATGGAGACAGATAGACCAGTTCCCGACTTAGAGCTGGTATCTCCCGCTGATGCAAAAGCGCTGATCGAAAAAGATAGCGCAAGTGTTGAACGGAAAATGGAAGAATTACAACAAGCCATGTTGTGTGAAGGTCCAAATGGTTCAATATTAGACAAGAATCAATTCAGAGATAAGGATGCGGATCAAGATTCAGATGGTGATGATTTCGATCTCAAAGTCGGCGATGACGATGACTTACTCTGCGATGAGGAGTTTTCAGATTTCGGGTCCGAGCCTGAACCTCGGGAAATTTCACCGGAATGTATTGTGGTTACATTGCCATCAACCTTCAAAAGGGTGCTTACTACCGAATTCAAGAAGTCAGGAACGGAATCGTGGGCTGATGAGGTAGAACAAGCCGAGAAAGCAGGTACGCATAAAGATTCTTCAATCTGGCCTGAAGACTTTTCAGTCTTTGCGCTCAGTAAAAATAGTAAAAGCGATGCTTCGGTCGCGACGGGTTTCGAGACCCAAAAGGAAAACATGGAACCTGCTCCAGCCGCAAATGGTCGAGCAGTTTCTAAAAGGCATAAGGGTTGTTCTCCAGCTGTCGATAGTTTGGATGACCCAACTGCACAAAAGATCCTAAACGCTTTGTTTAGACGGCCTAATCTTGATACGAGTCATAAGAAGGCATTATATATAACCGCTAAGTTCCAGGACCAATCCATTAGCCAAGTGTTGGTGGATATTGGGGCAACTGTTAATATTCTTCCCTTGTCAATTTTATTAAAAATAGGAAAGACAAGGAAAGATGTTAAGAAAACTAATGCAACCGTTATTAGTTTTAGCGGTGAGCCCTACGCAGTTGAGGGCATTGTTAAAGTAAGGACACAAGTCGGAGAATGTGTCAATTATATGGCTTTCTTTGTAATCGATGGTGATTCCGGTTATAATGCCATTTTAGGACGGGATTGGTTGCATCGGAATTATGCAATTGCATCGTCTTTACATCAATTATTAGTCCCGTGGAACGGCAAGAAATTTTAGATAATTGAGGCCGATAAAGAATTCACAATACTAACAATTGAATTTGAAATTCCCAGGTCTGCTCTAAGAGCTAGAAGAGATTACAAGTTCAGGACAGACCGATATCCTGATCTTGCTCATGAGATAGAACAAGAAATATCGGCGATAGAGAATGAAGACTACACGGAAGTAGTTGAGAGTGAGGACGGAGCGAGCCATCCTGCTCAAGAATATTTAACTGAAGCTGAAACAAGTCGGTTGAAGTTAAACCAGATTAAGATACGGGAACTCACGGATGAGTCCTTTCCCACAGAATTTAGGGAAGTATCCACTATTGTAAATAGCCTTGGTCACGGTTTTTGTCATCGATACAATTCGGATGATGTAGACAGTGGCGATAAGGATACAGAGTCTAGCTTCTAGCTCTGTTTTGTTCTGTAAAAATCATTTTAGTTATTAATGGATTTTAATATTAATCATTGTAAAGAGGATCCTTGTTTGGCTGACGATGAAATAATAGATGAGATTTTCTGGTCTTATTACCAGGAGAAATTTGGCCTTACTTTTAATGTTATGTCGGTTGAAGAAACACCGATTGATCATGATTCTTTCTTTGAGATAGAGGAAGAGGAAGAAAAAGTATGGGCAAAAAGTGATGATATCAGACAGAACGTGACTGATGAATTGCTTGAAGTAAACCTCGGATCAAAAGAAAATCCAAGGATTACTTATATTAGTAAATTACTCCCTGAGGAAGAGCAAACAGAATTCATTGCTATTCTTCATGAGTATAAAGATTGCTTTGCTTGGTCCCACAGTGAAATGCCAGGTTTAAGCAGGGAAGTGGTTGAACACCGGTTACCGATTATGCCGGGGTTTGAGCCAGTAGCACAGCAACCTCGACGGTTAGCGCCTGAATTACTGCCTAAGATCCAGGAGGAAGTGGAGCAGTTATTGAAGGCCGGTTTTATAAGACCAATAAAATATGCACGTTCGATTGCGAATATAGTCCCCGTCATTAAAAAGAATGGAAAAGTCAGGGTCTGTATAGACTTCAGAGACTTGAATAAAGCAACTCCTAAAGACCAATATCCAATGCCGGTTGCGGACATGTTAATAAATGCCGCATCGAGATACGAGTACATCTCATCGCTAGACGGATGTTGGGGCCAAAAATATCCTTGGGCCGGAAATGTGAAAGCCCATAACGATAAATAGGCGGAAGCCCTGAAAGAAAGAATAAGAAAAGGGTAAAGTTGTCCTTTAAAGTAAGGAAAGATATGGACCGTCGATAAGGGGTTACCCCTTCCCCAAGGGAGGAAGGACAGCCCTACACTTGGCAGAGATTCTTATTAAATCAACAACCCTACTTCAGGAGGGGTTATAAATACCCCCTCCCTTACATCATTCAAGGCATTCCAATCATTTTACAAGCTCAATTTCCAAGATATAAAACCAATCAATATCACTAACATTCTCTTAAACCTCTAAAATACTTTTATTACATACTTTGGCACCTCGACTACGAGGAGAGCCTACCCTTGCGTAGCACCCTTCTGACTTGAGCGTCGGAGGGTCCTCACCCGGGTAAAAACCCCCGGGTTAGGGACTTCTGTTTTCGTGTGCAGGTCCACCTAAAGTGATGCAGCCCAGAGCCGCAGCAGCCGACCGTCTTCCACCTGACATCGGGAAATTACCCCGAACAAGTGGCGCCGTCTGTGGGGACGACTCGGTCTTGTTAAAGCTCTGGTGAAGCGAAGCGATGGTGGCTACGCGAAAACCGAACGAAAGCAAAACGAAGACGACGGAAACGGAGAAGGTGGTACCCGCCCCCACTCAAACCACGGTGGTGGGGACGGAGGAAACCATCGCTGAGATGGTGGTCGGAAAGAAGGGAGCGACGACTCAGAAACTGAAGGAAAAGGCGTGAAGAGCCGGAGAAGGAGCCTGAGCAGGCGTCCCTTGACGAATCATCTTATGATGAGTCGGATGACTACTACCAGCAGGAGCTAGAGGCGGAGGTGGAAAAGAGAAGCGAGGAGTTGGTGGCAAAGAGGTGCGAACAGATGCGCGAGCAAATTCAGAAGGAATGCGAAGATAAGCTGGCAAAGCAGATGGCGATGATGAAAGAAGAGATGCTGAAGGCCCTTCGACCCTCCCACACTTCAGGCGAGCCGGCCGCAACCCAGGGAGGGCCGGAAGCTGAAGAGCCTGTTAAAGACCCTGCCAAGGGACCTAAGGAGGGAGTGCCTGTGAAAGGGCCCACTAAGGAGACTAGTGAGACCCCTTCACAGAAGAAGAGGAGGCTAAGGAGGCGAGAGGCTTATGAGCATCACAAGGCGCAGCGAAAGGCCCATCGGTTGGCGATCAGGGCCCTGGAGGTGGCAAAGAATCTGGCCAAAAGACCCACCATGTCGAAACAGGATGCACGACACATTATCAACGAAAGAAAGACAATGAGGAAGTATGACGAGGCAAAGACCCTAATCAGCACCCCAGGGCACCACACCAAGCATCGGCCTGTAGGCACCTTGAAACCCAATCCAAAGGGACCTGCCCATACCCGTCTTTCTTGGAACGAGGGGTCACCCCCCTTAGTCAAGACATCGCGGAAGAGACCCAGGGCAGGGGCGGAGCAGGAAAACCTCGAGGACCCACCTGAGTCAGAGGAGGAGGAAGGTAGTGAGCAAGGATCCTCACATGCGGGGACCACGGCCCATAGCAATCGCCCACCAGGGGACCCGACATACTCAGGTGCCATTGGCCAGGTGACTGGTGACCCTGAATGAGTCCCCTTTTGTCGATTGGATCGTCGAGGCTCGTGTCAAGAAAGGAGTTAAGAAGCCGAAGATGGCTGAGTACGACGGCACAGGAGACCCGGCCGCCCACATCTCCTCGTTCGAAAACCACATGTCTTGTCAGACGAGGGACGAAGCCACTTGGTGTTTGCTATTCCCCTCGACCCTGACGGAGGTGGCGATGAGATGGTTCGATGGCATCCCACCGAAGACCGTAGAGTCGTATGGCGCCCTAAAGGAAAAGTTTAAGGGTCATTCTGTGTCAAGCAAGTCAAGAAAGAAGACCCCCATCCACCTGAGCACCATTAAGCAAGGAGACAAGAAGTCGTTGGAAGATTACATGCAAAGATTTAGGGCCGCAGCTACTCAAGTGACCCATTTGACTGATGCTTTGGGAGTAGCTGCCTTGATTAATGGGCTCGGGGGAGGAGATTGTAAGTATGAGTTGGCGAAGAAGGAACCATCGACGCTTGAAAAAGCGTATCAAATGGTTTCGGCTCACGTCAACGCGATGCTGATTAACAAACCAGAAAAAAGGGATCAAGATCAGGGCCGAGGAAAAGGGCAGGATCAAGGCGAGGGAAGGAGAGAAAAGCACCGTCCCCGATATGATCCGCCTAAGCTCTTTCCGACCCAGACGACCGACGAGCCATACCGGTTCAAGATATCCCCAAGGAATATGTTCATGGCCCTCAAGAACTCGGAGCTGCTCAAAGACCCGGGGTCGATGCCACAGAACCAGAAGACTGATATGAGCAAGTATTGTGAATTTCATCGTGAAAAGGGGCATTTGGTGAACGACTGCCCGGACCTGATAAGAACCCTGGATAACTTGGCCGATGGGGGTCGAGTAGACAGGTACCTGAAAACCATTCGGGGTCAAAGAGACAGGCTCTTGGCCAACCGAAGAGGTAATAACAGGTACCAGGCTCCCGCCAACGCCAATAATCAAGAAGTGATCATGACCCTGGCAGGGGGCTTCGCGTCAGGAGGGGAGAGCAATAGGGCCCGGAAAATGAATGCCCGGAATATGATCAACTCGATTGGTCGAGGCATGGGACCTCAGTTCCGGATGCCTCATTTCCGATTGGGACCGGAAGATGTCACGGGGATACATGGTCCACATGATGACCCTGTGGTCATCTCCATCAGAGTCGCCAACCCCATTGTGCAAAGAGTGCTGGTTGACACCGGGGCCTCAGTGGATGTAATGACCCTAGATTGTTTATATAAGCTGAACTACAAAGAGCAGGATCTGGTCAAGATGACAGCTCCTTTAGTGGCCTTTGGGGGCACTTCAGTATGGCCCGTAGGGTCCATAACCCTACCTGTGCAATTCGGAGAAGGGGATACAGTGAGAAAAAGCTTTGTCAGATTCGCCATTATTGATTTCCCATGCCCCTATAACATTATCTTAGGGAGGCCGGCGCTAAATTCAATAATGGGTCTGGTATTTACATACGGATTGATGTTGTTGAACGCCGCTGATAACGACAAGGTGGGTATTTTAAAGGTGGATCAGAAGGCGGTGAGGGCCTGTTACAATATCAGCTTGAAGCCCCCTATGATGAACCCTTCGGAGGTACCAGTTGATTCGGATGTCCCATACCCCAAGAAGAGGAAGAAAGAGGACCCGAATGAAGGCACCAGGGGCAACCCACTCCTTACCTATTGTTTTGAAACAATAGATGCAAGGGATGGTTTGGAAAGCCCCTCCCAGCCTCATGAAGCTACAGAGGAAGTACAGTTGGTGGAAGGAAATGAGGATCGAACAGTTAGAGTTGGAGCCAACCTGGAGGGTCCAGTCAAGCAGGGCCTCGTAGAGCTTCTACGGGAATATAAGGACGTCTTTGCATTTGCGGTGGAGGAAATGCCGGGGCTACACCCTTCGGTCATTACCCACCAGCTAAACGCAGACCCTCAAATGAAGCCGGTCCATCAGAAACAGAGGCACTTTGGGAATGAAAGGGCCGAGGCAATCAAGGCAGAGGTGGATAAGCTCCTCAAGGCGGGCTACATTGAAAAATGCATGTATCCGATATGGTTGTCGAATGTGGTGTTGGTCAAGAAGCCTAATGGAAGTTGGAGAATGTGTGTAGACTTCACCAACCTCAACAGGGCCTGTCCAAAAGACAGCCAGCCCCTGCCCAAAATTGACAAGTTGGTCGACTCTACATCAGGCCATGGGCTCCTTAGCTTCATGGACGCATACGCAGGCTATCACCAGGTCCCTTTGGCGGAGGAGGACCGACCCAAAACGGCATTTATTACTCCTTTAGGGGTATATATGTACCGGGTCATTCCCTTCGGCCTAAAGAACGCAGGGGCTACGTTTCAAAGAACGGTGAATAAGTTGTTCGAAGCCCAAATTGGGAGAAATATGGAAGCCTACGTAGATGACCTTATTGTCAAGAGCAAGAAGATGGAGGACCATGTCAAGGACCTAAGAGAGACCTTCGAAACCCTAAGAAAATACAACATGAAATTGAACCCGAAAAAGTGTGTGTATGGGGTCCAATCCGGAAAATGTTTAGGGTTTATAGTGAGTGAAAGGGGAATTGACGCCAATCCCGAGAAGGTACAAGCCATCCTCGACATGGAGTCTCCAAAGAATGTCAAGGAGGTCCAGAAGCTCACGGGGTGTGTAGCCTCCTTAGGAAGGTTTATTGCCAGGTCCGCTGACAAGTGTCTGCCTTTCTTTGCGGCCCTGAAGAAAAAGAAAGATTTTGAATGGGACCCAAAAGCGGAGGCCGCCTTCAAGGAATTGAAGGCTTACCTGCATGGGATCCCAAAGATTCAGTACCCCAGGAAGGCGAGCCTCTATACTTGTATTTGGCGGCGAATACGGATGCCGTGAGTGCTGTGTTGGTCACTGAAAGGGAGAAGAAGCAGAGACTCGTCTACTATGTCAGCAGAGCTCTCACCGGGGCTGAGGTACGGTACCCTCCCTTGGAGAAATTGGTGTTTGCTTTGCTGATAGCTAGTAGACGGCTCAGACCCTATTTCCAATCACACAAGGTCACGGTGTATACCAACTATCCTTTGGAGAAAATTTTGATGAATATGGAAGGACAAGGAAGACTACCCAAGTGGGCATGTGAGTTGAGGAGTCACGGGATAGAGTTTGCCCCTCGCAAAAGTGTAAAAGGGCAGGCCCTTGCAGATTTCTTTGTTGAGGCTAGTTTCGGGGCCGAAGTGGAAACCAAAGAGGAAGTGTGGTCCCTACATGTGGACGGTTCGTCATCTTCAGCTGGGAGCGGGGCTGGAATGATTCTGGTTGCCCCTGATGGGAAGAAGACAGAATATGCCTTGAAATTCCGATTCGATGCTACTAACAACGAGGCCGAGTATGAGGCTCTGGTTGCTGGACTCAATATGTGCGTGGATCTCGGAGCTATCAAGGTAGTAGCATACTCGGATTCAGCTTTGATGGTTAACCAGCTCAAAGGGACCTATGAGGCGAAGGAACCTAGCATGGTGGAGTACAAGGAGCAGGTCCAAAAGATTTTGGCCAAGATCCCAAGCTTCAACATTGAGCACATCCCCAGGTCCGAAAATCAGCAAGCCGATGCCTTAGCCAAGCTAGCTAGCTCTTCTGGTGGGGAGGATCCTAGGGTAGTACAGTGGGAGATTCTAAACAAAAGATCGATCGATGCTTTAATGATAATGACTCTAGACAGGTCCGAAGGGTGGATGCAGCCCCTTGTTGATTACCTAACAGAGGAGAAACTCCCACAAGACCCAAAGGAAGCAAAGAAGGTGATGAAAAGATCCGAATGGTTTACCATGTTCAATGGGAAACTATATAAGAAGGGCCATGAGCAGCCATGGCTAAGGTGTGTGACCCCTGAACAGGGTAGGCGCATTCTAAGGGATTTGCATCAAGGAGCCTGCGCTGCCCACGCAGGTGGCAGAACCCTAGCCCAAACAGCAGGGACCAGAGGTCTTTTCTGGCCCACCATGAGGGCAGATGCGGAGAAGTTGGTAAGGGAATGCGATGCTTGCCAGAGGTTCGGGCCCTTGCTCAAAAGGCCAGCAGTCCCCTTAATTCCAGTCGTCACACCCCTCCCTTTTGCAAGGTGGGGAATTGATCTGGTAGGACCGTTGCCTACAGCTAAGACCCGGCAGGAGCACCTCATCGTGGCGGTGGATTATTTTACCAAGTGGATAGAAGCAGAGCCCCTGTCGTCCATCACCACGGAGCAAGTCATCAAGTTCGTGTGGAAGAATATCATCACAAGGTTCGGCATCCCCCAAGCTCTCATCTTCGATAATGGGTCCCAGTTCGACAGCAGCGGCTTGCAAGACTACTGTGCACCTTATGGCATCAAAGTAGGACACTCAGCGGCTTATTACCCACAGTCCAATGGGCAGGTGGAGGCAGCAAATAAGACCATCGTGAAGGGCCTGAAAACCATGATGTTTGGTGTCAAGAAGGGATTCTGGGTCGAGAGGCTTCCAGGAATCCTTTGGGGGCTAAGGACCACCGTCAAGGGGGCTACAGGAGAGACTCCTTTTCATCTGGTATATGGGTCAGATGCTGTCTTCCCCTTCGAGGTGGCGATAAGGTCTGACAGGATCTCACTCTATGAGCCAGATAAGAATGATAGGGAGCTAAGGGCCATGCTGGATCTGTTGCCTGAGACCCGAGGAAATGCGTTACTGAAAATGCAGAGGCAGAAGCAGGTCATGAAGAGAGACTATGATAAGGGGGTGAAGCCGCGGAAGATTGAAGTGGGAGATTTGGTGTTGATGAAGCCGACAGGTGCTGCCAAGCCAAAAGGTTTCAAAAAGCTGAACCCCAGGTGGGAAGGGCCCTACCTAGTGGTGGACCAGATCACTCCAGGGACCTTCCGGTTATCAGATTTGGATGGAACGATGCTGAAGCACCCTTGGAATATACTGAACCTTAAGAAATACTACATGTAATCCTCTTTGTGAAAATTCTAAGTAGAGACCCGAAGCTTTAGGAAGCCTCGGAGTAATGAAAGGATGCCTCATAGTGGAGACATCTCAGATAGTAACCCTGGACCCTGTATGTATGGTCAAGGGGACAAAGGAGGCTCTTTATGAAGAGGCTCTACGGAAATCCTCATGTATCTAAAATTTTCAATGAAATATAGCGGATTCGAGGAAAAAACTCTATTGTGTATATGTCGTGTAATTCGTGGAGTAGGTAAGGAACAAAGGATCAGGGCCCATTTGAAGGAGTGGGCTAGAATCCTACTTGGTAAGGATCGAAAAGCGTCAAAGAAGGGAGCTGAATGCCCCTGGAAAGACCCTAGGAAAAGCAGAGTAAAAGGAATCAAAATGATCGATAAAAATACGAAAGAAAAACCCAAGGATAAAACGCCATTGTCAAATACAAACCACAAGCAGTATTAAAAGTTCAAACAAACCCGAAGCAAAGTAAAAACGAACGAAACCATGTCAAATACATAAAGGGGCACATAGGCCCGCAAATCAGTCTAAAGGATTAATAAGCTAAAAGGCAGGGGAGCTCGATGAAATGTGATCAGGTGCGGTCTGCTGAGGCTGGGTTGGGTCGGAGAAAACTTCATCAGGCTCCTCGGGAAGGACAAAGGCTGAAGGGTCTGGGGGGGAGTACAGCTCATCCATCATATGGGCTGCCCTCTCCCTGGGATCCCCATAGCCCCTACTTTCATAATCTGCCTTGGCCGTCTCCTCGTTGGCCTTGTTGTAATCAGCCTCCTCGTTAGCTAGCTGCTCCATGAATTGCCCAACCGAGGCCCCAGGTGGAAGCTTGTCGAAAGCGAGCTTGGCCAAGTCTTTGGTGGTAGCAGCCCCTTTGGCCTGTTCAGCGGCACATTTGAGGTCCACCAGGAAGCGGAAGTTGAGGGACTTGGTGTAGTTGGAGACAGCTGTAGTTGCTTTCTGGACCCAACCCAGACGATCAGTCAGGATCCTGCTCACGAAGTCCCGATACCACCTGATCCTGGTCCTAAGGTCTTCAACCTTCTTCTTCAAATTGTCGCGAACGATCTTCAGCTGGAGGATTTCGGCATCGGTCCTCGCCACAGCCTCTCGACGAACCTGCTCAACCTCGATTGCAGTCCGGATCCCTTCGCGTATTTCAGCATCTTTTTCGAGCAGCTCCTTCTCCTTGGTGGCTAGCTGTGTCTTGAGGGAGGCAATCTGATCCTTCAGAGTGCAATTTTCCCCTAACATGGCATCCAAATCCTCCCTGAAAGAAGCAGCACGAGCCTCAGCTTCATCGTACTGACGAGCCCCGTCTTCTAGCCTCTTGGCCGCATTTTCTAGGTCCTTCTTCAGCTGGGTCACTTCCTCAGCCGCTTTCCGAGCAGTCTCGTAGTCAGAACGGGCCTGGTCCCCCATATCAAAAGCCACCTGGGAGAAGTGGTCGTTGGAAGCAGAGGAGGAAAGGGCCAGATAAACCGCTGTGTTCAGGTGTCAAAGAAGAAAAAGAGCAAGTAAGAAGCAAAACAAATCGAAATAAAGGAAAAAAGGAATATGAACAGATGGAGTCGAAACAATACCTCAGCTAGCTTGGTTAGGGCCAAAGGAACAGCAACGCACTTCATGGCCTGTACATCGTCCCTCTTCAGGTGCTCAGCAATGGGACGAAGTAGGCGGAAATCCATGGCTGCCTTTTCGACCCCCTCAGAATGAAGGACCGAGTGAGGGGCCAGAAGAGGGTCGATATTACCACCTATTAGATCCGACATAAAAAGAGGGTTAAAATCCCTATCTAGTCGGGGAAATAAAGAGCCCCCTTGATCCGCACCCATACCTGACGGGCCTCCAGGAGTCACCTGGGTCCTGGTCAGAAGCTGCTCAAGAACCAGGCAGTCATCGCCATGAGTGGCGCTAGAAGGAGTCTCCTGCACTTGTTTTTGTCGTTTTTGGTGGAGATGAGGAAAGGGGATCACCCCGTCGTCTTCGAGGCCCCTTTTGCGGCTCTCAGCGCCTTTAATTTGTCCTGCTCAGGCTCGACAGGACCCTCCTCCTCCTCCCCCTGAAACCAGCGAAAAACAAAGGTAAGAAAAGGTGGAAAACCCAAAACCGAATTCTAAAAAGAACAACGTAAACGGAAAAGGTGCTACCTGGGCGTGGTGATTCTTCAGCATGCTGTTGGAAAATTCCTCAAAATGGGTCTGATGGTTGAGGTCCAGGCTCCCTTCAGCTTGGTCTATTTGCTGCTCAGGAGGGGTGCTGATGTATTGGTGGGCCAGGTCCACCGAAGAGTCAACCTGTTGATGAAATTCTTCCTCATTCAGCACCTGAAGCTCAGTTGAATTCACTGGGGAGCCTTGATACCGGATGGCCCTCTGACGCCTAGTCCTTGGCCTAGGCCGAATGGGCTGATCCTCCTCAGTTTCAGCAGCATGGCTAGAGCCCTGTGCAGGAGAGTCAGCAGCGGTAGTAGTAGTAGTAGTTGTGACAGGAACAACACTAGGCCCGACACCAGGGTCGCCTCGAGGAGCCTGAGGAACAGAACCAATAACATTGAGGGCCCGGTCTAGTAGGTCCGTCAGACCCTCTTGACCGGCCAAGAAATTAGCAAACGACATCCCAGAGGGCAAGGTAAGTCCTCTCCGAGGCTGTAAGCGCCCACGAGCAACACCTGTGTAAAAGGAGACGAAAGGTTAAAGAAAAATGACATGTAATGGTTACTCGAAAGTTCAAAAGGAAAAAAGACTAAAAAGAAGAACAAGAAGAGCCTACTACGAGGGGTGACAGTGCTCAGGCCCGCAGCGCACAGGTAATCCTCGTTCATAATATCGGCCTTGTCGGGAATCCAAAAGCGGTTGCGCCAGGCCGAGGCTCCATCCTCATACTCGATGAGGTCCTCGGCAAAGTAGTCCCTACAGGCAGCCTCTCAGTCTGCCAGTTCAGGGACTTCAATCAGCTCCTTGAGGTCCTTGAGAGAATGAATGGCAGTAGGGCCTCACAGCCGACGCAAGGGCCCTTCTGGCTCCAACAGCACAAACAGCTGTTTCCACTTGTTCAAAGAATCGGGTTTGCCGGTTACGACCCTCCAATGGGAAATAACCCCCTTCTTGTTGCGACGCTGCCGAAGGCAGATGGTGACGGCCCCATCGGTAGATACTACGTTTTGGACAAGATGTAGGGAACGGAATATGTTCACGGACATGGGAAGTCCTATCAATTCCGACGCCATGATATAGGCGGTGATGTCACAAAAAGAGGAGGGGAAGATTTGTGCCGGTGAAACCTGGTAATAATTGAGGATGTCAGTGAAAATCTTGTGGTGAGGGGCCCTATAGCCGAAGAGGATGGAGAAAAGGTTGACGGCCATCGACCCTGCAGGAGGATCGGAGATAGGCAGGTCCCGGGAAGGAACTTTCAGCGGGAACTTGTCGCCAAAGCCCCTTTGGCGCCCAAAGTCGTCCAGGTCCTTGGCCCCGCATGACTTGACCTTCTTTAAAACCTCCGCCGAAGAGCCAAGCGGAATGGAGTTGATATGAACCATCACCATATCAGATGCGGGGAAGGAGGCAAGACTATACCCAACAGCCTGCGCGGGAGTAAAAGGAGTGTTAGGGGGAAGTTTGTACACATAGGGCCCCCGAGATGACTCACATATCTCGGAGAAGTTGTTAGGATTCCTATGAGAGGCTACCGTAACGTTAAAAGGAAGTGAAACCGGGTCCCCATTTGAGGAATCGTCAGGCTCGGGGGAAAAGACCCCGGAGTGGGTAAAAGAACGAGGAATCCCAAGAGGGATAGGCTCGCCGTACCAACTCCCGGGTCTAGAAACCCAGGCCGAAGCAAGTAGAGGACTCTGGGAAGGGACCCACTTGGGGTCTGACCAAGGACAAGTCTCGGAGAGGGTATCATAATGATGACGATGGTAGCGGTGTTTAACCATGTTTAAAGTGGGAAGAAAACACAACAACGCTTGAAAAGAAAAACAATAAACCCAAAGAGGAAATAACAACCACGGACAAAGAAAAGCCAAGGGAACTACAAGGATTAATCAAGAAAAGAAGATCAAAACACGTAAGAATACAAGAAGATCGCAAAGAAAAAGGCAAACTCACCGGAAAAGTAATAAGGACGGTGGGATGATCGGCGATAAAAGGCCTTGGAGAATGGTTGAGAAACTTTCAAGAGGGGAGAAAAAGACTTGGAAAGAGTTGTGTGAAAATAAGTGTTGAACATACGGATGGAGAGGGGTATTTATAGAAGAGGGGTAAAGGAAGAGGAAAGATTGGAGCAGTTGAGGGGTAGTGGGGTAATTTACAATGGGTGAGAATTCAAAAAACAAAACGGGAAAAGGAAGTTGGATAACTTCCTTCAGTTTCCAAAAAATATGGCAATGATGATGAAAGAGTACTAACCACTGCATGCCATACACGTGTACTTGGGGAAGTGGAAAAGGCAACTGCCTTTAACCCACTACACCCACCTCCTCGAAAAAGGAGGAACTGCTCCTTGAAGAAAGTAACGGTCAAGTCGACAGCCCCCTACCAGTCCAGGTCAGGGTCAAATCGATAGCCCCCTACCAGTCCAGGTCAGGGTCAAATCGATAGCCCCCCACCAGTCCAGGTCAGGGTCAAGTCGATAGCCCCCTACCAGTCCAGGTCAGGGTCGAATTGATAGCCCCCTGTCAGTACAAGGCAAGGTCGTGTCGACAGCTCCTGCCAATACGAGTCAGGGTCGAATTCGCCAACCCTGAGCAGTATGGGTCGGAATCGGCGCGGCAGCCCCTTAGCAGGGCCTTACAGCACCGATTTCGGCAGACGACTAGCCAGGGCCCGGCCATCGGAAGCCGGCATTCAAACAAGGGCCACAACTAGTTTTCAACAAAGTGTTCGAAAGCCGCCTCCCTCGACCGAAATTCGAACCTGTAAAAGGTCGGAGCTAGTAATATCCGAACAAGGGCCAACTAGTTGCTTTCAGCAGTGTTCGGATAAAACTAGCTCCCCTCATCGACCCAGAAGCGACAGAGGCCACAGCGTCGGGTCCATGCACCTTCGGATAAGGGCCAACTAGTTGTTTCACAACGATATCCGAAGGCGATGGACCTCAAAACAAAGCGACCAGCAAGGAGGATGCTTTAGCAGTAACGGGTAAACCCGAATGCTAAAGAGTGGCAGTGAGGAATGGTAGCAAGCAAGAATCGTACCCCCATTCAAAAGCCGAAAGGGAAGCCCCGCCAGTGTCATGGGTCCCCTGACTCGAAGTTGGGGCCGAGGCTGAGCCAGGACACCCATGAGAGGCTTATGTTGGGGCCAAAAATATCCTTGGGCCGGAAATGTGAAAGCCCATAACGATAAATAGGCGGAAGCCCTGAAAAAAAGAATAAGCAAAGGGTAAAGTTGTCCTTTAAAGTAAGGAAAGATATGGACTGTCGATAAGGGGTTACCCCTTCCCCAAGGGAGGAAGGACAGCCCTACACTTGGCAGAGATTCTTATTACATCAACAACCCTACTTCAGGAGGGGTTATAAATACCCCCTCCCTTACATCATTCAAGGCATTCCAATCATTTTACAAGCTCAATTTCCAAGATATAAAACCAATCAATACCAGTAACATTCTCTCAAACCTCTAAAATACTTTTATTACATACTTTGCCACCTCGACTACGAGGAGAGCCTACCCTTGCGTAGCACCCTTCTGACTTGAGCGTCGGAGGGTCCTCACCCGGGTAAAAACCCCCGGGTTAGGGACTTCTGTTTTCGTGTGCAGGCCCACCTAAAGTGACGCAGCCCAGAGCCGCAGCAGCCGACCGTCTTCCACCTGACATCGGGAAATTACCCCGAACAACGGATATGCTGGCTATCATCAATTTAAGATAGCCGAGCAAGATTGTCATAAAACAGCCTTCCGCTGCCCTGGGTCAATGGGAATTTATGAATGGGTTGTCATGCCTTTCGGACTAAAGAACGCAGGGGCAACCTATCAAAGAACCATGGATGAGATCTTCAAAGATATGATCGGAAAATCTATGGAATCTATATCGATGATGTGCTGATTAAATCACATGATTTGGTATCGCATCGAAACCATGTGAGACAGTCACTTCAGAGAATGAGGGAATTTGGCTTGAAAATGAATCCACTTAAGTGTGCGTTAGGAGTAAAAGCCGGAAATTTCCTTGGGTTCCTCATTCACAAGAAAGGAATTGAGATTGACCAAAACAAAGCTAAGGCTGTTCTAGCTGCGGCGCCGCCCTCAAATAAGAAAGAATTACAAAGATTCTTAGGGCAAATTAATTACATGAGGAGGTTCATGGCTAACCTTGCCGGAAAGACAAAAATCTTTTCACCTCTTCTAAAATTAAAAAAGGAAGATTCATTCGTTTGGGAAAAGGAACATCAAGATGCTTTCGACCAGATAAAGAGACAACTTGCATCTCCTCCTGTTATCTTGCCGCCAAAGCAAGATGGTAGGCCCTTACGAATTTATCTCTCTGTTACTCAAGACTCTATTGCAAGCCTTTTGACCCAGGAAAACGAGCTGGGGCATGAACAGGCAGTGTTTTATTTGAGTCGGATTTTGCAAGATACAGAGAAGCGATACACACTAGCTGAAAAATGGTGTTTGTGTCTGTACGATGCATCTGTCAAATTGGTACATTATTTCATGCCTTTTAAAGTTGAGGTAGTGTCCCCTACAGATGTGCTTCGGTATCTTTTGTCACAACCTTTTCTAAAAGGAAGGTTGTGCAAGTGGCATCTCCACTTGCTTCAATTTGACCTTGTTTACTTGCCACAAAAGGCAGTGAAAGGTCAAGGACTGGCTGATTTCTTGGCTTTACACCCAAGCGATGAGCAGGTTCTCGAGGATCCAAGGGATTATTGGACTTTGTTTTTCGATGGATCATCGACCAGAACATTTGCCGGGGCAGGGGTCGTAATTATCGATCCTGAAGAACATACGACCAAGCTTGCCATAACATTGGAAGGTGAATGCACGAATAATCGGGCAGAATACGTAGCTTTGATTATCGGGCTTGAAATTCTCCAAGACATGGGAGTTGAAAGAGTCCGTGTCTTCAGGGATTCCCAATTGGTCATAAACCAAGTGATGGGAGAATATAAATGCAATGCCTTAGTAGCATTGTACGGAACCCGAAAGGTTAAGAATTTGGTGAGTACATTCAAAAAAGTTGAATTTCACCATATTCCCCGCGATATCAATCATATCGCAGATGAGTTAGCTGGGTTTGCGTCGTCAAAAGAGATGGCTGTAAACCCGGATGATTCAGTGATTTTTTTAAAGAGAACTCTACAGCCATTGAAAAATTTCGATGAGTGGAGTGAGAATGACCCCATCAATGCCATCAATAGTATTGACATTCTTAGCTCTGATGTAGATTGGAGAGATGAGATAATCGAGTATCTCAAGGATCCGTATAATAAGGAGGTTCTTTTTAGGGTCAGAATGGCTGCTAATCTTTTTTTCCTGGTAGGAAACGAACTCCTTAGGAAAGATATTGACGGCCAGATCCTGAAATATGTAGACGCGGGAGAAGCACTTACCGTGATGGCTGAAGTCCATGATGGTTTGTGCGGGGCTCATCAAAACGGTTTAAAGATGCGATGGGCATTGCATAAAGCGATATTTTATTGGCCCTCAATGAGAAAAGATTGCATCAAATATGCAAAAGGGTGTGAGAAATGCCAAAAATTTGGTCCTATTGTCTTAGCACCTGCAGCGCCGATGAAATGTGTCTTGAAGCCTTGGCCTTTCCGTGGTTGGGCGATGGACGCAATTGGAGAAATCAAACCCAACTCATCTAAGCACCATAAGTTCTTGTTGGCAATTACAGATTATTTTACCAAATGGGTTGAAGCCGAGCCTTTCAAAAAGCTCGATACAAAAGCGGTCTTAGAGTTCTTGGAAGAAAAAATCTTCGTAAGATTTGGAATTCCTGAATCTATAACTGTTGATAATGCGAGTATTTTCAACAGTGACCCATACGTTGAATTTTTGACCAAATTTGGGGTTAAAATCATACATTCTACTCCATACTATGCACAGTCAAATGGTCAAGCTGAGTCTACAAATAAAATCATTATTGCTGGTCTCCGGAAAATGATTGAGTTGAATCCAAGGAAGTGGCATGCATGAGAAACTCCGATATGCTTTGTGGGCATACCGAACAACAAAGAGAGATGCTACCGGTATTTCTCCTTTTGAGTTAGTTTATGGCCATGATCCAGTGATTCCGCCAGAAGTTGTTGTTCAATCAGCAAGAATTGCCATGCAATCAGAGCTCTTCGGAAAAGAGTATGTGGAGGCGATGAGTATCGAACATTTGGATACCGAAGAAAGCAAGTTTGAAACCGCACAGAGAATGAGGTTACAAAAACTCAGAGTAGCGGCAGCCTACGACAAAAAGGTTCGAGCTAAATCTTTTCATAAAGGGGATTTAGTTTGGAAGATGATTTTGCCTTCTGGTCACAAGGATCCAGCGCTGGGCAAATTCACACCTAAGTGGGCAGGTCCTTTCAAGATCCTTAAAAAATGTCTAGGAAACTCGTACATTCTGGCATCGAGAAAAGGGAAGGTCTCAACTAGGCCTTTAAATGCAAAATATATTAAGAAATTTCACCCATCAATTTGGGAGCAACATGGTCCAGAATTCAAAAAACTACATATTCAATTATATGATAGTTTATAAGAACAAAAGAGAGAGTTAGAGTTGGGGCATGAGCTTAACAAAAGCACCTTGGAATCCTATGAAAAACAATTCTTCGAGATTCCGGAAGAGCCTACAGCTTCATGGTAAAGTTGGTGTTGTTGCCATGCGAAAGAATTGGGCTACCAGACCTAGCGCGATGTTCATGGCTCTACGAACACTTTGGATCTCTTTCTTCATTTGTTGAAACCCTTGTGCTTGAGTCAGCAACTCTTTCACATGCTTCCGAGTAGTTTGTGTCTGCACCTCAAGTTGATCAAGTTCAGCCTGATTTGTGGATAACTGCTGGTTGAGGGTTTGCTTCCCAGCCTCCAACTGATCAATTTGTTGTTGGATGTCGAGCAGCCTCGCCTTGATCTCCGCGTCAGTGTGCTTCTTGGCTGCAACATCAGTTACAAGAGGTGACACTTGGTCTTGAGTTGTTTTCAATTGTGGCAAGACAGTACCCATTTGATCAGCTTGTTGTTGGAGGACAATAAGTCGCTTTTGCTTCCCAACCACCTCAGTTTGCAATAGAGAGACCAGAGAACGCCAGATCACTTCATCATCCCCTTGTAATTGATTCAGATAATCAATTAATGCGAGAGCGTCTGACTCTGAAGTAGGATCAGACTCTAGCGCAGCAAGGCAAGCTGGAGCTTCGATTGGCTCCTTAATTGGTGATGCATCACCTTGGAGTATGCTCCCTATTTGATTGTTTAGGGATTCCAGCGTCTCTGTTATGTAAATACAAAATTATTTCCATTTTCAGAGTATATAATTGAGAAATAGCGTTTTTCTTTCAAATTCAAAGAAAAATACCTGTTTCAAGTGCTTGTCCACTCATATTTTCAATGTTACCATGCACTTCTCTCGGAGGAGAAGGAGGATTTTCTTTGTTGATTGCATCAAGAACCTATTATTTGGAGAACAAGTTAGGTTGAAGAACAATGATAAATCTCATGGTAATATCGACTTCTAGAAACTAAATCATACCTGATTCATGATGTTATCAGGACTGTTTGGTGCATCGCTTGATGGCCCAGCAGCATCAGATGTCCCCTTCGGCGATACTGGAGGAGGAGTTGTAGCGCGGGGAGACATTTCCTTTGTCGCGGTTGGAGATATTGTTGGACTAACAGTTTCATCCACTGTCTCCGTTTGGTCCTCATTAGATGGCTCAGAAACAGCTATCTTTTTAGGATGATTGTGAGGAGAGTTGGACGCAGACTCAGGAGTCTCCCGTTCTCTTTTCTTAGTGCTTTTCACTCCCGAAGTTGGGTTGGAGGCAGCTTTAGTTGAGCTTGAACCTTTCTGCTTTTGTTTCTTCTTAAGAGATCTTCTCGGGTGGACAGTCTTGAAGTGTCCCCTGTCTTGAGAAGATTTTGGACCAGTAGTTTGCTCGGTTGAAAGGGGAGTATTTGAAGGCGATGTCTTAACCTTCTTATCAAGAAAGGATGACAGAGGTTGATCATCATCAGAGCCACTGATCTCTGGTTTTGGCATCTTTTCATCTTTCTTCTTCTTGGGAGGTTTTGGCCGCGATGGCGCTTGCTCTTCAGCAAGGGCAACCTCAGATTCCTCAACAAATTGAGGAATGAAGATCTCAGGCTCTTCCACAATCACCAATGATAGATCATTGGCTGAGCTTGAAGTAGGGTCAGTCTCTTGGTCAGAGCAATCAGGAGCTACCTCTTCTTCTTTTTGAGTTTGAGTCACCAGTGACCTTGTTTGTTTGCTCGAAGATTCTGCAAATGAGAAACAAGGTTAGCATTTAATCACGAATGGATTAAAGAAATAAACAACTTATCAAGGGGTAAGGCATAAAAACTTACCGTCCATGATGAGGAATGGAGTAATCCGCTTATGAGCAATAATGCGGACTAAGCCATGAATATAAGGCATGTGACGCCACCAATACTTAAACTGTGCAGTCTCATATACAAACCAGCGCCAAGACTCTGGATGCACGAGAGATGACATAGTCACGGATTTGCTTTTGAGGATGCTGTCTTCAGAAAAGACTTTTCTATCCCAACATGGCCTGTTTTGAGTTTGATAGTAAGGAACGGCTAATCCTTGAACCAATCCAAATTGGCGTGCAACAAGTTGTGGATTGTAAAGCTCAAACTCAAGGAACCCAGGCTCAAAGGCGTACAGGTCTCTTGTCTGAAGTACACTTGACTAGAAACCACCATCAAAAGAGGTGCTCCTTTCCTCAGAGGAGACGAAAATCCCGAGAGGAGTGATGTCTAAACCTTGCATCCAAAGAGGAAGGGCACGATAGACCCAGTGGTCCTCTTTAAGTTCCTGTTGTTTGGCCAGGAGAAACAGGTTCCAGGCGACAGGAAGCGGATATCCATAGGAAGTGACCCCCATCATATATCCAAGAATTTGTCGGGGATGAACACCCACTTTGTCATCGACAGCGCGGAAGACAAAGTCGCCATAGCAAAAACAGTCTTCAATGTATACTTCTGAAGAGAAGTTGAGCAGATGGTAGAAATACATTACCCCCCAACAAGTTAAAAGCCACAGAGGGCCTGACAAAGGGAGTAACCCCTGGGAGACTTGCGGATCCTCTTCCCCTAAATACAGGGCACGACCGCGATAGAGGCACCTATACAAAGACCCTAACAACATGGGTCCCAAAGCAAGAGGTTTTGGTTCTGCCACAGCCAGATTTGCAGCCAAGACCATAAAAGACTTTGACACGTTGCCTGAGCGCGACATAAACAGGCGACTCAAAGCAAAAGTGAGGAAGAGTACGACTTCCTCTGGCGCTACTCCATCCTTTGAGGATGCATATGCGCTGATCAAAGATGAAAAAGATAGGCCAGAGGCTTTGGCCTTCAACATTCCATCATATATGGAACTGGCCCCGGCGTATAAACTTTCAGCCGCTGGGACACATTCTACGGTTGACAGGTCTTTCCCGCTAATGCCATTAGGAGAAAGACCGGTAATACAGGCGATGTCAGCCAGAGTGACAGTCATATAACCCGCCTTTGTGATAATACAATTCACAGAAGGGTCCCACAGAAACATAAAAGCAGTTGAAAATGAACCATCAAATGGGATGTGGGAATAACAGGCTAACCTTAAGAAATGGAGTAGCCTCTGTTTCTCCCATAGAGGATGAAAGGAAGATAGTCTTTCCATCCACTCATTTGCTTGTGACACACCAACCCATCCTTTGATTGGTTTAGTCACGTTGGGAAGGCGACATGGCTGTACTTTTTCGTAGTACGCCAAGGGTTGTGATTCAGGGGCATGCATTATGTCGTTTAACGCCTCCCTGACTTCAGCGGAGTCAGTGCCTTCTATCACCCCACGCTTCCAGATTAAACATGGGCCAATTTGCCCACTCGGGAGTGGTTCCCTATCAGTAGGAGAACCATAGTGCCAGAAGTAATTCGGGTAGTAAATTTGCCGGTACTTATTGATCGTATCAACAAGTTTCCGGGCACCCCCGATATATGAATCAGGCCAACGAAGGCTGAGTTGAATCTCTGGCTTTTGCTTCATGATTGTTTGGTTGAAAGAAGGGAATTTCTTTTTACTTAAATGTAGGAAGGAATGTAATAAAATTGAGAGTTGGGTGTTTTGTCAATTGGGATACCCAGTTCCCCTTTTTATAACCTAATTTCAGAAACCAAAAACGGTACCGTTTTGAGAAGCAGTTATTTTCGAATTTGGATAAATTCGTTGAATAACCAAAGACGGTTAAGAGTTGTTATTATAGAAAAATCTATAATTCTAACATTAATACTTTTCTCTTTCCACTAAGAAGGAAGGGCAAACGGTTTTCCTTTTAATTAAAGGGACTTCGTTTAAATGAAAAGTTATCATTAGTTACAGTTTCCAAAGTCTATTTTCACCCGTTAATAAAATACGTGGTCGAGACAAAATGATCTTTGTAATTCTTCTGAAAAGACCCATCACTAGAACACGATGAGTCTCTTAAAAGAAGTATAAATAGAGGGGTAACTTGTGCACATTATCACAACAAAAACTTCTCACAAAATCTTTCTTTCCTTCTTAATACATCTGTTCATCAAGATGTCCTCAAAAAAGTCTGGATCTGTCACGAAGGCAACAGATGCAGGCTCAAAAAGGAGAAGGATTGAAGAAGCGATACCACTGCCAATCAGCGACAAGGTTGAAGTGGTGGCAGAATCGGAGGGTACATCAACTCCCCAAGGTGTGGCTGGAACAAACCACCCACAAAAGGCTGCTTCTTCAAGCAGGAAGAAGATAAGGAGCCATTCCCGCTCTACTCTCAGCGTGTAAAGAGGTAGAGGCAACATTGCCAAACAAAGGGCAAGAAGGGACTGGCCATCGAAAGAGGCCTTACAGATGGCGATGAAGGCTGCGGAAGAAAATCTTCCAAGCGACAGCAGTCCAAGCAGTGAAGCAACTGACTCAGATAATAGTCAGACCTTCATTGATTGGGACCTCCCGGAGGCAAACTGTCGTTTCAAGCCAGACCGCGTCGAGAAACCCTATTACTCCGATGCTGATGACAGCGAAAATAACAGTGACTACAAAAGGCCATCGCCTTAGTGACTTTTATTTTTCATGGGCATTGTAGTTCTAATTAAATTCTAATGTAAGGGTACTTTATTTTGCAATTATAATATAAAGCCTGCTTTTGCATTAGTAAAGTTTCAAGTAATTAAACAGATTTTTGATTGCTTGAAGTTTTTAAAATTGAAAATCATAAATACAAAACAGAATCCGGAATTTAAGGGTTTGACAAACTCAAAGCCTTTAAAGCCTCAACGCGATTCTACATTTCTCACAAATTTGAGAAACTCTTTGAGATATCTTAAAATAAAATCATGGAAGTATTCCCAGATAGGAATCCCCTTTTCTTCCATCACTTGGCTCTTAAATCAATTCCTTCCGATCAACGAAAGACGGAATTTAAGTACCATACAACTTTGACCAAGCGATATGGCAAGTTGGAAAAGGAAGACGAGGATATCTTGCAAACATACGAACTGTTTCATGATGATCCAGATTACATTCAAGACATCTACTACTTTAATGTCAATATTAAAGGGTATGTCTTGAAGAAAAAGGTCCCTTGGCCCGTACCAGATTTACCATGTTTCAATCATGAATTGCAGCATGATGAAACTGAGGCGGATAAACAAGAAGTCTCTCGCGAGTTAGAAGAGCGATGGGCCATTACGATGAAAGCCTGTTTTGGTCAGACAACCAAAGGGGTGATCAAGTTCGATAGGGCAGGTCATGGGGCAATGCAGATATTGTCCGATGAGGATTTAATGTTGGAACACATTTTTCCAAGATTAAGAAGGGGTGATCTAGTCGTCGCGGCTGCAGTATGCAAGGCCTGGGGCAAGTGGATTGCACCTTATTTCCTAAAGCCCGATTTAACCCTTTATTATGGTAACAAACTATATACGTATGTAGCGCCGAGCTATACCGCGATATATAGGGGAGAACATAATCAAGGAGGAAAGTTGATCAAGTTCAGATGCTTGTGTCAAGAGTGGGAGAATGCCCAAAAGTTCAACAGGACGCGATATCCACATTGGTTTAGAGATATGCCAATGTACTACGACTGGTTTAAGGATTTAATCGCATGTGACGTTTGGTCTACAAAAACAAAACCTTTGTAATCAAATGTGTCCAGTTAATATTTAATAAGATGGGTTATCAGATTACTTCCGTCTTGTTGAGTTATTTATTGCCTGTACGGTTAGGGTGGTAATTCACATTAAATTACTCTGCTTTCCCAAGGAATTAACACGCGTCTCTGGGAACTTATCCTAGATTTATTCAGTTTTAACTTCTCAACCATAATTTGAAATCCCATTTTCAGTTGAAAAGTTTTAACACAAATTGTTTCATAAGTTGATTTCAGAAAATTAAAGAAATTACAAGTAGAAACCGACCATCAAATTATGGCGGAACCTGTGGCTTTGGCTCCTTTGTTTACCGATCACCATCAAGTGAGTCGGGACACTCAATTACCACACTTTGACAAGCCCATAGTTAAAAACTCAGAGCTTTGGTTTCATCGGCCAACGAGATGGCAGTGCCAGCAATCAAGCCTCTTGGATTATACTAATGAGGTGCATATGGGACGATCAAGGCCTGGAGTTCCTTATCCGATTAAGTGTTTTAATCATGCTCACAGATGCAATAAGCTTGAAAAGGACAAAAGAAGATTCAAAGCAATCTCCAAGCTTACGGAAATGTGGGAAGCGACAGTTTATCGTTACTTCGATAAATTGGAAAAGCCAATGCCTGAATTACAATTCACAGATCGAAGTTGTAACTCAAGCAAGCATGATGTGTTCACCGATGAGGACATCATGGTCCAACATATCATCCCCAAGTTAGATGGGAGAGATGGAAAGAATTTCCTGGCGGTCTGTAAGTTTTTCGGGAAACTTATGGCGCTGAATTTCTTGAAACCAGATGAGGATTTGGCGTACAGAAATTCAATCTGTTATTATCAAAGAACCTTTTGGCAAGGTTGGTACACAAAAGAAATAGAGTTGGGCGGATCCCCGATAGTCTATTGTTGTGCCTGTGATCTTTGGAACGCCAGGGCTGAAAATTACAATCATGCGTGGTGGTTGTATGCTCCAGCAAAGGATGAAAAATGGAAAAGTATCGGAAATGGGGTCCATCGCTTCTATGCACGATCATCGAAGTTCATGCCCACGTTTCCCAGCGCGCCAGTCTTCCTAGAGTGGCGGGAGCAGTTATTGATGAGCAAGGAATATAAGGGGTCGACATAATTTACCCTCTTATTATTGTACGCTTATTTTTATTGTGTAATTGGAGAATTTTTATTGAATCAGATTATTCAATTAAAATTTGCATTTTCTAGATTAAAAATCATTTAGTAAAATGCATTCTCAAATTTTAATGATTTGATGAGCCAAGGGTCGTAATTAATCTAGGTTCATTGGAAATCATGAGTTGGTTAATGATAGATTCATTTAACCACCTTTAAAGCAGTTTTTCGAGGAAAAAACCGCTCCTCTCCCACACGTCATAAATTCGTGGCAGAAAAACCGCCAAAAGAATTTCAATATAAAAGGAAGGGTTCGGACGAACAAAATCATAAGTGACACTTCGAATATCAGCAATATTTGAAGCGTTTCTTTTTCTCCTTTTTTCCCTTCCTCTGTAAAGCAAATACTCCCAAACGAAAATGGCAGTTTATGCAACAAACGACTTAAATGTCCCTGGTTACGACAAACCAGTCACTAATTTCTGGGGACGTGTCAATATTTACTAATATCGACTCGTTCTCCGAGAAGAACCAGAAACTGGAGAAGAGATTATGGAACTCTACCCCTTTGTCTACAAAGTGGACAATCTGGGACCATATGGAGAAGTATGCCCGAACCATCATCTCCAGTGCGACATTATGGAGAAGGATCAAGAGGAGTTTGTCAGAAAAGCCGCCGCAACGAAAAAGTGGCAGGCCACAATGGACAAGCATTTCCCAAATTTGAAGAAGTGGGAACTTCCAGGGATGAAGTTTCTCGATGGAGTTCATGATAGCCAGTCCACAGTCCTGTCAAGCGAGGACTTGATGACCAAATTCATCATTCCAAAGCTTGGGTATGATGATGGAATGAACATTTTGGGCACATGTAAAAGATGGGGGAAGATTATGGCACAGAACTTCCTGAAGCCCGATGAGAATCTGGTCTATCGGAATTCCCTGTTCTACTACCAACGCACCTACTGGTCAGGTTGGTATAGGGGGCGAATCAAGGACGGAGGTAAAAGGGTGGTCTACTTCTGCACCTGCCAAACATGGGACGAGTATGCGAAGGAAGGTGAGCACGCCTACTGGCTGAGTGCGTGCAGCGATGACGAGTTCGAAGATGAAAGTGCGGATGAAAAGGAGCGCAGTGAAGTCTTCCAGTTCAAGAAATACTCGAATAAGTTCAAGCCGCGGCCAAAGCTCAGCTTGCTGAAAAGAAAAGGGGAGCCAAGGACTACCTACATCGCTAAGGACGACGAAAGCTATGTACATGTCTGGTCTCATTCCTTCTTTCACAATGGAGGAATGGTGGAGATTTGGCCCAGTGAAATCCAAGTTGGTCAAACAAGACTTTGTTTTTAAACAAAGTTTTTCTTAGAAAATCAAAATCTCATTCAGATTTAATGAGATTTTTTGATCTTGTATTTATTCATCTCATTTCAAATAAAATGAGATTGATTAATTGAAATTTTAGTCTTTTTTTTTTTTTTGGTTACAGAGAGGGGCGAACCCCGAAAACAAAAACTAACTAACTAATCTAGGAGTAGAGACACCTAAGACATCCTCGCGTAAAATGAGACGCAGCTGGGGAGGTGGATATTCGAGAATAATCAGCTTTTTTGATCCGCGCCTTGATTGGCTAGCCAATCCGTTGCTCTATTAGCTTCTCGATAGGAGTGTTCAATGGAGACGACCCAACTGCCACGCGATATCAGTGATCTGCATTCTTCAATTATCTTAGACAAGGCGCCCAATGGCTTGCCGTCCCCCAAGATGAGGTCAACACATGCTTTGTTATCCATATGGATAATGAGCTTTTCAAATCCATTGTTCCTAGCTTCCTTTAGACCGCGGAGAAGAGCTAGAAGCTCAGCTCTCATCGAGGTGCAAACGCCATAGCTAGATAAGAAGGCTTGAATGAAGTTACCCGAATGGTCCCGGAATAAACCTCCTCCTCCAGCAACGCCTGGGTTACCACGACTTGCACCATCAGTGTTAAGAAGGACCCACCCGTGAGGAGGGGGCTTCCACCAAACTTGGATTACTCTTGGGCTACCAGGAGATGGCATAAGTAACGAATACGTGTCGAAAGCCTCCTTAGTTTCTTCAAACTTGGACTTGAGAAAAGGATAAGGGTCCATAGGAATGTCGAAAGAGCGCCCAAATACGACGTAATTCCTCCATTTCCAAATCCACCAACAAGTAATAGAAAACTTCAAAGGCCAATCTTCTGTAGCGAGCGGGTTAGAATTACTAATATTCTGTAGTAACCAGGTTTTAAAAGGAGGGGAGAGAAACGAATCCAAGCAGGCAATTTCCCCAATTTGCTGCCAAATAAAACGTGAGTTGGGACAGTCCCGAAGGACGTGAATGGTATCCTCGACAGCAGCTTTGCATCGCAGGCACATTGGATCATCCGTGAGGTTTCGCTTGAGTCTGTTAGCATTGCACATCAATCTCTCGTGTTTAGCTAGCCAAAGGAATAGCCTGATCCTCTGCTGGACCGGAATACGCCACACATAGGCCCAACCATCAGCATTGTTGACCTGTTCGAGGGTCGCATCATTGCTGCGTAGATAATGGAGGGCTGATTTTATTGTGAATTTACCACTCGAAGAGCCGTTCCAGTAGATGGAGTCCGGCATATTGGGGTCCTCAGAGAGCTCGATTGAGGCTATTTTAAGTAGTTCCTCCTTAGGGAGGAAGTCAGCGAACTGTTCCCAATTCCAACCATGGCTTGTATTCCACATATCGCTAACCGTGAGGTCACGTTGCTCATCGGGAATGGGTTGAATCGCCTTGTCTGAGAGACGGCCCTTATCCACCCATGAATGATCCCAAAAGAGGGTATTCCGTCCATTACCAATTGCTGATGTGATCCCGGATCTAATATTCTCCGCATTTTCTACAACACCCGCCCAAAGCGGGGACATATTGCTCTGACGGGTGAACATGTTGATATCACAACGTCCCTTGCAGTACTTTGCTCGAAGGATTGTCGACCAAAGCGTGTGGGGATGTGCAAGGGTACGAAAGCCTAATTTGGTGAGAAATGCCGCGTTGGCCTGTCGAGCTGAGCGAATATTCAACCCTCCTTTTTCTTTAGGTAATTGCAACGTTTCCCACGAAATCAAGTGAACTTTCTTCTGATTTTCATCACCCCCCCAAATAAATCTTCGAGTCTTCTTATCAATGGCGTCACAAATCGTTCTTGGTATTTTGGCTGTTTGCATACTGTAGGTGGCTAGATGGTTCATTGTGGATTGAACCAAGGTGGTTCGGCTTGCTAGAGAAAGGTGCTTGGTTTGCCATCCCGCCAATCTGCGATCAATTTTTTCCTCCAAATGACTGTAAGTGCTTCTCGTAATGCGGCCATGTACGATGGGCACGCCCAAATAAATACCAAGGTCCTCTGTTGTCGCTATGCCAAGGGTCTGGCTAATCGAACTTTTCTCCTCCTCTAAAACATTGGAAGAAAAGAAAACTTGCGATTTAGCTTTGCTAACCTTCTCCCCGGACGCAGAGCAAAACCGATTCAAACACAATTGAATGACATTGGCTTGTTCCACAGAGGCCTCCGCAAATAGAATCAAGTCATCTGCAAAGAAAATATTGGCTACCGAAGGGCCATTCCTACTTGCCTTGACCGGCTTCCAATGTCCCAGTCGCACAGCTTCATCGATAATCTGATGGAGTCGTTCCATACACATTACGAATAAATAAGAGGACAGCGGATCGCCCTGCCGGACGCCTCGGGAAGGAGAGAATGATTCAGTTTTTTCTCCATTCCAAAGGACACTAAGTCTTGAAGAGGTTACACATTCCATTATTACGTCAATTAAAAGTGGTGGAAGCCGCATCTCCACGAGTGTATCACGAATAAACGACCATCGTAGGCGATCATATGCCTTCTCGAGATCAATTTTTATGGCCATGGTACCAAGTTTTCCTTGCTTTCTTCTCATGGTATGGACCATTTCTTGAACTACTACGATGTTGTCCGTGATTTGACGACCTGGAACAAAACCACTTTGTGTTCCCGATATGAGGAGTGGTAAAATCGGCTTCAATCGATTTACCAGGGTCTTGCTGATGATTTTGTACAGGACGTTACATAATCCAATTGGGCGAAACTGGGTTACATATTCGGGTCCTTGTACTTTCGGGATAAGAACCAAGAAGGTGTCGTTGACTCCATCTGGGATACCTTTTCCTTCCAACACAGAAATCACCAGATCAGTCACTCTCTCTGCCAAAGTATGCCATTGCTTTTGATAAAACAGAGCTTGGTAGCCGTCAGGGCCTGGCGCTTTCAAGGAAGCCATATTGTGCACAGCTTGTTCAACATCTGCCTTGGTAAAAGGTCGGGTGAGCTTACCCCAAATTTCGTCAGTAAATTCTGGGAAATAATCTGTCGGCAAATCAATTGATTGTGGGTGAGGATCGTCATCCGTGAAGAGTTGGTGATAGTATTGCGTCACCAAAGATTTAATTTCTTCTTTATCCGAAGTCCAGTCCCCCTCCGAATTTTTAAGCGCTAATACCTTGTTATTCCATCTCCGCAGAATTGTGCTAAGATGGAAGTAGCTCGTATTCCTTTCCCCATCTCGGATGAATTCTACCCGAGATTTTTGGTACCAATGCAATTCCTCCTGGGCTAGAACTTCTTCTAATCTTCGTCTTAATTTAGACTCCAATTTGATGAGTCCTCTGTCAGGCGCAACTGCTAGTCTTCTTTGACAACCAGCAATTCGAGATAGCAGTTTCTTCTTCCTCCAGAAGATATTTTGGAATATTGATTTATTCCAATCAAGAAGTCGGCCAGAAAAGTGTTGTAATTGGGGAACCAAGGCCGATTCAGTATTCCATTGCTCGTCAAAAAAGGCTTGAAAGTTGTCGTGAAGAAGCCAAGCAGCTTGAAATCGAAATGGCTTGTTGTTTGCATCTAAAGGAGCAAAGCCATTAGGGGAAAAGAAAAGGGGGCTATGGTCTGATTGATAAGCTGGCAGATGCTTGACCGAAGCCGAATCAAACCGGATGCCCCAATCACTATTACAGAGAACTCTATCGAGTCTAGCACTGGTTCGGGTCTCGGGAGAATTTCCTCTAGCCCAAGTGTGACTAGAACCTGAGAATTCCAATTCCAGGAGTTCCATGTTGTCAATCCATGTGTTGAAGAAGTTACAGCGGCGAGCCATGTCAGGGCTATTTCCGGTGCGCTCGCTAAGGTGCCGTGTTTCGTTAAAGTCACCTGCTAGAACCCACGGCTTGTCGTGGGATAAGGCAAACTGTTCCAGTTCCTTCTAAAGCTCAAAACGCTTGCTCGGATCAGGGCTTGCGTAAATGACCGAGAAGTACCAGGGTATATCTCCGACCCTAGTAATTTCCATCGTGATGTGTTGAGAATGCTTCTGAATTGGATTAATGGTGACTGCATCCTGTTTCCAGTAGACCCAAATGCCGCCACTAATTCCTTCCGCATCCATTCTTGTGTGACCATCGTAACCCAAGTGTGAGTAGAACCTGAGAATTCCAATTCCAGGAGTTCCATGTTGTCAATCCATGTGTTGAAGAAGTTACAACGGCGAGCCATGTCAGGGCTATTTCCGGTGCGCTCGCTAAGGTGCCGTGTTTCGTTAAAGTCACCTGCTAGAACCCACGGCTTGTCGTGGGATAAGGCAAACTGTTCCAGTTCCTTCCAAAGCTCAAAACGCTTGCTCGGATCAGGGCTTGCGTAAATGGCCGAGAAGTACCAGGGTATATCTCCGACCCTAGTAATTTCCATCGTGATGTGTTGAGAATGCTTCTGAATTGGATTAATGGTGACTGCATCCTGTTTCCAGTAGACCCAAATGCCGCCACTAAATCCTTCCGCATCCATTCTTGTGTGACCATCGTAACCCAAGTGTGAGTAGAACCTGAGAATTCCAATTCCAGGAGTTCCATGTTGTCAATCCATGTGTTGAAGAAGTTACAGCGGCGAGCCATGTCAGGGCTATTTCCGGTGCGCTCGCTAAGGTGCCGTGTTTCGTTAAAGTCACCTGCTAGAACCCACGGCTTGTCGTGGGATAAGGCAAACTGTTCCAGTTCCTTCCAAAGCTCAAAACGCTTGCTCGGATCAGGGCTTGCGTAAATGGCCGAGAAGTACCAGGGTATATCTCCGACCCTAGTAATTTCCATCGTGATGTGTTGAGAATGCTTCTGAATTGGATTAATGGTGACTGCATCCTGTTTCCAGTAGACCCAAATGCCGCCACTAAATCCTTCCGCATCCATTCTTGTGTGACCATCGTAACTCAAGGCTTTTCCCACTTTTTCTGCGTGAGTCCCTCCCATATGCGTTTCCAAAAGAGCCAATACCGTCGGCTTGTACTGACGAATGAGTTCGCGCAAAGCCGTAAGCTTGGCTTTCTTTGCCGTACCCTATACGTTCCAAACCATGAAGGTGATTGGAATGGTGTTTGGAGCTAATCTTGGATATCTGCCTACCATTAAAAGAGGAATGGTGGGTAATGAAGACATATAGGCTTGCCTAAGAACGGTCAACACCCGATCGGTGCTCTCCGGTATTGACATTGACAACTGCATCTTCGGAATTGGCATGGTCTGACCCCCCGAGATGACCAAAGGCACTAGCATCTGGTGGGATTCCTGAATCATTACTCCCATGTATGGAGTGTCCATCTCTCCATCCACAGAAATCAGCCTCCGTGGTGGGATGAGTTGAATCTTTGGTGGGAACAGGGGAGTCTGTGTCCATGGGGAAGGATGGGGAGACATGTGGTTCATGGTCGGTGGATTTCAAAGATAGCGTATTGGAAGACAGGGGAGTTGGCGTCGCTGATGGCTTTAATTGAGCTTGATGTGATGGCGTGGAATTTTCCTTTCCCTGGCTGGGGATGCGCAATTCGGCATTGGTACTGTTTTCCAAAATTGTGTTTTGGATTAAGGAATTATTTCCCAAAATCTGAGACGAGATACTTTTCCTTTGGAAAATCTTCTGACCAATTTGCGTATTCCTTGATTGTTGGATTTCCTGCTTTGTTGCTCAATATCGCTTGCTCTAAATTCGGGAATAGAATCGGAAATAATGTTAATTGAGTCCAATCCGCCCTTGCTAGCTTCAGTTAAGGAAAATGGGGATTTCGCAATTGGGATTGTTTCCTCTGATTCTGGATTTTGGTCCTGGAATATGTGAAATCTCGATCCTTGCCTTGACTGCTGCTTCTTTCCCGAAATAGGATCAGAGTTTGCGTTGACCTGGTTTGCAGAATCGTTCCTCGCCGGAACAACTGGAGCTACCGGGCCGGCTTTCAAGGGCGGTTTTTTCCGTGGAAGTTTTTTAACCACCATCCAAGACCCAAAATCTTGAATTTCTTCAGGGGGTTGCTCCTGCTCCGTATGCACCAAATCAGATTGCATATTCTGGACCATATCAGAGTGTTCATTGAATTGTGGACACTCTGCATCCTTGTGACCCAGCTTTCCGCATTTGTAGCAAATGAGGCGAAGACCTTCATACTGGATTTTCCAGATTTTTCCGTTCAACCGGAACTTGGATAATAAAGGCTTTGTTAAATCGACCTCTACACTAAGGCGGGTGAATTGCCCCCTCTCCGCAGAAGCGGTGGTTTGATCTGTCCTTAGGACCTTGCCAATCTTGGATCCTACCTTCCTCAAAAAGGCTTCATTGAAGTATTCCACCGATAAATTGGGGATTCTTACCCAGGCTGTGAGGACCTTAATTTGTTCAGAATCTGGAACAAAGTTTGGCACCCATTTTCTTATCGTTAGATAATGGTCGTCAATCATCCAAGGACCCTGTGTAACCACATGATTGTAATCCTCCAATGCTGAAAAACGTGCTACGTAATACGAGCAACCAATGTCCGTTAGGGTCAATTTGCCTTTAATTGCCCACTTGACTTTTAACTTCCTCATTAGCGAGACATATCCAACTGCTTTATCGAACATTTTGATGATTAATGAGAAGCGCCAAGGGGCTCTCAGGTTTCTTTTCTCCTCTTTGGACAACAAAATAATGGGACATCTATCATCTTGAATGTCCAAGGATGGGGGTTCGTCATCATCTGAATCGACATCCACATCCTGATCAATAAAGGGGTTGGGATTAGGGACAGAACCTGTGAAGGTTGAATTAATTTTATGGAAGCCCTGCAACTTATCCTTAAAGGATGGGATATTGAATTGCTGGTCGGCGGAAGGCTGCAGGGGAGTCTGTATATCCGGGGTGATTTCTTATATCCCTTTGGATGAATCACGGAGGAACTCGCTGAGATGAGTGGTCTTGCGCTTGGCATTTTTTTGGAGAGGTGGGAAAGAAGGGTCTCCCTCCGGCGACGGCGGGATGGGTGTGATCTGCATTTTGAAGGATTGATTTCCGGCTATAGGCCGGAAAGATGGAAGCGAGAGGAAATTCTCTCACTAGGATTTTCTCTCACTAGAATCGTGCCTATTGCTGTAAGTGAGTGAGAATCTTCAAGATTTCTAACGAGTATTGAAATTTTAGTCTTATTCAAAGTATATTCACGAAACAAGTATATTTTCAATTATAGAGTACTTTTTTAGCGATAACAAGCGCTTGAAACCATTAGTTTGATTCGTGATAGTCAAACTCCATCGACAGCGATAGACTAGAATTCATTTTTCGTGTCGCTTCAAATTCCCAGCAACACAAAAAAGGGGGGCATTTGTTGATGACAAAAATAATTTTTGTCTTAGCGATGGAAGGTTTTCAGTCCAGTTACCTCGATGGGCTGAAAGAAGGGAAAGACCCATCTGTACACAATATTCAGTTTGGGCTGACAACACAAACATAGAGTCCATTTTTTCAAATTCAAGAGAAGGCGCCAAGACACAAGAACGGTTGAAGTAGGAAAGCAGAACCGCTGGCAAGTATTTCTCCCACGTTTGAAGAAGCTTTGGAGGTTAAGATAACCGCCAGAGGATTTACCTTATAAATAGTGGAGCAAGGAGCAGCATTAGAGATCAATCGATCAAACATCAACAACTTTATTATATTCAAGTCTTTTTAGTTCTTTCTTAGTGTACATCGGGTAGCCTCGCCTCGTAGCGCGAGCAGTTCATGTTTTAGTCTAGTTTTTCCTTTTCCATGGTGAAGATAGAAGACATGGAGGTAATTGATTTCATCTCTTCCTGGACTCTTCATTAGCAAACCTGACGTTATTTTCAATTAATGGTTACTATTTCAGTTTGTAAGAACCCGTCATTTGTCTTTATATTTAAGTACTTTTATTATATGACATTTAGTTCATCGCGGTCAGTCTAAAGTAAGTGCTCTTAGGAAAGACACTTCATATAAGTGTCCTTAAATTTTAGCGTTCAACACTGATGCATATTGTCTGCACGAATTACTGGTCGCCATCTGATTATTATCCTGCAAACATCTGACAGTCAGCTTTTAAATTAAAGCGAAATTGGGCAAAGAACCTTTGAATCTCAATTCAGATATATGGGAATCACATGGTAATGACCTGTTGCATAAGACTGGTGTGGCATTGTTGCCTCGGCCAGCTTCAGACTCTACATTGTTTGGATTAGACACTAAACTGATATGAACAGTACATTATTTATACCGTGGGATGGGTAACCATGTGTTCCTGAAAACGGTCACCTTAGCATGTCAGTTGCTGAAGTGATTAACAGCAGATTCACTGACAATGATGCTTTCTGAACTGACTTGAACTTATGCTGTGTTGCATAGTACGCATATTCAATCTGATATTACCTAGATCGATCATAATATTAGATGTCATTGAATATAGTTGTTGTTCTGATTTCCGCGGTTTCCCACAGACACCCTCTGTTCAAACTTCATTTGAGGGGAATGCTCCATCTCAACCTTTCAGTTGTCGACAATTTTGACATTTTGAGACCATATATTGGTCCTTTCTGCTTCTTATTTCATATCTTAACCCATAAAAGCCATGAAACGGAACAAGGAATGAGGAAATCAACGAAGTAAATGTCTCAAATCTCGAGATCATATATTTGATCAGACATTAGTTTTGAAAATATAAAAACAATGTATTTCCCTATTGATTTCTTCCCGAAGGACTAAGATTTAGACACTAGAGGATGTTGCTTTGATCACAATGCAACATTTGAGTTTGATAGTTTTTCAAAGCATCAATCTGAGCATCAGAATCAGACAAACTATTACAAAACCTGAATTACAGGCAAAAGTATGATATGAATTACATGACTTCAACTTCTGAGACTCATATTCTTCTACTGATCAGAGGATGAAGGCAGAGAGGATCTTCCTTTAGTCTTGTCGTAGAATTGCCCAGTCTTCTTGTCAAACTTCAATTTCAGTGAATCGCCCAACTTAGGAAACTCACTTGGATCATGTTTGTAAGATTCCATTTTGTTCTGAACTGCAACATTAGGTAACTCAGTGCCGCGCTGTACAAGCTGTTTCTGCTGCAGACCGGCAACATGTTGAGGCAGCTTCTCCACTTCTACTTCTGAAGTACTACAATCATCCCCTGAAGTACATGTACTGCTACTCTGGAACTGTGTACTTGGCATTAAGCTTTGTGTGGTTAGAGTACCGATGGAGGGGTATCTGTCACTTAGACCAGTTGCGTTTGGAGAAGAGACCATGCTGCCAGAGAAGTGAACGGTAGGAGTAGCTTGCTCTATAGGCAACTGATTAGCATCAGAGAGCTGTAGCATGTCATCAGCTTCATGATCTTCTACAGCATCAGAAAGATCAGGTCCTGTATCTGAAGTCTGTAATTCAGAAATTAGTGCTCGAATGTCTGACAGCAGCATTGGAGTCTCTGGAAACTGCACTTTGTCTGTACCAAGGGAACAGTACTGCAGCAGCAGTCTTGAATATTCTGTATTACCAATTTACCATAAGTAAGTTTGACATAAATGGTTAAATTAATGAACCAGGAATACACTACAGGCCTACAGGCTACAGCGTACAAGGAGGGCTAAAAAAAGCCTAGAATAAACCAACTGAGATAGATAATCATTGCAATAACATTATAACAGCAGCATCAACAGCAGCAGCAGCAGCAGCAACAACAACAACAACAACAACAACAACAACAACAACAACAACAACAACAACAACAACAACAACAACAACAACAACAACAACAACAACAACAACAAAGCCTTAGTCCCAAATGATTTCGGGTTAGCTAACATGATTCGTCATCTAAAACCGACATACATATTGATCGAAAGGTATATAAAGAAAGAAACGAAATTCATTAAAAAGCCAGCAAACAAAGAAAAACAAAAAACATTATAGAGCAGAAGCTTCTTACCAGCTTCGTAAGCTTCTACGGCATCAGAAAATGATGATCCGACCTCTGAATTCCGTCTCACTTGTTGATTCTCAGGAAAGTTTACTTTGTCTTCACCATGCATTGGCACCATTACTTCCAACAGTCCATCGAGTTCACATTTCAGCTCAACCAACTCATCACGTAGCTTATTAGTCACTCTCAACTTTCCGACGCTACAAGCTCTCATATCTTTCAACAAACTTTTAAGATTCTTGACCCGTTCCATCAAAGAATTTCTGTCCATTTTTATTTGACCTATAATCATCAATAATTTCCAATCATTTGCAAGAAACATAGAAATACCATGATCATCAACATTAGGGTTCAAGAAACTAGTAAAGGTATAAACACACATCTTATCAAACCAAATACTAGCTACAAATTGATACAAACAAAAGCTTAAGAGATGAACCCACAAAAAAACTTGATTGTTAAAGATAGATTTAAGAATTTACCTAAGAATGTGGGATTTGGGTGTGTTATTTGGAGATTTTCTACTGTTTTCCCTCACTATTCTACTGTTTCTTGGTTACTCTGTTAAAAGCTTCTGTATTCGTCCTGCTTCTTGATGAAGGTAGTTAAAAATCTCTTGATGGAAAATAGTTAAAAAGAAAACCTTCTAACTAACATCTATTTAGTTAACTAGATGTCGTCGTACAAGTATATACGATATGGTTTCATTTTTTTAGAAACGTGAGCAATAAACTAAACAAAACCTATATAAACTTCCGATAATAGAAACGGTATGGCTCTTGATATGAATGACACGACACGTGATTTCCTCTCAAAAAAAAAAATATAAACTTCCTATAATAGATGTTTATACTTGTACCTCACCATATATGTTTATACGACGACATTTAGTGTAAACCTATATAAACTTCCTACTTCCGACTTTTAGGTGTTCAGACATTTGTTCCTTCCACAATGTTTACATTAGACATTACAATATAGATGACTCTACTTGACTTGATTATCACCCAGTTTTAAGGCTTAAACCAAGGAAATATTTTCATTGGGCAATGCAAAAAACTCGTATGAGTAACGATTTATAATGGTATTCTATTTGATGTATGTTTTTACTATAATTTTGTTTCACACATAAGCAATGATAAGTAGTGACCATGGTTCAAAATCTTGGTTTCGGTTTCGGTAACAGTGTCGTGGACTCGGACCAAATGCGGTCGTCACGGTTATCGCGGTCAACTTATATTTTTAGGAAATGTTCAAAAAGTAACCAAAAATCCAAAAAAATCTCGGCCGTTATCATTTCGTGTCGGTAATATGGCCGATATTTTGCGATTGCAATTTAGACCGAGATGTCGGGCTTAATAACATCGCGGTCATGGCCAATTCCGTTACATAACTGCCGATACGTTGCACCATGGTAGTGAGTCAAGAGAATTTTCGGTTTTTATTGGCAAAAAAATTATGAACTAATGGGAAAACGCCGTCTGTGGGACGAACCCACGACCACATGGTGCTCTACCATCTGAGCTAAGACGGCATTTTACTCTCAACTTTTAGTAACTAGTTGTTCGACCACGCGCGTTGCGCGCGGTCGCCCAATATTAAAACTCTTCTGGTTGTGCTGACACTATGTTGCGTTATTTGTTTAATCTCAGACAATGTAGTCCTTACGCTATTATATTTGTGAGGCCATATAAACGAAGAACGTATAGCATATATACATGACCTATACATGACCTATGTTGTTGTTAGCCGGTGACGATGGCGAGAGTCGCTAATATTTAGCAATGTCTTACCAATTTTGGGCATCTATAAGCATTGGTCACGAACACCTGGAGAAATATAGACACACATAATATACATTGCTACCCTAACATAAGACTTGCCTTATTGTAGTTAATTGGCGATTGTGGAGGTATTAACTATTAAGTGAATGAAGTTGTCGAAAACACGATAGTTCCTTAGGTAGAATGTGATTCATATGCTAGAGAACTACAAAACACATCGACATACCATAGTAGTGTCTTTCAACGATGAGAACAACAATATGCCACGCACTATATGCGCACATATCAAACTTTTAGGCTATTTGGGATTCGAACCCAAAATGATGTGCAAAATTGCACATTACTCTACCAATGAGTAGCTAATAGCCTATAACAAAAATGAAATTAGCAATTAATTGTCTTGGAACTAATATAGTGTTCAACATCCCTCTTTGAAAATATGTGAAGCTTATTGGCCTCGGGCACAAAGTGACAAAAGCTTTCAGCACTACAACATTTTGGTATTTCTTGCAACCTCCATGCATGTCCGACCCTGCACTACGGTTTATGGCACCTTGATCATCAGTGACCCTTCAAGATTAGTAAATACCAATCACATTTGTTTTCTTTTAGAGCCAAAACACCGAGAGTATATCATGCATTTACAAAAGATTAGTGAGAACTCATACCTTCACGATTTTAAAGCTTTTAATACCTTTTCAAAGCTTCAAGTTTTCGCCCAAGAGCAGCCCAGAAAGCTACTCTGATGGTGCTGCACACACCCAAGAGCAATAATCAGTATATATGTTAAAATCGCACAAGGCAATATGCCACAGAGGTTAGCTAGAAGACATAACACACACAAATATCAACATTAACTATATCTGCGGCACACGGGGCATGATTTAAGGAAAAAATTTAAAATTCTGTAAACATTAGGGTACAATTTAAAGCATTGAACATGGCTTTGTCCCATGTGCATATTACTGAACTAAATCTATGCGGGAGTTGAATGTCCAAAGTGGGTAAGATTCACAGAAACATACAAACACAATGTATCCCCAATTAGTGAAACCTATTTTCCACACCACCTGACTAAAGAATACTGGTATGCAATTATCCGATAGTGTAAGCATTCAAAACACATGATGGTAAACTGACAACCGAAAGTTGTGTTTCGGTAAACCAAAAATAGCATTTCATTACCAGGCCACTTGATCAAAGAACACTAATTAAATTACCCAGCATTGCAAGCACTAAAACCATGAAACAGTACACTGAGAATAATTACGGAGTTTAGACTATGTTCCGATAAATCAAAAATTGGCAACTCATCGGCTACAGCAAGGGAGAACCACCATTAAGAACAATAGGGCAACGATAATGAAGAATTTCCACATACGCGAAGATTGTATGTCAAAGTCGACCACTCACAATAATAGTCTATATTTTCGATTTATGGTAGCTTGGGTCTGCACTGACCCCTGGTAATTGCGAGGTAACATTAGGACCGCCCAAATGCTCGAATTCAACCAGTTCAGTATGCATAGAAATAAGCTCCAACACATTAAAAAAAAAAAAGACATGAGGTGATTTGTACAGAATATATAACACAGGGGCAATATAATCCAAACTTCAGCCTTTTTAGGAATTCAGAGCGATGTCACAATGCAATTTGAAGAGAATAAAAAATGCTGCCAAGTGACAACAAGCCAATTAAACGGCTTACAGTCTTACACTATAATTGAGGACGACAAACAAGAGGCATAAACATAGTCGTCATAAGAGGTGACCAAACAAATGCCCTTGGACCTCAGATTAGTATCAAAGACTGGAAGTACATAGTTTACCTGAAGTTACCGATATCAAAATCAATCTTGCTGATACTACAATGTTAAACAACAGTCGTAGGATGGCTGAAGTTCCTTCAGCAAATAGTAGACACACATGGTCAATACCATCAGTTATAAGGTGTTAATCGCTGGTTTGGCAAAACACATAAAAAACATAATCAAAATTAAAGCGAGAGCACATCCAAATTTTATACTTAATCTCTTCAATGTTTACCTCAGCCCAGTCCCCAGCCTAGCCTGTACAAAACGTATATAGGGATGCCTAATAGTCTACTAAATAAGGCCTTCAACATTCTACATGATTTATACTAATAAAAGTTCAATTACAAAACAAATTAAATAAGAAGCAAAGCTGAAAATTTAACTAATCAGGAGACAAAGAAAAAGAGGGTGAACCTCTCTCACTCTCCCTCTTAGATTTATTAAACGTGAAAGCAACAAAAAAAAAACTACTTTACCTATTGCTATACCAATGCCTGGAACTCCTCGAACACCAAGACCCAAATTCGATCTTCTACAATCTGTCACCACTATATATTTTGAATCAGAGTTGACCAGACGCAAAAATGAAAGATTCACACCCACTACAATGATCACACTGTCTCTGGGGGTGTGAATCTGCCATCCCCTCTTTTCTCAAAAGGTTGGGTTTGTATACGTCTTCCTTATCTTATCTATAAAGAATAAGAACAAGATATCAGCACCAAACAAACAGATCAAAACCTGTAATTAAAGGAGTAGTAGAACACACAATTCACCCATCTTTCAAGGTGGATGTGCTAGCCATCACACGATGTGATAAAATACAACTGATCTACTCATACGCATGGTATACACTGTAATTTCCTATTTTCCAACATAAAAAATATCTCCCTTGCATCTCATTCATATTCTCAATATGATTCTCTAATTACCGGTGCCTTGAAATTGAATCATGCACAAATTATTATAGATCGGGGCGAACTTAGGGGTGCTCGGTGAGGGTGTATAGATCTGCTGGACTGTTTAGAAAACATATAATTCGGCGCATGCTATTACTTTCAGGATATAAACATTTAAGGAGGATTAAATATTGACAATGTAACTGATTGATTCTGAAATTTCTAGTTCAAACTTCAAACATCAACTCAGAGGAACATAAATTGAACCTATAAGTAAACATCATAATAGAGCCACACAAATAATTAGCCACTGATCAGGGTAGGGTATGGATAATCATGGTCTCGGATTACTCACTAATATAGTATTTCAACATTGCAAGTCTACAACAGATATTGTTTCCACAGAAGGCTATTAGTTCAGCCAAACTTATCAGCCAGCCAGTGAGGAGAAATTTGGTTAGTGGTAACCATTGAGCATAAATTTGGATAGTTGTACAATTGAGCAATGATATAAGAGAATATGCTGCCCCAATTCCATCCTACTCTATGAAATTCAATCTTCGGAAACATACCGAAATTTGAACTTCGAATCAATAGTATAAAAATCACATATGTAGACAAACGTAATGTAATCATAACAGTTACTTACAACTGCATCTTTCATCAAAATCACTATACCAATCTTTCCCTGATTATCACATATTGTCAATGTCTCAATAGTTTCAATTCCATTTTTTTTATAACTTTATTTTATCCTAAACAAAAGCTAATCGATTTCCAAAACCAAATCATTCGATGAAATCCTAATCACCCAACAGAAATTCAGACATTTAACCCAAAAATTCCACACACCCACCCAAAATTGCATCAAAGTCATCGAAATTTAAGATTGCAAATAAAAAGTAAAAGAGGGGTTTTGAGATAATATACCTCTGCTGCTCAAAAGCTCATCGTTATTGCTTTCCAAACCCCTGAACAATGATGATCTTGAAGTTAGCAAGTTATTAGAAACCCAGTTTCTCTATACATCCCTGGAAAACCGTAAAATGAGATAAAGAGAATACCCTTTTTCTTTCCGGACCATGGTAAGAGGGTCGTCGTGCGCTTGATGTCATTGAAAGAACATGTTTCTTTGTAGACATCATTGCTCTCAGCTATGATCAGGAGAACTTATTAGATCAGGTTCTCCTAGATGTCGAATTGACGCACAGAGAAGGGCATGATTCCCTATTTCTAGTCATTGTACTCACAAGCAAAAACCAACCTATCTAATAACCCAAATACACATTATTGCAATCTTGCTTACATAGCTAATCCTATACCATGCTAGTTTCATAAGTCATCTAGATTATCCAAGGCGGTTAAATATAATGGTGAACATTAACGGTTAACCCACATCCACAAAGCAATGGGAAAAAAACTATTAAGAAAAAATCACCATTAAATCCACCAAAAGCAATGTAACATTAGAAAGAGTGTTGCTGCAACGCGTTCAATTGTAAAGATGCCAGCCCTTGACATCAGTCAAGTACGGTGAATTCCGTTATTCGTCTCGGCCAAATTAAGTTGAGTTTTTAAGACGCTAGAACAAATGACGTGTTAAAGCATTTTCAACAGCAATATAGGTGTGAACTCCATAATTTGCAAAGCAAATCACTTTTTGAAGCAATTTAATGACCGACCAACCAATGTGAGAGCACTCGGCCCATATAACAATACATTTGCGTTTCCAAATTACAGCACATCACCAGTCGAGTCTAACACTCACTATCCAGTGGCCCTAGCAATTAACCACAAGGTTTCTAAAACGGATGAATTCCATGTACAAATTTCATGTGACCACAAAGGACAATGCACAGTGGCCTCAGGTTCTAATTTAGAAAGCTATAATTGGCGAGAATTCTGTATCGAGCATGAACAATGGACAATAAACCCGTATAACACTACACATTCATAGAGCTTAGGAATTCCATATTGGTAATTTTTTGTGAGCCAAATCAAAGCACTGACAATATTAGTCAAGTTTTGCAATACATGATAGGCTGTTTTTTGAGGGCTCTGGTTTGATATTTCGTTCATAGCCAAGGCGAGTATGCACATTAGTTAATAAAGCCAAATTGTAGACAAACTTTATAATCATCATAACTGTTAAAAGAGAATGGAAGCGCAATTAGTCAAACCCTAATAAAAGCCAAAACAATAGATACAAACAACTGGGTTAAATACAAAGCTTAAACCAATTATCAAACAACACAGAAAGGCAGCACAAATCGGAAAGAAAAAGAGACAGGAATTACCATTCTGACAATGCAGGCAGGAAGAGTTCCATAATGACGAGGCTGAAAATCAGGTGAACTACATTTGTCAAGAAAGAAAACAGCTATAAAAATCACAAATTACAATCGGAATAAACAGAACACTAATCCACATATTACAAAACTGCAAAAAAAGAAAAAAAGAAGAGCTGAACAACCTAATTCACGGAAACACAGCTAACCAAAGTATGATATGTGGCCATTGAAACCTGTATGTTACTTTTGTATTGCCCGATAACCCCAAATGTTCAATTTAATAAGAAATAAAAAGTAATGAACTCTATAATCAAAACATCGACAACAAAATTACCTAGAAGTTTACCCAGAAGTTACATACGAAAGAAAGTGAAAATTAAAAGCAAAAAACACCAAAAATCAACAAAACATTACCTTGAATTTTAACCAGAAATAAAAACGAAAGGATGTGCAGAAAAGGTAAAATTAACATAAAAAATCCACAAAAAAAAGCAAGAATAAAAAAAAAAAAAAAAAAGCAAAAAGAAGCAAAACCAGAAATTATACTAAAAAATATGAACCGAAATTTGAATAAATTTAAAAAAAATGGGAATTTGATGGAAAAACATACGCTTCAATTTTCGTGGATGGTTGCCTGCAAAAACACAAAAAGAAAGTAAATTAAACCAAAAAATCAGCCCAGCAATCAAAACAATCAAGTTAAAAGCAATGAATATAAACCATCAGTGCATGTTTGGTTGGACATTTTTTGAGTCCAAGTAACGGAATCCCACTCCGATTACGTTACTAATTGTTTGGTTTTAATTCTTTTTTTCCCACTCCATTACTCTCCTCTAACCCACTCCCCCAATATGAAACCCTCCTCCAACTTGGGGTATCCAATTCCATTCCCCTCATTTTTATTTTCTCTCTCCTCCCCTACCTTCTTTCCCCACACCACACCACACCACTTCCACGGCACCACCACCTCAGCCCCCAACGTCCCATCATCAGTCTCACCGGAGCATCGCCGGCCGTGGCCGACCATATGCCTCCGGCGACCCCCACGACCCCACCAAGCCGGCGTCCTCCCTTTTCTCTTCTTTCTCCCCCTCCTTCTCTTCTACAATCTCTTTCACCTACAACCACCGCCTCATCACCTACCACCACCCTCCACCGTAGAATACACCTTCTGCCGCCAAACATAACAACCACCATTGCACCGCCGCATCTCTATTCTTCTATCTCACGTTTTCTCTCACCTCTCAAGTGGAAAATAGGGGGGAGGGGGAAACGTGGCAGACACGCGATGTATGGTCGAGGTGGCGCCGGCGCAGGCCAAGTCTCCCGGTGGTGACGTAACTGACTCTGGTGGTCATGGGTGCTGATGGCGGTGGTTCCGCGGTGGTGGGAGGGTGGGGATAGGGGGGAGGAGAGAGGAAAGAGAAAGCCAAAGGTTTGGGGTGCTTTGTTTATTTACTCTTTTACCCCTGTTTAAATGATTTCATTCCATGATTAAGGCAAACCAAACAACTTATGGTAGGTAATGGAACTTGAAACCACTCCATTTCTTATCCCATTCCATTCCGTTTCCGTTACAAACATTATACCAAACGCCCCCTCAGTAACAATCACTCCAACAAAACAATCAAGGGCAAAAAAACCAAAAAAAATCATCAGTAAAAAAAAATCATCAAGCACTAACAATCAAAGATTAATCAAGCAAAGAGGGCAAAAAACCCCTTAAAATTGCACATGATTGCTTACCTTAAAAATGTAACGCTTGTGAGAGGGAGGATCTGCTCAGAAATGCACGTTCGCAATTAATTGAAGAAAACATAAAGAACAAAATTTTAATTGAACACAAAATGAATACCTCACTTCCATTGAAGATCAAAGCAAAAGGATTGAAGATCAGAAGCCAGAAATTAGTTCAGTTGAAGATCAAAACAAATCGCAGGAGAGAGAGAAAGAGGATTGAATGAGGCGCCGCATGAGAGAGAAATTGCCGCAAGAGAGAGAAAGAAAGAAGGCAAAAGAAATGGCTGTGAATGAAAGAGGGGTTTTGCTGGGATTTTGTCTGATCAAAAGAAGAATCGACGGGCAAGATGAGAGGGGAGACGTGGGCACACGGGGAAACGTTGATGGGCGTGCACTGTTCCAATGAGCAGTGATGCACAGTTAATGGCTTGAAGAGGCTTTTATAAGGGTAGTAGAAACAATAATAATTTAAAACATTAAAAAAATCGAAAACAAAAGGTAAAGAATTTTGGAGGGAGTGAAGAAGTCAAGTTATTCTAATTTCTGACTACAACAAACAATGCCGGAGAACTCAAGACCGTCGTCGGAATCTCCGGCGGAAACTTATTCCGGCGTAATTACCACCGAAGATTCTGAAATCAAGCCGGAATCTTTCGATTCATCGAAAATGCGGAAGACGAAGCCTGGAATTAAGCGCCTCGCGCTAACCCTAACTCTCTTCTCATCTTTAATTTTAGGTATCATTTCTATCTTACCTATAGCTGTTTAGTGTTCTTAATTTCGGAGAAGTTTAGCTTCTTTTAGAAGCTATTGATTTGCAAAATGTCAACATAGTTTTTTGATAGATATATTGGTGCTTTATTTTATCTTACTTTGTTGTGATTATTATTTTAGGATGTTTGTAATGAAATGCTGGATTTTCAAGTATTTTTGTTCACTATTTTCGTGAGATATAAGCTCAATTGAGATATCTTGCTAATCAAGTTATTATTAGATGGATCAATTGGCAAAAGAGTTTTGAAGATGGGAGGTTAATTTGGTTAAATTTGTGTTTGTATTGCTGGAATCGTTCTGTTACTGGTTTTAATGATTCCTAAAATCGATTATGCCGATTTTTGCCGCGTGTTTCTGTATACACTGGTTTTGTTGAGTGATGAACTTGTGAATTTAGTTCATGTTGATGTGATTGATGTATTATTAGTGTCGTAAATTAGACAATAATGGCAGTAATTTAGTTCATGTTGTCGTGATTTTGATTTGTTGCGTCGTCTGAAGTTTTGTGATTTGTGGATTGTGTATGAAGGGCTACCGTTCCTGTTGAAGTCTGTGGAAATTTATAGATCACCACTTCCGTTTAAGGAGATGGATTCTCTTTCAAGTGTTATTGAATCGGAACAGTTGATCTTCCCATGTTTATTCCAGGCAGTGTTTCTAGGATTTGATGATCTAAACGATGTAGAGAATTTGGGGTCTTCTATTGCTGATCGTATGAGGAGTATATCAGGTGATGGTCGTGCTTGCGGAAGTTGTGGAAATAATTTCTCTGTTTCAGTTTCTGTGGAGCTGGAGAATGGCGGTTGTGTACAGAACCACGGTGGAGAAAGGGCGTGCTCTTGGCAATGTGGAGGTCTAGGAGGTGTTGCTATTGATGAGAATTGGAAAGATGATTATCTTGTTGATGAGCTGTTGGACGAGGCTTTATTTGGTAGTCAAAGATGTTCAGGTTCCAGCGGAAATGTTTATAGCGTTGTTGTAGTTAAGAGAGAAGAAGAGGTCAGGGCAGTTGTAGGTAAGCACAGACATGGGTGGGTAATTGGTAACGTTGCAGAGTCTGAAGCAGTGGAGCGAGTTGCTGAAATATTTGTTAACATGTTTATAAATGGTGGGAAAAAAGAAGGTTCTATATCCAGTGAGTTCATGCCTGTTGGTGCTGATGGCCGTGTTGTGCTATCATTTAGCCTGCTAAACGCTGATCCACATGACTGGGTTTATGACTGGTATGGAGTGTTGTTCCTCATTATTAAATGAATTTCTTAGTTTACTTTAATTGATTGAGTTCCTTCAGTAACTAAGACATGCAAACTTTAATTTAATTGTTTTCCATGGTAAACCTTGAGATTTCCATGGTAAACCTTGAGAAAATGTCAGGAGCACCTTTCTTTTGTTTTGTTTAACTATCACGTATTCAGATAAAATGTTAACTTACTGGTAGAGTATTCAATATATATGTGGTTACTATTTCACTTGATAGACTGTTGTTTTCTCCAGCTGTTCTGATAACTTTGTTGCTGTGATTGGAAGAAATGAATTATGTTGCTTATATAAATTAGATTGGCATTATTTTTATGCGATGCTTGGTTCTTTCTATTTGTCGTAAGATAAAACTTCAAAGCAATGATCAAAGCGATTTTTACCCTAGGCCATTAAAACAAATGATTTCGTACAAACTCTCGACTCTGGGAGAAGCTAATATTATATTTAATGGTAATTAAGCTGATCTTTGTTTTTTTTTTTTGTTTTTTTTTTGTGGTTACAATTGTACTGATCTGTGTAAAGCGACTTCTATGATCTAAATTTTTCTGAGCACAACTGTCTCATTTTGGACTCGCTCTTTTTGGTTATATTTGTCTTTTACTCTTCATTGTTCTTATCTATATGCAAGTATCAGGATAGCCCATTCCCCAGATACACTAGGAAGTTCCATGTAACCAACTTTGTTGTCAAGTAAACTTTCTGCCGTAAGTTTGAGTAAAGGAATTTACAATGAAAAAGGGATAAGCTTGACTGCTGGCGATTGGATAAGTGACATGATACTTTCCATTTAAGCAATATATGGGACAGCATAACGGCAATCTAGCTCAAATTGAACCAATATACTTGTGAATTTTCACGAAGTGGCTCAAAGTCTGATATTCTATATATAGAACCAACAATTTTATATTTTGATACTGCCAAGGGTTGTAAAGTTTGGCACAGCCTCCAAATACTATACACCGTATAAGGTAACAGTAGGACATTGTCTTTCTAGAAGTCTTTTCAGGAAAGACAGAATGAACTTCGTCATAACTATTTTCCATCAGTGATTGTTTCCCATCAGTGATTGTTTCACATGGCTCCTTAGAATTTAATGTGCTAAATTTTAAATGCAGAAATTTGAAATTGCACAAGATTTTTTTTAACTTCCATGTGCTTTGTCTGTGGCTCAAACTTTTATTGTTTGGAAAGAGACTGTAGGTAGTGCAGTACTTACTATATTTTCTGATGGTGAAATTACAGTAACTAATTTCTTGTTGACTTTAACACATCTTTATTCTTATAAATATCTCGTGCATTTGCTACCTAAATCGCTGATTTCTCATACATTGTTCCCATAGGGACTTCCAGAGAGCATATACGGTTCTATTAGCTCCCATTATTGAGGCTTTGTCACCCGTTGCTGAAATAAGCATAGAGAGCCAGGTTTCAACTCTTCTTTATTGATGAGATTTCCCCTGTGATTTGTGGCCTTTTTATGCCCCAGTTTGAAGGTAAAAGGCAACTTTGTGGAATTTGGTCATGGCGGCTGACTGGCTCTTTATCATTGCAGATTTTATACCATACTCCTAAGTCTTTCCTTTCACATTGGGATGATCAGAGAGGGACATATATCTATGATACCAAGGATCTCCCTTTTTTTGTAAGCTTATTTATCATTCCTTATCTTGCCTTTCTACTTTTTTTTTTTTTTTTTTCACGTTTCAAGAAAAGATTGTATCCTTAAAGTTAGTTTTTTCATAAACTCTACTTCAGTTCTCTCTAATGTGTGCCAAATGTTCTTTTATTATGTTATTTCTCAAATTTGGAGGGGTGTGTATGATGGCAGCGTTTAACAGCAGAACCCCACTGTCTTGGGTCTGAATTCTAACAAGTACCAAGAATGGTGCCCTAATTCTTCTTCTTTTTTCTTTTTCCTGCCCTTGCTTTTTCCTGGGATGGAGAAAGGGAGGGGGGGGTGTAAGTTGATTTTCTATCAGCGTTGCCCTGTTCTTTACTATCTCTATCTTGGTTGGTTATTTTATTATTTGCATGTTCATTCGATTATTAAATATTTTATGCGCACACACCTTCTCGAGTATTCTTTTTGTTTGCACCTATCCCCGAGAATGGTTGTCTGAGGATTTACTTATTTTTTTTGCCTTCTTTTTGTTTTTGCATATGATAGGTTAATTCAAATGAATGGCATTTGGATACTTCCACTACTGCAGGAGGACGTTCAAAAATCTTGCACTTTGTAGTGTATATTCCTGAACTTGATATTTCTTTTATAGCATTGTAGTGTCTTAGTTATTGTTATATAGCATCTTGTATCTTTTATCTTGTATCTTGTATCTTGTATCTTGTATCTTTAGGGTTGTTCTGCCTTCAGTTAGGTGTACATAATGAATGGGTGATTAAAGTAGTTGCAGCTGGAGTCTCATCTTATTCATGTCTTCTCGTATTCGGGCTAATCCAGATTGTATAAACCAAAGATCTTTTGTTCATGTCCAGTAGAGACTGATGTGCTTGATTTCTGAATGTAAGCGTGAAAGTGGGCTTATATCTTTTAGCTGCTCACTCTCTATTAGAGAATATGGCTCTTTTACCCTCCCACCTCATCTCTAAGGTTACTACTTTTTCTATCCTTTTTTTAGTGTTCAGTATTGAGCAACACCTTGAAAATATCTTAATATCTTCGATAATCTTTGCCAAATTAGCAGGTTATTTAGAGATATCGTTAATGGTTGGACTTATAATGTGGATTGAATCTCTGTCTGGGATGAATAATAGGTATCTACTTTTGATGCGGAAAGGGCTTGTAGCAGTAGAAACCTGTAACTTTCTAAAGAAATGATTTTCTGTGGTCATCAGTCATTAGCAATTGGAAAGATATTGGTCCACAGATACAACACGTATTTGATTTAGGGGTTTAAAAAGAGAAAACCTAGAACATACAAGCTTCATGTCAATAATTTAGCAAAAGAATATCATTTGATTCATTAGACGTTCATTTTTTATTTCTCTCTGAAACGCACCAGTGTCAACAGTCCTCTTGGCTTTCATAAAGTCTGCTTTGAAAGCTGGTGTTGTCTGGAACCTCAAAGCTATTTTATGCTGTTGTTTTGAAGCATTTTCTTTTTCCCGCAATTGTTAGTCCATTTGGTGATACATGTACTCCTTCCTAAAATTTCAGATATATTCCCTCCGCAAAAGAGTGTCCGCTTTCGTTGCAGCTACCTGATGGAGACATCTCCATTACAAATGGCTTTATATCTCCTGTAAGTGATTTTATTGTCTTTGTATCCTGTGCGTTGCTATTTGATCCTGAATCGTTATCTTTTGCTGAAGATGTGGGGAGGTATTACTGTCTGGAACCCATCTGACTGTTCAAGGCATTCTGAGAGTGATCAATATTCCAGGCACACTATCCCCTTTAAGGTCAGAACAACTTGGTCTTTGGATATTGTTGAAAGTCCTTTTCTTCTGCTTTACTAAATGTATTATGTTTTTGAGCTCCATGTCTGGTTATCTTGTTTGCTTTTAGTTTGGTTGGTTTCAGGCGTTCTCTCTTCCTGTAATCATCTTTTGTAGTTGATCTTGTACCTTATGCTACATGCCAGTAATATTATTTGAATTTGTCTCTTTCCCTGATACACTTCTAAAGCTGATGGACGTGAAATCCTGTATATAGGATCTGGTGAACATTGCTGAAATTTTCCTGGGTCAGTTGCGGCAGCTTTTTGGCCTTGCATCTGAGAATTTCTATGTTGGTTCATCTGGCAGAGTTGATATCTTAGCTGGTGAAAGAGGCTTCACTGAATGGTTAGAGATTGCCTTGTACTATTTTTTATTTTATTTCAGATGACAATAAGTTTAAAGTATAAACGCTGTTATGACTTATGATAGTAGCAGCAAAATAGTAATTGGGTTGTGGTGGTGAATATTATGGTACTTCAATCTAGTTGTCCACATATATAATAACCTTATTGTTACTATAGGATACCCTAGTATGAAGGGGAGCCTTAATAGTATCTTTGTTGTGCATCGTAGTGTTCTGGACACATACCTCCCTTCAACTGTTCAGTTTGTTTCAGTTGGACCCTTTTAACTAACGCGGCCATGCCCTGAATTGCTACTCCATATAATCTATTGGGTCACCTGTGACAGGTTTGAGTTGGACTATTGTAAAAAGCTCACTATGAAGAGGAGCCTTACTAGTATCTTTTTTGTGCATGGTCCTCCGTCAACTGTTCAGTTTTTGTTTCAGTTGAACCCTTTTAACTATATCAGCCATGCCCTGAATTGCTACTCCATAAATTCGAATGGGTCATCTGTGACGCGTTTGAGTTAGACTATTGTAAATGAAAGCTCACTATTGCAAAATGGACAAGAACTAGTATATGTGGTATTGCTTGAGATAGAGTGCTCAACAGCACAATTGAGGAAACTTTATCAGAGTATTAGAGCTTAACAGAACTTCCACAATGAGCAGTGTACCAAACTTCTTTATTTATTTTTTTAGCAGTCTACAAAATAGAGATTACTAGAAAGTTGTTAGTTCTCACTCATTCAGTCTCAGTAATATCTGAAAACAGCTATTTCTTTTACTCTTTGTTGTGTTCAGGGAATTGGATGTGTTGTCACGGCAGCATACATGCTTCAATCTTCAGTCATGTGGAAACACACTTGGATCTCTTTCCAGATTAGTATGTTTTTTACATTCAAGAGAACTTAATACTTACTTTTCGGATAGCATCATATATCTTTTAGACTTATTGTACGTACCAATTCATGCTCATAGGTGCAATCACTTCCAAGGATGATAATAACGGATGAGATAGGAAAGCAGGTGAGTTGCATTTTCAAGGCCAATCTTTTGGCATGTATGTACTGTGAGGGTTTTCACATCAAGCTTGGGTTGACACTTTATCTAGTCATGAAGTAACATATCTGCCTTTTGTGGAATTCGAGGTTGACAAGTATCAGTCCTTGCAGAACATAGCTTAATGTGCACATTACCTTATTAGTCCATCTCATTTTGTCGCATTACACATTTGTCCGTCTCATTTGACTTCTAATGGTTTCTTTGTTTGGTTTTCTAATGATTTTCCTCTTTCTTCTTCTCTCAAACCTTTTCTTCTTCTCTGAAACCTTTTCTTCTTATCATTTTTAAAGATGTTTATAACTTTTTCACTTGTTTTATAACTATAATTTTAGTCTATTGGCTTTCCTTTTCTTTTGACTGCTTCTTATAACTCTTGCTAAACGTGTTTGAATACTTTATAAACTTGTTCGCATCTTTAACTTTTATGGCCTGCACAAGATGGTTACAGATGACAAATCATTTACTTTTTACTTCAGGTTGAATGTTCTCTTAATGCGGCCGAGTTGGCTCGAAATAATGCTTCTCTTGGTGTCTATGAAAGCTCTGCTGGTACGTGACCAAGGACTTGAGTTGTTTGATATTTAGGTTGGAAGTTCTATACATTCTGTTGATCCTGTTCTGACAGATAAATACATTTTTACTATCAGTGTCTTCAAGGGAAGCAAGGTCTTTGGCAGAAGACGCTTTTTTTCATCCATCTATCATGTCTATCAGTTATTACTCGTACGAACACTGCTTTGCTGTCTACTCGGTCAGCCACCTAACCTTTTCCCGTTCTATATTTTCATAAAATTAATAGAACTGCATAATCTTGCAAACTAGAGTGCTGCACAGCTATAGATTCTAATTCATGTTATGTTATCCATAGTCTAAACATACATTACAGCAAGTTTGAGCTCATTGCATGGCTTCAAAAGCTACTTGATATTGTTTTGGAAAGGGTGTCTTAGGGATTTTAGTAATACCCTGTGAATATGGAAATTGGTGAGATGGAGACCAAGTAATGTGATGGGTAGACTTTAGGAGACTTGAATAGTGGGGCCGTAATATGATCGTAAGGGGTAGGAGAATGTCTAAGAAGACTCGGACAAGGATCGAAAACTATATGGGCCTATTTAGGATGGAAAGACATGCGTTGGGGAGTGTGGAGTTGAGGGATATAATCTTTGTGACAATGAGATTTGACTTTATCTTGGTCTTGTTTGTTTCATATTAGATTTCTTTTGGTCTTGGGTTTTCCGACCGCCCCTTACCCCGCCTTATGGCGGGAGCCTTTAAGGCACTGGGGTTAAAGATGTTGTTTTCCATATCTTGTTTCCTTTTTGTTAAGACCTGTCTTTTCTATGTTTTTCAATGTTTAGTACTATTGTTTGCGATCCATCTATTAGGACTTTGCAGTTGATGCAATTTCCATTTTCTATTATTGGGCCAACCTATCGACGTGTTCTCCCAGCATTGCCTGAGGCAGTGGGTTGATTGTTATTTCATAGCTTTGTTTTTAAGATCTCTTCTTAACTCTGGATCATAAGTTTATTCTCCTTTTGAAGTCATTTATAAGGTTTTCTTTCCTTTCTTATCCACACTTTTTCTTGTCTACCCTCATTTGTTGTACTACCTTGTGCTCTCTGCTTGCCTGTTATATCATTGTTTTCCACTTTCATGATTCCATACAAGAATTCATGTTAGCGGACGCCTCAAGTCAATCTGGGACCAAGAGTTTGTGTTCATTTTAAACTCTTTACTTCATGAGTAAGTCGCTTATCTATTGGTGAAACGGGATGTAAATTTTTGAAACTTCTCCATGCTCGATGCATGCTGGCTCACCCACGATGCACATCTCAGTGAGTTAGTTGTTTGCGTTTGTTGGTCATTCCATGCTTGAATGATGAGTTGGTGGCAATGTCTTACCTGTTTAGTCAAATATTGCGTTTAGTGAAATAGTTCTACCTTTGTTTACTGATTTGATTGATATGAGCAGATTTTTTTAACTCGATTCTTAGGAAATTTCTAATCATACCATGTGTCCTTACTTCAACAAAAGAAGTGTGGGCCTCGTCGATAGAAGAACTTTTTTTGTCGTGGTTCCAATTCAATACTAAACAAGTACGTACTAATTGACTACTTGGGTAAATTATACCATGCTCCAGCACAAGGAGCATGGTGCTCCTCCTCGCAATAGAGGAGTAGGGACCACACTTAAAATAAATTTAAATTATTTTAAGTGTGGTCCCTACTCCTCTATTGTGAGGAGGAGCACCATGCTCCTTGTGCTCCTTGGAGCATGGTATAAGCATTGGACTACTTGTGTCAGAAATTCCCTGAGTGACTTTACCATTTCCATAATATGAATCCCTTTTTTCCATTTATTCAAAGACAAAATTTCAACAATCATTTAACCAAAATCAAGGAACTGTTCGTACGTTGTGGGTAAAAATAAGGAATGTCCGTTTTTTATAATTTTGTCATCATCCAATTGTTTTCGCCTTGTATCAGGGCACAAAAAAAAAAAATAGACATATTGGATGCTATTTTAATTTATTTTTGTGACAAAGATGTTTTTGTTAATGGTAGTTGTGTAGTGGCATTACTGTATCTAAAGGTTTTTTCTAATTTTTCTCTTGCTGTCTTCCTCACATCAGCCATTCTTCCTGCCAGTAGCACTGCATGTTCTCCTTGCAACAGTCAGGGAGTTGAAACGTTACAAGCATGAAAACCGCAAATACTTGTTGTAGAGAGCAAAAGAAGGCTCATTGTAGTAGCTTTAGCAAGGTTAGGAGAAATGGCTAGGAAATTGGTGGAAGGCCTCAGAAAATGGAAGTACTGTCGGTGCTTCTGAGTGTGTCGTGGGGTGCTAAAGAGTGCAATACAGTCGTTTGGCGATCATTAGAAAAGGCTGATGGTTTGCACAGTTATTTTAGCTCGTTCTTTTATTGGTGCTCAGTGGATGTTTCATGTTAATTACACCAGCTTCGGCCTCCTACATCAAAGAAGTTTGCTCAAACATGAAGTTGAAATTGGAGTACTGTGGAAGACAGTACAAGGCAGAGTTGCGTACAGGTTCAGAATTCCAAGTCCTAGGCAGCAGGAAAGGCATTGTGTTTCTAGAAGTTCTGAGTCGTGGATTTGGAGCACAATTATGAACAGTCAGTGGAACACTCTCCGTTAATGGCTGGCTGCTATAATTTTGTCACCCCACGAACGGTTATGCATCTGAGTAATATGGTTGCTAGTGTAGAACGTGTGCTGTAATGTAGCTCCTTCATTACATGTGTTTTGAGATTCTAAATGCAACAGAGGAAACAGCGAGAATCCGACCCCAATTGCATACACTAGTATTTGAGGATGGTTCTGTGCAGCAATTTGTAACTCTAAATCTGTGCCAACCTAAATTGAGCGCGTTGCACATCTTTTGCACAAGTCTTGTATGAGACAGATATTCATTGAAAAATAGGTCATGAGCCTCGGTTTTTTGAAATACTCCGTATGATTTATGCTATTTGAGTGGTTGGTAACTATCGATTTCACCTGTTTGAAAAGGAACACCGTTTAACTGCCGTTTTGCACAATTTTTGAAACAGCAAATGAGCAGCTAGCAATGAACACCGCTCACATAAAACAAAACTGCAGAATTTTTGAAACAGCAAATGAGCAGCTAGCAATGAACACTGCTCACATAAAACTGAGCACTAGTAATGTGGTACTCCCATATAAACAACGACAACAAAGCCTCCTTGGTCTAATAATGATTTAGGGCCGGCTCAGGGGAATCATCCTCTCCAAACGTGACATGCGAGCAATGTAAACAATCTTACATTTCATACGAGTAGTATTATATTCTAGAACTGTACAGCATGGCAAAAATGTTGATGCAAAGCAGGGGAGACATTTTCATATACGCCCAGAGAAACAGATAATGAGAAAAGACAGCAGATTCACAAATTCATGGAAAAATGACAAATTCTTAACATAGTTTCGGCCTGTCCTTCCTACAATGTGCTTTGTCAAGATGTAGCCCCCTGCACCACTTTTTCAATACAGATCAAGTCGGCAAAATAAAAAACATTATCAGGCTCCAGGCATATACCAACTAAAATACATGGCTACCAACTGCCGACAGGTAGAGAACCAGCTTGTCAAACAAGTCTCCCTCGCGAAAAGAACCGTCTGCTCCACACTGCAATATCACCCCCTTGAATTTAACCCTAGTATTATCTTCTTCCTCGGACCCTGAAACACGTGAAAGAACGGTTATCACAGAGTCTAAGGTGAATTATCAGATAACCACACAACTTGTACAAATGAGATGAACAAGCAGCTCATTAGACTGATCGCTAGGACCCCAGTTCCAGACAACTGGGACCTAAGAATAATAGTATAATACTACTAGTAAGTTTTATTCAATGTTTAGAACAAAATGTAAAGTTCAGGACAGTTAGTCAGCAGAAGATCATACAGGCCTGTAAGCAGTCTGCAACAGAAGTAAGTTGCATTTATTAGAGATATTGCTGTTGCTGATGAAAGCATATGCACATAGGAAGCTCAGGCAGAATCTAAAGCTTGAGGGTCGACTCAAAGGTGAAAGCCAGAGACAAAAACGATAACCTCCCATGATCATCCAAGTTTCTGAGCATGCACAAAATCTACCTTTCATATAGTCTTTAGGCAATGCATCCCAACTAGCAGGTCATAAATGTTTAGAAAAATGCAAACTACAGTTACATCACACATAACTGGGCCAAAGCAAAGAGTTCTCAAGTCCAAGAACTAATTATATCACAAACAATATGCACAATCAATAACACGAAAAAACAGATACTTCATATCTGAGATCAAGCAATCTCAATGGCTAAACAGCACAGATATTAAACAAACAGCATACCATAGGGATTCCCATTGCTTTAAGGTCATCATCAGTCATGTGTTCAAGTGCAGTCATATCAACCTGGAGAAATCGACCTATCAGAAACAGAGATCTCCAATACTGATTACAAGTTATAATAGGGTCATGCATAATATTTACCTCCTCCGCCTGAAACATTATTTGATATTTTTCAAGGCCCAAGGACTGAAGAAATCCATTGACTGAAGCATCAGCCTGAAACAACCAAAGAGGAAAAGTACATAAGATAAAGCAATCAGCGAAATGCGACAATGCCACAACATGTTTACCAATACCCTAAAACATACACACCATTGCCTTAAAAACACTAGAAACAAGAAAAAAGTTCCTTTGCAACTAATGCCCGTAGCGACTTTCATACTCCCTCCAATCCATCTATTACTTTCCATTTTCCTAATTTTGGAGATTTCATCCCCTTTCCTTTTTGGGGGTAAGATTTTTCTTCATAAGTTGATACCTTAGTCCCCCCCCCTAGCTTGTTTTGGCTTTCCTACAAATTTTAGTCCCTAAGCGAAATGGATGGACTGGGGAGAGTACAAGTCACTCAAAAACTTGCAGTTCATGAACAAAATGATCAGGATATCGAACATGCGCACCTTTTGTTGAGGCTTCTTTTTCAAAGTTGAGTTTGAGACCTTCTTCACGTCTGCAACGGGTGTTTCAACAATGACACTTCTTCTAGCAGGTTTAGATGTCTCAAGGGTAGCTTTAGACTTTGGGGCATACTTCTTCACCTGTTGTGGAGGCCTTGCGCTAGACAATACATCGCGCAAATCCCGCACAGCCACACGCCCAGTATCTTGCTGGTTGCTCTTCCTTTGAAGCTTCAACCGAAGGTCTCCTCCACCGAGTTTGCGTGCTTCAAGTTCAATCCACAGTGTCAAACCCCATGACGTCTATAAACACAAATAGCAGAAAACATAAAATATGTACATAGCAAAGCTGATCCATACTTATTTGAGGCCGCATGTCATCAAAGAGATCATGCTCCCATTTGTCATCTTGTCTCTGCCTGCAGATTATGCATTCACTCATGTCACAGGGGTTCAGGAAAAAAGAAGAAAAAAAACATAGCACGATTGCTGAAGTTGATGAAAAAAGAAGTCTTTATACGATTCAAGATCTCTCTTACTTTTCTAAACAGTTTCTTGGGTAGTCAATTACTTTAGGATAGCTTATCAAGGCGTCTTGACTTTCGATTGAAAAATTAAATAGTACATAAAAAATCCCAAGAGGGATCTTCATTTCTATGGGCTGGTAGAAGTCCTCCATCAACCCAAGAGAGAAACAAACAGAAATCAAACCATAGTTGCAAGAGAAGTAAGTTGTAATTCACTAGGTTAGGCATTTCAAATCGCAACTTCCGGTGATTTCAAAAAGAAACCACAATTGACCTGGTATAACCAGACTGGGTTTAGAGAATAAAGGACTCTGTGACATTGTCCTACCAATAACAAGTAGGGGAAATCAGATGTACAGTCTAAAGCCTTCCAGCACTACAGTACTTCCAGATAACTCAAATTGATAATTGCATTGTTTAACTGCTACTTTACAGTATACGAAGTGTAGAAAATTTAAACACCCATCAATTAGACTACTTCACTGATCAGCAAACATGGACTGTTCTCACACTGAGAACAAAATGGAGAACTCAGAACTAGGATGATTCAAAGCTTGGTTAGTGAGCTGAAACTTAAATAATGGCATGAGGCCGCAATAACTAATTTCGCTAGTAAGATCTGTCTACATTATTGACTCCTACAGGGCAGTCATTGTTTGTGGTTGTGGACCTGCAGTGTTATTTGGATTACTAATACACGTAACAATTTGTCGTATCATTAAAAGCTGATTATAGTCTTTCAAATGCGTTAGGATCCTCTATTGTTCGTTAATTAATGGAAAGTACACAGTTACCGGACACATCCCTTCTACCATTGTGTATCATTTACATTACCTCATCATCTATTCTCTCTCCTCCCTGACCTTGCCATCTCCTGCTGTCTTGAAATCGCTCCCAACTCTGGTAACTCCACCCAAGTAGCTACCCTGATGCACACATAACTATCCCACAAACCAAATATCTTCTTGGACAACTGAGCCACAAACCCCTCACCAATTCAATTATGTAACCACACTGATTAATTAGATCTGTTCTACATTTTTACGGCCCGCCATGTACGTTTTATCCTTGGTACAAGACAAATTGATTTCAATTTAACATCTTCCTCGTGCATGCAAGTGAGTTGTTGGTTCGGTCAATTCTCTTTAAATCGTCAATTTGGTGGTAACTGGTAAGAACGGTAATGGTAATAACAGGTTATCGTGGTTAGGTAATGGCAGCGTTTCAGAGTGGGAGAGAAGGTATCCATTGTATGGTGATGATGTGCGCACTGTGCAGGTGTGGTGCCATGCGAGCTTGCTTGCCACGCACATGCCATAGTCGGTGTCGGTGGCAGTGATCGGGATTTTGGGAACAATGTCAAGGACAGGAGTTGGGACATCAAAGAATCCAATACTAGGGCTTCTTTCTTTTGCAGGGTTATATTTTTTAATTAACAAGGCAGCAACCTGGCTGTACTGCTGTAGATATAACAATAGGAGTTGAGGACTTCATGTACTGTAGACCATCCAGTTAAAGGATAACTGCAGGATAACAGCACGCCCTTCAAAGATTTAAAACCACTCCTTAATCATCGAATTACGAAGTTGCAAGCTAGAGTCCCAAAAAAGTTCCCTCGGTAACAGCAAACTCAATGGAGCAACATGAGTCAGCAGAACACCATACGCCACGTTGGCCAAGGAAACAGGGAACAGAAAACTGCATGGCAGTTTGGCTTAAAAACTGACCTAAAACTAAAAGAGGCAGCAAGAACCCCCAAGAAACCTTAATTTCAATATCACTCAAACTCAGGGGCAGCTTGTTGATAGATGAAGCAGTAAATCATGGCCAACCTGACCAAATGAGCAGCTTGTTTAAAAAAGAAGCTCAAGATATACAAGCCGAACAAGCCCAGATACATATAGAACGCATTTTGATTCAGACTGGGACTGGGTCTCGCCGTCTTCCTCTTTCTCCTAAAATCCCTTGATTATTCTTTTTTGTACGGCTCACAAAGTGTCTTGTAACCTCCACACCCCCACCTAATGAAAACTTTGCCCAAAGAACATCTTTTCCCATCTTAATATACATCCAAACATTTACAAAATACTTATCCTTAATTTGCCTTTGTGCCCAAACTCCAAGATAAATGACAAGTTCACCTAGTTGCAAAGAACTCCAGAACTATGTTGCTGAGATTTGACAACTGGCAAGGAACTCTATTGATTTCAACCCCGAAATGTAAAAAGTTGTGAAGACTACAGAAAAAAGGCCAGACACAAGAATGCTATAGGAACCAACCCCAGTTTTCACCACCTTGCTGAACAACTACAAACCATTAGAAAATTAAACAGATAGTAGTAGTCTATGACTGGACTATATGAGGCTCCAATTAAATTAAGCTTTTATGACACTTGTGAAGAGACATAATATAACAATAACCATAATATATGATAAATCAAAGTTGAATATAAGCCTTTGAAAATTAGATATCCAGCAAAATTCACAAAGCTTGAAAATAACTTTTAGGTAGTCCAGAATGTCCAATGAACCTTTCAACTGTCCTACTTTCACCAAAGAGGACTAGCTGCCTATGAGACATTGCTTGATGTCATCGTCGAGGTTGGATGCATATCCCATGTTAGTTAGTTCGTCAAGGAAGGTAAACTCTGTATCAATTTTGATCTAGTTATTGGATACTGACCATATTGTCATAACACTAAGGGACCCCGTGATGCACACCACATGACTACATGGAGACAGATAGTGAACTAGAGCTGAACGAAGTACAAAATCTTATCTAGAGCCTACTAGAAATATAACAGGAAATTGTAAAAGCTATTGGTGTGTTAGGGATTAAAGTCGCATTAACGAACCGTGGTCTTTAAAAAAAGACTGCACAATAAATATAAAATGTTGATAAAAAGATATAGTTGACGAGTCATCCATGTTCCCATACACCCTTGAGAATTGAGATTAACAGAAGTTACTACGAAAAGATACAACCTAATAAAAAGGGCAGCCCGGTGCACATTGGCGTCCCCGCTAAGCGAGGGTCCGCGGAAGGGTCCCACCACAAGGGTGTAATGAGGGCAAGCGTTCCCTTGTCAATTTATTTGACAAGAGGCTGCTCCCAGGACTTGAACCCGTGACCTATCGATCACACGGCAACACCTTTACCGGTGCGCCAAGGCTCCCCTTCTGAAAAGATACAGCCTAATCAAACCAAAAATAATAAATATATATATTCCACTTATAGTCAGATTAAAGAATGTGTGATCCCAATATATCTAAAGCATATGCAAGGCTTCTAGCAATAAATAAAACAAAACTGACTACAATTCTGCCATTAAAACTGATAAACTGGCAGAACCATTCTCTAATTCTCACTGACTAATCCCGAAAAAGATTAGGGGTTTATAGAATTCTGCCAAACCACTGGACTTCCCATCATCCTAAGGAAATGATTAGTTAACGATTCCTTATATTATAAATTCAACAGTAGAAGACTTTCTATCCACCGAAACCAGCAATCGAAGTAGAGCGCCTTAAAAGAAAAGGTACAATCAAGCAACTAGACAGCATCTCAAATTCTCAGCCTAACCCTATGGGAAATGTTGTTTTTTCGTTAGGAAACCAAGACCCAAGCATCAATTTCATATGGTCTCCACAAACAACTTACCATGCTTTCCACCTAAAAAAACAACAATCAAAACTATTGTAGTGATGCAGGTCCAGCATGATCATGAATTCAGATAATGATCAACAACAATTACACCAAAGGAATCGCTTTCTTAAAGGTGCAAGCAAGTCAGCACCGTTTTCCATAACAGCAGGCTTAATCTTTGCCATTCTCATCAAATAATGTGTGGTGTTTCACATACTCATGATTCCACAAAAATACACCTGAATCTAATCCTCAAGCACTCAACCCTCTTTCTCACACCTAAATAGTAAACCTCAACCAATTCGCGAACTTCATATATGTAAGAAGCCGTACCTATCACCTCTTAATACCCGATAAATACTCTACAACAATGAACTTCAGTATATCTCTCCTGCCGCCAAAGAGGACCAAATCGGCATTGTTTGTAACGACAGATAACATCAACATCATGGGGGCAATATCAACGCAAGGAGCCACATTCGAGCTGCTACGCGTAGAATGCAAGCTTTCAACACAATTCGAGCACGATTGTAGCGGAAATTCAGCGTTTATTACTACCCGAAACACTTTGTAAATCAAATTAACATCACAAATCGCAGCAAAACCACCAATTCAACAATAATTTACTCCAAAAAACTGAGTATGAGAGTAAGCATCAATAATAATTGGGCGGAAATAGCAACAAGAAGAACAAAAAGCGGCGGAAAAGTAGGACAAACCTTTTGCCGGTGATAGACCGACGGCGGCCAGAATTGGCGGCGGAGACGCCGTTAAGTCTATCGCTAATAGAGGACTTGGCTTCCCCTTCTATACGATCAGCGTACATCTTACGAAACACGATTTGATGTCGGGAAGTAGGTTTAATTTCAATTGCAAAAAGGATAAATAGAAACCCTAACCCTAGATTTTTTGGGGATATTTTGATTTGGTAATTTGTTTGCTGGGGAAAAAGGGGGGAAGGAATTGAGATTAATTAGAGAGGGAGAAAGAGGGGTTTTATTTGGTGGGACCTAGAGGAGGGAGACGGAGAGCTTGTGAATTGGTACTCAAATGGGTGTATTAATCCTCGTTCGGCTTTAAATTTCGTAGGGTGAATGAACACATAGAGTACATGTTAATTGGCTAATTGAAGTTTAAAGAAAATTGCATGGCGGGTTAGTTCAATTTTTAAAAACAACTAGATTTAAATCTGTGCGTTGCACGGTTAAAATGTTATATCATACTTAATAATCTATATAATAATATTAATAGGCTAACAAAAAAGTTTTGTTAATCCTACGTGTCATCACATGAGAGATCGAACTTAGTTGTCACTAATTTAATTCCACATCATTACCGTGTCACTCTTGGATTTGATAAAATGAACAACAATCTTTTCAGTTGCCTTCTTAGACGTTTACAAACACTTAATCTCTTCTAAATTAATTTTCATAAATATCATAATTAGTCACAACAATTATTCTTTATAATTGTATTAAACATCATGGCTATTCATTTGCCAAGTTTGTCAGTTACAACTCACTTCAATATACTATATATACCTTGGTTATTTGTTGATTTTAATGAGAAAATTAGGCGTGCGTGCCTAGCAAGTTGAAAGAGATAATTAAACTGGAAATAAGATAAGATACTGGTGTGGATAATTCCACCATACAACAATATTAAGAAATATTGTTAGGATCTATTAGTAACTTAATGTATTATCGTTTTATATTGTCTACATAATTTGTACTTTCAAATTATTGTCTGTTACAAATTTATGCTGTAAATATTCGAAATTGTTATATTGTAAAATTTTAAATGTAATGTGGTAAACAATAATTTGATTTTACAATTGATTAGGCAACTGCGATTTCAATCTAATTTACACACGAACATAAAATGCATTTTACATTAATCGACTCAAGATTTTGTCATATATAATGAGCAAAAGTTATAATTTGTCGTTATTTTTCAAAAAATGCATGCATTAGTTATATCTTTTACAAATACTATAAACATTGCATCACTGCCGACGTAAAAAAACATTCTGCAATGAAAACGAGAAAAGATTTTGATTTTCTTTCTATTTAAAAGCCAATTGTTTAAAATGTGAAATGAAATTAAGAAGCGATGGGTTAGAGGAATGAAATAGTAAAAACAAAATGTAAGTTTTTTTGAAAGTTTTAGTTCATTTAAATAATACACTGATGGTGCAACTTATTATCTAAGGAGTACATACAATCTCAACAATTTTAGATTACAAACTCGATAAATTTGAAAAATCTATGTGTGATGAATAAGGAACATGTTGTGCAATTGATAAGACTGATAGTAGTTGGGATGACATCTTTAGGGGAGTGGAAAGGGGAACGGGTTTCGGGTTGCGATAGCAGGTTACAAGTATCAGAAAGGGGTGAAATATTTTAGGTGCTTCTTGAATGTATTTTAGCATGGGGATAGAGTGTTTGTGAGGTTGATGGGAATGGGGGAGAGGAAATACGCAATAGTAGATGACTAATAGATGAGAAAATGTTAGCAATTGTGTTTGGCAAGTTCCTAAATGTTTTTTGGAAATTTTGAATGATTTTGTTCGTTGCACGGGGATTAAAGCTGATAATAATAATAATAATAATAACTGCATATTAATAGGCTAACAAAATAGTTTCACAAATATCACATGACATACCGAGATTGATTAGGCTTAGTTATCTTGAGCTTAATTCCGTGTCATCATCTTTCGTGTTACTCTCAAATTAAATCAAGTGAAAACACCTGTTGAGCTGTCTCTTCGAACGTTTAGAGAATACTTACAACTTCTTTAAATTTATTTGTCATAAATTTCATTATTCAACATATTACTCATCATCTTAATAATGGTATTGAATATTGTGTATCTTGACTTTTCGTTTGCCATGTTTGTCAGTTACATGTTAGATCAACATTTTATATATACTTTAGTTCTTCGTTTGAAGTAAGAAAAAAAAAATTGCATGTCATACATGGATGCTATGTCGAAAAGGAGAAATTAAGTTAGGATATGAGATATAAAAATGGTGGCGTAGATAATTGTCTCTTACAACTATATAGAGGGATATTGACACCTTTTAGTTATTGTATGTATCAATTATTGTTTCATTTCATGTAGTGCATATGTATGCATATCTCCCAAATTATTGACTTATTGTTAGTTACAAATTAATATAAGAATTGTTCCAAATGGTTATATTGTAGTAAAACTCTTTCTATAATGAAAGTTGATCGTTTTAGTCACCAAAACTTTTGATCTTGCAATTGACCGAATAGACAATTGTGGTTTTACTAATTATAAACTCCAACTAAAAATTCATACAAAGTTACTCAAATCATGATTTTGTCCATTGTGATATGTAGATCATGACTATTCGTTATTTTTGAAATATTGCTTGCAACGATGATTTATTTACAAGTACTTCAAAGTAAAGATAGCATCATCTAAATTTGTGTCCAAACTATGTACATTATTCTATTTTATAAAACTTTGATCCCTTCTTTTTCATACAATTTCAAAAAAGTTGGATGAACAAGATAACAACAATTTAGAAAAAATAAACTTACTTACGAGTTACAAGCTCATCTTATAAATGAGATGTTTTTTTAGCCACTTAGGTCAAAACCTAAACTTTTGGTAAATGTGACGTAATGATATATCACACAAATTAAGTCATAGAGATATCGTGTATAATTTTCGTTTGAAAGGAAGTAAAAAATAGAACCGTGATTTCATGGGCGCAAAAACTAGTTATTTCTTTCTTTTTTCAATAACGGTCAAATCCTTCTATTGGAAAACTCATGCGCGGGACACTTTGTCATATTTCTTTTTATTAATTAATTTATCTCAAAATAAATGAATTATGAAAATTACTGATTGAATGTATGTTACTTATGATGTCTCTTTATATCCCTACATCGCTTATGTCACTTTATGTATAATTCTCCATTTTTCCCAACGACTAATGCATATGGATCGATATATCTCAATCAAAATCACGTGTTTTTCATAAATATGTGTAAATGGATCATATCTTGAAATACATTTCGACACAAATTTAATGATACATGTATTATAATTTTCTTATATACGTTGCCCAATTAAAACACATTATATTGTGTGATTCATGTAGATAGATTGATGTAAGCGTTTTATAACGATTCGACTCTATCTAACAAAATATTTTAAAAAAAATTCACAAATATCTGAACATTATCTTTCCCACAATTATTAAAAAAAAAAAAAAATTATTTCTCTACGGTGTATTGCGGTAATTTCCACACTTCTAGACTCACGTATGCATTTGTCAAAAGACTCTTAACTTTTCAAAAATATATGTGTAAATGGATCTTTTATTGAAGTACATTTCGACACGGTCTTAATGATACATGTATCGTAAGATTCTGATATACGTAGCTCACGTTATAACAAATTTTATATGTTTCATGTAGATAATTTTATCTGAGAGTTTTACAAATATTGGACTCTATTTGCGCATTTTTTTTCATTCCTAGAGCGTTGTGGGAATTTCTTGATTTATAGACGTGCCGTATGCATTTGTCAAATGCCTCTTTTATATATATACTAGTTTGGAAGCCCGTGCATTGCACGGATTCATAAGTTATTTATGTTATAATGACATTAAGAATAGCAAAATGAATAAAATTAAACTTTATGTATAAATATATATGTATTATTAAAATATGGACAAAGGACATGAATTATTATTCGAATAGTTTAAGTAAAATTTCAGTGGCTCAAATGTACACATTCCCTCCATTTTAGTTTATTCTCACTATACTTCACAAAACGCGGGAATATTTTGAACATGGGGTGTTTTTGAGCTTTTACGGATAATAATACTATAGATTTTAAGCCACCAACCTCATTTGCATGGATCAAACTCCTTTTACGAAGGATTAACAATAGTAGTAGATTGAGTTGACTCCAAAAGAAGGAATCGTATGACAATGAAAAGTAGATTGTGCTTATAAACAAATCAAACAACAATTAAAACAAACGATTATCTCTTCTTGTTGGAATTTGGGGGCTACATTTTTATTGGTGATTGACGTGAAACTTGATTGTTATTCTTTTTCTTGAATTGTTGCTTCTTCAATTGTTCATTGAATTGTTGTGCTTGATTACATTTGCATAATGCTCTATTTATAGAGCTTCTTAAGTCGGCTAACTTGGCATAACCGATATTCTACACATTTGTAGAATTTTCTAGATTATACAATTATTTTCTAATTGCTAGCTTAATCTTGAACTTTGTGCACTAATCTAGATTTTTCTAGATTACTTCCAACACTTGTTAGTTGTTACAGTGGTGCCACGATGATTCCACGATATGTTGCAATATAATTATTATGTGCTCTGATTTGATTATTATGTGTCATACAAAATTGCTTAAATACTTAACATCTATGAGTCCTAATTAAGGAGGTGAAACTGTGATACAAATTTAATTTAGATAGGATTATAAGAGTTACAAATTTAATTTTAGTAGGTTTGTAATAGGGCGATATAATTAGAAGAAGTTAATCCGTGTATAAAAGGCTTTTGCTAAAACCAAAGTTGTCCCTCATTTTATTATAAGTAAGCTCCAACAATCATGTAATAATGTTTTTGAATCCCTGTTGAATCCTTCTATTTATATGATGTACCAATCAGCAACAAATTAATTTTGTATTTAATTAGTTGTAACAAATTTAATATTATTTAATTGTTAAAACTCTCTAAAAACAATCGGTCGTTGTGGGAGTTTCAAAAAAACCTCCTTTAATAATATAGAAGGATTGATTAACCAATTAACGACCCTACGCTACGCTACGCAGTAGTTGAACGAAGGGAGTTGTAGAGAGAGGCGAGAGGTTGTATATGATGGTCTTATATCGGTCAACTTCATATTATTACGTTATATTTGCATATTTGCATTGGCAAGCATCATGCATGTTAGAGCTTGTGTAATGTAGTAGGTAGCGGGAGGGGGGTACGGGTTGTAGAAAACTGTTATATGAGTCATTTTCAAGTCATAACCCAGTATTGATGGGTACTTTGGATTTTAGAGCTTGTGATAGAGAGACAAGGGATGACCTTTGTATAACGCAGTCTCACATTGGTCAACTTCGGTTATAATTGTCTAAATGGGCAACATTACCGTACTGAGTCCACATTTCAAAGCTGGTGAAATGTTATATGTAGTAGAGAGGGTAGAGAGATTGTATAACACTGTCTCATACCAACAATCAAGTTAAAATTGATGGGTGCATTACAACAACAATTTTCTTGTTGCTTGTACGTGTAACTATTTATAAGCTTTTAACAGTTGCATGAATAAAAAGCTCATGTGGCACCATTTAATAAAAATGTGATATGTCAGCATTAACAATACAGATGATTGGACGATTATATTTGAGAATCAGATGCATTATATCATCTTAACAAAAAACAATTGTAATCAATACAAGCAATGCATATGAATTAAAGTGAAACATGAAAAAAAGACCAACAATAAACCATGTTTGCAATTTACTCTGATTTCAATATTTACATTTCAAAATTACTACTAATCTCTCACATTTAAAGAAAGAACATAGTGAATCTGGAGCACACCTACCGCGAGGCAAATCAGATCGAACTGCGGAGTGGCTAGCAAACTGAGGGCCGGAATAACATTAGAAACTTGTCGTACTTGATTATCCTCCCTCCGAGCTGCGTCTCCTTCCTAGGGAGGATGTGTTACGGGTTTCGACAACCCATTTAGTTCATTGGTTGTTATTTGTTTAATTTCGGGAACATACCCTCTATTTAACCAAAGAAGAAAGAAAATAGTAAATCCATTATTCTATTAGACCACTAGAATTCTTATTATTCCGTAACCTAGTCGACATGGGAGACCCGAGGGTAGCTTTAGACGTATATGGTTGGGGGTGGTGACCTAGCTGTTCGAGAGCGAATTAAGAACCCATTTGAGGCATAAATTTGTTGCTCGAGAGAAGGTTAATCATTTTGTGAGCCGCCGATAAGTTTGTTGCATGTCGTTATGACTCAAACCACACCCACAATAGCAAAAGATTCGACCTTTACTCATGTCCCCTCCAAATCCCCCTCGACTTTCTTATTTGAAGTTTGCATTGCAAAGTTTACGTCTTTATTTGCTTTAATTAGGTTTTCTTTAGTTAATACTTTTTAATTTAAATCTAGAATTAGTTGTTATAGTTTAGTTCACCTGATTGTTATTTTTTGTTGCATGATTAGTTCAACTTGATCACCATACAAACTCCAATATTGATTTGAAACACACTATTACACCGACTTGATTTCTATGTACGTTTGAAAAGCGCGTCTCCCTAGATATACTACGATAAGACTAGCGTGTCTTCAAATTAGTAGATGGAGTTATTATTTCTAATTTGTCGATTGTGAGATAAATGACAAGACATGATAAAGAATCACCTAACTTTGTGCTTTTAAAAAAAACTGTGCTAGAAAAAAGAAAAAGAAAAAAAAACTTTGTGCTCTCGTGTCAGGGATTCAGGGAAGGAATAACTCAATAAGTCAATTTGTTCGCCAAGTAAAATTCACCAACAAAAATAATACTACATCTCCGTTATTTAACTTCTTTACATTTTGCTTAAAAGTTAAAATGTGAGGAAAATTCTCATGAAACGTAAAACAAAATGGAGGGTGTACTTGATGTGATTCATATGAACACAAAAACTAAATAGATGAGTGTTATAAGGATTCTTTACAACAGACGTTAACTCTGTTTTCAGAAGTACATACATTGCACGGATACATGTTCTTGAACTGCATACACGGAGTAAATAAACATTGAAAAGATAAACAATAACCAATCTCGTGTTAAATCGTTTCTGTATGGATGCTGATGCCTGTGACAGTGTGGCTGTCTTCTCCAGTCTTGCTGATGAGCTTTAAAGGAGTTCATGAGAAAGTAATCCGAAGTAAGGATTCGTCATTGCTGATTGCAGCGCACTGACGGCTGAATTCAATGTTTCCATATCAACTTTCTCCCGGGGAAGATATAGAAACTGCCCTCCACTCGTCTTCTCAAACCCACAAAGCTCAAGGAATCTGACAGCTCCAGTCAGACGACTGACTTTTTCCTGTTGATAAAACAACCATTGATAGCTGAAAATGCATGCTGATTTATTATATCCTATTGAAGTCTACCTGCTGAACAGTTCCTAAGACGGCATTTCCGATGTGAACACAAATCTTGTCATCACGTTTATAGGTCACAAAAATGATAGATTAGAAGTTTGAATCTTTAGATTACATGTCTCTATGTTCAAGTGTCCTGCATTCATTGTAAACTTGTTGAAGTGACACGGATGCAATCTCAACAGAGACTCTGGAAAAAAAGGTACTTATATAGAGGCTGTATACTCAGTACATTTCCACATAAAATCAGACGGATTTTTAGATGCCTGTGTATTAGATGAGCAACTTAAGTTTGTGTTTCACTGAAGTGCATACCTGGAAAACTGGGTTTGCGATTCTTATCTTCCTAAACTTCTCCACATCAGGATTCTTCATGACATTACTAATGTATATGTAGAGAGTTTGAAAAGCCCTCTTCACTCTAGCATCATCATCCTATAGGACCATTTACAGAAAGCAGTTGTTACATCAAGAGTTCAAGCATAGATCAGTACAGGTCAGAACAGGATCTGAAATGACCACTAGCAAACGAACAGCTCGGACAATCACATCACAAAAAAAAAAAAAAAAACACACACACACACACACACACACAAAGGGAAAACTTCACCATAAAATCTTTTTATTTCACAACATGTCATATGACCATGTTGTTGTCGGAAATCTAAAGAACTACAACATCCCATAGCAACATGAACATGAATACTCTGTAGTAAACTGTTGTTTGATTTTGCCACTTGAAATTCCTTACTAATGTTAATGAAGTGAAGAAAGCAGATAGGCAAAAGCAACTTGTATCTTACTGTTACTCTTAGCTGAAAGCCAGGAAAAGCATGCCACATACCTTATGATTGCGCTTCAAACTTCGTAAGCAATTGCTAAGAGCCTCAGCCTTTTTAGTGGAAGTAGCAGCCCTCGAGACCTAGAATGCGGTTGGGGACAGATATTGTAAGCTATAGTATATCAAATAGATCAGCTATTCTCTGGTACAGCATTTCTTCAGGCGTAATAACAGGTAGAGCCTAGTCGCCTACAAGTAGTTCACCCAGTTCTTCAAGAAAAGCACAACAATCTGAATCATACCTCCACTGATTTTTCCCGTGCTGTCTGAAATGTAGGTTTGACAAATGAGGAGGAGGCCACAGGTGGTAATCCCAGCTTTGATCTCCTTTCAGCCTGTTACTGGAAACAGTAAACTAAATAACCAAGTTTTAAAAGATAAAAGCTTTATTGAGACACCGAAGATCAAAATGGTCACTACGGTTTTATCACAGAAATGAAAACATCACAGAAAACAGAATTCCAGAGTTTATCAATGCAATGGATGACCTGGAGCAGTAGAGTTATTGATGACCATCAGGCCAATTGAATTTGTAAACCATGAACTGTAATATTACTCAATTCATTTTCTATTTCACATACGACAACGTAAGTTGGTTGACGGGTCATTCTTTTTTATTGGAATGGAACTGGCAGCTGACCACGAAGCAAGAAGTATTGCATTATTATATCAGTACCTCTCCCCCAAACTGATTTTCATGACCGATATTTAGTTCTACAGAAACTATTTTTCACAAACTAACATGCAATCTACGGTTTCATACCCGCTCCAACTACCATAAATCCAGAATGTATAGTGTTGGGCAGATAGATATATATCTACTTTCTTTTCTTCTTTCCTTTTTACATTTTTAGAACACTGTCCTGGGAAGATAGTGTTGAAGGCAGATCTAGAGGTTGCATATTGAGGCGTGGGTTTCTTGTTGTCTTGCAGTTCATATAGGACAGGTTGTCGAACTCTCCTGACCTACACATCCTATACCAAGCCGAAGTTATGGTGCCAGGTACACATGCTTTACCAAGCTTAATGAGTTATGTCTGTTACTTTCTCTGCATCCATGGTTGAACAGCTTTTTGCCATATAACTTAAGAGATAATAGGTAGTAAGTTCTTTCAGAGATGTACAGCAGGAACATTTGCAACTAAATTCTGTGTTCCGCCTTGGCCTAACCCACTCATCATTAAAGTGGAAGTTACCTGTACCAAAAAAGAGTTCGCTTTGCGAAGGAATTACTTCTCTCACCGAAGGCTTTTCCTCACAATAAAGTATATGGAATAAAGTTCTTCAGCTAAGATCTAGTACTCAAAAAAGGTGACTAGCTGATGCTAGTTCAAGTCATCCACACTTTTAATGAATATAATGATACAACAACTTTTAAATAGATGCATCTCTAGTTACGTATATTAACACTACCTGATATAACAGGGTACCTGAAGTTAGAATAATGAAATAATCATGTTGAACTTGGTAAACTGTGTTAGGGACAATATGAACTGTACTCAGACGATAATACCTTATCTGACTCTAATTTTTGACGAATCCTTTGCCTTGCTCTTCGTTCTTCCTCTTTCTCCACTTGTCTAGAAGCTATCATCCTGCAAAACTCAAAGTTATAAGACATCCAGAGAGATATTTGTGTTGGTGGCCCTTAATTGAATAGGAACAAGAGAGATAACCAGATTGTTTGCTGTGGAGTACCTATTCCTTGCATTTTCTTCTACACTTCGCTTTGCCTCAAGAAGTTCCTTTCCAGCTTGAATCCTCTCCTGCAGCACCAAACATTTAATTTGCATAAGCCAGATCATAAGAAGGTGTAATCCTTTAGGTGAATGTCGGTATTTCAAATAACAGCTGTAAAATATCGGAACCAAACAACAAATCCCATGTTCTTAAAACTGAAATAAGATGTCGTCAACAGCTTCCAATTTACAGATCAGAAATTCACACCAGAGAAGTGGAATCATGCTTATGAAAATCAGATGCTGGATCTGAGAAGGAATCGACATTACCCAATGAGCTAACTTTTAAGTTGTAACACATATCAAGACAATTCAGAGTCACTGTTGTTAGAGAATTTTTGTATTAGAAATATAAACATTACACCTTCACGGAATGAAAACAGGAGAGGAACACAGCAAAGAAGGAGGATAGAATGCCCCAAACAACCTAGAAAAGGTGCTCTCAATATTTTTAAAAAGAAAATTGGTGAAAATGCAATGTCTGACATTCTCTATGAATGAATATCTATGTGCAGGGTCTATCTAGAGGTAATAACTCAGTAAAAACAAGTAGCAAAGTTGCAGTAGGGAATAAAAGAAACCAGAAATGTTGGGAAAAACAGCACAGGGCAGAAAGAGAATGACTGTCAAAATGACAAGACTGCCAGTGATAATTCTATCAGTTGAAACTTGACCCTCCATGGCTACCAGATCGTACCTTTTCTCTTTTTCTTTCCAATTCTTTCTCTTTCTGCTTCCTGGATTGTGGTCCTCCCTTCCTTTTAAGGCAACAAAAAAAAAAAAGAGGTCAGTAACTCTAGAGCAGCCGCCACATGGCTATCTTCTTTATTTTATCTTAACTTCATTGAAACAACCTTAGTTCCTCTGCTTTCACCTTCACTTCATCCGTAATGTAAAATGCTGTAGGAGCATCCAAATTAATATCCAATGGTACCTGAACATAATTGACAACTCGTTACAAGTCATTCATTAAAGGGTCCAGAACTTTGCGAATGACTAAAGCTTCTGAGTTCACGTGACACAATAAAATGATAAATAAGTTAGGGTCTAACAGCGAGGTCCTCCATCTTACATAACGCTATTATTAGATTTGAACTGATCAGTATCATGATACGAAAGAAAACATGTGTAAGAGGAGGTGTTTACATGATTATCATTAATGTTCATAAAGATGCAGAAAGTTTGGAATAGTTCATAAAAAACCATGAAGTTTGACACTCCGTACAAAGATCATAATAAAAGTAAAAAAAGTTTTAAAATATAAAAGTTTTCAGCAACTTTAAGCACAACAGACTTGATCAGTTGATCCATACTACATGTTACAAGTCACCCCCTTGACCAGTCTGTGAAACATCGAGATAGCAACTGGTGAAGTGTACAGGAACGTAGTATACCTTGAATATATGGTGTTAATATAAGGGAGTACTTAGTGTATATACATGCATGGAAAGCTTAGAGTAGAAAGTTATAATGGGAAGTTTTAGCAGACTATAGACACATAAGCAACAAATTTAGTACAGTTGGTGGCTAACAGAGCACAACTTTGGGGAGGGTGGGGGTGGAATTGTTCTACAATTTGACAAAGGTCAAGAATAATTATCATAACTTATGGAAAACATACCAGTGGGATCTGGTCAATATCAGGGTCATTCTCATGCTCAATGATCCAAGTTATAGCATCCTCAAGGCTCGAATTTCCTGATGACATAAACTTTTATCCAAATAAGTAACTAAGAAGTCTCCAAAATATAAGCTCACGGAGAACTGAAAGACCCATGGGGTACTCAGGCAGCCCATATCCATAGGAACGGAAAAAACGAAGGAAACTTAAACCGGAAGATATGTGGAAGAACAAGATTACTTTTGGGTTCAACAAATGCCCTACTCACTACTCAGCTCAGAACCACCAATGAAAAGTATACCAGCACATAATTACATATGGAATTCAGGGAGGTCATGAAATATACGTTCAAGCGTTTGCCCCTAAATAAAAAGTCATACTGACCAGAAAAGTGGAGTGCCCGAGTTGCACAAGCGAATGGAAATCCCATTTCTTCCAGTTGTTCAAGCAGTCTGTTGTTCACTTCAGGAACTGCCATCCCTAAAACACAAAGCACAATGTAGACCCGAAACTCCACCAGTTAGCTTATTTCTTAATCATTTTCCCATTCAAATTCATCAAACTTACACATTCTTTAGCGGATTAGACCAAAACTGAAGCATCATCATAAATTCATAACCAACCATAATTCAAGTTCAATCTAAAAAGAAAACATAAGTCTAAATTTCTTTTACACCATCATTGTATCTGAAACTTAGACCTACAATCCACCAAAGAAAAACCTCTAAGCTAAAATATCGGATACGATTTACAAGACTACCAACAAAAACCAATTTTATGGCAATTACCCGAATCAATGGCTAGGATAACCAGTATAATCAATCTGTCAATACCGAACCCTATAATCAAGTAATCAAACTTTTATGTGGAAAATCTACGAGCAAGGTACTAACATAAATCATCATCATCATCATCAACAACATCATCATCATTACCCCAGTGCCTTAAAGGCTCGGCGGGGTATGTATGTAACAGACCCAAAGTCTATTAGATCATTATCGGTTAACTTTGCTAGCTTAGGCTATAAATAGCACCTGATAGGTTCATTACAAATTATCCAATTAATCCAGAAATTTACACAATCATTTCCTATTCCCTCAAATCTTGTAATCTCTCTCGAACTTTCAGTTTTAATCTTGTAATTATGTTAGTCTTAGATCAATAAAATCACTGTCCGAAATCTATTCTTCGTTCTCGGATTTCCTGCAACTGATTTGCCTTTTGTAACGCAACTCCGGACTCGCGTCCCTAGTTGTTCGTTAAAATGTACACAAGCCTTACCCCTATTGAAACATAAAAGAGACTGCGCACATATGACCGAAAATGAAAATTGTTTCGAGATCACACTAAATTACTAACCTTTAAAAAAAATTACAAACCCCATATCATGAAATGATTAATATAAACCGAAATAAATTACCATTATAATTACAACAGAAGGATTCTGCATATCTTAAACATTAAACCCACAAACAAGTTAGCTAATTTACTCCACAAGAACGAAACTTTACACATTTATATCATATTATCATTAATATAGAATCACATTATTTAATTATACAAGAAAGTTGAAATGGTGAGGAGAAAAGGGAAGTACCTGAATAAAAAGATGGGTATTGTGAAAGATGAGGAGAGAGAAAAATGGCAGCATTGTTGAAGGTGTAAAGAGGGGTTTTTAATTAGAGGAAAGAAGAGGTTGGAGATGAAGAAACTTGGGATTCTTCAAAACGAATGAAAGTCGTGTAGTTCATTATTTAGCATAGAAAAAACTAGAGTTATTGGGATGAATATGATGATGAATATTTGATTCCAGATTTATATTTTTTTTTTTTCGAAACGGGTAGCATAGATAATCATAAACTAATCAGAGTACAAGCGTCGTGAGGTTACAGAGCCATAATCAAAGGTTACTTACACCCCCCGGGTCAATGTCCTCCCCTAGGTTGAACCGGGGAACAAAAGTATCATTTTCATCAAAATACATTTGAATAGTAAGGGGAGGGGTTACAAGGTGCCGAAAATCAATACAATCCAAATTCATCCTAGCCTCACGGGCTATCAAATCAGCAGCTCGAACCCACTTTCTCGGGATGTAGAGGGTCTTCTTTACTATTCCATCCTCGATGAACACCCTGCACATGTTATAAAGGTTGATGAAGCGATCTTTAACAATTTCGCCACTTTGAATACCCAAGGTAACATATTTGCAATCACTAAGCAATGTGACATCCCGCCAATTATTGTCCTTGCACCATTGGGCAGCCGCTAGAATGCCCAGGACCTCCGCATGAGGGGCGTCCATAGCAGAAATCGTAGTAGCAAAGCCGGCTGCCCATGAGCCATCCGGATGGAGGAGTAACCCTCCCACACCTGCAAAATCAGCACTAGGAGCAAAAGAAGCATCGACAATAAGGGTGAAATGAGGTTGGGGAAAAACCAGGGGTTCCGGGGTGAAGGTATGACCATGGCGGGTGAGGGTTTCTTGGTTAAGACCAAGGGTGGGGGAAGAAAAGTTTGAGATTTGTTGCTGAACAGTGTGAATAAGGGTGGGGACAGGGGTGTTTTTTGTGTCAAAAATCCAAAGGTTCCTACGCTTCCAGATAGCCCAAAGAACAAAAGAAAAGGTGGTACTCCAAGCACAATTCTTAACAATATTAGAGCGAAACCAATCAGCAAGATCCATAGAAAAGAAAGGTGGAGGGACATTAAATGCAATCCAAATCTCATGGGCTCGGGGACAATCCCTAAGGACATGAAGGGCGTCCTCAGTAGTAGTAGGACAAAAGGGGCAAAATAGTCCGCAACCCATACCCCTGCGAGAGAGAGTGGCCTTGGTGGGGAGACGATCCCAGATGGCAAGCCACATAAAGAATCGGATCCGAGGGAGGGTGTGGAGGGACCAAACACAAGACCAAATGTCCTCTTTACTACTAAGGGGATGACAAGAATCCCATAAATCATTATAAACAAAAGAGGTGTCAAAGAAAGTGTGGAGGGAAGTGCGGCAACATAATGTATCTTCCCCCGAGGTCGGTAAAGACATGTGAGAAAGTCTATGAACGATAGGTGCCGGCAAAAAACAACTAAAATCATCTAAATGGGAGAGGCCATCGGCAACTGTAAGAGTAGAGTCGGAGGGGGAAAGAGGACCAACAAGGTGGTGCCGGAGGGGGCCATCAAGGCCCCAAGTGTCAAGCCAAAAGCGTGCAACGTCGCCCTTACCAAGGGCCCAGCAACTGTGCCGACAAAAGAGATCCCAACCGTGCTTTAGGCCATTCCAAATGTGGGATCCTTTGCCAAAAGCGGTGGGTTGATCTTTATTGGCACAATACTTTTGGTGAAGGAAACGGGTGGAGAGGTTAGACTTGGCATCGAGTTGCCAGCAAAGCTTCATCATGAAAACGTGGTTCATGAGTTTGCTTGACCGAAACCCAAGGCCTCCTCTATCCTTAGGGCCACACAGCTTGTCCCACGCGATCAAGTGGAGACCACGGCTGCCGGGCTTGTCACCCCAGAAGAATTTAGCACAGATGGAATCAAGAGAGGTTAGAGCATAAGAGGGAAAAGCAATGGCCTGCATGTTGTACCATGGGATAGTAGAGAGGGTGGTCTGGATGAGGATAGCTCTCCCGGCTTTAGAGAGGGTGTTGGTTTTCCAGGTTGAGAGTTTATTTTTAACTTTGGCAATGATTTTCAAAAAGTGGTCCTTACTAGGTCTTTTGGCCGAGAGAGGAAAACCTAGGTAAGTACCAAGGTCGGGGCTAGCTTGGATACCAAGGGTATTCTGAAGATTAGCTAGGTCCACGTCAGAAGTGTTTTTTGAAACATGGAGTTTGCTTTTGGAAGTGTTCATCCGCTGGCCAGAATGGGAGAAGAAAGTGTTTAAAGTAGCAAGGGCACAATCTAAGGTCTGGGCGGAGGTGTCACCGAAGATGATTAGGTCATCGGCGAAGAAGAGGTGGGAGATAGTCAGGTCACTCCTCGGAAGCCGAAATGGCTTCCAATCACCTGAGTCACACGCCTCGTGGATATTGCGGGAGAGAACCTCCATACAGATTATGAAAAGGTACGGGGAAAGAGGGTCACCCTGACGAATGCCTCTAGAAGGTGAAAAAGGAGGAGTGAGACGCCCATTGATTTTGATGCTAAGGCGCGAAGTGGTGAGGCAAGTCTCAATGAGCCGAATGGAAGGCTCATCCATCCCAAAGACCCGGAGGCTGTGGAAGATGAAACTCCATTCAATTCTATCAAAAGCTTTCTCAAGGTCAATTTTGAGAGCAAACCAACCCCTCTTCCCTCTTCTTTTCCGCATGGAATGAAGGATTTCAGAGGCAATGGTGTAATTGACCATGGTGCCTCGCCCAGGGAGGAAACTATTTTGGTTAGGGGAAATGAAGTCATTAAGAAGAGGTCGGATTCTATTGACAAGGATTTTGGTGATAATTTTATAACTGTTATTACACAAACTTATGGGTCGATAATGTTTAATAGAGAGGGGGTTGTCACATTTAGGAACGAGACAGATAGAAGTCTCATTGACATCCGGGGCTAGACAACCACTTTCAAAGAAAGAGTGGATAAGGAGAACAAGGTCCTCCTTGATGGTATCCCAGTGGTGGTGATAGAAAAACATGTGGTAGCCGTCCGGGCCCGGAGCCTTGTGAGGCGCAAGGCCAAAAACAGCCTCACCAATCTCCTCAAGGGAGGGGAGGGAAGAGATGTGAACACAACTGGACTCTGGAGAAGGGGGATCAGGAGGGGTCACAAGGGGGTCAGAGGCAAAGAGATTCTGGAAATAATCCAGAATGTGGGTCTGAAGAGCATGCGGGTCAGTAATGGTCTCACCAACCTCAGTGTTCAAAGAAACCAAGTTATTTTTGAACCTCCTGATAGTCACAGATTTATGGAAGAAAGAGGTGTTTCTGTCCCCATGAAGGTACCAATTGGCTTTAGAGCGAAGGTGCCAGAAAAGTTCTTCTTTAGCAAGAACGATGGTGAGGTCGGCATTCAGTTTCGTTTCTAAGTCAAGAAGAAAGGTGCTGGGTTGGGGGTTGTTGTTGTGGGCACGACTAATACCATTAAGTCTATTAACAATGGTCTGCTTATCTTTGACAAAATTGGTAATGTTGTTGCGAACCCAGTTCTTGATGGTGTGGGACAAAGAGGTGAGTTTTGGGCTCCAATCATCCGACAAAAGGTTCCACTCATATCTAATCATGTCATCGAATCCGGGCTCAAAGTACCACCAAGACTCAAGTTTAAAGGTAGTGGAGGTAGGGGTAGAGGGGGTTATGGAGAACGGCTCAGTATCAAGAAGGATAGGGTTATGGTCGGAGTTTAATTTTGTGAGGTGAGTAACATGGGTGTTGGGGTGGCAGTGAAGCCAATTCAAGTTAATCCAAGCCCGATCAAGACGCTCCCAAATGGGAGTGTAACGACTATTATTGTGCCAAGTGAATTTAGTTCCCGAAAAACCAGCATCTATAAGACCACAGGAATCCATAACATCAACAAAAGCATTCACCCGGTTCATTTTAACACTCCTACCTCCTAACTTCTCAAAAGGGTGGGTAACTTGATTAAAATCGCCAATTGCAAGCCAGGGGGTAGTGACATCAGTAGCTAATTCTGAAAATTGCGACCAAAGTTCCAAACGACCTTTATGCTTTGGACTAGCATAAATAGCAGATAACAAAAAAGTAGAAGGGGGGGAAGTTACCTGAACATAGCCGTGGATAGCATGGAGATCGCGGCTCACCGAAGTGAAGGTGATGTCGTTAGACCTCCATAGTACCATAACCCCTCCAGCATAGCCACAAGATTCCGCCAGCTCAAAGCGGTCAAAGGGAAGTTTCTCAAAAACTTTCTCAGCAACAACACAACTTGCACGAAGCTCAGTGAGGATCATGATGGTGGGTGAATGAGTTTGGATAAGGTGATGGACATTATTCATGAAGCTAGGCCGACTGATACCACGGACATTCCAAGCAAGAATCTTCATATAATCAGAGATGTCGGGTGGGTTGATTTGGCTTTCTCTCGCCCTCTTTTTGCTTGAGTTTCCCCACTGTTGGCGTTTGGGTTTTAGTGGTGCTCTTTCGGACGGGGTGAGCAGGAGGGTTGCAATTCTGCCCGGCCCCTGGTTGCTCCATTTCCAGTTCACCTTGAGTTCTACTGACTTGAGCGCTTGCCCCGTCCAAACCTGGAAGAGGGCATTGCTGTAGCTCGCTACTTGGAGTGTGAGCTGCCGAGGCCCCAGGAGGGAGCACTGTCGAGCATGGGGAAGCAGGGGGCATGGGTCGATCAGGAACAGGAGCTCCCGAGGTAAGAGAGGGTCGTTTCTCGCCCGGCGTCCTTTCAACCACCATGTTACGAAACTTGCTAGGACTTCTGAGCAACTCTCTAGATCGGAGAGATCGGGAAGATGAAAAGGTGTAAGTGGACTTGACTCGTCCTTTGGTTCCATTACTGCTTCTAGGTAGGGTGATACCATTTTCTCCGGTTCCAGAAGAAACATTCTGAGGTAAGCATTTGAGATTTGGTGTAAGTCCATACCCTCCCTCAGGTAGTAGTTCATGTTGTTGAAGTTGGTTTCCGGGAAGGTTGGAATCGGCGGCTCCATTAATTCCACTGATGGTGGAACCAGGAAGGCATTCCCGAGTGCAATCGGCTCTGGCGGTGGGGCTTTCGGTGGTGTCTGGAACGCTTGAGAGAATGCAGGGTCGGGTTGGGATTGTGTTTGGGTGCAAGCTGGAAAGAACTCGTCGTCCGACAGCTCCATCAAGTCGAACTCCGCCAAGGGACCATTGAAATCCCAAATCAGAGCCCTCATTTTTGTTGCGTAAACTGAGACACAGGAAGGGGTTGTTTGTTTGGGGATGAGGTGAGTTAAGGATAGAGAGTGTGAGTGTTTTAAGAATGTTCTGATTTTGTGGTGGGGTTTGATTGTTGGATATAATTTTTGTGGTTGGGGTTATTTGTGGGGAGCTGATATTTGTGAGAAGAGCAAACGGGTTGGATGTAGTAACAAGTGCGGAGGACACGATGGTCTTTTTTCTGACCCATTCTTGGCGGGGCTTGATACGAGTAGTATTCGAGTGCTCGACAGACTCACTGGTGACGGGAAGTAACGGATTTCTCTCCTAACAAGGTTGGGTGACATGTTATGTTATCAACTTATCAGATACTGAAAACTGGATATTTGTGTGGATCGTGATGTCTATGAAATGCACGTAATTTCGGCCACTGATAGTGATAGAGTTTCGTTAATTTGTTATGACGGACAAGGTTTTGAGTCAAAGGACTGCTAGTTATGAGTAGTGCGTGCATTACGTGCGTGTATTACTCCAACAGGAGTCGCTAAAATCTACTCCGTATAAATAACGATGGTTTCAACTTACAAGTCTAATTCAAGTAATCCAAATAGATTTGAGATTTATTTTAAACTTTTTCTGTGTTAGTATGGGTCCACAACAACTGTCACAAGAATCGAATTGTCTTTCACATAAAAATTAACCAAAACCAAAAAAAAATTAAAATCATGGAAGTTGAATTTATGAATCTACGACTGGGTTAAACCGCGGCGAACAGCCATTGGCCAGCTTCACCCGACCGCACCACAAGGATGGTATATGCACAATTGCGCACACGACCCTATTTTAGGGCCCGAGTTAATAAGTCCAGAACTCGGTAGAAACACACGACACAACAACACAGTCAGAGAGACTTCCAGAAAGCCGTTAAAAAGTACCAAAAACACAACACAGAAACTTCTCAGCTTCTTGCTCAATTCAAATCCATAAACATGGTGGAAACCATGTCGAAAAATCCCAAAAGAGATAACTCGGATAAATTAGAGCATGAAATTACCAAGAAAACAAAGATTTCCGAGGAAAACAACAGCAACAAATACAACAACAGAGGAAGAAGGATGGTGAAGCTGTATTGTCCAGCAGTATCAAAGATAACAGAAATAATGGCGTTAGATGAACAAAGACTAGACCTTGGCAACATCGCTCGTATATTCGGGCTCGAACCCGTAACGTTGAAGCTTAATGGGCACTTTATATGTAGAGGGGTTGATCTTATTGCTTCTTCTGTTACTTGGAAATCTCTTCTTTCTTACTTTTATTCAAAGGGTTTGTCTACTGGTCTTGCCTCTTCTGCTGCTCTTGTTGTTGATGGCAAGCTCTCCTCTAAGTCTGCTTCTAAGCGTAAGTCTTACTCTACTTTTTTAGTGTTTTTCTTTTTTCTTATGTCTACCTTGAATTAATTTATGTTTTGTGATGGTTAGTTATTGTTTTGAGTTGACGATTCATGTTAGCCGACCCCAAATCATTTTCGACTAAACCTTGATTGTCGAAACTGGGACCTAATGTAGAAGTACATGTTATTAACCATTACGCCAAGACTTTCTTTGTACAAAATTAATAAGTGAACTGTCTGATTTTGTAATTAACTTGGGGGGTTGTTTTTTAATTGGGATTTTTGTTATGTCTATTCAGAATAAGGTGTACAGTCTGATTTTGTAAACTTTGTTGGCCTTAGCACTGTTAACAGAGCAGGTGTGACCGTGTGAGGTGTGTGAAAAAGCAACAAATTTCTAATTTCAATCCGTTTTCATGGATTTAGGTAACAATGTTTTGGTTTAGGTTAGATAAATTGAAGTGAATTGACCATCTTCATTATTACCTTAGTGTCTGAAAGGTGGTTTGGTGGAGTGTACGATGTATGCAACCTTACCTCTATACCTCTACGCTGAAAACGTAAAGAGGTTATTTTTCTTATTGTAGTGGAATAAGAACACTCCTAGACACTTGCAAAGGAAAAGCCACTAGTCTCATCTAAGCAACTTTCATGCATATATATAGTTGTAGACTCTAACAATGAAATGAAATTTAATGGACTCAAATCAATTGTGAAGCTGATCTTTGAACATCTGTGAACAATCTTCCAATGTGTTCATGCCAGAATGTATGAGCAGTGGTGGTGAGACAACTTCTTTGCCATTTCTTCTTCCAATTTTGGCCTCTGGTGTGTTTAAAAAGCCAATCAAGCTCACCCTTTAGGCTTTTAATAGCTCTGCCACTTTAGTTTGCCTCTCATGACAGTTTTAGAGTAAGAACACTCGAAAAATAGGTGCTTGGCTCCTGCTTTTGACATAGGATGCATCTGTTCACTAAGCACATTCTCCTAGCAAGTTAGTTGTCAACAGTTTCTAAAGTATTCTGAATAGCCAATGTTGTAGTGACAGAATGTCGAGGCATACTTATGGACTTACAGTACCCCATGCTATCTTAGTCAGTTTTACTGTGCCATTGTCTCTGAATTTTTTTATTTTATTTTTTTTATTTTTTTTATTTTTTTTTTTTGAGCTGTGCTTATCTTGAGTCTACCTTTAAGAGTCCATTTGCTGATCACACTTTTAGAAATGTCAAAATTTCCAGCTTTTTCAATGAATTCGTCTTTGACCTTTGAAATACGCCTCCAATCCCACGAGTCAGAGCCGTGGTCTGACAGTCTGAGCTGCCCATATATCTTGTGTTTTACATTTCAGAATCCATTGGGACCATATATCAGTTCCTTTATAATGCAGTTTCCCAATCCGTCTAAGCAAACTAGATTTTTTACAGCTTTAGTACTTCCCTAATATGAAACCCACCCTCCTCTTTAGGTTTACATACCTTACTCCATTTCATATAAGTCATTTTCCTGTGAGCATCAGAATATCCCCACAGAAATTGTTGACAATGCTTCTCGTTTCTCAGTTTTCTAGATTACTTCCTTAGGCAGGAGAAGTCAAAGCAAATCACACGTTTTCCAGTCCAAATATTACAGTATTAAGCAGCTGAAGTTTACCAGCGTAGGATAGCACATGAGTGGTCCAATGATGCATGTTTGCTTTGAAGATCAGAACATTATACATATCAGAGGTGAGTCAAGAAGAGTTAAGAGGGATACCTAAATATTTGAATGGGAAGGAGCCCTCAATACAGCGAGTTCTATCGAGTATTATCTCCTTGACAGCAGCTTTCGCTCCTCCAAAGTTGATATTGGTTTTGCTAGGATTGGGTTGAAGACTAGAACTAGCAGCAAAATTCACCAATGTATACTAACCTGTTTCAACAGAAGGGGTTCCTTAGCCTTTTCCCACCGTCAAAGTAGCAAATATTACTTAGAGTAAACCTGGTTGTAGTGATACAAACCCTTATCCTGTTGCAAAAACTTTCAGAAAAACCAAAAGCTTTCAGCAGACCAATGATGAAGTCCCAGCTAATGGTATCAAATGCTTTTGTAATATCGAAATTAATGAGGCATCTTAGAGATATTTGTTTCCTGCTGTACCCCTTCACTAGCTCCTCAATTAGCATTGAATTATTGAAGATAATTCTCCCTTGAGTGAAAGCAGATTGTTCAGGACCAACCAAATTCACCACTGTGCCCATTCTACTGATGGTCTTGTAAATGGTGTTGCAACAAGAGATGGGTTAACAGTTGAGTTTACTTCCTTAAGCATCTTTCGAGTGTTAAAGAAGCAAATAACAGCACCACAGAACTCTTTTCCAATGCAGCTCCAAGCAGCCTTATATAAACCTGATGTAAAACCATCAGGTCCAGGCTCTTATTCACATCAATGTTGAATAGAGCATTTTAATTTCATCCATACTAAAAGTGTTGATCGGATAATCATGACTGGTATTTAGAATAGGACCTGATTGATCAATAGCTAAATTACTTGGCAGTTCCTCCTCTTTTGCCTAACAGCTCCTTATACTACTGAGGGAAGTCATTTTGCTTTGTTCCGTTATATTTCAAAGCCAAAAAGTAGTGAGTCTTCTGCTCTAGTGAAAATGGGAATTGATTTGCAGTAACCCCCCCCCCCCTCAACACACCAAAAAAAAAAGAAAAAAAAAACTTAATAGAATTGTCAGTGTTGGATCCAGCTTATGGATGTGGAGTACATTTTACTAGGGTGTTATAATTGAGAATAATGTACGTTTGCATTCTATATATTAAAAATTAGAGGTAACATTTGCAGGAGCTCATGAACCAGCTGAAGTTGACAAAGGCGTACAATGTATAAAACTGCACGAGGGAGGACGAATTGTTGGCAGTTCATCCCACGGTGAAGAGGTCATCAACACCAAGAAGTTGAAAGAGAGCAAGAATGGTAAAGTAGTCGACTTTGCTTAGTATAGCTGAATCTTGATTCCAAATGATCTGTGTGCACTTCTGTTCTGCTGTGTGTATACCTAGCATGTCAGAATGTACTGTTGTGATAAGTCTTGTTCTGAGTAATTAGTCGAGACATTCTGCACAATTTCTTACGTGCTGTCAGCACGCGAAAAAGTCTCCTAAGTTATAACTGTTTTCTGAGATATACTATCATAACTGATATGGACATCATGCTATCTGCAGCTCTTGAATGGGATAGTCAGACAACTAGACATTGCGACACCGGATTGAAAAGGAGACATTGGGTAGATGATCTTACTCCTTTCAAGAAAGTGAGAGATAGTGGAAGCTTTTCAAACGAAGACTTTCTAGGTACATCCTAAGCGATCTCATGCCATTCATTATCTTAGCTCTATAGGTCCGTACACAGTCTATGTGTATCATTTCTTCGCTTTGTGCTTTGTTAATTACATTGAAAATGACGTAAAAGAAAATATCAACCAAAGAAAAATTCAGCTGTCAATTTGTCATTACGATGTAATGCATCTGTGATCTAGCAATTCACTGACAAGGGATTCTTCACTTTTACAGGGAGCGGAAGAAACAAGGGATCCTGCATCCCTGAATTACGTTGTGGCTACCAGATGAGTGAAAACATGAAGAGACGGAGAGAGGATGAATTCATTGTGTCAGCTTCTTGTAAGAGAACGCGATAAATGGAGTTTACCGTTTTCTACTTTCTCCGGTCATTTTATAGAGGGGTTGTTGATGTCTGTAAGTAAATGGAAAATTACACAAATTTTGTCATTCTGAAGTTTGTATAAAGCTTCCTTTAATCATTTTCTGCTACCATACGATTAAATCTGAACGAAAGACCCAAAAGAGGATGGGATCGAATAGAGTATTGGCATGAGTGCATGACCAAGTTGCTAGATTCATGGCGCTGTTGCAAAATTAGTTCTTTTCAGAGAGTTCTGCTGCTCAGTTGATCCGATATATAGAGATACAGTTTTTGAGAGAACAGAGCTGTTGGAAACAAATATCCACTGTGTTGTGTAGCAAAAATATTGACAAGGATGAAGCCGAGTCGTTCATTTCTCTGTCTGACTCAGTGACTTGCGATATTCAAGATTCAATGACAGAAACTAATCAAAATTGGTTACCTTCACTCATTTACTATAACAAACATTCACAATGTTCTAGCAGGTATAGTACAAAAACGAGTAACAGAAGAATGAACAAATAGAAAGAGCCTACAACAAGTGATCCCTAAGTAACTGGTATAATCCCTTCAAGAAAAATTTAACTGGTATAATACTGATAACCTACGGCCATTAAAGCTACAAATGCAACCTTAAAAATTAGCTTAGTACTATTTCTTGATGAAGAGGTTGAGGAGTTCTGATCTTCAACCACCGGTCTTCCTCGCAGTCTCGAAAACAAATTTTGCAAAAGCTGAGGAAGCCTTACCCGATTCCTTTTGGCTGCAATTATGATAAGGAAAGACGATGGAGATTGTTAGTAGCAGCACAACCAGAATAATCTGTGAAGTACAAACAAAGGAGATTGACCACAGTACAAACAGAGGAGAATGACCACAGTCTGATGATCTAATCACACAGGTGACAGAGCGTTTAGAGATAGAAGTCGTGTATCCCAAAATGCCAATCCATTTCACATATTCACACCTCAGCTTGTTTTGGAGGTGCTAGAGTGACTACATCAGACGGTGGGGGTTGGAGATTCAGACTAACAAGAACTCAGGGGACAAAGTTAAAGCTCTTTATGCAGGTTCCAGGGGACATAAACTAGCAGGCGCATAAAAAGGTCTCGTGAAATTAAAGATTCTACTAATTCAGCATAAAAAAGGGGGGGGGGGTTAAAATGTACATGGGCGGATGAAAATCCTTGATAACCCTCAATCGCAGATTTAGAAAGGAATCTGTACGGCTTGTTCTCATACTAAGGTTGAATTCTGATATAGTATAGCAAACAAGCACCAAAAAGTGTAAAAGTATGCTAAAATTTCAATTGTCAATAATGCAGATTGAAGTAAAGCATTTTAGAGTTAGACTTGAAAGCAGCAGAAAGTCTAGCCTATGTCAAAATCTCAATTCTCAGTTCGAGTAGAGAAAGATGTACTGGATTAACATTGCATCCTACAAATTTTGAAGTTCTGGCAGCTCACCAATAAATTGGTTATATACCACAGAGTTAGGTTGATTCTTGACTTCTTGTGTCCTTAAGGATATGCAGAATGGCCAAAAAAAAAAAAAAAAAAAAAACCCACAAATGACTGCCACGCAACACAGTACCTCTTTGCAGCAATCTTTCTTCCTCATCAGCACGCCGCCTCAGTACATTCAGGACCGATCCAAAATATAAAGCAAACACTGTACATGTAATCGTTAAGACATTGTAAGGCATGCTGAAGTCTGGGGTAGTTAATGGCACAAGCAGCACTTCCGTATACGCAAGTGCAGGCGTCATTCTCTGCAATCAAACGAACCAAGAATCAGAAAACATAATGTAGAAACTCATTTAATGAAAATAAAACGGGAATAAGACTTTCCAAAAGACATAAGAGTGTAACAAAGGACTAACCTGCAATCTTGTCAATAGAGGAGGTAATTCTAAACCATCAGCAAAACTTAGGCTTGAATGAAAATCAGGAAAGCTGATTACAGCTGAAGGAATGTCAAATCCTTGATTAGCATCTGGCGGATATTCATCTATATGAAGAAATCCCTAAAACAAGAAATAATACTTTGGAAAATCATTAATCAAATCAGCAACAAAATTAGATGAACAGCTAGTACAAATGCATGCTACATTGTAAACCGAAAAAAAAAAAAAAAGAACAAATGCATGCTACATTTAGGCTTGACAGCCAGACTCCATGCAAACGACTGATTCAGCATCTTTCAGAGTCTTGGTTTAGTTGTTTGATACTTGATCTTACATCAGAGTGATAAAATCATCAAACAGCAACACCGATTTCTGCAATTGATACCTTCATGACCTCTATATTAGACCTTGGGCACTGCACCCGACCCTACAGATACACATATCAAGATAGCCTAGCTAAATTGAATAAGATTAGTGCAAAATTCTCTAGCGTGACAGCTGTAGAATACTACAATCAAACTATTATTAAGGTATGTCCGATGAGCAGAATAAATCATGTCCAGACACAAACAAGGTTGTGAACTTGTGATGGCTAGTACAGGAAAATAATCAGCATTCTCCAACATTTCAATTTATAATTTAGGCAGCTGATATGAATGAGCAATATCTTAGCTCGACCAAATTCAGAAAAACTGAACATATGCAGACCAGATCTCTAGATAAAAGGAGAAAGGAAGGGGGAGACAAAACCAATTCTAAGAATCGTAGGAAATGTAATTTCCCCTTAACTACAAAAGGATTTAGATCATGTATAATCATATTATATTCTAATATTGTTAATTGCTAGTCAAAATCTCGCAAGGGTACAAAAATTGCATATACCCCACGGGCCCACGGGTACAGTATAAGAATTGCTAAAAACTGATGCCAACAGCAATGGTTACAATTCCAGGCATAAAAGATGGTGTTGAGATTATGAGACTTTTCCATATTAAGTAGTGTTGAATTAGTCTAATGCTATGTGTTACCAAAGTAGAATAATCTAGAGCATGCAGTTTCCTACGAGTCTAGTTGCATCTTGGGAAACAAGAAGAATGCACTTCATCTATAATAGCTATGTACTACTGCCAGATTGAAAAACAAATAAGACCAGAAACTTTCCTCCTCACAAACACATTCTGTCCACTTTCTGAACCACATAAACAATCCTAAATTCCAACATTTGGCATCAGAGACGCTAAGGATCTTAACGGCCCAAACAAATTCAAGTATGGCTTGAAGTTCAACTATTTCTCTCCTTGCATTCCCAAACTTTGCAGGAGAAACTGTGACTATTGGTGCATCAAAATGAAATGGTTTCTCAAATCTTGTGATTTGTGGAAATGGGTTTTCAGCCAAGAAAGGAAGGAGCACAATATTCTGCTGCGCAACTACAAAAATTGAAGACGGATGAATGAACGATGCAAGGGTTCTTTCTCACATCCACAGTGCTGTTTTGGACAGCGCTAACCCCAGAAATCATAAGGGGCTTCCACCGCAAAAGAGGCCTGGAATATCCTCCAGGAGGAGGTTCATAGGACAGAGGAAGTGAGAATCATCCATCTTGACAAATTGAGAAGAGATTTTGCCAACATTAGAATGAAAGAAGAGAGCAATGAAGGATTGCTCTTTAAGATTCGTGGAACTTGTAAGTCGATGCAGACTTATGGCGAATTTATTAATGAGGAATAGTTCAAAAGGTCCTACTGAATAGTGACCCTCAACAAAAATTTCAACACTACTGCTTCTATAATAGAGCAATTTACAGAATTGAGTAGCCTAAGAACAACTGAATTATCGGGTTGTTGCTTGCACATGAAGAGAAGTAAATCAAAGATGATGAGAGTCCAGCAGACGGTTTTTTTCAATCAAAGCATAAGCCAAGGAAAACTACTGATAGGACCAACAATTTCTCTACAGGAAAGGTCCATCAACAGGTGGAAAATACCCTCCATGTGGCACTTGTGGCAAGAGCAATCATAAGGACCAAGGCTGTTGGTTTAAGGGGAAGCAAGGTTTGGCCATATCGAATATAATTGCAGATGAAGGCACAACGAGATCAGCCTCACCAACATATCCAACAAGCAAATTACTCTAATGACCAGAACGTGGAAGATCACTTAAATTATGCTAGTCAAGAGGCATCATCCAATAACAAGCAGACATTGTTGATCGATTGTGGTTGTATGAGTCACATGACTCATGGTTCGGGCAATTCGCGCATCTTGATAGGTCTGTGAAGTTTGAATCAGAATGGGAAGTGGCACAGTTGTGGAGTCACAAGCCAAAGCAACCATAGCTATTGAGACAACAAGAGGTACCAAATATATCAAAGATGTTCTTTTTGTTCCTGTTCCTAGTGAAAATCTGTTGAGTATACCTCAAATGATGAATCATGGCTATTCTATCGTCTTTGAACATGATTGTTGTGCTATCAATAATCGTGAGAAGAGGAGAATTGCTAAAACTAAAATGCAAAGCAAGGCATTTTTCTTATTTTGGGATGCAGCTCTTGAGAAGGCTAATACGGCTAGAGAAGTGAAAGTTGAGGTTGGGAGAAACAAAAAGTTGAGCAAGGACTACCACACGCATTGATCACTCTCCCTCTGCACAGTCCACGCACCATCTCCTTCTTAAAACAGCGAGGAAGCTAGAAGTTTCACCCAAGAAAACCTTGGCCGATAATGCTCATTTGAATCAAAAGTTGGGAGAACCATGTTGGTTTGCAACCACTGAGCCCAACGATTATGAGAAACCTCAAAGCAGAAATTTTGGGCAGTTAAAAAGCAACCTTTGACCGCTCAGTCCACATCAAAAGCAAATGGCGTGCCAGCTACTCCTACAGTCAGCAGTATTGGTATTAAGAAAACGGATAATGGAACAGAGAATCTGGTGGACAGCAAGTTAGCCATTGCTATTGCTAACATACCCCCCTTCCATAGCGAACCAAAGCATATGACAGTGAAATTTCATGCCACTCGAGATGCCACCAAAGATAAGGAAGCCAAACTTGTCTACTGCCCCACACAGCATCAGCATGCAAACGTTTTAACTAAACCTCTTAGGAGAAGTAGGTTCCAGACTTTGACACTCAAGCTCGGAGTCAAGGCAAAAAGTCTCAGGGAGGAGTGTTGAGATTATGCGACTTTTCCACATTAGGTAGTGTTCAATTAATTTAATGGTATGTATTCCCTAAGTAGAATAATCTAGATCATGCAATTTCCTATTAGTCTAGAAGCAGCTTAGGAACTAGAGCGTCTAGAAGAATGAACTTCATCTATAAAAGCTACGTACTACTCCCAGAATGAAAAACAAATAAATCAGAGACTTTCCTCCACTCGAATACATTCTTTCCACTTTCTCACCACAAACTATCCTAAATTCCAACAGATGGACTCCACTAGATAAGAAAAATCAAATTCACGGTACCAATATATTTGTAAAAAGAAATAAAAAGAAAACGGCGAAAAATCTTTTTTGAGTCAATTTTTACAAACAGTTTCGGTTCATTGTTTCAAATGCAAAATAAAAAACCGCATGGTATAGCAACAACATTACCCTAGTGCCTCAAAGGCTCCCACAAATAGAGATCTTGTTTTGGATTACTAATAATGAAAATTGAGTCGAGAATTCCGTCAACGGTTCAAATATAAGAAACGCAAATAGTTCAGTGGGCCATTTTGCTTCTTTTTTTTCATCATATACCAAAGACTAGGAAAAATGGGTCTTTGGCTACATTGCAAAATTAAAAAAGAAAAGAAAAGAAAAGAAAAGAAAAAAGAAACATATTTAAAAGAAATTCATAATAATTAAAAGACATTAATCGGCTTAAGAACTGTTTTTGAAGTGCCAACAAGACACTCAATATTCACAATTAATGCCTCTAGACAGACCAGCCATGGAAGGCAATTTGTAGCATTTTTTTCTCTATACAAACCAGCTCTTGGCCCATCGGTAAAGGTGTTGTTGAGTGATCGATAGGTAACGGGTTCAAGTCCTGGGAGCAGCCTCTTGTCCAAAAACTCAAAAGTGACAAGGGAAGGCTTGCCCACCCTTGAGGAGGGACCTTTTCCCGGACACTCGCTTTGCGGGGACGCCAATGTGTAACGAGGCTGCCCTTTATACAGACCAGCTCTTACAGCATAAGAAGACAAACAGTAATATTTGTACAATACCTGTCTTGACATTTTGAGAAAGACAAGCAAATGACACCCTTAACGTTATGTGCCCTAAACTCAATTCACATTAAGATCTTGTTTGGATATGGGGATTTGGAAGGAAAATGGGGAGGGACAGGACGCCCAGTAAATTCCCTTTGTATAGATTAAGGTTTGGAAGGTCAACTGGAGGGATCCATTTTCCCTCTCTCAATACACTCAATTATGCCGCAGTTGGAAAGATACAATATGCAACTCTGGCGTTTACTAACAATATCTTCAAAGTCACACAAAAATATGCCAATTCTACTCCACTATCCCAGTCAATTAAAACCAAGCACCAAAAAATAAAAAATAAATAAATAAATAAAATAAAAAAAGAAGAAGAAAGGATCAGGCATACCTTATCAAAATCCAAAGAAAGAGTAGCTGATTTCATCTGGCAGGGGAAGTTTAAGGCCAGCTCCAATGATCCAGGGGAAACCTTGTCTTCTGAAGGGGACACACGCATCTTCTCAGTGACATTAGTCGTAACTTGAATTTTACCATCAACAAAGATCCGTAGTGTATGATAGTACACCTTCACATACCAAGGCACCACTTGGAAGACGTTGATACGCAAATTGCAAATATCTCCTGACTTATCAGTATCTACATCACTCTGGATCTGACCAGCCGACTTTAGAGTGATAACAATAGCACCTCTTTCATTTCCACTTCCCATTAAGAATCTATTAGCAAGTACTGGTGCTTGAGAACATGACCAAGCCACAGGAAGCTTCCAAGTTAGAGCAAAATAAAATGGTTCAGTGTCAGCATGTTTGTTTATCGAATATAAATATAGAATAGATGGCTCTTCTCTTCGTAAGTTACTGGCTTCTGTAATCACCTCATCAGGGGCAACGGATAACTGAAACACTGAATTTATGACGGTACTTTCAGGACTTGATTCATCACGAAAAACACCCGTATCTCTCAGAACATGGACTAGATCTCTGTCAAGTTGAAGGTACATATTGCTGGATTTGGCAAGTACGCATGTTTTACTCACTGTCCTCCCAAATATAGAGCTTAATGACCAATTTGGTTGTTTATCAGAAGAACTGCCATAACTCTTAACCCCTTTCTGACTTTCAGGTTGCAGAACGACAGTAAGGGTTTGATCAAGTTGAATTCCTGAACTAAAATCATCTGAACTGAAGCCATGTGACACCAAGTGTAACCTCTGAGAATGATAAAATCCACGATATATAGAAGGCCTATCCATCAGTTCAGATACACCAGCCTTATCGCGACAAGGCAGTAACTTTAGCCAGGGGGTCAGGTTCTCTGTGCAAACAGCTTCTCGAGGCAATGTACCATACCTCAAGCTGCCCGAGGATGCCCGAAATCCCCAATCAGGGGCCGAATAAGAGGTTGAAGACTCTAGGTAGTTGATAGAAGCACAAAATAGACCCGAAAGGGTGTGAGTCAAACTTTTCCACAGAACATCAACCTGAGATGGTGGAGCATCAAAAACCGCCCACAACTCAACTCCAGGAGGCTTTGCATTCTTACTCGAAATGGGATCAAATCCACCCCAGCGTTCATAGTTCCATCGGCCTTGAGTGAAAGACAGCTCCATTTCCTTGATATGAAACTTGTGGACCTAGTCAAGCACCATCGAAGTATTACTCCCATGATATTTTAAGGTATAATCACTTACTGCGAAAATATAAATGCCGAAGGTTGTAACAAAGTATGTGGGAAGGGGCAAGCACACAGAACCAAAAAAAAGTTACATCTTTCAAAGTGGCAGAAACCTGCTAGATCAGGCTAATAAATGTGTCTAGCACACACTAAATACTCTCTTACACCTTTACAACTCATGTGATTGAATTGAAAACCAAGATTCGAGTAGACATTGACATTACCATTCTACCTCATAACCCATAATTATAGAAACATCGTTCTTTGTTATTAACATCAACCAAACTCAAGTTAAAGCAATCTAAACGACCGAGATGCACAGAGTTATATATATATATTTGAGGCTTTTTTTGAGCTCTCACAACGATTCTCTAACGTGAGAGAATCCACGATTGGATAGGAGTAGTTGTAGTTGTCTTTTACGAATACGATTACATTTATCCTAACACAACTTTAAGATGTAAATATCAAACGTTTCAATGACTTTTGAGTCTTTAAGGCCTACTAAACTTTGGAAGTCCTAATATATATTGATTAGGACTATCAACTTTATAGTAGTATATATATAAAGACTCACATAAGATACGTTAATCATCAACTTTTACAAACTCCCTACAATCTATTGGTGAGATTCAACATGGCACAAAGGTATTCTTATCGCATGTTATCATGTAGCGTTTTTTTTTTCTTTTCATTGTTCTAAACGTATGTTATTATGTAGTTATTGTAGAATCAATGAATTGAAGTTAAGCACAGATGATTCAACCAAGAAAGCCAATAGACTTAAAGTTCGTGTGACGCGGCTTTGTCATGTTCTAAACACTACAGATAAGAATAAAGTACAATACGTAGCGATGGTTCTTATTGATGAAGAGGTATTGATATTTCTCTCTATTGTTGTCCTATTAGTCTATGTATATTTGAATTTTATCTAGAGTACTTTGGCTGTCTTTTTTTTAATTATTATTAATAGAATCAATAGTATGTCTAAACCTATAGAATGCATGTATAGACGTTGCTTTGTTTTAGACTCTCTTTTTACAAAAAAAAAAAAAAAAAAAAAAGTGCATAGGTCCCACAACCCTTAACCCCCGTAGGTCAAACTATGTTTCTTTGTAGGCACACTATAATTATGCATTGTGTTTGAGATATGTACGTATGTATAGTAACTTATGGTGATTGTTTTTGTCGTTATGCACGGCACATCGTAGCTTATGGTATTGAAATCAATATACTGTTTTGCAGGGGCACTATATATATGCTACCATTCCATATTATTATTGGGGACGTTTTAGTGGAAAAATCACAGATGGAAAGATTCACATCATCAAGAATTTTGATGTTATCCCAAACAAAAAAGATTATCGTGTCGTGAGTGATTGTAAAGTGATGATTAATTTTTTCTGGAATACTTATGTTAAAGTTTTGGAAGGAGAAGATTGCATTATACCTATACATAAGTTTGACTTCTACGATTCCCGCAAAATTGATGAGCGAAAAAACAATTTTACCGTTCTTACAGGTACATATATCTACTTTTTTTTTTTTTATGAATGCGTAAAGATAAGTTGCCTATTAGATAATTTAATGGTCGACCTATAGTGTGGTAAGTTTAATATCTACGAGATTTTGAAATAAACAATAATTGTAAACTATGTTTTACACGAACCCACCTTACATTAATAAACTATTCTATTGTCTTCTTACCTAGGATTAAGATATAATATTGGTTGATACCGATCATCATGTCGTTTTACAGATTTGGTTGGTGTAGTTGTTGATGAAATCATCAAAACAAATGTCAATTACTATGCAATTGTTATTAAAGATCAACGGTATGTGTTAATTAATTATCTTTAAAAAAGATTCATCAATTGTAATGATTAAATTATTTCACTGAACACGTTATTATGACAATTGCGTATTTCTCTTAGTGGACAACGTACAAGAATTGCGTTATGGGATCATTGTCGTGCTGCCTATAAAGAACAAAGGGAAAAATTCAAAGATAGTAATGAATCAATTGTAGTAGTTGTTACTTCTTTGTTAGTAAGAGACTTCAAAGGTTAGTGACTCTATTTCTCTTATTATACAATTATTATTTATGGCAAGTATTGTGTATGTATTAATAAAAAAAGATATGGATCTAAATCTGCAGGTTTTAGTAGTGTGAATACTTCAGTTTATGGGAGTCTTTATATTAATATCAACATACCCGAAGTAATTGAACTCAAGGGAATGTATGGTGAAGTAATTGTTGGACAAGCTAATGGACAAGCTACTGATCCTATCTCGAAAAAAGACATCTCATTCCTTATTGATCATTGCAAATCAACTTTTGTAAAGGTAAATCAAATTCTTTAATTTTATGCAAAAAAATATATACTGGTAGTTGTCTAACTTATTTCTTCTTTTAAATCTTGCAGCCACTCCTATTTTACTGCAGCGCTAAAGTGATTGATGTTCTCGGGGAAAAACCATGGTACTATCCATCATGTACCACATGCACTATTAGGCCGAGTGAAATTGCAACAAATCATTTCCACTGCTACAGATGTAACAAAGAAGTTGAAGTTCAAACAATTAGGTTTGGCTTCTTTTTCTTTTTTTCCTCGATGAATCAATTTATATTGGAAATTAAACTGGATTAATTATTATTGTGTTATATTATTGTTATTATAATATGATCTTTTGTAGATATCGCATTGAGTTGATGGTTCAAGATAACACCTCTTCAACTATTTTTACTGTATTTGACACTGATGCTTTGAGGCTTATTGGACAAGATGCACAAAGTTTATATGACAACCAAGTAGAAGAGGTAATATTTTTTTTTATTTGATATGTAGAAAGATATACCACTTCACCTCACTTATTATATTTGAATTTACACATAGGATGAAGATGATGAAGATGCAAATCCAATACCAAGATTGATCTACAGTACATTTGTGGGGAAAGAACTTCTGTTTAAAATAAAAACCAAGGAAGATGATCATGATGCAAGTCAAAAAAAAAGTTTCAGCGTTTGGAACATTGTAGAGAAAATCATAATGGAGGTATATAATATTGGTATTATGAATAAAGTATTGTTAATGCTTTCTATTTCTGTTCAAAACTAATCATAGACATGTACAGGTTGATAATTCCTCATCAGAGATAGTAGTGACAACCGGCCAAAAGCGTCCTTATAAAGGCATTGACGTCGATGAGACAAATAACAATGAGTCACTAAGCAACAAAAAAGTGACAAAACAAAACAAGGTAACATATATTTTACATATACTATTTATTGTTTTCAATATAAAAAAAAATATGAACATAACTTAATTTCGTGATTTTTTTGTAATGCAGCAATTTCGAAGGAAGACTCAAAGTCAGAGAGAAGTGACAAATTAGGGAGGACAAACAAATTCAAAAGATTAATATTCAAATAATTCAGATCTCAATACTCTTTTCATATTTTCGTTTAAGATTATCTATTAGTTTATAATTGTTTATGTAATTTGGATATTTCATACAATTGCCATATCTTTATTTAGCTAATCAATATATCTTTATTTTAAAAAAAAAATATTTTTCTTCGAAAGGGTCTCATACAAAAATTTACAACGACATAAATATACTCAAACGAACCAATATATATTTACGTAAGTTGAACAAAAAATGCAGCAAATAAAAAATCCAAAGAGCCTAACGATTATTATGATTACTACATGAGTACTTTTTTTAATGGAGTTCATCTAATGAACCCGTGCATGGCACGGGCTTCAAAACTAGTATCTTGATAAAACTGATGACTATTGCCTTTTGAAATCAATTGTGCATATTTTAACAAGAAGGTATACTTCAGTTGAGATTATCGTATCAAGGGCTTGTCAAAGGAGGGCATACCTTCATATGGATAAAGTGAATACTTTTCTAGTATCAACTATGAGACACTAGAACTAGTTCTACATTTCAGCATTCTGTAAAATTGCAACAGCCTAAGCATCTTATGGTGGTCAAATTGCTATCACATCTTGATTAAAAGTACCCTCATTCCAAAATCCCCATTTCTCAAATCTCTGATATGACAGGTAATTTGCTTTCTCTCACATAATTAATCTAGCCTACTCATCTATGACAAACAAGTACATGCATCTCACAATCAATTCCTCAAAAAGAAACTTTATTGGTTTTGGTAGTTCCATTAAGAATAAGGAAGCCCTACAGCATAAAATTCATGACATTGTATACAAAAAATGCACGTCTTCGACACATCAGATGCAGCCCCATTTAGGGTTTTAACAAGGTAAGCATCACCGACCATTTTGGTAAGTACACTTGGCCAGAGAAGCGAATCAAGCGATAACTCCCTACTCCAATTTACCATTTGATCCACATAATCGACACTTTTTTTTGTATAACATAAGAATTACCAATTTACAGACCAAGTACAAGATTCAGCAATAGAATTGCAACAAACATCTTTCTGCAACAAAATTTGCTCACATAATTTCAAAGATCACCCGTTCCCCATAGTTTAACGAATGAGCTGAAACGTAACCAGACCAGTCGCTCCTCCAAATGAATAAGAGATTCGGTGATTGCATTGCTCCGACTAAAATCCTCACACAAAACCCAAGTTATTCAACTTCTCTACAATGTTTACAATTCAGCTGAAACTACTATTGATTGCCAACACAACACTGCTATGATCTTCCAAGTTCCAACGACTATAATCGGGCAATTTTACGATTCAACAAAAATAAAATAAAACAAGCATTACTATTCATAGATTGAGCTGCAATTGCTAATCAAATCATCTCTCAACAACTGAAAATACATCACTCAATTCTAAAAATCAACACTTAAAACATTTCAATCAAACTGAAACTTCACTCAAATTAATCAATCCTCAACAAAAACAAGCTAACAACAGCTACCTAATCAAACCAAATCAAAACTTAAACAACACGAAACGAGCAATAATCACAAAAATACAAAATTGCATAGGAAGAAGAGGGGAAGAAGAGCAGCGTAACATACAAGCTGGAAGATAGACTTGGGGAAGAGATGGAGATGAGAGCCGGCGCCATTAAAGGAGGGAGAAGAGAGATTAACAGTAGAATCGAAGTGGAAATGCGCAAGAACTTTCCGATCGGGCAAGGGTTTCAGTAGCAGTTCTTCGTTGAACTCTTCGTTGTTTGCGGAGGATAATATGGCGGGAAAGATGAGGATGAAGAAGAAGGATATGATTAGGAGGGAGAAAATGGGGGTTTTGACCGCCATTGATGGATGATTGGATGGATTCTCCGAAAGAGGAGGTGTCACGATGAAGCCATCACTTGTTTGTTTGGTTTCAGTCTCGGTACCAGTCAAACTAGCTTCGATGGAAAAGGTTATTACTCCGTATATGATATTTTGTCCACCAAATTATCATGGACTCGTCTCGTATCATTTACAATACTCGTTTTGTTTAGAGTTTAAAATAAAGATTGAAAATAGTCATGTCGCCTCTATTGTTTTTCTTTTACAAACTTTGTTGAGAAAATCCAAACTAAAATAAGTCAGAAATATCTCGTTTTTAGTCTCGAGTTTTGGATTTGCCTAAAATAAACATAATTCTTTAAAATTTAATCGGATTTTGGATGTTTTGGCTTATGTGGGACTCAGTGGGAGTAACAAAATGGCAACAGCACTATCTCCGTTACATCTGTAAATGGCCCCTCTCCACTTTCTTGACTTTATCGACGAGTTTCGGAATTAGTCATAGCATATACCACTCCGTCCCAAATTAAACTTCCCATGCAATAGTATTATGTGAGGGGAATTCAAACTCCATGGGAAGTTTAATTTGGGACGGAGTGGTATATCGTTTCATCTCCTAATCGTTACACTATACTTGGCAAGTTTACTTTCCAATACATTATCATCATTTCACATTTTCACCATAAATAAAATGAAAAGTGCAATCTTAGACATAGTATACTCAATTTGGATTGGATTTGGATTGCACTCCATCGATGTCAAATTTATAAGTTGGGCCATGAATGGACACCAATCAACCAATTGTAGCTCATCCTCTAACGACCTTTATATGTGGCAAACTTGCCACAATCTATAAGTGTTTGGTTAGTTAGAAAAAACATAAATATTGTAACTCTTATTATACTCAGGTTTATATAGAAACGGAAAAATTTGATTCCGAGACAATTACATAATCTTTTGTATTGTACTCCGTATGTTACATACTACTGCTTATTGTTTTCTCAATTTTGCTTGTAAGATAAGTAACAATTATTTCATTGGTGATTGCACTCAGGAGGAGGAACAGGGTACCTAGGTTCATCATTACAATAATCATAATTAATATAATTGTTCTTCACAATCTGGTATGCGTTCTTTTCATTAGAGTTTAACTCCCTGTATCTTTCGTGGTTCCACCAATAATCACCAGCATTGCAAAGCTCAATGCTCTGGCCACCGGTCGAACACCCGTCGATGTTAAAATTATCGAAATAAGCTCGAAATGGAGCGTAAGTCCAGTTAGTCTTGGTCTTTCCACCATCAGTAGCCCAACTATCTCCATCCCATAAGCTTGCTTCTATATTCATTGGTTGAGTTGGGTAACTTACGCCGTATTGCCTGTTATTTTTGAACTCTCGTATGGGTATGTTGTCCACGAAAAACCTGATCACGATTATAACAACGACATCTTAGATGAGACTGAAAGTAATAATCGTCCTAAACTTACAACCACGCATTTGTAGCATGTAGTAGTACGTACAAGTGAAGTTAACATTGGTTTTAATAAATTTACGTCCCTCATCTAATAAGTCGATATGGTCTCATACGACAATAATTGAATGGATAAACACTTACACTATATGGTATTGGTTCCAAAGAACCTTGTAAGTATGAAAATGAGCAGTAGGATCAAACCAAAGATGAAGCCTCTGTTCCCTGCCTCCTTGTCCATCTATGAAAATGTTAGTCTGCAATGTATAAGGCTTCCCTGCTCTATTGCCCAAGAACTCGAAATCGAGTTCGTCATGGGTATTATGAGTACCTGAAGTTAACTGCAAAATTCCATGAAAACTCTTAGTTATTCTTAAGGAAAATGTTGCATCAAATTTCCTATTTTTTGTAGACAAATTTTGATTAATGATGGTAGGAAAATATTCATGATTGAATCATTGAATTCTAATGGTGTTACTATACGTAGTATGCTGTAACAACTCCTGCAGCTTCCTTGCCCGGCAATTTTATCTTCATCTTAAAGTAGCCTGAACCATATCTGTTCTTGGACTCGAACCCGGCACCACCTACAGTACGAGCAACGTACTACTCAGTGCATCTTACAAGCTCTAAATTTTCATAGAATCGTCTTACCTAGTCTTTTCTAGTTTCCAATCGGTTTTGTAACTTGGCAATGTTTAGTACAGAGTACTATTTTCATTTTCTTTACAAATGTTTAGGATAAATAGAAGCATAGATACAACAAATATTGCCTTTGTTAAAAGAGCTAAGCTATAGCCTATACTAGTATGTATGATTGTACGCGTATCTGACAAAGTATACACGGATGCATGCGCGGTTTTTCTGTACAATAACTATATGCTAGTAAAATTTAATGCTATAAGGTATCGAACAATGTATACAAATCACTGCTAGTAGTCAGCTTACCATGTTCTTCATCCATGTACAGTTGAACTGTCGAACCATGGTTTTGAATGACATGTTCATTCCCCCAAACAACATGATAATTGTTGTCAAAATTTGGGTCACTAGCACTACTATTAGGGCATGTACTTGTACAAATTATCAAAAGCAATGCTACTAATATAAATTCCATGCTTTGTAATATATTTATGAAACTATATGCTATATGTGAATAATTAATGATAAATTGATGAGCAGTTGATCATTTTTTGTTGTTATATAGTGGACTAAGTAGCTATAGAGATAGTTGGAGAAGCTTGTTAAATAAGCTGAATTTTGGGACGTCACATGAAAGCAAAGAGTGTGATCTACACATCTTGGGCACATTGCTTTATTACTGCACGTAATTCACTGCCTCCATGCTGGTGTCCTCATAGCATTACCCAAAACATGACCTTAAAAATGGACAAAGAACTAAAGATTCTTCATTCTTTTGTGCCTTTATGTGTTGCACCAATGTTGATGGTAGACTTGGCATGAAAACATAATAAAGATTGCTTGAGAGATGGTGTGTGAATTGTCAAACTAGTTATTTGTCTCTTCCGATATCCCTACGTTGTTAAACTTTTTTTTTTTACAACAACGATAATTGACACTCAATTTCTATTCTCTGACATTCTCTCATCTGTTGGAAATAATAGGGAGTTAAAACGACTTATCTTACGAATTGTTGTGGCGAGAATTGAAGTTCTCTGAACTTAAGAACGATTCCGCCCTAGCCGCAGTGCACGCTGTATCTTGGGCGTCCGTCCTCCAGGTTACACAACACCAACCACGTTTGCACGAACGAAGATCGGTTGGCACAATCGATCCCGAATGCCCTCTACTTGCTCAAGATCTAGAACTTGTGTTTTATGTGTTTATGTGTTTATGTGTTTTTTTTCTGTGTTTAGGGTTGTGTATAGGAGTGTGTTTATATAGGTTGTACAAAAGAAACGAGAAGAAGGGTTTTGGAAAAAAAACCCTAGCCGTCTTAAACGCATAGAGCCTGGCCCGCGGTTAAACACGGTGAAGCATTCTGCCTTCGCCGCGGCAAAGCACACAGGCTACACGGCTCACCATAAAGGTGGTTAGATTGTTAGATTATATCCAACAATCCCCCACTAATCTACAAACGACCACCTTGAGCAAATCTAGGACATTCAAAGAACTTTTAGTATATGTGCAAATGTCTAGCGACTTGAATTTACACATTGCGTCTTAAGGCTAGCTATCATGCCTTACTCGGTGACTTAAGTCTTGAACCAAATAAGGATAGATGAAAGCATCGCCCGAAACACTACTATCCATTCTACAAGGGATTTATTGTACCGCGATTGTCATGACGCATCACGACGAATAATACTTTTGACGCATATATTGATGAGGCCATACGTCTTACCCGGATTTCGTTGGGGGCTCTAGAGAGTTATCACCATTACTCTCATAGGAATCGGCCATGCAAGGAGACTCGGTCTCCATTGCCATGAGTACAGGTTCTCACTCCTTACTACACATGTTCCACCTCCAACTAGGTAGATCCCATCAAGTGTGCTACCACACACCACCAAATGGTGAAGAAAAATGTAACAACTTTTCTACACAATGGATATGAGTCTATTAAGAGCCTTAAGCTCAACCTTTAACTTTGGTAGAATTTGCACTATAATGATACGAGTATATCAAAGAGCAAATAATGTGAATGGGAAAACATTATTTATTAGTGCACACAAGTCATACCGACTGTATCTTTTGAACCTTGCAATAAGGTAGGAATTCAATCTCTACAACTCAATCAAGTGATTTCAAACCCATTTCTCTTGCAGTCTCATTTACTGCTTTCTTACATAAGCCTTTCGTTAACGGATCCGCAATGTTCTTCTCAGACCTTACATAGTCTAGAGAAATCACCCCAGTTGAGATCAAATCTCTCACAACTTGGTGTCTAAGGCGAATGTGTCTTCTTTTCCCATTAAAGGCATGATTCTTGGCAATGGCTATTGCTGCCTGAGAATCACAATGGATGCTTACCGATGGAGCAGGCTTACCCCAACAAGGTATGTCTGCCAACAGATGACGAAGCCACTCAGCTTCTCGTCCAGCAAGCTCCAGAGCCACAAATTCTGCTTCCATGGTTGAAGTAGATACGCACGACTGTTTACAGGATTTCCATGAGATAGCTCCTCCACCAAGTGTAAAGATATATCCACTAGTCGAGTTAATCTCCTCTTTGCTGGTAACCCAGTTAACATCAGAAAAACCTTCAAGAACTGTCGGACATTTACTGTAGTGAAGACCCCAGTTCATAGTACCCTTTAAGTACCGCAACAATCTCCTTAACACCACCCAGTGACTGGTATTTGGACAATGTGTATATCTACTCAACCTACTTACAGCATAAGCGATATCAGGTCTAGTGCAGTTCATTAAATACATGACACTCCCGATTACCTTAGCATAGTCCTCTTGATGACTTGGAAAACCCTCGTTCTTCACCAACACCACATCCTTCTCAATAGGAGTAGAGACTGGACTAGCTTCATATGAGTTGAATTTCTTTAGTATTTTCTCCACGTAATGAGATTGACTCAGAGACAGCCCTTCAGGGGTCCTTGTGATTTTTACACCCAGGATCACATCTGCTTCTCCTAAATCTTTCATCTCAAATCTGGAACTCAGAAATTCTTTCGTCTTCTCAATCGACAAATGGTTCGACCCAAAAATTAGCATGTCGTCAACATACAGGCACAAAACCACATAGCCAGCTGAATCAGATTTTGTGTAAACGCAAGAATCACCTTCGTTTACTTCAAACCCGAACTCGGCCACTGTGGAGTTGAACTTTTCATTCCACTGCTTGGGTGCTTGTTTCAAACCATACAAAGACTTTACCAATTTGCACACTTTGCCCGTTTGACCATCTTCAACGTAACCTTCAGGTTGCTGCATGTAGATTTCTTCTTCAAGATCTCCATGTAAGAAGGCTGTTTTTACATCCATTTGATGTATTAGCAACCCTTTAATTGCAGCAATGGCTACTAGTGTTCTTATTGTTGCAAACTTGGTAACCGGAGAGTAACTATCAAAGAAGTCTATTCCCTGACGCTGGGTATTTCCCATAGCTACCACCCTCGCTTTGAACTTGTCGATTGTACCATCAGCTTTGAGCTTTTTCTTGAAGATCCACTTACATTTCAAAGGTTTGCAACCACGAGGTAGATCGGTTAAGATCCACGTATGATTGGCTGTGATCGAATCTAGTTCACTCTGAATAGCTTCTTTCCAGAAAACAGCATCAACGGATCTCATGGCTTCACTATATGACTTAGGATCTTCCTCTAGGATATATGCATCTATCATTTCACCTGATACCAAAGATTCAGACAAGAAATTAGTCACGAATTGGGACCCAAAGGATTTTTCCTTCCTTACCCGTTTACTACGCGCTGGAGGTTCTCCCAAGAGCCTGCGTTTGAGAACGCCTGTGGTTGCACCCGGCTCATCATCCATACAACCCGCTGGTCCGCTTGACTGAGCCGTTGCCTTGTCCACTCTTGTCTGATCATCAAGTTTTAGTGCATCTTGAGTGGATTCTTCAAGTATAATAGGACGAGACTTCATAGGAAATATATGTTCAAAGAACTCTGCATCTCGTGACTCCATAATGCTCCCGGTAGGATATGAGCATGTTGAATCCTTCAATAGAAAACGATATGCAGCACTATTATGAGCATATCCTATGAACACCGAATCCACCGTCTTTGGACCAATCTTTGGTCGCTTGAAAGATGGAATTCCCACCTTTGCTAGACACCCCCACACTTTTAGATATTTCAAGTTAGGCGGATGTCCCTTCCAAATCTCATATGAAGTTCTATCCAGCTTCTTGTGAGGAACCTTGTTTAGAATATGACAAGCTGAAAGTATGGCTTCACCCCAAAAACTTATTGGCAATCCGGAGCTGATAAGCATAGCATTCATCATATCCTTCAAGGTACGATTCTTCCTTTCCGCTATTCCATTTGATTCAGGTGCATATGGAGCTGTCCATTCATGAATAATTCCATTATCCTCACAAAACCGTTTAAGTGAACCTGGATCATACTCACCCCCACGATCGCTCCTCACTCTCTTGATCTTTCTGTCTAGTTGATTCTCAACTTCAGCCTTATAAATCCGAAACATATTTTCAGCCTCATCTTTCGAGCTCAGCAGATATACTACCGTGTATCTTGAACAGTCATCTACGAAAGTGATATAATATCTCTTACCACCTTTACTCACATGGTTCTTGTAGTCCCCCAAATCAGTATGTATCAACTCAAGAACTTCTGACTGTCTAGCTACAGATGGAAAAGGCTTCTTTGCATATTTGGCTTCGACGCATACCTCACACTTGTGATTGTCGGATTTATTTAAGTTGTTGATCAAACCCAAAAACTTTAAGCGTTTGATAGAAGCGACATTTAGATGACCAAGTCTTGCATGCCACAGATCAAGAGAGTCAACAATATAAGCAGAATGTGAAACCATATTATTGATAGAAGATTCAGGTACAGCATCTAGAGTAAAGAGACCCCCATTACAAAAGCCCTTCCCCACATACTCCCCATTCCTAGTCATTACAAGCTTGTCAGACTCAAAAGACAACTTTAGACCAGCCTTAACTAATAGACTACCAGAAACCAAGTTTCGGCGCATCTCAGGAACATGTAGTACATTTGTGAGAGTAAGTGTTTTCCCGGAAGTCAGCTTCAGAGTCACCTTCCCTTTGCCTTGAACTTCAGCAACAACGGCATTACCCATGTAGACCTTTTCCCCATCAATCTTCTCATAAGTTTGAAACAAAGTCTTATCAGTACATATGTGTCTAGTGGCCCCAGAATCAACGATCCACTCGACTGACTTGCCATCACTCAAATTTGCTTCAGAGACTACGGCTACTATGTTGACATTGCTTGCTTCAGCCTTACCCTTATTCTTCTTTCTAGAATAGCATTCACTCGCCATATGCCCATATTTGCCACAATAGTTGCATGTCCCTTCAAATTGAGTCTTCATCATCTTACCCTTTGCCTTGAGCTTGGACTTGTCTATCTTGAAACCTCTTTTCTTCTTCTCTTTCGAGGATGAACTAGGTTCTACAAGATTTGCTTTTGAGCTACTATGTATCAAATCATCCTTCTTAGCCTTGGAGCGATTTTCTTCTTCAATTTTGAGATGAGAAATCAAATCGGCCAAAGTTAAGTCACCAGTCATATGCATGAGTTGATCACGATAGTCTTTCCAAGAAGGGGGCAATTTGCTAACCAACATTAGGGCTTGGAAACCATCACACAAAGTGAGACCTTGAGCAGCTAGATTCAAACATAGACGTTCATACTCTTGAATTTGTTCACCAATGGGTTTATCATCCACACACACAAAATCATGCCACTTCATAGCCATATACTTCTTAGATCCATGATCTTCGCCACCATATTTGCTTTCCAATACAGTCCAAATATCATAAGCGCTATTGAATTCAGCATAAATTTCTAGCATTTCATCACTCATGTAGTGCAGCAAATAACCCTTAGCAAACTTATCATCCTTATCAAACTTCTTATTATACGCAGCATGTTCAGAAACTTCAACCGGCATGGTTTTGCCATCAAGCACATATTCCAAACCAAGAGTCATCAAGAAAAACCTAATTCGAATACACCAAATCTTATAGTTCTTCGAATCTAGACTAGGCAATTTTGACATGTCAGCAGGAACCCTAGATTTCTTATCAGAAGTCATGATTAACTAACAAACATTCGTTCTTAAGATTGTTGGAAATAATAGGGAGTTAAAACGACTTATCTTACGAATTGTTGTGGCGAGAATTGAAGTTCTCTGAACTTAAGAACGATTCCGCCCTAGCCGCAGTGCACGCTGTATCTTGGGCGTCCGTCCTCCAGGTTATACAACACCAACCACGTTTGCACAAACGAAGATCGGTTGGCACAATCGATCCCGAATGCCCTCTACTTGCTCAAGATCTAGAACTTGTGTTTTATGTGTTTATGTGTTTATGTGTTTTTTTTCTGTGTTTAGGGTTGTGTATAGGAGTGTGTTTATATAGGTTGTACAAAAGAAACGAGAAGAAGGGTTTTGGAAAAAACCCTAGGCGTCTTAAACGCATAGAGACGGGCCCGCGGTTAAACACGGTGAAGCATTCTGCCTTCGCCGCGGCAAAGCACACAGGCTACACGGCTCACCATAAAGGTGGTTAGATTGTTAGATTATATCCAACATCATCAACTTATTTTATCTCGAATTAGTTGGATAGTGCAAGAGAACTTTTGTGAAATGCGAGTATCATTATTCCTCTTTTTTTGTCACAATTATGAGAGAAAACCAACGCTTCATCAAAAGACTCCTACGCAGACTATCTTCTAGTAGAAAGCCTACTTAATTTTCACTTTGAGTACCCAAGGTTTGGACAAATTCCACTTTGGGTACCTAAGGTTTTAATAATTCCACTTTAGGTACCCAAGGTTTGAACATAGTTCCACTTTGGGTACCTCAATAATTAAAAATAAATTTTTATTTGATCTTTTTTTATCATTAAATATATTATTGAATTTTGATTATTTTGTTGATATAAAACTTACTCCGTAATTAGACTAATATAAGACTCTAAGCCAATTCTCGATTTTGTTTTTCTTTTTAATGAACAAACGTCTTCATAAGAATCTCAAGTACAATGTTTACAACTTATGCAGTTTATTTCTTTGGTAGCATAACAATAATACACATTCCATATATTTTCTTTTTTTCACTATCATAGTTTCCTTGAACGATATTCTTTTTTTTTTTAATTTAAGTTTATACTCTATACTCTCATTGTATTTTTTTTTACTTTAATTTAATTTTACCGAAAACAGTTACTATTTTATATCTTTAGTTTTTTAGTTCGAATTAAGTTTTGGTTAAATAAATTCATTAATTTAGTCATGTACATATGTAAAATAACTAATTTACTACAAATAAACACTTAAATTTAGCTAGAGGTACCCAAAGTGAAACTACACTCAAACCTTAGGTACCCAAAGTGGGAATACTCAAACCTTAGGTACCCAAAGTGGAATTTGTCCAAACCTTGGGTACCCAAAGTGAAAATTTTCCTAAAGATTTTTATCTGGTACACCCTCCCACCCATTAAGATTTCCCTTGTGGATTTTTGTTTTTGAATAGCTATGTTCGGCGCTACTTTTGGACCAAATGAAAGACCCGCTTACCTTAAAATTAAGTGTAGTTTGTAGAATGCAATGCAAAATAGAATAATATGTATTAATTTTTACAACAAGTGAACGAATCATTTGGTCTAAAAGTAGCTCCAAACATGCCTACCCAAAAACTGTTTTCGTAAGGAGGAAATCTTTATGCGTAGGAGGCGGTATATATAAAGGTCACACTCCTCCTACTATCATAATTCATAAGCATGCTCTTATCAGTGAGTAAGTGACAAATTCACAACTGAGGACTCAAAAAGTCATAACGCTTATTAAAACTTGTATGTCTTTCAACGAAATTGTACTCGTCTTTTTTGTATTATATGACCTTGTTCCGGTATTTTTTTTGTTAAAAATAAGTGTACATACTTACTAAATTCACCCGAATTGTTAACATTTGGTACAATTTCTCATATACAACATTAATTTAAAACAAATACGGAGTACTATTACTAATCATTCAAAATAACGAGGGAGAACAATAACACCGATTTGAAAGGGGTGGAAATAAACGAACGACATCGTTTCAATGGTCAATCAAAATAAGGCGCGCCAAAATTAATACTCCAACTCGCATTTATTTCTTTTCTTTTTTAAAAGTCCTCTTGCAAAAGAAGATTTTAGCGGGGGAGCAAATTCTCCGGATATTTCTTCTTCCATAAAATAATAAATTTTATTTTTGGGGTAAAATATCCGTTGACATTGTCTCACATTTCTGGAAATTTTGTTAATGCCAACTCAAATTTTCTTAATCATATTTTTTCTCTCTCTTCAAATCCCATAATCATGTTTTTCAATTTTCAACCCTCATTTGATTCAATTTAGGGTTTCAATCAGGTAATTTAATTAACAATTAAACTAATTTTTTTTAGCTGTATTTGATCTTAATTTGGAAAAAGTTGTTAACTTTAACTGTAATTATTAACTTTATTATCATTTGGGCATTTGGGTATTTGCTGAATTTGATTTTATCATTTTAATCATCAAATAAATTTGATGATAAACTTAGCCTAATTTATGTTATTTATTTGGGGGGAAAAGTGAGTTTCATTATCCCCTTTTTTGTGATTGATGATGATTTCAGAAAGTGGGGAAATGGAATTTGATGTGAGGAATCTGTATCCCTTGACAAGTCTGCAAATTGGGTATGTTTTTAATTAATGTTTTTGTTTGTAAATTATCATATGATAATTGTTGGTTCTTTAGAAATGCAAATGTTTTCTTGTAAAATTTGTGTAATTTTGACCCTTCATTTGTTATTAATTTCCTGTCAGCATAGTTCAATTGGATTTTAATTGTTGAAAATCAGGGTTGTATTTGTATCATAGGACTTGCTTAATCTTTATGGTGAACCCCTAATGGGTAATGATAAGTTGATAACGCCACGACATGAATCAACGGCATGTCATAATCCTGGGTGGGTATATGACATGCGCTAGACACAGAGGGCGTGGATTAGTATATTCATGCCGTGGATTTATACCTACCCAATTATATAGTGTATCTTGTTTGGTGATCCTGATCCCTTCTCAAAACATGTAGTTCGGTCATCCGGAAATCGTCTCTTTTTCAGTCTTGATGTCTGCCTACTGCCTAGATTGGAATCCATAATGATTCATAGGATTAAGAATGATGGCATTGTGTATGTGCGTGCAATCACATTCACCTCAGGGCGATATGGAGATATGAGATAGACATAACTGTTGGGAATTTGAAGGAATATTTGCTAAAATCTTGTATATGCTTTTGGCAGGGATGTACAATCTTATCTGTCACAAGCATACCTGTTCTTTGCTAGAAGTAGTCATAAGTTCCTCATCCTGGTTGATAATCATTCATGGCGAATGAACAATAACCACTCGAGTTCCACCCACTTGAGGGAGCTCTTTGCCACTAAGGTCATTGCCTTCTTAAGAAACTCCTCTTGTTTTTTCGAAGTAGTTAAATCTATGTAGCTCATCGTGTTTTTTGCATTAACGCAGTACAGAACATCACCCTTCAAAAACACTAAAGCTTTGGTAAGGCGTGTGAGTGCAAGATATAGAGATAACTCGATATCCTCAAGCGATGAGAGAAAGAGATTGCATAGGTGGGTATCTGTAGTCAATTCCCGGAGGTGGAGAGCATCGGCCTTTTTTTCTTTGGTGGATTTACATGTAGCTTTACATGGCTTTATAGTATTTGAAGTTTGCTGGAAGGATGTACGTGGCATAAACTACTATAATGAGCTTCAGGTAGTCTTCCTCTTCTGGACCACAATATTTTGTAGTCATGGATTCACTATATGCTTGCAACAAATTTGTATTAACAAATGGAGCTGTTAAGGCGACATTTATAGGATTCAGCTCACGACCAAGAATTGATGAAATCCTCCCGAAATTCTAGGATGGATATGTCTGATTGTTATTCAAATAAAAATGAAATATCTCCACTTAGGGTGTGATGGTGGAGACATAGAAACTGTAAACAGTGCATCATATATGGAATTCTTCTTTTCCATCTGGCTATATGATATGATTTGTGTTTATATGTATGGCAGGCTGATAGCTTTTAACTCAATAGCTGTATATTGCCTTCTCACTACTGTCTTTGTAATATATAGTAATCCTGTTTGCTTGCAGACAGATACATCCATGGCTTTTGAAGTGAAATCTATGAGGAAGTGGGATTTCCACAGTATAGAACAAGCGTCTAGTTCCATTGAAACATGGTTCTCAGGAGTGCCATCAGAGGTGAGGTCGTTGTGGGAATGTTTAATGTTCTTAGATGACAAAGTTCCTTCACATTCTCCACGAAAGATAAGAGTGTCTTTCAAAGACCTGCTCTTCGATCACAAACGACAAAAGAAGGTTTTGCCACATGACGAATTTTTTGACGTCAAAGAGTGCATTCATCATGGCAGTGATGCTGACTGTAAGAATCTGCTTGCAGAAGAGCAGAATGAACACAAGCCACAGAATGTACAGCGAGATCCAGACATTGAATCTATGCAATATAAGGATACACTACTCAAGTTCTACTTTGACAACAGAGATCTTCCATTTACCTTCAGAGAAATAATTACATCGGATCTAGGGCTATTAACTTTGTTGGAAACAGGACTGCCTTCTTGGGTGATTTTCCTACAATCATATCCTTTATTCTGCAAAGTTTATCGTCCTTGGATGCGGTCTCTAGTCCGAACCCTTTACGTTTTAATCTCTCTTATCACTTGCATGATTGGGTTTTATGATCTTTACAAAAATGTTCCACTATTGAAGGCTACTGCTTCTCATATTTGCGGTCCACTTATAAACTGGATAGAGGACTGGGATATGATCTCCAGAGTTAGATATCTTGGTACAATGTTGTTTCTCCAGAATTTTGAGAAAGCGATGCGCTGGTCTCTTAAAATTGGACGGGTCTTGAAATTGCTGCTGTTAGTACTGACAAAACCCTTGATGGAACCACTTCAGGACATAGTGGAATTCACCTCACCTGTGTGGCTTATTTTCTGCGAGGCAGGATCAGACATCTATGATGCGATTTCATTTGCTTTATTCTACGTATACGACCTAGTTGGTGACCTGTTTGAGCTGCTATTCTCTCCATTCCAGCTTCTGTACTCATACATAATAACAATAGGTACGCTGCCTCATATCGGGGATGCGTGCTGTTTTATCATGTTTTTTAGCCATGATTATTCTTCCCACAATGGCATCTCACTTGCTATATATTTCTTTGCTATGCAGTTGCATTCTTTAGGCCAGTTTTTGCTTCGATATGGGAGCTTTGTCGCCTTTGGCTTCAATTATGCTCTAGCATGGCAGATCATGCAGTTTCTTTCTGCAGTGAAGTTTACGAAGTCCTTCAAGGAGCAGTGATGGTTATCGTGAATAGAGCATCAGAAGCTGGTCAATTGGCTGCCCGTGTATCTAAAGCCAAACCAAGCACCCCAGAAGTTTCCATGTGGAACACTTTATGGAAAGATTTGTTTTCGAAGGTACCTAATTGTTGCGTTTATGTCTCATGTTGTTGTGAGTGACAGTTTTGATAGATACGGGCTTCTAGTGATCTGAAAATGACTACCTCTTGCAGGTGTTCCGTTCTCTCAGGAGTATATTGTATGGAGTAATTGCATTCTTGAATACATGCAACCGGCATAGACTTAGGTATGTTCTATCTCTTATTTTGGTTTCCTCAAAAAAAAAAAAAAACTCGCTTATTTTGGAATCTTCACAGGCTGAGGTTGATTTTTGTATGTTAATATTTTGCATCGAAGTGACAAAATATAACCCTGGAGCTCATAACTCTGGAATGTAACCCAGCACATCCTGTTTTAGCCTTGTATTAACTATGTCAAAATTTCATTTGTAACGCAGCACATCCAACCAGATCAGAGAGTACACTAGCCGTGTGTTTTGTCTTTCAGCAGCAGGATTGGAGGGTTCTCAGCGAGCACTTCTGAAAGATAGCCAGCAGAAGGTAATTTCTGCATTCATAACACACCAGCATAATGTGTAGATTTTTTACATTGGTTTGTCAGAGAATTTGGGAAGGCCTGCTCTTCTGCGGTTCTGCCTATGATTCATATATGCATCAAATTGTAGCTGACGATGTCAGTTCTTGAATGAACGGGATTGTATCTTCATGTTTCAATTTATTGATGTACCATCACATTTTCTCAACATAATCATTTTTTCATCATTCCTGCAGGGAAGTTCAGAAAACCATGAACACCTCGATTGAATGACAATACAATCGTCTCTTTTGTACAAATGTAGATGAAATCAGGTCTCAACAGTCAAGCAATGAGCTAACGAGCTATCCGACTAGGTGGTGTAACGTATTCTAACTGTTAATTCTGCAGCATTGCATATTTTAGAGGAGAGGGGTATTGTATCGACTCTGTGTGTTTAGTTTCTTCAGGAATTACGATTTGTATAGGGTATTAAATGGAGGGAGGGTAGCCTTTAACATAGACGTGAATTGTGGATGGATAAATTGTACTCTGACTTGCTAACTCTCACATATGAGGCTCACGCCAAACAAATTGTAAAGGAAATGATGTAAACTTGTACAGTTGTAGGCTAACTTGTCATTTCACTTTCTTTGGCCGATGAAGCTTGCAAGATTTTGATGTAGATTGTACTTTGGTAAGAGCATCTTTTTCGCTAGCTCGTTAAGAGCGGGATCAACTTAGGGGCGAGGCCAGGAGGTTCTTGTAACCGGAATTAGAAATGTGAAACCAAACAAGCTACTTTTGCCGAATATTCCGTAGTACGTAATTTAAGCGATTAGATTTTTCATCCTAAATTTGAGCATGTTCAATGCAAACGTCGAATTGCGTCAGCATTAGTGTGAAGGAAGTGGACGGAATAAGGTCAATTTGGACGATTCAAGCATAAAAGTAGTCTCAGATGTCAATATGTCGTCCAACTAACGTGATAGCCACCTACTCCGTATATGTACTTCCCATGTTGAATTACATATCCGCCATGCATTTGGATGCTTTCCTCCCATACACTAAGCAATTTGATTTCAAGGCGACCATCATTGAACCCGACTCAATCTAAATCATATGAGTAACCGATGGTCAACGATTCAACAATAGCCTTCTATAAATTGCATGCCTCGAGTATTTGAAATGACTAATATTAACCACAATGTATTTTGGCATTTTTGTTGTCACGACAGAATCCCAACAACCGATCCAAATATGATCGCATACTAATTGGCTCGGGATAAGGCTCGCGCAGGGCGCTCATCTGAAAAAATAACTTGACTCAAACAAAACCGACTCAACGTTAAATGTTGTAAATGTACAACTCCACAAGTCCATGTCAACTAGAAACACTTTAAGTCAAGATTATTATCTGCCGTCCAAATGGATGCTCTAACTAAATCTGAACCGTGCATTAACACAAAACCCAAGATACCTTCTTTTCCTAATTGGCGCACTAGCGTATGTGACACACTTCCCAAACCCCGCGGAATTCAAAAGATTATCAAATTCACCTTTTTTCCTCAAACAAAAACAAAAACTCCTAAAATTCCCCCTTCTCCCGTCAAACTTCCCCCATACGCCACACCCACACATAATGTACCACAACTGAAAATGACTACTATACCCTTACTTTAGGTCGGTCCACGAGAGATTACAGAAGCGTAACTGCCATAAATTCCAACTTTACCCTCCTCTTTTTCCCTCCCCATAAATTTGTGGTGTTGGTAGTTTTCCAGGGAGTTTCATTCTGATCGTCGCGTAAAAAGGTAAAAACAAAAAACCCTAGAGAGAGAAATAAAGAAGAAGAGAGAGAAAGCGTGATCGAGAAGATGACGATGGAAAACGACGCCGCTGGAAACACTAATGGCGCCACCGATGAGAAGAAGCCTACGGATACCGTACACATCAATCTCAAGGTTAAAGGCCAGGTATATTCTTCATTCTTAACTCTTTCAATCTTATTTCTTACGTTTTATTTTGCCTTTTTCCGTTAATTTGTTGTTAATTCATCTTAATCGCAATTTTGCCGTAATTTTGTACATATTGTTTTTGTCTTTTCGCCGTAAACTGTATAAATTATTATCTGATACAAATTAATCGATTATTCGTAGTTAAAATTGTTCGAAATGACGTGGTAAATTTGTCCGATTTTCTGTCATTTTTGCTGTTTTTTCATCGGAATATTATAAGGTGTGTTTTTTATTGTTTGTGGAAATGTAATTAATGTCTCTAATATGTGTTGAATTTTGCGTTGTGGAATAATTTTAAGTCTGAAATGTACAGATGTTGTATCTGTAAGAGATTTAGGTTAGTGTAGTTGTTTGGAGTGATCAGGTGTGCTATTAGATTCTCGAACTCGGAAATTCGGTAATTAATTGTTGTCGTAATGTTTGTGTTGTTTGGATTCATCGCTGATTCATTGTTATTGTCAAAACTCGTCCTGGTGCGTCAAATGTCTGTTGTTTAAGTCGGAATCAAGTTGATGGAGTGACCTTGCGGTCATGATAATTAGGTCGTGCTACCGAGGTTTTATCCGGTACGGTGTTGCAGTTTTTGGATGGTGCTAATTGTTATTCAGAGTCGTTATTTATCGATTTTATTGTTTTGTTTGTACTTCATTGTAGTCGTCTCATGAGAAACCGATATCTAGGTGTTCGATTTGACTCCCGTGTGAGACTGTTTTATGTGGCTCTTTAGATGAACTGCCATTATGTTTGCGTATTTGTTCTTTCTTATGGCATGTCCGTGCAGTTTGTGTGTCCTGTATGCCAGTACCTTTGTGTTCGCTCTTGTGTCATGTCGGTTCAACTTTAATTTTGCGAATTTCATTGATTGTGAAAGCCTAATCTACATGTTTTATTTTGCTTGGTTGCTATTGAGTTTCTGAAGTTTTCAGTTGCATTGATTTTAACAGATTACTCAATCCTCAGTTGTTGTTGAGGCGTTAGCCAGTTAGCATCGTATATTTGCATTGTACTAATGTCCAATGGCCGTTAAATACACTAGCCAGTGCAACATATAGATTGTTAATACTTGCTACAATTACATATGGATTCGCTATGTATAAATGTTTGTTTCCAATTTGTTTCATTACTGACCTCTTAAATGCGTTATGGAACCTTGGAGGTGTGGACCTTTCTGTCTGATTTGAACGTCAATTGTCGAACGAGTCTGAATCCTTTGACGTGCATGCTTGTATATTCATTACCAAGTTTAGAATGTAGATTCGTATTGGGAAAGTAGTGTTATGTAACTCCTATTGTCTTTCAAAGTCGGCATTTGTGTGTCTTCGTTCTGTTTCTGCATTTAATTTTCTGTTTTATACACATGATTGTGTTGTGAACACGTTTCATGTTGATTCTTGCTTTGTTTTAGGAGGGAAATGAGGTATTCTTCCGCATCAAGCGTAGCACAGCTCTGAAGAAGCTCATGAATGCTTACTGTGACCGTCAGTCTCTTGACCAAAACTCCATTGCCTTCTTATTTGATGGACGCCGTCTGCGAGGAGAACAGACTCCTGATGAGGTGACTTGACTTCCTATTTATCCCTAGATTTCTTCTTGTACTTTGTTGAGGCCTGAGTGTTGATGTTTTAGCTTGTTTAGAAAATTATCAGATTGATATTCCTGAAGAATGATTACATTAGTTTCATGAGTAGGGTTTCTTCTAAGTCTGAGTTTTGGAACATAGAACTATAGTAGATCGTACATTTGTGATCTTAGAAAGTTTATGCAATTATAGTTGGCTTTCAATTGTCGGCTAATTCTAAGCGTCTCTTGTTACAGCTGGAGATGGAAGATGGTGATGAGATCGATGCAATGCTGCATCAAACTGGAGGCTACTGAAGCGCCATCCCCAAGTTAGTATTAGCATGATCAGGGAGAGTTGTGTTGCTGCTGAGTGTGTTTGTTGATCGTCAGCTGTGGACGACAATGATCTCTGCCATATCTTCTATCCTATATTATGTATAAATTCTAGTCGTTGGAAGTTGCCATTAAGCTGTCTGTTCATGGTGACTTGAGACTTGGTAGCCTCTTTGTGCGTTCACTGTTCATTTATTGGATCCTAAGCTTTGTTATATATAGCTATGCTACGTTTCAGTATGGTTATGTTTTCGTTTAATATCTTCAAGGAAGGCGAGTTTTATTTTGTGTCTTCGATATATGAATAGAATTAACGATCTGCAGGTTTTGATCAGATGAGTATTGAGTCCGAAATAGTGATCTCGTGTAAACAGCTAGCTTGAGCTCTATCATTAAAACGCAAAATCACGAATTCAATTCTTGACGCTCGTATAAGATTATTGTGATTTTGTGATGGTATGCATGTATCTTGTGGATACAACTCACGGATTTTACCGGATCAATCCGTCTATCAAACCCCCGGGGTACCATGCGCATGGTACCCCCCGCGCCAACTTCAAGCTGTGCTAGCCCCGCCCATTGAATAAAATTGAAAACAAAACTAAAAACAAAAGCCCAAATAGAAATACATATTAACAGAAAAAAAAAAAATATATCTTCAGCTGCGGCGGCGGCGGCGATGTCGGGAGAAGATTACGAGGACGAGATGTGCGGCGGCGATGATTACGATAATCAGATTGATTTCGATGATTACGAGGACGAACAACGAGAAACTTCATCGGGAAAAAAAGAGAAAAATGCAGAAATTGAGAATAAAGGTTAGTATTGAAAACTTTAGATCATTCATTTTTATGTATTAATTATTCCTTTTTCTTTCTTACATAATTAATATTACTGAAACTAATAATTTAGTTTGAACAAAATTATTACTGTATAAAATATTATTTTCAACAATGGTCATTACTATATTTAAACATGGTCATTACACCTTTCGGCTTTGGTCATTACACCTTTCGGCTTTGGTCATTAAACCATGTACGACATGGTCATTACCTTGTGACATATGGTCATTACCCCTTTAGCATATGGTCATTACCCCCGTAGCATATGGTCATTACCCCTGTAACTCATGGTCATTAAGCCATGTACGACATGGTCATTACCCCTGTAACATATGGTCATTACCCATGTAGCATATGGTCATTACCCCTGTAGGTCTTAGTCATTACCCCAGTAGTGAATTGTTCATTACGTCAATAAAATCTGGTCATTACTTTAGTAGGAATTCGTCATTACCTTCGTAGGAAATGGTCATTACTATCTTAAAAAGAGGTCATTACCCCAGTAGTGAATTGTTCATTATCTCAATAAAATCTGGTCATTACTTTAGTAGGAATTCGTCATTACCTTCGTAGGAAATGGTCATTACTATCTTAAAAAGAGGTCATTACCCCAGTAGTGAATTGTTCATTACCTCAATAAAATCTGGTCATTACCTTCGTAGGAAATGGTCATTAGTATCCTAAAAATAGATCATTACCCTTGTGGGAGTAGATAGCAACTTGTCATTACCATAGTCATTACCCCCTGTAAGACTTCAATCATTACCCCTGTAAGACTTGAACAATACCATTGCCTGTATTGATTGAAATTTGTTATTATATAGGTTCAACTAGTGTTGCCGAAACAGAGACAGGTGAATCCATTTTGTTGGGAGAAAGGGTAAAAACGGAGGGAAAAGCTTATGAACTATACAATGATTATGCATTTGTTGCTGGGTTCGGGACTAGAAAGCATAATTATAGAAAATCTTACGGCACTGGTGCAATCAAGGGTAGAGAGTTTGTATGTTGTAAGCAAGGGAAAAAAAAGGGTACAGGAGTAGACAAGCAGTATACAAAGCTTGATGTAAGGACTGGATGTAAGGCAATGATCTTTTTTGAAAAGAAAGAAGATGGGGAATGGGAAGTTACAAAGCATAATTCGGTCCACAATCATAGCATGTGCCCCGCTGATAAAGTTCATCTGCTGAAATCACACAGAAACCTGGATAAAAATCATCTTCGGATGTTACAAGAAATGGTGGAATCGGGAATTAGTGTAATAGATGCATACAGATTTTTGAAAGGTCAAGCTGGTGGATCGCCTGCTGTTGGATTCACTAAAAAAGATGCATACAACAAGCTTGCTACAGAAAAGATGAAGTTCATTGACGGTTGTGACGCCAAAACATTAATCAATATTTTCACCAAAAGACGTGAAAATGAAGATGACTTCTACTTCGCTTTTGAGCTAGATGAAGAAGCTCGTTTGGTGAGTTTTTTTTTGGAGGGACAAGCGTATGAAACAGGATTACATTCTCTTTGGGAAACTTCTGATTCACGATACCACTTATAGAACAAATAAGTACAAACTTATTTGTGCTCCGTTTGTCGGGATGAACCATCATGCCAAAAATTGTATGTTTGCATGTGGATTTATTTTGAATGAAAGGGTGGAGTCATTTGTATGGATTTTCAACCAATTCCTGCAATCCATGGACGGCATGATGCCTGAAACAATCATGACGGATCAGGCATACTCAATGGCTGCTGCAATCAGAGAAGTTTTCCCCGATGCCAAGCACAAACTCTGCACTTGGCATATTCTGAAAAACTCGAAAAAGAATATCCCACACTTGACAAAGAAGCCAGAATTTGAACTTCTCTTCAATCAGGTTCTCATGTACTGTGATACTATAGACGAGTTTCAACATTTTTGGGACAGGTACTATATATACTGTTTTTTAGTGTTCTATCTATAAGAATTCGTCATTACATCACTAGGAATTAGTCATTACATCACTAGGAATTCGTCATTACCCCGATAGCATTTGGTCATTACACCCTTTAGGTCTTAGACATTAACCCAGTAGAAATTGGTCATTCCCTCTCTACACTCTGGTCATTACCTTTGTAGGATTATGTCATTACCCTTCTAGGAATTGGTCATTACAATACTCTCAACTGCTCATTACTTGTATATGTCTTAGTCATTACCCCCAGTAACAATTGGTCATTACCTTGGTAGACTCTGGTCATTACCTTAGTACGTTTATGTCATTACCTTTCTTTGATTTGCTCATTACCTCTGTATGTCTTAGTCAAACCTTTAATGACCTGCTGCTGGTTTATTAATGACTTGTTTTGTGTCTTTTACAGAATGGTTACTGAGTTTGATTGTGCTACACATCCTTGGATTGTTAATCTATATAAAACAAGAGAAAAATGGTGTTCAGCATTCACGAAAGACCGCTTCTCAGGGGGTATATTGTCGTCACAGAGAAGTGAAAGCACCAACAACAGCGTTTCGCGTAGGCTTCATAAGACTGCCTCGTTGCATGAATTCTACAAATGCTTTTGTCAAGTTATCGCTGAATGGAGAAGCAATGAAAAACACGAGGATAAGCGGTGTTGGGAAGGGTATCCGCAGATTGCAGTTCCAAACCTGCAAATTCTCACACATGCTTCTCAAGTTTACACCATAGAAGCATTTAATATACTCCAAGCCAACTTTCTATCTGGAATGACATGCAAATATAAACCACACGAATGCAATGATATTCTATTTTCATTCATTGTGTGGAAACCAACAAGTGAACTGTTTGCTCATGTGGTTTGCTTTAATCTGCAATCAAAGGAGATCACTTGCACATGTAAGCAGTTTCACGAGGTCGGTATTCTTTGCTGCCATGCTTTGAGAATTTATTTCCACATGTGCATTGAAGAAATTACTGAGAAGTATATCATCACCCGCTGGACAAGAGCAGTTATAAAACCTGCTACTGATGATGACGAGGTTATTTCAAGCAGATCAAGGACGTCAGTTTCAGAAAGTTCTACTCTATGGACAGTGGCATTGCAGCGAAATTGGAACAGATTAATAAATACAAGTTCATCTAACTTGGAAGCAAGACGTGTTTGCAAAGATGCTTATGAGAATGCTAAGAAGGAAATTGAAGAAAAGTTGGGACTCATTACCATTGGAGAAGATGTGGTTACGTCACCTAACCAACAAGGTATTCAAATCCGAAATCTTAAAGGTGTTTGGACGCCAGGTAGGAGAAATAAAAGGACAAAGGGTACTCGGGAGAAAATTGACAACCGAGCCAGAACGAGGCAGAGAATCGTGACGAATTACAAGCAAAGAGTTTCAAGTCCTGCATTTATTAATAGCACTGCTACCAGCAGTGCATTAGATGATTGAGTTTCATGATGGTTTTCGAAATCTGTAAACACAGACAATTTGACTTTCGTAATTTTTTTTTCCTGTTTCGGTTTATTTCGAGTGATGACCAAAAACATTGAAGGTAATGGCATGATGTTTAATTATACTTTCGATTTTCGATTTTATATGTAATGACCAAGTTTCAATCAGGTAATGACAAGATTCTTTAAAGGTAATGACCTGGTTTTAGTCAGGTAATGACCAAATTGTTGTAAGGTAATGATCAGTTTTCTTAAAGGTAATGATCATTTTTCTTTAAGGTAATGACCAGTTTTGTATAAGGTAATGGGCACGCAAATCACCATAAATTAACTAATGACGAGTTTTCTTATTGATTTTCAGAAACGTTTAAACAGAACCGCTTACTACACCTTCAAAGCATTTATTAAAAACAAAGCATTGCAAAAAAATACATTTTCACTGGAGTTACAAGTTTTAAACGTACTGAAAAAAGTTTAAATCGGAAACAAAAAAAAATAAACATTTAACACATGACGGTAGCAATATTACCAATACGGGCTGGCGCAAAAAAATATAATAAGAAACAGAGATAAGTAAATAAAAAGTACTTTACAAGTAATGATCAAAGTGTTCAATAGGGTAATGATTAACTGATTTACAAGTAACTAATGATAAGATCCAGGATAGGTAATGATTAGACTCTCAACAGGTAATGATGATTGTACTTTACAAGTAATGATGTATATACTTAAAAGGTAATGATCACATTCACACTCCATCTAAAAAAAAGAAAATCAGAACATAGTTTGATTGTAATCCAAGTACAGCTTAATTATCTATCGTAATAACAATCTTCTCATCAACTGCAGGTTCGGGCGGCTTGGTCTCTACGGAATCAGCTGGAGTTTTGATGTCCTTATTGAATGATTTTGCTGCTGACAGAACGTGTTTCAGCCTCTCTTTTGCAGCTTTTAGTTTCTTCTTTTCATGAGCTTCCTCCTCTAGAGTTAACTTCCTTGTCCTGGATGTGTTGCAAGCTTCAAATATAATCTGACTCTTCTCAAGATTAAGGTCATTCAATATGATTTCAGTGCAGATTTTCGCTCTGTAGAATCTTCTCTGTGACGCCTGCAAAATTAAATAAAAAACAACATAACTCAGAACGCTCAACAAAAATGACCCATTGATAAAAAAAACGATGACTTTAAAAACATACATACCTTATTTAAATCAGAATTAAACGACTCTGCATGGAAAAGTTCCATATGCTTCATCAAAAACAACCCACAGTCCCACGTGTTTTTCTTATCTCTCCAGCTAAGGTCTACCACAAAGTATCGCTTTTCCATTCTAGAAAAGATGTAATCAATGTCCTCCTGCACAATTTTCTCTTCCAATAGCAATTTTAATTCTGACACCTACATCAAAAAACATAAAAATATTAAATCATGATAAACAAAAATCATAACACAAACAAACAGATCCGTTCTTAAAAAAAAACTTAAAAAACTAACCATTAATCGATCAAAGCCCCTGTAGTTCTGCAGGACTTTTCTATTATCAAGAAGCTGAACAGAATGGTCAATCATATTGACGCAAAGTAATGTAAAGTGACTTTCATATATAATCGGGAAACAGATCTGCAAAAACAACAAAATACCAACATCTCAAAAAAACATCGAAAGAAGGATTACTCATAAAAAGAGTCTGAGAGCGTAAAGATCAAGTAAAAATACCAATGCACATTCTGTAATATCAATCGGGCACAAACTAATCCAATGCTTCATGGTTGTCTGCAAAACATCTTCGTTGACAGAAATCCTTTTCTCGTCTTCACGTAGAATTTCCCCATTTGCAATTCGTTCACGTTGATCATACATTAACATTAACTTCTGAGCATAAATCTATAAAAGAAAAAAAATAAAAAATCGTAAAGACCAGGACAAAAAAGAAGTTAATGACCAGATGCTACACAAGTAATGACCAGATGTTTGAGTGGTAATGACCAGAACATAAGAAGGTAATGACCAGATGCTAGACAGGTAATGACCACAGCAAAAGGAAGGTAATGACCAGATGTTAGAAGAGTAATGACCAGAAAACACGAAGGTAATGACGAGAAGCTTTACAGGTAATGATAGAAAAATAGAGAAGTAATGAGCAATACATATGGAGGTAATGACCAGATGCTAGACAGGTAATGACCACAGCAAAGAGGAAGGTAAATGACAAGAGCATAAGAAGAGTAATGACCAGAGCATAAGAAGGTAATGACCAGAAGCTTTACAAGTAATGACAGAAAAATAGAGAAGTAATGACCAATGAAAAAATAAGTATAACAAATAAAACTTACCGACACTGTAGTATTAAAGAAGAATCTCTTCTTCGACCTCCAATACCCTCAAACCTCGACCTCAGGTGCTTTTTCACCAAGATGCTCTCTATTGTTCAAGATGTATGCCCAAGCATCTACAGCCCCAGTTGTAATCCAGTTATGTTCCGCCATTGAGTACGCATCACTCCTTCTAAACTGAACAAACGGGTTGAAGTCTGCTAATATCCGACTGCCTTCTTCACCAACCATATCATGTAATAACAACCTTTCCTTATTCTGGGATTCGGACTCAACTTCACGCATTTGAATCCTGATTTGTCGATGAATATCTTCCAACTCAAGTGATATAGCAAACTCAGAATAAAATGCATGATCAGCAACGGCCCTCTCGAGGGGAGTTAACCCCTCAAAATCTTTTTTCTTAAAGCCAAGGAATTTTGAGATCATTATGGAACCGTCATTCAAATCCATCGGTGTAAAACCCGAACACACTTTGCTTCTTCTCTCATACTTTTCCTTGTAGTTTGCAATAATTTCATCTGACTTCTCGGAAATAGTCTCAACATCAACAATATCAGGCCCCAAAACAGACGATGGAAGGCGAGTCTCGTAACAAATTGGGGAAGGAGTGAGCAATTGGAAGAAGGGTGGTTCAATTTCATCACTGAATTTGGCAAAATACGCCCTCAACTTTTCCTTGAATTCCCTATTCTGCGCCTTCTTCTTCTTGGCAGGTGACTTACTATCGACATTTACACGACGAACAAAAGAAGGTGTATCAAGAAGTGGAATGCTTGTCTGTTCCTCTTCTTCTTCTTCTTCTTCTTCTTCTTCTTCTTCTTCTTCTTCTTCTTCTTCTTCTTCTTCTTCTACGTCGCCATCGTCAACCTGTGAAAAAAATAAGATCATATCATTAGCAAATGACAATGCAAATCATTACTCGAATAAAAAACCATCCTTACCCCAAAGAGATAATATGCCATTAATCATGGTCATTACTCTAGCGAAGCATAGTCATTACTTAACCATAAAATGGTCATTACTCGACAGAAAACTCGTCATTACCAACTGATATATATAAATTACTCGTCATTTAACAAAATCCAAAAATATCATTCATTGATTGTTCAAATCTTTAATGATTACAAAGATAAAATTAAAATTGATTATTTGATTGTTTCTAGATTACAATAAATAACGTCAAACCTTCAATTCTTCTGTAGTCCCATTCGGTTCACCTTCTTCTATACTTTCCTTCGGAGCTGTGATCTCTGGTGTTAGCTTATCAGCAGCAGAACTTAGTCCTGGATCACCTTTGTATGGTGACAGCTCAAGCGAAAAGGGTATAGGTAAACGTGGAGTATACACCACAATAGCCTTCTCTTTTGTTGACTGATCAGTCGATGCTGGGCACACATACTTGATTTTCTTGGGTGGAGGATTTGTGTAATCAGTTCTACCAGCCATACACGGAGTATCAACATAAACAAAACTTTGATTCTGTGGTTCTCCCATTTTCTGAAGTTTTTGCTCAGCCTCCACTTCATGTACCTTTTTCGGTTCAGCAGCCTCCAATTCATGTACTTTTGTCGGTTCAGCAGCCTCCACTTCATCTACCTTTGTCGGTTCAGCAGCCTCCACTTCATCTACCTTTGTCGGTTCAGCAGCCTCCACTTCATGTACCTTTGTCTCTTCAGCAGCTTTCCTAGGAGACGCATTTTGCACCGAGTTCTTTTCAGTCGCATCTACGTGATCCTCATCTTGAAATAACTCAGTGTGTTGAGGTTCGTGATCCTCCTCTCGAAATATCTCGCTCTGTTGATCTTCATTAGCAGCGACAGATGATTCAGTAGGTAACACAGATACACAAGCATTTGCACTGTCATCTTCAGGAGGAATCTGCAACAACTCAGCGGTTTTCAACAGCTTCTCAAGTTCTGTTCGAGGACTATTTTCAAGCAACTCTTTGGTTGCTACTTCAGGTGCCACGGGTGAGCAACCTTTCCTTCGTTGATAAAATTGAGTGATTGGCGGAGAATGTACCCGAGGACTTGAAAATTCTGGCACATCTAGCATCGTAAACTCCGGTGATTTTGGTCCCTCCCCTGGAACTGATTCTTCTGGAAGAGGGGGTTGTTTGCAAATCTTAGGTGTCTTCTTATTGGCAGTCGTCTTCTTTCTTTTTCCTTGACTGGAGTTCACGGGAGTTGCATGAATCGGCTGCTCCACATATGCCGAGCTGTTCCCATGAATCGATTGCTCCACATATGCCGAGCTGCTCCCATGAATGAGTTGCTCCACATATACCGAGCTGCTCCCATGAATGGGTTGCTCCGCATATGGCGACCCGCGCGTGGAACTAACTGTTGGTGACAACAGTTTCACCAACTGTTCAATCTTACCCCCAACATCATGAAATATTTCTTCAATTACGTCAAAGTGCTCTAAAACATCTGGTTGATTGAAAAATTGCAGGTCATCAGATGACAGTTGCGGAAATTGGAGTTTTTTCGGCTTTTCAACTTCCTTCCCAAACCCCCTTTTCTCCTTTTGAAGCTTCTCGTAATCAAACTTCTCCTTCTCCCTTCTCATCATTCTGACTCCAGCCTCATTGTGGCGATAAACAGTGGCAAAATCTCTTCCCATCATCAACAACCTCTGATGATTACGCTACAAATGCAAAACACAAATCATTAGAAGGTAATGATTAGAGCATAAGGAGGTAATGACCAGATGATACACAGGTAATGACCAGATGATACACAGGTAATGACCAGATGATAAGGAGGTAATGACCAGATGATACACAGGTAATGACCAGATGATAGACAGGTAATGACCAGATGATAGAAAGGTAATGACTAGATGATAGACAGGTAATGACCAGATGATAGACAGGTAATGACCAGATGATACACAGGTAATGACCAGATGCTAGACAAAGTAATGTAAACACAAATCATTAGAAGGTAATGATTAGAGCATAAGGAGGTAATGACCAGATGATACACTGGTAATGACCAGATGATACACAGGTAATGACCAGATGATAGACAGGTAATGACTAGATGATAGACAGGTAATGAGCAGATGATAGACAGGTAATGACCAGATGATACACAGGTAATGACCAGATGCTAGACAAAGTAATGATCACATAATAGACAGGCAATGAACAGATGCTATACAAAGTAATGATCACATGATACACAAGTAATGAACAGATCTTAGACAAGTAATGAACATATCTTAGACAAGTAATGACCAGAAAGAAAGAAGTAAGAAAGAAGTAATACTTACATCAATTCCAAGTCTTTTGATTTCAATATCGGAAGGCAAATCAGAAGGAACCTCAAACGTGAGAAATTCTGCTCCTCGGGATTCACGAGAAACCAAGTTTACACGCTTCCCCATTCCAAAACTCTTGGTTCTCTGCTCTCTTTGAATCCTCAACAGAATTTTGGCAGAATCCCAATGTCGAATAAGAGGAGTAGTGGTACTCTTACGTTGACCTTGAAAACTCAAAGAATGGAAGTAAAAAATTTGCAAAAGAAGGGAGCAACCTATAATCGTGTCGCTTTTTCCCTGCTTGAAATCTCCCAACGATGAAAACAAGTAATGTAGAACGTATTTTGCCCAATTCATCTTAGGAATCAACTCGACATCCTCAATCGCCCTCAATATTTGGGTGTTCACATAATACTGGAGATCGTTGCAAGAAACGTAGACATCACAAACAAAATGAAAAGTTGTTTGAACAATGGACCACCATCCTCCTCAGCCATCACTTTGTCATGAAATGCCACCCAATTATAATAGATTTGTTTCTTATTTTCTGCCCCAAAAATTTTCTTCCATTTCTTTCTTAAAAAAGAGTCATGTATATCATGGGTAACCATTTCAGGGACATCAATTTCACCACAAGGGATACCCAAAATATAATGCACATCCATGGGTTTAAACGTTGAAAACTGAGTTAGAGAAAAATTCATAACCCCAGAACCCGGGTCAAAGTTTTCGAGAAACCACGGGAACATAATCTTGTTCACATCTTGAACTTGAAGATGAAACAACCCATCAAAACCTATCTCTTTAACAGCCCTAACTAAATTTTCCTTCTGACTAATTGCTTTCATTAGTTTGATAACAACCGAAGGATTGCATTTTAGATGTATACGCTTCTTAGCCAAATCAACAACACTGAAACAAAAAAGATATGAAAAAAATATATAAGAATAAGCAATTATCATAGCATAGATAGGTAATGACCACATTGATTAATAAAAATGACCATAGCATGAATAGGTAATGAAGATACCATAGATAAGTAATGACCAAATCCAATAGCATGAATATGTGAATACAAATGCATCATTACTAGAGAGACATCGAGTCATTACATCATAAACATACGATCATTACCAAAAGGGGGACAGATCATTACAAAAATCGAAAAACGCATACATCATACAAAAATCGAAAAACGGATACATCATTATAAAACACAGATCTAATCATTACTACGGTAGAAATCGATCATTACCAAAGGCAATAACAATAATTATAATCATTTCACTTATTCAATTAAACAATAACAAGAAAATGCATATAAAATCAAAAAAACCCTAATTTACCTGGGTTGTGGAAGATTGCGTAACCCTAATTCCATCAACTTCGGGTTCTTTGATTTCTTCCTGCAACAAAAATGAAAGTTACTTTAAAATACGTTTAATTGAAAAATAATTAACACGAAATAGATAGAATGCAGTTTTACCTGGGTTTTTGTCCTTCAATTTCAGCGTCTTTAATCCTCTTCTTATTCTTCATTGTCAGAGGTTTACTTACTTCTCTTTCTTCCTCGGATTCTTGAGTTGCAGTAATCATTTTATTGGAATCACTAATATTGTCATCCATTTTTTTTTTAGCAGGAATGATTTGAAGAAAAAAAATGGTGAGAAGAGTAATGGAGAAGTTACATGAGCAGTTTGCGAAAAAAGAGGGAAAATGATTATGTTTGCGGGAGGAAGTTGAGCGAGAATATCGAGAAATTTAAAAAAAGCAACGGGTATGTACCGCATTGGGCCGAAAACACACAAAACGTGAAATGGGCCGAAAACACAAACAAGCCAGACCTTTAATTGACACGGGGGGTACCATGCGCATGGTACCCCGGGGGTATGATATCATTTGCGCGGATTTTACTCTTTAAATTTTTAGCCCTTTATATAGGTTTAGATTTTATTCTTATTTCCTTGTCTTCGTATGTATATTGGTTTGGTCATATACGCAAGACGACGCATAATTCCCTAGATAATAGAAAAAGAGGCAGAATTTTCTCCGGGAAGAAGCCTGCCACTTACAAGCTTGATTTGTATTATCTCCGTCCATGTTATAACATCCCTTTCATAGACATTGATCTTTAAACTCCGCACTTGTAAACTTGCCTCTTTTTTAAGAAAAATCTTGGATGGAATTTACAGTTTTTATTGCCTTGACGATTGATTAAACAAATCGACAGTATCCTCCACGGGAGTACTTCATTTCTTAATCCGCGCTTCTTAAAACTTTGATTTGGCCGTATGAAATTTGAATATGGATGTAAGTATAACTTTTATGAATGAATTCGTTATCGATTTCTGGTTGAATGTAAAAGTTTCTCAATTGCTATGAGTCAATCGATTATTCGCAGTTAAAATCATCAAAGTGACGAGTGATTTTGTTCTTCTTTTGTTGTCATTTTTGTTGTTTTCTCATCCCTGTTTTATACATGGTTTTCATTAGTGGAAGTGTAATTCTTGTCGCTTAAGTCTTGCATGTTATCGAGCGGTATCCGGGTAACAGTCAGGTTAATGTAGTAGTTGGAAGATATCAAAAGTGTCATCCCTTATGAAATTTTCTAATCCGAAGTTAGAGAAAGTATTGTTACAGCCCGGACTGCCGGCCGGCGAGTTGCCTAACCAGCAAGGCGAGCCTTTTGCACTCCTCTGGTCGTTCCTTGGCTGATGTAGGCTGGTCGCCCACCACACTAGGCGTGGCGCTCCGCCCCTTCTATTTTCTTCCTTCCATAATGGCTTTCGACCACCTCATGGCACGCCTCTTCCGTTACCCATTTCCTGAGCTTTTGCTCATCTCGTCTTGTACCTTAGCCGTTGGCGAAACCGTGACCCAAGTCACATTTCCCAACGAGCCTCACTGTCTAGAACTTGTTCTAATGAGGAGTAGTTTTTACCATAAATTGGCCAAAGTTTAATCCAACCACATTAGGATTCAGAGTACAGTAACATATCACAAAAGTTTTCTCCATACCATAATAAGATTAGGAGTTTTGTTGTAGATCAGATTAGGATTCGGATAAGTAGACCATAATAAATTACCGACCTACCATCTTTGTATAAATAGACGAGGGGAGGTTACAACTTTTCATCATTCAAATCTTAACCCACAAAATCCCACTACGAGAATAAATCCCCTGCCCTCCAAAAATCACAACAAAAAATCCCCTGTAAACCAAAATCAAAAACCTAAGTCCACAACCATGAGTTCTTCTCGTATTATGAAGATTTTGTTTGTTCTTTTCGTTGTAGTTTTGTCCTCCGTAAAGGCGGTAAGGGCGTCTGCAGCCACGGATGATTACGTGTACAATCAAGTCATCATAGATGCATGTCCGGCGATTGTGAAGAAAGACCCTTCAATCTCAATCGACGAGTGTCTTTACCTCTTGAGCGCACTCCCCCAGACTCTTTCGGCTGATAGTTTGAAATCTCTAGGCCTAGGTGCTATTCAGTACGTGAGAGGGGTCCTTGTGTTTTCGGTGACCAACTTAGTTGATCGTCAAGCATGTATCAAGATTTACTCCGATGTATTGTCTGCATTGATTGGTGTTGAAGATGAGTACTCCACCCGAAACTTCCAAGATGTTGATCTTCACTTCAAGACCGTGGCCACAGCTGCCGAAACTTGCGCACATAAGATTCAAGATGTCAAGGAGCCGCCCTTTTACTTAGCTGACGAAACCCATAATCTGTCTCTCGGCTCACGTATTATTCTAGCTATCATCCAACTTATTTAGTCTAGTTTTGAACTTTTGATTATGAACCAAAAAAGGATTGTATTAGTTGACATCGTAAGAAAGGAAGTCAAATTTCTTTTGAGTTGTCGTGATTCAATTCGTTTCCGATTGTAAACTTTTGAATTGAAGTCGTGTATAATTTAGTTGGTTATTCGTTTCCGATTGTGAATAGTAGTGCCTAATGCAAGTATAAATTTTTCATACTTGTTATGCGCAATATTTAATTTGTGTATTGCATGTATATGTATTACTCTTTTTTTTTTTTTTTTTTTTACACTGATAGTAAAATCAATGTTGGTAATGCAAAGGTTTTGAGCTTCTTTTGGGAAACACTTGTTTTTGTTTGTCCCACATTAAAAGTTTAGAGAAACTTTTTGGGGTTTATACATGGGTGAGTGTTACTAGTGTTTGAACTAACTAGTTTGCATGCCCGTGCCATGCCCGGGCTATATATTTATATTGTTTCTACTCGTTTTAAAAAAAAAATATTACCTTATCTTTGTTCTAATAAATTACCCTAATGATTATTAAGTGTCGTCGTAGGAAAGACTTGGTTTCAGGTTTTAATATATAGTATTAGATTAGATTATGGAGGGGAGACCAGCCGCCCGTTTGGCTCGTGGCATGTGCGCGGTAGAAATCCGTTCCTCCATAATTACTTATTTTATTTTTGAATTAAATCCCAAATTTTACTCCTATAATCACTCAATTGATTGATTTTTGTTACTATTTTTGAGTCCTTTCACCTCAATATGATATCGGGTTTATAGTTAGCTTGATCGAGCTCTATCTTCATAACGAAAAAGCACGGATTCTATTTTAGCGCTTGTGTTAAATTATCTTAGCTTGATCGAGCTCTATCTTCATAACGAAAAAGCACGGATTCTATTATCTTATGCCTACTACTCACGCGTTATATTTTCCGATTCTTAGCCTTGAATTAGGGTTAATTAGATTTATTCTCGTTTCCTTCTCTTCGTATATATGAATATCGGTCTGGTCATATACGCAATATACATAATACACACAAAAATCATTTGCACGCACTTTTATATACCTAACCTAGAAAGTCTTGACCAAGTTTTCACCATTTCGGAAGAAAAAAAAACTCCCAATCAGCTTCTCCCGCTCATTCGTGTATCGTGGTGTATACAACTAAATTCCCTAGATAAGAGAGAAAAAGAGGCAGAATTGTTTGATCGAGAAGATGACGGAGAAGAAGCCTGCCACTTACGTCACCCTCAAGCTTGAGTTCGAGGTATTTTATTTTTTCATTTGTATTATCTCTGTCCATGTCATAATTTCTGACTCGTGTTTATAATTGTACGTCTTTAAACTCCGTACTTGTAAACTTATTTTTAAAAGGACAATGATAGAGGTTTATAGTATAGACACCTAAAAGTGTCTACAATCAACAATAATTTTACTACACTATCAAAATTTTACAACTCACACAATTAATTTTACTACCTGAATTTTTCATTACAATTAATTTTACTACTCCGATCTCAATTTTACTACTATTAACTCAATTTTACATTGTAGACAAATTAATTGTGTCTACACTATAGACCTCTATCAATTTGCTTTTTAAAATCTTGGATGAACTTTACTCTACTTTAATGTTTTGATGATTGATAATACAAGTTAACGATACCTTCCGTACTTCATTTCTTACTCCGCGCTTCTTAAATTTTGAACATGCATATGGTAAGTAACTCTTATGATAATTTTTTCGGATAATTTCCATTATCGATTTGTGAGCGTATGTAAAAGTTTTTCTATTTCAACGACTCAATCGATTATTCATACTTAAATCATCAAAGTAACAGCAATATTGTTCAATTTCTGTCGTTTTTGCTGTTTTATGATCCCGTTATATGCGTGGTTTTCATTATTGGTGGAAATGTAATTCCTATCGCTTAAGTGTGAAATTGTATCGCGTGGCATGGTATGTGTGTAAGCCTTAGGTTAATGTAGTAGTTGAGAGAGATCAAATGTGCTATGTATTATGATGTAAATTTCTAGTCCGAAGTTGGAAAAATTAAGTATTGTTACTCCCTCCCTCGATCCATTTTCTTTCTATGCTTACTTTTAATTTGAATACGGGGAGATGAACTAAATTAAAACAAACGTTAGCAAATGAATATATACAAGGGAGGTCGGAGGAAGTATATAACTTGAATTGTCTCATAAAGTCGGCATTTAGGGTCTTAATTGGCCCTATTTCTGCATGTAATTTCGTGTTACATACACAAGCAAGATTTTGTTGGTGAAAACGTTTCATGTTGATTATTCGCTTGTTGAAGGATGGAGATAGAGTATTCTATCGGATGAAGCGCAGCACAACTCTGGGGAAACTTATTGATAAATATTGTGCCCGTCGCTGTATTCCCGAGTGGTACATTGACTTCTTATATGCTAGTGGTACTCGCAAAATTAGGAGAGACGATACACCTGATAAGGTGACTCAACTTTTAACTATCTTGCTCTCGATTTCTTCTTATGATTACTTATCCTCGTTTTTTTATGGCCCCACACCACTATTATGAAAAGAAACACGTACAATCATGCTTTTAGTTGCCAAAAGCCGAGTTATGATATAATGGATCATCTACTTAGAACGAACTACATGTTTGTGTTTTTTGAATTCCAACCTAATTATGGTTGTCCAGGGTACGTATCCGGTGTTCGCATGTAGCTTATTCATTCTAAGCATCTCTTGTTTCAGTTGGAGATGGAAGATTTCGATGAGATCGACGTATGGTGGATCCAGCCTATCGACAAGTCAATTCTAGCAAAGCTGCGTTTTATCCCGTGCAGGCTCTGCGGTCGCACAGGACCTCTCAATTTTCAAGGCTCAACATATAATTTTAGTGTTGGACAATTATATAGAATCGTGGCTACGGCGCTGATATGTGTACTTTTGTTTGCAATTTTAATTTAAATCCATGATTCCATTTGGATGCAATATTTTTGGCTACGTAGTAATATTGAAAGGTCCAAATGATTATACACTTCGCCTGATTTTTGTAGTATAAAGCCGAGTTATAACGGATGATTACTAACTTAGAACTGGATGTTTGTGTTTTTAGAATTTTTACATAGTTATGGTTGTCAGGCGTTCGCATGTAACTTATTCTAAGCATCTCTTGTGTCAGTTGGAGATGAAAGACGTCGACGAGATCGGTGTATGGTGGTACCAGCCTCTCGACAAGTCCGCTCTAGCAAGACACCCTTCTATCCCGTGCAGTTTTTGCAGGCGCACAGGGCATCCCAATTTTTAAGGCTCTGTGCGCCTGATAATAAGTGAGCTTTTGTTCGTAACTTTATTCCAAGAGCACTGATCTTTGGATGCAGTAATTTTGGCTTTGTAGTTTTTGGGTCTGTAGATTTGGTTTTCGTAGTGAATCGAAGTTTACACTTGAAACTTTATCAATTTCTGTTCTTTCGAGTAGACGGGTTGAAGACTCGTGGAGTGTCAAAGATATGAGCAATGATCGAATGCTAAAATGTACCATGGGGCAGAGCGCAATTTTCTTTTCCTTTTCTATATTGCATCCTCGGGCCATCAAGTGAGATTGTTTCAAGTAATGACAATGACAAAAGAAGATGACAATGCTCTCGGAACGTGGCATAGTCGTATAATTGTATGAGACTAGCTGAGGTTAGAACCAAGAAAATTCTCCACGTTAAGTAATCTCAAACTTGAGATTTAGCTGTCATGTATTGTACCAACTCTGATAACTAATGTTCTTTACCAGGACAATTCTAACATTCTGACTTCTGAGTGTATACAGTGACCTAAGAAAGTCGCAAAAACCCAATGGAATACAGGGCAACGAGAAGAGCTAGGCTAAAAGGGTTGCTTTCAGGTAAATTGTCCGTGTTGCAGCGAATGTTGAACATATTTTCACGCCGTACCATGAATCTTGATCCAGGGAAAACTGTGTCATTGCTTAAGCTGGTAGCTGGAGCTTTTTGTTGTTCTTCCAGCTGCAACCAAGAAAAAATAGGTTTATTGCATAACCATGTTAGTCTACCTTATGTTGCAACAGAACAGCAATGTCAAGCCATTGTCAAAACAGCACATTCGGTAAAACAGAAGAGTTAAATTTCTCACTGAAAAAAAAAAAAAAAAAAAGAAGCCAGAGGAGTTTGCTGAAATATAAATCGGCAGAGGAACAATTTACCTCTCAAAGTAGTAATAGAAGAAATCCGCATAGAGCAATGTCTGAACAACTCCAGCTATCCATGCTGCAATATTGAGGGGGAAAACATTTCAATATATGACATGATCAGTCAACTGCCTAGACTAAAGTGGAACACATTTTCTAACTGCAATCCTGCACCAGGTCAGATAGGTACGCGGGTGCCAGAGGCGCAAAGGAAGCCACGAGAGCCGGGGCAAAAGTCGAAACGCAAACAAAAATTAATTTGGGAAGTCAAAGTCTCAAGATATTCTTCCATCCTTTTGAGATTATCATGATCATGAGCTCCAGATTTACAAACTAACAACAGAAATGCTAAGGTGATCAAATGTATGGCTCCCTCAAATGACTGTTTTACTACAAAGCCAAATATCCTGGAACGGAAATGAAAGTATGCAGAAACAAGAATTGAATTCAGGAAGTTTCTAGTTCCAGCAGCTCAGGGAGATCTTAGCATTCCTTGCCAAATTTTGATATTCTCTTATGATTTACCATAATTTGTAATTAGCTTATGTGACTTGGGCAAAGTTGTGAGAAGGATCTCGGTCAGGAGTAGTTTGTTTCTTGGTACTACTCATTAATATGAGAAGATTGACGACACGGAAATCCAAGAGATTTCTCCAAGAACAATGGTGTCTTCTTCAACTATTTCAACATATTTTGAGTTTCCACAAATGAAGTCAAAACTCAAGAATGAAGTGCAAAAGCCAATGATTTCGTAGATTTGCAATACATGTTAAAACAACACAGATGTATTCATGACCAACAGTATGACATTTTAGAGCGATTAATTCATTTGCTGGCATGACTTGGAAGTAATTGGATTACCATTTGCCAGTACTCTTTTCTGAATACCACTAAAAGTTTCTATAATGAAACTTGAAAGAGACAAAGACATTTCATAAAAAGGATTATCAGAAAAGCATACGCACTCATATTTCAGTTTTCGGAACTATAGTATGCCCAACCCAGAGTAAAGAAAAGCTCGTTGATTAAGACACAACGGGGGGGGGGGAGGTTAGTGGGAAGGAGGAACAGCAGTGATGTTAGTGAGGAAGGGGGGACAAAAGTGTGTGTGTGTGAGAGAGAGGGAGAGAGAGAGAGAGAGCATACGTATCCAGTGGACATAGTGAGGCTCAGTGAAGAAGCGATAGATCCAGTTGAGGATGTAAAGACCACGGTACCCCCTGCAAGAAAGACAAACAATGATAAACAATTACAAAACAATGCCTTTTGTAGGCCTTCAGGAGAGAGGAGACTAAAACTGGCCAAAGAGCGGAGCCCAAATATATCATTTAGACAAGTGAATAAAATTTCATGAGAGATAACATAAGATAAACTTTCAGTTAACCACGCGCTTTCACTCCACTAAATTCTCACAAGCCTATTACATTGTCAGACTCTTTGCCATAAACATTTTTTTTCTTTCAAATATATTGAGGTAAGATAATCTATGTTTAAGAACAGTAAAGCAAAATCAATGACTTAAATCTCCAAGATAAGCTTTATGAGACACGCATCATAACATTCGTAAGCCATAGAGAAGGCCTGTTGTGAGAATGCAGCCAAACACACATAACCACCACAACTGACAGCATTCAATTTCCCACTTGACTACAATTGGGCATAGAAACCGCATAAAGTCAGCACCCAGACTCATCACATAGCCACAAGCATAGGCTTACAGTCAACACACCCAAATCTCCCATGAGACAGCTTGTCGGATCTGCGAGACATTGAATGGAACCGTGTCCTGTAAAGTTGTTTCTAGGAACCTGACATATGATTAGTGGAACACTACCCACCCAATGAATACTATTAGCCACATCCCAGACCAAGAGCTTAAAGCTGCCAGCAGCCGAAGCGATATTATATCTTTTAGGTTTTTAACTTGAACATTCCATGGTTTCAATTTGGGAGTTAACACATTTTAGGCAAAACATGTCTCAAATGTCTACCCCAGGGCATACCTAAAAGAAAGTGCACTCTTTTCTCATTAAAGACAAATACGGAGTAAACGTATAAGGACTTCTGAACACAGAGGTACTAAACAGCTTTCTAAAACATTTTTGAATACTACCGTAGCCTAAAATTCAGACAATAGAGACTTGAACATCTTAAGCAGACTAAAATAAAAACATATCATAATGAATATGTGTGTGAAATCAATCTGCTTCAGGGTTTAGTTCAATGTTTTTAGCCCTGTAATCACAACCAATCTGCTCAAATAGATGAGTATGCAGCAATCTAGTAGCTCTAGGCAAGAATTAGTGAAGACTGAAGAAGCAATGGTAACTTGTACTACAATTCTAACAATTCAAACACCAAACCGAAACTACATCATATATCAATAACCTAAAACGGGACAATCTATGCCCTTTAGATTGTGGCCTACCCATATTCATCATCATGATAAAAGGAAGAAGCTAAAGTAGCTCTGCATTATGGATTAGAGTTACATACCCAAGAAGAAACACATATTGTCCAGTGAGGTTGTCAATGTTTCTAGTTCTCTGCAACAGTACCAGCTGGGGAAGAATAGCAACCGCCTCCAAGAACAAGGAAAAAGTCCACATGACCTGAAATTTGTTACAATGTCATATATCCTTCAATCAAACAGAGAGTAAGAGCTTACGTGTCTTTGCCATTGCAGATAAACAAACTGCTAATACCACTAAAGGAAAACAGTTACAACTAAAGTACCTCCTTAAATGTAAATTTCTCATTGAAAAGGCAGGCCAATCCCAGGCAAGGTAACACCAGAAACCAGTGCCGGAATGTATCCTGGTCTTTGTCATACGACCTCCTGACAATCTTGTGACGCCTCATGTACCAGACAATAGAGAAAGAACTGCTCAGGAATATCAGCTTCATGACTGAGTTGTATAGTGAGATGTAGTCTGTAAAGATATCCAAGTACCGAGTGGCAAACACAATGGCATAGAGTTCTTGAGTCTTCAAAGAGACACCTACATGTAGAAAATGATTGGGTATAAGAACGTAATATCTATAAGAAGTTCAATAGTCTTTCATAAATACACATCAATCAGAGAGGGGATCTGAGGGATATGCGACCGACACCTTAATATACCTAAATGCAATATACATCACCAAATTCCATTCAACATCCTATGGCTTCGTGCAAACTTTATGCAGAACCATAACCAATAAATCAAAACCAGTGACTTCGTTAGACGAGATATATGTCGGTAGGATTATATGCGGGAATGTACATGACTTTTCCTACTTGTGTAAGAAGCGGCTCAGTTCCTAAGGTAGCATACAGGTTATCAGGGGGGATGATCACAACAAAGACACCACCAGCTAGGATTGAAATGCATGTTACAGCACATGGATAGACGAGTAGGCAACTTTAACATAAAAACAACAGCAAATGAGGATAACCAAGCGTTACTCATCTTGGCCACATACTGCATTACTGCGATAGTGTAATGTCAAACTTAGGATACACCATTAGTGGGAAAATGCCCACTTGAATTCATGGTAACCTTAAATGGAACTAGGTAATACTCCCTCCAGGCTATATCCCTATGGTTTATCCAAAGATACTTGATTGCTTTCTAAAATACATACCTTTAATAGAATCTTCCTATATGACCCTCTATTTCATAGGAGTAAATTCAGATGGAGCCAAAAGGGAGTAAGATGTATGAAGGGCATTATAGAGGCATTTCGCTCATTTTTTTTTTAAATTCAACCCTACTTTGAATGTGAGATATTTTTTTGTTGGCACAAAGACTATCACTCTATCTAGTTCCCTACCAGATGAGTGCACTATGTAAGTATGTAGCATTGTAGCCTTTAGAGTAGTGATACTCTTCCTAAACAAACATCAATATAAGGAATGCGAGACAGTTTAGAAACCGACTACTGAACAGCTTTAGTATCGGAGAATTACTAGCATGAAGCAGCAGAAACAAGAACTATCATCAGCTAGTATGTGAGTCGTCATACTCCATAAACTGCAGACCAACAACACTGGATGCCACTGAGCATCTCAATAAAATCATACTATCGCTGAGAAGAAACGATTAACCCACACAAACTAAGTACGTAATTCTTTTTGTACATGAGACTGAGCAAGAGCTATCAAAAACGGAATCATGCTTAACCTATCAGTGTCTTCATGGTTTTCTGCCACACATTCAATGGACGTGAGCCACAGGTTCACAACTGAAAGCATCTCAAAAAATCTAGAGAACAATGTCATCCTCGCTTTACAAGGTATTTCAGTCAAAGCCACGATCAATATGACATAGCAAATGACATAGCAATATCAGCTAGGCACACGCAACAATTCCTCATAAGAACACAGGTTCACTACATTCACCAGCATATTATGAACCAATACTCCTACAAGCGCCTCAATTTTCCGGGGGGATAAAGCAACAAGGACGATGAAAACTTCACTACCATTTATCAGACTTTCTTCTCCCACCCAAATCTCAACCAGTCCTTCTCCTGTCTCCTATCTCCTTCCTCCAACACGTCACTCGCATAATTCAAACATCTCAGCCACAAAACTTCACGACCTTTATGTTGTCACCCAACATTGCCACAAGGTCTTCTTATGGTCTCAACCTTTTCATGTGAGCCGGCCCCAAAAAAATTTGGGTATAAGGCTTGGCTGTTGTTATTTATGTTAATCATCATCGTCATAACTTCAGTTTCAGTTATCCTCATTCCTCTCCACTCTCAAATAGCTCTTCGCTCATGTCCTCTCATACTCGAAACAACCACAAAACTGCACCCATTTCGATCCCCCTCTTCACATCTCAAACTACATTATAACTTTTACAGCTCCCACAACAAAAACCACCACCCTAAATTCCGAGCCTACGCCATCCGACATCGTCTGGCGATTATACCAACCTATACCCATTTCCCACTACCAAATGCACACAAACCCATATAACATTTCAAACCCTTATTACACAACACCTAAACCCTAACAAACCCAGATTAAATCTCACCATTCCCACCATCTTATCACCACATAACATTCCAAAACCACCTCAAAACAAAAAAAAAATCCCAACTTTCTCAACAATTTCCCAGGAAAAACAAAATACGAGAGCAAAATACATGTATACAAGTAAAAAATTCATGGGTAATCAATAATAACGTAAAAAACACACAAATAACAGAAATTAATAACTGGGCATTGCTAATAATATGAACAAAATCGAAAAAATTGGGGGGGAAAAAAGTACCAGCACAGGATTTGATGGTATGGATCTTGAGAAGCAAGACAAGAACACTGGCCAAATGGGTCATATCCCCAGCTAATCTGAAGATATTCATCTTTCCTGTGTGATTTTGATCAAATTAAACAAAAACCCTAATTAAATTGGGGGCGATTTTTGGGGGATTTGTAATCAGATCGATCTAAGATTGATCGGAAACTTAAGTTTTGGAGGTGGGTTATCGTGGGTTTTTAGGATGGAACCATCATTTTTTTTTCTGCGAAAATTGACAGATTTGGGGGAGATTATATGAGGTGATATGAGTGAAGGAAGGAAGAAATGGAAACGTGATTCAGACTCTTTTAGACTGACATCTGAACGTACAATGACATTTTTGGTATTTTTTTAATTTTCTTGAGTATAACATGGGATAAATATAAAAAGACTTGGGAGAGTTTACTAGTAGGTTCAAAATAAGAAGAGCTTGAAATTTAATTTTGACGGTCCGAAAACGAGAATTGCTAGTTACGCTGCGGTGTTGTGTCATTCTATATGGTAGAATGCGAGAGTATAGTCAATTATGAAGAATTGAATTGTAGCATTTGTATCGTGTCATTTTGTGTGAGCACCGTGCAGTAGTTAGCATACTTCTAGGGAAAAAAATAACTTTAACTATCCAATTTGCATTTCTGGATAGCCTTTCAATTTAGGTGCTCCAAGGATGGTTGGATGGCAAACTTCATTTTACACGCCTAAGATTTTGAAATTCCTAGTTAGATAAGTAAGAACCATTATGAGAGTCGCTAGTAATCACGCCTTATAGTGGTTCATGCCAATGAGACAATGATCTAGGGTTTGAATACCACGATATTGTATCATTGTGAAAGATTGGACTATACCATTTCATCGAGTCATCTTTTATGTGATTATATGAGTATCTCGCAGTGGCTAGCATACCTCTGGAAAGCAACGTTCTTTGAAGGTTCAATCTACATTTTGTTATACACATTTTTCTAATTGGGTGCTCAAGGGATGGCTTTTAACAAAGTCTTATAGGAGTTCATGTCAAGGATCAAGACTTTTAATGGCTTTTCTTGTTAGCATCTATAAACCCTCTTTTCACATTTCTTGGGCACGTCTTTAAATGCAAGCGTTGTCTTTTACGGTGTATGCCTTAACTCTTACTTCACATTTTCATATTTTTTGCGCGATGTGAGGATGACACATATTTGTGCTTGTATGTTTTTGCCAAATGAATTAGTGGTCATTTGATTGCATGCGTGAATACGAAAAATAGAGTCGTCTCTTAGAACGAGACATGTCAAATTTCTTTCCATTTGTCTCTCTTAAAAAAAGCCCTTTCTCTCCTATTTGAAATCCGTTTTTAGATGGTCTACACAAATTAGACTACCAAACAAGTTCAAAGAGCGCCAAGTATAACATCTTTAGTAACTGAGATGGTAATTTCCTCCAAAACAAACAAAACCTTAGGTTGGATTGAATAACGGCTTTAGACTCATCTCCACCTTAAGAGGGTAACTATTTAATTACACTAAGACCATTAAATTACATAATCAATAAACTTTCTACGAACTAGCCTAAGAAGCTATTAAATTCAATAGATTACATTAAGTGTTCAAGCTATGTTTCTTTGCACGAAAAAAATCGTGAATTGTCCATAACTTTAGGTTCATATTGATAGTATAGTTACCAGTATAAAAAAGAGAACACATTTGATAGTACATGCCTAGAAACCAAAAGTAGATTGAGAAAGAGTGGTGACGCCAAACCACATTTATTAGAGCAGATCTTTTGTCTCATTCTATATCACGCTCCATACACCACACCAATCAGAATCTTCAAAACACGTATTGCGAATTTCTAAATGGCGTGAATATGTGATACATGGAGCAAGACACGAAATAAGACAAAATATGCTCCTCACATCCACCACCACCATTCTCCACCACCATGATATCCAACTTAAAGAACCAAAGGCAAGGATTTCATTGTGTCACACACGTGCCTCACATGCCAAAGAAAGGGCAGTTTTCACCCTTTCACCCAAAAACAGTTAAAACCACCCCATTTAGTCATTTACCCCACGCACCCTAAAAAATTACTGCACAAAAGTAACAAAAAATAAGGCTAAATTTGGTGAAAAATCTCTAGATTCACTCCCTCAAAGCCAAGAAAAGACCAAAAAGTAATAAATGATTTCCTTTTCCTTTAATTTTTTTCCTTAAAAGTAAACATAATCTCACCCTCATACCAAGTAACGGCCATTTGAGTATTTGACCCACTAAAAAATATTGCATAATATTCAACTAATATATCAAAATCTCCCGCAAAAATAATATTAAATTAATTACCCTCCAAAAAAATAAATTAAATTCAATTAAATTTTGCAAGAAGAAAAAAGTTGGGAAGAGAGAGCAGAAAGAAAGGGAAAGGGGAAGTTTTCTCATTTCTCAGTCATAATATATAGAGAGAGCAGAAACACTGCACACATCTCAAGCACAAAACTCCCCTTTGCCCTTTTTTTTTTCTTTTGCATTTTTATTTTAATTATTTCTTGGGTTATAAATAATAATACCATTCATAAATTAATTCCAAGGAGTTTTGTGGGTATTAATCCGTTGCAACGGCTATTTCTCAAGTTGCAAAGTTGGGATTTTTGTGGGTTTGAAAGAAGCGTAATTGATACACTAAATAAAAGTGTTAATCTGATGGATTTTCATCAAAATGAAAAGTATGAAACTTTTTTTATGTTTTTGGATTAAAGATTAGATTTTGATGTTTGTATTGGTTAGATGATTGATGTGGGTTAGTTTGGAAATGCAAGTTTTATGATTTATGTTTACTGGGTTTGCGGCGGAAATGTAGTGTGTGTTTTTTTTTCCGAATTTTTTAGTTAAATTCTGGGGTTTTGTTGGGTAAATGCTTGATTTTGTTACTTGAGTATGATTAATTTGAGTGGTTTTTTAGTGGGTTTGTTTTGATTTTTGATGGGAATTTTGTTTTATGATGTGGGTTGGTTTGCTATTTGATTGATTAGTGATTAGTGATTAGTGATAATCTGCCCTTTGATTTTGCTCCTGTTGAATTCAATTGCAAATTATTGGCATTTATTAAGGTTTTCTTTGCCAGTTTTAATTGTCATTTACAGTGGATTAGTTATTGATTAATGTGTGTGTTAATAACATCACAATGTGGTTTAAATTTTATTGTGTTTTGTTCTGTATACTTGAGTATCAAGATCCAATTTTGTGATGCATGCTTATATCTGGCATTAGATTCATGTGTTTTTGATACTTGGATTGTGAATGTGCCTCAAATTGGACACATTTTGCACCCTTGGTAGTAGATAATGATGCCCCTTGTGCTCTTGATACTTGGATTGTGAGTGTGCAATGATGATATATCATTTGCTCGATTTCGACTAGAAAATGATGTCTTTGGGGTTCTTTTTTGTGTGATTGTGCATTCAATTGAACTCTTGATGATGATATCATTGATTTCGCAATCAAGTAATTTATATGATTGTCATTCTTTGGATCATGATGATGTTTGATTGGTAATAGGTTAATTCAGAAATGCTAGCATTGTGCCACTTATCATGTGATCTTATGTAAATTAGGGTTCCATTTTGTGCATCATTAATATTTCATTATTTGCAATATCAGTTTGGTACTTCAATTGAATTGAGTGAATTTGTCTGATGTTGGTGCGTTTCTTGTGTATTGTATCAGTCAAACATGGGTATGGCAGGGAGATGATCTTTATCTTCAGGCAGATACTAATGTTGGTGAGTTCATTGAGTAGATTGTAGAAGGGTGTTATATATGTGTATATTATCTTATTCGAGTATGCATTATGTCGTTTGTAGACAGTGAGTGTATCTAAATGTGTTTTTTTGCTCCAAATGCAGAAGATATTTCTTACATGTTTGAGGAATCAACTCCAATCAAGGCGTGTGGAGATTTACCGTACCAATTTGATGATCGTGGTGAGGGATCTTGTCATCTCTATGTGTTACTTTGTGTTTGTAATGTAAGTGTCTGACATTGTTGTCAATTTCAGATATCATGAGCAAGACCCCTCAAGAAGGCAAAGAATACTCTTCTCAAATCAAGAGGCGGCGCCTGGACTTCAGCATTGCCAGTGAAGAATTGTCATCCTCGTTTCTCAAATCTAAGGTTGATTTTGAGCAATCATTAGTTCTAGAAGCCCGACTTGTTAACACACATTGATGCTGCAAGATTAGTTATTTGATGTCTAAGTGATTATGGCGGATACTTGATACTAACTTGGTGTGGGTAGTGAGAATGATTAGGAAATGTTATGTCTTGCCATTTACATATATGCGTAATTTGTGCTATAGATATTTTGACTTAATTTTCGTGATGTATGAAAATTCCCTTTTGCGCCATGCTTATGACATAGAATCTCGTTCTAGCATTTCTTTTTATCATTTATGGTGGTATATTGGTCTCTAGATTCTGATATTCACACTTGCATGATGATAGGAGAGAATTGATGCTCAAGGTGCTGTTCTGCCTGAAATGGATACTTGTCTGGAAGGTGTGCTTCTATTTACCTTGTCTTAGATTTGAACTTGGCCAATAGATTATTTTAAGTCATCTTACACAGACTATGTTGATATCAGATACATTTTCACCCCCTGCTATAGAGGACTTTGGTCAATCTGAAGCTTGGCTTGCGGAATGCCTCAATGACACTGATTTGAATATAAGCTCTGACGAGGGGTAAACAACTCGGTTGTTTTCATTCGGTAAAATGTGTTTTTCTTATGTTATGTTGAAGTCATTATGCTTACTTGGATTTCCAATGGATGCAGGAATGCATCTGGATCATCTGATGTTCAGATTGGTGTAACAGGTATACAAAGAGCAAACTTGTTCACTCAGTTATTTTCTCAGAACTGTTAGTACAATGTTATGGTTATTTGTCAACTTGAAAGACACTCCACTTTTGCAGAGCCATGCAACAATACTCCTGATTCCGGATCACGTACAGTTGAACGTCCAGTCAGAAGTTCTCGAAACATTATTTTCAGAGGTACCATTACTTCATGTTTACTCTTGCAACGGATTATGTTGTTGTCATACATTCTTATCAATGCTTCTCGTGGGATGTTGTTGCTGTGGATGCTATGAATTAGCTGAAAACTCTGCTGCCTGTCAAGCAATAATTTTTCATTCATCTAATGTGGCTGTTTAAATTAATCTATGATTCATGTTTTCATTTCTGATATTCAGGCAGGAAATCTTTCATGCGTACACCATCAAAAGTTCCTTCGTCTGTTGCCTATCCATTTGATTTTATTAAACCTTCTGGTGTTCGTGGAGATGTGACTCTTAAGGAGATAAACCAGCGCATACACACTCCACCTCCGTCGAAACCTAAGGAAGTCGAAGAAATTATCTACCATACTTCAGCGTTCTCTGGGAAACCTGTTGTCGGCAAAACCAAAATCCCGACTCAAGGAGGAAAGGGTAGCATTACAATCATGAGAACCAAAGGATGAGGTGATGAAATTTGCCTTCTTCCCCCTATTTTGCTTTTTTGGTGGCGCCTTCTAACTTGCTCTCGTCGTCAAGGGCTGTCTATTTTGGCATTATTTTGCAAACTCAAAGTATACTAGTATCTATGCATCCACACATACCTTACAATGCACAACACAACATAGTGTTGGTAATTCTGAGCAGGCAGACCTTGCTATACCAGGAGCTGATTTTTTTGTGCAAAACTCCTTGTTTTACGGGGGCCAGTGTTCCGAAAGTATATGTAGCTCAACCTCTTTTGCTTCTTAGGTAGTTTGATGGTCTGTACATGTTTCTTATTAAAATTAATTAATGTTACTAAAGACTTGATATTTCGTATTGGCTCATATATACAAGATTTCCTGATGTATTTACCTGGTGTTGCTCCTATATGATGCTACGGTTTTATTTTGTCAGAAATTTAGCTAGTACAGTTCCGTGATATAGATCATTTGAGAATGTTACCATGGTAGAATTTCTCTCAGCCACTAGCAATGACTGTTTGCAGTTGCACACACAGATGACTTGATAATGTCAATAGTGTTGAAACCGCCCTCTGCAACTGGCAATTGGCAGAGGTAGGCGCCTTTGCTCAGGGATGTTTATTGCATTCTTAACCTATAGTAGGCTACAGCCGATAATTTTGTTTCAAGTTTATAGAAATTTTCCTACATCTTTAATGAACACGCTTGCGATTTTGTTATTTGCAATATTTCGAGCAACTTATGTTGTGGAGGAGAAATTACAAGGATTCGAGCTTGAGACGTGTATAATTTTAAACAAGTACACTAGACGTTTGTTTGTGGTGATACCTTCATAACACTCGTCATTAATTCTTGGAGGAAAAGCTAATGACAATGGAAATTGGTTGGGTTTAAAGAATGTTGTATAATGTCGTTTTTGGTTGGACTTAAAACTAGGATGTTGTTGGACTTGAACTGCAAAATGTTGCTGGACTTAACGGTAGCCACCCGACAGACCCATATCTGTGGCCCACACACAATTTACTTTTTTCTTTTCAATAATCAACCATAATAACTCTATCATTAGGTAGCAAATTTCGGGTAAAATGGAGTTAGTTTAATTCGAAATGAACTTTTAGCATCGTGAAAAATGATCTAATACGGAGTACTATCCTTCGTTGTGCTTAAATATCGTCGTACTCAAGTTTTTGTTGCTGTACTTTACGATATCTTGTACACTATCGCCAACATAAAATTTTTAAAGTATGTTTACTAACGTGTAAATTCTTTACAAATTATTTCGATAATACAATGATTAAGGTCCTTCACCTAAAGAAGTACACTAATCTTCTGGGAATTAGAGAGGGAAAGGTGGTGTGCATGCCTTTGCCTGTTTCGAGGGGAAAAAATATACTAAATCCCATTGGTTTTATGCAAATCGCGACATCTTATACTTCTTTTTTGTTTTTTCTTGTGCTTCCACCTTTGTTTGTTTTCATGCTTTTAGGCCACTCCCTTGATAGTTTTTTCTTTAATAATAGAGGTTAGAGAGTACTTTACTCTCATTTAATCTGGGCGATTTTAGGATTAAGATTGGGCAAATTTTGGGATTCTACTATGCAAAATTTGGTGTTTTGCCCAAATTGAAACAAAACTTTGTACAAAATCAAGGAGAAGAAAAGGATGCATACTCAGGGAAATTGGGAGTGAGTGTGGTGGACTGGTGGATGGTCGACTTTGGTGTCATGGAGGTGGTTTTTTTTTTTTTTTTTAGTTTTAGAATTATCTCAACCATCGGGTAGATTACATGAATGGCTGGGATTTCGTGACACTTTCCAACTTAACGGCATTAAGTGACGGTTAGAAATTAGGGTACCACATGCACACATGCAAATTTAAAGGGTACCTTGTGCGAAAACTTGCCAAATCAAACAAAGTTTTAGGGTACCACGTGAATTTTCTGCAAAAAATAATAATAAGATATAATTACCTTAAAAATGGTGAAAGTTAGGGGTTGGTCCCCACAGATTTTCCTCTTATTTTTTATGACTTAATATTATATAAGAATTCCGGCAAGACAATTCCAATAGTTTTAGGTCGGAATGCGTTGATAGGTGAATCTATCATCAAGAATTTGACTTAATAGGTGGTTCCCCAATGAAAGTTTTTTAAATTGAATTTTCCATAAAGTGTGCAAAGTATTTTTTTTGCTACAAAAGTGTGCAAAGTATTGCTCTATCAATTCGTCTATAAACTTACTACTTCCTATTTAAGAGTGTTCATCTTTAAATTTCCTACTTCAAATCTTTCCTTATTTGTTCATAGAAAGACCAAAACTCCTTACTTGTTTATTTAAAGTGCAAGTGAGATATACCCCTACATGTAATTTTACACCAAGTAGACCCTAAAACTCTCATTTTATTCTATCTTTCTTAAAAACTCTGTTCCGACTTCCGACCCTACGCGTTTTATAGGCGAACGGTGGGACTTGGGAGTAAGTGGTTTCGTAAAATTTGTCCCCTTTTTTTTTTGCAAGTTTTTTTAAGGTGATTTTTCCATAAAGTGGGCAAAGTATTGCTCGTCGATTGAACCAGGCTGCTGAACCGTGGGCTACAAGTATTTTTACGGATCTGTAATCCAACGACCGACAAAGGCGTAATTGTGAACAACTCGAGGTCAGGCTTCTCTTTAATTTCTTATATATTAAGATTACGGAGTAATATACATTGCAAACAATATATACCAATTGATTTTATTTGTCTTCAATTCAACTCAGTTGTATGTGGTTTGATTTAATTCAAGTAGTAAAGTGAGTTTTACGATTTCCGTCTATAATAACTTTTCTGGTAATTAATTAATTAGGATGAAAAGAGAGATGGAGTTGGATTTCAAAAGCGAATCAAGTATATTGAATTTTCTTAAGCATTCAGCATCTACGGAAGCTAAACCGTTGTTTAAGTATCTTGAGATGGAAGGTAGACCTATAGTTTTCCCTGATTTGAAGGGTGAAGGCAAAATCGATTTCTCTTATATTCGGTATATGGGTAAACATCCAGATGTGGGTCCATATCGCATAAAAGGCCAGTACGTCGATGTGAACCGCCTGTTTTCGAACGGTGGTACGTCTGAGGTGAAACACAAGTACGACCACCTGATTCGACCTAGTAATAATAATGAAGAATACCCTTTCAGTCTTCTCCAGGACAAGTACTTGGTAATCTGTTGTATTTCGTTGCCCATGCATTACAACTATGTTATTGAATCTATGAAATCTGCATACCGTGAGCTGCGTGAATGCACACTGCATATTGAGATGGTTATTGTCGCTGATAACACTTGCAGTAAGTCGGACTTTGACGAATTTTTCTCCACGTTCCCTGGCCTTACTATCCCTTTCGAGGACTCGGTTTCCCGGAACTATGTATGCAAGTCTCTCGGGTTGGGCAGCTCAAAGGATGAAAAGATTGTCGGGTTTATTTTGGACATGAATCACTTTGTTGTTCAGAATAATTTCGGTAGCTGGTATTTCTCGCAATATGGAGCCGGGTTTTTTCCCTTCACTGATGAGAAAGCGAATCACCTTGAGACACTGAAGCAGGCATTCGGTATAAAATTTGAATACAATATTTCAGAATTGTCGGAATTGTCCCTTGCCGACCTTTTCAGCTGTGACCCGTTTCTGAAACTGAAGAGATTGCGTGAAGGAGACGATGAAATATCTGTTTTGGAACTGAGCAAAAAGGACTGTGTGGGAATCTACTTTTGCAACAATCACTACATGTTGCCGACACTGGCTGCCGTCCACAAGGAATGTAAAGACAATAATCTCGAGTTTGAGATAGTCGTGGTATGCGTTCAGGACAATGAAGTATATGCAAAATTGGAACAGTTTGAACGTAGTTCCGCAGAGTATGATACTACATCCTCCTGGTGGCGGTTCCCGTGCAATGATCGATGCACTCGCTGGTTGATTGGGGTATGTGAGCACAGCTTTGGCGGGTATGACTCTTTGGTCATCGTGAGGCCTGATGGCAAGTTTTGGGATAAGTCGGCAAGAACAATCTTGATGTCTGATGGCATTGCTTCATATCCCATCACTGGTGAGGGTATCCATGAGCGTATTACCTTACTTACGGTTGAGTTTCTACTCGGGGGCAAGTCTCAACAACTTACCAAAGTTTCCAAACTTCCACAAGAAGAGTACGAAGAAGACGAGGAAGAAGAAGAAGAGGACACAGACGACGAGGATGATGACCCGTATCTTGTGGCTGATCTGCATAACAAGAATGTCCTCGTTTACTTGTACTATCCTAAATATTACAACGATTTTATGGAACCTCTGCGCGACGCCTATGATGCTGGTGTGGTTTCAGATTTAGAAGTGGTACTTGTTCCCGTGGATAAGTACGAGTCTTCAGAATTAACTTTTTGTGATGAAATGGCGTCAACATGGCGCATGTTGCCGCCTCCGTGGGCTGGTAGGGTGCCTGAGCGAGCTTTCACAAAGTCGGAACTTGTCATATGTGACGTTGCTGCTGTGATCGCATTCGGGAAAGATGGCCGCATCCGTTCAAGAAGGGCTCATAACTATCTTGGTGACCCACAGCAGCTGTGTTCCCTGTTTGCTTCTGATGGTCTGTCCGCAGAGGAAGCTCGTTCTCTGCACAGAAAAGTTAATGTTCACCTTGTAAATATTGGTGAGTTCGGGTGCGATCCTGAATGAGAGTGTCATAACATTGTGCCTCCTGTTCCAACTTTGATTGTTTTAACATTGCTGCAAGTATGTGCAGCAAATAACTATTATTTTGTAATATTTTGTACGGGAAATCACGTGGTGATCGTCAACTTTGCAAGATTGCACTTGGTGACCTAACTTGTAGCTTTGTGCACACGGTGACCATGAACTATGTATTTTATGATTCCATAGACTGTTGTTCAGATTTAGTAAGAAAATTTCTGGGCATTCTGAAAGTTTGATTCTTGATTTAGTAAGTTTTGCATTTATGGGACTGATTTCCCTTTCCATTTTTGTCGTCGTTGTTGTTGAAAGTATTGAACTTTGGGGGTGATTTCTTTAGATTGATGATCTTAGGAACTGGCGAACTGCTTGACTTTGATTGATTGATCATAGGAATTGTTATTTTGGGAAATAAGGTGTCATTTTTTTGATCCTGAAGATTGGAATTATCCTTGTAATCTTGATCTTTGATCATTCATGAATACATATTCAATCTTTCAGTCCACAAATCTTCCATTTCTATATCATAATTACGCGGGAATTCTTCCTCCTATAACACTTTGGGGGTGATTTCTTTAGTTTGATGATCATAGGAACTGCTTGACTTTGATTGATTGATCATAGGAATTGTTGTTTTGGGAAATAAGGTGTCATTTTTTTTACTCCGTATTTGATTTGGATGATCCAGTCTCATGTTGATTTGGATTTGACTGTTAGATGAAGGGTGATCCACAAAGCTGAACTGCTGGGTTTTTTTAGAGTGATCATGAAGTATTCAGATCACTTCTGATTCTGATATACAGGCACACACATTATTGCCACAGCTGCATAACAACTGATTTCCTATGGATGCAGGAATGCATCTGGATCATCTGATGTTCAGATTGGTGTAACAGGTATACAAAGAGCAAACTTCTTCACTCAGTTATTTTCTCAGAACTTTTAGTACAATGTTATGGTTATTTGTCAACTTGAAAGACACTCCACTCTTGCAGAGGCATGCAACAATACTCCTGATTCCGGATCACGTACAGTCCAACGTCCAGTCAGAAGTTCTCGAAACATTACCTTCAGAGGTACCATTACTTTATGTTCTCTCTTGCAACGGATGATGTTGTAGTCAAACATTCTTACCAATGCTTCTCGTGGGAGGTTCTTGCTGTGGATGCTATGAACTAGCTGAAAACTCTGCTGCCTCCTAAGCAATAATTTTTCATTGATCTAATGTGGCTGTTTATATTATTCTATGATTCATGTTCTCATTTATGATATTCAGGCAGGAAATCTTTCATGCGTACACCATCCAAAGTTCCTTCGTCTGTTGCCTACCCATTTGATTTTATTAAACCTTCTGGCGTTCGTGGAGATGGTAGTTCTGAGCAGGCAGACCTTGCTATACCAGGAGCTGTATTTTTTGTGCAAAACTCCTTGTTTTACGGGGGCCAGTGTTCCGAAAGTGTAGTAGCTCAACCTCTTTTGCTTCTTAGGTAGTTTGATGGTCTGTACATGTTTCTTATTAAAATTAATTAATGTTACTAAAGACTTGATATTTCGTATTGGCTCATATATACAAGATTTCCTGATGTATTTTACCTGGTGTTGCTCCTATATGATGCTACGGTTTTATTTTGTCAGAAATTTAGCTTGAGAATGTTACTATGGTAAAATTTCTCTCGGCCACTAGCAATGATTGTTTGCAGTTGCACACACAGATGACTTGATAATGCCAATACGTTTGAAACCGCCCTCGGCGACTGGCAATTGGCCGAGATAGGCGCCTTTGCTCAGGGATGTTTATTGCATTCTTAACCTATAGTAGGCTACATCCGATAATTTTGTTTTGAGTTTTTAGAAATTTTCCTACATCTTTAAAGAGCACGCTTGGGATTTTGTTATTTGCAATATTTCGAGCAACTAATGGAGGAGAAATTACAAGGATTCGAGCTTGAGACGTGGAAAATTTTATTCAAGTACACTAGACGTTTGTTTGTGGTTATACCTTCATAACACTCGTCATTAATTCTTGGAGGAAAAACTAATTACAATGGAAATTGGTTGGTTTAAAGAGTGTAGTATAATGTCGTTTTTAAACTTTCTTTAAACTCTATCCTTATTTGTACATATAAAGACATAAACAGTACCCTTACGTGTTTATTTAAAGTGCAAGTGAGATATACCCCTATACGGAGTATGTAATTTTACACCAAAGAGACCGTAAAACCCATTCTTTAATCTATCTTTCTTAAAAACTGTATTCCGACTTTTGACCCTAGGCGTTTTATAGCCGAACGGTGGGATTAGGTGGTTTCCTAAAATTTATCCCCCTTTTTAAGGCAAGTTCTTTATGTGGTTTTTCCATAAAGTGGGCAAAGTAGTGCTCGTCGATTGAACCAGGCTGCTGAACCGTGTGCTATAAGTTTTTTTCTCGCGGGCCACTGATCTGTAATCCAACGACCGACAAAGGCGTGTTTGTGAATAACTCGAGGTCAGGCTTCTCTGTGATTTCTTATATATTAAGATACGGAGTAAACAATATTCTAGCAGTGATTTGTCTTCGTCTTCAATTTAGTTGTGATTTGATTTAATTCAAGTAGTGAAGTGAGTTTATTATTTCCGTCTATAATAATTTTTCTGGTAATTAATTAGGATGAAAACAGAAATGGAGTTGGCTTTCAAAAGTGAATCAAGAATGTTGAAGTTTCTTGATCATTCACCATCCACGGAAGCTAAGATGTTGTTTAAGTATCTTGAAGAGGAAGATAGACCTATAGTTTTCCCTGATTTGAAGGGTGAAGGCAAAGACGATTTCTCTCATCTTCGATATCCGGGTAAAAATCCGGATGTGGGTCCATATCGTATAAAAGGCGAGTACGTTGATGTGAAGCGCCTGTTTTCCAACGGCGGTAGGTCTAAGAGGAAACAATACCTGGTTCGACCCAGTAATAATGAAGAATACCCTTGCCGTTTTCTCGAGGACAAGTACTTGGTAATCTGTTGTGTTTCGTTGCCCATGTGTTATAACCCAATTATTGAATCTATGAAATCTGCATACCGTGAGCTGCGTGAATGCACTCTGCCTTTTGAGATGGTGATTGTCGCTGATGACACTTGCAGTAAGTCGGAGTTTGACGAATTTTTCTCCACCATCCCTTGCCTTACTATCCCTTTCGGGTTCAAAGATTCCCGGAACTATGTATGCAAGTTTCTTGGGTTGGGCGGCTCAATGGATGATAACATTGGCGGGGTTATTTTGGACATGAATCACGATGTTTTGCAGAATCATATCGGTAGCTGGTATTTCGTGCAATTTGGAGCCGGGTTTTTTCCCTTCACTGATGAGAAAATGAATCACCTTGAGACACTGAGGCAGGCATTGCTGGTAAAATTTGCATACAATAGTTCAGTTTTGTCGGAATTGTCCCTTGACGACCTTCTCAGCTGTGACCCGTCTCTGAAACTGAAGAGATTGCGTGAAGGAGACGATGAAATATCTGTTTGGGAATTGAGCAAAAAGGACTGTGTGGGAGTCTACTTTTGCAACAGTGAGTACATGTTGCCGGAACTGGCTGCCGTCCACAAGGAATGTAAAGACAATAAGCTCGAGTTTGAGATAGTCGTGGTATGCGTTAAGGACAATGAAGTATATGCAAAATTGGAAGAGTTTGAACGTAGTTCCGCAGAGTATGATACTACATCCTTCTGGTGGCGGTTCCCGTGCAATGATCGACGCACTCGCTGGTTTATTGGGGTATGTGAGCACAGCTATGGCACGCATGACTCTTTGGTCATCGTGAGGCCTGATGGCAAGGCTTGGGATAAGTCGGCAAGAACAATCTTGATGGCTGATGGCATTGCTTCATATCCCTTTACTGGTCAGGGTATCTATGAGCGTATTACCTCACTTACGGTAGAGTTTCTGCTCGGGGGCAAGTCTCAACAACTTACCAAAGTTTCCAAACTTCCACAAGAAGAGTACGAAGAAGACTGTTACAGGGATTGATTGGCAAATGAATAAGGATCAGTTTAAGTTCTATAATTGGAGAGTTGAGGGCAACTCTTATTTGAAGGGGGAAGGATTGATACAGGGGTAGTTAATTAGAAAGTTAATTAGAACATTGTTAGATGTAGTTAGCTCAATTTGGGTATAAATACCCCTCTTGTATTCCTTTTACAATCAGATAATCAATCATAATGAAAATCATGTCTTTCCTCTGATTTCTGTCTCAATTCTCTCTCTTCTTCCTAAGCGTCTTCTTTACGCTTTTCTGTTATACTTTCTGTTACAAACTTCTTCTACAAGTTTGGCAGTTATTTCTATCTTCTTCCTCCTTCTGCTAATCTTCTCGGTTGAGCTCGGCTCCCGTCTTCTCCTTCGCTGTCATCTGTGCTAATTACAGTGGCATTCATCAGCTACTGTAACATTGGTATCAGAGCGACGATTCTCGCTCGGCAAGCTTCCGCAACACAATGATTCAACTGGAATTTCCTACCTTTGATGGTAGTGGTGTGTCTAATTGGGTGAACATATGTAGCAATTATTTTGGTTTGTGCGAAACACCTGAAAATGAGAAGGTAGGCTTAGCATGCTTGTGTACGGTAGGAAAAGCAGATATTTGGGCTTGGAGTTATCTGGCGGACCATGAAAATGCATCTTGGGAGGAATTTGTGCTGGCTATATCCTCAAGATTCAGGGATAAACCAAGTCATAATGTTGTTGATATGCTTAATCATCTTCTTGAAGTTTCAGAATATCCGGTTTCTGAAATTGGTGGAATAATTCTGCAAGAAAGTTGTGACAGTGGTGAATTTTCTGGCGCGCTGTCGGAAATTTTGAAAGAAGATCTTCCTGAGGCTTCACAAGGAAATCAATTCTCTGAAATTGACGGATTTGATCAAAATCAGTCAACAATGGAGCATCAAGGTCTTTTTGGAGTTTCAGAAACTTCTGAAATTGGTGGAATCGTGCAAGAAAGCTTCGACAGTGATCAATTTTCACCAGAAATTCCAATTGCGGATTCGGAAATTTCGCAAGAAGACACAGCTGCTATAGATGATGGTTTGCAGGGAAAGCCATGGGCTGAAATTGGTGAATTCGCAGTAGAAATCCTTGAAGAAAACACAGCAAGCAAACTGAACGAATTCAGCTTTGACATTGAGCCAGCGAAAAATCGGTAAGTTGTTGTGGATTCTCTTTCCAATCCTGTGATTTGCTTGGGAATGTCAGGAAGAATCTATGTTGATAGGCGTTATGGAATTACGCCTAAAAAGGATACTGCAAGTTTCGAAGATGCTGCAGATTTTGAAACTAAATGTTTTTTTTGGTATAATGATCAGTCTTTGGATTACAGTGGAGAAAGCGTGGTTGTTCAGGAAAGGAGCATTATTTGCAATGCCGTGTCTGTTAACCAGGGGTACCAGGTGCTGTGTCGAAAGATGCCGATGAAGAAATTCGATCCAGGGGGCAGAACTGGTGTCGCAAGGACAGGGCTGAGGTGCAAGGACCTGGAATGCAAACTGAAGTTGGGCAGGGACTTGATAGCAAATTAGCTTTGAAATGGGAAGAATGGTGAAAGTCAGTTTGTAGTGGGAATAATGGTGAAGAGTTAGGAGTTATTCCATGGTTTGGCAGCAGGTTTCTATCATTAGAAGACTTGAGGGCAAGTCTTGTTCTAAGGAGGGTGGATTGTTACAGGGATTGATTGGCAAATGAATAAGGATCAGTTTAAGTTCTATAATTGGAGAGTTGAGGGCAACTCTTATTTGAAGGGGGAAGGATTGATACAGGGGTAGTTAATTAGAAAGTTAATTAGAACATTGTTAGATGTAGTTAGCTCAATTTGGGTATAAATACCCCTCTTGTATTCCTTTTACAATCAGATAATCAATCATAATGAAAATCATGTCTTTCCTCTGATTTCTGTCTCAATTCTCTCTCTTCTTCCTAAGCGTCTTCTTTACGCTTTTCTGTTATACTTTCTGTTACAAACTTCTTCTACAAGTTTGGCAGTTATTTCTATCTTCTTCCTCCTTCTGCTAATCTTCTCGGTTGAGCTCGGCTCCCGTCTTCTCCTTCGCTGTCATCTGTGCTAATTACAGTGGCATTCATCAGCTACTGTAACAAAGACGAAGAAGACGAGGAAGAAGAAGAAGAAGAAGAAGAAGACACAGACGACGAGGATGATAACCCGCCGTATCTTGTGGCTGATCTGCATAACAAAAATGTCCTTGTTTACTTGTACTATCCTAGATATTACAACGATTTTATGGAACCTCTGCGCGACGCCTATGATGCTGGTGTGGTTCCAGATTTAGAAGTGGTACTTGTTCCGGTGGATAAGTACGAGTCTTCAGAATTAACTTTTTGTGATGAAATGGCGTCAACATGGCGCATGTTGCCGCCTCCGTGGGCTGGTAGGGTGCCTGAGCGAGCTTTCACAAAGTCGGAACTTGTCATATGTGACGACGCTGCTGTGATCGCATTTGGGAAAGATGGCCGCATCCGTTCAAGAAAGGCTCATAACTATCTTGGTGACCCACAGAAGCTGTGTTCCCTGTTTGCTTCTGATGGTCTGTCCGCAGAGGAAGCTTGTTCTCTGCACACAAAAGTTAATATTCACCTTCATCATATTGATCGTGAATTCAGGTACGCTCCTTCTCCTTGAGAGTGTCAATAACATATTATTGTGCCTCCTGTTCCTACTTTGATTGTTTTAACATTGCTGCAAAGTATGTGCAGCAAATAACTATTATTTTGTAATATTTTGTACGGACAATTCACGTGGTGATCGTCAACTTTGCAAGATTGCACTTGGTGACCTAACTTTTAGCTTTGTGCACACGGTGACCATGAACTATGTATTTTATGATTCCATAGACTGTTGTTCAGATTTAGTAAGAAAATTTCTGGGCATTCTGAAAGTTTGATTCTTGATTTAGTAAGTTTTGCATTTATGGGACTGATTTCCCTTTCCATTTTTGTCGTCGTTGTTATTGAAAGTATTGAACTTTGGGGGTGATTTCTTTAGTTTGATGATCATAGGAACTGCTTGACTTTGATTGATTGATCATAGGAATTGTTGTTTTGGGAAATAAGGTGTCATTTTTTCAATTTGATTTGGATGATCCAATTTCATGTTGATTTGGATTTGACTGTTAGATGAAGGGTGATTCACAAAGTTGAACTGCTAGGTTTCTTTTTATTGTGATCATGAAGTATTCACTTCTGATTCTGATATACAGTCACACACATTATTGCCACAGCTTTAAAACTGTTCAAGTGTCCATTTCTTCCCGGGTGTAGGCGACAACAGCTTCCCCAGGTTCATATTGATCCCCATCTTCCGGATTTTGAACTTGGGTCTATAGTGTAGACACCCAAAAGTGTTTACAATCAGCAATAATTTTACTACTTTATCAAAAATTTACTACTCACACGATTAATTTTACTACTTGAAATTTTCATTACAATTAATTTTACTACTCTGATCACAATTTTACTACTACTAACTCAATTTTACATTGTAGACAAATTAATTGTGTCTACACTGTAGACCTTTATCAATATGCATAATTATAATAGTAAGATTAGTATCCCGACTTGCAACCCCTCCGTAAATTTAAGATGGTCCTTTCCTTTAGGCACTTTGGAATACTCAAAGGATCGATTCTTTGTTTTGTTTTTTTTTTTTTGTAAATCGAAGGCCTGTTCCTAGAGGACCGAATGGATTCATAATTGTAATTGGGCGCTCTTTGCTCCCGGTGCGACTTCATAAAATGCAATCAAATAAAAGATCGAAGAGAATGACACGCACGTGGTAATCACTCTAGCGGTTCCTTCTGATCCTAGAAAACGCCTGAAAAAACCTACCATGGTTCCACTGTGCAAGAACTCCGAATCATTCTCTTGAACCTCATCCTCTTCATCATAAATGGTCCACTTGCCCCGCAGGGAACATAGAACGGCCGACCCGCTTTGGACGGTAGAACGGGGAGAGGGGAGTCGTGTCCATTCTCTCCCCGCTCCGGGCTCTTGAATGACTATGAACTGCATCTTTCTGATTTAATCTAATCTGATCTGATACGATTTGAATGATTTTGGACTGATCTGAATTAGTTGAAAATTTAATTGAATTTCAACGAATTGATATCATTGATCATTATTTGAGCAATTCTAATCTGATATAATCAGATTTGAGTGACTCTAAACGACTCTGAATATTACTTTCATTAGGGCCTGTCAAACAGAGCATTGCTGTAGCGATATGTGAAAGCAAGTCATGATTCATGAATGTTGGCTTACTTTTTTTCGATTAATAAAATGTCCAACAACACATGTACTATTGCCGAAAAATCTTCAATCAACTAAACACAACGGCATTGTTTTGTATCTTGCTCTGACCTTGATAGTTGATACTCCCTAGAAATAGAAATCATCAACTCATAAATTAGTTTTTGGTTTTTTGTCTACCACTTCATTTTACACTCAAAGTCTCAAACCAGTACTCTCATACAGTCATACTCCTCGTTATTATTGGTGATGCTCAAGGCAGAACCAACCTTAATTATAATATATCCCCAAAATCCAAACTCAGTAATAAAACTTAGTAAGAGATGCTTTTGTGAAATTATTTACTAAAATTGTTATGGAATTGCTCTAGCAATAAGTTAATGCTTGAAACTACAATTCAAAAAAAAAAAAAAGTTAATGCTTGAAACTAGCGGTTATATACCTAACATATCATAGTTCTCCACATTTTTATGTCACCAAAAGTAAAATAAAGTAATTTGGGGTGAGTTACATAGTGAACTGCTTAACACTTACTTCCGATGGGAATGCAAGATACGTATAATGTACACAAACAAAGATAAAATATTGACAATACATATTATTTTACAATATTAACTAGGGATTCGATATTGCCACGCACCAAACACAAGCTGGCGTGACTAGGTTGATTAGGCGCATGGCAATAGGGGCACCCATGATCTAATCTACAAACCAATACAAAGTACAAGTAATTAATTTGACCGACTACTAAAATATAAGTCTCGCCGTTATTTTCACTATTCACAATACGTTTTATCTCTAAAACTCACAACTTTATCCTAAATTCACAGCCACATTCACATATCGAATGTAACATTCATTTTACACGAATATTTGTCATGCAGAACATCATATACAATACTTAAATAAAGTAAATCCAAACAAAAAGATAAAAGATACTAGGATGAAGACAGAAAACTCGGTACAACGCAAAGCATATTCGATCATACAGGAGTACCAAAATCGAATAATTTCTTGTACTTTACTCTTCCAATTCTCACTCCATAAATCCAACTAATTTAAATAATTTTATTCAAATAAAATCCAACACTATATAAATAATTAACTCTTCATTTTTTCCACCATATTCTAAAATCATAATTATATTATCTCCATTTTCAAACCTCAAAAATTCCTTACTCTTAAAAACCAAATTTCCCCGCCTCTCCTTTCTTTCTCTCACCTTTTTTCCGTATTTTCCCATTCATTCATTCTTCACCATTTTTTCGTTTTTCCAATTTAATTTGATTGTACAAGAAGTTTCATTTAATAAATTATTAAAATAAGAAAGCCCATGTTTGCAAAAATGGCGTTAATTGGTGTAATTTATTTATTGGGGTTGTTTTGTATCTGCTCCGGCAAAATTCCGACGACGCTTGACGGGCCGTTTAAGCCCGTTACGGTGCCGTTTGATGTTAGCTTACGTGGCAACGCCGTTGATTTGCCGGATACGGATCCTCGGGTACAACGCCGTGGTAACGGGTTCGAACCTGAGCAGATATCCGTTTCTCTTTCTTATGATTATGACTCCATTTGGATTTCTTGGGTTACTGGTATGTTTTTTCTTTTTTTGCTTTTGTTTTTGCAAATTATTTTGTTGGTTTTCTTAATTTTGCATGTTTGAATCTAACTTCTAAGAGTTTGAATTATTGAAAATGATCATGTTATATTGTAGTAAATATTTGTATTTATGCTTTTATTTTATTTTTTTGTTTTGCATAAAGTGGTTAATTGTTGTTTTTGTTATCTTAAATTTAAAGTTTTATATTATTTCAAAAAAAAAAAAAATTTAAAGTTTTATAGTTGATTTTGTGGAAATGACCATCACCTCCTCCAATTAAAAATGGATATCAATGTGGATATATTGTTGACGGAGCCATGCAGGGGCGAAGCTAGGATTTAAAAATCGACAACAAAAATTACGAGTGAAATTGTGACATAAATAAACATGAACATACTCATTTTAAGTTAAACAACAATTTCGTGATAAATTAGGATTGCGAAATCAGAACTCAACTAAATTATGTGTCTAAGGAACACAGTTGCAAGTCGCAACCTTGTGCTACTAGCTAAGGGCAGCCGGTGCATATTGGCGTTCGCACAAAGCCTTCCCTTGTCTTTTTTAATTTGGACAAGCGGCTCCCAAGACTTGAACCTGTGACCTAAAGATCACAAGCAACACCTTAACCGGTGCGCCAAGGCTCCTTTCCCCTAGTAGATGACAATATGATATATAACTTGTTAAATCACTGAATTGAGTTCATGTATGTACAAAAAAGTCTAACAGTAGGTTTGGTTTTATAAAAGTTTCAAGTTGATTTATTTTATGATATGAAGTCAGTTGATTAATTTTATGATTTGAAGTCATGGTTAAGGTTAATGAGCTGTCCCATGTCTAAATTTTGATTACTAGATAGAAAAACATGTCATTGTCAAGTTATAGAACCATTTAATAGAAGTTTATGTTCGATATTTTATGATCCTTTTAAGTAAAGTTCTGATCTTTATGATAATGTTAGGCATGTCACACAAGATTGCAATTGAACATTTCACTTCCTCTTACAGGAAAAAAGAAAGAAGAAAAAAGCTTGTTCTGTTGAAGGTTACTTAGTTATCTGTGATTGTCTGGTTGAAGTTTTAAGTTTTTTGTCGAAAACCATGTGATGGTGATTGTTAAGGATAGTGTGGCTAAGACTTGAGGAGGTGTAATGTTTCAGGGGAGTACCAGATTGGGAAGGATATAACGCCATTGAATCCTGAAAATGTTAAGAGTTTTGTTCAGTATGGGATGTTAAATTATCCGTTAACTCACGAAGCCACGGGATATGCTCAAGTTTACAGCCAGCTTTACCCTTTTGAAGGCCTTCTGAATTATACCTCTGGAATCATCCACCATGTTCGTCTTACAGGTAAAATTGGATTTCTTGAGAATCACCTTGAATTCTTTCTGTTTCGCCACATTAGACTTGTATTAGATCTTATATCCCTTTTTACAGAAGAAGCATAAGGTGTCATTGACATGAAATTTCATTGGATAGTTTGGTTGTAGGCTTCAAGTATGTAATGGCACCTTGAATTCGTATTTATTTTTATCGAAAATCATGCTTACTAGGCATTTGAGAACTGGTTTTGATGGTAATGGAACACAGGATTAGAACTACATGCTTTCTGATTCTAAGCTTTCCTTTTTTTTTTTTTTTTTTTTTTTTTTTTTTTTTTTTTTACTTCTATTATCATTTGGTGCTTAATCATGGTATTTAATCCACTAGATAGTCGATTTTTATGAAGTGAATAAGTATGCGATTATTGCATACTTTGGTTTTCAAGGGAGAAAATATATGATCAGTCTGCTGCATTGTCAGTTATATTTACTAAGGTCATTATGCTTTGGGTAGGATTGAAGCCGAGCACAAAGTATTACTATCGATGTGGAGATCCTTATCTACCAGCTATGAGCGGCATTCACCATTTCACAACTATGCCAGTTCCAGGCCCTCAGAGTTACCCTGAAAAAATAGCAATTGTTGGGGACCTGGGTCTTACATACAACAGTACCACAACTGTAAGTCACATCAGTAGCAATCAACCAGATCTTCTTCTTCTGGTTGGTGATGTGACTTATGCGAACTTGTATCTCACCAATGGAACTGGTTCAGATTGTTATTCCTGCTCGTTTTCACAAACTCCTATTCATGAAACTTATCAACCTCGCTGGGATTATTGGGGAAGGTGAGAATAAATGTATGCAATTTGCATTTTCTTTTGTTTTCGCTATTTTAGGGTTAAGTTATCCCTTGTCAAGTTCTTCTCATCTTGTTTTTTTTTTTTTTTTTTTTTTTTTTTTTTTTTTTTGAGGTCAGTTCTTCTCATCTTGTTATGTATGTTTGGCTTTGCTAATATGTTTCTTGACAGGTTTATGCAGAAATTGATTTCAAAAGTCCCAATAATGGTGGTTGAAGGAAATCATGAAATCGAGGAACAAGCTGAAAATAAGACCTTTGTAGCTTACAGTACCCGCTTTGCATTTCCATCGGAAGAAAGTGAATCCAAGTCTACATTCTACTATTCTTTCAATGCTGGTGGCATACATTTCATAATGCTTGGTGCTTATATTGCCTACAATGAATCTGGTAACTGAGTGTACCTCTCTTGGGTTTTTGTTTTTCTTGTGGACACCAAGTACAATAATAATGTATGATTGAATCCTTGTTGTTTATTTTGCAGCTGATCAATACAAATGGTTGGAGAGGGACTTGGCTAAAGTCGACAGATCTGTAACTCCATGGCTGGTTGCGACATGGCATGCACCATGGTACACCAGTTACGAAGCTCACTACAGAGAAGTGGAGTGTATGAGAGTCGCAATGGAGGGCTTACTTTACTCCTACGGTGTGGATATAGTTTTTAACGGGCATGTAAGTATTCAAGAATTACTCATCTGGATTTTTGATTAGGATATGAATCTTACATTATAGCTGATTAAGTCACCACTGAAATACTGAATGATGGATGAGGCCTATTAGAGCATCTTTATTGGTGAGACCCAACTTGAGTCTCAAATACAAATTATTTCCAAAATTATGTTGTCTTAAATTTTGAGACTTACTTTGAGACCCTATACTTCATTGGTAAAATTTTGAGATGGGTCTCAATAGTTGAGCTTTAAACATATTAAATTATTTTAAAATCTATTTTTGGCAAAAGTAGGGTCTCATTGACAATGAGACGGTCTCTGAAAACAGAGACCGTCTCTAAACACGAGACAAATCAAATAATTCTCCATTGGGAAAAAATCCTCTCTCTCCTCTTTGAGACCCATCTTGAGACCCCCATTGGAGATGGTCTTAGCACTAGCCTTGAACTATTGCTTCTGCATGTTAAGTCTTTCTTCGTAATTGCCTGCTTATGTTTGAAAGGAGCATTAGAGTGAATTTTACTAGAATATTTTGTTTCTAGCTGCTAATGTAGCTGCATCTTATCTGTCATAAAAGAGTTCGCAATTGATTCCTGAATAATATCTTCTTGGTGCAACTTCAGGTACATGCCTATGAGCGATCAAACAGAGTATATAATAATACTTTGGATGAGTGTGCACCCATTCACATTACAATAGGAGATGGGGGTAATCGAGAGAAGATGGCCATTGCACATGCAGACGAGCCAGGTAAATGCCCTGAACCATCAACTACCCCAGATAAGTACATGGGCGGTTTCTGCGCAGCAAATTTTACATCTGGTCCTGCAAGTGGAAAGTTCTGCTGGGATCGCCAACCTGATTTCAGTGCGTACAGAGAGAGCAGCTTTGGCCACGGAATTCTTGAGGTGTGTACTCCCCACTCCTTATCCAAAATACACATTTGTTACAGGAAAATTCACACTTGCATGGCTTAAACCATTCTTGGAATGCTAACCATCATGAAACATCTCTCGAGTTTCTGATCACCAAAAGCAGAATACTTGATATCGTATGTTTCTTTCCTGTTCTTCATCTGATTAGTTGCTTTACTTGACTATACGATTTACAGGTGAAAAATGCGACTTGGGCCCTGTGGACTTGGTACCGGAATCAAGACAGTGAGAAAGTGGCCGGAGATCAGATCTACATTGTGAGACAGCCAGAACTTTGCCCTGTCCGTGGTCAGGTAACCAAGGCTGACGTTAGGAGGTAATCTTGTTGAATCACCAGCTAGAAGTTACATTTGTAGGGCAGTTTGGACAATAGAAAATTAGAACCCGATACATGTTGCAAAGTGAAGCATGTACAACGATGATGAAAGGCGCAGATGAGCACCCGAAAGACAAATTAGGGTTTAAAGGAGGATAGTTTCAGTGTTGGTGCCGGTGCAGCATCTTATTGTATCATATGTACTGTACTACAATGTTTTTCTTAGCCCTTTCTTTAAGGTCTTCTTAGCCAGATTTAGGTAGCTTTATAGCCCTTGTAAATATCAATGATCTTCAATAAATTACTTGGTTTACAGATTTGTGTTCTCCATTGTAGATTGTACAATTCTCTTGCGACTGAGCTTCTGTTCCAACAATCCGATATTATTGTACTCTCTTGCATTCCCTCCAATCCTTCTTCTTTTGTCATCGATTTCATCCAGTTCTTCGCATTTCCTTTTCATAGATGTTTGTGATCCATTTTCTTCATTTCAAACAATCAAAAATTGTAGAATTCATTTGCAAAATACTTTGGAACCTCAGCTTTTCAGAATTCCCTTGCAAACTATGATATTTCCAAGAGTCCCTCATTCAGTTGATGCAAGGATGTGCTAGTGAGTCAAATACTTCTAAAGAATCTACAAGTACTCTCTATATAGGAACACTCTTTTGAACATTGTAGACACATCTCACAAGAGGAGCATTAGCGACTATTTGAAGTACTAAAATATCGATTTTGGTTTAACATATGAGGATGAATAGTGTTTTTGCCATTGAATACTTGATGATACAAGACTTCGATACCACAACATCCACATTTAACGTTATGTAAGTGTCATTTCTAAACTTCTTTTGGATCTCCCGTACCAATTTACATTTTTTAAGTGTTTGAATCCCCACTCGTCCCACTTGACACTAGAAAAGTGACTAGAAATGGTCAGCAATCAAGCAAAAGGTCAATCATGTAATTTTGCGCACTCAACTCTACGTGGCTCTGCTCATGCTTACGCTTTGGAAAAATTAGCAGACAAATTAAGTCAACTCGTTCATACCTAACATGCAAATATGCGATGACCATGGCTTTAATTAACGCGTTTCTATGGTGGTTAATCGGTCTTAGTCAATCTTATTTACTATCCAAAGTTCAAAACACATGACTTTTCATTAACATACATCCCTATATATAATGATAGTAATCTTCTACATTACACTTCAAAAAGTCCAAATTCAACAAACCATAACCATTTCCTTTGTTCTTCAAAAACCATGAAGACTCTCCAACCCTTGATCAACCACCAAGTACCATTACCAACCACAACCCGCCGTGGCGTGCACCGGTCTACGCCTACACCCGTCCATAGCTCGTACCAGGAATTTTTCGCAGAGGCGGTAGCTTCCAAGCAGTCATCAAACCCGGCAACCCGGCTAGCCCAATCATTTAGCCAGATGCTCCAACTACAAATTGAGTCTATACAATTACAAAAGAACATAAACCAAAGTAACATGATTTCTGTACTAGAGGATAAGAGCAACATTCCTGTGTCATCACCTAAAGAACACATTGCCGAGAAATGGCGTGAAATTCACGGTTCTCATGACTGGGATACGCTCTTGAACCCGCTTCACCCTTCACTAAGGCGAGAGATAGTAAAGTACGGTGAATTTGCGCAGGCGACATATGATGCGTACGACTCTGACGCGTACTCAGAGTACTGTGGAAGTTGTAGGTACAACCGTAGTAAGCTGTTTGATCACCTCGGCCTTACAAGGCACGGGTACACTGTAAGTAAGTACATTTACGCAATGTCTCGAATCGAGTTGCCTCAATGGTTAGAGAGGTCTCAGTTGGGAGAGTCATGGAGTAAGCACTCGAATTGGATGGGGTTTGTAGCTGTGAGTGATGATGGCGAGTCTAAGAGAATTGGGAGGAGGGACATTGTGGTTGCGTGGCGAGGGACAGTTTCGGCTTCTGAGTGGTACGAGGATTTTCAGAATGATTTGGAGAAGTTTGGTCATGGAGACTCGAAAGTAGAGCAGGGGTTTCTTAGCATTTACGCTTCAAAATGCAGCTCTTCGCGGTATAATGAGTCTAGTGCAGCAGAACAGGTGATGAAGGAGCTAACAAAGCTCATTACTTTTTATAAGAAAAGAGGGGAAGAGGTTAGCCTTACTATTACAGGGCATAGCTTGGGTGGGGCATTGGCTTTGTTGAGTGCGTATGAAGCTGCAACAGCTTTTGCTGATGTTCCTGTCAGTGTCATTTCTTTTGGTGCTCCCAGAGTTGGAAATTCCGGGTTCAGAGACGAGTTACATGAGCTTGGAGTGAAGACATTGCGCGTTGTTTTGAAACAGGATGTGGTTCCTTGTATGCCTGGTATGGTGTTTAATGAGTGCCTGCAGAATTTTGAAGATATTACAGGGGGATTGGAGTGGGTTTATACTCATGTAGGGGCCGAATTGAGGCTTGATGCCAGGGCTTCGCCTTATCTGAAACGGGGTTTGCAGTTTCAGGGACATCATATGCTAGAGACATACCTTCATTTGGTGGATGGATTTGAGAGTTCAAAGGTACCTTTCAGGCCTGACGCGAAAAGGGATATCGCCTTGGTGAACAAAGAAACTGATATGTTGATCAATGAGCTTAAAATACCTCCTCGCTGGTACCAAGTTGCTAACAAGGGCCTGGTTCAGAATGCTCATGGAAGATGGGTTAAGCCGAAAAGGGATGAAGAAGACATTCCCTCACCTACACATGAATTCGGAGTACAGAAGTACCAAGACAATGGTGAATTTCAATCTGGCTATATGCTATTGAATTAGGCAATTAGGCGAAAGTGTAAATAATTTGACTGTAGAGACTAATTCTATATTAGCAATGGAGAAAGACTGATCACTCTTTTGCTTGCATATCCAAATATGAGCAGTTACTAACTCCGTATCTGCAAACAACAGCATTGAACAGAAAAAAGCAGAATAAATGTCCAGTTTTTGAACTATGTCTGAGTAGACGAGAACAACCGAACATCAGAGCATAAAAAAACACCTGATTTAACTAACTGAAGTTCAGATACAATGCAACTTTGCAAGCTTAGCATAATCTTACATATCAGGTCTCTGCTAATTAGCTGAACCCATATAATTCTATGTCAGAGATTTTGTAGTTGTTATCGAGCTTTTGCTCTTTCATCAGAAATCCGACATCTTTCTAAATGTGAACTACAACACACACAGTTAACATCCATATGAAAATGGCAGATGACAATCTCAGGAAAAGGAAAAGACAGGAAATTATGAAGCAAAATCTTCTGGTCATACACAGGAGTAAGAGAGTACAAGAGCAAACACATAGTGATCAATATAAATTCTTTCAAAACTTTATATAAAATGGTGGCACATCTCCTGTTTTGTTCAGATGGCAGGTTGAAGTACAACTTCCTATATAACTAACCCACTAGAAAACAGAGTGGAAGAAAAAACTACAGTAGTAGTATAGTAGAAGTTTCAACCAGAAGTGGACATAATATGACTCAAAAACTCTAATTTGGACTGCTTGGAAACAATTTACATATACAATAAGACCTGCTCCTGGTTCGCTTTGATACGATTCACACCCACATACATGACATAGCTGAGATGAATCTTGTCATGGTGCTTCATCTTGGAAAAGTCGGATACTAATGCTATTCTTTTCACCACGCTATCAGACATGAACGAGTCAGGCAATTGCAGGCCAAGATAGTGATCATGGAACCAGTAACCTCCTTAGAAGATATCCAGAATCTCCAAAATGAAATTATTACAAAGCGGGCAATTTCCCCTCTGCACAAAGAGTTCCCTGGAACATAACCTGCAAAAGGTATGGCCACAGGGTATGAAAGCAGCACCTTTATGCCTCACCATACATACACAGCAAGAAAACTCGCCTTTCCCCAACTCTTCCACTACCTCTTCTTCCTCCGCTTCTTCCACTTCCTCCTCTTCCTCCTCTTCCTCCACCTCGTCATCTAACCTGTAAGTAGGACCGCTTATCCCAGCTTGTCGATCTGTCTCCTCAAGTAAATCCATCAATGACATCCTCACAGGCTGATTTGATGGGGCGCCAAAGTTAGGCCCCTCCTCGCCTGTTTCCTCCTCATCTTCATTCCTATAACCAGACACATCAATCTCTTCCTCGTTCCCCTCCTCATCCAACTCCCTAGACAACCTCCTACGCGTCTGCTCCCTCTCAGCAGCCAAAGCAGCAGACAGCCTGAAACTACCCCCACTCCTGGGAGATCCCCCACTATCAACCTCCATCAAAGACAAATCATCAGCTGGAACACCATCAACTCGTCTTATAGAATTATTCCTCAGTGAATTCCTAAGCGAGTTCCTGTTCGCCATAATGTCTCCGCCAGATCTTGAACCTGGGAGAACATCAGATTGTGGGACTGGCATTGAAGAAGCCCACCTACGAGAATTCGGATCCTGATTTTGATTCTGACCCTGACCCTTCTTACGCTTAAGCTTATCCTTAAACGACTTCCACGACTTCTTACTATTAGGTGACCCTGCACCAATGTTTAAGGTCTCATCGTTTCGTATAATCTCAAGCAAGGTTCTGACAACAACGTTGTTAGGAGGGGGCGATTTCTTGTCCCCGTTTAACACAGCACCAAGGGTTAGACTCGAAACAGGTTGCGTACTTGTGTGATTACTACTAACAATCGCGGTGTTTATGCCATCAGCAATGTCACTGGCAATAAAGGTTTCGCGAAGGGTTGAATGTTGAGAGGTCAATCTCCGAGGAGTTGTAGGAGCAGCAGCAGCAACAATGCCACCACCCTCACTTTCCATTCAATCTGATTTTCACCCAACAAAACAAACAGTCATTACCATCATCACGAAATCATTAAAACATATTATGTCCGACAAGTTTCAAACCCACGAAATCACGTGACTTTTTCAATTAAGCTGGCTGATATAACTATCTAAAACACATTTCAATTTCCTTACAAGACGAGTTTCAAACCCACGAAATCACGTGACTTTATCGATTAAGCTAGCTCATAACTTTATCTAAAACACATTTCAATTTCCTAACAACACAAATAACATAGCTAATGGAATAAACTATTGTTTTTGTTTTATCAAGAAATGTGACTAAAACTAAACAAGAAAATCAGGATCAAACTAGAAGTTATCAAAATTTTGTCGTTACCATTCACATTTTTTTTACAAAACATCCAAAACAATCATATCATTTCATACCATAAATTTACAAGCTCTGAAATTTCCTAAAAACACAGATGAAATTAAACAAGAGAGAATGCTGCAGAAAATTTTAAATAAAAACTTGTCATAATTACAACATTAAGATTAGTACAGAAACTGCAAAATACAGTACAAATATTTGACATAATAAAAATAAAAAATGGTGGCAGAAATATTAAAGAGGAGAGAGAGAAAGAGGGGAACATAGGATACCTAAACGTGTCCGTGATGACGAATTGAAGAAAAACCCACCTCCAAAATACAAAACAAAACAGAACCCAGATCCAATTTTTGTTAATTTACGAAGCTTATCAATGACGCTCAGAAATTTTACCTTCGTTTAAAAAACCCAATTCACAATAATTTTGATTGGGAAAAAAAAGGGAGGGAGAACAACAAGAAAAACCAAGGGTGGAAGAAAAAGGAAGGAGGATTTGTTGTATGTAGGAATTTGATTTAGTTTAAAATTGGGTGGTGTTTGAAAAAGTGGATGAACGGTTTAGACAAAGAAGAGGAAATGAGAAGCTGATGATGGAGGATATGTCGATATGATAGGAAGAGAAAGGAAGGGACTTTTTGGTGGGGATGATTGAGGAGAGAGATTGAGAGATTGAGCGAGTCTGGTGGGTGAGTGAGTGCCCAAAAAGGGCAGAGGTCGCTGATACTCCTCCTTTTTAGCTTCTTTTTCCTTACATGGGGGCCACTTTGGACTAATCGTCTCAGAGTCTCCTTCTTTTTGTTTATTGTAGGGGTCGTGAGACGGTCTTACGATAAATTTGTTTGAAATTGAAATGGTTGGGTATTGACGTATATATATACGAGTAGTATCATTTTATTGATCTTGTGCCAGAGAAGAGAGGTTGAGTTCAGACGGGATGAGTGGAGTCAAACAGAGTTACTCAGGATGGTCTCACAGTGATTTGTTGGTGTGAAATTTACGGAGTAGCTTTTTTTCATTAGAATGTTGTTGAGGAAAGTGATTCGTGGATCTAATTGGGATTAGTCAAGTTGAACTGAGTGATTGAGTGCATGTACGTTTTGTTTATCTCAACCGTTATGGCTACTTGATGGGATAATCCGTGTTAATCTTTTCACTGCACCGCAAGGAAAGTGAGTAGTAAGGGATCTAAATGGGTCGATTCAGGCTGAATTTAGCGATTGAGGGTACGTGTTTTGGCTACATGGTGAATTATTTCACATGAAAGCGGGGAACACATGTTGAGATTAAGGTGGTTATATATAAGTCATGTTTAATGTTACGACCTAAATCATATCCCCTCTTCCACGCCACATACACGTGCTTGCACACGCCAAAATGTGTGTGACGTGAAAGAGGAATTTTAGGTTGTGGCAATAACTGATACGGGAGTAAGGGGTAGGGGTATGTTCCAAATAGCTGAGCCAGTCCACAACAAGAGCATTTTCTCCTATCCAAGCCACGAGGTCCAGTTTGCAGCCAAGAATGACTTAAATCAGGGTGCAAGTCAAGGTTTATCCTTGATTGCATTTGATGGTCTGAAAAACTGAGCCTCAAAACTATCTTAGGGTAAATAAATAAGGCAAAGGTACAAAGCAATGTGATTAAATCAGCCAGCAAACCACTTCACCACTCTATATGCAAATCTTTCCAGAAATGGAAAACTCTATCACATGTAACTGCTAATGGGGACGCGAGTGGTCCTGCAAAGCTGCTGTCAACTTTTTGCAGAAGAAACAACTCCTCCACCACTGCCAAGGAGCCTTTTCTCCAGTCACATGCACAAGAAGACGACCACCTATCTCTGTACTAGCCAATAGAATTAGTTCCTGTCGTTTTCATCATTTAATTTCTGCAATTTTGCTTTTCTGCTTTTTCTGCTTTTGTCTTTGTATGAATTTATCTGAGCCATTAGATGCTTGATGGAGGGTCTAGATTTAATTCATGCCTCTATATAAAGAGCGCAAAACTGTAATGAAAACGCAGATTTTGATGAATGAATTTTGAAAAGATTTTCTCTCAACAACTTAGCCTATGTGGTTTTGTTGAGCCTTTGTGGCCGAGCCTTCGTGGTTCGAACTTAAGCCTTTGTGGCTTGTTTTGGGTGTGATTTGCACCACCATCTATCCAATTTTAGCCTATTTTCAGCCTCATTTACAGTTTATTAATCCTGTTTTCTGTTTAACTTTTCTTGAGATAACTTCTTCTTACAAATCATTAGAAACCCCTAGTATACGTATCAATAACATTAGCCTTTATATATTGGTCTGAATGATTGTGGTTGAAGTTGACAAGATTTAGATGTCAACTCCAATGACTCAATTTTATATGTAGTTTGGCTTGGCAGCCCCCATTAGATATAATGAATGAGAGATCAGTTGCATTTTGATGGAATCAAATGAGATGCTGTGATTAGTTGGTAATAATTTATCTAAATTTAGTTAATTTTTCAATGATTTCAAATTAAATTATATTAAATTTGATATCCGGTCATTTGTATGCACATCAGATTGTAATAGAAAGTTGAAGTCTAATTGTTTTGAGCTGTCATGATGAGGCAAAATAAGAATCGGTTTTTCTAAAATGTATCCAAAGGCCAAATGGCACATGTTAAGTTTAATTCTTTGTTTTTTTTTGAAAGCAATGTTAAGTTTAATTCTTGCCTTATTTGCGTATGATTTTCTCAATTAGTTAGTGAGATCTCATATTATGTTTTTTTTTTTTTCAAGTGAAAATATCACTTAAATAAGACAAGAACTAGGCTCGATCTTGACATGTGCCATTTTGGGCACATTTTAGAAAACCAAATAAGAATTGTGTTCCACAAAGCAATTCACTAGACTTGATAAATAGGAACGAGTTATGTTGTGCGCAAGCGTCAATCAAGAACGAAAAAGCCAAACAAAATAACAATAATTGAACACACAAGGATTTAACTGGTTCACTTTAAATACCCAATATTTACTCAATGAGATCTTGTTTGTTACACACCCTTTTACCACTTTCAAACACCCTATGAGTTCTAAAAGTGAAGTGGTTCGGCATACAAAAGGATTAATAAAGTGAAACTGTGTTATATGAAATTTACAAATTCGATCCGTATGATTATAAGTTTTCTTAATGAGTGAATAACCATGTCGATAAATGAGCTTTGTTCGATAATTATTCCCTACATGCCTTTTTTCTTCTTCTAAAATACGTCATAAATGTAGACAAAATTTGATTTTTCCAATGATGATGATTTGTAATGCAACTATTATCACCAAATATAAATTTAATTAGCTTGCAATATTGAAATTCATTACTCTGGTAGTGATATATAGCTAGGTTCAATAACAAAATCCATGTTAACAAATAAGATTAAAAATTCTTCTAATTAGACACCCTCTTTCATCACTTTCAGTACACAACATTTACTCAATGAGATCCTGTTCGATACACATTTATAAAAGTTAGCAAGACTTACTTATTCACTTGATATAAATCTCATGTTCATAGTGGTTAAATAATATCTCTTCATATAATTTGCGTACTTAAACGTAAAAAGATTTTCCAGTTCTTAACAATAACATTTCCTGTTTGTCAGAGTGATAAAAAAATGGTTAGTTCCTCTGTTTACCAATATGTTATTCTCCTGCTTCTCCTTGTGTCCTTGCTTCAAATTGAAGTTTCAATTGTAAGTTCCAAACTCTTAATAATGTTTATTGATATACTAGTCTAAATGTAATGTTTATACTTGCATTATTCTTTGTAGATTATTTATTGTTTTTTGAGGCTGTATATTATTTATTGTTACACTTTCGTTCAATGCATCCCCCTTTCTAAAACTCAATTTGGTGGGCTACTTCAAATAATAAGCAATTGATTAATAGAAGCGACAAACATGTAATAGTATTTGGTAAGAGTAAGACAACCTTGCAATAGAACAATATCGGGTACTCTTTCAAAGTTTTGGGTTGAATTCTGAATTTAAATTTTTCCAAAATGTTAAATTACAACGAGGCATTCGCCACACCCGCACGAAAGAGAAAGCCTACTTCATAAATCAATGAGTTTCCATCTTAAAACCAATTGACAATAGAAGAAATTATTCTATACACCCAAGACTGCGAGAGTATGTATTCTTGTTTCTCAAGTTGTAAACTTTAACATAGAAATTGGTCTACTTTAATATTAACCTAATTTGATGTACTTTTTAAGTACAATTTCGTATATGTATTCTTTAAAAATGTGTAAGTTTACTTACCAAACCATTATTCGTATAGTTTTGCAAATATTTACCATAATATTTGGTAGCATAAACACGTAGAAAAATACAAAGATGTACACGATCTTGTCATCTTGAAGTACGAAGAAAATATTAATTATCAATTCATTAGTCTTTATGGATGAAAATGTTTTAAGTAGATAGGTTAGAATCTTAAAATATCCATTCAAAGTTTATCGATCGATCTTGTATGTAAATGGCCAAAACTATGCATAAATTCGCAAAGATATAAAATATATATCCACTAAAGTACATGAAAAACTCTAAAAAGTACATGAAAAAGCTCCTTAAGGTAGATAACAATAAATTCATGAGTACATAGTCCCGAGAGTACGGTATACGTATACGTTATGGACAATGGGAGCAGTAACTCTGTTTATATACAAATCTACTAACCAATAACTTTGCCATCTTTTTCTAATATGGGACACTTACATGTGGAGTTTAATTCAACAAAAAAGCCTCAACTTTATTATTTGAATCTAGTCATAACTTCATACTCCCTCCATTTTTTTTGATTCTTTACGTTGGGCCGGGTTTTGTGAGGGGAACCCAAGCCCAACGTAAAGAATCAAAGAAATGGAGGGAGTAATAAGATACTTGCATTTTTATTCTCTTTGATCGAAGTGGCGTATGCCGATTAAGTTAATGAAATTTCGTTTCCTTTAAAAAGTAATGTATAGCCTGTCTTTTTCGGATGTAAATTATGACAATTGTAAATTTTTTGTGGCTTGTTTCGACTTTTACTTTGTACGGTGTAACTGCACTAACCAAATTGCATTGACTACTTTGCGACATGGTATTATATAGGCTGGCGGAGAAGGATCGCTAAAAGTAGAAGGTATGACACATATGCAATTTTTTAGACTAATTTTTGGTGTAAACTACGAGTAGTTACTAATATGTCAAAAATGATGACCAAAGTAGTTATAATATGTCACCGATCTTCGCCCTATTGATGGTTGTTGCATTATGAAATTAAATTTCAGAAACTTAATACTAAATGTTACGCTTTGGATCTTAAAATATTACTAAAGCGGGTTGTGTACTTTGTAATTTAGAATGTCCAGCGGCGTGTAACTATAGATGTTCGAAGACACACTATAAAAAGCCGTGCTTGGTGTACTGCAATAAGTGCTGCGTACAATGTCATTGTGTGCCTTCTGGAACTTTTGGTCACAGAGAAGAATGCCCATGCTACGATTTTATAAAAACCAAGAAAGAAGCCCCCAAGTGCCCTTAATCTTATTATGACATCATATATAATATATGTATTTAATAAATCATTTTTACTTTATTTATTTTTTATTTTTTTTATGTTCAAGGATAGAAAAGGAGTAAATTAGTAAAAGGTAGTTATTTGATGAATGAATGAATGATGTTATAAACTTCATTCTTATATAAGTACGTCTGTTTTTTGAGGTTAAATAAATTTACGTATTTCATCACAAACAAATTAACTATTTAGGTTTTTAATTTGAGATGACATTTCCACCTTTGAAATTCGATAAAGCCGAGGGGACTGCAAATTGTGTTTTTCGCATCTAAAATTATAAATTTTGTAATTTGCCTTTAGATAGCGTTTGGAAACAAGAATTTGAAAATTTGTAATCATTTCAATTCTATCATTTGAGAATGTGGAATTTTAATATAAATCAAATGTTTGGGGAGGGTGGCCTAATTGGATTTGATACAAATTCCAAAGGATTTGACACAAATCCAAATTCTCAAGTTCTTGAGTTCCCAAACATGAGATTTGTGTCAAATTTGGATTTGAAAATCAAATCCTTATTTCCAAACACACTCTTAGAGAATTTCACTCTCAATTATGAGTAATAATTCTTCAGGAGCATATAAAGATTATCAGGAATAACGAATAAAGATTGCGTGAGTTGGTCCAACAATTCAATAACTTATTAATATTAGGGAAAATTTTCAAGGTACCCCTGAGATATCCGAGATTTTCAAATGTGAGAATTCCGTTTCCTAAAATACCACTAAGGTTTGCAAAATAGTGTTTTTTTTTGGTGTTTTTCACAAACTGAATCTAACACCGTTAAATATTAAGTTTATTTGACCTATTTTAAAAAGAATTAACCCTTAATCAAATTCAAAGAAAACAGAAAAAAGAAAACAAAGAAAATTTCAAAATACCTTAATCAATAATAAAAAAAAATCTCAAACTCATTTTCTCTCTCCTCTCACCTTCCCCATCCCTCCCCAATCCCGACTACCATCCATGACCAGCCACCACTAGCACCACCCACCCGGCCCCCATCCATGGAGCCGATCACATCGGCCATACGGACGATCGACGACAAGCATACCCTCTCCCCCCCGACACGGCCACAGTATACAGAAGGTGAGGGGCGGCAAACGACGATGATGGGTCTTCGATGAGGTTGTAGGAGGGCGTTGGGGCAAGGATGGTGGGCGGGGAAGGAGTGAAAGGGAAGAAGGAGAGAGAAAAAGAGGTGTGGATAATATAATGGAGGAGCGGGGGTCGGGGGTATGGTGATCGGCATGGGGTCGTCGGTGGAAAGGGATCGGATTCTGATGGTGGTGGTGTCGACATGGCTCATGGTGGTTGGTCATGGTGGCTGCCTCGGGGAAGGTGGTGCACGGTGGTGGGGACTAGGGAGGAGGAGGGTAAGAGGGGAGAGGAGAGAGAAAATAAGGTGAGGAGTTTTTTTGTTTTTGTTTTAATCGATGTAATAAGGGCTAAATTTATAGAATAAGTATAATGTATTAACGATGTTAGAGGTCGTCAATGCAAAAGCTAAAAAAACATGATTTTGCAAACCTCTGGGGCACACAAAGAAACTCGGAAATCTCAGGGGTATTGTTGATGACAAAAATAATTTTGTCTTAGCGATGGAAGGTTTTAGTCCAGTAAACTCGATGGGCTGAAAACAAGGAAAAGCCCACCCGAGCGCAATACTCAGTTTGGGCTGACAGCAAACATACGAAGTCCATCTATTCAAATTTAAGAGAAGGCGCCAAGACACAAGAGCAGTTGAAGTAAAAGGAGTAAACCGCTGGCAAGTATTCTTCCCCACGTTTAGAGGAGCCTTGGAGGTCGAAGTAACCGCCAGAAGACTTATCCTATAAATAGTGGAGCAAGGAACAGCATTAAAAACAACAATCAAGCATCAACAACATTTATCAAAGTCTTTTTAGTTCTTTCTTTTTTAGTGTACATCGGGTCGCCTCGCCCCGTAGCGCGAGCAGTTCATGTTTTAGTGTAGCTTTTTCTTTTCCATGGTGAAGATAGAAGACATGGAGGTAATTGATTCCATCTCTTCCTGGACTCTTCATTAGCAAACCTGACATTACTTTCAATTAATGGTTACTACTTTAGTTTGTAAGAACCCGTCTTTTGTCTTTGCATTTAAGTACTTTTATTTCATGACATTTAGTTCATCGCGGTCAGTCTAAATTAAGTGCTCTTAGGACAGACACTTCTTATAAGTGTCCTTAATTTTAGCGTTCAACAAATTGGCGACCACAGTGGGAGGTAAGATATAATTCTTCGACAGAATTGTAATTGTTTACTTTTCGCAACCAAACAAACCTTTTGATTAAAACAAGTGCAGACATCAAACTGACTTGTAATTTCAAGAAGCAAGAAATGCCTACGACAAGGTCTGCTTCTTAGCGAGACAATTCGCAAGAGACTCCTCTTCCTCAGGATGGACGGACCGAGCCGTCTAACCAGAGTATGGGTACCGATACACCCATTATCAATGTAAGTTCAGATAACTCATCATCGAGTTCTGAAGGACAAGGCCAAACTACGCCGGCTCTCCGTAGTCAGGCAGAAGAAAGTTTACTAGCAGATTTGGATCTTGGCAAAGTGTCTAAGACCCAGTTAACTAGTTTTCACAAAACATATGTGAAAATTGTTAAGGATTTGTTGGTAAATGGACAAGAAGTTGAACGAAAACAACTTGAGTCCCATATTCAGCGGTTGACACAAGAGTCATCGCGGGCCTTTGCCCAGATTTCTCAGATCTTACATGAGGATTCTCGGGATGGAATATCACGACAAGTTGATAGGATTATCCTTGACATCAATGAAACTTTCAATGCAACCTTTGACGCACTCACAAGAAGTGTTGCAACGGAGGTTGTATGTCGCCTTGAACCATTGCTACAGAGGCACTCTCAATTAAACGAAAAACTTGAGAGGATACTCGATTTGGGACAAACTATTGCCCAAACTAGAAGTAGAGCCATAACGACTGATGAACCGAGTGGCGTTGAAAGGAGTCATGGTGCAGATGCCCGGCCGATAGGGTATCCACCAAGTGCGACAGTCTTAACAGGACAGGGGGTTCGGGGTCCTAATAGTGACCCGCAAACTTCTTCATTACGCCAAAACCCTCCTCCAGGTTTTGGACTTAATGAAGACAGGGGAGAACCTAGGAGATCTGAGAGCCAGGGAGCGGAGGCTGGGTCAGGTTGGTCAGCAGGCCCATGCACTCAGTCGAATAGGGTTGATCCTGCGCATATAAATAATGATACAACAACTGGTGGTATACCGGCAGTTGGAGTACATTTAGGAAATAACCAACAAAGTTTTGGTTTAGGGGGTTACAATACCCAAACAAGTTTTACAGCGTCGGTCCCTACGAGTGGGATACAATACGCTAACCCTAACCATATCCCGGTTCATGGCACATATGGAACATCGGGGCAATATGGATATCCTGACTCGGGGAGAGGTCAAGGAGTTTCTATGGGAGGATTTGGAATGCCTTATCAGAACCCAGAGACTTATACTCACAATAGTGTAGGATCGGGGCATAATAATTTCCAAAGTCAACAGCCACCTGTGATGCACAATGTTGCAGGTCATTATAGAGCTGAACCTAACATACCTAATTATGGTGGAGATTACCAAAATCAATACCATATCGCGGCCAACTTTGGAGTTGGTCGACAAGCGGAAAAAGCGCTTGAGGGTATGATTGAAGCGATAGTGGAAAGAATGGGTATTCCTGTCGGTAGGAGTAAGAATAAGAGTTTCGACCATTCCCCTTATCCAGCCTATATTGATAGAAATAACCCGTTTCCGAGAGGGTTTAAGATCCCTGACTTTACCCTGTTTTCGGGTAATGATCAGATGTCGGCTGCAGAGCATTTGGTTCGCTTCACGACCCAATGTCGGGAGGCCGCCGATAATGAAAACTTGAAATTGAGGTTGTTTTCCAGTTCGTTAACTGGAAATGCATTTAATTGGTATATAAATTTACCACCTAACTCAATCTTCAGTTGGGAAAACCGTAGAGACAAATTCGTGGAACATTTCTTGAGAATGGATCCAGGAATTACTCTGAGTGAATTAGCTAGGCTAACGCAAAGGCCTAGAGAATCAGTTAATGACTATCTTAATCGTTTTAAGAGTCTAAAAGGGCGATGCCCAGTGTCAGTCCCGGAACATGAATTTGTGCAAATGGCACAAGAAGGATTGTTACTCGAATTTAGAAAGAAATTCGGTGGCGATACCTTTGTTGATTTCCCAGAACTGACCCGATGTGCAATCAAATATGAGAAAATGCTAAAAGAAGAGGTTAATCATAAGGAACATGGTAGCAAACAGAAAACTGCTTATCATGCTCATGTTGCGCAAGTCGAGCCTGATCAGATTGGCGAACAATTTGATGAGGAGATTGACGAAGAAACATATAATAATATGCAAATTGAGGTCAATGCTTTGGAGGTGGTTAAGTTCGACACACCCCTCGTCTGTCCTGCTCTCAAAAGAAAGGAAACTTTTAGTAAAAGAAGTTTCAAGAGTAAGGAAAGAAGAAAGTATACCTTTGAGATAGCCCGCCTTGATGATATGGTTCGATATTGTCTTAAGGAGGGTATTGTTAAGCCCAGAGAGGGACATGTGGTCAAATCCTTAGAGGAAATAGGGAATAGGAGATATTGTGTTTGGCATGATATTTTTACTCACTGGACTAGGGAATGTGATCACGCAAAAAACTGTTTTCAGGATCTTATCGATGAAGGCAAATTGTTGTTTGCCGATGAGACTGAAAGAAAAGGAAAGTTTGTTGTCTGTAATATGATTTCTGTTGAGCAGATTGCTTTAAATGATTTGCAGGCTTTCCAGGAGAATGATGAACGTGAAGAACGGGCAATCACAGTATTGCATCGGTTGATCGATGATGGTGTCATATTTCTACCAAAAGTCGATGAAAAAGGAATGGAAGGAATGTGCAGGTGGCATATAACGGCTGCTCATTCCACTGCTGATTGTGTCTCTTTCAGGGGTTTGGTGAAGAGGAAATGTGAAAAGAAATTCATTACTATCACCAAGAAAGAATCGAAGGCACTGAGATTGAATGAATTAGAGGCGGATCTCGACAAGATTCGTGCTCCACTCAAGGAGGAGAAACAGAAAGGCGATGGAAAATCCAAGCCTTCTCCGCTGAAGCAAGAGCAATCCGATGCAGCAAAGACATCGGAAGTGAAAACATATAAGGAGGCGTTAGAGCATAACCCTCTTCATGAAGAGGCCATAAAGGGGTTGAAAACATTGCAACACCATTTATGTCCGAACTGTGCTGATCAACTCCACCTTGAGTTGATTAGGACTCGGGTCATCGAAAATGATCCAAAATGGATACCTGCATACAAAAATGTACCAAACAAGCGGGTACGGATGAACAACGAAAGTTTTGAGTACTTCGGAACACCCAGGCCCGGTACTCCACGAATGGAGGGCAGAGGAGGCAGGGGTGGAAGAGGAGCATTTAAAGGAGGAAGGGGATCACATCGATCACCTGTTCCTTTCTCTACTCCACGAGGAAGTGACTCAAGTGGATCAGCAAAGTCTGATCTGACAAGTGGTTCACATGAGTACCGAAGGGGCAGGCAGGAAAAAGCCTTGAAAATTCGGAAAGATGTTTTAATGGCGCAGCAGCAAGAGGCACAAATTGCTCCGTTGCGCAAAGAGGAGGAAGCTTTGTCAGTTAACAAAGTCTCCCTTGGAAAGGGTAAGAAAGAAGTTTCTCAACAGAAGGAACCTCAAGAAGGACCCGTGGCGATGGAGACAGATATGCCAGTCCAAGATTTGGATTTGGTATCTCCCGCTGAAGCAGAAGCGCTACTAAAAACAGATAGCGCGGGTGTTGAACAGAAAATGGAAGAATTGCAACAGGCCATGTTGCATGAGAATCCGGATAGTTCGATACCAGATAAGAATCAATTCAGGGATAAGGATGGAGATCAAGATTCAGACGGTGATGATTTTGATCTCAAGGTCAATGATGACGATGACTTACTCTACGATGAGGAATTTTCAGATTTCGGGTCTGAACCTGAACCTGGGGAAATCTCACCGGAGTGTAATGTAGTCACATTACCATCAACCTTTAAGAGGGTGCTTACTACCGAGTTCGAGAAACCAGGCACGGAGTCCTGGGCCGATGAGGTAGAGCAAGCCGAAAAAGCAGGTACGCGTAAAGATACAACAACTTGGCATGAAGACTTTTCAGTCTTTGCGCTCAGTAAAAGAAACAAAAGCGATACTGAAGTCGCAACGGGTATCGATACCCAAAAGACAAGTACGGAACCTGCTCCAGCCACAAACGGTCGAGCGTTTCCTAAAAGGCATAAGGGTTTTTCTCCGGCTGCCGATAGTCTGGATGACCCAACCGCACAAAAGATTCTAAACGCTTTGTTTAGACGGCCTGATCTTGATACGAATCATAAAAAGGCATTATACATAACCGCTAAGTTCCAGGACCAATTCATTAGCCAAGTGTTAGTGGATACTGGGGCAACTGTTAATATTCTTCCTTTGTCGATTTTATTAAAGATAGGAAAGACAAGGAAAGATATTAAGAAAACTAATGCAACCGTTATTAGTTTTAGCGGTGAGCCCTACGCAGTTGAGGGCATTGTTAAAGTTAGAACACAAGTCGGAGATTGTGTCAATTATATGGCTTTCTTTGTAATTGATGGTGATTCTGGTTATAATGCCATTTTGGGACGAGATTGGTTGCATCGTAATTATGCAATTGCATCGTCTTTACATCAATTATTAGTCCTGTGGAACGGCAAGAAATTTGAAATAATTGAGGCTGATAAAGAATTCACAATTCTAACAATTGAATTTGAAATCCCCAGGTCTGCTCTAAGAGCCAGAAGAGATTACAAGTTCAGGACGGACCGATATCCTGATCTTGCTGATGAAATAGAACAAGAAATATCGGCGATAGAGAATGAAGACTACACGGACGTAGTTGAGAGCGAGGATGAAGCGAATCCTCCTGCTCAGGAATATTTAACTGAAGCTGAAACGAGTCGGTTGAAGTTAAATCAGATTAAGATACGGGAACTCACGGATGAGTCCTCTCCCTCAGAATTTAGGGAAGTATCTACTATTGTAAATAGCCTTGGTCATGGTTTCAGTCATCGATACAATTTGAATGGCTCGGACAGTGGCGATAAGGATGCAGGGTCTAGTCGTTAACTCTGTTTGTTCTGAAATAATCATTGTATTTATTAATGGATTTTAATATTAATGATTGTAAAGAAGAGCCTTGTTTGGCTGACGATGAAACAATAGACGAAATTTTCTGGTCTCATTACCAGGAGAAATTTGGCCTTACTTTTAATGTTATGTCGGTTGACGAAACACCGGATGACCATGATTCTTTCTTTGAAATAGAGGAAGAAGAGGAAAAAGTATGGGCAAAAAGTGATGACATCAGACAAAACGTAACTGATGAATTACTTGAAGTAAACCTCGGATCAAAAGAGAATCCAAGGATTACTTATATTAGTAAACTACTTCCTGAAGATGAGCAAGCCAAATTCATTGCAATTCTTCATGAGTACAAAGATTGCTTTGCCTGGTCCCACAGTGAAATGTCGGGTTTAAGCAGAGAAGTGGTTGAACATCGGTTACCAATTATGCCGGGGTTTCAGCCAGTTGCACAACAACCTCGACGCCTCGACGGTTAGCGCCTGAACTACTGCCTAAGATCCAGGAGGAAGTGGAGCAGTTATTGAAGGCAGGTTTTATAAGACCAATTAAATATGCACGTTGGATTGCGAATATAGTCCCCGTCATTAAGAAGAATGGTAAAGTCAGGGTCTGTATAGACTTCAGAGACTTGAATAAAGCAACTCCTAAAGACCATTATCCAATGCCTGTCGCGGACATGTTAATAGATGCCGCATCGAGATACGAATATATCTCATCGTTGGACGGGTATGCTGGCTATCATCAATTTAGGATAGCCGAGGAAGATTGCCACAAGACAGCCTTCCGATGCCCTGGGTCAATGGGAATTTATGAATGGGTTGCCATGCCTTTCGGGTTAAAGAATGCAGGGGCAACCTATCAAAGAACCATGGACACGATCTTTAAAGATATGATCGGGAAGTCTATGGAGATTTACATCGATGACGTGCTGATTAAATCACATGATTTGGAATCACATCGAAACCATGTGAGACAGTCACTTCAGAGGATGAGGGAATTCGGCTTGAAAATGAATCCACTTAAATGTGCATTTGGAGTAAAAGCTGGAAATTTCCTTGGTTTTCTCATTCATAAAAAAGGAATTGAGATTGACCAAAATAAGGCAAAAGCTGTTTTAGCTGCAGCGCCGCCCTCAAATAAGAAAGAATTACAAAGATTCTTGGGGCAAATTAATTATGTAAGGAGGTTCATGGCCAATTTGGCCGGGAAGACGAAAATCTTCTCACCTCTTCTGAAATTGAAAAAGGAAGATTCATTTGTTTGGGAAAAGGAACATCAAGATGCTTTTGACCAAATTAAAAAGCAACTTGCGTCTCCTCCTGTTATCTTGCCACCAAAGCAAGATGGTAGGCCCTTACGAATCTACCTCTCTGTCACTCAAGATTCCATTGCAAGTCTCTTGACCCAGGAAAATGAGTTGGGACATGAGCAAGCAGTGTTCTACTTGAGTCGGATTTTACAAGATACAGAGAAGCGATATACACTGGCGGAAAAATGGTGTTTGTGTCTTTACGATGCATCTGTCAAATTGGTACATTATTTCATGGCTTTTAAGATTGAAGTGGTGTCACCTACAGACGTGCTTCGGTATCTCCTTTCACAACCTTTTCTAAAAGGAAGGTTGTCAAGTGGCATCTCCACTTGCTTCAATTTGACCTCATTTACTTGCCACAAAAGGCAATTAAAGGTCAGGGACTAGCGGATTTCTTGGCTCTGCACCCAAGCGATGAGCAAGTTTGTGAGGATCCTAAGGATTCTTGGACTTTGTTTTTCGATGGGTCATCAACCAGGACGACTTCTGGGGCAGGGGTCGTAATCATTGATCCTGAGGAACACACTACAAAGTTGGCCATAACTTTGGAGGGTGAATGCACTAATAATCGAGCAGAATATGAAGCTTTGATTATCGGACTTGAAATTCTCCAAGATATGGGAGTTGAGAGAGTCCGTGTATTTGGTGATTCCCAATTGGTCATAAACCAAGTAACGGGAGAGTATAAGTGTAATGCTTTAGTAGCATTATATGGCACTCAAAAGGTAAGGAATTTGGTGAGTACTTTCAAGGAAGTTGAGTTTCACCATATTCCCCGCGATATTAACCATATTGCGGATGAGTTAGCCGGATTTGCATCATAAAAAAAGAGATGGCCGTAACTCCGGATGATTCAGTAACTCTTTTGACAAGAACCCTACATCCATTGAAAAAATTCGATGAATGGAGTGAGAATGATCCTATCAATGCTATCAATAGCATTGACATTCTTAGCTCTGATGTAGATTGGAGAGATGAGATAGTCGAATATCTCAAGGATCCGTATAATAGGGAAGTACCTTTCAGGGTCAAAATGGCGGCTAACAACTACTTCCTAATAGGAAACGAACTCTTTAGGAAAGATGTTGATGGCCAAATCCTGAAATGTGTAGACGCGGGAGAAGCACTAACCGCGATGGCTGAAATCCATGATGGTTTATGTGGAGCTCACCAAAACGGTTTGAAAATGCGGTGGGCATTACATAAAGCGGGTTTCTATTGGCCCTCAATAAGGAAAGATTGCATTAAATATGCAAAAGGGTGTGAGAAATGCCAAAAATTTGGTCCTATTGTCTTAGCACCCGCAGCACCGATGAAATGCGTCTTGAAGCCTTGGCCTTTCCGCGGTTGGGCAATGGATGCAATCGGAGAAATTAAACCTAACTCATCCAAGAATCACAAATTCTTGTTGGTAATTACAGATTATTTTACCAAATGGGTTGAGGCCGAGCCTTTTAAGAAGCTCGATACAAAAGCGGTCTTAGAATTCTTGGAAGAAAAATCTTCGTAAGATTTGGAATTCCTGAATCTATTACTGTTGATAATGCGAGTGTTTTCAGCAGTGACCCATATGTGGAATTCTTGGCTAAATTTGGAGTTAAAGTCATACACTCTACTCCATACTACGCACAGTCGAATGGTCAAGCCGAATCTACGAATAAAATTATTATTGCTGGCCTCCGGAAAATGATTGAATTGAATCCTAGGAAGTGGCATGAAAAACTGCGATACGCTTTATGGGCATATCGAGCATCAAAGAGAGATGCAACTGGCATCTCGCCTTTCGAGTTAGTTTATGGTCACGACCCAGTGATTCCGGCAGAAGTTGTTGTACAATCAGCAAGAATTGCCAAACAATCAGAGCTCTTCGGAAAAGAGTATGTGGAGGCAATGAGTATCGAACATTTGGATACCGAAGAAACCAAATTTGAAGCCGCGCAAAGAATGAGGTTACAAAAACTCAGAGTAGCGGAAGCATACAACAAAAGGGTTCGAGCTAAGTCTTATCATAAAGGAGACTTGGTTTGGAAGATGATTTTACCTTCTGGTCATAGAGATCCAGTTTGGGGTAAATTCACACCCAAGTGGGCAGAACCTTTTAAGATCCATAAAGAATGTCTTGGAAATTCATACATTCTGGTTTCGAGAAAAGGGAAGGTCTCGACTAGGCCTTTAAATGCAAAATACCTTAAAAAGTTTCACCCATCGATATGGGAGCAACATGGTCCAGAATTTAAAAAACTACATATTCAATTATATGATAGTTTACAAGAACAAAAGAGAGAGTTAGAGTTGGGGCATGAACTAAACAAAAGTACTCTAGAATCCTATGAAGAGCAATTCTTTGAGATTCCAGAGGAGCCCACAGCTTCATGGTAGAGCAGTTGTTGTCGTCATGTGAAAGGTTTGAGCAACCAAACCTAGCGCGATGAGCATAGTCCTGCGCACACCTTGGATCTCTTTCTTGATTTGTTGAAGATTTTGTGCTTGAGTCAGCACCTCTTTCACATGCTTCCGAGTAGTCTCTGTCTGCACCTCAAGTTGACCAAGTTCAGCCTGGTTTGCGGATAACTGCTGGTTCAAGGTCTGTTTCTCAGCCTCTAATTGATCCATTTGCTGTTGGATGTTGAGAAGCCTTGCCTTGATCTCTGCATTGGTTTGTTTCTTGGCTGCGACATCAGTTACAAGAGGCAATACTTGGTCTTGAGTTGATTTCAATTGGGGCAAGACAGTACCCATTTGATCAGCCTGTTGTTGGAGGGCAACCAACCGTTGTTGTTTCCCAATTACCTCTGTTTGCAACAGAGAGACCAGAGAACGCCAGACTACTTCATCTTTCCCTTGCAGTTGATTCAAATAATCAACCAATGCGAGAGCGTCTGACTCAGATGTAAGATCAGACTTCAGCGCAGCAAGGCAATCTGGAACTGTAACTTGTTCATTAATGGGTGATGCGCTCTCTTCAAGAAGGCTCCCTATTTGACTGGATAGAGTTTCCAACGATTCTGTCAATACAAATGTAAATTTTTGTTATTTACAGAAGTTTATAATTTTGAAACGGTGATTTGCTCCTTCAAATATAAAGAAAATTACCCGTTTCAAGCACTTGTTTGCTCGTATTTTCAATGTTATCTTTCACTTCTCTCGGTGGAGAAGGAGGATTTTCTTCATTTATTTCTCCAAGGACCTGTTATTTACAAAAATAATAGAGTTGACAAATAATGACAAATCTGAAAGTAATATTGAGTACTGAGGTTTTTGGTCATACCTGATTCACGATACAATCGGGGCTGACAGGTGCGCTGCTTGGTTGATCCGCAGTGTTTGGCTGACTAGCAGCATTTGAAATCTCCTTTGACGACGGTGAAGGAGGAGTTGTAGTGAGAGGAGACACTTCCTTTGCTATAATGGGAGATGGTGTTGAAATAGTGGTCTCGACTATCATCTCAGCTGGATTCTCCTCAGATGGTTCAGCAATGGCCGTCTTTTTGGGAGGATTTTGAGGGGAGTCAGACGCAGACTCAGGAGTCTCTCGTTCCCTCTTCTTTGAACCCTTTCCTGAAACAGGTTTGGAGGCTACCTTCGCCGAACCTGACGCTTTTTGCTTCTGCTTAAGAGACCTCCTCGGGTGGACAGTCTTGAAATGTCCTTTGCTCTGAGAAGGCTTTGGGACCACAGAAGCGCCAGGTTGTTCAGTTGAAAGAGGAGTAGTTGGAGGCGACGTTTTCACCTTTTTGTCCAAAAAGGCTGATAAGGGTTGGTCATCATCAGACCCACCGATGTCTGGCTTTACCACTACGCCCTCTTTCTTCTTCTTTGAAGGCTTCTGCCGCGATGGAGCCTGTTCTTCTGCGATGGCAATCTCAGATTCCTCAACGAATTCGGGGATGGAGATTTCAGGTTCATCAACAATCACCAATGATAGATCATTGGTTGAACTTGAAGCAAGATCAGTCTCCTTGTCAGAATTATCAGGAACTTTTTCATCCTTTTGCGTTGGAGTTACCAGCGACCTTATTTGCTTGTTCGAAGTTTCTAAAGGGAAATAAGGTCAGTATCTAATCACGAAAGGATTAGAGAGTAAATTGACTTTTTAAAGTAAGACGAGAAACTTACCTTCCATGTTGAGGATTGGAGTAATCAGTTTGTGAGCAGGAAGACGGATTGAGTTTCGAATGTAAGGCATGTGGCGCCACCAGAGTTTGAAATGTGCAGTCTCATAGGCATGCCATCGCCAAGATTCTGGGCGAACGAGGGACAACATGGTCACAGTTTTGCTTTTGAGGATGCTGTCTTCTGAAAAGACTTTCCTATCCCACCATGGCCTATTCTGAGTTTGATAATAAGGGACGGCTAACCCTTGAACCAACCCAAACTGACGAGCAACAAGTTGTGGGGTGTACAATTCAAACCCAAGGAGTCCAGGTTCGAAGGCATAAAGGTCTTTTGTTTGAAGTACACGAGACCAGAAACCGCCATCGAAAGAAGTACTCTTTGCTTCAGAAGAGATAAAAATCCCAAGAGGGGTGATGTCAAGACTTTGCATCCAAAGAGGAAGGGCACGATAGATCCAGTGATCCTCTTTCAATTTTTGTTGTTTGGCCAAAAGAAACAGGTTCCAGGCAACAGGGAGTGGGTACCCGTAAGAAGTTACCCCCATTAAATACCCAAGGATCTGTCGAGGATGAACACCAATTTTGTCATCGACAGCGCGGAAGACGAAATCACCATAACAAAAGCAGTCTTCAATGTACACATCTGATGAGAAATTCAGCAGATGATGGAAGTACATCACTCCCCAACAAGTCAGGAACCACAATGGGCCTGATAGAGGGAGTAGTCCTTGGGACACCTGTGGATCCTCATCCCCTAGATATAGGGCACGACCGCGATAGAGGCATCTATACAGAGATCCTAATAACATAGGGCCTAGAGCAAGAGGCTCTGGCTTTGCGACAGACAAGTTTGCAGCCAAAACCATAAAAGCCTTTGAAACATTGCCGGAGCGCGACATGAATAAGCGACTCAGGGCAAAGGTGAGGATGAGTACGACTTCCTCTGGCGTTACTTCATCCTCGGAGGATGCATACGCGCTAATCAAGGTTGAAAAAGACAGGCCAGAGGCTTTTGCCTTTAACATTCAATCATATATAGAACTGGCCCCGGCATATAGTTTTTCCGCTGCTGGGACACACTCTACGGTTGACAGTTCTTTTCCACTAATTCCGTTAGGGGAAAGACCCGTGATACAGGCAATGTCAGCCAAAGTGACAGTCATATAACCCGCCTTTGTGACAATACAATTCACAGTGGGGTCCCATAAATACAGAAAAGCAGTCGAAAATGAACCATCGAATGGAATGTGGGAATAACATGCTAACCTTAAGAAATGGAGTAGCCTCTGTTTTTCCCAAAGAGAATGAAGAGAGGAAAGTCGTTCCATCCATTCATCTGCTTGCGACACGCCAACCCATCCTTTGATTGGCTTAGTCACGTTGGGAAAGCGACAGGACTGTACTTTCTTGCAGTACGCCAAAGGTTGTGATTCAGGAGCATGAGTTATGTCGTTTAATGCCTCCCTGACTTCAGCAGAGTCAGTATCCTCTATCACTCCGCGCTTCCAGATAAAACATGGGCCAATTTGCCCGCTCGGAAGTGGTTCCTTATCGGTAGGAGAACCATAGTGCCAGAAGTAATTTGGGTAATAAATCTTCTGGTACTTGTTGATTGCGTCAACAAGCTTCCGAGCACCCCCGATGTAAGAATCGGGCCAACGAAGGCTGAGTTGAATCTCTGGCTTTTGTTTCATTTTGATTGATTGAAAGAAGGGAATTCCTTTTTACTCGAATGTAAGAAGGGATGTAATAAAATTGAGAGTTGGGCGTTTGTCAATTGAGAAACCCAGTTCCCCTTTTTATAACCTAATTTCGAGGGACAAAATGGTACCGTTTTGACAAAACAGTTATTTTCCGAATTTGGTTAAAATTCGTTGAATAATAGGAACGGTTAAGAGTTGTTATTATAGAAGATTTATCTATAATTTCAATATTGATGATTTGTTTCTCTCTCCACTGATAGGGGAACTTAAGCGGTTTTTTCCTTTTTTATTAAAGGGAATCTTGTTTAAGGAGAAATCATCATTAGTTACAGTTTCCAAAGTTCATTTTCACCCGTTAAGAAAATGCGTGGTCGAGGCAAAATGACTTTTGGTTTTCCCTCTGAAAAGACCCATCACTAGAACACGATGAGTCTCTTGGGAACTATAAATAGAGGAGTGACTTGTGCATATTTCACAACAAAAACTTCTCACAAAATACTTTCTCTTCCCAAATTGCATCTGAACCATTAAGATGTCTTCAAAAAAGTTCAACTCTGTTACGAAGAGAACAGATGTGAGCGCTAAGAGGAAGGTCAAGGAAGCGATACCACCCCAAATCAACGATATGATGGAAGAGGTGGCGGAGTCGGCATTTGTTCCGATTTCTCGAGGTATTATTACCACAAATCGCCCACAGACGGCTGCTTCTTCAAACAAGAAGAAGGCAGGAAATCATTCCCGCTCTACTCTCAGCGTACAGAGAGGTAGGGGCACCATTGCCAAGCGGGCTTGGGCAAGAAAAGATTGGCCGACGAAACAGGCCTTACAGATGGCGATGAAGGCTGCGGAAGAAAATCTTCCAAGCGATAGCAGTCCAAGCAGTGAAGCAACTGATTCCGATAATAGTCAGACCTTCATTGATTGGGACCTCCCAGAGGCAAACTGTCGTTTTAAGCCGGAACGCGTGGAGAAACTATATTACTCCGATGCTGACGATAGTGAGAATAATAGTGACTACAAAAGGCCATCGCCTTAGGAACTTTTATTTTCATAAGCATCGTAGTTTAACTTTAATTCCAATGTAAAAGTGCTTTGTATTTTAACTTAATATAAAGTCCTCTTTTATCTTGATAAGTTTTGAGTGATTAAAACCGAATTTTTTAATTGCTTAAAATTTAGAAATTTGAATATAAACAGATTCCGAATTTTAAGGGCTTTGACAAATTCAAGCCTTTAAAGCCTCAGCGCTATTCTGTGTTTCTCACAAATTTGAGAACCCTATTCAAATTCATCACAAAATTATGGAGGTCTTCCCAGATAGGAATCCTCTTTTCTTTCATCATCTTGCTCTCAAATCAATTCCTTTTGATCAACGCAAAACGGAATTTAAATATCAAACAACTTTGAACAGGCGACATGGCAAGTTGGAAGAGGAAGATGAGGACATCTTGCAAAAGTACAAACTGTTTCATGATGATCCAGATTATATTCAGAATATCTACTACTTTAATGTCAATATTAAAGGGTATGTCTTGAAGGAGAAGGTCCCTTGGCCTGCACCAGATTTACCATGCTTTAATCACGAATTTCAGCACGATGAAACTGAGGCAGATAAACAAGAAGTCTCTCGCGAGTTAGAAGAGCGATGGGCCAGTACGATGAAAGCCTGTTTTGGTCAGATTACCAAAGGCATAGTCGAATTCGGCAGGGCAAGTCATGGGGCAATGAAGGTATTGTCCGATGAGGATTTAATGTTGGAACACATTTTTCCAAGATTGAATAGAAATAATCTAATTGTCGCGGCTGCGGTTTGCAAAGCCTGGGGCATTTGGATTGCACCTAACTTCCTAAAGCCTGATTTAACCCTTTATTATGCAAACAAACTATGTACGTATGTAGCGCCAAGCTATACTGCGATATATAGGGGAGAACATGGTAAAGGTGGAAAATTGATCAAGTTCAGATGCTTGTGTCAAGAATGGGAGAATGCCCAAAAGTTCAATAGAGCGCGATATCCACATTGGGTCAGAGAATTACCAATGTACTACGATTGGTTTAAGGATTTAATCGCATGTGACGTTTGGTTTACAAAGACAAAATGTTTGGAATCAAACTTATTCATTTAATGTTAATAAGATGAGTTATCCGATTAATTCCATCTTGTTGAGTTATTTATTGTGTACGGTTAGGGAGGTAATTCACATTAAATTACCCTGTTTTCCCGAGAATTTAACACGCGTTTCTGGGAACTCAGCCTAGATCTAGCCGACTTTAATTTCTAAACTTAATTCTGAAATTCGATTTTCAGTTGAAAAGTTTTAACATTATCTCACAATTTGATTTTCGAAAAATCAGAGCAATTACAAAATCCACCATCAAATTATGGAACCCGTGGCTTTGGCTCCTTTGTTCACTGAACATCATCATGTGAACCCAGATACCCAGTTGCCACATTTTGACAAACCAACAGTAAAAAACTCAGAGCTCTGGTTCCATCGGCCAACGAGATGGCAGAACCAACCATCGAGCCTCTTGGATTATACTCATGAGGTGCATATGGGGGAATCAAGGCCTGGTTTTCGTTACCCAGTCAAATGTTTCAATCACGCCCACAGGTGTAACAAGCTGGAAAAAGATAAAAGGAGATTTAAAGCAATCTCAAGGCTTGTGGAAATGTGGGAGGCAACAGTTTATCGTTACTACGGTAAATTGAAGGATCCGATGCCTGAATTAAGATTTACAGATCGGAGTTGCAATTCAAGTAAACATGATGTGTTCACCGATGAAAATATCATTGTAACACTACGGAATTTGGAAAGTGGTTTATGGAGTTGGTTTGTCCCACATTGGGAAACTAAGGCTCATATGATCAGTTTATAATAGATTACTACCATAATACTACCAACAAGGCCTTCATCTTTTAGACCCGGAGAGGATATATGGGTCTAGGAGGTGACTTCCCATCTTATTGGGTTGTGTTGCGACGTATGATGGATCGGGCTGTTACAATCATGGTCCAGCATATCATCCCCAAATTGGGCGGAAGAGATGGTATGAACTTCTTGGCAGTCTGTAAGTTTTTCGGGAAACTTATGGCTTTGAATTTCCTGAAACCAGACGAGGATCTGGCGTATAGGAATTCAATCTGCTTCTACCACAGAACCTTTTGGCAAGGGTGGTATACCAAAGAAATAGAGTTGGGCGGATCCCCGATAGTCTATTTCTGCGCCTGCGATCTCTGGAAGGCTAGGGCTGATAATTACAATCATGCGTGGTGGTTGTATGCCCCAGCAGAAGATGAGAAGTGGGAAAGTATCGGAAATGGGGTCCATCGCTTCTATGCACGATCATCGAAGTTTATGCCCACGTTTCCCAGCGCGCCAGTCTTTCTAGAATGGCGGGAGCAATTATTGATAAGTAAGGAATATAAGGGGTCGGCGTAATTAGTCCTCTTATTATTGTACGCTTATTTTATTTTTGCTTTGTAATTCAAAAAACTCTTATTGAATCAAATTATTCAATTAAAGTTGGCATTTTCTAGATTAAAAAATCATTTAGTAAAATGCGTTCCAAGAGTTTAATGATTTGATGAGCCAAGAGTCGTAATTAATCTGGGTTCATTGGAAATCATGAGTGGGTTAATGATAGATGCAATTAACCGCCCTAAAAGCAGTTTTTTTTCGAGGAAAAACCGCTCCACTCCCACACGTTATTAATTCATAGGCAGAAAGAAACCGCCAAGGAATTTTAATATAAAAGGAAGGGTTCAGATGAACAAAATCATAAGTGACACTTCGAATATCAGCAATATTTGAAGCGTTTCTTTTCTCCTCCTTCCTTCTTCTTTTGTAAACTTCCAAACGAAAATGGCAGTTTATGCTACAAGCGACTTAAATGTCCCTGGTTACGACAAACCAGTCACCAACTTTTGGGGACGAGTCAACATGTACCAATTCCGTCTCATCCTCCGAGAGGAACCAGAAAGTGGGGATGAGGTGATGGAACTCTACCCCTTTGTCTACAAAGAGGACAATCTGGGACCATATGGAGAAGAATGCCCAAACCATCACCTCCAATGCAACATCTTGGAGGAGGATCAAAGGAGGTTTGTTGAAGAGGCTGCTGCAACGAAAAAGTGGCAGGCCACAATGGATAAACACTTCCCCAATCTTGAAAAATGGGAACTGCCAGAGATGAAATCTCTCGATGGTAGCCATGACAGTCGGTTGGCAGTCCTCTCAAGTGAGGATTTGATGACCAAATTCATCATCCCAAAACTTGGGTATGAAGATGGAATGAGTGTCATGAGCACGTGTAAAAGATGGGGGAAGATCATGGCGCAAAACTTCCTCAAGCCCGATGAGAATCTCGTCTATCGAAATTCTCTGTTTTACTACCATCGCACTTATTGGTCTGGTTGGTATAGGGGGCGAATTGAGGATGGAGGCAAGAGAGTCATATACTTCTGCACCTGCCAAACTTGGGACGAGTACGCGAAAGAGGGTGAGAATGCGTACTGGTTGAATGCGTGCAGTGACGATGAGTTTGAAGACGAAAGTGCGGATACAAAGGAGCGCAATGAAGTCTTCCAGTTCAAGAAGTACTCCAGCAAGTTCAAGCCGCGACCAAAGCTTAGCCTGGTGAAAGCAAAAGGAGAACCCAGGACTACTTACATCGCTAAGGACGACGAAAGCTATGTACATGTCTGGTCCCTTTCCTTCTTTCACAATGGAGGAATGGTAGAAATTTGGCCAAGTGAGATCCGAGTTGGCCAGATAAGACTTTGTTTTTAAATCAAGCAAAGTTTCATGTGAAAATCAAAATCTCATTCAGATTTAATGAGATTTTTGATCTTGTATTTATTCATCTCATTTCATATTAAATGAGATTGATCAATTCTAATTTTACTCAAAATATATTCACGAAACGAGTATGTTTTCAATTACAAAGTATTTCATTCAACGATAACGAATGCTTGAAACCATTAGTTTGATTTACAATAGTCAAACTCCATCGATAGCGATAGATAAGATTCATTTTTCGTGTCGCTTCAAATTCACAGCAACACAAAAAAGGGGGGCATTTGTTGATGACAAAAATAATTTTGTCTTAGCGATGGAAGGTTTTAGTCCAGTAAACTCGATGGGCTGAAAACAAGGTGTAGACACCCTACTTTTGCACCCATTTTAGCGCCCGATGATGAGATGGACAGTGGACACGCGTTGAAAGGTATCGTTTGCCAATGGGTTCGATTTATCAGTTTAGGCCCGAATTACCATGTTTAGTCTAAATAACCTTTACTAATTAGATTAGGCATTATGGGTTAATATTATTGGGCTTAGTTAGATTAGACAATTCTTTAGTTAATTGGGCTAGGAATCACACGTTAATAGCCTTATTGTGTGGGAGCTCGATGATGCCACTCGTCCAATGGCATCCGTTTTCAATTCGGATCAAAACTACTCTCCACGTATGAATTATCACCCCAATTTTCTAGAATTGTCATTAGCATCTTTCCTAATTATTAAACTCACCTAATCTAGTTAATAATATGTTTTAAGGAGTTTGTATAAGCATTGAATATTATGGCGTTTTACTATTAGCATTAGGACACTCCTTGTGGGATACATTCACGTAAGAACAAAGGAAACTCTTAGAAATTAGTCTGATTGGTACGAACATGTCATCCAAGAGAGACCTAATGCCATTCAAATGCCATTCACCTCTTAGTATAAATAGCTTCCTCCGTATGCCTTGTTTTGGGGGAGGCACATGATGCACAGAAGGCAGGTAACACACTTACAATACTTCTCCCCGTTTAGTATGCAAAAGACACGAGACCATGAACAAGCACATGAGTCTCGAATAATTATTACATTTCGTGCATCCCAGCTACCAAATTCTGACCTACATCTTCAATACGAATATTAGGAAAAGAGCACAAAACACTCATATACACTCACCCGTACACCTAACCTACGACGTCCAACGACCGTAAACTTTCCAATTCAAGACAAGACAATTAGGGTACGTGGAATATGAGGGTCAAGACTATACCTTGGGCTTATTGGCAAACGACAGTGAGATCTGCGAATTACGACACAAGAACGTCCACCTGAGGGCCCCAATATATTTATCAAAACAATTTTTCAAAGTTTGTGCTTTATTATCGTAACTGTTTTGATGCTTGGTCGTTTTATCAGGTTGGTACAATTCTTACTTTACTTATAATCTTGCTCGCATATATTCTCAACCGTCTTCTTTAGCCCATGTTCTGATGCATGTCAAATATGTTAAAGCTAATTACATGATCACACGTAGCACAACTTACGATCACATGTAGCAAACATGATAAAAGTTAATTGGCATGCTAATCAAAGTTTTGACATTTGTCTCTAATGCTACGTATGTACAACATGCATGTTTATCAAATCTTGGCATTCAAGTGATAATTTAATTGCAAGTTTGCTGCATGTTTGTCTCAATTTGTTTACGTGCGTATATCTGATCGTATGAATTATATCTCGTCGCATGATTTTAAATTTCGCTCGCATGCTACTTGTACGTGCTTTCGTCGTTAATTACACATTTTATATTTAATTCGGATCAATTAGTAGAGACCATCAACACGATGGGCGAGTTGGGTGCCTAACACCTTCCTAACTCGTAACCTTGCAACGAACCCCCGTCTAGGTTTGTGGGGAACCTATAAAAAATCCCACTGGCGACTCCGTGTAATTCACACATCTTTTCGGGAGAGCAGATCGGCAACCCGCCGGTGCGGCATCTCACACAAGGAAAAGCCCACCCGAGCGCAATACTCAGTTTGGGCTGACAGCAAACATACGAAGTCCATCTATTCAAATTTAAGAGAAGGCGCCAAGACACAAGAGCAGTTGAAGTAAAAGGAGTAAACCGCCGGCAAGTATTCTTCTCCACGTTTAGAGGAGCCTTGGAGGTCGAAGTAACCGCCAGAAGACTTATCCTATAAATAGTGGAGCAAGGAACAGCATTAAAAACAACAATCAAGCATCAACAACATTTATCAAAGTCTTTTTAGTTCTTTCTTTTTTAGTGTACATCGGGTCGCCTCGCCCCGTAGCGCGAGGAGTTCATGTTTTAGTGTAGCTTTTTCTTTTCCATGGTGAAGATAGAAGACATGGAGGTAATTGATTCCATCTCTTCCTGGACTCTTCATTAGCAAACCTGACATTACTTTCAATTAATGGTTACTACTTTAGTTTGTAAGAACCCGTCTTTTGTCTTTGCATTTAAGTACTTTTATTTCATGACATTTAGTTCATCGCGGTCAGTCTAAATTAAGTGCTCTTAGGACAGACACTTCTTATAAGTGTCCTTAATTTTAGCGTTCAACAGGTATCTTGGAAAATTCCCTTAATATTATAAGAGTATTATGTTCGTTTATATATATATGACCACATGATGGATATACCCCCTTCACTGATTTTTTGGATTTATGACTAGGGCAACCCGTATAAGATGCGTAAAAGGGGTAATTTACGGTGAAACTTTGTATTTTGCAATCCTTTAAAATCATAAGTAATGCATTTTTTTTATTGTAAACTAAAACGATCACTAAACGTATCATAATAATAACCAATAATTTGGTCACTTTCAACCAAATAAAGGGCAAGTATTTGCGAGGGCTTGAATGACCTCGGGAATATGGTTTGCAAAGGAACAAATCCGAGCCTCATGGGGACACAAGTCTAGCAATGTAGTGACTCTAGTGAGCTACCGTATGATACTATCATAAATATTTTCATATATCCGGAATATGAACCATTTAACTAGAGAATGAATAAAAATATATATGAAATAGAAAATATCATAGATATGGTTTCATTCCGTACTTGGAGATTTGAAACCTAATCACATAAAATGGAACAATGAGATTTGTACCCCATTGGAGTTTACACAGAACCTAACCTCAATTTGGCCAAAATCTTAGATTTTTTACTACACTTTTTATGCATGGAGCATCGATAAGATACTAAAATCCATGTGATTATTTTTCTTCCAAATATAGGGATTTGAATACACATTATCCACCTCATTTTATAACCTAATATACATGATTAAATTAGGAATAAAAACAGCCAAAATCCTTGGATTCATGCACCCATTTTCCACAATTTTGTAATGCCATCTATATATAAGAGGGTCCAAGCTAAGTTACATAATTCAAAGTCAAATATATCATTCACAAACTAATTTTCATTAGTAGAGATTATCAGTGAATTACGTAAAAATGGCTTCTTACACTCCTTCACGGTTCAATGCTGCTCTTCTCTTGTTCTTCTTGGTGTCGACAATCATCGTGGATGTTTCAATGGTAATTTTCAACATCATTTCAAACATTATTATTACATTATTGAGATATAACATCGGAGTAAAGTTATATCTATCTATATAGAATATCCAATTTCACGTTCGCCCTTGACATTATGTTATGCATTTTTACATGAAATTAAACAAATCACTGGTAGTCAATTATCATTTTGCATTATTAATTATTGCCTCAACTGCCAAAATAAAGCCTAATCAATTTGATTTTATATGTTATGTAAATGTATAGTTCACTTGGTCTAAGCATATATATACATATTACTCATATAATCATTGGAACTTTATTAAAGTATACTGATCATTGTATTTCAGTTTGTAGACTTTGATCTATTTCAAAATCATAATAACTAAACTCAACATTCATTTCATTTGTTCCTTGTATAACAGGCTGGTGGTGAAGGTTCACTGAAAAAAGAAGGTATATACGCGTTATTCCTTCTTACCCCATTCATTCAAAACAAAATTTTGTCTGAAATTACAACAATTTGATTTTCATAGATGCTGAAAGTATTTTGATAAACAATAATTTAAAAATTATTATTGTTAGATCTTTGTTTAACAAAATTTGTACAATATCAAATAATGGTAAAAGTCAAACTGTTGAAATTGCATTAAGTCGAAGTGAGTATTTTCAAATTATAATAAGTACGAACATCTAAGTATGTACATCTTTTATCTAATATAGTCGATCGAGTCAGTGCCTTAGAGGCTAAACCCCAAAGTCCCATTCACAGGATTTGGGGGAGGTAACTATAAGGTCCTCTCATTCTTATAATCCATAATGAGCGTGTTACTTAGCTGATAGTGATGGTAGTTGAGACATCAAAATGCATATATTGGTTCCATATATAATGTGTGACAAACGAGTACAAGGTTTATATAATAAATTACTAATGTCGTGGTAATTTCGGAAAGCAGAGTGTGCAGCAGCATGTGATTTCAGGTGCTCAGCAACATCGCATAGGAAGCCATGTCTATTCTTCTGTAACATGTGTTGTGAGAAGTGCTTGTGTGTTCCATCCGGAACCTCCGGTAACAGGGAAGAATGTCCATGCTACAATAACTGGAAGACCCAAGAAGGAGGCCCCAAATGTCCTTGATTATACATACTCTTAATGAAGCAACTTCTATATATATCTACTATATGATGTATGATATATGATCATATATCATGTTGTACTCCTTATTTGTTGGTACGTTTTAGTCCAAATGAAAGGAATATACGCTATATATGATCATATATCATGTTATAGTCCTTGTTTTTTGGTACGTATGATGTCCTAATGAAAGAAATATACCCTATATCATCTCTATCTTGTCTTTCCAATTGGTGCTGACTGTTTATAGTCTTTTTTTTTTCTATTAAAAGTATTGCAATTTACCGTCGATTTGATTTTTCTCACGTTCAAATGTGATGCATAAAAAAAGGTTGGGGCATGCATGTAAGGTACTATCCAATTGAAAATGCCTTTGTGAATAAAAAAAAGCAAATTGCAAATGCCCTGATAGCACCTCAATTAGTTTGCTATTTTGGAACTAAATTGTATGTTCAACCAACATTGTTCATCAATAAGAATCAATTTTACTTTTTCTAATCTAAATTTATTATGTTCAGTCATTTCATGTTTCCTTCACGAGTAAACAATTTATTTTTTTTTTTGTTAAAATTAGACCTCTAGAACTATCCAAAATCTTTGAATGATGTTAAAAGATGACATCAAATTTTCACATATTCTGATTGGCGTTTGATTTTGGTAGATTGGTAGATTGACCATAAGCACTGCAAATTCTGATTATATTCTGAACTAGTTTGATTTTGTGGGTTAGTTTTAGAGCTGGCAAAAGGTCGTGTTCGTGTCCGTGTCAAAGATAAACGTGTTGTAAAACTCTTGACACTAACCCGACCCAATTATTAAACGTGTCGATAACCCTTGACACAAACTCGACCTGTTTATTAAACGTGTGACACGTTAACAACCCGCCTAACCCACTTAAACGAAAGTTTCGTAAATATAATATTTTATTAAAGAAAAAATGTAGAGTTGTGACTATTGTGTCTATATAACTCTTCATTTATAATAAAGACTAGTTTAGAATTGAGTAATTCTGCACAGTTAGATTATTTAAGTTTTGATTTGAGCCCTATACAGATTAAAGAGTAAGGAGGTCATACCAGTTAACACGACTAGCATATCAAATATAAATAAACGGGTAAATTCGTGTTTGTTTCGTGTCAAAATTTTTAACACTAACCCAACTCATTTAGTTAATCGTGTTACACGTGTTGACCCGTTTAATTAAACTGGTCGGAAAATCTCAACACTAACCCGTTACTTTCATGTGCGGTTCGTGTCGTGTTGTCGTGTCGTGTCACCTTTTGCCGCCTCTAGTTAGTTTTACGTTCTGATTAACTTTGGAACGAGGATTTCTGTCTGGCCCTGTCAAGGGTGTAAACTGGCACTGACTTAGAACTTCTGAACTGTCCAGAACTATACTACCCACTACTGGAAATTATTATGCTTATACGAATTATTATTGTCTTACTATTTTAGCAACCGCTTGATCCGGTTGAGTCGGAAACTGTCTTTTACTAGGCTGTTGAGCTCACCATTTCAATAATAATTTTTTTTCAGGTAATCAGTACTAGCTGGAGGTGGGAATTTAAGTGAGCTACCCAAGTCATCTTGTAACATAATGGCCTTAGTAATCGTTTGTACAATAGTATTCGTATGTATAATATTGTGTAATATATGTTGTGTACCTTGGACTTTTGAGGAATAAGAATGGATTAGCCTACATTTCGTAGGTTGCAGTCTGTTATGTTCCCATAATGGTTTTGGGGCGTGATATCCATCTAGTAATACGAAAGGAGTAATTGGGTTTTTTGTTGCTTCCGATAGTAATTGTGCCCATTTTCCCAATATAGTGGCATGAGAGCCACATGTTTGTGGGCTTGTGATTGCTTGTGTTGCTTGGTAGAGATTGATGATAAGAGCCTTACTCGTGAGATGGACCCGTTGATTTCGGGGAATTATCACACATGGAATGAAGACTCGAATGGAGGACTTTCTTTATTATATATAAAGACTTGTATGAACCCATCTTGAGTGAAGAGGTACCAACCGGTGACTTGAGAAAGAATGGTATCTTTTGAACCGTAAAGTCGTTGGTTACTTTAGGCAATTTGTTGATTCATCGGTTTTGTCACATGTTGCTAATGACACTAATGCTTATCTAATATATAAGAAGATTGAGTACACATACGCGAGGATCGGAAGAACGTCTTGAATAAGACTCAACTATGAGAAGAGTTATGAAATTATAATACAAGGAAAGTGAGAGTGTAGTTGTACACTTGAATGATTTTCAAGGTTTTGTGAATCAATTGTCGGCGATGAAATTGTTGTGAGATGATGAATTGCAAGCATTTTTGTTTCTTAGTTCTATGACAGAAACATGGGATACTCTTGTGGTGTCACATAGTAACTCGGCCCCAGAAGGAAAGCTCACAATGAATGTTCTGAAGTCGAGTTTGTTGAATGAAGAGGGTAGTAGGAAAGATATGAGCTCCTCTTCGAATGATTTCGGGGCAAATGTTGGAAGGTCTAAGCCGTGGAAGAAGCATAATTATGAAGGATGATGATAGTAAATCGAAATCTAGGGGGAGATCAAAATCGAATAGTGGTATTACTTGATATTATTGTAATGAGCCCACACATAAGAAATTTCAATGCCGGAAATGAAAACGTGACAATGGGAATAAGAAAGAGAAGAAGGGCCAAAATTCCAAGGGGAGAGTGATAGTGATGATGATAACACCTCCGCATTTTCAACTAGTGATGAGTTATTTTTCGTTGGTTAAGATACTAGATTTGAAATGTCATTCTAAGAGTGTATGTTCTTGGGTTGTTGATTCGGGTTTTTTTGTATCTTTACACACCGCATGTGAATTGTTTCCCTTCTTACATCACTAGTGGCGATTATGGCAATGTAAGAATGGCAAATGGTGAGTTGTCCAAGGTTGCCGGCATGGGTACGGTTTCCTTGGAGACTACACTTACTTGGTTGCAAATTGTTGCTTGAGACTATTAGGCACGTTCCCGAGATTCGTGTGAATTTTGTTTTCGTGGGAAAGTTGGATGAAAATGGTTATGTGAGCTGTTTTGGTACTGATATGTGGAAGCTTAGAGGTACATTGATTGTAGCTCAGGGTAAGAAACAATGTAAAAGCTACTTAATACAAGCTAAAGTGTGAAAAGGGAAGAAGAGTGATGCGTCAAATTCTTTCATGAAGAGGAAGCTTGATCATGGTAAGAAAGGTATGAATATCCTCCCTAATGTTATATCTCTTTCTCCTAATTATATATGCGTTGATCATTGGTGTCTTGATCATTGGGAGAAACTAAAGAAGCTAAGAAGAAAGAATTGTAGTGGTACGGTGATGTTGCTTGTGAGCGCAAATTAGTGAAACCTACTCTTGTTGAGCATATGTTTTCACATCCACCACTAGGGATGCCTCTTGTCAGAGATGATATGTGGAGATAGTTACCGGAATGTTGGGGTGCATCGAAAGAAGAGGGTACAAGCTATACGAGAAGAACCGCAAGCCCTGCATGAGAGTTTTACTATTGAGTTGGTAAAGTTGCCTTTAGGGAAAGTAACATATAAGAAAGGTGAGCAGATGTTCAAGTAGGAAATTCACAACATGTAGTGAAACATGGTGTGAATGATGTTGGTTATTCTTGGATTTGTGAAGCATCAACAAAGTACATGTTGTTAAGACAATGTGAGAAACTGAGTGTTGTTGGTGGTGTGTCCAAGAGAGTACTTTTTGCCTTGTTTGGGAATGAACAAGTTCAATACTTCTGGGATTTGAAGAAGGCGGGTTTGGTGTCATCCCCCATGTACAAGTGAGGGGGAGATTTGTTGGTTAATTATTTCCCTCGTACATGAGGAAGAAAGGAGTAAGGTAAATAGGTTGGCTATTTTACCCTTACTAATGAATCTGTAACTTCTTACAGAAGTTTTGCCAAGCAAATAAGGAGTGTTTGAGAGCAGAAAAATGAGATCAATAACTACACAAAACACAGACACACATACACAAAGAGAGAGAAAGAGAGAAAGATAGAAGAGGAACAAACCCGCATAAGTGTATAACCTTTAAAACCCAGATTTTGAGTGACTGTTTTGAGGCCAGAACAAACTCGGATTGCAGCAAAATTTGAGAAGGATGATAGTGTATATGGGAGCTTCATTTCTACAAAATTTGGAGACTTTCAATCTCTCTATGTTGTATTTTCGTTCTACTGTTCTTTGGTGTGTTTTGGTATTTTTTTTTCTCACAAGCTAGTGAAGTAGTGTGTAGTCAGGTCGTGTCAACGTTGTTACCTTGAGATTGTGGTTGCCTCCAAGTGTGCCTAGAGACGTTTGTGTGATTATTGATTAATTTGTGAAAGGGCTTGGTACGGGCTTACAGTACATATTGTTTTCTCTCGCATTTGGTTTCCAGGTACTTCTTGTGTCTCACTTGATTATCGTTGTTGTATGTGTGAGGGGAGCTGTTTTGCTCATCTTAGTTGCGGTATTTTTTTTTTTTTTTTTTTTTTTGGGTTACTTTGGTTTGGTTCATTGTAGTTTTTGTTTTTGTTTTTTTGAAATAAGTACTTGGTCGTGTTGTCCATCTAGTAATACGAAAAGAGTAATTGGATTTTTTGTTACTTCTAGTAATTGTGCCCATTTTCCCAACAAATCTTATATTTTTTTCCAAATCGTAAATTACCGGTATTGAAATCGATCGTAACTTACTTCTCTATCTTTATTATTTCCCCACCCCGATTGTCAAATCTTGAACCAATAAGGCAATAAGACGATTTAGTGAATGGCAAGGTTTTTCAAATTAAATCCAAAATCACGGGTCAAATTAAACCATTCTCTTTTTTTGGAGGAAATCAAATTAACTAATCTCGGGTGGTAGCCGTTGAAGAATAATTGAAATGCCAAAAATTTAGGGCATGTTCGGTATGGTTTTTCGTCTTCGGTTTTCTGGTTTTTTTGAAAACGAAAACCCCGTTTTTGAAAAACAGAAAAAGTGGTTTTCAGTTTTTAGATTTCATTTTCTATATGACTATTATGTAAACAAGCAATTAAAACTTAATTTTGTAACTTACTAGGATGGAGGCCCGTGCGTTGCAGGGGTCACATAACAATGTTACTATTAAACAAAATTAAATTAAAATTGTAATATACATTACCCAAAGTACTACAATTTTGTAGATATAATCGCATAAGTTATGATTAAAGTTACGTTTAGAGTTCAACTATATAGGACATGTTTGTGTCAAAATTGTTAATCTGACATATTTTATAACCATGTTATTTTTAAATAAGCTTCTTTACTTGGAGGTACCAACAATGTGCCTCATTCTAGTGTTTGAGTGTAACTAACAAACAAAAGTCAAAGTATACTTTAGTCTCTACTTGTTCACCGAAATTATCAATACAAAGCCATAAAATCAAAATGCATCACACGCGGTAGCAAAAAGTATACAACAAAGCAAATTTAAAGAAATTTGCATCATCCATTTAGTGATGTAGTGACTCTAGTGAGCTACCGTATGAGACTATCATAACTATTTTCATATATACGGAATATGACCCATTTAACTAGTGAATGAATAAAAATTTGAAATAGAAAATATCATAGATATGGTTTCATTCCTTACTTGGACATTTGAAACCTAATCACATAAAATGGAACAATGAGATTTGTACCACATTGGAGTTTACTTAGAACCTAACCTCAATTTGGCCAAAATCTTAGATTTTTTACTACACATTTTATGCATGGAGCATGGATAAGATACAAAAATCCATGTGATTTTTTTTCTTCCATTTTTTTATGCATGGAGCATGGATAAGATACACATTTTATGCATGGAGCATGGATAAGATACACATTTTTTTCGCCCTTGACATTATGTTATGCATTTTTAAATGAAATTAAACAATCACTGGTAGTAAATTGTCATTTTGGGTTATTAATTATTGTCTCTACTGCCAAAATAAAGCCTAATCAATTTGATTTTATATGTTATGTAAATGTATAGTTCACTTGGTCTAAGCATATACATACATATTACTCATATAATCATTGCAACTTTATTGAAGTATACTTATCATTGTATTTTAGTTTGTAGACTTTGATCTATTTCAAAATCATAATAACTAAACTCAACTTTCATTTCATTTGTTCCTTGTATAACAGGCTGGTGGTGAAGGTTCACTGAAAAAAGAAGGTATATACGCGTTATTCCTTCTTACCCTATTCATTCAAAACAAAATTTTGTCTGAAATTACAACATTTTGATTTTCAAAGATGCTGAAATTATTTTAATAAACAATAATTTAAAAATTGTTATTGTTAGATCCTTGTTTAACAAAATTTGTACAATATCAAATAATGGTAAAAGTCAAACTGTTGAAATTGCATTAAGTCGAAGTGAGTATTTTCAGATTATAATAAGTACGAACATCTAAGTATGTACATCTTTTATCTAATATAGTCGATCGAGTCAGTGCCTTAGAGGCTAAACCCCAAAGCCCCATTCACATGATTTGGGGGAGGTAATTAAGAGGTTCTCGCATTCTTATAATCCATAATGAGCGTGTTACTTAGCTGATAGTGATGATAGTTGAGACATCAAAATGCATATATTGGTTCCAAATATAAGATAATTTTGATTCTAGCTGCATATATAACGTGTGACAAACGAGTACAAGCTTTATCTAATAAATTACTAATGTCGTGGTAATTTGGGGAAAGCAGAGTGTGCAGCAGCATGTGATTTCAGGTGCTCAGCAACATCGCATAGGAAGCCATGTCTATTCTTCTGTAACATGTGTTGTGAGAAGTGCTTGTGTGTTCCATCCGGAACCTCCGGTAACAGGGAAGAATGTCCATGCTACAAAAACTGGAAGACCCAAGAAGGAGGCCCCAAATGTCCTTGATTATACCTACTCTTCATGAAGCAACTTCTATATATATGTACTATATGATGTATGATATATGATCATATATCATGTTGTACTCCTTATTGTTTTGTACGAGTATGGTTCAAATGAAAGGAACATATGCTATATATGATCATATATCATGCATATTATAGTCCTTGTTTTTTTGGTACGTATGATGTCCAAATGAAAGGAATATACCCTATATCATCTCTATCTTTTCTTTCCAATTGGTGCTGACTTTTTATAGTCTTTTTTTTTTCTATTAAACATATTGCAATTTATTGTTGATTTGATTTTTCTCACGTCCAAATGTGATGCATAAAAAAAGGTTGGGGCATGCATGTAAGGTACTATCCAATTGCAAATGCCTTTGTGAAAAAAGAAAAAAAAAATTGCAAATGCCCTGATACCACCTCAATTAGTTTGCTGGAACTAAATTGTATGTTCAACCAACATTATGTTCATCAGTGAGAATCAATTTTACGTTTTCTAATCTAATTTTATTATGTTCAGTCATTTCATATTTCTTTCACGAGTAAACAAACTATTTTTTGTTAAAATTAGACCTTTAGAGCCATCCAAAATCTTTGAATGATGTTAAAAGATGACATTAAATTTTCACATATTCTGATTAGCGTTTGATTTTGGTAGATTGGTAAATACGGTGAGCCTAGACTTATAAATTGTTTACTATTTTCTGTTTTGGTAACTTTGTGAACATTTCCATTTCAAACAAGCAGGTGCTTACTTTTTTTTGGGTTGGATTTTGTTGGGTATTTTCCTCCTACATAAGGAAAAGAAGGAGTAAAGTTAATGGTATGACGATTTGACCCTTACTAATGAATTTGAAACTTTTTGGAGAAGCTTTGCCAAACAAATAAGGAGTGTTTGAGAGCAGAAAAAGAGAGAAAAAGAGAAGAAGAACAAACATGTATAACTCGAAAACCCAGATTTTGAGTGATTGTTTGGAGCTTGAACGAGCTCGGATTGCAGCGAAATCTGGGGAGGATGCTAGTGTATATGGAAAGCTCATTTATGTCAAGTTTGGAGGGATTTTGACCTCTCTAAGTGGTATTTTTGTTATACCCTTCTTTGGTGTATTTTTCTTACTAGTTAGTGAAATAGTGTGTGGTTGGTTGTGCCAAGGTTGTTACCTTTAGATTGGATTCAGATCCCCTGGATTTATTTTTCCCTGGAGTTGGTAGAGTTTACTATAAATGGGAAATATAAATGTAAATGTAGTGTTGAAACCAAGGAATAAATTCACATAGTAGAGTTAATTTTCCATTTTGACTAAACTCTACCACGTAGAGTTATTTTTCAACTCCAGGGGATCTCAATCCCTTTAGATTGTGTATGTTTCCCTCTAGGTGCGCCTAGGGAGGTTTGTATTGTTGTATCCCATTGATTATTGATTAATTAGTGGAAGGGTTTGAGCCGCCTTACATAGTTCTCACTTGATTATCTTTGTTGTATCTGTTGGGGGGGAGGGGGGGAGGGGCTGTTTTGCTCGCCTTAGTTGTGCTATATTGTTGGTTGGTTCATGTTAATTGGTTAGTAGTGTTGATTGTCCATTGTAAGAACCCACTTTTATTATTAATGTTAACAATTAAAGAATTGAAAAATAAAAATGAAGAGAAGAAGTTACGTAGGAGTTCTTGCTAGGCATTTAATGCCTTGTCCTTTACTCCCCTCAATTAAAGGGGGTAATAACATTTACTCAAGGTGAAGAGCAGAAATTCGGGAGATACAACTCCCCTATACATAGCTTGCTCTGCTTTCGGCTTTCGATGCAAATCAACACACAAGTGTTATACTGAGTGAAGTATAACTTAAGTGCTTCAGACCATAAGCACACCACAACTAAAGCGAGTTAAGAGTGTTATAACTTTCGTAAACATATCTTACGAAATAAGTAACCGTTTCGAACGCGAGAATTAATCTATTACTAGCAAGGTTCTGTTCAAAGACTATCGTCGCATTAATCGACTACCGGTAACTTAAATTATTTTAAGCTAATGTATTTAGTTAATGATATGAACGACTGTACGCATTTTATAACTCGTAAATCTTGTAAAGAATAATTATTACGGTGCAAGTAACTCGGCGGATATACCCCAATTTGTGAACGTCACCGTTATTAAGAAATAGCCCAAGGTTGAATGCTAATTATGTTAGTGGTAAGTAGTTACTCCATGATTAAAAGTAACCCGGCATAATTACCCCAGTGGTGAAATAATAATCTTAAGTGAATAATTTCCGCTAAAGGACGATCGTTTAACGAATTAATAATTTTGACTAAGTAGTTATCACTTCGAACGTCATTGGACACTTGGACAGTTAATTCTCAATAAATGAGAACATGATTACATTACCAATATGACCTTAAATAAATAACTTACGGGACTTTATTTACTTAAAACAAGAAAACGCTCGGAGTATTAGCGAGGTGATTTGGAATTCAGGTAAGGGACTCTTTCAGATTTAGCTTATGGTATTATTTTTGTATACTCTAATGCTTATTTTTGAAAGAGGATCAAGCACTACAAATTCTGATTATATATTCTGAATTACTTTGATTTTGTGGGTTAGTTTTATGTTTAGATTAACTTTGGAACGAGGATATCTGTCAAGGGAGTAAACTGGGACTGACTGAGAACTTCTGAACTGCCCAAAACTATACTACCCACTACTGGAAATTATTATGCTTATACGAATTATTATTGTTTTACTATTTTAGCAACCGCTTGATCCGATTAAGTTGGAAACTGTCTTTTACTAGGCTGTTGAGCTCACCATTTCAATAATAATTTTTTTTCCAGGTAATCAGTACTAGCTGGAGGTGGGAATTTAATTGAGCTACTCAAGTCGTCTTGTAACATAAATAATGGCCTTAGTAATCGTTTGTACAATAGTATTTGTATGTATAATATTGTGTAATATATGTTGTGTACCTTGGACTTTTGAGGAATAAGAATGGATTAGCCTACTTTTCGTAGGTTGCCGTCTCTTATGTTCCAATAATGGTTTTGGGGCGTGACATCCATCTAGTAATACGAAAGGAGTAATTGGGTTTTTGTTGCTTCTGATAGTAATTGTGCCCATTTTCCCAATATAGTGGTATGAGAGCCACATGTTTGTGGGCTTGTGGTTGCTTGTGTTGCTTGGTAGAGATTAATGATAAGAGCCTTACTCGTGAGATGGATCCGTTGACTTCGGGGAATTATCACACATGGAATGAAGACTCGAATGGAGGACTTTCTTTATTATAAAGACTTGTATGAACCCATCTTGAGTGAAGAGGTACCAGCTCGTGACTTGAGAAAGAATGATATCTTTAATTTTGAACCGTAAAGTCGTTGGTTACTTTAGGCAATTTGTTGAATCATCGATTTTGTCACATATTGCTAATGACACTAATGCTCATCTAATATATAAGAATATTGAGTCCACATACGCGAGGATCGGAAGAACGCCTTGAATACGACTCAACTATGAGAAGACTTATGAAATTATAATACAAGGAAAGTTAGAGTGTAGTTGTACACTTGAATGATTTTCAAGGTTTTGTGAATCAATTGTCGGCGATGAAATTGTTGTGAGATGATGAATTGCTGGCATTTTTGTTTTTTAGTTCTATGACGGAAACATGGGATACTCTTGTGGTGTCACATAGTAACTCGGCCCCAGAAGGAAAGCTCACAATGAATGTTCTGAAGTCGAGTTTGTTGAATGAAGAGGGTAGAAGGAAAGATATGAGCTCCTCTTCGAATGATTTCGGGGCAAATGTTGGAAGGTCTAAGCCGTGGAAAAAGCATAACTATGAAGGATGATGATTGTAAATCGAAATCTAGGGGGAGATCAAAATCGAATAGTGGTATTACTTGTTATTATTGTAATGAGCCCACACATAATAAATTTCAATGCCGGAAATGAAAACGTGACAAAGGGAATAAGAAAGAGAAGAAAGGCCAAAATTCCAAGGGGAGAATGATAGTGATGATGATAACACCTCCGCATTTGCAACTAGTGATGAGTTATTTTTCGTTGGTTAAGATACTAGATTTGATATGTCATTCTAAGAGTGTATGTTCTTAGGTTGTTGATTCGAGTTTTTTGTATCATTACACTTCGCATGTGAAGTGTTTCCCTTCTTACATCACTAGTGGTGATTATGGCAATGTAAGAATGGGAAATGGTGAGTTGTCCAAGGTTGCCGGCATGGTTACGGTTTCCTTGGAGACTACACTTACTTGGTTGCAAATTGTTGATTGAGAATATTAGGCACGTTCCCGAGATTCGTGTGAATTTGGTTTTCGTGGGAAAGTTGGATGAAAATGGTTATGTGAGCTGTTTTGGTAATGATATGTGGAAGCTTAGAGGTACATTGATTGTAGCTCAGGGTAAGAAACAATGTAATAGCTACTTAATACAAGCTAAAGTGTGCTAAGGGAAGAAGAGTGATGCGTTAAATTCTTTCATGAAGCGGAAGCTTGATCATGGTAAGAAATGTATGAATATCCTCCCTAATGTTATATCTCTTTCTCCTAATTATATGTGCGTTGATCATTGGTGTCTTGATCATGGGGAGAAATTAAAGAAGCTAAGAAGAAAGAATTGTAGTGGTACGATGATGTTGCTTGTGAGAGCAAATTAGTGAAACCTACTCTTGTTGAGCATATGTTTTCACATCCACCACTAGGGATGCCTCTTGTCAGAGATGATATGTGGAGATAGTTACCGGAATGTTGGGGTGCATCGAAAGAAGTGGGTACAAGCTATACGAGATGAACCAAAAGCCCTACATGAGAGTTTTTCTAGTGAGTCGGTAAAGTTGCCTTTAAGCAAAGTAGCATATAAGAAACGTGAGCAGATGTTCAAAGTAGGAAACTCAAAACATGTAGTGAAACATGGTGTGAATGATGTTGGTTATTCTTGGATTTGTGAAGTATCAACAAAGTCCATGTTGTTAAGACAACATGAGAAACTGAGTGTTGTTGGTGGTGTGTCCAAGAGAGTACTTTTTGCCTTGTTCGGGAATGAACAAGTTCAATACTTCTGGGATTTGAAGAAGGCGGGTTTGGTGTCATCCCCCATGTACAAGTGAGGGGGAGATTTGTTGGGTATTTCCCTCTTACATGAGGAAGAAAGGAGTAAGGTGAATAGTATGGCTATTTTTTACCCTTACTGATGAAAATGTAACTTCTTACAGAAGTTTTGCCAAACAAATAAGGAGTGTTTGAGAGCAGAAAATGAGATCAATAACTACACAAAACACATACACAAATACACAAAGAGAGAGAAAGAGAGAAAGAGAGAAGAAGAACAAACCTGTATAAGTGTATAACCCTTAAAACCCAGATTTTGAGTGACTTTTTTAAGGCCAGAACGAGCTCGGATTGCAGCAAAATTTGAGGAGGATGCTAGTGTATATGGGCCCTTCATTTCTACCAAATTTGGAGGCCTTTCGACCTCTCTATGTGTTATTTTCGTTTTATTATTTTTTTTTTCTCACTAGCTAGTGAAGTAGTGTGTAGTCAGGACGTGTCAACGTTGTCACCTTGAGATTGTGGTTGCCTCCAAGTGTGCCTAGAGAGGTTTGTGTGATTATTGATTAATTTGTGAAAGGGCTTGGTACGGGCTTACAGTACATATTGTTTTCTCTCGCATTTGGTTTCTAGGTACTTCTTGTGTCTCACTTGATTATCGTTGTTGTATGTGCGAGGGGGGCTGTTTTGCTCACCTTAGCTGCAGTAAATTTTTTTTTTTTTTTTTTTTTTTTTTTGGGTTACTTTGGTTTGGTTCATTGTAGTTTTATTTTTTTGAAATAAGTACTTGGTCGAGTTGTCCATCTAGTAATACGAAAAGAGTAATTGGATTTTTTGTTACTTCTAGTAATTGTGCCCATTTTCCCAACAAATCTTATATTTTTTCCAAATCGTAAATTACCGGTTTTGAAATAGATCTTAACTTACTTCTCTATCTTTATTATTTCCCGACCCCGACCGTCAAATCTTGAACCAATAAGGCAATAAGACGATTTAGTGAATGACAAGGTTTATCAAACTAAATCCATAATCACGGGTGAAATTAAACGATTTTCTTTTTCTGGAGGAAACCAAATTAACTAATCTCGGGTGGTAGCCGTTGAAGAATAATCGAAATGTGAAAAATTTAAGGCAAAATTGGTATCGTATTCGGTTTTTTTGAAAACGAAAACCCCGTTTTTGAAAAACAGAAAAAGTGGTTTTCAGTTTTCAGTTTCTATATGACTATTATGTAAACAAACAATTAAAACTTTATTTTGTAACTTACTAGGATGAAGGCCCGTGCGTTGCACGGGTTACATAACAATGTTACTATTAAACAGAATCAAAATTAAAATTGTAATATACATTACCCAAAGTATTACAATTTTTAAGATATAATCGCATAAGTTATTATTAAAGTTACGTTTAGAGTTCAACTATATAGGACATGTTTGTGTCAAAGTTGTTAATTTGACATTCTATGACCATATTATTCCTAAATAAGCTTCTTTACTTGGAGGTACCAACAATGTGCCTCATTCTAGTGTTTGAGTGTAACTAACAAACAAATGTCAAAGTATACTTTAGTCTCTACTTGTTCACCGAAATTATCAATACAAAACCATAAAATCAAAATGCATCACACGCAGTAGCAAAAAGTATACAACAATGCAAATTAAAAGAAATTTGCATCATCCATTTAGTTATGTAGTTACTCTAGTGAGCTACCATATGAGACTATAATAAATATTTTCATATATACGGAATATGACCTATTTAACTAGTGAATGAATACAAATTTGAAATAGAAAATATCATAGATATGGTTTCATTCCTTACTTGGAGATTTGAAACCTAATCACATAAAATGGAACAATGAAATTTGTACCACAATGGAGTTTACCCAGAACCTAACCTCAATTTGGCCAAAATCTTAGATTTTTCCCTTCGTACACTTTCTATGCATGGAGCATGGATAAGATACTAAAATCCATGTGAATTTTTTTCTTCCAAATATAGGGATTTGTATACACATTATCCACCTCATTTTATAACCTAATACATGATTAAATTGGGAATAAAAACAGCCAAAATCCTTGGATTCATGCACCCATTTTTCACAAATTTGTAATGCCATCTATATATAAGAGGGTAAGCTAAGTTACATAATTCAAAGTCAATTATATCATTCACAAATAAATTTTAATTAGTAGATTTTATCAGTGAATTACGTAAAAATGGCTTCTTACACTCCTTCACGGTTCAATGCTGCTCTTCTCTTGTTCTTCTTGGCGTCGACAATCATCGTGGATGTTTCAATGGTAATTTTCAACATCATTTCAAACATTATTATTACATTATTGAGATATAACATCGGAGTAAGATTATATCTATATATATATAATATCAAATTTCACGTTCGCCTTGACATTATGTTATGCATTTTTAATTGAAATTAAACAATCACTTGTAGTAAATTGTCATTTTGGCTTATTAATTATCGCCTCAACTACCAAAATAAAGCCTAATCAATTTGATTTTATATGTATGTAAATGTAAAGTTCACATGGTCTAAGCATATGCATACATATTACTCATATAATCATTACAACTTTCTTGGAGGACACTGATCATTGTATTTTAGTTTGTAGACTTTGATCTATTTCAAAATCCTAATAACTAAACTCAACTTTCATTTCATTTGTTCCTTGTATAACAGGCTGGTGGTGAAGGTTCACTGAAAAAAGAAGGTATATACGCGTTATTCCTTCTTACCCCATTCATTCAAAACAAAATTTTGTCTGAAATTACAACATTTTGATTTTCATAGATGATGAAAGTATTTTGATAAACAATAATTTAATAATTATTATTGTTAGATCCTTGTTTAACAAAATTGTACAATATCAAATAATGGTAAAAGTCAAATTGTTGAAATTGCATTAAGTCGAAGTGAGTATTTTCAAATTATAATAAGTACGAACATCTAAGTATGTACATCTTTTATCTAATATAGTCGATCGAGTCAGTGCCTTAGAGGCAAAACCCCAAACTCCCATTCACAGGATTTGGGGGGGGGTAATTATAAGGTCCTCTCATTCTTATAATCCATAATGAGCGTGTTACTTAGCTGATAGTGATTGTAGTTGAGACATCAAAATGCATATATTGGTTCCATATATAATGTGTGACAAACGAGTACAAGGTTTATATAATAAATTACTAATGTCGTGGTAATTTTCGGAAAGCAGAGTGTGCAGCAGCATGTGATTTCAGGTGCTCAGCAACATCGCATAGGAAGCCATGTCTATTCTTCTGTAACATGTGTTGTGAGAAGTGCTTGTGTGTTCCATCCGGAACCTCCGGTAACAGGGAAGAATGTCCATGCTACAATAACTGGAAGACCCAAGAAGGAGGCCCCAAATGTCCTTGATTATACCTACTCTTCATGAAGCAACTTTTATATATATGTACTATATGATGTATGATATATGATCATATATCATGTTGTACTCCTTATTTTTTGGTACGAGTAACGTCCAAATGAAAGGAACATACGCTATATATGATCATATATCATGTTACAGTCCTTGTTTTTTTTGTACGTATGATGTCCAAATGAAAGGAATTTACCCTATATCATCTCTATCTTTTCTTTCCAATTGGTGCTGACTTTTTATAGCCTTTTTTTTTTCTATTAAACGTATTTCAATTTATTGTTGATTTGATTTTTCTCACGTCCAAATGTGATGCATAAAAAAAGGTTGGGGCATGATTGCAAATGCCCTGATACCACCTGTTGGATGTGAGTTCTTCGAAGGACAGTTGCTCGGCTCGCCTCGCGAGGTACCTGCACAAAAGGGAGCCCGGTTTTCACCAGGCGTCGCCCCTCCGACGCTCAAGTCAGTCAAGGGGCTCGAGAAGGGGTGGCAAATAAGACAAAGAGAGCCTTTTGCACAAATCAAGAGAATAATCAGAGAATAGAATATCAGAATTTTTGGGAATGTGTGTGTGTAAGAACCTGATTTTGATGGGTCATAAAGGGGGTATTTATAATGATAGAGGGGGACCTAGGAATAATCCTAGGTTTCCCCACTCCATCTTGACCCTTTATTCCCTTTCCATCCAAGGGCTGTTCTTGAAAGAGGCTTTTTTGCATGATATGTGCTTTACTAAGGTTTACTTGGCTAAGGGCTATGGCCCAACCACAAAGTGGTACTAACACCACCTCAATTAGTTTGCTATTTTGGAACTAAATTGTATGTTCAACCGACATTGTTCATCAGTGAGAATCAATTTTACTTTTTCTAATCTAATTTTATTATGTTCAGTCATGCATGTCATGTTTCCTTCACGAGTAAACAAACTATTTTTGTGAAAATTAGAACTCTATAGCCATCCAAAATCTTTGAATGATGTTGAAAGATGACACTAAATTTTCACATATTCTGATTGGTGTTTGATATTGGTAGATTGGTAAACACGGTGACCCTAGACTTATAAATTGTTTACTATTTTCCGTTTTGGTAACTTAGTGAACATTTCCACTTCAAACAAGCAGGTTCTTACTTTTTTTTGGGTTGGATTTTGTTGGGTATTTTCCTCCTACATGAGGAAAAAAAAAGGAGTAAGGTCAATGGTATGACGATTTTTTTTTTGGTAAGAATTAGCTTTTATTCCTCCATAAAGGGTAGAAAGAATAAGTTTACAAACTCAAACCAAAAGGATAGCAATGAGCTACCCTTGAAAACCCACAAAATTGCCTAAACACTTGGAATGACATTCAGAAATCTATCAATTAATCTAACACAAATTACAAACTGAATACTGAGGGAGATTTGATCTATGCTCCTTTCAACATCCCTAAAAAGCCTTGCATTCCTCTTTTTCCAGATTTCATATATTGTGGCTGTGAAAGCACTTCTCACAATGTGCTGCTTCCCTGTTTTGCCTTTGATTTTGAACCTAAACCAGTTAAGCTCATGTGCAAGACTTCCAATTTTCCTGCCATAGCCAAGCCAATGCAGAATCTTACTCCAAATTGTATTAGAGAGAGGGCATTTAAAGAATAGATGCTCTTGTCCTTCCTCCTTTTCCCTACAGAGGCAGCATCTGTTAGGTATGCTGAATCCTTTCTTTTTCAGGTTATCCACAGTTGAAAGACCATTAAGAATTGCCAACATTGCAATAATAGAACATTTGGGAACACTACAAGTGTCCCAAACAGTGTTAAACCATTTGACAGCAGCTTCTTCACCCCTGAACCTGTAAACTTGCTTGCTGCTCCCCTTACATTTCCAGCTGCTGATGATAAGCTTGGCATCAGCAACTGAGCCAGCTCTCTCAACTATCTCCCACCTTAGTGCCAGAAGGGCCTTCTATGAAGTAGAGCAGTCCTGCACAGGCTCTGAATTCCAGAAATCCAGGCTTTTCAGATAGTAAGCATCCACCCATTTACACCAGACATTATTATTGCAGTTTAGGAGCTTTATAATCCACTTGGAGTAGATAGTTTTGTTCCAACTTAGCACTTCCTTTATGCCCAGCCCTCCTTCTCTCTTTGGGGAGCAGATGTCTTTCCACCTTATGAAAGTGAGCCTGCCTTTTGGCTCATTTATACCCTAGAAGAATTATTCCCTGCACATTCTACTGATCTTTTTTTAGCACAACCTTATGGAGGAAAAGAACTGAGCCCCAATAAGTCTGAATACCCAAGATGACTGAGTTAATCAGTTGAATTCTTCCAGCATAGGAGATGAAAGAGTTAGCCCAGTGCATTAACTTGGCCCTGACCGGCTGACCTTATCTAGCATAGGAAAATACATGGCTGCAGTGAGTCTAGAAGAATGTAGTGGCACCCCCAAGTATTTAAATGGAAACTTGCCTATTACATACCCAGTCTTCACAGTGATCTGCTCAGCAATTCTTTTTCCCACACCACCAAGGTACACATTTGTTTTAAGTGGATTGGCAGCTAGTCCAGATTGTTCCTCAAATGCTTTGAGAGTTTCAGCAACCACAACAATAGATTTCACATCTCCTTTAGCAAAAATAAGAAGATCATCAGCAAAAAGGAGGTGGTTGAGTTTAATCTTGTTGCATTTTGGGTGTTGGTGAGAATTCTTGTTGTGGATGAGTCTTCTAATAAGCATTCTGGATAGACCCTCCATACATATGACAAAAAGGCAGGGAGAGAGAGGGTCTCCCTGCCTTAGTCCCCTTTTAGCAGCAAAGAAACCCACTTGGGAACCATTTATATTGAGTGACAAGTGAGCTGACTTGAGACACACCATGATCCAGTTAACAAATTTCTCTGGGAATTTAAAGGAAATCAGTAAACTCTCCAAGTAATTCCACGAAACTGAATCAAAGGCTTTCCTAATATCAACTTTGATAGTAGCTCTCTGTGAAACTCTTGTTCTATCATATTTTCTCACCAATTCCCGAGAGATGAGAATATTATCATGTATATTCCGGCCTGGTACAAAAGCTGATCGTTCTTCCCAAATAATATCTGCCAGAACAGGCTGTATTCTGCTGACCATCATTTTTCTTATGATTTTGTAAATTGTGTTGCACCAACTAATTGGCCTGTAGTCAATTACTGAGAAAGGGGTGGGAATTTTGGGAACCAAGGCAATCAGAGTGGAGTTAACCTGCTTAATTATCTTGCCACTCTGAAAGAAGTCTAGCACAGCATTGCTTAACTCATCACCAATCATCTCCCATGAGTCTTTATAAAATGCTGATGTAAAATCATCTGGACCCGGACTCTTTGTTTCATCAATAGAGAAAAGGGCCTGCCTGACATTGTCCTTGGTGAATGGGAGCAACAAATTCACCTGATTGTCTTGAGTAATGCAATTACCAGCCACATAGCTTTCATTAAACTTCTGAACTACATGCTCTGCTCCCAGCAGATTTTTGTAGTATTCCAGGAAAGCATTATTAACTACTTGGGGATTTGAACACAGGCAGTTTTTGGTGTCATGTATCTTGCCAATATAGGAGTGAGCCTTTCTTTCATTCACTTTAGCATGAAAGTACGTACCTGGTGCCAGCATCTCCCATCTTGATATCTTTAATCTTTGCCCTCTGATATAAGAAACATAACTCAGCTTTCTGCAGCTTCATGAGTTCACCTTGTTTCAGTTTCATTTATGCAAGACATTGGGAAGAATGCTGGAGCTTTTCCTGGATGCTAAACAACTCCTCTCTACAGTTTTCCACACTCTTAGAGATGTTAGAGTAATTGCTTTTGTGGAATGCTTTGAGAGCAATTCTGATCCTCTTCTGTCCCTTTTATTTTTTGTCTCCATTGAGTCTCAATAATCTCCTTATACCCAGGGTCAGAGCACCAGGCATTAAGGAAATTAAAACTCTTTGGTAGTGATTTAAATCCCATATTTATGTCTATTAGCACATGTGAATGATCTGAAAAAAACCAGGTTGTAGAAATTGTACTGTAGCATTTACATTACTAGCAAGCCAAGCAGCATTTACCAGTGCTCGATCTTGTTTAGCCCAGACTGAATCTTCTCTCTCCTGCAAATTGTACCAAGTGATAGAGCACCCAGTCCCAGGTAAATCCACCAGCCCACAGCTACTGACACTAGGGCTGTTCATAAACTAGCCCGGACCGGGAAAAGACCCGGACCGACCCGGACCCGGACCGGACCGGACCGACCCGAACCCATTCGGTCCGGTCTTCGGTCCTTCATTTCCCAGATTACCGGGTCCGGTCCGGTCCAGTCTAAAACCCGCGGGTTTCGGTCCAAGACCGAGGACCGGAACATATGCACTTTTGTATTAAAAAAAAAAAGATAAAAAGCCCAATTTTTTCCCAAACCCTCGACATCTGCACACATTACACGCTTCTCTCTCCTTCTACCCTCTCACATTCAGTACATCATTCACCAACCCTCAATCCCTCCCTCTTCACTCTCCCAATTATCACTCATGAATCATCCATCGATCATCAAACTAAAAAAAAATTCATCGATCATCTGAACAGATTTCTCTTTCGAGAACCTTCATATAGGTGGAGAGAGAAAGGGTCAAGGTTCTTCCCTGATTTTGGCGATTGGTATACTGAAAAGAGGAATTTTCACCTGAAGTTATAGATTTGCAAGGATTTGGTTGGTTTTCTAAAAAATTTTTAGGGTTTCGCCGATATTTCGATCGCCGTCCATGGCTTCTCGGGGGGTTTCTAACTGGCTTTTTTTTTTCTAATGTTTGTGTGGTTTATTGATAGAAACTACTGGCCAGTGGCCACGTAACACTACCCCTCCCTTTTAATTTTTTTTTTTTTATTTTAAAATGTGGATGAAAGTTTGATTGTTTGATGCGATTTTACCCAATTTGATTAGATCTGTTTCTTCATTGATTAGATCTTGATGGAAGAATCGGATCTTTTTGTGTTTTGAATTTTGATGGCTGAATTTGGGGAAACGGAAGTCGAGAATTGTTGATATTACGTTCCAAATTTTTTTTTTTTAACTTTTTTTTTTACGGCTAGTACAGTTGAGTGGTCCGGTCCGGGTTATTGACCGAACCCGACGGTCCGGTCCGGGTTTTGGACCGGACTTTCCGGTCCGGTCTTCGGTCCTGAGATTTCAGCAAATTCGGTCCTCGGTCTTTCCGGGTCGGTCCGGTCCGGTCCGGGTCTGGACCGGTGAACAGCCCTAACTGACACATTGCTGAAATTCCTCCATATCTTTTTTATTTAGGGCTCCTTTGCTCAGCTTTTCAGTACTACTTAAAACCACATTATAATCTCCCAATAGCACCCAAGGCTCAGAACCACAATTATTTAGCATAAACTTCCACAAGTCTCTCCTTTCCTCACTAGAGTTAAATGCATACACAAAAGTGGCATTAAAACTGAAATGAGATTTGAGACAGCAAATTCTACAGTGTATATATTGTAGAATTTGTTGTCTGTGACTGTGACTTGATTCCAAACCAACCAAATTCTACAATGATTTGAACTGAGGCTGTGACTTGATTCCAAACCAACCAAATTCTCCCATTGTAGTGCTTAAGATAATTGTGAGAGTAACTAAACCTCTTAAACTTGTTTTTAAGCACTTTCAACCCTTTATCCTCCTTAACTCTAGTTTCTAGAACACCAAGGACATCTATTCTATTTTGCAAGCAGGAATTTGAGTATCTCATGCTGCTTATGAGGCTTATTGCAGCCTCTAACATTCCATGAAGAGGTGAACATCAGGCAGAAAACCCTCCACCAGGATCCTCCCCCTCTTCAATCACACATTGAGCCACAAATTCTACTTTTGCATCCTTAGTTATGTTCAGTGGCAGTATATCAAATTCAGTGTGCTGCAATGCTTGAAATCTATTTTCTGCCATGGCAAGCTTTTTGTTTAAAGACTATTTTGCCTTTCTGCTAACCACTGGTGTAAAACCATCATCCTCCTTTGCTTTCCCAACTTTCTGAGAGCTTTTAGCTGATGCTGGAGGAGTGATCTGCTTCTCCACATGAATTTCAATCCCCTCATTTGGCTGATCAGCCACTTTACTAGCATTGTCAGTGACTTTCTTCACATATGTAGGCTTTGGAATTCCCTTTTCCTCATCATTTTTCTTGAGAAATTTGCATCTCTGGGTCATATGTCCCAACTTGTTACAGCACTTGCAGAAATAGGGAACCCATTCATACTTAACAGGATGGACACTCTCTCCAAATGGGGTTTTAATTCCAATAGCTTCAGGAAGATCTTCAGAGACATCTACTTCATGTAGTACTCTAGCAAATCCCAGTTTCTCCTTTAATGTTGTTCTAAGATCAGCAAATAAAGGATTACCGATTGAGCTGGCAAATTTGCTGAGTGCTTTTTGGGACCAATAGTGTGGTTCAAGTTCGGGAAACAAAACCCACACAGGAACTTTGGCTATGGCCTCCATTTCTTTGCTGAAATTAGGTGACCAGATTTTCTGAATCATGGTATTTTCTCCATAATACCATGGACCTCCTCTCAAGACAGCCTCCATATCATCCTTAGTATCAAACTTCAGAAAAAACCGGCGTTTTTTTAAGTATTGAATCAGTGGGTGAGAGAGAAATTCCATTTCTTAAGGGAGAAATCCTTTAGGTTTTTCTCGGTGGGTTTCGCCCCAATTACATGACAGACAAGGGTATTTTCCCAATATTTTAGTTGATCTGCTATGTCATCCATATCAATTGTAACCTCCAGTCCATCATTTGGGATGAATTCTAATGGCATACCTTGCTTTTGTTCACAAGCTTTTTATACCCATCAGATTTACCTCCAATTTTCTTATCACCATTAGTATTTCTATTATCACCATTGAAGACAAAGCTAGAATTAAAAGGTACAGAGTGCTTACCCATTCCGGAATTCGAGCTAGTCTTCCCCTGAGCTGTCTTTGTGGGAGCAAAGAAATCTGCAAATGTAGAATTTCCAGGTTTCTGCACCAATCCTTCATCTGACAACACCATTTAATACAAGGAAAGTGAGATTGTACACTTGAATGATTTTCACGGTTTTGTGAATAAATTGTCGGCGATGAAATTGTTGTAAGATGATGAATTGCAGACATTTTTGTTTCTTAGTTCTATGACGGAAACATGGGATACTCTTATGGTGTCACATAGTAACTCGGCCACAGAAGGAAAGCTCACAATGAATGTTGTGAAGTCCACTTTGTTGAATGAAGAAGGTAGAAGGAAAGATATGAGCTCCTCTTCGAATGATCTGGGGGCAAATGTTGAGGAAGGTCTAAGCCGTGGAAGAAGCATAACTATGAAGGATGATGATTGTAAATGGAAATCTAGGGGGAGATCAAAATCGAATAGTGGTATTACTTGTTATTATTGTAATCAGCCCACACATATGAAATTTCAATGTCGGAAATGAAAACGTGACAAAGGGAATAAGAAATAGAAGAAGGGCCAAAATTCCAAGGAGAGAGTGATAGTGATGATGATAACACCTCCGCATTTGCAACTAGTGAAGAGTTATTTTTCGTTGGTTAAGTTACTAGATTTGATATGTCATTCTAAGATTGTATGTTCTTGGGTTGTTGATTCGGGTTTTTTGTATCATTACACTTCGCATGTGAAGTGTTTCCCCTCTTACATCACTAGTTGTGATTATGGCAATGTAAGAATGGGAAATGGTGAGTTGTCCAAGGTTGCCGGCATGGGTCCGGTTTGCTTGGAGACTACACTTACTTGGTTGCAAATTGTTGCTTGAGAATATTAGGCACGTTCCTGAGATTCGTGCGAATTTGGTTTTCGTGGGAAAGTTGGATGAAAATGGTTATGTGAGCTGTTTTGGTAATGATATGTGGAAGCTTAGAGGTACATTGATTGCCGCTCAGGGTAAGAAACAATGTAAGAGCTACTTAATACAAGCTAAAGTGTGGAAAGGGAAGAAGAGTGATGCGCCAAATTCTTTCATGAAGCGGAACCTTGATCATGGTAAGAAAGGTATGAATATCCTCCCTAACGTGATATCTCTTTCTCCTAATTATATATGCGTTGATCATTGGAGTCTTGATCATGGGGAGAAATTAAAGAAGCTAAGAAAAAAGAATTGTAGTGGTATGATGATGTTGCTTGTGAGAGCAAATTAGTGAAACCTACTCTTGTTGAGCATATGTTTTCACATCCACCACTAGGGATGCCTCTTGTTAGAGATGATACGTGAAGATAGTTACCGAAATGTTGGGGTGCATCGAAAGTAGTGGGTACAAGCTATACGAGAAGAACCGCAAGCCCTGCATGAGAGTTTTACTAGTGAGTCGGTAAATTTGCCTTTAGGCAAAGTAGCATATAAGAAAAAAGAGCAGATGTTCAAAGTAGGAAACTCACAACATGTAGTGAAACATGGTGTGAATGATGTTGGGTATTCTTGGATTTTTGAAGCATCAACAAAGTCCATGTTGTTAAGACAATGTTAGAATCTGAGTGTTGTTGGTGGTGTGTCCAAGAGAGTACTTTTTGCCTTGTTCGGGAATGAACAAGTTTAATACTTCTGGGATTTGAAGAAGGCGGGTTTGGTGTCATCCCCCATGTACAAGTGAGGGGGAGATTTGTTGGGTATTTTCCTCGTACATGAGTAAGAAAGGGGTAAGGTAAATAGTATGGCTATTTTACCCTTACTAATAATGAATCTGTAACTTCTTGCAGAAGTTTTGCCAAACAACTAAGGAGTGTTTGAGAGCAGAAAAATGAGACCAATAACTACACAAAACATATACCCAAATACACAAAGAAAGAGAAAGAGAAAAAGAGAGAAAGAGAGATGAGGAACAAACCCGCATAAGTGTATAACCTTTAAAACCCAGATTTTGGGTGACTGTTTTGAGGCCAGAACGAGCTCGGATTGCAGCAAAATTTGAGAAGGATGCTAGTGTATATGAGAGCTTCATTTCTACCAAATTTGGAGGCCTTTCGACCTTTCTTTGTGGTATTTTCGTTCTATTATTCTTTGGTGTGTTTTGGTATTTTTTTTTCTCACTAGCTAGTGAAGTAGTGTGTAGTCAGGTCGTGTCAACGTTGTTACATTGAGATTGTGGTTGCCTCCAAGTGTGCCTAAAGAGGTTTGTGAGGTTATTGATTAATTTGTGAAAGGGCTTGGTACGGGCTTACAGTACATATTGTTTTCTCTCGCATTTGGTTTCCAGGTACTTCTTGTGTCTCACTTGATTATCGTTGTTGTATGTGTGAAGGGGGCTGTTTTGCTCACCTTAGTTGCGGTAAATATTTTTTTTTTTTAGGTTACTTTTGTTTGGTTCATTGTAATTTTTTTTTTTTTTTTTTGAATAAGTACTTGGTCGTGTTTTTTTTTTCTAGTAATTGTGCCCATTTTCCCAACAAATCTTATATTTTTTCTAAATCGTATATTACCGGTATTGAAATAGATCGTAACTTACTTCTCTATCTTTATTATTTCCCGACCCGCGACCGTCAAATGTTGAACCAATAAGGCAATAAGACGATTTTGTAAATGGCAAGATTTTTCAAATTAAATCCAAAATCACGGGTGAAATTAAACCATTTTTCTTTTTCTGGAGGAAATCAAAATTAACTAATCTCGGGTGGTAGACGTTGAAGAATAATCTAAATATGAGAAATTTAGGGCATGTACGGTATCGTTTTCTGTGTTCGGTTTTCTATTTTTTTGAAAACGAAAATCCCGTTTTTGAAAAACTTTTCAGTTTTCAGTTTTCATTTTCTATATGACTATTATGTTAACAAACAATTAAAACTTTATTTTGTAACTTACTAGGATGGAGGCTCGTGCGTTGCACGGGTCACATAACAATGTTACTATTAAACAAAATTAAATTAAAATTGTAATATACATTACCCAAAGTACTACAATTTTTTAAGATATAATCGCATAAGCTATGATTAAAGTTACGTTTAGAGTTCAACTATATAGGACATGTTTGTGTCAAAGTTGTTGATTTGACATATTCTATGACCATGTTATTCCTAAATAAGCTTCTTTACTTGGAGGTACCAACAATGTGCGTCATTCTAGTGTTTGAGTGTAACTAACAAACAAATGTCAAAGTATACTTTAGTCTCTACGTGTTCACCGAAATTATCAATACAAAACCATAAAATCAAAATGCATCACATGCAGTAGCAAAAAGTTTACAACAAAGCAAATTAAAAGAAATTTGCATCATCCATTTAGTTATGTAATTACTCTAGTGAGCTACCGTATGAGACTATCATAAATATTTTCATATATACGGAATATGACCCATTTAACTAGTGAATGAATAAAAATTTGAAATAGAAAATATCATAGATATGGTTTCATTCCTTACTTAGAGATTTGAAACCTAATAATCACATAAAATGAAACAATGAGATTTGTACCACATTGGAGTTTACACAGAACCTAATCTCAATTTGGCCAAAATCTTAGATTTTTTCCTACACTTTTTATGCATGGATCAAGGATAAGATACTAAAATCCATGTGAATTTTTTTCTTCCAAATATAGGGATTTGAATACATATTATCCACCTCATTTTATAACCTAATATACATGATTAAATTAGGAATAAAAACAGCCAAAATCCTTGGATTCATGCACCCATATTTCACAAATTTGTAATGCCATCTATATATAAGAGGGTCCAAGCTAAGTTACATAATTCAAAGTCAAATATATCATTCACAAATAAATTTTAATTAGTAGAGATTATCCTTGAATTACGTAAAAATGGCTTCTTACACTCCTTCACGGTTCAATGCTGCTCTTCTCTTGTTCTTCTTGGTGTCGACAATCATCGTGGATGTTTCAATGGTAATTTTCAACATCATTTCAAACATTATTATTACATTATTGAGATATAACATCGGAGTAAGGTTATATGTATATATATAGAATATCAAATTTCACGTTCGCCTTAACATTATGTTATGCATTTTTAAATGAAATTAAACAATCACTTGTAGTAAATTTTCATTTTGCGTTATTAATTATTGCCTCAACTGCCAAAATAAAGCCTAATCAATATGATTTTATATGTTATGTAAATGTATAGTTCACTTGGTCTAAGCATATATATACATATTACTCATATAATTATTGCAACTTCATTGAAGTATACAGACCATTGTATTTTAGTTTGTAGACTTTGATCTATTTCAAAATCATAATAACAAAACTCAACTTTCATTTCATTTGTTCCTTGTATAACAGGCTGGTGGTGAAGGTTCACTGAAAAAAGAAGGTATATACGCGTTATTCCTTCTTACCCCATTCATTCAAAACAAAATTTTGTCTGAAATTACAACATTTTGATTTTCATAGATGCTGAAAGTATTTTGATAAACAATAATTTAAAAATTATTATTGTTAGATCTTTGTTTAACAAAATTTATACAATATCAAATAAAAGTAAAAGTCAAATTGTTGAAATTGCATTAAGTCGAAGTGGGTATTTTCAAATTATAATAAGTACGAACATCTAAGTATGTACATCTTTTATCTAATATACTCGATCGAGTCAGTGCCTTAGAGGCTAAACCCCAAAGTCCCATTCACAGGATTTGGGGGTGGTAATTAAGAGGTTCTCTCATTCTTATAATCCATGATGAGCGCGTTACTTAGCTGATAGTGATGATAGTTGAGACATCAAAATGCATATATTGGTCCAATATAAGATAATTTTGATTCTAGCTGCTAATATAATGTGTGACAAACGAGTACAAGCTTTATATAATAAATTACTAATGTTGTGGTAATTTGGGGAAAGCAGAGTGTGCAGCAGCATGTGATTTCAGGTGCTCAGCAACATCGCATAGGAAGCCATGTCTATTCTTCTGTAACATGTGTTGTGAGAAGTGCTTGTGTGTTCCATCCGGAACCTCCGGTAACAGGGAAGAATGTCCATGCTACAATAACTGGAAGACCCAAGAAGGAGGCCCCAAATGTCCTTGATTATACCAACTCTTAATGAAGCAACTTCTATATATATATGTACTGTGTGATGTATGATATATGATCATATATCATGTTGTACTCCTTATTTTTTGGTACGTGTGAGGTCCAAATGAAACGAATATACGCTATATATGATCATATTTCATGTTATAGTTCTTGTCTTTTGGTACGTATGATGTCCAAATGAAAGGAATATACCCAATATTATCTCTATCTTTTCTTTCCAATTGGTGCTAACATTTTATAGTCTTTTCTTTTTCTATTAAAAGTATTGCAATTTACTATTGATTTGATTTTTCTCACGTGCAAATGTGATCCATAAAAAAAGGTTGACGCATGCACGTAAGGTACTGCACAATTGCAAATGCCTTTGTGAAAAAGAAAAATTGCAAATGCCATGATACCACCTCAATTAGTTTGCTATTTTGGATCTAAATTGTATGTTCAACTGACATTGTTCATCAGTGAGAATCAATTTTACCTTTTCTAATCTAATTTTATTATGTTCAGTCATTTCATGTTTCCTTCACGAGTAAACAAATTATTTTTGTTAAAATTAGACCTCTAGAGCCATCCAAAATCTTTAATTAATGTTAAAAGATGACAACAATTTTTCACATATTCTGATTGGTGTTTGATTTTGGTAGATTGGTAAATACGGTGACCTTAGACTTATAAATTGTTTACTATTTTCCGTTTTGCTAACTTAGTGAACATTTCCACTTCAAACAAGCGGGTTCTTACTTTCTTTCGGGTTGGATTTTGTTGGGTATTTTCCTCGTACATAAGGAAAAAAATGAGTAAGGTCAATGGTATGACGATTTTACCCTTACTAATGAATTTGAAACTTTTTGGAGAAGCTTTTCCAAACAAATCAGGAGTGTTTGAGAGCAGAAAAGAGAGAAAATGAGAAGAAGAACAAACATGTATAACCCGAAAAACCCAGATTTTGAGTGACTGTTTAATTTGGAGCTCGAACGAGCTCGGATTGCAGCGAAATCCGGGGAGGATGCTAGTGTATATGGAAAGCTCATTTATGTCAAGTTTGGAGGGATTTTGACCTCTCTAAGTTGTATTTTTGTTATACTCTTCTTTGGTGTGTTTTTCTTACTAGTTAGTGAAGAAGTGTGTGGCTGGTTGTGCCAAGGTTGTTACCTTGAGATTGTTTTTCCCTCTAGGTGTGCCTAGGGAGGTTTGTATTGTTGTATCCCGTTGATTATTGATTAATTATTGGAAGGGTTTGAGCCGCTTAACATAGTGTCTCACTTGATTATAGTTGTTGTATCTGTCGGGAGGGGGGGTTGTTTTGCTCACCTTAGTTGGCTGTATTGTTGGTTGGTTCATGCTAATTGGTTAGTAGTGTTGATTGTCCATTGTAATAACCCACTTTTATTATTTATGTTAACAATTTAAGAATTAAAAGAAAAATGAAGAGAAAAAGTTACGTAGGAGTTCTTGCTAGGCATTTAATGCCTTATCCTTTACTCCCCTCAATTCAAGGGGGTTATAACATTTACCCTAGGTGAAGAGCACAAATTCAGGAGATACAACACCCTTAAACATAGCTTGCTCTGCTTTCGGCTTCCAACGCAAATCAACACACAAGTGTTATATTGAGTGAAGTATAGCTGTAGTGCTTCAAACCATAAACACACCACAACTAAAGTGAGTTGAGAGTGTTATAAGTTTTCGTAAACATATCTTACGAAATAAGTAACCGTTTCGAACGCGAGAAGTAATCTATTACTAGCAAGGTTCCGTTCAAGGACTATCGTCGCCAAAATCGACTACCAGTATGTTACTTAAATTATTTCAAGCTAATGTATTTAGTAAACGATATGAACGACCGTACGCATTTTATAACTCATAAATCTTGTGGCGAATAATTATTATGGTACAAGTAACTCTGCGGATATACCCCAATTTGTGAACGTCACCTTTATTAAGAAATAGCCCAAGGTTGAATGATAATTATGTTAGTGGTAAGTAGTTACTCCATGATTAAAAGTAACCCGACGGAATTACCCCAGTGGTGAAATAATCTTAAAGTGAATAATTTCCGCTAAAGGACGATCATTTAATGAATTAATAATTTTGACTAAGTAGTTATCACTTCGGGCGTCGTTGGACTCTTGGACAGTTAATTATCAAATAAATGACAACATGATTACATTACGAATATGACCTTAAATAAATAACTTACGCGATTTTATTTACTTAGAACAAGAAAACGCACAGAGTATTAGTGAGGTGATTTGGAATTCAGGTAAGGGACTCTTTCTGATTTAGCTTATGCTAGTATTTTTGTATATCTAATGCATATTTTTTAAAGAGGATCGAGCACTGCAAATTCTGATTACATTTTGAACTAATTTGATTTTGTGGGTTAGTTTTATGTTCTGATTAACTTTGAAACAAAGATATTCGTCTGGCCCTGCCAAGGGAGTAAACTGGCACTGACTAAAACTTCTGAACTAACCAAAACTATACTACCCACTCCTGGAAATTATTATGCTTATACGAATTATTGTTGTTTCACTATTTTAGCAACTACTTAATCCGTTTAAGTCGGAAACTGTCTTTTATTGGGCTGTTGAGCTTACCATTTCAATAATAATTTTTTTCAGGTAATCAGTACTAGCTGGAGGTGGGAATTTAAGTGAGCTACCCAAGTCGTCTTGTAACATAAATAATGGCCTTAGTGATCGTTTGTACAATAGTATTCGTATGTATAATATTGTGTAATATATGTTGTGTACCTTGGACTTTTGAGGAATAAGAATGGATTAGCGTACTTTTCGTAGGTTGCCGTCTGTTATGTTCCAATAATGGTTTTGGGGCTTGACATCCATCTAGTAATACGAAAGGAGTAATTGGGTTTTTTGTTGCTTCCGATAGTAATTGTGCCAATTTTCCCAATATAATGGTATGAGAGCCACATGTTTGTGGGCTTGTGGTTGCTTGTGTTGCTTGGTAGAGATTGATGATAAGAGCCTTACTCGGGAGATGGATCTGTTTACTTCGGGGAATTATCACACATGTAATGAAGACTCGTATGGAGGACTTGTATGAACCCATCTTGAGTGAAGAGGTACCAACCGGTGACTTGAGGGAGACTGGTATCTTTTGAACCGTAAAGTCGTTGGTTACTTTAGGCAATTTGTTGATTCATCGGTTTAGAATAGTTTTTGCCTTGTTCGGGAATGAACAAGTTCAATACTTCTGGGATTTGAAGAAGGCGGGTTTGGTGTCATCCCGCGTGTAGAAGTGAGGGGCAGATTTGTTGGATATTTCCTCGTACATGAGGAAGAAAGGTGTAAGGTAAATAGTATGGCTAGTTTACCCTTGCTAATGAATCTGAAACTTCTTAGAGAAGTTTTGCCAAACAAATAAGGAGTGTTTGAGAGCAGAAAAATGAGATCAATAACTACACAAAACACATACACAAATACACAAAGAGAGAGAAAGAGAGAAAGAGAGAAGAAGAACAAACCCGTATAAGTGTATAACCCTTGAAACCCAGAATTTGAGTGACTGTTTTAAGGCCAGAACGAGCTCAGATTGCAGCAAAATTTGAGGAGGATGCTAGTGTATATGGGCGCTTCATTTCTACCAAATTTGAAGGCCTTTCGACCTCTCTATGTGTTATTTTCGTTCTATTATTCTTTGATGTGTTTTGATTTTTTTTTTTCTCACTAGCTAGTGAAGTAGTGTGCAGTCAGGTCGTGTCAACGTTGTTACCTTAAAATTGTGGTTGCCTCTAAGTGTGCTTAGAGAGGTTTGTGTGATTATTGATTAATTTGTGAAAGGGCTTGGTACGGGCTTACAGTACATATAGTTTTCTCTGGCATTTGGTTTCCAGGTACATCTTGTGTCTCACTTGATTATCGTTGTTGTATGTGTGAGGGGGATTGTTTTTAGTTGCGGTAATTTTTTTTTTATTTTTTTTATTTTTATTTTTATTTTTTTGGCTTACTTTGGTTTGGTTCATTGCAATTTTTTTTTTTTGAAATAATTGGTTCATTGTAATTGGTTGGTACTTGGTAGGTTGTCCATCTAGTAATACGAAAAGAGTAATTTGATTTTTTGTTAGTTTTAGTAATTGTGCCCATTTTCCTAACAAATCTTATATTTTTTCCAAATCGTAAATTACCGGTAATGAAATAGTAACTTACTTCTCTATCTTTATTTGTCCTACCTAAATTCCTATTAAGTGGTCGTTTGGTTGCATATGGGAATTTGGAATTCCCATGCAATTTCATTTCCTATGATTTTCTAATTCATGTGAATTTCTCAAAATTGTTTGGTTAGATGTAGGAAGTAAATTCATGTAGGAATTGCAAATTACCAAGGGGGGCCTAGGTACGTAAGCCAATTCCTCCATTTTGTAGGAATTGGAAATTCCCATGAATTTTTAATTCCTATGAAATTGGCTAACCAAACAACTCTAATTTTTTCAATTCATGGGAAGTTTGAATTCCCATGATTTAACATGGCAACCAAACGACCACTAAATATATCTATATAATATAATTAGTGGTGCATTTCCAGCTTTCTCAGGCCGTCCACATCAGCGTTGACATCAGCGCCATGTCATAGCTGATGTCATCGACTGCTATTTACGGTAATCAAATAAACATAATTGATACTAATTGCCTTCATTAAAGGGGTAATCTAATTATTTAAATATATGATATATAAATCGATACTATTTCCCGAATTAACGAAGAGCATGATCTACGAAATTAGTTTAAAAATAAAAATGACATATTCGAAAATCAAAATGTATATGTTAAAGATATAACAGTCTTTTAAAACTATAAATTAGATGATAGAGCCATAATTAAAAAGAATTCTTTGCCATATCGACGCAAACTCAAACGTGTGAATAGATGTATTTTTAAAAAGTATTTTCCAAAAACAATATATCACCATATTCCCTGGCAACAGCAAAAAGGTATTGTTTTGGCAATAAAATTTGTAACAATAACGGCATATTCCATTTTATAAATGCAATCAAATCTTTTAATTTGTATTTAATACTGAAAATCCATGAATAAGTATAATAATCCGTCCAAAAATCTTCACCCCCAGAACTTCATCTTCTTCAATATTGCATTCGAGTCTTTACTTTCGTTTTAGTTTTCATTATCGAGGATTAACAATTGATTCGCTTTTTTGGCCTTTTGTTTCAGGAGTAAGCACACGAGTTCAAAACATCCGAGATCACTTAAATCTGGATTCGAGGTATTTTTTTAATATGCAGCAATATTTTTTTTAATCGGGCTCTTTTGTTGCTAGGTAGGATGATTACAATCGTGTTGATTTTCTGACTAACAATATAGGTTGATCAGGCTTAAATCTTCAGTTTTTAAGCGCATAAGGGTAGGCCCTTTAATTTTTTGCATTTATGTTCTTACTGTAATTTCCCTTCATGTAGTTTATTTCTTTGGGTAATCGTATCTTAAAATCATCTGTTCAGTTGTAGTATTCTCGCAGAAACTAATCATATCTCAAAATCAAAAGCAACTTTTCTCATTCAGACTTTTCAATGTTATAATCTTAGGGTATGTAAGACAACTTACGTTATAAGCGGCTAAACAGTAGGTATTGCTCAAATATTTTTTTGTTATCAATGGCATGTTATTTAGTTCCGCGTTTGCCTGTTGTTAGTCGACTTCCAGACCTACTAAAATGCGATATATATGCCCTTTTGTTTATAGTTAATTAACTAACCTTGATCTTCTCCATCAGTTTGTCTTAGGCGGCCAAAATGACTTTAACTAACATGCTCATGTATCGCCAATCGCAACCGCAAATCGCAATGGTTGACTTATACATGAGCAGTTGAGCCGCATGCCAAACAACGCAGGAGTTGGCTTGCATGTCGCGATAAAACCATTAACCATATATTACTCTTCTTATTAATTGCGCATGCTCTTTTTATTCATATGGTTTTTAAATAATCAATCATCAATCACCCACTCTTATTGTGTTTTATGAGTTAACAATACAGGATCATTGTGCAAGTAGAAAATTTCATAACGTATGTAGTCGATCGATACGTAATTAAACGCAAGTTTTCGGACTCATGGGTATTAAAGCCCCTCTCATTCACAAGTTTCCTTACTAACCTATTTCAATCATAGTGACACTACAGGTTCGTAAGTATTATTCTTCATTTTGGCCAACGTAGAATTGTTGTAGACTATAACATGAAAATGTTTGACTACATTAATAATTTTGATTTCTTAAAATGACATAATCTCTCCGTTCCAACTCCTTTGAAGGAGTATGTACAGTGATTTCATGAACAAATATGTAGGTAACAATGTAACATAATTACTATCGGGCAGTGATCTTTACTCTTTACATTGTACTAATCGCATGGGCAAAGTAGGAGCAAAAGTATGATCCCTCTTAAGGAAATAAGATTTGAGCTTTAGATTTGAGCGAGTCTGACACACCATGTATAAAACCTATAGATACGCATAGTTTATATTTCCTCTGTTTAAAATTACTACCGTGCAGAATACGTGCAGGTAATTACCAATTATTCTACTTAGTATCTGTTTATAAAATTTAGTAAAAGTAGTATTTAGTATTGTTAGTTAAAAACGGTAGCGAGTATTAAAAGGCAAAGTTTTCAAAAAATACGGTAAAAAATCCGTCGAATAATTCGTTGACTTTATAAAAACGGAAAAATGCGGGTAATTCATAAAATTCGGCTTCGTTTTGAAACATTCGGGCAAAACAATCGGTACAAATATCTCCTAAATAGTGTAAAATAAAGTCAATAGAACTCAAAATAGCTTTAGATTTCTTTTTCGATGTATTTTGCTATCTGATAGTAGGAAACAATGGCGAACGTAGAAAAAATAGAAATGCGGTATTGTGAAGCTTACCAGAAAAGAAGTTGACTATTAGAAAGTCAAAGTTTTTTTAACAAAAAATTCATGATAAACGTTTAATTCGCGTTTTAAACGGGAGGGTGAAATTTATTCCTTTTTAAACGAGGATCACCTTTTAATTCGTTTTTTCACGCATTTTTTAAGAAAAAGATGTAATACGCTTATTAAACGAGTTTTAAACGGGAAAGAACTAATAGAGATACCATTCAAATTAGTTCAGGGTCATTCAAATCAAATCAGATACATATTGATTTGCTAATAACGACCAATGAATTTGGTCCATTATTGTTACTAATTTGTTGAAATTAAATCAAATTTTCAACAAATTCAAATAAGTTCACAGTCAATCAAATCAGATCTGATCAGATCAAAAGTAACCAAGTCTAATTAGGTAAGAAAGATGCAGTCCTATCAAATGGGGCCTTAACGTTGTGATATGTAGTAAGATAATATTAAAGCTATAAGTATTTCTTTTTGGTAAATTTGAAAATGTTCATATGATATTAACTTGGCAAAAGGCTTATTATCGGAAGCCCGCACCACTATGATCTCAATCTAAAAAAGACTCTGGTTTGAATATAGGGTGATTAGTGTTAATTAGGTGTCATCAACTGGTCGAATTTGAGATAAAACACATGGGCCAGCACGGGACACAAGTAAAAATAAGAACAAAAACGGGTTCCGAACCCTAAACAGTGGGCGAGCTCAAACATGATCAATTTTTGTGAAGTTTAACTTTGTGGATCGTATTTAGTTATTTTATATGCATTTATTAGTTTGGAAATAATTCAAAGTAGTATCACCATTTATAAGTTCAAGACCCTCTTTGATAGGACTTAATGAAAGAAATATTCAGATCAAAGTAGAGTCATTCAAATAAGATCATATCGATCATATCAGACTCATTCAAATTATATCAGATCATAATTGATATTAATTCGTTGAAATTCAATCAAATTTTCAACAAATTCAGATAAGTTTTGAGTCATTTAAATCAGATCAGGTCAAGATCTTCAGATGGAAAATAAGTTGTTCGATGCGTTTGTGAAATATATGATTTTTTGTTGTATTGTACTTATTGTATGGTGTCGTGAGTTATTCGTGGGACTAAAGTCGAAAAGTAATGTTTAACTAACCCCAACAGTCCATAGAAGTGCACCATATTTGATTGTAGAATTTGTTTTGCAGATTCAGGTATGACAAAGGAGGCACACGTTCTCAAACTTTGCCAAAGTCTCCGTTCACATTAATAACAATTGTTCAATTAAGTAATTGTTAGTATTTAGTGTCGCTAAGGCAAGTTAATCGAATCGATTTTATATAATGGGTATTTTGTAATGATATGATGAGTAATACTTAATTACATTTCGGCATACACACTCTAATTGGTATTCAATACATTGCAATCGCACGGGTTCACAATTAGCTAGACATGTCAATTGGGTCATACGGGTCCGATTGAGGTCCAATAGGGGTTAATTTGCACGGGCTATAATCCGTTCAATGGGTCGGGTCAAAATAAACAAGAAAATATGCGGGGTAAGACAGGTTCAGATCGTTGGGGATCACAAGTCGTATAAAAAGCATTGCCATTACCTTGCAAAAATCGGGTTGGATTGAGTCGAGTCCCTCGGGTCTAGAAAATACAGTTTTGAAGAATGTCTAATAACAGCCCATGCACGGGTGATAATATAATGGATAAAAGCTAAACTACTGTAGTATAAGTTGTATTGTATAATAATATCTTTAAATGGGGATATATTATTATATACGGAGTAAGTGATTTAACTCGAATCCTATTTTGTTTTTTCGCCCTAATCTAAAGGCCGGACAAATTATTAGTTAACTCGAATCATATATTCTTTATCGCTCTTAGGTCAATTAATACTGGTCGATGGTCGGGTCGTCAAGGTTAACCAAAAACATGGAAGTCGAAACACATTTGGTTTGATATGGATCACTCTCTCACTAGAAATAAAAACAATATTATTTCTCAAAAATAGCGAGCCACGAGCCATGAAATAAGAAATTAATGACTTAACAGTTTATTTACATTAAAAAAAGAAATTCATGACTTAAACAGTTTATTTACATTTCTAACTTTGTGTCATGCATTTTTTCAAATGTACATCTGCTATTTTAAGTATACATTTTAATATATAGGTCTAATGTGGTGTATCTAATCTTATTTAAGACACATTGATTAATCTGGTTATTTTCTATTATTACATCATAGTATAATTAGATAGTATACATCACAATATCATATAACATCCCGTGCAATTTTACACGAGTATTAATCGGGAAATACACAGAGAATCAAAGGAGTATACACACGTATGAGTTTAAATAATTAAAATTAAACTATCATAAAAATAAATAGATCTTGAGATATCATGTGAACTTTACATCTTATTCATTTATGAGCTGAATTTCTTCATATTTTGTCTTAATTATGTGTAAAATCTTATTCATTTATGAGCTTAATTTCTTCTTCATATTTTTGTCTCAATTATATGTTAACTGGTCAGGTGTAGAGGTTGATCATAGCAATACGTGCCGTAGGTACTAAAAGACGGATTGGATTAAATTGAGTTTGCATGTTGGTGATCGAAGTTCTTTTATGGGTCGAATGTCGTATATCTTATCTTACTTATATAAAGACGCATCGATTAATATATATGCCTTAAATGTGGATGTTCAAAACGCAGTGTATGTAATAAGATGGTATTCACAACAATTGCATATAACAGCCCGTGCAATTTTGCACGGGTCATTAAACTAGTATTTTATTAATAGCCGTGATTTTGAGCTTTTCTAAGGCCGTCCACATAGGACGCTTATGTCAAATGAATATTTCCTTAATTATCACTCACATGTTAGGGCTAGACACACGCTAGACACATGCACGTATATGTATGCCACACTTACACAATACACACGATAATTATAGTACTAATATTATGTGCAATGCAAAATTGCCAAAAATAACACAACGCATATAATAAAAATTCATTTTAAATTTCAATAGTCAACCACACAAAAGGATGATCCGGCTACACACTAATATTTGAACTTTGACTAATAAATTGGACCTTCCATTAATAACCACATTGTTTATATTTATTGTAGTACTAAACTAGGGAAATTAAAAAGATTCCGCAGTAAAATCTTTTAAAATAAGTAAATAAATCAAATTTAAAGATATATATATACTACCTCCATAAATAATATAAATCAAATCTATTTATGAGTGTAAACGAAAAATTTGGCAAAGATTATTGCATAAAGTTTGAACGTAATCTTCTCCTTCCATCTCCATATAATTAAAGGTACTAATCGAGTAATCAATAAATTCCATGTATCAACCTCTAAACATGTGATGGCAGCAATCTTCAAAATTAGGACATTTCGTATTCATTAAAAATGAAGCAGTACTTGAAATTTACAGGAAAAGCTACCATTGATGTATTGCGGAAGTGCGAAACTTATTTTGAGCATCGTTTGTTTAGTAACTATAGTATTGTTAACTCAGTTTTATGTCCATTTAATTTCTCGATTTTTTTTTATCCATCTTTATGTCTTTTCTTTGGCACTACATCTTCTTGCTTCTTAATTTTGCAATGTTTGCTGGGTGACGTTTATTTGTACAAGTCTAATAATTTGGTTGATGCAGATACACAATACACGTACCTTCTAATACACTAATACATTAATAATGCACGTTGGAAAATGACATTGTGCTCTTACACTCTTTATTTTCCTTTGTTTGGGACTTTCGGAGGGAGTTACTCCATGTTTGATTTTACAGTGACAAGGTTGAGACTCTTGAGTTAGTTGTTACAGCAAGAGTACGATGGAAGAGTAAGTTAAATGGAAGGCAATGTATTTAATCAAAGAAATTACTATTTGTTCCAAACTTTTTACAAAGTTGGAGAACATGGCATGCATAATATAGTTAAATCAAAGGACAACAAGTTCGATTATCTTTATCACAAGGGTGAGAATTGAGGGAGATTTAGCTTTAAAATAAGTCGGCTTAAAATTTTCTACCATCTTCATTTGTTATGGACACGATTGTAAATTATTTTAAGGTGGTCCATAGTTTGTACTACTCCCTCCGTCCTGATGAATACCTTACCTTTGTTTAGACACAAAGGATAAGGTTTGAAATAATTATACGATGAAAAAGCACGTGCGGAGTAGAATGGTCATTTCGTAACTAAAAAACAATTGGAGAGTGGCTTAAGTGAAGATAGAATGACCATTTTGCAATAAGAAAATGACACACGAATAGAAATGTAAAGAATTCACTAGGACAGTTTGAAATTGCAAATGTGCAAAATTTATTGTGACATAGGGAGTACGCATAGTATTAAAAAGTGGTAATCGCTTAATAGTTTGCGACAAAATGCGTCACAATACTTTTTAGAAATAATTTGTATTTTGACACAAGCGCATCTTTGTTAAGGAGATTCAACTACTTGAGTCAAAATACAAATTATTTCTAAAAAGTATGTTGTCCTGATTTTTGAGACTCATTTTGGTACTTTATACTTTATTCGTAAGATTTAAGATAGGTCTCTATAATAAGAAATAAAAAAATATTAAATTATTTATAAATCTTATTTTGGCAAAAATAAGTTCTTATTGACAATGAGACGGTATCTGAAAATAGAGACCGTCTCTTAAAGGACACCCCTTAAATTTCTCTCAATTGAGAAAAACTCCATATCTCCCTCTTGGAGACCCTTTTGAGACTTTAAATTGAGATAGTTTAAGAGTTATCACTTATGATTTATAAGTGCTCGAACAATTAATTTACACGGGTAAACAACCTAATGTCATATAATGTCCTACGGATGAGACCAAAATTATATCTGTAATGCACCCACAACGAAAATCACTACGGGTTTGTGTGTATAGTCATGTTCCTATAAACCTTTTGTACTACTTACGGGTTGAGTAACCTTAATTTTGCCAGTTAATTCTTATCATTTTACGATCTTTGACCAAGTCCTAAAAATGTAAATTTTATATATGAAATTAATTTCAAAAATTGTATTTTTAATGAAATGTTTTTTTTTTATCAAAGTTTACACATTATCTCAAATAAAATAAAAAGAAACATAAATAGGCATAAAAATATAGAGTATACTTTTAAATTTTCCCTACAAAGTAAATTGTGATCTTTCTATATGCGTGCATTATCGAAAAGTGGGTTCATTATGTACAAACATGGGTCAAATACTTTGGGTCGAATTAATGTGTTTTGGTTAAGTTTTAAATATTTAAAATTGACAGATTTCTAAATTCTAATTGAGAGGATACAACTAATAAGATCAATGTCTCGAGACGACAATGAGTAGCATGATGTCCCTTCTTATATGATATGTGTGGGGGGCACAACTTAAAAATCAAAATGAAAGTTTGACAGTAACCTGTTAGCATTAAGGTTAACTAATGGGTTAAAAATGATTTTATTAAAATTATTTATTTGCACCGTACAAGTAGAGTACGAAAAAAAAGAATTATACACATCCAATATTAACGTACGTTACTACATAAGCATAGATATAAAGATGAATAAATTGACTTCATATTCAATGTAACTTATTATTTTTGTGAATATATGATATTTCTTCCTTCATTTCTACCAGAGTATTCGTCAAAAAATTAAATTTGATCGACGTGTTGGATCGAGTTTGAGGCTAAATACCTGTCACAAGAAAAAAAAGGTCCATGATCGGGCACGGTCAAATAAGATCAATTTTTATGAGAGTGGTTTTAACGGTACTTTTAGTACCAGGTTCTTGGAGAGAGAAATAATATAAAAATGAGGAAAGAGAAAAGAAAGAGGAGAGAGGCGAGCAACTTGGTAGAGTTTTCTACCAAGTTTGTCTACCGGGAAGAGCAAACTTTGAGAGGAAGAAAAAAAGAGAAGTGGGCCTGCAGAAAGAAAAGTAATATAGGAAAGAAAAAATATTATAACAAATTGAAAAAGTAGGTTAGAGAAAATGTTTACCAACTTACAACTAGGTAAATGGTTAAAACCACTCTAAGGTTTAACATTGCGGGTCCTATTTTGTTTGTCTCAATACACATCTATTAGTTTGACGATAGTCCAAAATAGTACCTTATATTTGACCTTAAGATTAAAAGTAGTTTTATTATTGTCATCTACATATAACATCTCGTGCAACTTGGCACGGGTAAAAGATCTATATTCCTAACTGAGTCACAGTCTATGACCTTTCTTCATCGTTTATATTATCGTTGGTCGACACGTTTCATTTGTCCAAAGCGTATCAAGTGTTTGGGTAGTATTAACTGTTTTGGATAGCGTTAGTTGTTGAGGTAGCAGGTAGTTGTTAGCTGTTAGTTGTTATCTAATATGTGACTTTTTGTCCCGTTATATTATATAATTTCAGATTAAATTGAATTGAGAATTTGAAAAATGGTTGAGTAAAGATGAGATGTTTTTGGAGCAAAGGAAGGAATGGTTGAGTGTTTAGATGATAGGAAAAACAAAGTGACGTTAGGTGGAGAATAATATCATTTAATTTTAAATTTATATTAGTCGAGGGTAAAATGGAGAAGGGAAAAACGAATGCTACTACTACGGTATTACCGACTACCGAGGTACTGTGTCAAAAAATCACTTCTATTCTAAAATTTGTCCGAAAACATTATTGGACGTAACAACATCTTATACCCATAGTATTGGTTATATATCTATACAAATAATTTCAAATTTTGAAAAACCCGTCCCAAGAATACAACGTTATAATTTCCCGTGCAATTTTTGCACGGGTAAAAGAACTAGTATATTTTAGATTATATTACTAACCTAAATTCATATCAAATATATTTTCAATATTATATTATTAACCTAAATTCATGTCAAATATAATTTCAATATTATATTACTAAAGAGTCTCTAAGAGAGCTCGGTCGTTGTGGGAGCTAAAAAAAAAAGCCTTCTTTAATATTATATATAAGCTAAATATTTTACGCAAAAAATAAACCAAAAACTGAAAAAGGTAGTGATATCGAAATGAGGCCGAAGTTTGTCGAAGATTGTGAAATATCATTTCCTGTATATCATGCAGCGCAGTAACTTTTTCATAGTTACTGTGTTTTTTTAATAATAACTGCATTATTGCGTTCCAACTTCCATTGAAACATCACTAGAAGTTTAACCGCATTTATTTTAAGATTCACCGCACGGTAATTAAATTATTAATTAATAGTATGATGGAAGAAGATGAAGATTCGAAACTATTTCTAAGAATGCTTGATGCTTCTGCAGAAAGGATTTTCGAGGCATGCTCACAGGTAATGAATCATATCTTTTGTTTTAATTTAATTAATTTATGATTGTATGCGAATTGTTCGGTTGCGTTGATGTTTTTTCTTCAAATTCTTTTTATCATCATATGTTCGTGTTTGAATGTTACGTGAAACTGCCTAGGAGTTTATCCTCGACGCAATTTTCGTCATGGGTTCACGCATACGTTTCATGCAATTGGTTTCATAATAGTGTCTGCAGGGTCATTTTGGGTTGAATTCGGGGTTTTTTAATGTCAAGTTTCATCGTGTTTTGGGGTACGGTAGGCCCAAACCGATACATATGAGTCCGGCTAAAGGTTTGGACCGGGTTTTGGACGGGTCATTTAGTGTTTGGTTATGGAGGAGCACAAAGAAATAAGGATGTTAGGATTTAGTGTTGATTATTGGGATAGGTTGAGACTTGAGATTATATATAAATCATGAAATAAGTTTGGAACTATAATTTGAGTAGAGGCCAACACTACAATATACTCCGTATATGTCAACATTTAATGTTGCGTGGGCGAGAATATGAGGATACATACTCAGTGAGGACAACCCTTAGACCAGTCGATCTCGTAATTTAAATACGGAGTATACATCTTTTTGTGCTTTCAAGACATGGAAAAGATTGTGTATGTAACAATCTCGATCTGTTCAGTTGCATGAGGATCTAAAGTCTAAACTATTGATGTTCTTGTAGACATTACGACATGTGTGTTTATGTTTAATTGTAAAAGTGTAAATTAATGGATTTCAATAACGTATGTAAGTCTTATTTATGTATCTGTTCTTTTCATAGATCATGGCAGCAGAATCAAGTGCAATTGCTGTTGCAAATGACAATTATATATCTCAGCAGACGTCAAGTCTACTGCAAACTATGGAATTATGTTCAGAGTTTAGTCTCATAAATAGTGCTGTGCCTCCTGCATTATCACAAGCAAGCAGTTCCCGTAGAGTATCACGGAAAAGAAAGAAGCGTTCCCGGACTTCTGATCAGCCTGTTCTGCAGCAACCATTTATTGGTGGAAACCTGAACTTACGCGCAAATGAGGGAACCAGCATGCTTCAAATTTACGAGTTTGGAAAGTTTGCCACAAGAATTGAACCTTCTGGGCCTCCTGACCTTGTAAATAACTTTAACCAACCGCAATGGAAACCAGTTTTCGGACATGTATTTGACTCAAGAAGTACTGATTTAATTGGATATTCAGGGAACAGGTCTTTGCCTGTGGCAATTTTGCCTCCTATGGCTGGAAATGATGCCAAGAGTGAGGCGAAAGATGTGAAGAAGCCTGATGAGTTTTCCAAGGAAATTCATGATGCAATTGACAGAATTGAGTCTCTGATTCCATCACTTCAGAAGTTAGTTAATAGCATTCAGTCGCCAATTGATCAGAAGAGTGCTCAAATTTCTTGGAACATTGACAGTACAAATGCTGCTGTTAGTCCGTTAAATCTACCAGGAGACACGAATCTCTCTGGACATTTAGAGGAGGACACAACAACGAGAATTCAGACTCCGGTTCCTTCTGTAGGATCTTCAAGTTTAAGGAGGCCTAACAGAAGCAGTATTGTGGACAGACCTTATCATAAAGCGAGTCAGAGTCATGCTAGGGAGAAAGCAGTGCATTTTAGAAACTCAGCACTTAAAGATAGTTTGAGCAGGAAGATTGGAGCTTCAAGAAGAATGATCACGTTGCAGAAAGAGATCTCAGACGCAAGTACATGTAGCTCATCCACCTATTCTAGTGAAACAAGTGATCAGCAAAGTGGTTACTCCTCTTCTGTAAGCGGAAGTTATCAGTCAACTGACAGTTACATCAGTGGAAGTGATGAAATCGAAGGTGGATACGAGGAAGTGAGCCATTCACCAAGGAGGAATTGGTCTAAATCAAGCGAGAGCATCACTGATTTTGAAAGATCATCCCACTACAGCAGTCGAGATCATTACTCAGACACAGGTCCGTTTAGCCAGAGGACTTCTGACCAATCTTACCAGTCAGAGCATGATTTCGGAAGGAGTAAAAGAATGGGGAAACTCAGTAAAATAAAGAAGAAGCTAGGGATGATTTTTCACCACCACCATCACCACCACCATCACCATTACAGTGACAGGAATGAACCTAATATAAATCAAGTCGGTTTCTTGAAACGAATTGCAAAGATGTTTCACCGAACAGGCAAAAGTGATCATCAGAAACTTAAGTCTGAGAAGTCTCGGAAAACTGTCACTAACAGTTTGGTGAAAAAGAAGCAACAGAAAGGACATTTCCGCGCCCTTATAGATGGGTTGATTCGGCACATGAAACACTCTAGGAAGCCTAAGCAGTTGAAAGGTGACATAAAGAGACTTACTAGTGCTCGCCACAAGAGTAAAAGAGCGACAAAGAAATCGCCTTGGTGGCCGAAGATGGGAAGAGTTGGAGTGAAAATGTCCAAGAAGGGAAAGATCAAGCTTGGAACTAGGACTAGAAGAGCTCAGTTTGCTGCTGCTAGCATGATTTTGAGGCAGTGAAGCCTAATGTCCTCTATCTTGTAAAGCTTTTTTCGTGTAACATTTTCTAGTTGTACAAAATGTAAGTATGTATATAGTTAAGGACAGCTTAAGGTGTAGAATTCGGTTCAGGCATCGACTTAGCTAGATATGATCTGAAAGCTTTAAATTTGTAAATTTCTGGATGATGATGATGTTGTCATATATTTTGGTTGTATAGATCAACAACAACCTTACTTTCGTGTCTCAAAGGATTCTGATTATCGTAAAGTCAAGATAACCATACCTTAAATAGGTCGTTTCGGATGACCTTAACACAAATGTTATCATTGGTCATACGATTTTGAATTGGCTAGCATGTACCCATTTCTTTTTTATTTTATTATTACAACACACCATAAACTTTCTAAATGGGAAATATAACTTGTATATGAAGTAATGCTCATAGACGATGTGACAAACTTATCGTACGCACATTGCTAGGAAATTTCCAGCATACATGAGTTTCAAACTTAGAATTACTTTGCCCTCAAAGATATATTACTACTAAAGATGTACAACATCAATTAGTTCCGAGTGCCATGAACGTCCAACCTTAAGATGTGGATCATAGGCACAAAATCAAAAGTCAAATCGTAAAGGTACACTATTGTTTCTTCCCAAGACTAAGATTTTCGCAATTCTTCAAAATTAGGTTCCGAGTTTCAACACTCTAGCTTCTACATATTATATGATAGGGACCGTCTCATACAACAATTCGGCAAAACACTAGAAGCGGGCTGTGATTGTGGGCTTGATTGGTTCTATCACTTCTATGAACGTTTGGGCTGGTGTTACTGGCAACTTTTCTAGTTTATCACAAGATCACAAATTCACAACAAAATACAGAGAAGATTCTGATTTCTTTAAAAACTCACATCTGACTCATCACCACTTCATCAGTCCATCAAATACAATCATCATCAAACTACACTTCTACTACTTTCTTGTCTTTCTCTCTCCTCCACATCTCCGGTGCACCTGGACAGGTACTTGTTCTTTCCTTTTTTGTGTAATTTGTATTGTAAATTGTAAATGTTCAACTGATTCTAGCACCCGTTTTTGTACTTGGGTTTTATTGATTTATGATTGATTTCATTTCAGTGTTTAGATGATGACCCTTTAAATTATTCTGCAAAAATTTGAAGTCTTTGATCAAATATCTGTATATCTGCAGTTTCACTGATTATTATTTGATGATTATCTGTTTCTGGGATGCTTAATCATGAAGTGGTACTTTGTAGATGCCCTTGAAGTTCTAAAGTTTCCAACTTTATAGTTTATACAATTAACTTGGTATTGCTTATGTGATTGTTTTTTGGGGGGTCTTCATTCTATATTGATGGGTAGATGAGAATTTAACTTAGGTTATATGATATCTTGATTTCCCAGGAATGTAACATTTTGTTGCTTAACATTGACTTTTTTTGAATAAAAATTCGGTCTTCATCTAATTGTAGAAGTTTAACTTATTTATATCATATGATATCTTGATTCCCCAAAAAAGGACTTTATAATGATCAATTGGTACTTTCGAGGTGATCATGTTCACTATGTTTATGGGTGCTACTAGTCCTAGCCGACCCCGGAACTGTTTTCAGGACTGAGGCAATTCTGTGTTGGTGTTTTTCTTGATCGTTCATACATTTGGAATGGTTTCAACAAAGAGCTTGGTAGTGGATGTGATGTGTGGGGTTTGCGTGATTTAATTTGGCATTCGGCTATGTAACTGTAAAGACTGTACCTTTCTTGAACGGGTGGGGAGGCAATTTGGAGATATCACTTCATAAGTAAGAAAGAGTAGAGAGAGGGAGGAGTTGAATTCATTATTGACCGCTGTACCTTGATTCCAAAAATGTAGGAATATTGGCTTACTGGTGAAGAGCCTACTTCTCTAATTATATATGATCGGCAGCTATGTTACTTAGACTCGGCTGTGAGTGTCGTACTCGGGTACATATGTTGGACTGTAACACACGGCTGTTTTATGAAAAATCTTCATTTTTGGTCTAAATTGGCGTGTTGTGTCATATTGGGCATGTGCTGTGCCCGACACGTGACACGCCAAAAATATTAAGTGTTGAAGTACTATAGGATCGTAGTGATGTGGATCATGTTTGTCAGAGTGTGTGCAAGAATTAGTTGGTTGGTTTGGCTACAAGATGTTTTTAAACTTGCAACGGAATCCCGAGTGACCTTTGGAGGCAGTTTGTTCAATAGTGCATCTAAGTTATGTCCCGGGCTTGGATGTCCTTGTATGATCTCTTTTTATATTACAGAGCGCAGGGCTCCAAGTTGGTTCACCATGCTTCTGTCTTGGTGAAGTGTCAATGTGCCCTGAATGAGTTATGATTGATTTTCATCCCCACAAGAAAATGCAACTTACTATGTCTAATGTGATTAACCTTTTTTTTTTTTTTTTTTTTGGGGGGGGGGGGGCGGTTTTCATTCTACTAATAATGGGTACATGGGACTTTAACTTACTTAGGCTATATGATATCTTGATCCCCTAGGAATTGAAGTTCTTGTTGCTTAACATTCACTTTGTGGGATATTTCTGGGTGTTCATATTGGTATGGATGGTGATTGGATGTGGAAGTTTTAAGTTTTAAACGCATTTAGAGGATATGATATCTTGATTCCTTAGAAGAGGAAGACTCACTAGGAAGAGGAGTTTTTAATAATCAATTGGTACTTCGGGAGTCATCATGTTTGCTATCTTTGGGTGCTAATGGTTCGTGTAAGCCGACCACGAAACTGTTTTCTGTACTGAGGCAATTCCTTCTTCGTGTTGTTCTTAATTATTTTATTTTTTTTTTTTATTTTTTTTTTTTTATTTTTTTTAAAAATTTGAAATGGTTTCAACCAACAGCTTGTTAGTGGATGTGATGTGTGGGATCGGTGTATTTTAGTTTTGCATTTCGGCTAGTTAACTGTAAAGACTATACATTTCATAGACGAGTAAGGAGGCAATTTTGGAGGTATGACTTCACAGGTGAGAAAACGAAGAGATTGAGAGGATTTGAATCCATTATTGACGAGACTACCTTGATTCCAAAAATGTAGGAATATTGGTTTAGTGATGACAACCTGGTTCTTTAATTAGTATATGATTTCAGCTGTGGTACTAAAACTCAACTGGAAGTGTCGTACTCGGGTACATATGTTCGTGTGTAAGACATGTCTGCTTTATGAGAAATCTTCATTTTTGGCCTATAATGGTGTGTCTTCCTACGCGTAGTGTCATATTGGACGTGTTCCGTACCCGACACCAAGAATATGTAGTGTGGTAGTAACATAGGATCGTAGTGACGTGGATCATGGTTGTCAGAGTGTGTACAAGAATTGGTTGGTAGGTTGGGCTACAAGATGCTTTGAAACTTGCAATGGACTCTCGAGTGACCTTGGGAGTTTGGAGGAAGTTTAATAGTGTATCTAAGTAATTTAAGCTGGTTTTGATTGTCATTCTATGATTTCTTGATTTATTACAGAGCGGAGGGTTCCAATCCGATCTTCCAATTTTCTGTCTTGGCAAAGTGGTGCTTTCTTTTTTTTTTCTTCTCTCTCTCTCTCTCTTTTTTTTTTTTTTTTTTTTTTTTTTTTTTTTTTTTTTAGGGTTGGAAGTGTTATTGTGAACGTGCCCTGAATGACGTATAATTGCCTTTTATCCCCCACATAACAAAGAAACTTTTTCTGCCTTACTGATATCCATGATGGTTCAATTTAAGGTTTTTCTAGGGATCTATCAGAGGATACCATTTGTCCTAAACTTGTGTATTTGTCAACGTGTCTATAGGATTATTTGATTCTGGACGTTGAATATTGAAATGGGCAGTGTATCTTCTGAGAAACTAAGGTTTTGCATTGACCGTGGGGGCACATTCACTGATGCGTATGCTGAAATTCCTGGTCAACATGAAGGCCGTGTGATGAAACTATTATCTGTCGACCCTTCTAACTATGATGATGCCCCAGTTGAAGGTATTAGGAGAATTTTGGAAGAATATTCCGGTGAAAAAATACCTAGGTCATCTAAGATTCCTACCGACAAAATTGAGTGGATACGTATGGGAACAACTGTGGCTACAAATGCCTTATTGGAGAGAAAAGGGGAAAGGATAGCTCTATGTGTCACTGAAGGTTTCAGGGATTTGCTGCAGATCGGTAACCAAGCTCGTCCAAACATATTTGACCTCACTGTATCCAAGCCCTCAAATCTCTATGAAGCAGTCGTTGAGGTTGAAGAAAGAGTGGAACTTGTTCTTGATAGTGAGGAGGGTACTACTCAGTCGTCCTTCATTAAAGGTGTTTCAGGGGAATTAGTGAGAGTTGCTAAGCCGCTTAAAGAAGAATCTTTAAGGCCTTTGCTGAAAGGGCTATTGGACAAGGGAATAAGCTGTTTAGCTGTTGTGCTGATGCACTCTTACACGTACCCACAACATGAGGTCCTTGTGGAGAAGTTAGCCTTGAGCATGGGTTTTAGACATGTATCCTTATCATCAGCCTTGACACCTATGGTTCGAGCTGTTCCAAGAGGTCTAACAGCTAGTGTGGATGCATATCTCACGCCAGTCATCAAAGATTACTTGTCTGGATTCATTTCTAAATTTGACGAAGGTTTGGGAAAGATAAATGTACTGTTTATGCAATCAGATGGTGGGCTAGCCCCTGAAAGTAGATTTTCAGGTCATAAAGCTGTTTTATCAGGTCCTGCTGGTGGTGTGGTTGGTTACTCGCAAACATTATCTGGTCTCGAAACTGATAAGCCTCTTATTGGGTTTGATATGGGTGGTACATCCACTGATGTCAGCCGCTATGCAGGCAGCTATGAGCAAGTACTTGAGACACAGATTGCAGGATCAGTTATCCAGGCACCCCAACTAGACATTAACACTGTGGCTGCTGGTGGGGGATCAAAATTGAAGTTCCAATTTGGAGCTTTCAAAGTGGGTCCAGAATCAGTGGGTGCTCATCCTGGACCTGTGTGCTACAGGAAAGGAGGTGAACTAGCAGTTACTGATGCAAATTTAGTACTAGGCTATGTTATTCCTGACTATTTTCCTTCAATCTTTGGGCCCAACGAAGATCAGCCTTTAGATGTGGAGGCAACCAAAGAAGAGTTTAAGAAGCTTGCTATGCAGATAAACTCATACAGGAAGAACCAGGACGCATCAGCAAAAGACATGTCTGTTGAGGAGATAGCTCTTGGATTTGTGAATGTTGCAAATGAGACAATGTGCCGTCCGATACGGCAGCTGACTGAGATGAAAGGCCACGAGACAAAGAACCATGCTCTTGCGTGTTTTGGAGGTGCTGGCCCACAACATGCCTGTGCTATTGCAAGGGCGTTGGGTATGAAAGAGGTCTTAATCCACAGGTTCTGTGGTATACTGAGTGCATATGGCATGGGATTGGCTGATGTTGTGGAAGAGGCTCAAGAGCCGTATTCCGCTGTTTATTGCGCTGAATCAATCCAGGAAGCCTCTCAGAGAGAATCTAGGTTACTGGAACAGGTGAAGCACAAGTTAAAAGAACAAGGCTTTAGGGAGGAAAACATTAAAGCTGAAACTTATTTAAATTTGAGATACGAGGGTACAGATACAGCCATCATGGTAAGAAAACAAGAAACTGAGGAAGGTTCATCATTTGACTATGCGATTGAATTTGTGAAGCTGTTCCAGCAAGAGTATGGATTCAAACTACAGAACAGGAACATCCTTGTATGCGATGTAAGAGTTCGTGGTGTAGGAGTCACTAATATCTTGAAACCTAAACCTCAGGAAGCTGTTTCAGGAACTCCAGAAAGTGAAGGTTGCTACACAGTGTATTTTCACAATGGCTGGCAGAAGACACCCTTGTTCAATCTTGAGAATCTGGGTTGCGGTCATGTCATTCCTGGTCCTGCTATCATCATGAATGGTAATAGTACTGTGATTGTGGAGCCAAATTGTAGAGCTATGATATCTAAATACGGAAACATTAAAATCAATATTGAATCAACTACAAGCGTTGGAGCCGTTTCAGAGAAAGTCGCAGATGTGGTGCAGCTATCAATTTTCAACCACAGGTTTATGGGGATAGCTGAGCAAATGGGAAGAACACTACAGAGGACTTCAATATCAACAAATATCAAAGAACGGCTAGATTTTTCCTGTGCTCTCTTTGATCCAGATGGAGGACTTGTTGCTAATGCACCTCATGTTCCGGTCCACCTTGGAGCCATGTCAAGTACTGTTCGTTGGCAACTGGAGTACTGGGGTGAAAATCTGAGTGAAGGAGATGTGTTAGTCACCAATCACCCCTGTGCTGGTGGTAGCCATCTTCCTGATATAACTGTCGTCACTCCTGTATTTGATAACAGGAAGCTTGTATTTTTTGTGGCTAGTAGGGGTCATCATGCTGAGATTGGAGGTATTACTCCTGGAAGCATGCCCCCTTTCTCCAAGGCTATATGGGAAGAAGGTGCTGCCATCAAAGCCTTCAAGCTTGTGGAGAAGGGTGTGTTTCAGGAGGAAGGCATTGTCAAGCTTCTGCGATTTCCGTGCTCCGATGATTCTGCTCACGAAATTCCAGGAACTCGGAGGCTTCAAGACAACCTGTCAGATCTCCATGCACAAGTTGCTGCCAACCAGAGAGGAATTTCTCTTATCAAAGAGCTTATCGATCAGTATGGTCTAGAAATTGTTAAGGCATACATGAAATATGTACAGCTGAATGCAGAAGAAGCTGTCAGGGAGATGCTCAAAACAGTGGCTGCCAAAGTGCTGTCTACATCAAGTAATTCTAGAGAGGGAGATATTGTGTCCATCGAAGAAGAAGATTATATGGATGATGGTTCTATAATCCACCTGAAACTTGCAATTGATTCTGCAAAGGGAGAAGCATTTTTTGATTTTACTGGGACAAGCCCGGAAGTATATGGTAACTGGAATGCACCAGAAGCAGTTACAGCTGCTGCAGTCATATACTGCCTCCGATGTTTGGTCAATGTTGATATTCCGTTAAATCAAGGGTGTCTTGCCCCTGTAAAAATATACATCCCGCCAGGTTCTTTTCTCTCTCCAAGTGATAAGGCTGCCGTGGTGGGAGGCAATGTTCTCACATCCCAAAGAGTCACAGATGTTGTACTCACTGCATTCCAGGCATGCGCTTGTTCTCAAGGTTGCATGAACAATCTGACTTTTGGTGACGACACATTTGGTTACTATGAGACAATTGGAGGTGGATGTGGGGGTGGTCCAAGTTGGGATGGGACTAGTGGTGTCCAGTGTCATATGACAAATACTCGTATGACCGATCCTGAGATATTTGAGCAAAGGTACCCTGTCATTCTGCACAAATTTGGGCTCAGAGAGTGTAGTGGAGGTGCCGGGGTTCACAGGGGTGGAGATGGGCTTGTGAGAGAGATCGAATTCAGGCGGCCAGTTGTAGTAAGCATTCTCTCTGAGAGACGTGTCCATGCTCCAAGGGGTTTGAAAGGAGGTAAAGATGGAGCTCGTGGCGCTAACTATCTACTAACCAAGGATAGAAGGAAAATCTATCTTGGTGGTAAAAATACCATACATGTGCAGGCAGGAGAAAAGATTGTGATTTTAACTCCCGGAGGAGGTGGATGGGGTTCTCCCCCCTAAATTTGGATACTGCTCATGGAAGTCCAGAGTTCTACATGTCCGAATGTCAGCCCTCTTTTTCTCAACAAAGGTAATCTCAAAAATTGTTTCTGTTGGTTTTCTTCATCCTTGGACCTGAATAATGGCAAATTTGTTGCTTGTATTTCATCTTTTGAGAATAAAATGCAACATACCTTTTCTGATAATCAACTTTTGGTGCATATACAACTGTATGGTATATGGTTTATTTGAGAATGTATATCACGAGTCATGACTTGCAGACTATCAGTTCTCGTAACATGTAAGCGAGACTTGAAAGGGAACTAAGGATCAGTGACCAGAACAGAGTGCTTTTTGAGAGAGGGTGAGGGGTGATGTTCTTTGTACTTTAAAGTTGTTCTTACTTCCAATGGGATGAAAAGCTCAGGAATCTTTGGTTCTGAAATGTGATGAGTAAACAAAATGATTCAATTGAATGATGGACTTTTATATTGTGAGGAAGGACTCAGTGGATACAATTTGCGTCAGAATTCTCATTTTGGGTCATTTACTCATTGGAAACGTCTTTCTGTTTTCAACACAACCGTTACGTTGCGACATCCTGTACTCCCCATCCCTCCCCTTGCATCGTTATAAGAGAGCCTTTGAAGCAATAGAATAGTGTTGTTGTTTTAAATGTTGTGGCCTTATACTTCATCAGATCAACGGAAAACCTTACTGTCAAGAGACTGTTTGAAACGGATGAACACCAGAAATGTGTTACTGTTATAGTTACTGCAATTGCTTCATCTCTGATGACTACTATTTTGTGATGTGTAGTTGTATACTGAGGTTTTGTGATGTACGACTGCTACTGCCACTGCTACTGTGGTTTTGTGTTCTACTCCGTATACGGCTACTGCTTTAGCTCTTATTCATCGCAGCAATATTCATCCACTTTTCTGCTGCTCAATTTTTTTAGCAAGGCGGTAGAGAACATGGAAACCGAGGCTTGTAATTAAGCGTACAGACTACTACACCTGTACATGACATCGCGTCTTCAATATTCTCTGGTACCAGTCAATGAAAATTTGCTGCCTCTGATATTGGTCTGGGAGCAGAGGCGCAAAGTGTAGACTGTAAACTAATTGCAGGACTGCATTGGTTGGTACTTGGTAGCTTCCTTCATACGGTTTTTACCAAGACCTGGGAAACGGAACTTGGCTAAAGCCTACATTGGTCCTGTGACTCCTGTCTGCTTCTGAATTCTTATGTGCACTTGAGAATGTTGAGATCAATTTTTTTGGTCTAGTGCTACACAATTTACTGAACTTCAACAAATTTCACTGAACTTTTGTTTGATTTGATTACTACTTATTTTTTCTTCATATCTAGTATTTTCGAGTTCACCTTCCTTCTGAATCGGGTTTGCTTAGTTCAACCTTGCGCGTAGTATGACACCAAATAATCCCCACGCTTGCCCGTCAAACTCAAGTCACGTCAACAAGTCTCTCGTCAAAAGCTTCTTACTATCCAAATGTTAAACCGCAACTAATAAAATTTTCAAAAGAACATCCGTTCAAAAATCCCGTTCCAAAAGCAAACGTAAAGAATTAGGCGAAACCGAATGCGTACAATATCTGTTTGGTGCATTTCAACATTTTATCCCATTTCTCATATCACACCCCCACAAAAACAAACCAACCATATGGCCTCACTTCAGGGTCCCACCTTTCCTTTCCCGCCGGTTCTGAACCACCGCCCGACACCCAAACCCGCCCACCTCACACTTGCCCGGTCCAAACCCACCACTACACCCGACCCATTTCCACAACCCGACCCAAACCCACCTCCCTCTTCTTCTTCATTGTCCCAAACCCAGAAAAGATGGGGAGTTTCAGTGAGAGTAAAGGAGAAGAGTAAAGAAGAAGAAGGAAGAGAGAGAAAAGAGGGAGTTAACAGGAAGATTGCATCAAAGAAGGCGATTTCAGTGATACTTCGAAGAGAAGCTACCAAAGCTGTGATTGAGCAAAAGAAAGGGATAAGTTCTAAGAGATTATTGCCCAGAACTGTTCTTGAATCTCTTCATGAAAGAATTACTGCTCTTCGCTGGGAATCTGCCCTCAAGGTAACTTTTTTCTTACATCACTTATCATATATTATTATAATATACACCTATTTATTTATCCGTAAGCAGTCTCTCCATGTTTTCCGACTTAGACAGGAGCCTTTGACACGCTAAGTAATGTTTTTATTGTATTATACACCCATTTGATTTGATATGATTTAATATTATTTTGTTTATGCTATTTTGTTTATGTTGCATAATTTGGTATTGGGTAGTTTCATAGTGGATTTTGTATGCATTGATGAGGAAGGATAGTGTTGATGGATATTTCTTGGGAAATTTATCTTTGCCATATTAGAATTGTGGTCATTGTAGAATTATTAATATTGGGTATTTGTTCATGGAGCTGGATATTGGCTGTGTGATAAGCTCGTTTTCGACTGATGTTGTTGCAATTTGATCTTTCCTCCATTTCAAGTAGTACAACTTTAATGGCATGAGTGGTATGAGATCCCCCCCCCCTCCCCCCCCCCCCAATTACTTCCTCCTTTCCCTCTAAAGTTCATATGGCTTTCGAGCATGTTTATGGAGGATGGTGCAATAGATAGATGGGTTAATCTAAAGTCAAGAGTGGTGCACAATAGATTAGTTACCAATTTGATGAAATGTATTCCCCCTAAAGATGTGCCCAAAAGCCATATGAACTTTGAAAGTCGAGTGAGGGAGTACAATGAAACTGATGATAGAATATTACACCATAAAACCATTATCATGATTACCCTAGTGACTCAAAAGTCTCTCGTCTATAGCGAGGTAGGGATGGAGGTTGGATCTATTCATCTATGCGGCCTTGCCCTATGTTGAAAATACAAAGAGATTGTATGAGAAGGACCCATAAGGATATTGGGTCGTGATTTGCATGCATCAACTGCTACTGTAAATATAGGACGTACAGAGAGTTTAGTGAGTCAGTTTGCTTTTTCCATCATGCGCCGAAACCAGTGTTCATGTATTGTTGCCTTTCATAGAGGTAAATGGGAGCAAGTGGAGAAATGAAAGAAGATAGAGAGTTTGGCTGAGGCTATTACCATCTCTTCCACTTAATTTCATGGAAACACCATCACACTATTAGAGTTTTGGTTTGGTTAACTTTGGAATCTATAAGTGTTCGAATGCTATTGATCAATCCTGTTTTGGAGCAACTTTAGAGTGGAAGATAAGTTTGTCGAGTCACTGTAAAAGAATGGCCTGATTTAAACTCTCAAAGCCAGTTTCATGAAATGCTGATTGCAACCAAATTTTTGAAGAAGGCCATCAAAATTAATCCCGAGGAGAAAACCCCCAAAACCAGGCTCTTGTAAAATTATGAATTGTCAATTGTACATTTGCCATAGAGTCACCTTGCATAGGCTTGTTCACTAAGTTGATGCATACGTTTCCTGTGCCAAGTATAACCTTGTTAAGATTTGTGGTTCTTTTTGGTGTTTTAGCATTGTTTGGCGAGTTGTCTTATTGTTTATTTTCACGAGCTCAAAATTCAACCTATAGCCTCGTTTACTACAGTCAGCCCCTCTCAGTACCCTTGTGAGCTTTTTACTATGTCACATCTTTAATGCTGATCTGAAATTAGGGTTGTACTTTAAGTGGATGAGTTGGGAGTCTGGGAATCTTAAATAATACCTGAGAATCATTTGGATGCATTGAAGGCATTTGTGAAATACAACTCCTTTTGAATTTAGACTTGTGATGAGCAAACATTTAAGGAAGATCTCCTTTCAAAAATAAAAAATAAAAACTTAAGGACGATTCCATGAGTTAAAATTTTCAATGAGGTCCTATCTCTGAAAATATTTTGGTACCGAGATATAAGGAAGATTCCTGGATGATCTTACTCGACATAACTTATTAATTTTCATAAAATTATAGACATAGAATCACTACTGTAGTTTGATGGAAACATGTATCAGTGGGGGCCTCATAAGATCGTATAGTAGGCTCACCAAATAGCTCGTCCATCAAGTATACGCCTCTGAATTTCTACGGGGTTAGTGGGGGCTCACGGATAACTGGTCTGCCAGGTACAAGCCTGTGAATCTCATATGGGGATTACAGGGGGCTCACGAATAACTGGTCCGCCAGGTACAAGCCTCTGAGTCTCGTAAGGGGTTACAGGTGGCTCACGGATAACTGGTCTGCCGGGCACGAGCCTCTGAATCTTGTATGGGGTTACTGGGGGCTCACGAATAACTGGTCCTCCGGGTACAAGCCTCTGAGTCTCGTATGTGGTTACAGGTGGCTCACGGATAACTGGTCCGCCAGGCACGAGCCTCTGAATCTTGTATGGTGTTACAGGGGGCTCACGAATAACTGGTCCGCCGGGTACAAGCCTCTGAGTCTCGTATGGGGTTACAGGTGGCTCACGGATAACTGGTCCGCCAGGCACGAGCCTCTGAATCTTGTACGGGGTTACAGGGGGCTCACGGATAACTGGTCCACCAGGTACAAGCCTCTGAATCTTGTATGGGATTACAGGGGGCTCACGGATAACTGGACCACCTGGTACAAGCCTCTTGATCTCAAAAGATTCACTAGGAGGAGCCTGAACAACCTCTAGACTATGGGTGTTGCCAATAAGTCGTGGCAGCTTTGGAATGTTTGCTGATGGTGGTGGTGGCTCTATCATATGATCCAAACTTCCATGGCCTTGTTCGTAAGAGATTTGAGCTAGCAGAAGTGACCTCTTACATTCACAAGTTGAATACAAGAGGCAGAGAATGAGTATGCCATGTATGTGTCTGTTGTATGAAAACATAATTTTGGTCTACCAAAGTTTTATTGTTTTCCACCGGTCATGAACTCACGATTGCCTTCTACAATCTTTTTTTTTTTTTTTTTGGTACAAAGGAGCAACTAATGTTGCGGGGGTGGGGGTATGAGGATTTGAACCCGGGACATCCCCCAGGCAGGTTGAGTTCCTAACCACTAGGCCAACCTTGATCCTCGCCTTCTACAATCTTTTATATACACAGAAAGTTGTTTGGCTGATTCTTAAAATTGATTCTTGTGTCAAGAAGGATTTGTTTTGATTTGATTTGATTTGATTTGATTGAGTATATCACTACGTTTGTTTTACATTACAATCATTTCTTTCCACAATGATAAAAGATCCTGTGGATTATCTCTTTTCATATTCAGAAGATTAAGAAAAGAATTAATCAATCATGATCAGAAATGCATAGTGATTTGTGAAATTATCTGTCCAGTGTGTGTGGGTGTGAGTGTGTGACTGTGGGTGTCTGTAGGGTTTTTAGCTAACATAAAGCACAATGGCTTTAGTATTTAGAATATGTTGGTATCAGAAAGACGTGTCTCATGAAATTGTGTGCGGTTCTTATGTTCAGTTTGTCCATGCAATTCGTAACGTAATTTTCATTCTAGATTCCGGAGAGACGGAAACAAACTTTTTCGTGTTTTCAACACAACAGTTTAATTACTTACATCAGACCACCCCCTACCTTGCCATAGATAAGAACTACCAAGGCATTGGAGTAATGTAGTTATTATTGGTGGTGGTGGTGGTGGTGGTGGTGTGGGTCTTCATGTTGTTTTATATACTTACTTGAACTTCACTATGTTTTGGTCCTGCTGAAGAGTAAGCGCATTTTCACAACTTTGAGTCGTCTTAACTTAGGGGATGTATATCTACGGATCTACCGACCTATCACCTGACCTAGGTTGAGTCTGTGAATGATGTAATCTGTACAACAACAACAACAACAACAACCAAGCCTTATTCCCAAAATGATTTGGGGTCGGCTAACATGAATCGTCATCCAGTAACCGTTTTGTGTACACCAAAAAATTTCGAAAACGTTGTAAACCTTTTAGAAATATTTAAACACTTTCAAAGGAAATTTAGAAAAGTCGTCAAAATAAGTAGAAAAGGTTTAAAAAATAAAGCAAAACAAACATATAAATTTTGAACACAAGTTAAAAAGTTTTGGAAAAAAAAGTTGAAAAAACCAAACAAAGAAGAATGATGTAATCTGTATTTCTTTTAATTTTAAATTCTATTTTGTAAGAAGGGATATGAATATAATCAAAATAGGGCACCAAGGGGGGGGACATCCAATTCCAGAAAGACACAATTGATAGGGGTGACACCCATACACAAAAATAGAGCCTAATTAAGGCCTGAGTCCACAAAGTGAAGGAACTTCCAATATCAGTGAGAATGAGAGTTTGGTTGACCACAACTAAAGAACAACCTCAAACACACCACTGACTGTCCATCACTCTTTAGTAGCAGTGGATCATTACTAAGATGCTACCTATTCTAATGACAGTTCTGACAATCTATTCTGTAACTAAGACTGTTTTATGTCACACAATGCAGGTTTTTGAACTCCTGCAGGAGCAATTATGGTATAGGCCTAACTCTGGCATCTATATTAAGCTTATTGTTATGCTCGGAAAGTGTAAAAAACCCCAAAAGGCACAAGAACTATTTCAAGCTATGATTGATGAGGGGTGCATCATAAACCATGAAGTATACACTGCTCTCTTGTCGGCCTACAGCAGGAGCTGTCACTTTGATGAAGCATTTGCATTGCTTGAGCACATGAAGAAAACACCAGATTGCAGACCCGATGTTTTTACGTACTCTATCCTTATAAAGTCTTGTCTGCAGGCCTCAGTCTTTGATAAAGTCTCCATGCTGCTTTGTGACATGGTGTCACAGGGAATCAAGCCCAGCACAGTCACGTACAACACTCTGATTGATGCGTACGGAAAAGCAGGAAAGTATGACATTGTCTCTGTCTCTCACCCTCTCTTCACATCCTCAGTTTTGCTAGTGGATAGCTTTGATGCAGTTAACCTTCTTATGGCTTAGATTCTTGGTTGCATTCTCTTCTAAATTTTCTGATCGTATAGTCCATCCTGATATATTTTACAGTATCGACTATCGTCTGCTTATACTCTTACAAGTGCTTGTTTAGGTGTATTTATGGTAGGTGTCTATTCCCATGCTAGTTTCAGTTCCAATGTCAGTGATGAATACATCGTAATATGGCTATTAAATACGCATGTGTGTAGAATTGTTGTAGATCCATTTAATTCTTGTCAAGTTGTCATATATCTGCAAGCGGATGACTTCGTAAATGGTGTTACATAGTGTAAGAGAGAAACTTAGCGTGTAACTGCTTCAAGCAATCAATCAGTAATTCTTTGTTTTCATTTATGTTTTCTTGCAACCAGATGGGTGTGAGTCATGTGCTGATGGACAGTATTCATTCAGTTTATCCTATTTCATAAAAGGTTTGCAGAGATGGAGTCAGTACTAGCAGAAATGCTCTGCAATCGCCATTGTGAACCTGATGTATGGACAATGAATTCAACTCTTCGAGCTTTCGGTAACACTGGCCAAATCGAGATGATGGAGAAATGCTACGAGAAGTTTCAAGCCGCAGGGATTGAACCGAACATCAGAACCTTTAACATACTATTGGACTCATATGGCAAATCCGGGGATTATGAAAAGATGAGTGCTGTGATGGAATACATGCAGAAATATCACTACTCTTGGACAATGGTAACCTACAATGTTGTGATAGATGCATTTGGCAGAGCTGGGGATTTAAAGCAGATGGAATTCTTATTTAGATTGATGCAGTCTGAAAAGATAAAGCCAAACTGTGTCACATTCTGTTCACTTGTGAGGGCTTATGGCAGAGCTGGGAAGCCAGAAAAAATAGAGAGCGTTCTGCGAATCATCGACAATACAGACGTGACTCTGGATACTGTGTTCTTCAACTGTCTGGTGGATGCGTATGGGAGGATGGAAAAGTTTGCAGAAATGAAAGACGTTCTTGAGATTATGAAGAGCAAAGGATGCAACCCCGATTGGGTTACATATAGAACCATGATTAAAGCGTACTCGATTGCCGGAATGTCAAGCCAGGCGAAGGAGTTGAGAGAATTTGTTAGATGTTCAGATTATGAGGAGCCGTCTCAGTCAACTAACAAACTCCTTATCAGCTGAGCTGATATGAGTGAACTCTGAAGCTCCTGTATGTAATCTAGGATGAGTAGGGATGTTAAGCTTGTGTAATTTTACATGCTTTTTTCTTTTATTTTTTACTTTGGGAAGAAATTAGGAGCAGTTCCTCCCAAATGCCACTGTTTAGAATTTTGTATGTACATATCAAGAAGTAGCCACAATTTTAACTCGAAAAGTGACAACCGACCTATACAAAAGATTAAAAAGAACAGAGTCTTAGAGTGAAATGTCATTCTACTTGGATAAGTCAAGAAGTTGAACGATGTTTTTGTGTGCTTTGACACTTATTTTGTTTCTTAATTTTTCTTTTTTCATTTTGAATTGAATTTGATCCATAAGTATTTTCTGTTCATATATTTGTCACCATCACTTACTAATTTATCGTGATCTATTTTAAATTGGTTTTTACGATTATGTTATAGGTTTTACGAAGATGTGGACGAAGATGAGTAGTAAACGACATGACAAAAAGATTATTTTTTGGATAAGTACTAATTTGATTTCGGCGTATGGACTATGGTGCATGTAATTGTGACTATAGTGTTGCTTTGATTTCGGCCTATAGTACTCCGAAGAGTCGGCCGGTGGTGTCGTAGCCGCCGATGGTTGTTGGTAGTGGACGGTCGGAACGGTTATGGCCGGCAAGAGAAAAGACGAAAGGAAGGAGAGAGAAAATGATTAGATTTTTATTGGAGGTCAATAATATGAGATTTTTTTTTTTGAAGGACAATAATATGAGATTTGGGTTTAGGTGTTTTTTATTTCAGTTTAATTTTTAATTCTATTTTGAACTGGTCCTTTTTTTTTTGACGTCGTCTAGAGAAAGCAACAACAAAAAATAAAAGAAAAGAGAATAACTAATTACATCAAAACAGACCTTCTAGCATGTATAGCTAATCTATGTGCTTCCGACAACATCTCTCTATCAACTTTCATAATTGTACTATGTTGAAGCTGGTCACCAAGTCTCAAACTTGATCTGATTGCCATTTGCATAATATGTCAACTATAGAAATAACACTAAGTAGAGCAACCAAATTATACGAGTCCGACAAAACCAGCACAAATTGGAATAGATAGCGGGAAAGAAATGGAGATTGATTTATGGAGATGACAGGGGAAAGGCAAACAGAAAAGGAGCATAATGAATTTTTTTTTTTTTCATGGGAAGAGGTAAAGAGAGATTTCTAATTTAGGAATATAATAGAATAACCTTTATCAAAGCTAATATAATTGTGGTAAAGAAACTCTATTAAGAAATGAATCAGTTATAAATGATTTGTAATCAGCAAGATTTTGAAAATCAACAATATTAGGAAGCAATCAACTCTAATAACTTTTTATTGGAAGAAAATGACTTCAAATTATCTGTTCTCTTTTATGCTCCACCTTTTTATAGGAACATGTCCTTGCACTATTATTCCTCTTATCCTCCATGATCAATCAAAGAAATGAATCAGTTATAAATGATTTGTAATCAGCAGGATTTAGAAAATCAACAATATTAGGGAAGCAATCAACTCTAATAACCTTTTATTGGGAGAAAATGACTTCAAATTATTTGTTATCGTTTATGCTCCACCTTTTGTAGGAACCTATCCTTGCACTATTTATTCCTCTTATCCTCCATGAATAAAAAAAAAGTTTTATGATATTTTTATTGAGTTAGATTTTTATGATATTTTTGGTGGTAAATTTTTTTTTGTTACTGAAAGTCAAGATGTGGAGAGAACATAAGAACTCATTATTTCTAAGTCAAAAAATATCTACATAAAGTGGGACCGAAACCCAGTGTGTAGCATATTTACTTCTTAACTAGCAGGACCGATAATTAAAAACTTAGGGTACAAGCTCTCTACTGCTTATATTGACGATGTTGTTTTCCTTTTAAAATAATACTATAAACAAGCTCTTCGATACTATATTTTTACATAATAATGCACGTAGACCGTCAGTTAATAACTTACGATTTAGGTTCCCGGGTTATTATGACGATGTGTTTTCATTTAATATATAATATTACTAGAAATATTCTCTTGGATACTATAGATCTATATACATGTCGTAAATAACCTACGATGCGAGCTCTTCGATTATCAATGATAATATCTTAATTACCTACAAACAAATCTAAAAGTCTTCATCTTTTATATTAAATATATCAATGATCCTGATATATATATATATATATATATACACTCATTACCATAGACTTTGAAATACTAGATTTCAAATATGGCGCGCAATATACAATAATAACTGTTAGTTTAACAAACCAATTGATCTTTACCTCGACTATATGTTATCATCAACAAGTGATATTCATGTACTATTTCCTTTACTTAGCACATCCGTTCCTCCCACACCATACATGGACGGACCCAAACCACCTATGACCTACCTTGATGTTGTAATTTACCTCACTAGAGGATATGTTTAGGTTAAAAATATTTTTTTTTACCTCTAATCCAAGACTTCTATAAGTATAAATAGAACACCCTTGGACTCACATTTTCATTCTCAATAACCTAGTCTTAAGTCTAGAATGTTCTCTGCATACATCAAATAAGTCTCTTTCAACTACTCTTGTTATCCTTTCTTCTCCTCTAGTCCGCTCTCTAGCTCCAAAGAGGGAGGGAAGGAGGAATAATCCTTACAAAAAATGAGGCAAAAAAAAAGAAGAAGATCAGCTCCACCAGCACACACCTGACCAACATACTTGTGGCCTGACGTCCTAGTCAGACTACCAGTCAAAACTCTGCTGCAATTCAGGTCAGTTTGCATGTTTTTTTGCTTTATTATTGGTGATCCTGAATTCGCTTCAAAACAGTTGAAACTATGCAAAGAGAACCGTATGAGCACCCATATACTAACTCACGACAAATCCACCATGTGTAAGCCTAAGGATTGTGTCCTGCGCCACATTGATACATTCCGCAAAACTAGAAATTTTGAGTTTGAGCCATACATCTCGAAACACAACTACAAGATTGTGCAAGGGTTTGTGAATGGGCTGGTTCTAATGCAAATGATCCGTTCGCAAAACATTGGGGAGATTAAGCATGACGACACTAATGGCGTGTTAGTTTTGTGGAACCCTTCCATAAGAAGACATGTAAACTTCGTAACTCCAAAATTACAAGGATTCTACCGCATTTGTTTCGGTTATGATCCGATGTCAAACGACTACAAATTGTTGATCATTTGTTTCCCGTCCGCTTTCGTAAATGAACCAGTTATACTCTACATTGCTAAGCTCGATCAACAACAACCCTAACCGCGAGTGGACCAGCAAAACCGTCCCAGGGTTCAATCTATATCCTTCGGGTAAGTGTGTGTACTTAGACGGTCATGTATACATGACATGTAGTAATAGGTGTTGGATATATCTGCCTCAAGAACAGTTGCATTACAATACACATTTGATTGCATTTGATTTGGCTAGTGAGTCCATAACAAGTGAAAGTGAGTTACCTAAAATGAAGATCGTTATTACCATCAATGTCGAACGATGTCTATTTAAATTTGGTGAATCCTCACTTGCTTTGTTTGACGCTGGATGTTATCAGAACTCTATTTGGGTTATGGAGAAATTTGATGGGGTTATAATGTGGTCTCATAAGTATAAGTTTGACTTGTCTATTGAGATGTTTTATTATATGTGTATTGGTGAAAGAGGGTTGGTGCTTTGTGAAAGCGGCAAAAGAAAGTGTCATCTAGGTCTTATGTCTTACGACCTTGAGACTGGTGACAAGAAAAGTGTCACGGAATCTAGTTATTTTCTCGGGAATTTAAGGTCTGCTTGCGTCTATGAGGAAAGCTTGGTGCTCTTTGGACTACCACCTCTTCAGGCATTGGTGTCGCCGCCGGAGATTGAGGTCGAGGTGGAGGCTGAACCCGAGGCTTAGGATTGAACAAATGTTTGGTGATTAGATCCATCTATGGGGTAAGAAAGCATGGTATTTAATTACTTGCTCATCTTTTACTTGCACAAAAATTAAATTTTATCATGTATGTGAATAAATTTGGTCTATTCTTACGTGTGATTAATGTATCCTCTATTTAATTTATTGAGTTTAAATCAACCGAATCTGGTTATAATGTTAGCTTAACTACATCTATAATTCACATTAAATATTTTGAATTGAATCATACGGGTCTTAATTAATTACTGTAAGCAAAACTAGTTTTTTTTATGTGGTGACGTACATACAATTCCATTTTCTATCTTATAACATACTCCGTAGGGTTTAATTTGTGGCCAATAAGTTTCAAGTCCAATCACCTATACATTTCTAGACTATATCCTCCAATAACAGTTTAACACTATGAAATTTGTCAATCCACCTTACCAATTCCGATCCACTCTGGCCAATACTCCACCACCGCGGTCCTGGTGTCATGCACGATTGGAGGGTTTCAATCGCGGGAGGCAGCACTGCGCGTGTAATACACCAGTTTTTTTCTTCTTTTCCTATTAATTATATGTTATTTAGAATTTCAAATTTATTTTATTATAATTAAGTTAATTGTCACTTTTTTTTTTAAAAAAAAAAAGAAAAAGAAAAGAAAGATCTAGTAAGTCTATTTCGTATCTTCTAGCACCTTCCTAATCATTCATATTCTTAAGCAGCCAAACCTAGTTATCATAATCAAGAAAGAAAACCCTTTCACACTTTTCTTTGTATTGTCCCACGTTTTGATCAAAGTCTTCATTCAACCATCAACTTCTATTTTGTTCCCTATCACATACATCATCATCGGCATCTTCATCATTTTGGATCATCAAAATCACACACCATTTTATTGTATCATATTCATCAATCTAACCGATTCCACTTCGTAAGTTCTATCATATAAATTCTTTAATTCAAGTTTGGGATTTTAATTAGTTTTTGTCAATTGAATTCTAAGTTTTATTGTATTGCACTTTTTAATCAGTTTAGTAAAGGGTTGATTTTCAAAGCAAGTTTTAATCGATTTCGTGAATTAGAGGTAACACTATTTCTACTACGTTCATTATTATATGTGTGCCCAAGTTTCGTGCGATGTTGTGTAAATTGATGCTTTTACGGAAGTTTGATGTACGGTATAGATGTATATTATCGTCTTTACGTACCTAAAGTTTGTTAGTCGTAGGAGAGGGGTATCTGATGATTAGGTAGAAAAATAGTCCAACTTGTCTTTAGTATTGGTGATAAGGAGACATTAGAATGAATTACTTGGCACATTCTGGGACATTGTTGGTTTGAGAGCTTTGTGAGGATCTAGGTATTTGCACGTATCTTTTAGTTGATTAGTGATTGTGCAATTTTGTGAGAGTCTTGGACAAGTATCTTTGTGGAAATTAATGATGAATTTTGAAGCCGGTGAGCAACGAGGGTTGAGAATTGTTCTAATTCGAAGGTGATCATGTATATGACACGAGGGAGTTTTAGTAGAATTATGTTTTAATTAGCTTGACCTTATTGTAGAGTACCGGATCGTATGTATATGCAGTTTAAAGTTAGGTGTCGTTGTTGGTTGGTTTCTTAGAAGGGTGAATCTTGTCTTCTGCTAAAGTTTGTTACATGCATTGTTATCGTATGTTAATTTAAGAAATAAGATCATTTTCAAAAATAAGTTTGTATATTTTTAAAATGTTTCAAGAGAAGTTATTTTGTTCAAGATTATTATGATTTAGAATTTATTGAGACACATCTGGTTTTACGAGAATAGAAAAGAAAAGAAGTTTTGTACTTTCTTTTACAGAAAGTTGGGGTTGACTCTTTATGGGTCAGCTCGGGTATGAGGATTATTATTTTAGGGAGACGTCCCTTATAGCTTCCGGAGGGATGAGTTGATCACATTCCCTGCCTCTTGATCCTCCTTATTGGGGTAAGCCCTCTAAGGGGTGCGCGCACTCGGGACATTTGGCCAGTTAACTGTTACAGATACCTCTACCCCAGATTTGATTAAGTATTCGAGAAAAGTTTATAAATTGTTCTACATTTATTTTACGAGTTTAAACTAACACTATTTATACTTTTTTTCAAGTTCAATATGATTATACTATTTCGAATACCTTTATGTGATTATGCGTTGTTCCTGTAAGTTTATGTGTCGAGGTTTTACGAGTACTGTGATTTTTCTACAAGTACTGTAAGTTTATGCGTTGTTCCTGTAAGTTTATGTGTCGAGGTTGCTTTATATGAGTTATATCTTGTCGTGGATTCCCTTGAACCAAAAGCTGGAGATGAATTTGTTAGAAGTTGTTATCATTGTTTTAGATGTCAATTTCGTATATTGGGTTGACCATGCAACGTAGAGCTATCGGCTTCAAGTGTAGCGGTATGATTAAGGTTATCAAATTGAGATCGAGTAATTTATTATGAGATTAAGGTTTTAATTATTTTAAGGTCTTGGGTTTTACATGGAGAAGAGTAGAGTGGAGTAAGTTATATGAGAATTAGCAAGTCGAGGAGCGTTTTACACTTTCTATGTGTTTTCCTATGTGACCCCGTATAATTCAGATATATAAAACCATGACTAATTATTATTCAGTTTATATTCTCGGTAGAGTAGTGTTGCTCAGCGAAATGCTGACGTGTTTCCTTCGGGCTACCTTGTCATGGGGGTAGGTCCTTTGTCTTGAGTTTTGATTGCAGGTTTGAGTCAGGAGTACAGCTGAAGAGTCAAGAGTAGTTTTAAATCGCTTCCGCATTTCTTTCGTAATTTTTTTTTTATAAGAGGTTTTTGTACAACTGTATCTCCGGCTTTGTATATTAGCTTGTAATATCTCCGAATTTTGGCAAGTTTTGTATAATAAAATGAGTTTTAAATTAGCCGAAATTTGGGGGTGTTACAGCCGGGGGTGTTTCATTTGTGGGTTGTGAATGTGTATGTGTATATATGTTGGTGGCCAGTCTGGCTACCGCTAGCTATTAATAAAACATTTGCAATAATATATGATGAGATTTAATATTGAATTTTTTATGCTTTTGAAGGCAGGTGTAGCCGTGTAGATGAACCTTTATCCTCTTTTGTGGCATCATCAACGTTCAAGAAGTTGTCCTACTCTAGTTTCTAAGTGTTTTTTTTTTCCTTTTATTATAATGTATTGCTCCATGAATCACAGGCTTCACATAAGCTCTAGGTTTCATTAAGTTTTCGTTTCTTGTTTTTTGGATTCAAGTTTGTCTGATTTGTTTTTATAAAAGCTCTAGTATTCAAACTTCTCTTTTCTTGTAAACCGTATTATTTAATCTCTTCGATATGAGGTTGTTGAATAAAATCTATAATTTTAAAGATATGGACTCTTCTTTGGGGGTTTTCTAATTTGTTGTCTGGCTCACCAGAGCTCTCTGTGTCGAAATTTAGATCGTATTTCACAAGATGTTAAAAAGAAAATATAATAATGGTCGAATGTGAGCTCCTGCATTTGCCAAAAGGGAAAGGGGGGTTGGGGATTCAAAATTGTGAGATGCTAAATTAGTCACTTCTTATGAGACAAGCTTTTCGCCTTCACTGCAACCCACAACTACTTATTTCAAAGTTGTATTCCGCAAAATACGGGGCTTCCTGCAACTTTCCAGCAAACTACCTCGTTCATATTCTAGTAGAGCTTCTTGGGGCTGGCGAAGTATTCATTTGGGGTGCCATTTACTTCAGTCAGGTTTGTGCTGAAAAATTGGGAATGGTTCAAGGGTTCCTATTCTTACTGATCTTTGGGTTGTGTCTAACACAGATGTGATTCGAGATGATGCTCCGCTGGCATCTGTTGCTCGAATGAGGGTTTCCAGTTTGCTCCATTCTGATCACTTGAGTTGGATGCGGCGAAAGTCCGTAGAACTTTTACTCACCTGGGAGCTGCTTTGAATTTGGTTCGGTGGAAAAGGATGATTTCCAAATAAAGAGTTTTCATTTACTTCAGACCGTGGTTCTTGTCTTGGAAGAGTTAGCGTGCCTGGTTATGTAAGCTCCGCCCTACATGTGGAATTCACAGCCGTTTCCCTAGCTTTGCGCTGGAGTTTACAAAGTGGTTAGTGGGGGCTGATAATACCTTAAGGACATAGATGAACTCGTCCCTGATAGTGATTAATATAAATTTAGTTTGTTGTGATTTCGTATTTTACTTGCATTGTATTTACGTAGTATTGTATTGTAATTTTCTAACACACATGATCATATGCAACAAACCATAAACATAGATTTTGATGGGCATAATAAAGAATATGTACGGAAAAATAAGAACGGACTTATAAAAGAATTTGGAGAATGTATACAAAGTACAAATAGAAATTAAATAAAATGCAAATTAGCTAGCTTGTATATATCATCTTCTCGAAGATGTCGACTGAGAACGAGAACATTAAATTGAAACTAAACCAAACTCATGTTACTTTGCTTGGATCTCTGCAGTTATACTGGCACGAAGCCCGACTTCCATTTCTCGAGCTTTTTCCACTTGCTTTTCTTCTCTTTCAATAGCCTCTAGTTCTTTCGTCTTAATACATCTTTGCAACCTTTTAATCTCACCTCGCAATCTCATCACCTCATCCTGTTCGAAATTGTCTTCCTTATCTTCATACAATGCTGGCCGCGACACGCCTGCTAAGTTACACAACAAGGCATAGATCGATGTTATTGTCAGTCTTGAAACGGATGGAAGAGTTTGTCCGTACTAAATTTATTTACAATTGCCATTACATTAGAACTTATACACAAAGTTTGTTATATGCATGATTTGGGCCCCGTCTAAGAAGAAGAAGTTTGTGTCGTTTTTAATTTCTTTAGACCCTGTGCGATTCAACTTATTCAACAGTGTTTTCAAATCAGATCAAATTTATTCAAATCAAATCAAATCAGATTAGTTTCATTCAAATCAAATCAAATCAGATCAGAATTATCCAAATAACAATCAATGAATCTAGTCTAATTCTAGTTATTAATTCGTCTAGTTGCAGTTAATTTATCAATTAATTCAGTTCAGATCAAATCAAATCAAGTTTATTCAAATCATATCAAATCAGTTCAGTTCAATTCAAATCAAATCAAATCAAATCAGAAAAATGCAGTCCAATCGCACAGGGCCTTAGTCCCTTTACAGTGGTTAAAGTAGGAGGTTCAAGTCTTAATTCTGGCTTCTAATATGCCCCGTAGTTTAATTTTGCGTGCCTGTGTACTTTTGTTAGCAATACAATTTTAACCATTGTCCAAAAAAATGCACATATTCCCTCTATTTTTTTCGAAACAGGTAGCATACTTAAACACAAAAATACACCGAGTACAAGCATCATTAGGTTACAGAGCCATAGTATAGTCAAGGGCTAGTTACACCCCCTATATTCGCTCTATCTCATCAATTTACATTTTACATTTCTAAAGGCAGTGTGTTATATGGAATTATAACAACTGACAATTATTAACGGTAATTTGTAGGCATTCAAATTAAGAAAATAAGCTAAAGATAAACAAGTGGAATGGTACCGTATGTTACCTCGATGTCGTTTGTTGCATCTTGAGATACCATGAAGCTCAATTTGATCCGTGAGAGTGACAAGAGATTCTACGTACACCTGTGCCTCAATTCTTTTTGTATGATGGTGAAAATTAATCTGATTCGAATTCCTTCTTTCACCACTAAGTAAATCAGCCAAAAAGAATCCCATCTGTGCCGTCTTCGCCACGGTCCCAAAATTATGCAACAGGACTTCACCTTGTCTTCCTGAATACGTAACAACGTTGGGACTAACGTACGGAGACATTATCATACCCAAACGACACCAGGAGGATACGTCGTCGTGATTACTCTTCTTCAAAACCCACAAATCAACCTTGCAATGCGGCTCGTATGGGCGTCCTTTGGCCTTTACTAAGCTTCTTCTACTGTCTACGACCATGTAATGTAGGCTTCCCTTAATAACAGCGAGTGTACTGTACTCAATATTATTGCCTAGAACTGATAGTGGTACGTGTGTGACATCACGATCAAACTTTCCGGTACTGAGATTAAGCGCGAGGATAGCAAGACGGTCTTCATTTGTACGACTATCCCTCTTCATAGCTAACCAATGTAGTGCATTATCATAGGGTGTACCATTACAAGATGATGAGTATGGACCGACACCATATTTCCTTGTGACGGGTAGACAAATATTTTTGTCCTCGGTCGTGACCCATTGCTTTTCTCTCCAACTATACATCGTAATCTTTGCATTCTTTCGAATTAGATTATCGTCATATCGATTCTGATCCAGTCCTGTATTGGGACGTCTCACATTATTGTTATGTTCACGCATACATAATTGTACAATCTTGACGACTTTGTAGTCGTCTTTTGTGCAATCGTACCCAAAACCGTAAAACGTAGACTTGAGTTTGGGTAATGAGGAATCTGAATCTGAATCTAAATCTGAATCTGAGTCATAATCAAAATCTGAAAATGAATCTGATGATGAGCCACCAATTTCACGATGACTAAAACTATTAACGACAGCTTGTTTGTCAAGTTTGAGATTGGGAAGCTTGGCATGAGTTCGAGTGGCCGGGTTTAACAGAGTGAACCCCCAACCATCACCATTACGGAGACAAACAAGACCGTTACACGACCCAACAGGGACAACGTGGAAGCTCCCCTTGAGCTCAAAACGAACTCGGCTGTTTTTGATAATGTTATCATTACTACGAAAGATGGAATCGATGCTGAGATCGTATAGCTTGGTTTTAGGGTAGTACTTGCGACCGCCAGAAATTATGGAATGTTTGGTTGGAATATCGGAAACAGTGGAGACAAACATGCGAACAGGGTTGTCAAGTAATTGTTGTTGTCGTTGAAGATGAAGCTTGATAAAAGATGGACTAATAATTAGATGGTACCACTCCGGCGAGACGGTTTTGAAGAGGAGTAGAGGTTTTACCGGAAGCCGTGAAAGAATGTTTGTAACAATTTCTATGGGTAGAAACCTGACAGGCTAAAGTCGTATGCCTACAAATATAAAATAACAATGCTAACCTAAAACGTAGTAAAAGGGAAGCAAGGTTCGTATCCACAGAGAACGGTAATTTTCAATGTATGTCAAGTAACAAATGGGGGGTTAATGAGTATAAGTGATCAAGTAATCAAAACAACAAAGAGTAATTTGTAGACAAATGGAGGAAAAGATCTCGGACAATTAATACCCACTATCGTTCACCTAATTGGTCCTAGTTATCAACTAATCCTAATTCGTTGAATACTTAGTTGTAGAAATATAATTTCCTATCGTTTCTTAATTGTAGCTAAGAGGAGAGATCAGCCCTACCTAATAGCCCTAATCGGTGGATAACAAAGACGCGCGCCTAAATTCAATCCAGCGAAAGCATAAAACAATTAAACGATATCAACTAAGATTAACAAGATCTAGACACACGCGGTTTCGATCTTCAATTAATATGTTTATTCTCTCTAACCTAATACCGATGTTCAGCATAGAAATACTAGGCTAGTTGCTACTCGTGAATCAACAATCTAACAATTAGTCCTTAAATTGTGAATCTAGCAATATGATAGATCTAGGGCTAATTAGTTTGCAACCTAATTAAACAATAAATCAATCAATAACAACAAGAACAAGAGAAATAAACAATACTCAAACGAATAACGGAATTAGAATCAAACTCACAATTGACGGTGAATAATAGTTTCGATTAATCGATCCGAGAATAAAGGTCTTTAGTCTTGCATAGTCTTGAAAATAAGCTCTAAAAGTTCTGAATACTGAATGCCTAATAATAAAACCAAACTTAGGTTTAAATAGAAAAAGATTACAAAACGGGTTTAGGAAACCCGTCCTTACGCCGACACAGCAGCGGACGAGTCGTCCAGATCGGGACGACTCGTCGGACGACTCGTCGGCTTCCAGACGAGTCGTCTGACGCCTTTTCGCCATACTGCTAAATTCACTGTGAGAGTCGTCTAGAAGTCGTCTGGTTCGCGACGACTCGTCGGACGACTCGTCTATAGTCAGACGAGTCGTCTTCAGCGGACTGGCTCTGGCGATGTTTTTCAAACGGTCATAACTTCTTCGTTACTTGGCCTATGACAACGTGTGACCACTTCCTGGAAAGCTAAAATCATGAACTTTAATATGCCGTTGGTTTCAGTACAAAATTCCAAGCCGTTTGAGAGTTATGAAGCTTCAAAGTTGACCTTCCGTAAATGGACTGAAATCTCTTCCAAACTTGCCCAAAACTTGGCATCTCGCTCCCTGGATCATCTTTCATCGCCTCATTGTCGTTCCACACAATTGCACATCAATCTTGAGGCCATAAATACATACAAAACCACTAATTGTTATATTAAAGCACAAATACACGAATGATAGAATTAGCTAATAAATTGATCCAAAAGCAACCATTTGAATGAATCAAAACCCATCTTTTACCACTACTAAGTGGTGTGTATCAAATTCCCCCATGCTTAGACCTTTACTCGTCCTCGAGTATCTCAATTATCTCCAAAATATCTCCAAGGTCTTTTGACAAGCAGCACGGGAAGAAATGATATCTACCTATCTCCTCTACTCCTTGTATGGTCTTCGTCTTCCTAGTTAGGGACCGTCACAGATGTATCCTCAACATAACGGTTCCTAACCATCTTATGCTTCACAACACAGAACCACAAAAGAGTAACCAAATGACAAAGGGACCTAAAAATGCCCTAAGTGTCCCTAAGCCGCTCACACACAACACCCTCGTGAGCCTAGGTCCGGATTAATGTTATCGGATCAAAGACCACCTCGATAAAGCCACCAACATCCCCTAACAACCAAGGGAATCGAGGATTTTCTATCCTATCTCCTGCACTATACAAACCAACCGAACCTCCTTATATCATCCAAGAGAGACCTACCCTGACACGACCTTCAAAACACCCTTCTTATGCATCGTAGCACACTCCACTCATTTTGCCTAGGCGCCCTTTCGGGTTTTCACCTAGCATCTCGTTAACTTTTCCAATGCTCACCGACTTACTTTCTTCTCTCGTGTCTTTTCCTGACTTTCTTTTCACGCTCCTCTCTCTTTTTTGACCGTCTTCTCTCTTCTTTTTTTCCTCTTTTTTCATTTTTTTTTGTTTTTTTTTTTTTTTTTTGCAAAATACTTAAATCACGTACATACATTACAACAAAGATGATGACATCTTCTCCCCCATGCTTAAACCGAACATTGTCCTCAATGTGAACCACACCAACAATAAAATAGGACAACAATAAATAGGGGAAAAGATAAATAAGCTCATAAAATATGCACTTCTCCCTTATCTCTCCAAAAGTATGCAAAAACGAAGACCTCCTCCTCATCATAATACTCAAGGCAATGGGCTCATAGACAATAGAAACAAGGTGTAGAGCCACACTCAACTCACACAATATCCCAAACACCCTCAAGAAAAAGTCGTCACCAATCCACCACACATCTCACAAAACCTCCATACTCCCTCAAATAGCAAGGTCCAAAACACATAAAGGACCTATTCACCACTATCATGCAGCACACATACACCAAATCACAGAGTAAACGTCAAATTCATCCTCCTATAACACCATTATTCGCATAAAGAAAAATATTGGGGGAAAGAGTGCAAATTGTGATGGGAAAAGTAAATCAAAGTGGTGAATCATAGGTGGGAACAAAGAGAGATGGTCTATAAAACAGGTGAAGAAATTGTGGTGGGAAAGAAAGGTGAGAATAAGTAGAAGGAGAGAAAAGAGATAGAAATAATGTATACCTGAGCATCATCTTCCTTTTTTTTTTTTTTGAATTTTCTGTGTTTTTTTTTTTTACCTACACAAGTACAAACAATCAAAAGGAAAAAGAAAATGAAATAAGAAAAATATTTGGGTTGCCTCCCAAGAAGCGCACTTGTTCAACGTCGTTGGCTCGACGCATATCATGACTCTCTTCCTGGATCACTTAGAATAGATAAACAGAAACCATGGCTCAAGATCGGAACAATTCAATGCTCTCAGAAGTTTGTCGAATAAGCTGGCATAAGTCTCAAAAGATTGACAATAGAAAATATTAGTAAACAGCAGTGCATAAACAATAGAGGTCGGGATATCATGTAGATGAGGGTTATCTGGATCTCCACGCTCAAATCTATTCTCTATGTCACAATCTTCAGACTTTTGATGCGACAAATCATGAGACATGGATAGAAAGGAGTGACAGTAATTGACCCATGGAGGTTTGGGGACTAACGTAATAGGTTCACTCATTGGAGATGTGAGGGAAGCTCCCTTAGTGGGATGCACCTCAATTTGCTCATGTGTTATCTCCCCAACCCCATTCTCATTCGAAAAATCACAAGAACCAACATAATCTACACCGTCATCCAAAAAGATAACATCCTCTTCTGAAAGAGTATCACGCTGACTCACATTAGTCTCCATAACAAACGAATCCTTAATATGCTCTCGTGAAGATTGATTAAGTTCAAGAATGTTGGTTTCCTCAATTTCACCCATGTTCAAACATTCAACATCAGTTTCAAAATTTGGGAGCATAATAGGAATTGTCATATGACTATCCTTCAATTGTACCTGAAAAGATGCAAGTGACATGTTCTTCCAGAATTCCAAAATCTCAGTAGTGTCCATGGATTCAAAACTACCATTACTCATATAGTGAGCCAAATCCCAAGTTTCAGAGGTTATGCCTCTAAGAATAATGAGATTTAATTCCCATTTAGCGAAAACACTACCACGAGAAGCCAAATCAATTGCATGTTCCATAAGTCGTACATAATAGTCATGAAACGATTCATCAGCAAATTGCTCAAATTTTATAATAGCCATGAATCACCACTTATGAAAACAAATCATGCAAATCCAAGCTAAAACACACAAAGACAAATTAAACCGTTCCCCGGCAACGGCGCCAAAATTTGACAGGCTAAAGTCGTATGCCTACAAATATAAAATAACAATGCTAACCTAAAACGTAGTAAAAGGGAAGCAAGGTTCGTATCCACAGAGAACGGTAATTTTCAATGTATGTCAAGTAACAAATGGGGGGTTAATGAGTATAAGTGATCAAGTAATCAAAACAACAAAGAGTAATTTGTAGACAAATGGAGGAAAAGATCTCGGACAATTAATACCCACTATCGTTCACCTAATTGGTCCTAGTTATCAACTAATCCTAATTCGTTGAATACTTAGTTGTAGAAATATAATTTCCTATCGTTTCTTAATTGTAGCTAAGAGGAGAGATCAGCCCTACCTAATAGCCCTAATCGGTGGATAACAAAGACGCGCGCCTAAATTCAATCCAGCGAAAGCATAAAGCAATTAAACGATATCAACTAAGATTAACAAGATCTAGACACACGCGGTTTCGATCTTCAATTAATATGTTTATTCTCTCTAACCTAATACCGATGTTCAGCATAGAAATACTAGGCTAGTTGCTACTCGTGAATCAACAATCTAACAATTAGTCCTTAAATTGTGAATCTAGCAATATGATAGATCTATGGCTAATTAGTTTGCAACCTAATTAAACAATAAATCAATCAATAACAACAAGAACAAGAGAAATAAACAATACTCAAACGAATAACGGAATTAGAATCAAACTCACAATTGACGGTGAATAATAGTTTCGATTAATCGATCCGAGAATAAAGGTCTTTAGCCTTGCATAGTCTTGAAAATAAGCTCTAAAAGTTCTGAATACTGAATGCCTAATAATAAAACCAAACTTAGGTTTAAATAGAAAAAGATTACAAAACGGGTTTAGGAAACCCGTCCTTACGCCGACACAGCAGCGGACGAGTCGTCCAGATCGGGACGACTCGTCGGACGACTCGTCCAGATCGGGACGACTCGTCGGACGACTCGTCGGCTTCCAGACGAGTCGTCTGACGCCTTTTCGCCATACTGCTAAATTCACTGTGAGAGTCGTCTAGAAGTCGTCTGGTTCGCGACGACTCGTCGGACGACTCGTCTATAGTCAGACGAGTCGTCTTCAGCGGACTGGCTCTGGCGATGTTTTTCAAACGGTCATAACTTCTTCGTTACTTGGCCTATGACAACGTGTGACCACTTCCTGGAAAGCTAAAATCATGAACTTTAATATGCCGTTGGTTTCAGTACAAAATTCCAAGCCGTTTGAGAGTTATGAAGCTTCAAAGTTGACCTTCCGTAAATAGACTGAAATCTCTTCCAAACTTGCCCAAAACTTGGCATCTCGCTCCCTGGATCATCTTTCATCGCCTCATTGTCGTTCCACACAATTGCACATCAATCTTGAGGCCATAAATACATACAAAACCACTAATTGTTATATTAAAGCACAAATACACGAATGATAGAATTAGCTAATAAATTGATCCAAAAGCAACCATTTGAATGCATCAAAACCCATCTTTTACCACTACTAAGTGGTGTGTATCAAAACCTAAAGCCGTCTTTCGAGTGTTTCTTCGCCTTCTTCGGCCGGTCTCTGCAGTCAGGTTCCATTGATTTAGTGATAAATTGGGAGGAGAAAGAAGAAGATGAAACAGAGGATGAAAACAGCGTGAGGGCTGTGAGATTACAAGAAAAGTGTAGCGTTAAGGAATAATAACCCAAACATCATAGGTTATATAAGTAGTGGTTAGTAAATACTCCGTAGTAAGTAATTGTTTGGGTTCGTCGCTGACAAGTTTACTAAATTTGCAAAGTAAGTAGGTTGTTGATGTGCTTTTATACGTTTTGAAGGAAAGTAAGCCCTAATTCTTCGGAAAGAGGTTATGGTTAACTGGCTCAATCCCTCAGTGGTGAGTCGTCGGTCAAAGCTAGCTCTTAATAGTCGTATGGGGTGGCTTGATCCATCCCACCTCCGCCTTAGATGTTCTTATTAGGCTCCGATCTAGCAAGAGGATTTGCATATTAAGACTATGGTCAGATAATAGTCGAACATCGCTCTATGTCCAGTGGAAGATTGAGCATTTTATTTAGACAAATTGTTGTATAAGGTCGTCTCACAGGGTGTTTTATTTATAAGAGTGATCGATGTTTTGCGAAGATTACGTCTAGTAGTACTAATTATTTCACTCTTCTTTAAGAATTGTTTTCCCTTGCGGGCGATTTCTCATTAATTAGTCTTGTGTTTGACTTGCTATTCCTATGCACGTTAGCTCAGTTGCTCGTTTGGATGCCTTAGTTGGGGAATAAAGGAGAGTGGCGAGCTAGAACACCAAATTTACGAGTAATAATTTCACCACAAATTCTACAATGAGACGGTTTCATACGATGAGACATTTCACACATTTTAAAAGTAACTATTAGTTTTCGAAATTGACTTATTTCAAAAGTACGTAACGCGTTAATATATCAAAATTAACCCATTAATTGGTCTCATACGATGAGACGGTCTCACCGTAGAATTATTGCTGGGTGAGGGGCTTAATAAACAACAAGTTTTGATTACTCATTTGGTTTTTGATTGAAATAGGTTTGCTTACATTTTATATATATATCTTAGTATTTAGATATTGTATGTATGTGCTTGGACTGTCATATTATGTTCTACCATGGTTTACTGACATATTTGGTTAAAATATTTTAAGTGAAGTGGATTGATGTGCTTCTTTTCTAGCGAATTAACTCCAACTTTGCTGAACTTTGTTAAACTTTGACGACATGACGAATTGATATGATGTTGAAATTTGCTAATATAACATTGCTTGTTTTCTTATAAAACTTTATGCGAACCTTTTGCTAATTAACGTACCTGAGGTAAAAACGTAGCTGATGTTCTGTTGCTGTAATTTTGGGTTATGGTGGTTTAAACATGTGAGTGAAATGCTCAAGAATTGAAGTTTCACTAGTTCTGCAATCTATTAATATGTGAGGCCGCAGTTGAAATGTTTTTTTTTTATGTTAGCAGTGTCACGAACTGTGAAAGTTGATGTACTGGCACTCTTGACAGTCCAGGTTACCATGATGATTTGAGTGTTTCAGCTATTAAATCCCACCACTGTACTTGTTTTCGATTCCCTGCAGCGGGTCTGACAGGAATGGTGAGTTTCCAAGAGTTGGAATTCTGTCTGAGTGCTATCAAAACTTATCACAGGTGAGATCAGAGATCCTTATATTATGTGACAGATTTCAGCTGAGCACAGTGTGATTTTGTGTAATATAAATTTTAGCATATGAATTATGAATGTAATTGTTTCCATATGCCGATTTACACACTGCATTTGTTCTGTTATAGCTAGTACAGTAGGACTTATCAATTTCTACGACCTACAGCTCCCAATCTCCTCATGAAGTCATGGACAATCCACTGACACGAGTAAAAGCTCGTTAAACCAGCGCACCTCCCTTGGAAAAGGATGTAAGATCTTTTGTTGGTTTGATTTCTATTTCCAAAAGTGATGGGTTTCTATTGTTTCTTCACTCTTTCTTAGTTTCTTTCCCAGTCTTGTACTCCGCCATCTGCTTAAATTGTCGTCCAATTTACTCCGTAGTAGTGATGGAATCTGGCTAATGCAAGGACAACTGGAGCTAATAGTGCTTAACAAGTACCTCATCTTATCACTGATGTATCATGAATAATTGAATATAACTATATATAGTATGTGCTCACATAAAACCTTCTGTATAATGTCATGTTATTTGGAACTGCAGATACAGGTACTATAGTTCCGGCTCCAGCAGGAAACATATCTATGCGGATGATGCTTGAGAAAACCGTTGGCCGGACCTCTAGTACATTATCATCACCAGGTCATAGGCACGTACATACGTTGCCTCTTAGGTAACTCGGGTTTTGCGACACTTTAGCCAATCTGTGAATCTGCATTCCAAAGAAGAGATTCCCAACGGCAAGAGCAGGTGTTCTGACTCTTTACAGGAGCATTATTGAAAAGAGTATCAGTAGGCACCCTCTGAGCAGAGATGAGTCATCTCAGATGACGAATCCTATTCATGGTAATACCAAAATAAGAAAACACCCAAGTACAGTCAAATTTCTTTTTAAAAAATCAGGTTTATACCTGATTACGATGTTTACAAACAGAGAATCAAATTATATGTTCTTCTTGAAGCATCTAGGCTAAACGAGAAACATTAAAACACTAATAACCCACACTCATTTTCAGAACATCATCCAACTTAGCTCGGATATCAGCAGCTATACTTGCGCGAAGCTTGGCTTCCTTTTCTCGAGCTTCTTCTTCATCATCTCTTCCAACATCCAATTCTTTCTTTAGAGCACACTTCTGCAGCAACCTTTCATTCTCAGCTCGCAACCTCATTACCTCCTGTCTCAAACCGTCTTCCTCATCCCGGGAAAACGCTGCTCCTGCACGCCGAGCATTTCCAACATTGTAAAACAGTAAAACACGACACAGACATTAATCAGTAGCGAAGCCATCTTGAAAGGGAAGGAAGTAAGGGTTCGTCCAAATTAATCCCGTACTAAATTCACTTATTAGCATTCCCATAAGAACATATGCAGAGTACTGTACTCCTATGTTTTATGATTAGAAATATATACTCGGGCCTCTGTTTTGTCATATGTAAGAGAAATTTAAATCAAATGCAATTAGTAACAACAAACAATGACCAATCATACAAAGAAAAAACAAACAAAAAACAAACAAAAAACAAGTGTAAGCTCACCAGGATTATCTAGGGCGACAAGAGATTCGACGTACACTTTCCCTTCAATTCTTTTCTTACGAGTGTCGAAACTAACCTCACGAGTCACGAGACATCCTTTTTTCACCACTAAGTAAATCAGCCAAGCAGAATCCCTTGGTCTTGGTCCCAACCCCATACGTCTCAACTAATCCGGCCTCAAAATCATGCAACAGGACTTCACCCTGTCTTAGTGAATATGTAACAAAGGTCGGACTAGAGTACGGAGAAATGATCGTACCCAAACTACACCACGAAGATTTGCTGCCATCACCACCAGCACCATGGCCGTGATTACCCTCCATCACCCACCAATCGACATTATAAGGCCGCTCTGAAGGGCGTCTTATGCGTTGTGCTAAGTCACTTTTGTCGACGACCATGTAATGTAGGCGTCCCTTAATATTAGCAAGTGAGGTGTATCCAACATCTTCTGGTGGGGTTGGCACCGGCAAGTCTATAACTTCCTTTTCGAACTTTCCGGTGCTGAGGTTCAACGTGAGTATAGCGAGAGGCTCGTTCTTTGTTGGGCTACCCCTCTTCATAGCTAACCAATGTAGGGCGTTTTCGTAGGGTGTACCGTTACAAGATGGGTACGGACCAACTCCACCATATATATAACTCTTTGTGGCAGGTAAACCACAAATTTTGTCCTCGGTGGTAGTCCAGTGCTTTTCTCTCCAACTATATATCATAATCTTTGTGACGAAGTCTATATCAATTCGACTCAAATCATATGGCTTCTGCTCATCTTCGCTCTGATCCAGATCATCTTCATTCCAATCCAAATGTTTATTGCGACCCACATTATGCTTATTATTAATCACAAGTCTGCGCAATTGTACAATCTTGACGACTTTGTAGTCGTCCTTTGCACAATCGTACCCAAAACCGTAGGACATAAACTCGGTTTTGCGGGACCGTGATGTATCAGAATCAGAATCTGACGATGAATACGAGTCGTTAAAATCATGACGATTAAAATCATCAACGGCGGATGTGTGTTTATCAACTCTGAGATTGGGAAGTTTGAGGTGGGTTCGAGTCGCCGGGTTCAACAAAGTAAACCCCCAACCATCAACGTTACGGAGACAAACAATGCCATTACACGACCCGACAGGGACAACATGGAAGCTTCCCTTAAACGCAACTGGAACACGGCTAACCCATCGAGGAGCGGCGTTATCTGTTGGATTATTGATCCAAAAATTATAATTTGATTTAGTCAAATCAGTTTGTCATGTTCCTAATAATTAGTTAGTGGTTTCAATTAATTAGGATATTTGTTAGTAAGTGGCTAATGCATGGGTTTGTACGTGGGATGTGGTTGCTTAGCTTTAGGATATTAGTAGTTAGTTGTTATTTGTGAGCCTATATAAGAGGTCTTATTGTATTAAGTTAATTGAGAAGGTTTATGAGTTAGTTTTCAGAGGATAAACTACTCCATGGTTTACTCTCAATATTCTCCCCTCTAAAATTCTACATGGTATCAGAGCTCTTGAGATGAGAGATTGATCACCTCCACTCAAGTAGCCAGGTTCGATTCCAATTCAAATGGGACGAACGAAAATTCCGCTGCTATCAAAATTAAAAGTGAGGGTGGGTGAAATTTACAACAAAAGTGAGATCAAGAGATTATGAGTGTTTGAGAGTAACCAAAATTTATCAAAAAAAAAATGGCGAGTTGTTTGTTAAATGAGGCACGGCAGCCTTGTGATCAAACAACAGAAGAAGACAAAAAACAAAGTGAAGGCAACGTGGCCTTGGTGAGTAATAACAAGAAATCAGAATTGATGAGGTGGAAGGAGGCAAGGCAGCCTTATACGTGGGCCAAACAAGATGAAGAAGGAAGAAAAGTGATGGAGGGTGCAATGCAGCAGCCCGTGAAGAAGTTTGAGAGAGTGCAATGCAGCACGTTATATGGTGAGAAGTGCACCATAGAGAGATAGAGAGACGTACTCTATCGATTGCGGAGAGAAGTACTCCGACAAGAACAAGATGTTCGAGGATGGTGAGAAGTGCACCACAAAATAGAGAGGTAGAGAGAAGTGCTCTATCAAGGTTTGTTGGAGAGAAGTGCTCCAATGTGTGGTCGGTGATTATGTGCATCGACAAGGTGACGAGAAGTGCGTCATCGCAAGGTGAAGAGAAGTGCTTCACTGGTTATGGAGAGAAGTGCTCCATGAAGAAGGCAGGTGCTTAGAACCCGATTGGCCGAGATTCAAGGCGAGTTCGAGATTCAAGTGCTTGTATGTTCGTTGCGGCAAAGAACGTGACGGTGTGTTCGGTTTAATGCGTGGATGATGAAGATTGCTCCTGAGATTTTTGGATCAAGGGGGTGTGTTGGATTATTGATCCAAAAACTATATTTTGATTTAGTCAATTCAGTTTGTCATGTTCCTAATAATTAGTTAGTGGTTTCAATTAATTAGGATATTTGTTAGTAAGTGGCTAATGCATGGGTTTGTACGTGGGATGTGGTTGCTTAGCTTTAGGATATTAGTAGTTAGTTGTTATTTGTGAGCCTATATAAGAGGTCTTATTGTATTAAGTTAATTGAGAAGGTTTATGAGTTAGTTTTTCACAGTAAACTTCTCCATGATTTACTCTCTCACTTTTCCTCTCCTCTAAAATTCTACATTATCATCATTGGTGATGGAATTGAAATTAAGACTGTAAAGCTTTGTTTTAGGGTAGTACGTGCGACCGAATGGGAATAAGGGATTCTTGGTCGGAATTTGGGAGACAGTGGACACTAACAGCCGAAGAGGGTTGTCGCCTTCGCCGCCATCGAGAAGTCGTTGTTGTCGGTCCAAATGGAGTTTGATAAAAGACGGGCTTCTGATTAGATGGTACCATTGCGGGGAGACGAATTTGAAGCGTAATAGAGGTTTAACTGGAAGGCGTGAAAGGATGTTTGTAATAACGTCTGTGGGAAGAAATCCAAATCCGTCTTGGCCATTGTAATTGTGGTCGATCAAAGATTTCTTCGCCATCTTCCGCCGGTCTCCGCCCCCGGTTTCCATTCAAGTATATCGTGAAGAAGAAAGTTGAAAATGGCGTATCGTAGAAGCTGTGAGAGTATGAAGAGCGCAGGTAGGGTTAAAGATGAGTAGTTCTGAAAAATATATTTCCAAAGAGTGTCTTTTATTTGCATTGGAACTTACAGAATGAACAAGGGGAATATGCACTACAGGTGAAAAAAAAAAACCCTCTCTCTGCCTTCATAAAAGTTCCTACTGTTGACTTTAATCCGTTCACAAATATTTACGACTGTTGAGTTCGCAAGCAAAATCTAGGTTAGGATATTTCATTTAGGTATTTCGGAGTCTTCTAGCTATTTACCAAAACGACCTATTTTTCTTTTTTCAGGGCCAAAACGACTTATTTGGGGAAAACTATCTACCAAAATGACCATGTGCTAAACTATTTATCAAAATTACCATATGGTAACACTATTTCACACAACCTTTAATTCTGACTTTAAATGTGTTTTAATTCAATAAAACATATTAGTATATATCATCGTAGCATAAGACAATTACTTGGAAGACAATAACTTAATTGCAATTTGCAATGCGAAGAGGTCTATAGTTTAGACCATGGTGTATGTAGTAAAATTACAAGTTATTGGGAAAAAAATTAAAGCTAAACTGTTTGTCTACCAGTCCCCTCTGCTTTCATTCACTTTGTATTGCTCCCGCGCCGGCTCTTTAGTCTTTCCTATCAATACATTTCCGCAACCTACTTATCTCAGCTCGCAACCTCTCCACCTCTTGTTTTAAATCATCCTCTTCATTTCGGGGGCGAGCACTCGACGACTTTCCTAAATTTGTCGCACATATTCAAACCAGGCCACACGTTAACAACAAATGAAACAAACGCAGAAAGAAAAGAGTATACCATAGAAAGTTCTGGAGAAAACAAGGTATCTTACCTCGATATAGTGGATTGTCGAGGGAGACGAGAGACTCTACGTACAATTGTGTTTCAATTCTTCTTATACGATCGTTAAAATCGATCGTACGAGTTTTCTTTATTTTACCAGTACGTAAATCAAGCGATGAGAATTCTTCCACCATTGATGCATTCGACCCCGAACAAACTCCATGCATCATGATTTCACCGCGTCTCTGTGAATAACTAACGAGATTAGCGTAGGCAGGGGACATAGAGTACAAAAACATACCACCCAACCTACACCATGAAGACAAATTTGTACCCCGGTCTCCGCCACCGTAATTATCCTTCTTCAACATCCACCATTCAATCTCAAAATAAGGCCTTACCATTCCACCATTATAGTGCGACAAGCCTCTCCCACGTTTTTCGACGACAGCCATGTAATGTAGGTCTCCTTTGAGGTTAGACAGCATATTATACCCGAGAGTTTTGGCTACAACTGGTAAGACAGTGACATTATCACGAGCGAAAATTCCGGTGTTGAGGTCCAAAGTGAGAATAACAAGCTGACCTTCCTCCCAAGGGCTAACCTTTTTTAGAGCTAGCCAATTTAGACCGTTTTCATAGGGAGTACCACAAGAATGATATTGGTTTCCCCATGGAAAATCACTCCAAGACCCAGGTAGAGCGTAGATTTTGTCATGCGATGTATTCCATTCGTTTTTTCTCCAACTATATATCATAATCTTGGTGCAATAGTTTACCTCGTCTAAATAACCTCCACCTTCGCCAATCCTATAGGATTGTACAATTTTGACGACCTTATAATCATCTGAGCAACAATCGTACCCAAAACCGTAGGACATAAACTCGGTGTTGGGCGACAGGCTGATTTTACGATTCTTATATTTATTCAAGACATTCTCCTTATCAACTTTGAGATTGGGCAACTTGAAGTGGCTTCGAGTAGCCGGGTTCAATAAAGTGAACCCCCAACCATCAACATTACGGAGACAAACAATGCCATTACACGACCCGATAGGAACAATGTGGAAGTCTCCCTGGAGCATAACTGGAACCCGTTTGAGACTAAGAGCAGCATCTTTGTTAATAACAGTATTGTCGTAATCGTTAAGGATTGAGTTGAGATCAACGGTGTATAGATTTGTTTTCTGGTAGTAATTAATGGTACAGTATAAGCCAGGGAGTACTAGGCCGCAGTTGAGGTCTACGGAATTTTGTGTCGGAATTTGGGAAACAGTGGAGACGAACATACGAAGAGGGTCGTCGTCGCCTCCGCCGCCTGTAAGTTGTTGTTGTTGTTGAAGATGGATTTTGACGAATGTGGGGCTGGTGATAAGATGGTACCACTCGGGCGAGACAGATTTAAAGCGGAGGAGAGTTTGTACCGGAAGCCAGGAAAGGATATTGGATATAATATCCGTTGGTAGAAAACCATAGCCATCTACCATCTTCGTTATGGTCATTGTGATTGTTCAAAGATGTCTTTGTCGTGTTCTTCAAGTTTTCGCTACTAATTTTCATTGAAGTAGGGTTGTGTTGCAGACTTGCGGTGGTTGAAGGAAACTTAAGATTTGTGGTAAAGGATATATGCTGGTGAATTCTATCATTATTTATTTGTCTTTCCGTATGTTATAAAAAAAAAAAAAAAAAAATTGAACCCTTTGTTTGTTATTGTTGTTAAAGTCACAAGTGCACTCAAACTTGTTAAATTTCGATTGAATTCCGTTGAACACTAAAATTAAGGACACTTATATGAAGTGTCAATCCTAAGAGCACTTAATTTAGACTGACCGCGATGAACTAAATGTCATTAAATAAAAGTACTTAAATGCAAAGACAAAAGACGGGTTCTTACAAACTAAAGTAGTAACCATTAATTGAAAGTAAATGTCAGGTTTGCTAATGAAGAGTCCAGGAAGAGATGAAATCAATTACCTCCATGCCTTCTATCTTCACCATGGAAAAGAAAAAAGCTACGCTAAGACATGAACTGCTCGCGCTACGGGGCGAGGCCACCCGATGTACACTAAAAAAGAAAGAACTAAAAAGACTTGAATAAATGTTGTTGATGTTTGATCGATTGATGCCCTACTGCTGCTCCTTGCTCCTCTATTTATAGCATAAAACCTCTGGCGGTTTTCCTAACTTCAAGAGCTTTCTCCAAACGTGGGAGAGTACTTGCCAGCGGTTATATTTTCCTTCTTCAACTGCTTCCTATCTTGGCGCCGTCTATTAAATTTGAATAGATGGACTTTATGTTTTGTTGTCAGCCCAGACTGAGTATTGTATCCGTGTGGGCTTTTCCTTGTTTTCAGCCCATCGAGATTACTGGACCAAAAACCTTCCATCGCAAAGACAAAATTATTTTTGTCATCAACAAATGCCCCCCTTTTTTGTGTTGCTGGGAATTTGAAGCGACACGAAAAATGAATCTTATCTATCGCTGTCGATGGAGTTTGACTATCGTGAATCAAACTAATGGTTTCAAGCATTCGTTATCGTTGAATGGAGTAATTGTAATTAAAAACATACTCGTTTCGTGAATACGTTTTGAATAAAATTAACATTTCATTTAAACAATCTCATTTAATCTGAAATGAGATGAGTAAATACAAGATTGACAAAATCCCATTGGATCTGAATGAGATTTTGATCTTTTAAGAGGAACTTCGCTTTAGAAACGAAGTCTTGTTTCACCAACTCGAATTTCTGTGGGCCAAATTTCCGCCATTCCTTCGTTATGAATGAAAGAATGTGACCAGACATGTACATAGCTCTCATTGGTTGGAGCGATGTAGGTAGTCCTTGGTTCCCCTTTTCTTTTCACCAAACTAAGCTTTGGTCGCGGCTTGAACTTATTCGAGTACTTCTTGAAATGGAACACCTCATTGCGCTCCTTTCCGTCTGCACTTTCGTCTTCGAACTCGTCATCGCTGCACGCGCTCAGCCAGTAGGCGTTCTCACCTTCCTTTGCATACTCGTCCCATGTTTGGCAAGTGCAGAAGTATATGATTCTCTTGCCTCCATTCTCAATTCGCCCCCGATACCACCCAGACCAATAAGTGCGCGGGTAGTAAAACAGAGAATTCCGATAGACGAGATTCTCATCGGGCTTGAGGAAGTTTTGCGGCATGATCTTCCCCCATCTTTTACATGTTCCCATGACACTCATTCCATCTTCATACCCAAGTTTTGGGATGATGAATTTGGTCATCAAATCCTCACTTGAGAGGACTGCCAATCGACTGTCATGGCTACCATCGAGAGATTTCATCTCTGGTAGTTCCCACTTTTCCAGGTTGGGGAAGAACTTGTCCATTGCTGCCTGCCACTTTTTTGTTGCAGCAGCCTCTTCAACAAATTTCTTTTGATCATCCTCCATGATGTTGCACTGGAGGTGATGGTTGGGACACTCTTCTCCATATGGTCCCAGATTCTCTTCTTTGTAAACATAGGGGAAGAATTCCAAAATCTCTTCTCCAGTCTCTAGCTCTTCTCGAAAAGCGAGTCGATACTGGTAGATATTGATGCGCCCCCAGAAATTAGTAACTGGTTTGTCGTAACCAGGGACATTTAAATCATTGGTTGCATAAACTGCCATTTTCGTTTGGAAGTTTACAGAAAAAGTAGAAGGGAGAAAAGAAACGCTTCAAATATTGCTGATATTCGAAGTGTTACTTATGATTTTGTTCATCCGAACCCTTCCTTTTATATTAAAATTCCTTTGGCGGTTTTTTCGCCATGAATTAATGACGTGTGGTAGTGGAGCGGTTTTATCTCGAAAAACTGCTTTTAAGGTGGTTAAATGAATTTATCATTAACCCACTCATGATTTCCAATGAACCCAAATTAATTATGACTCTTGGCTCACCAAATCATTAAACTCTGAGAACGCATTTTACTAAATGATTTTTTGAATTTAGAAAATGCTTGCAAACTTAAATTGAATAATCTGATCCAATAAAAGTTTTTCGAATTACAAAGCAAAATAAAAATAAGCGTACAATAATAAGAGGATTAATTACGTCGACCCCTTATATTCCTTACTTATTAATAATTGCTCCCGCCATTCTAGAAAGACTGGCGCGCTGGGAAACGTGGGCATAAACTTCGATGATCGTGCATAGAAGCGATGGACCCCATTTCCGATACTTTCCCACTTCTCATCCTCCGCTGGAGCATACAACCACCACGCATGATTGTAATTATCAGCCCTAGCCTTCCAGAGATCGCAGGCGCAAAAATAGACTATCAGGGATCCGCCCAACTCTATTTCCTTGGTATACCACCCTTGCCAAAAGGTTCTGTGGTAGTAGCAGATTGAATTTCTATACGCCAGATCCTCATCTGGTTTCAGAAAATTCAAAGCCATAAGTTTCCCGAAAAACTTACAGACTGCCAGGAAGTTCATCCCATCTCTTCCGTCCAATTTGGGGATGATATGCTGGACCATGATGTTTTCATCGGTGAACACATCATGTTTGCTTGAAATGCAACCCCGATCTGTAAACTTTAGTTCAGGCATCGGGTCCTCCAATTTACCGTAGTAACGATAAACTGTTGCCTCCCACATTTCCACAAGCCTTGAGATCACTTTGAATCTCCTCTTGTCCTTTTCCAGCTTGTTACACCGGTGGGCGTGATTGAAACACTTGACTGGGTAACGGAAACCCGGCCTTGATTCCCCCATATGCACCTCATGAGTATAATCCAGGAGGCTCGATGGTTGGTTCTGCCATCTCGTTGGCCGATGGAACCAAAGCTCTGAATTTTTGACTGTTGGTTTGTCAAAATGTGGCAACTGGGTGTCTGTGTTCACATGGTGATGTTCAGTGAACAAAGGAGCCAAAGCCACAGGTTCCATGATTTGTTGATGGATTTTTGTAATTGATTTGATTCTTTCGGAAATCAAATTTGTAAGATGATGTTAAAACTTTTCAACTTAAAATCGGATTTCAGAATTAAGTTTAGAAATTATAGTTGGCTAGATCTAGGTTGAGTTCCCAGAAACGCGTGTTAAATTCTCGGGAGAGCAGGGTAATTTAATGTGAATTACCTCCCTAACCGTACACAATAAATAACTCAACAAGATGGAATTAATCGGATAACTCATCTTATTATCATTAAATGAATAAGTTTGATTACAAACATTTCGTCTTTGTAAACCAAACGTCACAGGCGATTAAATCCTTAAACCAATCGTAGTACATTGGTAATTCCCTGACCCAATGTGGATATCGCACTCTATTGAACTTTTGGGCATTCTCCCATTCTTGACACAAGCATCTGAACTTGATCAATTTTCCACCTTTATCATGTTCTCCCCTATATATCGCAGTATAGCTCGGCGCTACATACGTACATAGTTTGTTTGCATAATAAAGGTTTAAGTCAGGCTTCAGGAAGTTAGGTGCAATCCAAATGCCCCAGGCTTTGCAAACCGAAGCCGCGACAATTAGATCATTCCTATTTAATCTTGGAAAAATGTGTTCCAACATTAAATCCTCATCGGACAATACCTTCATTTCCCCATGACTTGCCCTGCCGAATTCGACTATGCCTTTGGTAATCTGACCAAAACAGGCTTTCATCGTACTGGCCCATCGCTCTTCTAACTCGTGAGAGACTTCTTGTTTATCTGCCTTAGTTTCATCATGCTGAGACTCGTGATTAAAGCATGGTAAATCTGGTGCAGGCCAAGGGACCTTCTTCTTCAAGACATACCCTTTAATATTGACATTAAAGTAATGGATATCCTGAATGTAATCTGGATCATCATGAAACAGTTCGTATGTTTGCAAGATGTCCTCATCATCCTCTTCCAACTTGCCATGTCGCCTGGTCAAAGTTGTTTGATACTTAAATTCCGTTTTGCGTTGATCAAAAGGAATTGATTTGAGAGCAAGATGATGAAAGAAAAGAGGGTTCCTATCTGGGAAAACCTCCATAATTTTACGATGAATTTGAATAGAATTCTCAAGTTTGTGAGAAACACAGAATAGCGCTGAGACTTTAAAGGCTTGAATTTGTCAAAACCCTTAAATTCCGGATTCTGTTTATATTCAAATTTCTAAATTCTAAGCAATTAAAAATTCGGTTTTAATCACTTCGAAATTCATCAAGATAAAAGAGGACTTTATATTAAATTTGTAATACAAAGCACTTTTACATTGGAATTAAAGTTAAACTACGATGCATATGAAAATAAAAGTTCCTAAGGCGACGGCCTTTTATAGTCACTATTATTCTCGCTATCGTCAGCATCGGAGTAATATGGTTTCTCAACGCGGTCTGGCTTAAAGCGACAGTTTGCCTCTGGGAGGTCCCAATCAATGAAGGTCTGACTATCATCGGAGTCAGTTGCCTCACTGCTTGGACTGCTATCACTTGGAAGATTTTCTTCCGCAGCCTTCATCGCCATCTGTAAGGCCTGTTTCGTCGGCCAATCTTTCCTTGCCCAAGCCCGCTTGGCGATGGTGCCCCTGCCTCTCTGTACGTGGAGAGTAGAGCGGGAATGGCTTCCTGCCTTCTTCTTGCTTGAAGGAGCAGCCTTCTGAGGGCGGTTTGTGGTAGCAATGCCTCGAGAAATCGGGGTAGACGCCGATTCCGCCACTTCCTCCATCTTATCGTTGATTTGGGGTGCTTATCCTTTCCCATCTTAGCGCTCACATCTGTTTTCCTCGCAACAGAGTTGAACTTTTTTGAAGACATCTTGATGGTTCTGATGTAATTTGTAAAGTGAAAGTATTTTTTTGAGAAGTTTTGTTGTGAAATATGCACAAGTCACTCCTCTATTTATAATTCTCTCAGAGACTCATCGTATTCTAATGATGGGTCTTTTCAGAGAAAACCAAAAGTCATTTTGCCTCGACCACGTATTTTCTTAACGGGTGAAAATGGACTTTGGAAACTGTAACTAATGATGACTTTCTCTTAAACAAGATTCCTTTTAATTAAAAAGGAAAAAACCGCTTAAGTTCCCCTATCAGTGGAGAGAGAAATAAATCGTCAATATTGAAATTATAGATAATTTGTCTATAATAACAACTCTTAACCGTTCCAATTATTCAACGAATTTTAACCAAATTCAGAAAATAACTGTTTTGTCAAAACGGTACCGTTTGTGCCTTGAAATTAGGTTATAAAAAGGGGAACTGGGTTTCTCAATTGACAAACACCAAATTCTCAATTTTATTACATTCCTTCCTACATTCGAGTAAAAAGAAATTCCCCTCTTTCAATTAATCAAAATGAAACAAAAGCCAGAGATTCAACTCAGCCTTCGTTGGCCCGATTCTTACATCGGGGGTGCTCGGAAACTTGTTGACGCAATCAACAAGTACCAGAAGATTTATTACCCAAATTACTTCTGGCATTATGGTTCTCCTACCGATAAGGAACCACTTCCGAGCGGGCAAATTGGCCCATGTTTTATCTGGAAGCGCGGAGTAATAGAAAATACTGACTCCGCGGAAGTCAGAGAGGCATTAAACGACATAATGCACGCTCCTGAATCACGACCTCTGGCGTACTGTGAGAAAGTACAGCCCTGCCGTCTTCCTAACGTGACCAAGCCAATCAAAGGATGGGTTGGCGTGTCACAAGCAGATGAATGGATGGAACGACTTTCCTCTTATCATTCTCTTTGGGAAAAACAGAGGCTACTCCATTTCTTAAGGTTAGCATGCTATTCCCACATTCCATTCGATGGTTCATTTTCGACTGCTTTCCTTTATTTATGGGACCCCACTGTGAATTGTATTGTCACAAAGACGGGTTATATGACTGTCACTTTGGCTGACATTGCCTGTATCACGGGTCTTTCCCCTAACGGAATCAGTGGAAAAGAACTGTCAACCGTAGAATGCGTCCCAGCGGCAGAAAAACTTTATGCCGGGGCCAGTTCCATTTACGATGGAATGTTGAAGGCAAAAGCCTCTGGCCTGTCTTTTTCAACCTTGATTAGCGCATATGCATCCTCTGAGGATGAAGTAACGCTAGAGGAAGTCGTACTCTTCCTCACCTTTGCCCTGAGCCGTTTATTCATGTCGCGCTCCGGCAATGTTTCCAAGGCTTTTATGGTTTTGGCTGCCAACTTGGCTGTCGCAAAGCCAGAACCTCTTGCTTTAGGCCCTATGTTACTAGGATCTCTGTATAGATGCCTCTATCGCGGTCGTGCCCTGTATTTAGGGGATGAGGATCCACAGGTGTCCCAAGGATTACTCCCTCTATCAGGCCCATTGTGGCTTCTGACTTGTTGGGGAGTAATGTATTTCCACCATCTGCTGAATTTTTCATCAGATGTGTACATTGAAGACTGCTTCTGTTATGGTGATTTCGTCTTCCGCGCTGTCGATGACAAAATTGGTGTTCATCCTCGACAGATCCTTGGGTATTTAATGGGGGTAACTTCTAACGGGTACCCACTCCCTGTTGCCTGGAACCTATTTCTTTTGGCCAAACAACAAGAATTAAAAGAGGATCACTGGATCTATCGTGCCCTTCCTCTTTGGATGCAAGGTCTCGATATTACCCCTCTTGGGATTTTTATTTCTTCTGAATCAAGGAGTACTTCTTTCGATGGCGGTTTCTGGTCTAGTGTACTTCAAACAAAAGACCTATACGCCTTCGAGCCTGGATTCCTTGGGTTTGAACTGTACAACCCACAACTTGTTGCTCGTCAATTTGGATTGGTTCAAGGGTTAGCCGTCCCTTATTATCAAACTCAGAACAGGCCATGGTGGGATAGGAAAGTCTTTTCGGAAGACAACATCCTCAAAAGCAAGACTGTGACCATGTCGTCCCTTGCCCGCCCAGAATCTTGGCGATGGCATGCCTATGAGACTGCGCATTTCAAACTCTGGTGGCGCCACATGCCTTACATTCGAAACTCAATCCGTCTTCCTGCTCATATGCGGATCACCCTGACCCTCAATATGGAAGGTAAGTTTCTCGCCTTACTTTCGGTAATGCAATTTATTCTCTAACCATTTCGTGATTAGATATTGACCTTATTTCTTATTTTCAGAAACCCCAAACAAGCAAATAAGGTCACTGGTGACTTCAACACAAAAAGAAGAAAAAGTCCCTGATAATTCTGACCAGGAGACTGATCTTGCTTCAGGCTCGGCCAATGACCTGTCATTGGTGGTCTTTGAGTAGCCTGAAATATCCGTTCCCCAATTCGTTGAGGAATCTGATTTTGCTGTCGCTGAAGAGCAAGCTCCATCGCGGCAGAAGCCTTCAAAGAAGAAGAAAGAGGGCGTAGTGGTAAAGCCAGACATCGATGGATCTGATGATGACCAACCCTTATCAGCCTTTTTGGACAAAAAGGTGAAGGCATCGCCTCCAGCCACTCCTCTTTCAACGGAACAGCCTGCTGCTTCTGTAGCCCCAAAGCCCTCTCAAAGCAAAGGACATTTTAAGACTATCCATCCAAGGAGGTCTCTTAAGCAGAAGCAAAAAGCATCAGGTTCGGCGAAGGTCGCCTCCAAACCTGCTTCAGGGAAGGGTTCAAAGAAGAGGGAAACAGAGACTCCCGAGTCTGCACTTGACTCCCCTCAAAATCCTCCCAAAAAGGGAGCCATTTCTGAATCATCCGAAGAGAGTCCAGCGGAAATGGTAGTTGTGACTACCGTTTCAATACCAACTCCAATTGCAGCAGTGGAAGTGTCTCCTCATACTACAACTCCTCCTTCACCGTCGCCAAAGGAGATTTCGAATGCTGCTAGTCAGCCAATCGCTGAGGATCAACCAAGCAGCGCATCTGTTAGCCCTGATTGTATCGTGAGTCAGGTATGACTTAAAATCTTAGTGTTCAATATTACTTTCAGATTCATCATTATCTGCTAACTCTATTATTCATGCAAATAATAGGTCCTTGGGGAAATAAATGAAGAAAATCCTCCTTCTCCACCGAGAGAAGTAAAAGACAATATTGAAGATACAAGCAAACAAGTGCTTGAAACAGGTAACTTTCTTTATATTTGAAAGAACAAGTCACTGTTTTTAAAATTATAAACTTCTGTAAATAACAAAAAATTGAATTTGCATTGACAGAATCGCTGGAAACTCTATCCAGTCAAATAGGGAGCCTTCTTGAAGAAAGCGCATCACCTATCAATGAACAAGTCGAAGCTCCAGCTTGCCTTGCTGCGTTGAAGTCTGACCTTACATCTGAGTCGGACGCTCTCGCATTGGTTGATTATTTGAATCAACTGCAAGGAAAAGATGAAGTGGTCTGGCGTTCTCTGGTCTCTCTATTGCAAACAGAGGTAATTGGGAAACAGCAACGATTGGTTGCCCTCCAACAACAGGCTGATCAAATGGGTACTGTCTTGCCCCAATTGAAATCAACTCAAGACCAAGTATTGCCTCTTGTAACTGATGTCGCAGCCAAGAAACAAACCGATGCAGAGATCAGGGCAAGGCTTCTCAACATCCAACAACAAATGGATCAATTAGAGGCTGAGAAGCAGACCCTGAACCAGCAGCTATCCGCGAACCAGGCTGAACTTGGTCAACTTGAAGTGCAGACAGAAACTACTCGGAAGCATGTGAAAGAGTTGCTGACTCAAGCACAAAATCTTCAACAAATCAAGAAAGAGATCCAAGGTGTACGCAGGGCTATGCTCATCGCGCTAGGTTTGGTTGATCAAACCTTTCACATGACAACAACTGCTACATCACCATGAAGCTGTGGGCTCCTCTGGAATCTCAAAGAATTGTTCTTCATAGGATTCTAGAGTACTTTTGTTTAGTTCGTGCCCCAACTCTAACTCTCTCTTTTGTTCTTGTAAACTATCATACAATTGAATATGTAGTTTTTTAAATTCTGGACCATGTTGCTCCCATATCGATGGGTGAAACTTTTTAAGGTATTTTGCATTTAAAGGCCTAGTTGAGACCTTCCCTTTTCTTGAAACCAGAATGTATGAATTTCCAAGACATTCTTTATGGATCTTAAAGGGACCTGCCCACTTAGGTGTGAATTTACCCCAAACTGGATCCCTGTGACCAGAAGGTAAAATCATCTTCCAAACCAAGTCTCCCTTATGAAAAGACTTAGCTCGAACCCTTTTGTTGTAGGCTTCCGCCACTCTGAGTTTTTGTAACCTCATTCTTTGTGCGGCTTCAAACTTGGTTTCTTCGGTATCTAAATGTTCGATACTCATTGCCTCCACGTACTCTTTTCCGAAGAGCTCTGACTGTTTGGCAATTCTTGCTGATTGTACAACAACTTCTGCCGGAATCACTGGGTCATGACCATAAACTAACTCGAAAGGCGAGATACCCGTTGCATCTCTTTTTGATGCCCGATATGCCCATAAAGCGTATCGCAGTTTTTCATGCCACTTCCTGGGATTCAACTCAATCATTTTCCGGAGGCCGGCAATAATAATTTTATTTGTGGACTCGGCTTGACCATTTGACTGTGCATAATATGGAGTAGAGTGTATGACTTTAACTCCAAATTTGGCCAAGAATTCCACATATGGGTCACTGCTGAAAATACTCGCATTATCAACAGTAATAGATTCAGGAATTCCAAATCTCACGAAGATTTTTTCTTCCAAGAATTCTAAGACCGCTTTGGTATCGAGCTTCTGAAAAGGCTCGGCCTCAACCCATTTGGTAAAATATTCTGTAATTACCAACAAGAATTTGTGATTCTTGGATGAGTTAGGCTTAATTTCCCCGATTGCATCCATCGCCCAGCCACGGAAAGTCCAAGGCTTTAAGACACATTTCATCGGTGCTGCGGGCGCTGAGACAATGGGCCCAAACTTTTGGCATTTCTCACACCCTTTTGCATATTTAATGCAATCTTTCCTTATTGAAGGCCAATAAAAACCCGCTTTATGTAATGCCCATCGCATTTTTAAGCCATTTTGATGAGCGCCACCATCGTGGATTTCGGCCATCGCGGTTAATGCTTCTCCCGCGTCTACACATTTCAGGATTTGGACATCAACATCTTTCCTAAAGAGTTCGTTTCCCACAAGGAAATAGTTATTAGCCGCCATTCTGACCCTGAAAGGTACTTCCCTATTATACGGATCCTTGAGATATTCGACTATCTCATCTCTCCAATCTACATCAGAACTAAGAATGTCAATGCTATTGATAGCATTGATGGGATCATTCTCACTCCATTCATCGAAATTTTTCAATGGATGTAGAGTTCTTCTCAAAAGAGTTATTGAATCATCCGGAGTTACGGCCATCTCTTTTGATGATGCAAATCCGGCTAACTCATCCGCAATGTGATTAATATTGCGGGGAATATGATGAAACTCAACTCACCAAATTCTTTACCTTTTGAGTGCCATATAATGCTACTAAAGCATTACACTTATACTCTCCCGTTACTTGGTTTATGACCAATTGGGAATCACCAAATACACGGACTTTCTCAACTCTCATGTCTTGGAGAATTTCGAGTCCGATAATCAAAGCCTCGTATTCTGCTCGATTATTAGTACATTCACCCTCCAACGTTATGGCCAACTTTGTAGTGTGTTCCTCAGGATCAATGATTACGACCCCTGCCCCAGCAGTCGTCCTGGTCGATGACCCATCGAAAAACAAAGTCCAAGAATCCTTAGGATCCTCACAAACTTGCTCATCGCTTGGGTGCAAAACCAAGAAATCCGCTAGTCCTTGGCCTTTAATTGCCTTTTGTGGCAAGTAAACAAGGTCAAATTGAAGCAAGTGGAGATGCCACTTGCACAACCTTCCTTTTAGGAAAATTGGGAAAGGAGATACCGAAGCACATCTGTAGGTGACACCACTTCAATCTTAAAAGCCATGAAATAATGCACCAATTTGACAGACGCGTCGTAAAGACATAAACACCATTTTTCCGCCAGTGTATATCGCTTCTCTGTATCTTGTAAAATCCGACTCTAGTAGAACACTGCTTGCTCATGCCCCAACTCGTTTTCCTGGGTCAAGAGGCTTGCAATGGAATCTTGAGTGACAGAAAGATAGATTCGTAAGGGCCTACCATCTTGCTTTGGTGGCAAGATAACAGGAGGAGACGCAAGTTGCTTTTTGATTTGGTCGAAAGCATCTTGATGTTCCTTTTCCCAAACAAATGAATCTTCCTTTTTCAATTTCAGAAGAGGTGAGAAGATTTTCGTCTTCCCGGCCAAATTGGCCATGAACCTCCTTACATAATTAATTTGCCCCAAGAATCTTTGTAATTCTTTCTTATTTGAGGGCGGCGCTGCAGCTAAAACAGCTTTAGCCTTATTTTGGTCAATCTCAATTTCCTTTTTTATGAATGAGAAAACCAAGGAAATTTCCAGCTTTTACTCCAAATGCACATTTGAGTGGATTCATTTTCAAGCCAAACTCCCTCATTCTCTGAAGTGATTGTCTCACATGGTTTCGATGTGATTCTAAATCATGTGATTTAATCAGCACGTCATCGATGTAAATCTCCATAGACTTCCCGATCATGTCTTTAAAGATCGCGTCCATGGTTCTTTGATAGGTTGCCCCTGCGTTCTTTAATCCGAAAGGTATGGCAACCGACTCATAAATTCCCATTGACCCAGGGCATCGGAAGGCCGTCTTGTGGCAATCTTCCTCGGCTATCCTAAATTGATGATAGCCAGCATATCCATCCAATGATGAGATATATTCGTATCTCGACGCAGCGTCTATTAGCATGTCCGCGACAGGCATTGGATATTGGTCTTTAGGAGTTGCTTTATTCAAGTCTCTGAAGTCTATACAGACCCTGACTTTTCCATTCTTTTTAATGACGGGGACTATATTCGCAATCCAACGTGCATATTTAATTGGTCTTATAAAACCAGCCTTCAATAACTGCTCCACTTCCTCCTGGATTTTAGGCAGTAATTCAGGCGCCAACCGACGAGGTTGTTGTGCAACTGGTTGAAAACCTGGCATAATCGGTAACCGATGTTCAACCACTTCTCTGCTTAAACCTGGCATTTCACTGTGAGACCAGGTAAAGCAATCTTTATACTCATGAAGAATTGCAATGAATTTGGCTTGCTCTTCTTCAGGGAGTAATTTACTAATATAAGTAATCCTTGGATTCTCTTTCGATCCGAGGTTTACTTCAAGTAATTCATCAGTTACGTTTTGTCTGATGTCATCACTTTTTGCCCATACTTTTTCCTCCTCTTCCTCTATTTCAAAGAAAGAATCATGGTCATCTGGTGTTTCTTCAACCGACATAACATTAAAAGTAAGGCCAAATTTCTCCTGGTAATGAGACCAGAAAATTTCGTCTATTGTTTCATCGTCAGCCAAACAAGGATCTTCTTTACAATCATTAAAATCCATTAATAAATACAATGATTATTTCAGAACAAACAGAGCTAAAAACTAGACTCTGCATCCTTATCGCCATTGTCCGAGCCATTCAAATTGTATCGATGACTGAAACCGTGACCAAGGCTATTTACAATAGTAGATACTTCCCTAAATTCTGAGGGAGGGGACTCATCCGTGAGTTCCCGTATCTTAATCTGATTCAACTTCAACCGACTCGTTTCAGCTTCAGTTAAATATTCTTGAGCAGGATGGCTCGCTTCATCCTCGCTCTCAACTACGTCCGTGTAGTCTTCATTCTCTATCGCCGATATTTCTTGTTCTATCTCATCAGCAAGATCAGGATATCGGTCCATCCTGAACTTGTAATCTCTTCTGGCTCTTAGAGCAGACCTGGGAATTTCAAATTCAATAGTTAGAATTGTAAATTCTTTGTCGGCCTCAATTATTTCAAATTTCTTGCCGTTCCACAGGACTAATAATTGATGTAAAGACGATGCAATTGCATAATTACGATGCAACCAATCTCGTCCCAAAATGGCATTATAACCAGAATCACCATCAATTACAAAGAAAGCCATATAATTGACACAATCTCCGACTTGTGTCCTAACTTTAACAATGCCCTTAACCGCGTAGGGCTCACCGCTAAAACTAATAACGGTTGCATTAGTTTTCTTAATATCTTTCCTTGTCTTTCCTATCTTTAATAAAATTGACAAAGGAAGAATATTAACTGTTGCCCCAGTATCCACTAACACTTGGCTAATGAATTGGTCCTGGAACTTAGCGGTTATGTATAATGCCTTTTTATGATTCGTATCAAGATCAGGCCGTCTAAACAAAGCGTTTAGAATCTTTTGTGCGGTTGGGTCATCCAAACTATCGGCTGCTGGAGAAAAACCCTTACGCCTTTTAGGAAATGCTCGGCCGTTTGTGGCTAGAGCAGGTTCCGTATTTGTCTTTTGGGTATTGTCACCCGTCGCGACTTTAGTCTCGCTTTTGTTTCTTTTACTGAGCGCAAAGACTGAAAAGTCTTCAGGCCAGATTGCAGTATCTTTATGCGTACCTGCTTTTTCGGCTTGCTCTACCTCATCGGCCCAGGACTCCGTTCCTGATTTCTCGAACTCGGTAGTGAGCACCCTCTTAAAGGTTGATGGTAATGTGACTACATTACACTCCGGCGAGATTTCCCCAGGTTCAGGCTCGGACCCGAAATCTGAGAATTCCTCATCGCAGAGTAAGTCATCGTCATCATTGACCTTGAGATCAAAATCATCACCGTCCGAATCTTGATCACCATCCTTATCTCTGAATTGATTCTTATCTGGTATCGAACCAACTGGATCTTCATGCAACATGACCTGCTGCAATTCTTCCATTTTTCGTTCAACACCCGCGCTATCTGTTTTTAGTAGCGCTTCTGTCTCAGCGGGAGATACCAAATCCAAATCTTGGACTGGCCTATCTGTCTCCATCGCTACGGGTCCTTCTTGAGGTTCCTTCTTTTGAGAAACTTCTTTCTTACCCTTTCCAAGGGAAACTTTATTAACGGACAAAGTTTCCTCCTCTTTGCGCAACGGAGCAATTTGTGCCTCCTGCTGCTGCGCCATCAAAACATCCTTCCGAATCTTCAAGGCTTTTTCTTGCCTGCCTCTTCGGTAGTCATGTGAACCACTTGTCAGATCAGACTTTGCTGATCCACTTGAGTCACTTCCTCTCGGAGTAAAGAAAGGAACAGGTGACCGATGTGATCCCCTTCCTCCTTTAAATGCTCCTCTTCCACCCCTGCCTCCTCTACCCTCCATTCGTGGAGTGCCAGGCCTGGGTGTTCCGAAGTACTCAAAACTTTCGTTGTTCATTCGTACTCGCTTGTTTGGTACCTTTTTGTATGCAGGTATCCATTTTGGATCATTTTCAATGACCCGAATCCTAATCAACTCAAGGTGGAGTTGATCAGCACAGTTCGGACATAAATGGTGTTGCAATGCTTTCAACCCCTTTATGGCCTCCTCATGAAGAGGGTTATGCTCTAACGCCTCCTTATACGTTTTCGCCTCCGATATTTTTGCTGTATCGGACTGCCCTTGCTTCAGCGGAGAAGGTTTGGATTTTCCATCGCCTTTCTGCTTTTCCTCCTTGAATGGAGCACGGATCTTGTCGAGATCCGCCTCTAACTCATTCAACCTCAGTGCCTTCGATTCCTTCTTGGTGATAGTAATGAATTTCTTTTCACACTTCCTCTTCACCAAACCTCTGAAAGAGACACAATCAGCAGTGGAATGAGCAGTCGTTATATGCCACCTGCACATTCCTTCCATTCCTTTTTCATCGACTTTTGGTAGAAATATGACACCATCATCGATCAATCGATGCAATACTGTGATTGCCCGTTCTTCACGTTCATCATTCTCCTGGAAAGCCTGCAAATCATTTAAAGCAACCTGATCAACAGAAATCATATTACAGACAACAAACTTTCCTTTTCTTTCAGTCTCAACGGCAAACAACAATTTGCCTTCATCGATAAGGTCCTGAAAACAGTTTTTTGCGTGATCACACTCCCTAGTCCAGTGAGTAAAAGTATCATGCCAAACACAATATCTCCTATTCCCTATTTCCTCTAAGGACTTGACCACATGCCCCTCTCTGGGCTTAACAATACCCTCCTTAAGACAATGTCGGACCATATCGTCAAGGCGGGCTATCTCAAAGGTATACTTTCTTCTTTCCTTACTCTTGAAACTTCTTTTACTGAAAGTTTCTTTTCTTTTGAGAGCAGGACAGACGAGGGGTGTGTCGAACTTAACCACCTCCAAAGCATTGATCTCTATTTGCATATTATTGTATGTTTCTTCGTCAATTTCCTCATCAAATTGTTCGCCAATCTGATCAGGCTCGACTTGTGCAACATGAGCATGATAAGTAGATTTCTGTTTACCACCATGCTCCTTATGATTAACCTCTTCTTTTAGCATTTTCTCATATTTGATTGCACATCTGGTCAGTTCTGGGAAGTCAACAAAGGTATCGCCATCGAATTTCTTTCTAAATTCGAGTAACAATCCTTCTTGTGCCATTTGCACAAATTCATGTTCCGGGACTGACACTGGGCATCGCCCTTTTAGACTCTTAAAACGATTAAGATAGTCATTCACTGATTCTCTAGGCCTTTGCGTTATTCTAGCTAATTCACTCAGAGTAATTCCTAGATCCATTCTCAAGAAATGTTCCACAAATTTGTCCCTAAGGTTTTCCCAACTGAAAATTGACTTAGGTGGTAAATTTATATACCAATTAAATGCATTTCCAGTTAACGAACTGGAAAACAACCTCAATTTCAAGTTTTCATTATCGGCGGCCTCCCGACATTGGGTCGTGAAACGAACCAAATGTTCTGCAGCCGACATCTGATCATTACCCGAAAACAGGGTAAAGTCAGGGATCTTAAACCCTCTCGGAAACGGGTTATTTCTATCAATATAGGCTGGGTAAGGGGAATGGTCGAAACTCTTATTCTTATTCCTACCGACAGGAATACCCATTTTTTCCACTATCGCCTCAATCATACCCTCAAGCGCGTTTTCCGCTTGTCGACCAACTCCAAAATTGGGCGCGACATGGTATTGATTTTGGTAATCTCCACCATAATTAGGTATGTTAGGTTCGGCCCTATAATGACCTGTAACATTGTGCATCACAGGTGGCTGTTGACTTTGGAAATTATTATGCCCCGATCCTATACTATTGTGAGTATAAGTCTCTGGGTTCTGATAAGGCATTCCAAATCCTCCCATAGAAACTCCTTGACCTCTCCCCGAGGCAGGATATCCATATTGCCCCGATGTCCCATATGTGCTGTGAACCGGGATATGGTTAGGGTTGGCGTAATGTATCCCACTCGTAGGGACCGACGCCGCAAAACTTGTCTGGGTATTGTAACCCCCTAAACCAAAACTGTGTTGGTTATTTCCTGAATGTACTCCAACTGCTGGTATACCGACAGTTGTTGTATCATTGCTTATATGCGCAGGATCAACCCTATTCGATTGAGTGCCTGGGCCTGCTGACCAACCTGACCCAGCCTCCGCTCCCTGGCTCTCAGATCTCCTAGGCTCTCCCCTGTCTTCATTAAGTCCAAAACCTGGAGGAGGGTTTTGGCGTAATGAAGAAGTTTGCGGGTCACTATTAGGACCCCGAACCCCCTGTCCGGTTAGGACTGTCGCGCTTGGTGGGTACCCTATCGGTCGGGCATCTACACCATGACTTCTTTCAACGCCACTTGGTTCATCAGTCGTTATGGCTCTACTTCTAGTTTGGGCAATGGTTTGTCCCAAATCGAGGATCCTCTCAAGTTTTTCGTTTAATTGAGAGTGCCTCTGTAGCAATGGTTCAAGGCGACATACAACCTCCGTCGCAACACTCCTCGTGAGTGCATCAAAGGTTGCATTGAAAGTTTCATTGATGTCAAGGATAATCCTATCAATTTGCCGTGATATTCCAGCATCCTCATGTAAGCTCTGAGCAATCTGAGCAAAGGCCCGCGATGACTCTTGTGTCAAACGCTGAATCTGGGACTCAAGTTGTTTTCGTTCAACTTCTTGCCCATTTACCAACAGATCTTTAACAATTTTCACATATGTTTTGTGAAAAATAGTTAACTGGGTCTTAGACACTTTGCTAAGATCCAAATCTGCTAGTAAACTTTCTTCTGCCTGACTATGGAGAGCTGGCGTAGTTTGGCCTTGTCCTTCAGAACTCGATGATGAGTTATCCGAACTTACATTGATAATGGGTGTATCGGTACCCATATTTTGGCTGGACGGCTCGGTCCGTCCACCCTGAGGAAGGGGAGTCTCTTGCGAATTGTCTCGCTGAGAAGCAGACCTTGTCGTAGGCATTTCTTGCTTCTTGAAATTACAAGTCAGTTTGATGTCTGTATTTGATTTAATCAAAAGGTTTGTTTGGTTACGAAAGGTAAACAATTACAATTCTGTCGAAGAATTATATCTTACCTCCCACTGTGGTCGCCAATTTGTTGAACACTAAAATTAAGGACACTTATATGAAGTGTCAATCCTAAGAGCACTTAATTTAGACTGACCGCGATGAACTAAATGCCATTAAATAAAAGTACTTAAATGCAAAGACAAAAGACGGGTTCTTACAAACTAAAGTAGTAACCATTAATTGAAAGTAAATGTCAGGTTTGCTAATGAAGAGTCCAGGAAGAGATGAAATCAATTACCTCCATGCCTTCTATCTTCACCATGGAAAAGAAAAAAGCTACGCTAAGACATGAACTGCTCGCGCTACGGGGCGAGGCCACCCGATGTACACTAAAAAAGAAAGAACTAAAAAGACTTGAATAAATGTTGTTGATGCTTGATCGATTGATGCCCTACTGCTGCTCCTTGCTCCTCTATTTATAGCATAAAACCTCTGGCGGTTTTCCTAACTTCCAGAGCTTTCTCCAAACGTGGGAGAGTACTTGCCAGCGGTTATATTTTCCTTCTTCAACTGCTTCCTATCTTGGCGCCGTCTATTAAATTTGAATAGATGGACTTTATGTTTTGTTGTCAGCCCAGACTGAGTATTGTATGCGTGTGGGCTTTTCCTTGTTTTCAGCCCATCGAGATTACTGGACCAAAAACCGTCCATCGCAAAGACAAAATTATTTTTGTCATCAACAAATTCACAAGCCTTTAATTTGCATTGTGGCGATTACGGTGTCGTCTGATTTTGCTCAGGACTCAGGTGATCTAGCTTCTCGACCTTCAATTGATTTTGGCGTATTTTTCAATTGTTGCTCGGAGACCCTAGGATGTGAGAAATTAGGATACAAAATCTCTAGAGTTGATAAATAATTCTAATGTATAGATTATACAACATAGTAAGAAATTATTTACTGTGTAGGGTGGATGACACTGGAAATTGAACTCTAGAGGATCCTAATTCCCTAATCAAACCGGAAATTGGTTCGTTTTGGTATGATTTTGTTTAGCGCCACACAATTGTTGGCTAGTGTTTTGTGTTCTGTGTTAAGGAAGGTTGTTTTGTTATGTCTTAGCTTGATCAGTAGCTGTATGAAATGTGAAATTCTGCTGGGGTTTATTCGCTATATGCCTATATCATACAATCAACTTATTATTTTGCTGCCGGCCTCATTTTGTATTGTTAGATACTTAGATTTATTTGGTTAGAACGGTAAAAAGCTAAAGCAAAGAAAACAATCATCATTGGAATAATGTAATGTAGCTAATAATACACAGTACTATGCGTACGTCTGCGCTCATTGAGCATTATGAGCAACATATACAACCAGACTAAAAGTCTCTATTGTGTGTTTTTGAAGCTTCTATTTTGCCAGCTTTTCCTCTGTTTTCCGAATCTTCTCATAGACAGCTTGGTCCTTCGAACACGTTTCCAAAACCTACTCATCTCAACTCGCAACTTCTACACCTCTTGTTTCAAATTCTTATCCTCCTCATTTTGGGACACCGCTGTTGATCAAATCAAACAACAAATGAAATTAATAAATAAAAAACATATAACATAAAAAGTTACGGAGAAGACAAGTGAGAATATCAAACCTTGATGTCGTTTCTTCCATTTTGTATTGTACTCATGTTCATCGGGATTGTCAAGAGAGACAAGCGATTCTACATACAATTCTGTTTCAATTCTTTGTACTTGATGATCATCATCATGAGTAATCTCACGAAAATTCCTTTGTTCACCAGTAAGTAAATTGACCGATATGAATTGCTCCACGACTCTATGCAATCTAAGCTCAATGAAATGCAACAAGAGTTCACCATGTCTGTGTGAATAAGTAACAGCCTTAATAAAACCCAGCCCAGATGGAATAATGCACGAGATATAAGGGAACACGTCCACCTTACGTCCCAACCTACACCATGTAGACGACCCTCTTCCCCGGCATCCACCATTGTAATTATCCTTGTTCAACACCCACCAATCAACCGTTAGGCTAGGCGGAAATATTAGTCCACCATTATAGCCCAAACCGTCACGTTGCTGGAAAACCATGAAATGTAGGTCGCCTCTAATATTATACAATGAACCATACCTGGTATATTTGGCTGAAACAGGTAAATCAATAACTTCACTTGCGAATTTTCCGGTGCTGAGGTTGAAAGTGACGACAACGTCCGGACCTTCATTCCCATGGCTACTCCTTTTATTGACTAACCAACTTAGACCATTCTCATAGGTAGTACCATTACCAAAGTGATTTCCATAATAGCCGATTTCAAAGTTAATTTGTTCATGCGACATACTCCATTCCTTCTTCCTCCAACTATACATCATAATTTTGGTGGAGTAGTCTGCCTCAGCTACATAAGTACCGTCATTGGCAGTCCTATGGAACTGTACAATCTTGACGACCTTATAATCGTCTGAGCAACAATCGTACCCAAAACCGTATGACGACTTAAACTCGGTTTGTGGATTATTTGAGGTGGTGTGCTCATCAATTTTGAGATTGGGCAATTTAACGTGGGTTCGAGTAGCCGGATTCAACAAAGTAAATCCCCAACCATGGACATTGCGGAAACAAACAATGCCATTGCACGACCCAATACGAAAAACGTGCAAGCTGTCGTGGAGCGTAATGGGAACCCGATTGAGCCCGATAGCGTCATCCAACTTAGATTTAGTATTGTAGTACTTGTTAACAGTCGGGGCGAAATCAATGGTGTATAGCTTGATCGGATTCTGATTGGTCGGAACTGAGGGAACAGTGGAGACTAACATGCGAAGTTGATTGTTAACTCCCCCATCAGATAGTTGTTGTTCTTGTCGCTGAAGATGTGATCTTATAAAACACGGGTCGGTGATTAGATCGTGCCACTCCGGCGAGACGCTTTTAAAGCAGAGCAGAGTGTTTACAGGAAGCCGAGAAAGGATGTTTGATATAATGTCGGTCGGTAAAAAACCAATGCCGTCGTATTGGTTTTGGTGACGGCAGTCTGTCAAAGATGATGTTTTTACGCCGCCGATTTTCATTGAAGTCGGGTTGTGTTGCGGTGGTTTGGAAGAGTAGTGGAGACACAAAGAACTAGGATTTTATTTTCTTTCTTTATTTCTTGACACAAAGAATTAAAAATTTACGATTTGTATATCTTTTTATGAGTTAGGTCCTGTGCGATTCAACTTGTTCAATGGTGTTTTCAAATCAGATCAGACTAGTTTGATGGCCCGTGCAACGCCCGGGCTACTTATGTTTAAATGTTAAAATTACGTAACCCGAACCCGACCCGAAAGATGACCTGACCCGTTATGACCCGACCCGATACGAACCGACCCGACATAACCCGACCCGGAACCGACCCGACGACCCATTTGCCACCACTACTATCGAGTATCGACTATCGTAGTCCCGGGATCGTGAGTAGCATTGGGCCCGTTAACGTTAGTGAGTTGCTCCGGGACATGTATGCATGCTTCGACATTTTCATTTGTTTGCATTCGAATTGAACCTTTGTTGTTGTTAATTTCACTAGTGTTTGTATTCACACCTTTCTAAATTTCGACTGAATTCGCAAACCTTGAGAAGAAGGGAAATCAAAAAAAAAATATTTTCCGCAAAAATAAGGGCGGAACTTCGCATTCCCGTAATTCGGACTTTCGGAGTCGTCTATCTTTGCTCAGGTGATCTTCTCGACCTTCAATTTTTGACTAAGTTTTTCAATTGTTGCTCGGAAATTAAACCCTAGAATGTGAGAAATTAGGATTCAGAATATCTAGACTTGATATGTAATTCTACGGTGTAAAGTTTGTACAACATAGTAAGAAATTAATTACTGTGTATGGTGAATACTACGGAATATCAGCCCTTGAGGATCCTAAATTCCTAATCAACTGAAAATTGGTTCGTTTTGTTGTGATTCTGTTTCGCGCCACGCTATTTTTGGCTAGTGTTTTGTATTATGTGTTAGGGAAGCTTCTGTATGTGTTTTAATTTGATCAATAGCCGAATGCCTGTATCATGTATGGAATGTGAGGTTGTACTGGAGTACTTGCTATATTGCTGCCGCCTACCTCATTTTGTATTGCCAGTAATTCTAGGGTGAGACCGCCTCTTTGTATGAGATCAATTAATAAGTAACTTTTGATACATTACATGTTACTTTTGAAATAAGTTAGTTGAAAAGTAATATTTACTCTTTTATATGTGTGAGAGGTTTCATACGATGAGACCGTCTCCCAATGGAATTAGTGTAAGAACGCTAAGTAGCTAAACTTAGCAAAACTGAAGTCATACTATCTGATTCTATTTTTCAAAGCTTCTTCCTCTGTTTTCCGAATCTTCTGATAGATAGCTTCTTCCTTTGAACAAATTTCCGAATAAACTTACTCATCTCAACTCGCAACTTCTTCACCTCTTGTTTCAAATCATTATCCTCCTCATTTCGGGACACCGCTGTGGATGGCGACGACTCTCTTGAATCTGTGTCACATATTCAAACCAAACGTTAACAAATGAAATTAACGGGAACAAAATATATTATACATATATAGTTTCGTAGAAGCTAAGACAAGAAAGAATATCAAACCTCGATGTCGTTTCTTCCATTTTGTGTTGTACTCATGCTCATCGGGATTGTCGAGGGAGACAAGAGATTCTACATACAATTGTGTTTGAATTCTTTTTACTTGTTCATCATGAGTAATGACACGAAAATTTCTTTGTTCATCAGTAAGAAAATTGACCGATATGAATTGCTCCAGGAGTCTATTCCATCTAGCCCCAATTAAATGCAACAAGAGTTCACCATGTCTCTGTGAATAAGTAACAGCCTTAACGCATGGGTTGGGTGGTGACACGTCCACCTTACCCAACCTATACCATGGTGACGACCCTCTTCCCCTGCCTCCACCACTGTAATTATCCTTGTTCAACACCCACCAATTAACCTCGAGGCAAGCCGTCGTTGATATCATTTCACCATTATAGTCCATTAAATCGCCACGTTGCTGAACAAACATGTAATGTAGGTCGCCTTTAATATTATACAATGAACCATACCCGGTAAATTTGGCTGAAACAGGTAAATCAGTGACTTCACTAATGAATTTTCCGGTGCTGAGGTTGAAAGTGACCACAACCTGCTGACCTTCATCCCAAAGGCTGTTCCTTTTACTGGCTAACCAGCTTAGACCATTCTCATAGGTAGTACCATTATACAAGGGGTTTTCACTATCAGGATGTTCATTGTTATAGCCGACTTCAATGTTAATTTGTTCATGCATCGTACTCCAATTCTTTTTCCTCCAGCTATACATCATAATCTCGGTGGAGTAGTCTACATCAACTACATAAGTTCCGTCATTGGCAATCCTACGGAATTGTACAATCTTGACGACCTTGTAATCGTCTGAGCAACAATCATACCCAAAACCATAACACTTAAACTCGGTTGGTCGATAATTTGAGGTAGTGTGCTTATCAATTTTGAGATTGGGCAATTTTACGTGGTACCTAGTTGCCGGATTGAACAAAGTAAACCCCCAACCGTCAACATTGCGGAGACAAACAATGCCATTACACGACCCCATAGGGATAAAGTGCAAGCTGCCTTGCAGCGTAACGGGAACCCGATTGAGTCCCATAGCATCATCCATGGCCAGCTTAGAGTTAGTATTGTAGTAATTGTTAACGGTCGGGGCAAAATCGATGGTGTATAACTTGTGGTCCATCTGAATATTACAGTGGATACCGAATGCGGAGGCTATGGGATTCTTGGTCGGAACTGCGGAAACAGTGGAGACTAACATGCGAAGTTGATTGTTAACTCCCCCATCATAAAGTTGCTGCTGTTGTTGTCGCTCAAGATGTAATTTTATAAAACACGGGTCGGTGATTAAATCGTGCCACTTCGGCGAGACGCTTTTAAAGCGGAGCAGAGTGTTTACGGGAAGCCGAGAGAGAATGTTTGATATAATGTCCGTCGGTAAAAGACCAATGCCGCCGTAATTGTTTTGGTGACGGCAGTCTGTCAAAGATGATGTCTTTGGTATCTTACGCCGATTTCCGCCGCGGATTTTCATTAAAGTCGGCTTGTGTTTCGGTGGTTTGGAACAGTAGAGACGGAGTTTAGGACTTGTATACTTTTTAACTCTTATATTAAGGAAATTTTGAGTTTAGAAAGAACTAGGAAATTTGGACTTTGCCAATTTAGGAATTATATGTTTTTTTTTAGGGAGACTGTCTCAAAATAATGGATTAAAATTAAACTAACACCTTATTGTTTTATGCTTTACATTTTCATTGTTTACATTGGAATTGAACCTTTGATGAATTAGTTGTTGTTGTTGTTGTTGTTGTTGTTGTTGTTGTTGTTGTTAGATTCACAAGTGTATTTGTTGATTCAATAGATAGATTGAAGGATTCGTTGCACTCAAACTTGTCTAATTCCTATCAAATTCAGCCCTAATTTCCGCAATAATTAGGGTCCGAATTTCGCATTACGGCGATTTGTAGCCGTCTGTTTTTGCTCAGGTGATCTTCTCGACCTTCAATTTTGGCCTAATTATTTCAATTGTTGCTCGGTAACCCTAGAATATGGGAGATTAGGATTCACAATAATCTCCAGTTCTCCACCATATAAATTTTATTCATACAACATAATAATATTTATTTACTGTGTATGGTGAATTTTACGGAAAATTAAAATAGCGGATCGTAAATTTTCAATCAATCGGAAATTGGTTCGTTTTGGTGTGATCTTGGGGGCGGAGGGTCAATTGCGTGTGTTATGTGATAGGGAAGCTTCTGTATGAAGCTGATTGTTTTGTGATGTCTTAGTTTGATGATCAGTAGGTGTATGAAATGTGAAATTGTGCTGATCAAAACGGGGTTTATTAGATATACCATCTACTTGTTATTCTGGTGCCTGCCTCATTTTTTATTGATTGGTTAGATTGTTTTGGTTAGAATACTAAGAAGCTAAGGCTAGCAAAACACTCATTAGATAATGTAATTCAGTTGACAGTACACAGTACTGCACGTTTGCGCTCATTGAGCAATATGTCCAACCAGACTGATGAAATCGTTAAAAGTAGTGGAGGTCATGATCAGGGTAAAAAGCGCAAAGGACCCGAGGTAATATGTCATTTTGAGTATACTGTTTGATTTTTTGTCAGTTGATGTAGATAACAGATTTTACAAGAGGACAGAGTAGTTTATCTGTACTACTGAGGCATTACGTATATGCTATCTCGGGTTGTGGCTGTTACAAGGATACATCTGAATTGAGGCTGAATTTTAATTGTATGTAGGTGTCTACTGAACAGCTAGATTCAGGAACCCCATGGACTATTGTTGAAGATCAGGTTCTCTTTCTTTGTATGAGATGTCTTCTTTAATTTATATGTTTAGGCTTGAACTGAGTTCTTTTAATCCCCTTGCGCGTCAGGCCGTTGTTGTGCTCGTTCATGATTTAGGTCCAAATTGGGAGCTTGTAAGCGATGCTATAAACGGCATTTTCCAATTCAACAGGTATTTGATCCTACATGATTTAGGTTCCTGTTTTTTTATGGCTTTGCCCTTCCATTCAGATTCTTGAGTATGTCTTCAGTTTTCTTATGTGAAATCCACCTTTGCGTAAAATTTCTCAACAAAAGAACCTGAGTGAGTTAATAATAGCTGTCAATTCAACTGTCAAGGTTTCTGTGTAACTTCATTCTTGAAGCCTGTTTGCTTTCTACGAAGACCTTGAAGTTGTGTTCCTGAAGCGTTCTCGGCTAGTAGACTTACTAGGCTACATAGGATGGCCGCTAAAATCTAACAAGCCTTATCATCTGATCTGCCTCCTTACTCTAATTAAGTAGATCTCCAAACTAGTTGAACATAATCAACATATAATCTCTTTAAAACCATATTCTCGTACAGTCGTACTTTAAGAGGTTGGAAGTATCCATTGCCACCTTTGTTCTCCTTGTTCTGACAGTCTTGCTAGTGTGGTATCCAAGCTGTAGTTAATTGCCATTCCCATTTTCTTTTATCAGTTATCATCACATCAAAATATTATTTGAAGCTAATAACAATATCTGTACATGAAAAAAAAGGCCTGTCCATGACCAATAGTCACTATTTGGGCAGTATTTTTTCTGTTACGTTGCCTGTAAAGCGAAAGGAAACAAGGTACACAGTGTCTTTTGTTGGAATTTTGGGGCTACATTTTTATTGGTGATTGATATGAAACTTGATAGTTATCTCTTGAATGGTTGTTGTTACTGTTACATAGCACAAAGCACACAAGTGTTATTTATAATGTTACAATGGATAAGTCTAGAACCATTGTCCTAACATGATTGTTCTAGACTTTTCTAGACACTTGTCATCACTTAGTTTGTAGGGGATTACTCTAGATTATTCTAGGTTCTACTTAATCTTGACTAATCTAGATTTTTCTAGATTACTTCCAACACTCCCCCTAATCTGAAAAATCTTGAACTTCTTTTGTAACTATTTTGCTGGTGCTCGTGTCACCAAACATTTCTTTACTCAAATTTCTTTGTTTACTTGTGGCGCTCTTGTCACCACTTTTCTTTTCTTCAATTTGTTTGTAGGTGATGTCCTTGCCATCCCTTTTCTCTTCTTACTTGTGCTGGTGTCACCGGACATCTTCTCCGGTTCTTTTCTTCTTCTATTGGGGCCCGTGTCACCTGACATCTGATCCCCTTCTTTTTCCTTGGGGCCCGTGTCACTTGACATCTGCTCCCCTTATTTTTCTTTGGGGCCCGTGTCACTGGACATCTGCTCCCCTTCTTCTTCTTTGGGGCCCGTGTCACTGGACATCTGCTCCCCTTTTATTTCTTGTTATTGGTGCCCTTGTCACCATTTTCTTCTTCTTGTGTGGGTGCGTTGATTGTCACCACTGTTCCTTTCCTGCAAGTGCCCTTGTCATCCACCTTGCAGATTTTTTCTTTTTTTCGTTGATACTCATGTCACCAACATCATTTTTCTTGAGTAGGGGTCCTTGTCACCCCGACACAACTTTTTTTTTTTTCGGTCGTTGTCTGTGTCATCGACCATCAAATTGTTTGATTCTTTTTGTTGATTTTGTTTTGATTTGTTGTGTTTTTTTGTTTTTTTTTTTGTTGAATTTGAGTCACCGCCCGAATAGATCGACCCGGCGCTCTGATACCATGTTGGAATTTTGGGGCTACATTTTTATTGGTGATTGATATGAAACTTGATAGTTATTCTCTTGAATGGTTGTTGTTACTGTTACATAGCACAAAGCACACAATTGCAATTTATAGTGTTACAATGGATAAGTCTAAAACCATTGTCCTAACATGATTGTTCTAGACTTTTCTAGACACTTGTCATCACTTAGTTTGTAGGGGATTACTCTAGATTATTTTAGGTTCTACTTAATCTTGACTAATCTAGATTTTTCTAGATTACTTCCAACATCTTTTTGTCCGCTCTTCTTTACAGTGGATTTTCAGGAAGCCTCAAGAATGCAAGGAGCGACACAAGTTTTTGATGGACAGGCGTCCTGATGATGGTGGTGCTGATAGTGATGAGAATTCAGGATCTTCTCAACCTTATCCCTATACATTACCTGGGATTCCAAAGGCAATCCCTTTTCGCTTAAGTTATTTATCTGAATTATCTCTTTTATTAGACTTTACCATCCATATAAAATGAAATTGGATTACTTGGCTATGGTCTTGAACTCATATGTATAGCTAGTCTCCTGGAGCTCAAAAACTATTTGCTTCGATCTACTCAGTTTGCTGTATCTTATCTCTTCAGGGTAATGCATGCAAACTGTTCCGGAGTCTTAATGAACACATGGAAGAGGATAATATTAGGTCTCGGTTTGAGAAGATTATTCGTATTGATCAGCAGCTGCACTTTCGAAAGAGAAAGGCACCTCGTCTTTTGGAGGGATCAGAAGACTTGTCTGTGTTAACTTGAATCGACTATATATGAAGCATGGGGATAATGAAGTTAATTGTTTAGTCGTTCTTTCTTATTTCCTTCTTACTATGGAACGACACAACGGGGACGTTTTTCAGCTTGCAATTTCGTATCTCTGAGACATACTTGTTTTACAAGCTAGAGTTCAATCCTTTGGGAAGCGAAGAGTTCCAAACAATTGGTCCATCCAAATGGTGAAGTTGCCGTAGTTATGGTGACTTAAGGTGTGGTGGACGGTATGATACTCGGAACCCATGAGAGGCCAAGACATGCCTTGGCTTCTATCGTGGGCTAGAACACCCCATACACCTTGACATAGAAATAGCGCCAGGTGCGTCGTAAAATGCGTCGGCACGATTACCGTCGCTATGCCGTGGGGTAGTCCCATTAGTATTCCTTCCACTGGATGCACGGCCCATCCTACCACCAACATACACAGTAACACACTAAAAAAGAATCACACAAATGTATGTAACCATTATAACTGTTTAAGCTCATTTTATCGTCTGGTCGTGTTATGATGTAAAATTTCTTGTTAAAATTACGGTTTTTTCTAACGTGTGTCATTAGAGATCGAATGGCACATACCCGCAAAAGGAGAAAGGCTCGGTTCTTTGCTATAAACATGATGTCGACTATGAATATGCTTGTAGATTGGTTTAACTTCGTGCATTAAGCGATGTACCAAGTAAATTCCAACTTCGACGATTGCGAGATAGATGAGCACATAACAGAGATAGGCAACGAAATTGACATCAGTGATTAGAGGGAAACATCTCGTCCACCCCTTCTCGACCATATACTCCATTCCTGTAGGCAAAAGGGCGCCATAGGGCATCGCCTTCAGGGTGACACCTACTTGCAAGAGCATACATTTTTTCGAAATGTAGGACCCTGTAACACAACAAAAATTGAATCGAAGAGCATATATAAATTAAACGTTAACAATTCAACTACATGTTTAAACTTTAATCCCCTATAGTATATTGCATGCTGGACGAATGAGGTATTAAGATTTTGGTATAAAAATTTTAGGCTCCCATTAATTTTGAATTTAAATCGTATTCCAATGCAAAACTAGAATTATTCTACACAATTTACAGTATAGTTGTGTATGTTGGTCTTATGAATGAATGAATGTATAATGGTATATGTATACTTGCCTCTAGGTGAAGAAGTGAAATAGCGTCTCCAAAAACCGACGCACATGAAGCTAGTAAGGAGATAAACTGCGGTTGCAAACACGCAGTTGCGGACCCAGGATTGTAAGAGATGAGGGAGCCACCAGAAGAGGTTTTCAGGCAGCAGTAGCTTGTTGTAGAAAGACGTCTGTTCTACAAAGGCCGTCTTCAAGTAGTCGTCCATTATTACACTAGAGTTATATGTATATCGATCGATGCTATATATTCCTGGCTAATGACAATCTTAACTTGGTTAGCTGTTTACACAGCTTGTAATAGTGTAAATAGCCACATAAATTGATTTCCTGTCTGACTCCATTATAATTCGCCAACAGTAATCCTATTTTCTAACACAAAGTGTACATTTCTCACCACGTCACGTACGGTGTATGCAACCCTGCATTTAAATTTGTATTTCTCGCGTATGCTCCTAAGGGGAAATTCTTGGCCAATCACGGTGATTGGCAGAATTTTCCAATCACCGAAAAAAAAACCCAGAATATACAATCTAGAATTTACTATATACCATTTGAAAAATGTTCGAAATTTTTCAAATGGTATATAGTGAATCCTAGATTGTATATTCTGAGTTTTTTTTCGGTGATTGGCCAATCACCGTGATTGGCCTAGCCAACCTCTGCTCCTAAGCATGATACCTTATATTAATAATCAAATCAATTACAAGTCAATGATTGGTGGTTCCTTCTAGTAGAAGTATCCTCAAGTTTCGGATTGAGACGTACGTTTAGGCGATAAGTTGACATTTTTCATTTTTTCCCTTTACTTTTTGCTAATATCAACATCACAAGATGCGCTCATTTCTCCCGTCGATCTATAGAGTAGTATTTACGAGTAGTTCGTGCTTCATATCAATCAATCCTTATAATATTATGCAGTACTCCATAATATTATTTTCTGGATGTATATAGTACATAAACCTACGACATTTAATAAGTTATCTGAGCTGGACTTCATTCGTTGACTTCATTTCCACTTCATCAATGTGTTAGATAACAGAAAACTAATTTTACATAATTAGTACACTCATCAAAAAAGAGAGTACCTAGTAGTAATAATGTTGGAGATGAAAAGTAACGTGACCGTACCATGGCTAGCGTCAGTGGTGGTGGTAATAGTAATAGTAGCATTTCTCGAAGCCTTAAAAACGCTATGGTTTAAACCAAAGCGAATAGAGAGGTTGCTTAGACAACAAGGTCTTCTCGGTAATGCTTACAAGCCAGTGGTTGGAGATCTTAAGGAGTTCATCACCCTCGCTAAAGACTCACTAGCCACAACGATCGACTTCCACAGTGACCATCTGCACCGTGTCGTTCCTTTCATTTACCATACCATCCACAAACATGGTTAGCAATTTAGCATGTATATCGAAATAAACTATATGTATTTTAAAATGTTCATACGTTTTATGATAAGTGCATGATCATTATTTCTTGATGTTTTAGTTTCACGGTCTTAACTCTTAAGTGCTAGGCCGTCTTACTTACGTACCAATCAAGTCACTGTAATTTATTCATGCATACAAAATCATATAATGACAATTTATAGGCAGGTAAGGATTGTTTTGCGTGGATTGGGCCGACACCATGGTTGATCATCACAGATCCGCTGAAAGTGAGAGATGTTTTTACAAGATATGAAGATTTCCGAAAGCCAAATCATCCATTTACTTTGTTAATTTTAGTAGGGCTCTTTGGCCATGAAGGTGAGAAATGGGCTAAACATCGAAAGATTGTCAACCCTGCATTCAACATGGAAAATTTGAAGGTATTTTTCAAGAGCTGGTTTATTTTAGTTTTTTGAGCAATTACATTCACTCGTATACATTAATACATAGGCCGATTTGGTGACGGATTTGACAAAATAAAAGTATACTATTGATGGGTTTCGATTTATTTGAATTCCTCTCTCATATTCAAATTAATTGTTTACAAATGAATATATAGCTAATTTTCCGTATACAATAGTATTGTTTACTTTATCATAGCAAAACGTTAAATTGATGAGATTGACTTGGTTGTTGTTCTTGGACTACTTGTAATTTTTACTCTCGGGCAAATGTCGATGAAGAGGAACATGTTGCAATCAGTAAAACAAAGCTGTAATACGATGATAAGTGCATGGGAAGAAGCAACGTCGAAAGATGGATCAGCTGAGCTTGATGTGTGGCCTTTCCTTGAGAGTTTAAGTGGCGATGTAATTTCTAGAGCAGCTTTTGGGAGTTGTTATGAAGAGGCCAAAAAAATATTTGCTTTGCAAACAGAACATGTGCATATATGGACACAGAATGTGCAGGCTGTTACAACTTACATTCCTGGATGGAGGTATGGTAGTGGTCCTACACTTTTTCGTAACTGGTTGCGACCGTTGCACACATATTCTTTATGCGGGAGATTAAGAAAAACATACGTTCTAATTAATTCCATTATTATTATGTCTCTGAAATTCCTAGGTTTTTACCAACGAAGGCGAACCGACGGGTGAAAGAAATTGGACAAGAAGTAGAAGGATTACTAGGGAGACTGATAAATTCTAGGAAGAAAATGTTGGAGGAAGGGAAAATAAGGAGGACTTGTTGGGTAAATTGTTGGAATCAAGTATGAGAGAAATTAAAAAAAATGGTAATGAGAATGCAAAAGGATTAACAACTGAGGAGGTGGTGCAAGAATGTAAGTTGTTCTATTTGGCTGGGTCACACACGGTTGCGACGTTATTAGCATGGACACTAATCTTGTTAAGCAAGCATCAAATTTGGCAAGAACGTGCAAGAGCTGAGATTTTTCAAGTCTTTGGCAAAGATGATATCATGCCGGATTACCAAAGTTTGAGCCATCTTAATATTGTGAGTACCTTTTGTCATATTGACATTTTTTTTAGGGAAACCTTTAAAACAATGGTTCATGAGTTATGTCCCGGACTTGACCGCACCTTAATTCACTCGATCGATCTAGATTTGTTAAGTTTGATCGATGGGACTGATGAACTAAATAATCTTATTTTTTAAATTTGGTGTAAGGATTAAACAACCGAAATTGATTCGGATCTGTCGATATTTTATTTTTTTATTTGGTCCATGCTCATTATTGTCTCTATGTTTTTTGCAGGTGAGTATGGTTCTACACGAGGTTCTTAGGCTGTACCCGCCCGCATATATGGTTATACGGAAAATTTATAAGGACACAAATTTAAGGGGTTTATTAATACCAGCCGGAACAGAAGTGATTATTCCAATATCTATCATACATCAAGATACAAGTCTATGGGGTAACGACGCTAAATTGTTCAATCCCGAACGTTTTGTTGGAGGTGTTTTGGAAGCAACAAAAGGGCAACCCATATATTTCCCATTTAGTGGCGGTCCACGCATTTGCATTGGGCAAAACTTTACGTTTTTGGAGGCGAAAATTGCGTTATGTACGATTTTGCAGCGCTTTTCTTTGAATCTCTCATCGAATTATGTTCATGCCCCTTATGCCACTTTCACTATGAGACCTCAGTATGGAGCAAAAATTTCACTGCGCAAACTCTCACATTGAATCCGTGTTGTAACTAATGAATGAGAAAGAGTATATCCTTATGTTTGTTGAACTTTGATATACCGTGTAAAACCTCGTAATCTCATTGAAAAATGAAATGATGAATAAAATTTGACATGATTTTATGTTGATGAGTTATTAGTGAAATTGGTGCCTTCAACTTCCAATTTTTTTTAGATTACAACTTTTTTGTGTAAAATCAAGGTCTCCGTCGAATTCCGTTAGGATTGTCGTCCATTGGTGCCTGAACTTTGGTACCTTTACACTAAAACTGAAAAATTATCAAATCCAAGATCAAAATTCAGGACAAAGTTGTTGAAGAATAACACCAGATCCGGGCTCCAATAAATGAAATGGTGTAGCCTTTTCCGCCTCTGTTTCTCAACAGAACCTCGCCCACCAAGCCATCATGCCACCTTATACCCCTCTTAAACCTCTGTTTGTCACCAATGTCATGTATATTGATGCTTCTTTTGAACACATTGATGCCATTGCTGGGTTGGCTTGTTGTTGCTAGATGTGGAAGGCAAATGGTTAGAGCTAGGAGATGCTATTGTTTACCTTGTCTAGATGTGACTACGGCTGAAGTGGCGAAAATAATCACCTAGCTTTGAGGTGGATCAAGGAAATGGATACTAGCAGGTTATCGATTCTCTCGGATTGTCAGCTTGCGGTTCTTGGCGTGAACGACAACAAACACCTGAAAGATAAACTCTCTAACTTCTATATAGTCTTTTGCAGGGAGTAGCTGAATGAGCTAAATGAGATCACCTTGGATTTCATCGGTCGAAAAGATAATGGTATGGCTGATATTTTGGCAAGAAAGGCGAGAAAGACGTTGGACATTCACCAGGTTGTTCAATTGTGCGTCCTTCTCTCCCTAATGACGAAATCAAGGATTCGATCTTTGATGAAAACTTCATCTTCATGCCCTTTAGAGGAGCAGCTGCTCAAATCTCCTTATCATAGTAGCTCAATTTATTTCCTTGCTCTGTTGTAGTTAGTTGATGTAAGTCTTTGTTTTTCTTTTCTTGTTGGTCTGTATTAACTTTGCAAATTCAATTTCTTTCTATCTATTGGCGCCGAAATTCCAAAAAAAAAAAAGGGAGATACAAATTGTGGTCACTTATGATTACATGAAGTTCACCAAGCCACTAACCTTGCACTAATAACCCCCAAATCTAACATAAACCTAGAAGAATTAATCAAAAACCTCAATACTTCATCATTTAAAAAACACTCAAAACTTTGATCATGCAAAAAACAACCATAAAACCTAGAGGCGGAGTTTAGGCCCCCCTTGAGATTTATTTTCTCTACCATGAGGTCCTGGGTTCGAAATTAAACCTGACCCCCACCCCCCCCCCCCAAGCTCCGCCACTGATAAAACCCATGAAGTATATTGGGTCAAAGTAAGATTTGGGTTGCTCAAGAAAATCTCACAAGTGTTATTTTATGAGAAAGCAGTTATATTTATAATCTCCAAAAATTAAAGGAATAGAAAACTGAAAGGTGCCAATAGTTTTTACAAAAAAAAAAAAAGGCAAAACTTGAGTTGATAAATCAAACGGTGAGAGATGATGAAAAACTTAACGGAAAATTTACGTGGTACCCTCGAACTTTTACTAATTGCACGTGGTACCCAATTTGGCAAGTTTATGCACATGCTACCCCTGATGTTCCTACTTACTACTTTGTGCACATGGCACCCAAATAGTAACTTCCGTTATAGTATTCTGTTAAATAATGATGTGTTAGTTAGTTGTTTGGTAAATCAGTTAATTAAAGTTACCAATTAACAATTAGTGATGGTTTTCAATTTTGATAAAATCAAAATATTAAGGGATCTTATCCATGTGCAGTTGTTATACCATGGTCCCGGGACCACAACCACCATGGTGGTCCGGGACACATGCGTGGTCCTATTGATCCAAATTGCAAAAAATAATCAAACATTTTTGTCTCACATCTACCTCGCCCTATCCGACCTACACCCCAAGTTCCTCACAAACCATTGCCGGTCAACCATCATCAGCATCGCAACCACCCCAACATTCCGTCGCGAGCGCCACCTCTACCCGGCCAACTTTAATACTAAAATCCATAAACCCCAACCCAGATTCTCTCTCCTCCTTTCCCCAACCAGGCACACCTCCGTCAACGCCCAACCACCACCGCCAGCGGAACCCCACAACCACCCAAACTCAACCATCGCCGACGCACATGTTTATAGACCCCATCCCCGACGTATCTTTTCCCTCCTCCAATTTCATAATTTCATACAAAACAAAAATTGAAATTAAAATTAAAACAAATCAAAATCATGGATTCCACCATTAAAATTCATGGACTTTTATAGGCAAATACATGGATCTTCCCACTACAATCCATGGATCTTACAATAACTATTCATGGATCAAACTGTCTCAATCAAGATCCATATGATTCTCAATCAACATCCATGATCACCAATAGTATAATCCATACCTTTAAAATAAAAAAAAACCTTCATGAAAAGCAGAGAGGAGGAAGCGGTGGAAAGGTGGGGCTCGCCGGTGGGTGGTGGTGGTGCGTCTTGTTGGGTGTGGCCCCGTGAGCAGAGAGGAGGAGAGAGAGTGCAAAGAGGAGAGAGAAAAAATGAAAAGCAGAGAAAACACGGGAAGAAGAAGGAAATGGATAGAGAAAATATTTATATCTGCGTTTTTTTTTCTCCGCCACCAATGATAACGCGACACGTGGCTCACACCACGATGTACCACGATGCACACTGTGGTCCGGGGACCACGGTATAATTTGTCATCCATGTGCAACCCCCTCAAACACACCTCTACTCTTATTTCCTCTCCCCTCATCAAACAACCTCCTCTAATCTTCTCTTTTCTCACCACTATCTTCAATCCTCCTTTATCTTAAACACTACAAGAAAACAGGCAAATTGCGACGGTCCAAATCAGTCCCAAAGTATGGAAAATCGGTCGCAAATAGGCATTTGGGACCGATTTGTGACCGATATGGGCGGTCGCAAAAACCTTGGTCGCAAATTGAAAATATGCGACCGATTTTGGGGTAGTCGCATATTCGCAAAAAAACGACTGATTTGCGACCGACGATCGGTCGCATAAAAAGGGACTGGTTTGCGACTAATAGCGGTCGCATATCTGCGACTGAATTGCGGCCAATTGACGGTCGCAAACATGGTACTGACTTTGACTACTGTTTGGTCGCAAATATGCAATTTTCCAATCGCATTTTAATCGATCGATCTAATAATTTAATTTATAAACTCACAGGCTACAGGGGACTTGAACTCACATCTTTGTGCAATAGCACATTGCTCTACCATGGTTGAGCTAATAGTCTCGAAAGAATAAATGATTTCTCAACAACCATATACATTACATCACGTTTGGAGGATCATACAAATAAATCATACATATGCATAAGCAAAACCGTGAATAATATGATGTAAGTAGAATTGATCTTAGTAAGCATAAGTTTAACCAATTTAAAATTTTAAAGTGAATAATCAGTTTTAAGACTGAAATGCAAAGGAAAAAATAACATATAAATCGGGTTTACTGTACATGGAGTCAGGAGTATGTCACAAATGATATATGAAGTACTTTTATTAACAAAATCTTAATAGAATTAGTCACAATTTTATGTGAAACATCTGCAGACTCTAAAAAGATCATGATAATATAATACGAAAGGAGTTGCAACTTTATCGCAAAAGGTGGCTGGCGGTGGCCATGGTTAAGAGGATACACATGGTTAATTGTGGTCGCCTATCACCAAGTAAACACAATCTCCAATAACACACGATACACGTACAAATTCTTCGTCATCCTTACCTTTAATTTGTTTCCCTCACATTGTGCAACCAAAAAATTTGCATTCCTCAATAAAGAAGAAAGATGTATTTAAATAATTAGGTGTTTTCTCCTAAGTTTATGGGGGGGAATCTGGGACTTATTTATTGGGTTTATGAGGGGGGGGATTTAGGACCTATTTTTTGGGTTTATGGGGGGGGGGGGGGATTTAGGACTTAGGATGATTTTTTTGGATTGTTTGCCTTTAATTTGTTGGGTTTGAACCAAAATCTTCCTTTATATCTGATGTTTTACTCCTTTACCTTTTACTTCCACACTATGTCCATATCGGAGAAGTGCTAAACGGAAAAAGCATAAGGTAAATCTCACTTCTCTTGTTCTCTTCTACTGTCTCACTAGAATCTATATGGTTTGTACATTTTTATTCAATTCATTTCATTTGAATACAATCTGGGTTGGTTTTTGTGGAGGAGAGAGGAAATGGGAGTAGGTGGGTTTGAGGGGTTAACGGAGTTAGAGTGTGGTTAGTGAAAAAACGAAAAAAGAGCTACCAATAGACAATTCGCAAAGTTTACGGCATTCTAGGCAAGTCGAAAAACTCAAGGGTAACGTGGAGAATGTTGTAAAAAGTTCAGGTATACCTTGGATAATATCCCAAAAATTAAGACCTTGTTTGGATAGGGGGATTTGGAGGGAAGGGGAGGGAAGGGGGAGGGAGGAGATTTGTATCCCCTTGTTTGGATACAAATTTGAGAGGGGAGGGAAGAGAAATGGAGGGATTTGGGAGGATGGATTTTCCCTCATTTTTTCAGTTTTTTGTCTCTTCATAATTGGAGAGATTTGGAAGGAAAATGTTTCCAAATTACCTAAATGCCCTCACAATTTATTATTTTTACAATTACACTTATCAAAATATACCAAACCTAATCCCTTATATTTTCTCTCTCCTCCCCCCTTTCCCCCCACCACTGCCGCCACCACCTCTCCACCGCCGGCATGCACCAGCCACCACCTTACCCGCCGGCGTCACCACCACTGCCACCACAAGACGCCGACAAACAATTCCCCCTTAACCACAATCTTCGACCACCACCCTAAGACCCCCTAATTTTAGATCTAGGGTTTCGAAAATAAAATTAAAAAGAGTTTTTCCGGCCAATGAAGGCCGGTGCCGGGTAGACGACCACAATGATAGGTGGCTGAGAGTTTGAGGGGGAGAGATGAGGGTGGGCCGTGGGCGAATCTGGGTAAAACGAGGGAGAAGGAAAGAAGAGAGAAGGCTTCGCGCGCGCCAAATTAATGGGAGGCGGTGGCCGTCGAAGGTCGATGATGGGTCGCCGTACCTTGGCGCTTCGGGTGGTGGTGTCGACGCCGTATTTGGTTGTCGCCGGTGTTGGGCGCGGCGGCGGTGGGTATTCTTCAACAATGGTGATTTTAGGTATCACTCCCCCTCCCCTTCCCTCCTATTCATTTGCTATCCAAACAAAGGAAATCATTTTTCTTCTCCCTCACCTCCCCACCCTTTCCCTTCCCCCTCTCCCCCTCCCCTCCCTTTCCCTCCCAAAACTGTATCCAAACAGGCTCTAAAGGTGCGCAAAAAATAATACTGTATCATCATTGCACCATCTTTCATTAAATTAAGATTAAAATCCCCCAAAATATTAAACCAAAAATAAGGAAAATTCACCAGTCGGCAGAACGGGATAACTGTACGATCAGAGTGGAGAGAGAGAGTGTCAAAGGGGCGGAGAGAGAGATTTGGAGAGAAGATATAGATATGCAGAGACGATTGAAGGATGAAGATGGGGGGAGATGATTAAAGGATAAAGATGCGAGAGATTATTGAAGGAGGGCTTTTGTCTAAAAAGATAAAATCATTTTACTTGGGGGAAAATGACCATTCTTATACCATACCCCCCGTAGGTATATGTAGGTATTGTATCCCGAGGGTATATGCAATTTTTGTACCCCCGGGACATTTTAATGAGCAGTTCGCATATATTTGATGAGTATCCGCTCATATTTCAATGAGCAAACATGAATATGCTCAGCATTCATCGGTATGAGTTAAACACATTAAAAAATCAGCCAATAACATCGTAAATATAAGTTCACTACTTTTATGTGGGTGCAGAACCATAGTTGATGTTGCTCATCAAGCTGCACTGATTGGTCATCAATTCAATTCTATCAAAGGGGTACAAAAACTCAATATACCTCCGGGTTATAGTATAATTTCCAAGAAAATAAATAATAAATTGAAGCCAGCGAAAGAATGCAACAATTAACATGTTGCGGTCATCTTTTTTCCCGTCAAGTTATTTGGTCTAGTTGTTTCAGATGCCTTTGAATTTTCCATAGGTTTTTGTCTTGTAATTTTTCTCATATTTGTAGATTACTAGGTAATAAGGCGGCATATATGGCTACTCATCTATGCCCTATTGATTAATACACTCGTGTTTGGGTCGACACTGTCCCATCGGATGTACTTGATGTGGTGGACTCGGACTTCGTTGCCGGGGTTACTTGATCTTAATAGAAGTTCATGATTTCAATTCCTCTAAAGAAAACACTAAACTCCGTTGGACGGGAAGTTCAAGCACCAATTTGACTAATAATGTTGATTGAAGTGCTAAAATTTTACATCTTGTTCCAATTCCTTTGACGAGATCATTCCAGGATGATATACCTTGGTGCATGATGTTTGCAGATGATATAGTGTTGATCTCAGAAACGAAAGAGGATTTGGAGAGAAGGTTGGAGCTATGGAGGCACACTTTAGAGTCCCGAGGGTTTCGGTTGAGTCGGAGCAAGACCGAGTATTTGGAGTGTAAGTTCAGCGGCATTAGGCAAACGGAGACGGGGACGATCAGGCTGGATGGAAAGACTGTCCAGGGATCAGATTTTTTCCGATATTTGGGATCGATTCTTCAAAAGGATGGAGAATTGGAAGGAGATGTATGTGGCTCATAGGATCAAATCAGGTTGGTTGAAGTGGAAGAATGCCACAAGACTTCTGTGTGATCGAGGAATGCCCAATAAGTTGAAGGGTAAGTTTTATCGAACGGCAATTAGGCCGGCACTGTTATATGGCACTGAATGTTGGGCCGTGAAACAGTGTCACGTTCATAAGATGAGTGTGACGGAGATGCGCATGTTACGATGGATGTGTTGACATACAAGACGTGATCGGTTGAGAAATGAAGTTATTAGGGAGAAAGTAGGGGTTGCACCCATAGGTGATAAGATGATGGAGACCCGATTGAGGTGGTATGGCCACGTGAAGAGGAGGCCTAGTGACGCGCCGGTTAGAAGAGTAGAAGGGTGGAGAAGTGATAATATTAGTAGGGGTCGGGGAAGACCCAAGATGACTTGGACGAGGGTGATTAGAAGTGATATTAGCTTCCTTGGGCTTGGAGAGAGTATGGTGTTGGATAGGGCAGTGTGGCGAGACTCTATTCATGTGGAGGACTTATTATGACCCCTTTTGATTTCTTTGATTGGTTTTTCAAACTATTTTTTCCAAAACTTTTTTAACTTGTGTTCAAAATTCATATGTTTTTTGCAATATTTTTTAAACCTTTTTATTTATTTTGACGACTTTTCTAAATTTTCTTTGAAAGTGTTTAAATACTTCTAAAAGGTCTACAACGTTTTCGAAATTTTTTTTTTTTTTTTTGGCGTACACAAGACGGTTACTGGATGACGATTCATGTTAGCCGACCCCAAATCTTTTTGGCAATAAGGCTTGGTTGTTGTTGTTGTTGTTGTTGTTGTTGTTGTTGTTGTTGTTGTTCCAATTCCTTTGAAACTACTTATTACTTAATATCTTTACTCTTGAATTGATCACGGACCGTTTCCTAAGCTTTAATAGTGTTTTTTTTTTGTACATAGGAGCATGCAGCTAATATTGCGGGGGTGGATATATGAGGATTTGAACCCGAGACATCCCCCAGGCGAGGCAGGTTGACTTGCTAATCACTAGTTAGGTCAACCTTAATCATCTACCACTCCGTCCCAAATTAAACTTCCCATGAAATAGTATTATGTGAGAGGATTTCAAATTTCATGGGAAGTTTAATTTGAGACGGAGTGGTATGCTTTAACAATGTAAGGGCACTACTAGCGAGTAAAGTGCTTTTGCAAGATTAGGGTATTAAATCTGTGAACTTAATATCAAGAGATGTGGAAATCGCGCAATAATATTCCTGCAATACTCCAGATTTCAGAGAGGCTTTATAACAGATTAAGGGTTCATATGAGGTGCTTAAAAAGGTTGATAGTGCTACTCATATCAACAAAATCGACTTTTCTTTTAGGAAGTCCATGTGCCAATAAGAATTCCACAGTTAATCGGATCGTGCTTGCGGGAGAGTAGTCTTAGAACACGTGACCTCTTGGGAACTCAGGATACGCACGAGTGAGTTCAAAGTCCGTTGGAAGGACCCGTGTTGGGGTCAGTACACGGCCTGACATGCTGTCATAGTTGACTACTTTCGGTTCAATTGATGAGTAGGAGTGTTACAATTTTAGCTGCTGAATATTTAATTAAAAAATGGAAATTTGACAATACTACATCATTCTTAATTGATAGCTAAAATTCAACATTTATCTTATGGTACTGAATTGAATTTGGTCTAGCTCGTAAATTTTGTAATTGTCTAACTCATAGGTTTCATAATTGTAGTTTCAATCATGTTTGTAGGTTATGTAATAAGGTCATATTGCTCCAATATGCTTCTTTATGATTTTCAACTAGGGTGTGAATTGATAGTGGCCCTTTCGGTACTTGATGCATGTTGTTGTTACCGCTACTGCTACGAATTTCGTAGCTACAACAATGTGATACTAATTTTTCTTTTTAAACATAAAATGGGGTCTTAGTAGGGGTCGAGGAAGACCCAAGATGACTTGGACGAGAGTGATTAGAAGTGATATGAGCTTCCTAGGGCTTGCAGAGAGTATGGTGCTGGATAGGGCGGTGTGGCGAGACTCTATCCATATGGAGGACCTATTATGACCCCTTTTGATTTCTTTGTCTGGTTTTTCCAACTATTTTTTTCCAAAACTTTTTAACTTGTGTTCAAAGTTTATATGTTTTTTTGCAATATTTTTTAAACCTTTTTATTTATTTTGACGTCTTTCTAAACTTCCTTTGAAAGTGTTTAAATACTTCTAAAAGGTTTACAACGTTTTCGAAATTTCTTGGCGTACACAAGACGGTTACTAGATGACGATTCATGTTAGCCGACCCCAAATCATTTTGGGAATAAGGCTTGGTTGTTGTTGTAAACATAAAATGGGGTATGATAATGTCAAAGAGAGAATGGATTGCTCCACGCACCTCTTTAAAGCAAATTATATTATACCTTTAACTTCATCATCTTTCATCTTTACTCCCTCCGTCCGTGTTTAAACACTCCGTATTTTTTTTTTTTTTTGGGAAAAATGTAAGAAAATTCTATTAATCAAAGAAATGATTTACAGAAAGTGCTAAATTGGGAAAAATTAACCCAATCTAGCAGTAGAACAAAAAACTGATGCCACTAATCAGCAGCATTAACCCAAAACTACCCCAATACAAAGCTGTCAACTAATTACACAATCCTATCCTGCAGCCAGGCCCTGTCTTTCACATTAATTCTTTGGAGTTTTTTTTTCAATCTCATCTTCACTTCTGTTTTAACCAACTCTAGAACTATTTCTGGCCTACTAATTGCCCCTTCCATTCTGCATTTCTTTCTCATCAACCAAATGTAGTATGTCAGGCTGCAAGTAATAGACCCTCCAACTTGGTTTCTCAGTTTTGAACCCATCTTCTTTTTGCAGCACCATAGCATAGTATTATTTTCAGGGAACTTTAGGTCATACCATGCTCTGATTAGCTCCAGACATCTTTTGTTGTATTCACAGCTGAACAATAGATGATCATGAGTTTCTCTGGAGTTTAGGCACAGCAGGCAGTCATCATCATCACAGACACCAATACTCTTCAGTTTATCTTTCAGCTGCAGTCTGCCTTGCATACACTACAACAAAAACAGTGCTTTTAGGACGCTTTTTTAGTGAAATCTGGACACCAAAAAGCGTCCAGAATTTTCCTCTGGACGCTTCCAAAAAGCGTCTATAATTTCAGTGTCACTATTTTCGGACGCTTTTGTGCGTCACATTTTGACGACATGTGGACGCTTTTGGACGTCCCTTACTCCAGAAACTTTAGTCACTAAAAAGCGCCCTTGTTTTTTAGGGACGCTTTTTTGCGTCATTAGATAGCTATTGAAAAATTTAGCGCTAAGGTGTCTAAATTTTGAGAAATCTTATATAACATAATATATTACAATAATATCTAATAATCAATATATTCAATGCGCATCAAAATTGATTGTACAAGGCAGCTCAAATCGAATTAATCTGAAGAACAAATATAATAATATATTACGTCATTCAATTCATTCACACATCGACTAGTCCAGAACATATGTATAAAATACAATTACATATAGTGCTAAATGTGTAGCAAAAACACAAGTCCCATCAAACTATTTTAAGCAAGTACTACTAGTCGTCCAAAACATAGAGAAGGTATAGTAACGTAACAAATAAACATCATCATTCCACCTTGAAAACGTGACTCTAATGTGCAATCATAGTGGAGATGAGGAAGACTAAGGATTCTCTCTGACCGATTCACTTTCACCATCAGCACTTGGAAGTATTCAAAACCTGCAAATACAATTAAACATGAAAAATAAATTATACATCTTTGATCAGTTTTGGCATGTTAGTCTATAGAGAGGCAGGAGCGATTTATTCAAGTAACAAATTGTCTGTCCATAATCTAATGGTATACCGTTTACATATGATATATACTTGTTCATGTTGTTGGTAAATTCTAAAGTGTCAGCAATGTCTAACCAAAATTCGGCAGCACTTCGACGAATTCGATCTCACCAATCGCAAAACGAAATCAAATCAAAGACAAACAAACAACACCACTGGTTCCCTCCAAATCCAAGGGAAAAACCACTAGGCAACCAACACAAATTTCACTAATCAATTTATCAAAATAAAGGCTAAAGTTCTCAAGTTATAACTCGAAAACAAAATCAATCCCAGCTACATATTATATCAATCGCATCAAAACAAACTAATTTCGTGAATAATTGTACAACCAAAAGATCCAAAAAGGAATAATGCAGAAATACCTGTAGCTATGATTCAATTAATTAAACACCTCAGTGCAGCTGCTCCAACTTCGTCAGGCTAAAAGACAGAACTCTAAAAAAGGATTGTCGAGTTTCTGTGTTTTTGTGATTTTTGGAGGGAACACTCTTCCTCACTCTCCCAGATATGTGTGTTTGTATGTATCTGGGTTGCTCTTATGCAATCTGTCGCAAGCCACACCAAAGAAAAGCCCCCTGGTCCTCTATGTCAAAGAGCACCACACATAAATAAAACACACGCACACGCTTTTCTATTTTTCAAATGCTTTTTCTTTTTTCTGTTCTTTTTTGCGTTTTCGTTTTCTTTTTATAAATTTGAAAACTGATACATGTAAACAAAATGAAAATAAAAGACGGTTGGAACCCCCCCAACAAACACTTGAGAGTTTCTATGCTTAAGGGTGCATTTGTGGTGAGCCAAAACCTTAAGTTCTAATCCTATCAGGTGTCTCTGTAAGTGAGTGAGGTTCTTAGACACATAGTGTCTTCTAATCGGTGATTGGGTGTCTTTGTAAGTGAGTGAGGTTATTCGACCCCTGGTGTCTTCTAATCGGCAAGGGTTCTCGATGTTATTGGTAACCATCACTTTACATTAGAAGGTTTCTGATATATATATTATTCACCCACTTTACCCATAGCCTATCCGCTTTGTTATACGCCTATACACCCACCAAGCAAACCTGCCAATACAAGCCAAATTCCAATCTACACTATCAATCAGTCCCAATCCACCAGTTTTTTTTAACAGACCTTTTGTCATGCCACCATTGGAGCTTTGGTATAATTAAGTCTACTATCATACCAAGACATTTCTTACGTTCCAGTTTACATGCATTCCACATCAAGTGTCCACAAGTAAAATCCTACACAGTACAATTCAGAAAAGAATACTAAATACTTGTACAACAAAAACCATGACAATTACTTCTCTTTTCATCTGGATATCTTTTTTCTTTTTTTTGAAGGGTTCATATGGGTATCGTTTCCCCTTTGGTTTTAAAATACAAGATCAAACACCAAGTCACCAACAATAAAAGTAAACCAGTCTATGGGATCTTGCTTAGGAGGACAGTTTCTGTCACACTTGGTACAGTCGAGACTAAAGAGTAATTCTGCTCGAAAAACCAAACACATTTAAATCAAGTTTAAAGCTGTTGCAGGAAGTTCCATAAAAGCCTACCTCTTTTGTACTCGGAAAATTAATTAAGTAGAATTTCAGAAAGAAAAAAAAACGAGTAAGAGTGAATCTCGTTCAAGTAAATGTGAGAAGCATTATCATCTGATCTTTTAGAGTGATTGCATCTCAAGAGGAAAGGATAGATTAATCAGAGGGAGAATCAATCTAGGTGAGTTTATCCTAGGTTGAGTTTCCTAGTTCTTGCGTAAGAATCGAGCGAACCAGTTCCTCAGCAAGTCCATATCTGTTTTTAATGTTAATTGTTCCGTACCCTGTTCCCTACTCTGTTCACTCCCCTGCTCTCTCCATAAATAATTCCCTAACAATGTCATGTCCTCAAAATAGCATTTAAATCCAAATCCAAATCCAATTAAAACAAAGCAGTTATACAACATTAATGAAGTTGTAATTTCTTTGTTTGATTAGGGGTCAACAATCGGAAGCACATTCACCTTATGTTCTTCATTGAGAAATCTCAATTATTTGCCTAAAATTTTTAAAGTCAACTACTATGTTGTTCCATGATTCACAGATCAATTTTAGACATCCACACTTCATGAAATTAGACTATATTCGTGATGAGGACAGCAATAACTCAATTTATAAAAACCCTGAGATCAAAAACATTTAGAACATAAGATAAAGTTTACAAGTAATCACAAGATTGTAAGTTGAACAGAAGTTAGTACTCCTAACTGATTAATTAGGTTTCAACAATATATCATACCATGATTAGCTAAAAGCCAACGTCGCGAAAACACATCCCAACTAAAACCACCAGCACAAGCCAATATGAAAGAATCCTGGCTCGGCCTCCCACATCAGCGGTATTTGTAGCTGTGAGTTATTCATATGATTTAATTGAACCATCAATTATAGACGTCCTACTCAGCAACAATAATAGAAAATAGCCAATTCACCAAAAATATATGAGACAACACAATTAATTCACAATTAAACACAGCAACCACTAATTAAAAGATAAGGGGAAGAAAAAAAAAAAAAGTGAAGGACCTTGGTCCCGCTGTGATTGAGAAACATGTGATCCTTCAAGCAGGTGAGACGAATTCCTTCAACCATGCCCAAATCGGATTCTGCAAGGAAAACGAATATGAGAAGGGCGATTGAAACATACCCAACAAATTAACCGAGGATTAAGAAGGGCGATCGAAACATACCTAATCACCAATTTCACTACTTAAATCCAGCAACCTGGCAAAATTCAACCCAAATTAAGCCAATGAATCAAGAAAATTAGATTAACAGCAAATAATCAAATTCAGAATAACCCCAAATTCACCAATTCAATAATATCGATATAACTCAAAAGACCAGGAAGTTCCGAATCATATAAACCCCAAATTCGCGAAAAAATCGTACAAATCCAGTCCAATATAACCCAGAACCAAAGCTCTCGCACATATTCAGCATAATGCAACCTTTAATCAAACCCACAAGCAGACAAGGTCAGGATAGTTGTAACCTGATTGGGGAATGCAATCAACTGCCGGAGAGTGGTGGCGGAGCGCGGCGATGTGAAAAGAGGTTGAGCTGGGCGCGGCGTGAGCAGCAGTGTGCACTGTGGACGGTGGCATCGGAGATCGTTCATGTGAAATGAGGGTGAGAGATGATCAGTGATGATTGATGAGAGAGAGTGAGGGTGATTGAGATATGGGTGACGGTTAGTATGAAAGAGAGAGAGTGGTCAGAGTTTTCTATTTGAAATTATTTCATTTTCGCGAGTTTTTTTCTCAGCGCGCTGAACTGAAAAGTATATCCCGCTTCGTTTTTTACCCTCATCGACGCTTTTTCTTGTCCTAACTATTTTTCATCACAAAAAAGCGTCACAAAAACATTTCAGGGGCACGCGGGGTTAAGTTTTCGTCTGACACTTTTGAAAGCGCCCATAAAAAAGCGTCCCAAAAACACAGATTTTGTTGTAGTGATAGCCAGCCAGCTAATGAAGGCAACTTTTGGCACTATGTGTCTTGACCAGATAAACCTACCCCATATCACTTTAGGATGCTTTTCAGTCAGCCATGAGAAGCCTTTTGAAACAGTATAATCTTTGCAAGTTCCAATCCACTTGTTATTATATAACCACTTTGCAGCTTCACTCTTGTAGAGCACACCTTTTTCCAGCTCCAGCTTGCATCTAATGGAGGGTTAAAGTCCTCCCAGTTGCACCCCTTTAAATAGTAACTGTTTATCCATTTGACCCAAAGAGTGTCTGCCTTCATATATATCCAATGAACCATCTTTCCAATGCAAGCAATATTCCAGATGAATATATCTCTGATTCCAAGACCTCCACACTCCTTTGGTTTACAGATTTGCTTCCATGCAATGAGAGGACTCCTGGCCATGTTTTCTCCCCCATCCCAAAAGGAAGTTTCTACAAATTGATGAAATTTTCCTTCAGACCATTTTGGGGAGCAAAAACACTCTCGACCAATAATCATGCAAGTGACTGAGCACTGCTTTCACTAGAGTCAATCTCCCAGCATATGAAAGTTTTGTGGCTCTGATTCTCTTCACTATCTTCTCAGTAAGGCAATTACAGTCCATGACTGATAATCTACCTGCAGTGATTGGCACACCCAAGTATTTAAAAGGAAGATCACCTCTATTATAGCCAGAAAAGTCCAGAATTTCTTTGATTATATTCATTCTAACCCCAGCAAAGTATATTTCAGATTTAGAAGGACTTGAGCACAGCCTTGTTGCTTCAGAAAAGGTTGTAAAACCTCTCAGCAACCGATAAACCGACCTGAAATAACCCTTGCAGAATAGCTGCAAATCATCAGCAAAGCAAAGATGATTCAATTTCATCTTATGACACATTTGGTGGAACTTGAAGCCTTTTGTTTCTGCAACAACCTTGAGTATTCTGCTTAGATATTCCATACAAAGTGTAAATAGAAGAGGTGATAATGGGTCACCCTGTCTAAGTCCTCTTTTCCCCTTAAAAAAGCCAAAGCTTTCTCCATTTTAAGATAAAGAGAAGCAGGGAGTCTCAACACACACCATAACCCAATCTATGAATTTCTCAGGAAACTCTAAGGCTTGCATTATCTGCCTTACAAAGCTCCATTCCACTGAGTCATAGGCTTTTTTCAAATCTATTTTGATCATGCACCTTGGAGAAATTCATTTTCTCTTGTATTTTCTCACTAATTCCTGACATATCATGATGTTATCAACAATATCACTGTTTTTAATAAAGGCACCTTGATTTTTGCTCACAATACCAGGTAGTATCTACTCAATCTATCACAGATGATCTTTGATATGACCTTGTATATGGTGTTGCAACATGCAATGGGTCTATACTCTAACACACTCTCTGGCTACTTCAGTTTAGGAACAAGAGTTAAGTTTGTGCAATTCATTTGAGTAAGCAATTTACCATTACTGAAAAAATCCAAGACTGCATCAGTGACATCATTTCCAATTATGTTCCAGGCATCCTTGAAAAATTTGCTGGAGTATCAATCAGGCCCTGGACTCTTGTTATTAGGGATAGAGAAAATAGCATTCTTCACCTCTTCCCTAGTGACTTTTCTCATCAGATTTTTCCTCATGTCCTCACTAATTCTCTTCCCTTTTCTAACGGTACCAAAATGAACAGGCTCACTTTATTGAAGTGCCAAGAAGAGTTTTGTAAAAGTCTAGAATGGCCTCTTGTATTCCATTATCTTCACAGTGCATGTTGCCTTTCATGTCTTTTATTTGATGGACACTATTTCTGATTCTCCTAGCTCTAATGGAGCTATGAAAAAAAACTTGTATTTTTATCCCCATCAGCCAACCAGTCTACCTTACTTTTCTGCTTCAGGAACTGTATCTTATTTTTTTTTTTTTTGCAAGCAAAATTTAGTAGCATTTTATTCTTCCAATTTTTGGAATAAAAGCAAAAGCCGCTTACAAAAAACAAACCACTATCTTCTCACTAGTTGAGAAATTCAAGGACGTCCTCATTATCAACACCTCTAACATAGTTAAACATCCTAATACTAGCATAAAACTTAACTCTAAATGACAACTATTCTGTGGAATGCTCCTCGTCTTTGAAGATTCTACAGTTTCTTTCACTCCAAATCATATACGTCATAGCAATAACACAGCAATGAACCCATTTGCTCCTCAAATTCTACCTCCTGAAGTACTTTGTTGTCCACTTCAGAATCCCCTTAAGGCTGGTGGCATCAGTGCTGATGCATAACCAAGCTTTTATACTCCTCCATACCTCCCTAGCAAAAGGGCATTGAAAGAATAAGTGATGATGACTCTCTGCAGCTGATTTACAGAGACAACAACGATTCACCAAGATCATTCCTTTGCTGTTAATGTTATCTATGGTAGATAAAACTCCCTTAAAAGCCAAATTTGCTACAAAGATGTGTTTAGGAACATTCACAGCATGCCAAATCAACTTGTGGCTTTTATTATTGCTGTATTTCATTCTAAAGAAATCATATGCTTTTGAAACTTAAAACTTATCTCCTTTCTCCCACAACAGTAGCAGGCACCTGGCTTTGGCAGCTGATCTTGTCTTCTCTAGCAGTTCATTCCTGACTGTAATAACACTCCTCCAAAGCTCTGAGTCCTGGGACCCGGCCTTAGCTTCCCAAATAGTTCTGCCTTTCAGCACATAGTTATTAATCCAGCTACACCAAATGCTAGACTTATTCTTCTGCAAATACCACAGCCATTTAGTTATGAGAGCCTTGTTCCAACCTAAAACTTCTTTAATGTGAAAGCCCCCTTCATTTCTAGGTGCACAGGAGCTCAACCAACTCTTGAAAAGCATTTTCCTTCTGCCCTCAGCAATACCCCAGATAAAATCTTTACAGATTCTGTTTATGGCTTTCACTATACCTTTTGGCATTAAAATGCTTGAGCTCCAAAAAGTTTGCATACCAAATATGACAGAGTTGACAAGCAAACATTTACCAGCTTAAGATAGGTGCTGGTTAGACCAGTGCATTATCTTAGCCTTGATTTTTGACGGGAGAGTGGCATACATATCAAAGCAGCCTAGAATTGTTAAGAGGGACACCCAAGTATCTCAAAGGAAAGGATCCCTCAGTAAAACCTGAATTCTGCAAGATCAGCTCTTTCAAATCCTGATGAACTTCTCCAAAGTATAGTTTAGTCTTGTTTAAGTTTGCCTTTAAGCCTGATATATCAGCAAAATTCTTCAAACAACTAACAACTGCATTCACTGATGGAGAGTCTGCCCTTGTGAAGATCATTAGATCAGCAGCAAAGGTAAGGTGAGTTCACTTGAGTCTGGCACATTTGGGATGAAATGAGAAACCAGGCTGTTTTGGCAGTTGTCTGAGTAATCTGGAAAGGATTTCCATACTCATGACAAACAGATAAGGGGAGATGGGGTCACCTTGCCTCACCCCACTCTTTCCTTCAAAAAATCCTCTGACATTTCCATTAATCTTGAGAGAAAACCATGTTGAAGTAACACAAACCATAATCCATTTCTTAAATTGAGAAGGAAAATTGAAGATATCAAGACATCTACCAATGAATTCCCAATTTAAGGTATCAAAAGTCTTTCTGATGTCCACCTTAATTAGACATCTTTGGGAAATGCTACTCTGATTCTAACCCTTAATCAAAGCCTGTGAAAGAGCCACATTCTGTAATAAATCTCTGCTTTTTGTGAAGGCAGCCTGTTCTTCCCCAATTATGTCAGGAAGCACAACTCTCAGTCTCTCAGCCAAAAGTTTACTTATAGTTTTGTAAACTGTGGTGCAACAGGAAATAGGTCGGTAATCAAGCACCGAAGCTGCATTTGATTTCTTTGGGTCAAAGCCACTAAGGTAGTATTGACATACTTCAGCATTTTTCCTGTCTTAAGGAAGTTCTGAATTGCTGCACAGTAGTCCTTTCCCATAATATCCCAGACAGCTTTAAAGAAACCAGCAGAAAACCCATCAATTCCAGGGCTCTTATTGGAATCTATGTTGAAGAGAGCTCTCTTAATGTCCTTATTTGTAAATGGACTGTCAAGAACATACCTCTGGCTATCATTTAAAACAGCACCACTCAAGTCAAATCCATATGTACTAACCACTGCATTTTCCTTACCTAGGAGATTTTTATAGTACTCAATAAAAGCATTGCAAATTCCAATCTCCTCCTTGTAGATCACACCATGCTCATCAGAAATAACCCCAATGTTACTGTGATGCACCCTCTCAGCAATCCTAGAATAATAATATATATCTAGAGCTGCAATCTGCTGCTTTTAGATGAGTAATTTTTGCTCTCTGAGCAAGCATACTAAGCTCAGCTCGTTTGAGTTTGCAGAATTTCTCTCTCAGAGCATTCTCCTTCTCCATAAGATATGTACACATAGGATTCTTTTGCATAGCTGACTGACAATCCATAAGTTTGTCCTTACTCTCTTTAACTCTCAGAGTAAGACTAGAATAGTGTTTCTTATTTAAAACCTGCAGAGCTTTCCTGACATTTTTCAACTTGCTAAACAATTTGAACATTGGGGTGCCTCTAACTTCCAGGTCCCAAGCTGATTTAACCACATTATGAAACTCCTCATGCTCCTCCCAACAATTAAGGTATTTAAACCTTTTTCAATCTTTGCTTGCTTAGTAATGTTTACCAGAATGGGACTGTGATCAGAAATCCCAGGGTTTAACACTTTAGCATAGGAGCTAAGAAAATCTGTATTTCAAAAAGGATTAACCAAGGCTCTGTCTAATTTTGACCATACCATATTATTCCCATCTTGGTGATTGGACCAGGTATAGTCACCACCATGGCATCTGATATCTTCCAAGTCACATGACACCATACAATCACAGAATTCCTCCATACCACCTATACTACCAGCACAGGAAGTAATCCTTTCATCAGGAGATTTAATGATATTGAAATCTCCCAACACAGTCCAAGCAGCACTTATACTCTGAGAAATTTGAACTAGATGTTTCCACAAGTCCAATCTCTCCTGTCTATCATTGCTGGCATAGATGACTGTAAAGTAGAAAGTGGCATGTTTCAGCGGATCCTCAGCTTTACAATGTATAAACTGGGCATGCCTCTGAATAACACTTACTTTAACATTGCCACCTTTCCACAGTATCCAGATTCTTCCATTATAATGGTGACCATAGTTATTCTGAACATTCAATCTACTAAAATTCTTGTTAACAATGCCCTGAAAATTCTTCTCCTTAACTCTAGTCTCTAGCAAACCCATAATATCAATATTATTAGACAGTATGAGATTCTTAGTCTCACACTGTTTGAGGCCATAATTGAGGCCTCTGATATTCCAGGTAGCAATCCTCATCCAGAAGATGAGTCAGGAGGTTTTTCCTTTTCTCCCATGCCCTCTTTGGCTAGATCAATGAAAGCATTGTTAAGTATAGTAGGAGGAATTCCAAGATTGAGCATCTGAGCATATTTCTTACCAACTGTCAGGCCTCCACTTTGTTCCTTCTTGGAACTTCTTTTCTAAGTTCTGCTCAATACCATTCTGAAACCCAGATCATCCAATTGCTCTGAAGGATGAGGGGGTGTTTTAGGGTTTTGTCCTGGAGAATCAGGCTCAACCTGAGATTTACCATCTTCCACAGGAGTAACCTTGCTAATAGTCTCAGAAGCTTTTTCATTTTCATGAGTAACTTCAAGACTATCCAGCACTGTGGCAACTTCATTGGTACTTTTTTCAACATTCTTTGCCTTATACATTTTCTGCATATTTTCCTGAATTTTGACAGGCTTCTTCAATTTGCAACTCTGTATCTGGTGCCCAATTTTCCCACAACCATGACAATAGTATGGGACCCATTCATATTCCACCCTTTGCATAATCTGACCACAGAATGACGAAATAATAGTGATATGATCCGGCAACTCCTTAGATACATCTACCTCAATCATCACCCTAGCAAAACCAAGTCTAGCTTGAGTCGTGGTGGTGTGATCAGCATACATGGGAGTGCCTATCTTACTAGCCAGCTTACTTAGAGCCTCCTTGGACCAGTAGCATGAGTCCAATTCAGGGAATAAAACCCACACAGGTACGTTAGAGACTCTCTGCGAGAAATTAGGACTCCAACGTTTAAGAGCAAGTGATTTTCCCCCAATTTTCTACTGACCACCGTTAAGAACTTCATCCATACTCTCCTGCGTATCAAAACGAAACATGAACCATCCTTTTCTATAGTATTGAACCTTAGGTTTGGCAATCCATGATTTGTTAACGAAACCCCGCACCTCCATTAATTTTGGTTTCCCTCCTATGACATTACCCACCAGTGTGAATTCCCACATTTTCATAACAAGAGCAACATCATCCTCAGTAAAGGTAACCTCATCAGCCTTAGCTGACTCTTCATCAAAATACAATTCCATCCCCAATTTACTCTTAGTAGCAGCAATTTCATTCCATTTCTTTCCAGAATTTTTACCAAGTAAAACAGGGTTATTAGGAGGAGCAGAAGTAGAGTTACCTTCTAACATAGCGGAGTTGTTTTGGGTTGGATTAACATCTCCCATTTTCGAGCTACCCAATTGAATGTCAGATTGTCGGAAAGCCGACTCCAGGTGGTTTCCGAACAAACTCGCCTTCGGAGAAGGGTGTGCCTCGTCATGTGGGTTGTTATCCAAGTTGTCACCTTTATCTTCCAAAGTAGTACCATTCAAAAGATTTTCTTGCTCTGATTCTGAATCTATAATTTTTTTCGGCCGTCCTCGTTTCTTTTGCTTAGCCATGATCAATCTAAACAATGCTTGTGGAAGAAGTCATTCCTTTTTTCATGACTTTTTTTTATCATTATTTTTCAGGAAACTGTATCTTGCTTTGTTTAGGAATTTAAATTGAGTAGCAGCTCTCAATTCTTTCTCCCTTAACCCAGCATTGTGTGGATCTTGGTGTAACAGAGCTTTACATGCAGCATTTTCCACATTAGAGAACATTTCCCTATTAAGCATCTTCAGAGGCCTTTACAGTGCCTTCAATTTTTTCACAGTTTTGTACATAGCAGTACTATATACTTCCATCTGCCAAACCTTCTCAATGATACTTGCAAAATTTGGGGCTTTACTCCACATATTATAGTATTTGAAGCCAGCTCTGCTCTTCCTCCTTTCTTTGTAGATGTTTACTACACATGGACAGTGATCAAAGAGGCCTTCAGGGTGAAAGTATGCTCTACAACTTCTACTATCCTGAAAGTTATTGATCCAGCTGGATAAACACTCCGTATTACTTTTCGGAATGTCAAAATTTAAACACTCCATTCTTAAACTTCAACGGGGTAGGTTTCCACCACCCATTATCACTCCACTATCTCCAAAAATAATAAATAAATCACACGTTATATCCAATAATAATAAACAAACCACCAATTATATCCAACAATAATAAACAAATCACTCATTACCTTGAAAAATTATAAAGAAATCACCCACTATCTTCATAAATAATAAACAAATCACTCATTATCTCAAACAAATTTAAACAACTCTGAAATATCTTAAGCCTTGTGTAAAAGAGAGCGAGGTGTTTAAACGTGGACGAATGGAGTATATTTTAATTGTTTATAATTAATTGTGCGATGTCGAAGTTAAATGATGTCATGTGATATGAAATTACTAATGTGTTCCTTGTATCAAACAATCAAACGTCGCAATTGCTTGTTTTTTTTTTTTTTTTTTAAAAGGTAAGCGTACAAAGGAGGAAATTAGGTGACCCTTCTATCCAGGGTATCACCTAATTTATCAGAGGTAATAAAATGTAAAAACATTGTGTCACGAAACCAATCAGTTGGGACACCATCCTGAGAATTAAGGATATTGTGCCCAAGCGAAGCTACCCAGTCAGCTGCGCGATTTGCTTCACGAAAGATGTGATTGATCGACCAAAAACAGAAGTCTTCCAAAATGCGCCTAATATCGCTGATGATAAAATCAATCGTCCAAGGAACTTTGCACTGGCCTAGGATTCCTTGAATTACAACCATATTATCGCCTTCGATCATGATGTCTTGAAAACCCTTCTCACGAGCCAATAAGAAACCGGCTCTAAGAGCATGTGCTTCCGCCGTCGCAATTGCTTGTTAATTATTAGATAGTTATTTTCCTTAAAAATTCATTAAAGGGCTATCATGAGGTCTATGCACATCTCTTTCAAGACTTACAATTAGATACCAAAGTAATCAATATATTTCATCGCTTCAATTATTTAAAACAAAGTTGACTCTAACTATACTCCGTACTAAACTAATAGAGTGCGTTTAGTGTGATCCTATTATTTAAGTTTAACGTCGTAGTTTAGAAAAGTTTAACGTCGTAGCTACGTTTTGATGCAATTAAAAATCTTATGAATGAAAGGGCTTTTTTCCTTCTTTTTTTTGTTTTTTGTAAGGTCAATGATAGTAGTCTACTAGGATGAAGGCCCGTGCATTGTACGGGTCACATGATAATGTTTTCTATTAAAAATGATATATAAAATGAAAACTATAATTTTCAACGGGGGAGATAATGTACGGCTAAACACTTAAACATCCAAAAAAATAATATATGTTTTATATATAATCACGGATTAATGTCCAATCAAATAGGATATGAGAATTAGGTCATTTATGATACAACTTGAAAAATACGGAGTAGTTAATATAGTTCGGAAGCAATGAATCGTGTCTTTATGTCAGCATATGTGTTTAGATGGATACCAAATACTTTAATACTATTATTAAATTTAGTATGTGAATTTTTGTGTTTATATGAACATCAAATACTTTTAATATTATAAAATTCTCAAAACTCTCTAAAAATCTCCGGTTAATGTGAGAGCTGCAAAAAAGCCTCCTTTAATAGTATAGAAGGATTTGTGGTTAAGGATATGCTGGTATGCAATAAGTTAGTTTATTTGGCCAAGTTAGCTTATTTGGCTACTTTTTACGCTCTTTGACCAAATAAGGGTCTGTTTGGCCAAACTTTAACTTTTTCAAAACTATTTCTTGTTTTTGGAGGAGGAGCTCCTGATTGGAGCTTCTACTTTTGATGAACAAATTTGCACCTCAATTGCTTCTCACAAACTAGAACGGTTTCTTAGTTTTGGGTGTTTGATCAGTTTTCAGCTTATATGACCTAAGAATTGTCCATAAACACTTTAAGAGGTTGGCCAGATACTCCCTAAGTTGGTTTGGTAACACTACTAGCTTACTTAACAAGTTAGCTTGTTTAATAAGTTACCCCGTGTAACTTAATAAAATTTAGCTTTATTCCTAATTTACCCTCATTTTTTCATGAAATAAAATAAGATTAAAAACAGATAATGAATCCTTTGGTAATTTTACATACATCAGGTACTATCAGCTAATTTTACCACACATTTCTATTTCTATCAGCTTAAAACTTTCATCTACTATTGGATCTACTATTTCAGCTAGCTTTCAGCTACCATGTCAGCATTCAGCTACTATTTCAGTGTTCAGTTACTAATTAAATTAACTTATGTTTGATGTAATCATGTGTCTACAAGCCTACGATATGTCATAATCAAACTGATATTTGTTTTTTTTTTTAATGACATGGAACCGTATAATGTATTTATGTACTCCTTACGCTTTTTCTTTCATTTGTACTTCAACCTAAATATTAGCAATTTTAAAACATAGGAAGTATATCATAGTCAAGTGTAGGAACGGGTTTGCTTGTCACATCACTTCATGTCACCGGTGTTCAATTTTTCATTGAAGCTAGATAAGATCCAGGAATTAAAAATGATTAGCTATGCTAACTTTTTTTCATATTTACTTTTCTTCCGTCAAAACAAATTAAATTGTAAATTGATATCAGAGGAATTGGATTTATCCTAATCTTAGGTCCGAGTCGGTTATGCTAGTGCAATAATAGTAGCTGAATGCTGAAATAGTAGGGGTATGTTTGGTATGCCAAATACGCTAGCTTATTTGGCCAAAGTAGCTTATTTGACTAAATTTTTAAGCCCTTTGACCAAATAAGTGTGTTTCGTGACACCACTAGCTTAAATAATAAGCTAGCTTATTTAAGATGTTACCCTGGGTAACATATTAAAAAATAAGCTAGCTTATCATAATTTTATTCCTAATTTACCCTCATTTAAATACCAAAATAAATGAGATTAAAAATATTTAATACATTTTTATGTAATTTTATATATATCAGCTCCTATATCAGCTAATTTTGCCAAACACTCCTATTACTATCAGCTAAAAACTTTCAGCTAATATTGCAGCTATTAATTCAGCTTTCAGTTACTATTTCAGCATTCAGCTACTATTTCAGCGTTCAGCTACTATTTCAGCTAGTTTTACCAAACATAGCCTAGATGAATGCTAAAATAGTAGCTGAAAGCTGAAATAGTAGATGAAAGTTGTATAATAGCTGCAATAGTAGCTGAAGGTTTTTAGCTGATAGCAATAGGAGCGTTTGGCAGAATTAGATGATATAAGAGCTTCTAAGCAGATAGATATAAAATTACATAAAAATGTACTATTTATTTTTAATCTCAATTTATTTTAGTAAATAAATGAGGGTAAATTAGGAATAATGTTATGATAAGCTAGCTTATTTTTAAATAAGTTACATGGGGTAACTTTTTAAATTAGCTAGCTTATTATTTAAGTTAGAAATGTTACCAAACCAACTTATTTGGTCAAATAGTTTAAAAAAACTAGTTAAATAAGCTAGTTTGGCCAAATAAGCTACCTTATTGTGCATACCAAACATAGCCTAAAAATTTAGTCAAATAAGGTACTTTGGCCAAATAAGTGGCATACCAAACATAGCCTATTAGGGTACAAAATTAGAGAGGAAATGGGGGGGAAACAATGTGGGTTTCGGGTGATAACCGCGCGCGCCGCTCCCCAAACTTTCCTCTCTAATATTGTCCCCCAGCACAATACTGAGACTAATATAACCGGGTCCAAGCATATCTGCTCGCCTTTTATAGTTTAGTATGTCCCAGTGGAATATATGCATGACCTCTTGGTGGGAGCGAACATGACACACGCGCCCAACTTGTTGAAAAGATAATCAAGCGGGTGATCCTAGAAATCTACATATAGACACATAAAAAATTGTTTACACTTCAGTGAGTATATCTCAATTCTCAATTCAAGTGTAGTAAAATCAAGATAAACATAGTAAGAAAATATATATTTATAATAAATTTTCATGATTTACAGTACATTTATGGCATGTAAAATCAAATTTATAACAGAATTGTGCCCATTTTGGTGGAATGGTGGCAACCTAACAATCCGATCCTGACCGAATTCTGCCCAGCCCTACAGTCTACATACCAACTTACTATGTTGACGTACACTTATTATAGGCCGCGTTACTAGTTTTTTGTACCCTTCATTGCTTGACTTTCTTCGGTTGTCTATATATACAACTACTACAGAAGTACCTTTGGTATGTCAACTCTTGAGTTTTGACAAATAAGTAACTTCACCCAATAAGCAATTAAGCAAAGATGTACTAACCCAAAAATTAAAGTGGCCTGGCAACCATACAACGTATATCCATGGCTCCATTACTTATCCTAGGCTTTTGCTTCGTAACCATCTTATTCATTCTCACCGTAATTTTAAACCAGAGAAATCTCCAATCAACCTACAAACTTCCTCCGGGAAGTTCCGGGTGGCCAGTAATCGGCGAAACCTTGTCGTACTTCTCCTGCCCCGGAAACTTCATACGCCACAAAATGGCTAAACACTCGTCCAACATCTTCCGAACCTCACTAGTAGGCGAAAAAATGGTCGTATTATGTGGATCGTCAGCTAACAAATTTGTCTTCTCTAATGAAGAAAAATTGGTTAGGTCATGGTTACCTTCATCCTTAGCCAAAGTCCTTTCGCAACCGAACCATCTCGATGCGACGGACAATAATCTAAACGAACTTGTACATAAGTTCTTCAAGCCAGAGTCGATCCAACAACATGTTCATGTAATGGATTCGATGGCTCGGAACCATCTTGATCGGTGTTGGGTACCTTACAAAGAGCTCAGAGTTTACCCTCTTGCCAAAGATTTTACCTTTGCTCTAGCGTGCCGAATAATGCTCGACTATTCCGACTCAAATCCAAACCAAATTAAAGAGTTGTCTAAGCAATTCTTCATTCTTACCGAAGGGATTTTTACCACGCCGGTAAATATTCCGGGAACGGCTTATTATAAGGCTAAAAAAGGTGGAGATGCTGTTAGAGAGATGATCCTCAGTATAATTAAGCAGAGGAGACAGAACTCAATTATCGTGTCCTCGACCTATTCGGACGAGGATAACGTCTGTAAAAATAAAATCATGCGAGAGGGTGGTACCGAAAACGACATGTTGGGTCGATTGCTAATGGGGAGGCTAGCAAACGGCGAGGCATTCAGCGACGAACAGATTGCTAGCAAGATTAATGGGTATTTGTTTGGTGGTTTTTATACTGCAAGTTCCTCTTTGGCTTTTGTTATAAGCCATCTTGCACAACATCCTTCCGTTTTTGAAAAAGTCTTACAAGGTACGTATCTACGTACGTGTGTCATCTATGTGAAATGAGTCGATTCAAAGAGTCGCAGTAAGTCCAACATGATAATATATACAATTAAAAAAAATAAACAATTAAAAAAACATATGGGAAGTGGGGATAGAATGGTCCTTTTATTAGCTAAAAAACACATGGGGGTGATTAAGTGATGATAAAATGGTCAATTTACAAGCCAAAGACGACCCAAAACTAGAAAGATAAGATGAGATGACTTAAAAATGAAAAGGTAAGGAAATGAAAGAGAAACAAATAAACAATTAAAAAAACATATGGGAAGTGGGGATAGAATGGTCCTTTTATTAGCTAAAAAACACATGGGGGTGATTAAGTGATGATAAAATGGTCAATTTACAAGCCAAAGACGACCCAAAACTAGAAAGATAAGAAATTCGTTGAGATGACTTAAAAATGAAAAGGTAAGGAATTGATCGGGACGGATGAAGTACTTTTTTTGTATCCTCATTCACGTCTAGCAAAGATAGATTTGATTAATTTTGAAAGTGAAGTATTTATTGGTGTATGTTGAACAACAGAACAATTAGAGGTAGCTCAACAGAGAGGACCAGGAAAACCTATGTCTTGGGCGGATGTCCAAAAAATGAAATACTCGTGGAATGTAGTGTGTGAATCAATGAGGGTGTTACCACCTTCAATGGGAACCTTTAAGGAGGCTATCACAGATTTCACCTATGCAGGTTATACGGTTCCAAAAGGATGGAAGGTACAACATTTTACCTTATTTTATACCGTAATTTCAACAATATTACATTTCGTCTGAATGGAAACATGAATATATATAATTAAGTTTGAAAAGATACTAACTTATAGTATTTGGGGATTTGAATTGAAGGTTTTCTGGACTACACATTCGACAAACAAGGACCCCAAGTACTTTCCGGATCCTGAGAAATTTGATCCATCAAGGTTTGAAGGGAATGGCCCAGCACCATTTACATTCGTACCTTTTGGAGGAGGTCCTAGAATGTGCAAAGGAAATGAATATGCTCGAATGCTAATATTGGTGTTCTTACACAATGTGGTCACTAGATTCAGATTGGAGAAGGTCAATCCTAACGAGAAGGTATACTATAACCCGGACCCGATTCCAGCTGAAGGTGTCCGTATTTTAATTCGGCCTCTTAATAATATATAAATTATAATTCACTTTGCTCTGGTTAATGACTCACGTTAATGTGACTTATATGTCCCATTTGTTGTACCGGACCAATTGTACAATTCAATCATGTATAATGTGTTAGCATATTTTTCTTCTAAGATGCGTGAATTGCCAATCTTGGCTTTTACAAGTGCAGTTTGCCATTCTTATAATATATATCACATGGTTTTCTCCATTTACGCGCGCAATCAGCCACCTTTAGTAATCACAAATCGGTATAGACACTCTGTTTGGTATCCATATAGTGTAAATTGAACAGGTTCACAATTAGTTAGACATGTCAAATACGTCAAGCGGGTCAGATACGGGTTAATTTGCACGATGTCGAATTTGGTCAACAGGTTGCGTCAAACTAGACGAAAAAATTATTTGGGCTAAGACAGGTGCGGGTAGTTAGGGGTCACAGGTCATATAAATCATTGTTGTTACCCAACTAAGTCGGGTCAGATTGAGTTGAGTTACTCAGTTACTTTAAGTTTAAGTAAGTCCAAAATACAGTTTTGATCCACATACAGATTATCCAGATTTCAAGGGTACTGCTATAGTAGCTACTATCATATTTTCATAACTTAGTGAGCTAATTACGGGTCAAAACGGGTCAATAAGGTAGGTTATCTCTGACCAGAAATATTATAATGTTTTTATACTATACTTTTAATGTGGAGAAATATTTTAGCGCCTTTACATTTGAATTTTGTTTTAATATGAGTATTATCAGTCAATGAGTCGAGCGAAGTTAGACTAAAAAATATGCACGAGCAAAAAACTAGGGGTCAAACACCGGTTGGGAGAAAGGGGTGGTAATTTCAGAAGTCGTCGGTTTAGACATCGGGAAACATTTTTTTTAACTATATTTGTCTTTCTTATATTTGTTTTTTAAGAGATGACACCTGAATTTGTTCATTTTAATTTTGTAATGACCTTCAGCCTGTACAATTTTGCACGGGTCATTAAACTAGTTGTAACTAATGCCAACAAGAGTAGTACCAAAAGAATAGTAGCAAATCCTTTCAAAAAATTAAAACGTTCAGTAGCAAAACCCTTAAAAAGCCTCCCTCTAATTTATTGTGAGACCGACCCTATTGTTTATATCGTGACCCATTTTTTATAATTTGTGACCATTATACAACTTTTGGTAATGGCTTTAGTTAAGGACATTAACACTTAATCTTTTATTTATAAATGGATTACTTTATAAATTTGAGCTAATTTTATATGATTGGATCGTCTAATGTCTAATATCATAGATAATGTATATAATAGTAAAGTAATACGATCACTAAAAGTATTATCATGGTTACAAGGGATATAAGAAGGGTCACTTTGTAATGTAATACTCCGTATTATGGTCTCTCAATAAATTATTGAGAGACAGTCTTTTATGAGACTTTGTGCTTTCCCAATATGTAGTACCGAGTAGTATTACACTCCAATATGAAATGTATCATGATTTATGAACAAGGTCATGGGACATTCGCACGAATAGATCGAACAAAGTCGACTCTAGACAATATTGTCGTAGTGACAATACTGGTAGCTCGATACGTAAAGCAAAGGTTTTGGGTACAGCTATATATAAATGTACATGAACACCAAATATCTCATACATATACATTGTCAAACCATTGTCAAACACCTACCTTTTGATGCTTATGAGTATGCTGAGCCGAATGGGAACTCGGGAGGGATTCTCATCCTATGGAGGTCCTGTCAGATTTCTTTTGAGTCTGTAAGCAGGAACTTTCATGCGGTGCACGGTTTCGTCCAGGTAAAGGATTCAAATTTAAGTTTTTTCATTTCTTGTATATATGCTAGCACCAAATTCAAAGGCCGACAGGATTTATGGAATGATCTGCGTGTGATTGCAAATTCTGTTAACTTTCCGTGGGTAGCGATTGGAGATTTTAATCAGGTCACTTCAATTCATGATAAACTGGGTGGTAGACCTGTAGTGATGTATAGGGTTGATAAATTTTTGCAAGCAATGGATGATTGTGGCTTATTTGACTTGGGATGTCATGGTTCTCGTTTTACTTGGCACAATAATCAATCGGATTATCCGATTTGGGTTAGACTTGATCAGGCTTGGACCAATTCTGAGTGGCTCACCTTGTTCCCTAACTCTCATGTCATCAATTTGCCTAAGTTGTCGTCTGATCACAATCCCATTTTGTTGTCCACTGAGATCACCCAAACAACTTTTGCACCAAAATCCTTTAAGCTCGAGTCCTGGTGGTATTGTTCCGTGGATTTTGTCAATATGATTAATGCGACTTGGGTCAATTTAGCTCCTCAATTGTTGAATAAAATTGCTTCCCTCACTGATGTTATTAAACCGTGGGTCAAAGTTCATTTGCTGGATTTTCAAAATAAGAAAAAACACTTGACTAACAGAATAAATGGCATCCAACGAGCTCTTGGTTTGAACCAAAATAATCAGTATTTATTAAATTTAGATAATAAGTTGAATGCCGAGCTTGCGGATGTTCTTGTTCAGGAGGAACACTTTTGGGCCCTTAGATCTAAAGAGAAGTGGCTGTTGGGGGGAGATAGAAACACAGCTTTTTTTCATAAGTCTGTTATTATGAAACGTAACACCAATAGGATTGTCAGACTTCAAAATGATGTGGGTGAAGTTTTTTCAGAAATCTCCGACTTTAAAAGATTGGCGGTGGAGTATTTTAGTAACTTGTTTAAAACTGATCCCCACACCCCTTCTTTGCTTGCTCAGGCTGACTTTAACCCGAATCTTTTGCTTTCTTTTCCTGTTTCGTTGAATGAGCTTCAAAATGCGGTTTTTCAACTGAGTCCTTGGAAGGCCCCTGGGCCGGATGGCTTTCACGCTTTCTTCTATCAAAAACATTGGCTGACCATTAAGAGTGACTTACTCTCATTTGTCAACGATGTTTTTGCTAGCAAAAAGCTTCCGAAAGCCTGCAATGGGACAATTATTACTCTTATTCCTAAAGTTGATCATCCAGAAATGCTCAAAAATTTTCGGCCTATTAGTCTTTGTAATAATAGCTACAAAATTGTGTCTAAAATCTTGGTTAATAGAATTAGACCACATCTTGATAAGTATATATCTCCGAATCAAGGGAGCTTTTTGCCTGGTCGTGGTACCTTTAATAACTTTGTCATTGCCAATGAAATTTTGCATTCCATGAAAAAAAAGAAAGGGAAGAAAGGTTGGTTCGCCTTTAAAATTGATCTTGAAAAAGCCTATGATAGGCTTGAGTGGTCCTTTGTTGAGTTCTGTCTTCGAAAGTTTGGTCTTGATAGTGATACTATTTTGTTGATCATGAGCTGCGTTACCACTGCCTCGTTTAATGTGCTCGTTAATGGATCTCTGTCGGATTCATTTTCGACATCAAGAGGTATCCGTCAAGGGGACCCCCTTTCCCCTTATATCTTTATCATTTGCATGGAAGTTTTTTCTCAGTATATACATGATGCTTGTGCTTGTGGTGATTGGAAAGCTTTCAGATTGATGGGAAGTGACCTTAAAATCTCGCACCTCTTTTTTGCGGATGATGTGATTCTTTTTGGTGATACTAGTGATGGGACTTTGCTTAGTGTGAATAGTATGCTTTGCCAGTTTTTCTATTTCTCTGGACAGAAAATGAATAAAAATAAGAGTAAGATTTATTTTTCAAAAAATGTGCCAAGTGAAGTTAGATCGAAATTTGAGTCTTCTTTATGTGTGAAGTCTTGTGCTGACTTAGGTACTTATCTTGGTTTTCCTCTTGCTAATAAGAGGCCCAACAAAGCCTCGGTGTTGAGACTCATTCAAAAGGTGAGGAATAAGCTTAGTACGTGGAAATGCGAGTCTTTGTCTAGAGCTGGTAAAATAGTTTTAATTAAATCCACGCTATCTACTATTCCTCTTTATCATATGCAGGCTTTAAGTCTTCCGGGGTGGGCTACAAAAAAGATTGACCAAATTTGTGCTAATTTCCTGTGGGGCTCCACTCCAAATCACAAAAAACTGCATCTTGTTTCATGGAAAAATGTGACGGCACCTATTAATATGGGTGGCCTAGGTATTAGGTCGACTAGTTTGATGAATTCAGTTCTTATGACAAAATTTTGTTGGAGTTTAAATGCTAAAAAGAACCTGGCCTCTGACCTCTTTTATCACAAATATATTAGAGGTCGTGAGGAGCCGTTGGCCTTTAAGAAGGGTTCTTACATTTGGCAGAGTCTTACAAAAGGGTGGGATCAGTTTACGGCTAGTGCTGGTTGGGCTATTGGAACGGGGGAATATATCAGTTTCTGGAATGACAATTGGTGTGGTGTCGGGCCCTTGCGCCACAGATTTATTGGTCCTTTGATACTTGGCTTGCATGATTTATCTGTTAAGGACTTTAAACATGATACTAACATTGTCGATATGGACTTATTTTTTGATGTGAATGTGAAAAATGTCATCTTGGGCACGTATGTGCCGGGTTCTGGTATTGATCTTATGTGTACTAACCTTGCCATGGAAAAAAATTTTTAACTCGAATTGGCTTTATAAAATCTTGTGGGAAGATAATAATCCTAGACGTGTCGATAATAGTTGGGATAAGTTGTGGAGCTTGAATTGTTCACCTAGGGTTAAGTTTTTCATGTGGCTTGTGAAGTGGAACAGATTGCCCACCAGGGCCAGTTTAGCTCAGAGACATTTGCCTATCCCTTCTTCTTGTCCTTTTTGCCCGCAACTCAGTGAGAGTATTTTGCACATTTTGAGAGACTGTCCTCAAGCTAGGCAAATCTGGAACCCCTTGCATATGAAGCCTGATTGGTATCAATTAGATGAGGGTGATTGGTTGGCCTTTAATCTGAACGAAGGTCGAAACTTAAACTCGATGGAGAATTGGCCGACTATTTTCAGTTTTGCTTGCTGGCTCCTTTGGAAGAGAAGGAACTCTTGGATCTTTGAGAGAAAGAATATTTCTGAAAATTCAATTATACCACTAGCTAAATCCCTAGCCCATAAATACTCAAATCCCCCCGCTGTTCTTCAACAGCCTGCTGCCCCCTTTCTTAAAAATAGTCTTCCTTCCCTCCCTTGGTCCAAGCCTGTGATCTTTACTGATGCGTCCTTCGTTGAAGGGAGCAAATCGGCGGGGTTAGCGTTTTGTGTCATGGATTGTAATGGTAGATGGAATACGGGGTTGGTTGCCCATGCTTGGGCGGCAGATGTTACGTTAGCCGAAGCCCTTGCTGTACTCATGGGTTTGAAGTGGATGAAAGACCAGAATAGATGTGATTTTACTCTCTTTAGCGATTGTGAGCTGGTAGTCCATGGGATTGGGAACACCGACCACCCCATGGATAGATTATCTAACGTCTATTTGAAATGCAGAGAGCTCCTGATGGAACTTAGTGCAGATGTATGGGTTGTCAACAGGAGGCACAATGTGGTGGCAGATCATATGGCGAGGGAAGCGAGAGCGATTCTTCCACCGACATTTTTGCGGACTATTGAAGACCTCGAACAAGTGGAAGTCGACATCTCGGAAATTGCGGGTTTAAGAAATTTCTTTGATGACGAACTTATTATTTTGCCTCCTTTGGAGGATGTAATAGACAGTAGCTAATTCTTGTTTTCTCGTCTTTGTACCAAAAAAAAAAATATCTCATACATATACATTAGATAATAGTGGACCTTTCGACTCTAAATGTTTCATTCCGATTGATTATTGCCTCAAACTTTGTCGATTAATTGAATTCGCACGCCTTGAAAAAAACCCTAGTTTTCGAAAAACTTAAGGCGATTTGGAGTCGTCTATGATCTTTTCGACACTCAGTTTGGCCTAATATTTGCTCGGTAAGTGTAATCCTATAGTGTGGGAGATTAGGATTCAGAATCTCTAAAGTTAGAAATTATTTACAGAAATTTTTGGCGGATCATCAAAACGGGGTTTATGAAATGTGAAATTGTGCTATACCATCAAAACGGGGTTTATTAGCTATGCCATACCATCTAATTGCTATTTTGCTGCTGCCTGCCACATTTGTACAGTTAGATTTATTTGGTTAGAATGCTAAATTGCTAAGCTAGATTTATGAAAACACTCATTGCCTCATTGGATACTGTAATTCAGTTGACAGTACACAGCCCTGCGCGTCTGCGCTCATTGAGCAGCATGTCCAACCAGACTGAAATCTAAAGGACTCGAGGTAACATGTCATTTGAGTTTAATGTTTGATTTTCTGTCAGTTGATGTAGTTAACAGGTTTTACAAGAGGACAGAGTAGTTCATCTTCTAAGTTCAATTACTTTACGTAGGGATGTCAGGCTGTGTTTGCTGAGAGATTACGTATTTGCTATCTCGGGTTGTGGCTGTTACAAGGATACATCTGAATTTTACTTGTATGTAGGTGTCTACTGAACAGCTAGGTTCAGAAATCCCATGGACTATTGTTGAAGATCAGGTTCTCTTTCTTTGTATACTTTCATGTATGGGGATGTCGTGTTTTTTATGTTTAGGCTTGAACTGAGTTCTGTTGTGCCCCTTGCGCTTCAGGCCCTTGTTGTACTCGTTCATGATCTAGGTCCAAATTGGGAGCTTGTAAGTGATGCTATAAACGGCATTTTCCAATTCAACAAGGTATTTGATCCTACATGATATAGGTTTCTGTTTTTTTATGGCTTTGCCCTTCCATTCAGATTCTTGAGTATGTCTTCCATTTTCTTATCTGAAAACCTCCTTTGCGCAGAATCTCTCAACACAAGAACCTGAGTAAGTTAAAAATAGCTGTCAACTGTCAAGGTTTCTGTGTAACTTCTTCCGATTTTTAGCTTAACTTTTAGGAGACTGCAAACAAGAGTCGTCTATATGTGGAACCTGCTTCTTGTAGTCGAAGCTATCATGATTTGATGAGAAATCTTCCTGGAGGTTTCACCTGTCATAATTCCCTCATTTTTCAAGTTTTTTAATTCCCCCAAGCCTGTTTTCTTTCTACTGAGACCTTGAAGTTGTGTACCTGAAGCGTTCTTGGCTAGTAGCCTTAATGTAATCTCTTCAAAAGTTAAAACGATATTCTAGCTGACAGTATTATCTGCAATGCCAGTCGCTAAGATCATTCTCACTAGATTCAGTGCGATAGATTATATAAACTTTGTGCAATGAGAGGCTTTTCTCATCAGGACAGTCTTCTCATCTACACACTGGTCTTGAGTTTCACTTCCTAAAATCTGAATCAGACCACTGAGACACGCATCTCCCGCTGAACCCTTTGGTCTCTTGTGTACTGTGTACACCTGAGTAGAAAGACCTCAAAGCATTGGTTCCTCACCTAAAGAACTGCCGTTTATTCTTGTAAAAGAAGTCTTGCCATTCCCATTTTCTTTTATCAGTTATTATCACATGAAAACATTCGAAGCTACATTAATATCTGTACATGAAAAAAATAAGGTCTGTCCATGAGCAATGGTGACTATTTGGGCACTATTTTTGCTGTTACTTTGCCTGTAAAGCGAAAGTAAAAAGGTGCTCAGAGTCTGTTTGTCTGCTCTTCTTTACAGTGGATTTTCCGGAAGACTCAAGAATGCAAGGTTCGACACAAGTTTCTTAGGGACAGGCGTCCTGATGATGCTGGTGCTGAATCTGCTGATAGTGCTGAGAATTCAGGATCTTCTGAACCTTATCCCTATACATTACCTGGGATTCCAAAGGCAAACCCTTCTCGCTTGAGTTATTCATCTGAATTATCTCTATTATTAGACTTTACCATCCTTATTAAATGAAATTGGATTACTTAGCTCTGGTCTGTCCGGAGTTAAAAAAGTATGTATGTATTTGCTTCTACTCAGTTTGCTGTATCTCATCTATTCAGGGTAGTGCACGCCAATTGTTCCAGAATCTGAATGCACACATGGAAGAGGATAATGTTAGGTCTCGGTTTGAGAAGATGATTCGTATTGATCAGCAGCTGCACTTTCGAAAGAGAAAGGTACCTCGTCATTTGGAGGGATCAGAAGAGTTGTCTGTGTTAACTTGAATCAACTATGAAGTATGAACTATGGGGTAATGGGGATACATGAAGTTATTGTTTAGTCGTTCTTTCTTATTTTCTTCTGACTATGGAACGACATAAGTACATAACTGGGACGTTTTTCAAGCTACTCTGAAACTTATTGCTCGAAATGAACATGACTAGCAAAATATGGGATATATGAAGTTTCAGTTTAGTTCTGTTCCTTTTTATGCTTTTCTTTTGTGTCTATGGTACGACATAATTGAGACGTCTATCAGCCTGTGATTTGCTCACTTGACTTATTGCTCGATATGAACATTGACTTTATATTTAGGCGACGAGAAACACAAGTTATTATCTCATGAACTAGTTCTTTTGGATTTGTGCAGACCTCGTATATTTGCGCATTTGCTTGCAGCTTGCAGTCACATAGCAGCGGAAATGCCATTTTAGATTTTGAACCTCTGTGTTATATTTGAAGTGGATGACTTAAGCAATGGATTTGTACAACGTAATCCACACATTTTCCTGATTTCCTTCGTACTATGAAAGTCTTTGGGCTGTAATTTGGTGATTTTTGGATCCCAAATGTTCCAATTTACCACTCTTAGAACTCAGCAAAAGGCACAGGCCGCCCAATGACCCAGTTTGAATTTTGGTCAGGCTTGGGCCGATGGTGAAGCCTACCAGCACAGCCCAATAGCCCAAAATATAAAATGATTTCCTCTTTCGTTTTTTTTTTTCCATAATTGTTAAACGTAACTTTTTTTTTTTTTGCTAATGTAACATGTCCAAATACCTATACTACCCACATATTCCCCAAAATTACAAATCATAGCCCAAGTTCTTTCATTCATCACTTTCATTCTTGACTTCTTCCCTATCATGTTATAATGCAATAAAATTTCATCAAATCATCATTTATTCTTACTCATCATGTGTGTTGATCTTCAAACTTCATGTCACGTCTTGCTTTTTCACTTCTTTCTTCTTACTTTGACCTAATTTATATAAAAAACGATAAAACATCTCCAATTGACTTCACAATCAATTACCAAATAAAGAGTAAGAATAAAGGATGATCTAATAAAATTTTATTAACTATTCACCTCAATTTCACCATTACTTTAGTTTGAACGTTTCATAATTTTGTTGATTCTTTTATTTTTTTTTTTGGTGTTGCAATACAATCAAATGTCAAATTTCGTGAAATTCATTAGTGTAAGTTACTTTTAAAACTTGTAGTGAGGAAAGATAATTAAGGGTAAAGAAGGGGAAAAAATGGACAAAAATAGGTTACGTTAGTAACTTTTAGGTTACGTTTAGCAGTCTCCCTTTGTTATGGTGTTCTTAAAAAAAAATTTAATTAAAATGTAAGTAGAGTACAAACTAACACAAGGTTAGTCACCATTCTCAGTAGGGTGTCACCTAACCAATAAGAAGAGAAAATTGGGATATGGGTGTCGGGAGAGAGTTGGGACGTCCTGAAAACTGAGGATTGTAAGGATGGTGTGACGTCACTTAGATATCCAATTTGTCGCCTAATTTGTTTCACAATAGATATGTCGAATATGAACTTTAGAGAAACGAACCAGTGGATATAACATCTAAAAACTTTCAGCTTTCATCTACTATTTCAGCTAGTTTTACCAAACATGGCGTTATACTGGAAATGAAAACTGATAACTAAAAACAAGTAACCACTTTTTCTGGATTTTCAAAGATAAGACATTATTTTTCAAAATAAAGAATAAGAATTGAAAATAGAAAACGATACGGAACGAGCCCTAAATGATCTAAAATAATAATCAACTCAAACGAACATCAGAAATGAAAGTGATGCTACTTTAAAGATCCAATGTGGAAAGACCCGAAAAGCCCTTAAATTGGGCTAATGCCTGACTAGGCAGGGCTTGGGCCTTGTACTTTTGCTCAAAGGCCACATCGGTTATCACATCTATAATCCACTGTCACTCTATCATGAGTTGGACAATCTGTCAATCCTCGAAAATACGGGCTCAACTTTGACGGCCTATATTTACAAGAAAAGTAAAATAAGAAACAAATACCCTCTTATCCGAAACAACCTCCCCTTTGTTTGATATTTAGCTTCGATGAATATGTTTAAAGATCTAAAATTCAAAGTGTACCATCATAAAGACCTTTTCTCAATTATTGACGCTATATTGCAATACTAGTTTACATCAATGATGCTAAATAGAAAATTATGTGTTATGGTTCTATATTGAATAGCGTATTTAATTATATTTTAGAAAAACAATTGGTCATAAATGTAGATTAGACACACTCACAAGTTTCACATCCAACTAATATTACTCGAAAAGAAAGCAAATGTGGAACTATTGTCATGTATAAATGAAATTAAAACATATGAAATTAAAACTTGGGATGATACCAGGGCCGTCTCGTAATATTCGGGGGCCCTGTGCAAAATTAAAATCGGGGGCCCTTTTTTTTTAATACATAGAGCTAAAACTATTGCATCGGATACTATACTAAACAATAATAATCTAGATCATTTAGTAAATAGGCCCAAATAAAACAAAATAGGTAATGCAGGGCCCACACGGAAGAAAAGGAGATGAAATAGGACCTCAAAAAGCGCCCTGGCGGATTCGAACCTAAGTATTCCACAAGGAAAACAACATCTTTGCAAGTGCTCCAACCTTGAGATCATGCATGTAGTTAGCAAAACTAATATATATTGGGCCCTAAAATCTGGGGGCCCTGTGCGCCCGCACGACCTGCACGTGCTAATAGCCGGCCATGTAAAATACTATATAGGGATTTATAAATATACAACTAAAATGGTTAAAGTCATGCTTTGATTTCTGTTGATAGACATTATCTATTTGAAAGGGCAAAGTTGGGAAAGTTATCAGTCAACCAATGACACTAGTTGACACGAAAAATGCATCTATAGAGTAAGAAACAAAATGCTTGTTGCTTTCAATAATGGGAAATGGATGAATTCAGACAGAGAGTATTCAAATTAGGAAGCTACGAATGGCTTGCAGATTTTACCTTGAAACAGGGTCCCTAACACATAGTTTCATTGGCAAATGTCACGAAGGGAGAGTTTAAATGTTAAAAAAATTATTTGAATTAGCGATATCAGTAGATGGAAATTACTATCTATGCGAACAACCGGATGAAAACCATGATCATCTATTCTTTGAATGTTGTAGAGTTCTATTGGCCCAGAAACTAAAATGTAATCACCTAGAGTAACGTCCAAGTTCCTAAAGCTGGTTTAGGAGCATGTGTTTGGCTTGATCTACAACATTTAATGGAATAGTTATAGATTTAGGATAGAATATGTCATTTCAATGCCTAATAGGATTGTTCCGAAAGTTGTCCTTGCCATCAAATTAGAGAAAATAGGCTATGTCAAACAATTAGTAGTCATTGTCAAAAAAAAAAAAAAAAAAATAGTGTAACCGATAAGCAGTGGGTTTACAACATGAGCTAGTGACTTGTACTAGCCATTGTGAGGTAGGCTCTATTTGATAGAATTTAATAAAGGTAGTATTCAGATCAGTTCAGAGTCATTCAAATCAGATCAGACTAGAACACAATCATTCAAATCGGATGACATCAGATTATAATTACTTAAATAACGATCAATGAATTTGGTCCATTATTGATATTAATCAGTAAAATTCAATCAATATTTCAACTAATTCAGATCAATTCAGAGTCTATCAAATATGAGCTATCAAATTAGATCAGATGCAGTCCTAGGACTTTTGCCTGGTTAAGCTATAATACTACTTTCATCTACTAAAAAGAAAATGATTAAAGCCCATAAGAAATGTTGAGCATCCTTGCTTACGAGTTATAGTCTTGTAAAAGGTTGATCTACTCGGTGTTAAATATTCTCAAGTAAGGAGATATACTACCTTGATTTTAACCAACTGTTGTACCTTTTCTAAAAAAATTTGTATTGAGGAAAAAAAATGAATTTTGTCCACGATCCAAATTCAAAACCTACTAGCATAAAATAGGACATCATCATAACTTACAACTTAAAGATAAGAAATTTAGATAGCTACTTCTTATGCACACCCTTTTCAAAATTTGCTTGCTACCCAATGATAAATTTTGTCAAAACCTAACAATAGGTAACGGGTACATCATATTCTTATTTGCACATTCAACTAGTCTTTGACTAGAAAGCGAGCAAGCCATAATTATTGACGCTACAAGATCTCAGAACTTTAAGTCAACCGGCATTCTTATCCTCGCTTCTAACGTGAAGCTTGTTTCTCATACGAGTGGTTTAAAAAGCAGAGTCTCTAAATGCCTAGCTATCAAACAAATCAAAACTAACAAACTACATAACAACATCTTTTCTTATGATTGTCATGAGCTCTGGTCTTGTAAAAAGGCGATGTCAAATATCCTTGAGATGTAAGGTCAACTACTTTAATAACGACTAATATAAATCAACTCGCATTTTTATTCTAAATTCTTACATGAAACTTGTATTATCTTATATCAACAACTAGTTATTTGACCCGTGCAAAATTGCACGGGCCGTTTCTCCTCTGTTGTTTTAATGTTCGTTATAGTTGTATACGACTTATATTGGATTATAAAATGGTATTAGTTAGATTTTCGAATAAATTAGGCTTTTGAAATACTAATAAACACTCGATGAGTAATGAATAATTGTACGACGTTGACCAGCGATAAAATGGATTATAAAATGGTATTAGTTAGATTTTCGAATAAAATAGGCTTTTAAAATACTAATAAACACTCGATGAATAATGAATAATTGTACGACGTTGACCAGCGATAAATTCACAAAAGACATATATCTCCATTTCGGTTTGCATATTACTCAATGGAAAGTTCTAATTATAGATGTAATAAACAACAAATAAAAATTATAGTGTCCTTTTTATCAACTACGTGTCAAACTACTATTTTTACCATTTAGGAAAGTCTTTAATCTTTCATTGACTAAAAAAATAAATGAAATAAAGTTCTTCACTTTTCTCTTTCCTGCGTTATATGACTCTTCGACACTCATCCCCACAATTCAGAAATTTCATCGCCATCCACCCCCAAATTCGCCAATTTCTTCGCCATCCACCACCAAATTCGTGCAATTTTTCGCCATCCACCGCCAAATCCATCAATTTGGTTATTGTCAAAGAATTCCTTGTATAATGTAGTATTTGTTATTTGAATTGATTTCTTGTGCCTTTTTTTCGACGTGAACTCTAACTCTTATCAATCTAAACCAATTATGACATTGACATTCTTGGATCAACCCCATTGACCCAAATTTACACATACCTATGAAGAAAGTGAAACAAAATTAAGATGGGTTTTGGTTATGATTTTCTTTGATCAAACCTGCTAACCCAATTTTACCCATACTTCAGCTAAAAGTAAAACAAAATTTAGATGAATAATATATAGTTTATGTGACGCCGTTTTATGTGTCATGAACCCACTTTTTATGACACATGACCTTTATTGACTTAACCCGTTTCGACTCTCATATCTTTAGTTATATCTATTTGTGGGGTTATGTATCTTGCACCCATTTTTTATTGTGCAGGCTATGTTGTTAAAACCTCTTTTCTTCCAACACTCTTATATCATAGTACTATTTTACTTTAGCTAAATTATTGAGTGTGTATAAATTTTTTACAAAATATGATGACATAATGTTAGAAATATCAAAAGCTTGACAACAAAACTCATATAGTAACTCGACTTGATCTGACCCATTTTAGAGTCATAAACACGTTATTTTACTGATCCGTAACACACATTGACCTAAACCCGTTTTGACCTGGAAATTTTTGCGTCAAACCAAACCCGAATGGTTGACCCTACTTGACCCTTGACCAAGATAAAATTAAAAGGATTTAATTAAGGCACAAAATGCATTACAAAAGGCATAAATTCGACCTATTTATATTAGTGTCATGTTCGGCTCAACTTGTCCCACTAAAATGGCTAATATTCATGTAATGTTCATCAAAATCTTTTTAATTAAACTGGTTAAAAATTTTAAGCCAAACCCGACTCGTGATCACCGTGCAGTACTGTCTTTGGTGAATCCTAGTGTCTCCCATTTAAATTACACATCCATTGTATATTTGTACTCTTGGTGCAACAACATTGTTCCTCAGTCCTAAACTCGCCTTGTACAATCAAACAAAAATAAAGATGTACTCCGTATAATTATTAAAACATGTAGGAACTGTCCACAATTCAACACCCAAGTCACCTGAATATTAAGAGCTATGGCTTATAAAGGATTGGATCAAAACCACTATATATCATATAAAATTAACAATTTTTTTTTTTTTTTGAAATGGATAAAACTAAGAACTTATAACAGAGTAATTAACAAAGTTAAAGACTTTTTGTTGTAAAAAACAAAATTAAGCTTTAATTACCATAATAATACACCCACACTCTCTACTTGTTTTCATCCTATGCATTGAGTCTTGATACAAACCTTTTCCTTGTGATTAGGCTATATATGTTGCATCTTTTTACGACATCAATAGAATAGAATTACAACCCACCATGATCTACAAAAGAAACAAAACAAAAAAAGACAGCCACCTAAACTTAAAGAGTATGTGGATATGGACTTATGTAGACACGTACGTGTTAATAGCATACTTAACTTATATCAAGAAGTTAATAAAATTGTACCTTTTGCTTTGGCCAAAATAAAGGCAAATTTGGTGTTCGAAATGATGTTACTATAGCCGAAAGAATCTTCACAATGATTCTTAGATTACGATATGAATCGAAATTATAACTACTTGTGCAACAGCAACAAATTAGAAAAAATAGAAGGTTATCGATTCGCAAAAAAATTAATCAGGTCCACAGATCATAGAATCTAATCAATCAGTCATGATCGATGGCTAACTATTTATGAAGAATTTCATTAATCAAAACGAAACACAGTACAATCAATTGCCAATCATCTCATAATCCAATATAACAAAGACTCAAAGAGATGTACACTTTTGTCCCCACATTCTCTGCTATTTTTTTTTTCCTAATGTTCTTCCACTGCCAGTTCTTTACTTTCTTTACTTCCTTATTTATCTACAAAAGGCCCATTGATCGTTTAAGTTGGGACGAATATCCGAGTATCCGTGATCGTCACACTTCGCTTACCTGAATCAAGTCGGAAGATGTTAATACTAAACAAAATCAGTAAAACAAAAAAGATAAATGGACAATATCATGACATTTTTCAAAAATCTACTTTGCTTCCTCGTTACGCCATCACCAAATTCTTCTATTCCTGAACTTAAAACGCTCACATTTGAATCAAATGATCATCAATCAACGATTTATCTGGAAATCGATCAAATTTGCAGAGTAATTTCGATCTATAATGAGGTGAAATTTAATTTTTGATTTGGATGATCTGTGATTCGAAATGCAACAAAATTCGGATTCTCGAAGGCTTGCTTATCTCATCGCTCTCTCTCAACTCTCAAGAAATCCACAAGAAGCTTCTTCGAGTGAGTTTTTTTTTTTTTTTTTCCTTCGAATGCCATGATTTTTGGAAGGTTATAACAAATTAGGAGGAAAATTGATGAGATTCTTTCTTTATATTTATGCTAAAATTAATGGCAGGCAATTGTCGTGGGTTGCACCAAATTAATTCAATACTTATCCTAAAACTATGTAGTAGGGCAAGCAAGTTCGTATCCACAGGGAATTAGTTAATGTCTATGTATGTAACGTCGATTGGGTAACCAATTGGGGGGGTTTTGTTTGAAGGTTGATTAAACTAAGCAATGAACAAATAAGTTGGAAATCAATTAAAAGACAAGTCTTGGTTCTTGTTTCAATCCACTACCGATTTATCAATTGATCCTTGAAGATCACTTATCTAATTATGTGAGCACTTTGTTGCGAAACCGAAATCTCTATTCTTCCTTTACTAGTTATTTAGAACGAATCAGCGTATCATAAACAACCCTAACTATCAATCAATCTAGAACACGCGCCTAGATATATTTCAATAGAAGCAATTAGATCTAGAAGAATATCAACAAAGATAGGCAATTCAAGCACACGCGGTTCAAATCGAAATATAAATCAATTCCCTCCTTAATCAATCTAACGTTGAATCAGCAATCAATTAGAAAGATAAAGTTGCTACTTTCCTAGCGATTAGATCATATAAGTTGCTAATACTAGTAGGCCTCCTAGCAAGAACAAACACAATCTATAAGAATTATAGTGCAAAAGAATTGATAATACTCACAATAGGATCGATAAGTAATAATCTCACAATCTGGCGATAAACGGTAGCTTCAATTCACAATCACCAAGATGGAGGAATTAGTTCTCCATAGAGTTTCTTCAATAATCCCAAAATAAGTCTTGAGTTGCAAAGTTATGAAATAAAACGTAAAACCTAGGTATTAATAAGGTCTAACAATAAAATATGGTAAATAAAGAAATACGGAAAGTAGCTTCGCAGAGGGCCGCGGACCGCGCGTCCAAAACCGCGGACCGCGCCAACAGCATCCGCGGGCCGCGCGTTGCTCTCGGGTCCAATCTTCAAACTCGCATAACTTTTTCGTTACTTATCCGGTGAAGGCGTGTAACCACTTTTCGGAAAGGTAAGATCCTGAACTTTCATCTCCACTTGGTTTCAATGCAAAATTCCAAATATCCTGAGAGATATGAAGCTCCAAAGTTTGCCTTGCATAAACGGACCAAATTTCGGCATTCTTGAGATTCCAAATGGTCATAATAACCACTAATTCTTGTATCAAACACAAATCACACCAAGTAACATAATAACCAGTCAAATGATACAAAAATCAACGTTAAACACTTCAAAAACCCGACTTTAACCACAACGAAATAGCGCACATCAATTAATATGTCGCCTTTTGTGGAAATCATACGTATAATTTCATTCCTAGTTAAATTATTCACCAACTGAATTTTTTCCTACATTATAGAAGGAATTTATTATTTCTTATTTCCCATATTGTGGTCGAAATTCCCATATTGTGGTCGAAATTCCCATATTTTAGCCGAAATCATATTTTCATATATTTAGCGATATTCTGTGCCTATTATGTTGTTCGTTTAAGATTATTTTTTATTTTTAGTTATTACTGTTACGGGAATGTTATATTTCTATTATAGATTTTGTTACCAAAAATGTCGGGTTACACTTGCCGATTATTGTGATAATTGTTGAATAATTATTGTAAATAAGGTAAAATATTATTAGAACTGATTTTAATTTTAATATAATTTATATAATTATTGCAAATTTTCGGAAAATATTATTTCCGGGATTTATCTTTGCTTGATTGCCGATTTTTACGATATATTCTTATTAATTTTAGTGGTAATAAGTGTATAGTTGTTGTAAATAAGGTAAGAAAATATATTAGTAACAAAATTGCTATGTATATTGCATGCGTGTGTCTTGCTTAAGTGTGCGTGTGTCTTGCGTAGGTGTAACAACCCTAAATTTTGACCAACTATAAATAGAAATAATTTAGAATTGTCACGCCACAATTGACTATCGAGTCAATTGCCAGGCTAGAAACTCAATTACAATAGACCAACAGAAATAATACAGCGGAAGTCTTAAATGTCGAACCTACAGTTCTCAAACGAAATATCAAATTACAACCGAAATGAAATAAAGTCTTTATTGAAATATGTCTTATGAAATAACTCCCACTCATGCACCAGCTTCACTAACATGCAGCCACACTTCAAGACCTGTCAACTATGCCATCGAAGATTGACATAGGCCCCAGAACAAGGTAGGGACGAACCAGAAACAGAACGTCAGCACAGGCTGAGTAAGAAGCAAATAAACATACAAAAGAATTTAGATACGCGCCTTGAGGCGCGTAGCTAACAAGAACGAATTGAAGTTATATCACAAGAGTGTCGATAACAATAGATAATATAGTCAAAGGAGCATCGCCGCTCATACAACAGAATTATTCATTTTATTATGGCTAGGGTCCTACCCCATAGCCCCACATATCGAACTTCGTTCGAGCTAGAGTCGGAATAACGACCCTATTAATCCCGAGTGTGCACACCCCTCGCTAGACAGCCGGTAGGACGAGTTGTCCATCTAGCGAGGAAGACTAATAGAGGACCGGTAGCTAACCCGGCCAGAAATTACCTTGATCAGAGGTATACAACGGCGGCCAGACAAGCTGACACGCGTAACTCTAGGTGGTCAATATATCATCTTTCATCCATTTTATGTATATTATTTGTCGGTACAAAATTTATACGATCATAAATGAATCATGCTAAACACAAAGCAATACGAGGTTAAACAAGTAACCACTCGGCCGAGAGGCCGAGACCGAGGCGAGCAAAAGGCCGAGAGGCCGAGAAGTAAAACGGCCGAGAGGCCGGTCACATGCGAAGAATTTGTGAAGTAATTGTACGAAGCAACCAACGATAGTACGAAATCAATGATGAACTTGAAGCAAGAATCATGTGACACGAACAATTGAGCAAAACAAAGCATCGGATGATCATACAAAAGCTTATCAATGATTCAATAGCAAAGGAAGGTGTTTGTGATCAACGTTCTTACCTCAAACGCCAATCCATTTCTCCTTTTAGTCTAACATCATATTTCCCATAATCACCATACCCAATCAATCACAACCTCAACAATAATCCCCTAATTCACAAAGTGAAACCACAAGTCATAAATCTCACAATTAACACTAATACATCATGAACCCAAAAGGAGACAGTAGCAAACAAACGTGAATAACTTCTACCTCCAACATCGTATGATCACCAAATTGGAGTATGTCATAAAAAGTTATGTCAGGAACGTCTCCTCATAATTTCGTCCACAAACCATAAACGGATCAACGGGAATCAATCTCACACTGAACCATAAACATGAATTAGGGTTTACCCACGAATTATGATATAACTTTTGATACAGAGGTGTAGACCTTACCAAATTTGAATATGTTGTCACAAAAGTTTATAGGAACATCTCCACAAAATCTCGTCCAAAAATATCTTAGGAGTCAACGGGAATCATCAAAGTACCGAGGGGGCGAAACAGATCTCGGGTAGATAGACACAGCTCCACTAAAACATCTCCACAGGGAGCATCCGGTGGAATCTTAGCACGATCTATATATTGTTGGATTTGTATCGAAAGCGCGGTTCTAACGCCACCAACCACAATGTAAACAAAGATCGTATGTGAAAGTTGTGTGTGTTTGAAGTTGACACAGCGATGCTGGGAATTTCTGCGGGTGGAGGCTACGAAAAGGAGAGAGAGAGAGAGAGGGAGGGAGGCCGAATTGCTATGAAAGGAAAGCAAGGGTTTTTTCTTTTATTTTTCATAAACGGGTATGTGGGTAGACTCGGGTTTGGGCTTAGCTAATTAGGTGGGTTGCGTGATCCAAAAACCCGACCCAAATTCGAAAGACTAACGTGTTCTCTTGTGTAATTCTATAATTAGAAATCCCATAATAATTCAATCGAATCCCAATAAACCCTTAATAAAACTCCCAATTACATTATAAACGTAACACCCTTATTAAATAATTACCCAAAAATATGGGGTGTTACAATCTTCCCCCCTTAAAATAAAGATTCGTCCCGAATCTTGAACTCATTCTCCAAAGTGTCCTCAATTACCGTCCTTCCGAGTTTATAGTTCTCCAACACTTGTTTAGTCAAACAACTCCATTTACAACCACATGAGCTTTCGAGCAAAGAGAGAGAAGAAAGTAAATAGGCTTATATGTGTTTGATAATATACATGGTACTAGGATACCATATAAGATGAGAATAAGTAGTGATTCAACAACATAATTGCATGTATGAAAAGGAAAGAAGTGAGCAATGGTATGTAAATATGCGTGCAACGTCAGTGCACAAAACGAGTACGTGTGCATCATTAGTGCACAGAATAGTATACAATTCGATGAGATGCAACACGATTCACATAATAACAAGAGAAATCACGTAATTCACATAACTAAAAGCCAAGGGAGAACATGCGACGTTCTCATCCCCCTTAAAGAAAAGGTTCGTCCTCGAACCAATGTACTTTATGTATCATGCGAGGAAATTATCTGCCCATCGATAAATGCCACTTTTCACTTTTTTTTTTTTTTTTTTTTTTTCAAATTGGTATGTCATTGTCTCTTTCGCATCCCCAGGTCGACCACGCTTTGTCATATTTCCTCATGAACTGTAATTCCAACAATATCGAACTATCCAACGTACTTATAAAATGATTGTTGTTGATAGACATAGAACACATTATTAAAATAGACCCTTTCCAGAAGCCGGCCGGCAAACTCAAACTGGTACCATATACCGATCCTTAAAAGTTTTACTGAAATATTTCTGTGTATTTGATTCTCATCGTTTCACCTTTCCATATCGAACCTTTGTTGCGGTATTCCCATCAATACAAGGTATTGTGATTTAATCCTCAATATACTAATTAGTATCAAGACCATCAAAACTTGCGTCTAAAATCCCAAATTACAGATTAGTCGAATTTTCACAATCACACTTCTCAATGCGTATGGGCAGCTGGCCAAATCGTATCTTATTACTCCATGTATCATTCACATTCTTGTCCTGTTTATCACTTATCTTCACAAAGTGAACGTCCTTTTTATGTCGTAGAGAGCTAATGATAGACGTTGTTACCCTTTAAACTCCATATCATCTCCATAATTGTTGACCCTTGGTGTTGTTTTTCCCCGGGCAAGATATTGTCGTCATCTAGTAATTATTTTATCGCACTGAGGGTCATGGCGTTGCTCAGATCCTTATGCTAGTTTGATGTGCCCGCGAATCTTTATATTCTCTAAGCCATTCACGGTGGTTCCACAATTCCATAAGTTGTCGAACACAAATTTTTGAGTCTCCTCATCGTTAACTTGTCGTCTTATAATACTCATCAAGTTTCAGTGATCTCTCTGAATGTCTGATGTTAGATCCTTGAATTATACACCTAATTCACCCTTTTCGTGATGGTCTAAACTCGAATGTCTCTAAAGTTAAAGACTATAATCATCACTTTAACCTCAAGTAGGTCATTCTTCCCATACTCCTTGGGTTTCCTGAACACGCACGCTGTAGCTCTCCAAATTTTATTCGTTCATGACTCACATCATCCCTTAGGTAATACTTAAATCAATCTCTTTGCTTGTGCGAATGAGTTTAATCCTATAATCATAGGACTTTAATGTGATAAGAGTATCACTCTCTACTTATTTTCCTTTCATATCTCATTCCCACCTGATCCTCAAAACATATACTACGAGTCTCCAAGTTGCTTTTTTTTTTTTTTTTTTTTTTTTTGCACATTGGGGTCTCCACGTATCCATGTCTTACAGGTGTAGACCTTAGAGCAATCACGCAAGCTCATGTAACTATAAGGAAATCCTTTGGGGACTTGGTTAAGCACATATTCGTATCCAAAAATCTCAAGTGATGTTGACGCTCTTTATAGCCCTAGTCGTTGCGCAAGACCATCACCCTAATTTGACTTGAAGAAACTTCGTCCCTGTAAACATATATCCTCTAGTTGTACCAACTGAGCCAGGATAGTTGTCAAATCAGGGACGTTATTTCGCACCATTGACTATGAGCACTAACAATCTATTCAGTCGTAACCACTTCAATCAATTTCCATACTCATTTCATACATTTATAAACACAAACCACGATATTTCAATCAATAATCGAACGAACAAACACATAATCAGTAAATCATGTAAAGGATTTATCTCAGAATATAGATACATGATAATCAGCATTCAGCTATTCGTCTCGTACGAGTTTAGCTTTTCGGAACTTTTCGATTTTTTTTTTATTTTTATTTTTTTTTTTGAATACCCGGCTCGGTTACTGTAGCACGGGCCGTGCCGGGTTCGGAACCTCAGCCGCACGAATTTTCGACAATAGCAACATGGCCGTGCCGGGTTCAAAACCTCAGCCGCACGAATTTTTTTTTTTTTTTGACAATAGCAACATCAATCGCGCAAATAAGATCAAATAGCACTTAATCATATCAATCTCAGCATATAATCATAATATCATAATAGTATCGGGGTATTGTCCCCACTTAGACGTATGCATTGACAAGACACCATCTAAATTATAAAATTAAGAAAGCATACAATCTTCAAATTCGACTTATCGGCGCCATATGTTCAAACAATTTAAAGGATAATAAGCCAATCACACCCTCAATAATCTTCCACCAGAAGAGCGGACCTCAATATTTCAACAAACGAGACTATGATCAAAGATGTATGGAGCCTCATAAGCTATCAACCCCATCGTCCATACTAACACTTTATTGACACGCTAATGTATCCATTCGTCTTACTCATTCCCAAATTTCAAAATTCAAAGTAGTGTACTTGCACGCGCATTGTCCTTTTCATCTAACTCATATAATAAATTGAACAATATACACGAAATCCTCAAATTCCTCATGCTCAACTCCCTTATAGACTCGCCTTTACTAGTCCGTTCTTCAACTTTCCACATTTCACCTAAAGAAATCAAGGTTCCTCACCTATGGGCGTGGTTTCAAGTTAGATGGAGTAGCGCGGGGTATTCAAAAGGGATAAGCATAAGTTTTATCAATTGGTTTCTCCCAATTTTCTCATTAACATGAATAGGGTATCGTGGATAGAAAAGAAGAACCAAATGGGTGTTTTGGAATTTGTGGTTCAACACCATCTCACATAATCCAATCCAACATCATGTTCCAAATCGTAACTCTTCTTCAAGGACTAAAGAATTTGACAACGGTGGTATTAAGTAAGCAAGGCCTAAGCCATCATCATACTCATCCTCAATATATCCCAAATACCTTTCACTTCCTCATATATCTTAAAATAGTTTCAAGTCCTTTTAACATAACCTCTAGTCGCCCTTAGTACTTTCACATCACACTCCACGTAATAAATAACCACAACATGTTGAAATAGAGAAACCCACAAACACGAGCCAAACTATACAAAATGAAGTCTTAAATTGTTGTTTGGGAAGCCAAGAAAAAAGGAGTCGAAAAAAAAAAAAACCCCAAAGAGGGGGAACAATATTTTGTTTTCGAAACAAAGAACCAAACAAGGTCTCCGTCAGAAAAACCAATTTTATTTTATTTTATTCTTTTTATTTTCGTGAGAAAAGAGGGGTCTGTGACAAAAAAAATAAAACGAAAAAAGAAAATAAAAGAGGAAGAAAAAAATAATTAAAACTTTCGATTTGGGAACGTGTATGCATGCTTCGATAAAAAAAATTTCTGGGCAAAGGAAGGAATTGAACCCCTTTTGTTGTTGTTAAATTCATCAAATTTTTCATCCCAATTGTTTTTATTCAATCGATTTGGGGATTTATTGCCCTCAATCTTATCGATTTTCTATTTCAATTCGCAAGCCCTAAAAAAACCCTAGTTTTCGCAAAAAATTAGGGCACCGCCAATTTCCGACATCTTTTCCGGTTGGGATTTCGCATTTCGGCGTTTCCGAGTCGTCTTCTTTTGTTCAGGTGATCTTCTCTCCCTTCAATTTTGACCTAATTTTTTCAATTTCGGGTGCGCGGAAACCCTAGAATGTGTAAAATTAGGGTTCTGGGATTGGGGAAATTGGGGATTTTGGGGTTGATTTTGGGGGTGGGTGGTCAATTCGTGTTGTAGGCATTGCTGAAACGGGGTTAATTTTTGATTTTCGGTTCGCAATTGTTGCTGGGGTTGTGATGGGTGTGTGTGTGATGTTGGGTAATGTGTATGTGTTTGGGAGCTTGTGTTTGTGTGGCATTTGTTCCTGAATGTTGGGTTGAGCTTGCCCGTATCGTGTAAGTGAAGCTACTTGCTGTGTGAGGTCTTAGTTTGATCACTAGCTGTGGAAATGTGGTGTTGTGCTGGGGTTTGGTTTCAGCTGGCATCGTTTGGGATAGTGGTATATGTTGAACTGAGTGCCGTTGTTCGGTTTGTTGCTACGCCTGTCTGTTTGTGTGATTTCGCGTATTTGAACTTGCATTTCAGCTTTTCTTCTTGTTGCTTGTTGGTGATTTATAGTCTAGCTACATATGTTTGGTACATTCGCTGCGGTTTTATGTGGACTTTGCTGTCTGCAGTGTCGACTTGTTCGTAATTGTCGTTAACTTACTTACCTTTTGACTTCAGTCGACAGTGCTTATTGCATTAATTTGTAATATCTTGTAATTGCCTCCCTGAGAAGGATTTTATCAAACTACTTATGTGATTTCATGATTAATAGCCTATGTCTTGAGCTTGATGCTAGTTTACACACCACATGTTCTTTCCGCAAACCAAAAAGAATGACATTGTTTGATTTTTGTGGTTAAAATCGTCTCCTTTTGTCATTTTCTAAGTTACTTAAAGTTGGTATTTTATCATTAAAAGTATTACTTCTGTGAAATTGTTTATTAGAATGTATTATCTTACCATTTTCAAAATTTAATCTCTAAATTTGAAGTGTTATTAGTCAAAGTCCGTCACGTGTTGACCGTGTTAGCTGAATGTTCATTTTCTTTTGGTCAGAGGAAGTAGATTTCAAATTTCCTTCCAATCGAGTATTTGGATTGTTTTGGCAGAAGAAGGTTTGAACCCCTAAATTCCTGATGTCAGGATCAATTGTGGATTTTTACATTGCGTTAATTACACCATTCATTCATAACAATTTATGATGTATAACAAGCGAGTGGATATGTTAAGTCAATATGCCGTTGCAAGTTTCTTGCATGCAGAAGCAGTTTTATATGTTTGATCTAGTTACCGAGTAATTAGTTTGAAAAGGTGTTGAGAGAACTTTGTCTATGTCAGGAATTACGGCAACAAGAGTTGTTTGTACCTTTATGAGGAGATCACCCAGCAAGTGGGTGAAATGGACATACTATAGCTACATAATTCTGTTTGATATTTGTCCTTTTCCCTGTTTTTCAATGATCGTTGATTTCTAAACTAGTTACTTGGTGTTCCATTTGTATGTTCCTTGTATTTTTTCGAGGTTGGGTAGAAGACTTGTGATCGCCAATCTGGGGGCAGGATTCTTTTAGCTGACAGCTAGAGGCCTAGAACTATTATTTGTTTGCCTGTTGTGCTTATATTTTCGTAGTGTGTGCTTGGAGACTTTAAAAACTTCAATGACTGCTATGTACATTTGTTTTTGGTGGTTAGAGTTCATGTCATATTGAAAGACTGCGTCTTTCTTTATGCATTATTTTCGATTCCCTGTTAATGTAAGTGCAAGTTTATGTTCTAGCTTTGTTATTCTGTCTGTATGACCTCTTTGACCTGCCGACATACATCTTTGACCTTTGATTATATGCCTCTAAGAAATTGTATGTGTACTTTTCTCTAAAGCATGGTGTTGTGAAACATAGGTGCACAGTTTCCTCCTGTTGTTTTTATATTGCTTTATTTTTAGAAGTCAAGTTTTTTTCTATCCTGCTTGCAACTTTACATTTTGTTTTTGGAAATTGTTAATTGAAGTCATAACACATTCTCTCAATTTTAACTAACTATAAGACATCTGCTCATGTTTTCTGTTTTATAGGCAATAAGAGACCGGGCTAGGTTTTGTTGGCAATGAAAGGGGGCCGCTTATAGCTTTCCTGAGAGGAATGCATGGATTTAGTTTAGGTTCTACTTTCCTCGTAAATGCTGAGGTCGATTCCATGGGAGGAGTTGTGGATGTAGGTGTTGGTGTTGGCACCAAACCCTCTCCGCGCCGGGCAGCAATAGAGAAGGCACAAGCTGAGCTAAGGTAACGAGGTTTCTTCATTGATATTCATGATATGTTTGCTGCTGTACCTAAAATACTTCTGTGCTCATGACAGACTTGAATATGATGTTCGAGAGGAAAGGAGGAGAGAGCTTGAGTTTCTTGAGAAAGTAAGGATGCTTCTCTTAACTTTAGAATTTCAACTGTTAACATGTTTTGCCATTCTTTTTGTTCTTAACTTTGAAGCATGAACACCCTTTTTGTTGCAGGGTGGAGACCCTCTTGACTTCAAATTTGGTCATGCAGCATCAGTGAGTGTCCAGTCTACTTCACATACAGATCAACACCCTGATCAAAATTTGACCAGGTAATGTGAAAGCTTGAATTTGTTTACGCAGGTATGCAAAAATTCGAACTGCAATATCACTGTGTGTTGTGTTCTTGATGCAGTGAAGCAAAAGGTAGTTTTGCGTTGACTGCCTCACCTCATGGAGATTCAGTTGAAAGCAGTGGGCGATTGGGGGTAACCACAGCCGGTGAACCAAATAGTGCTGATAACTTTGATGGTGAGAATGAGGTACCTCAAAGTAATCGAACGTCAATGCGTCCCGGTAGGAGCAGTATCACTCCCTCAGAGCATTCTTCTCAGCTTGGTAGCCGGAATGTCAAGGATTCAGAAGATTCTCCTACTTTTCACACTAAAAAGGGCCAAGCATATAAAAGAAGGAATCGATCTAGGACAAATCGTGATGGTCCTCGTTCCAACTCTGCTGATATGACATCTCGTGGGGGCCATGGTTCTTCGATACCTGCTCGTCATGGGATGCTTTCTAAACCCGTTGCTTCTGAGAATCACTTTGAAGTGGAATCAGATGGCATACATGTGATGCATTCTACGACCTCAAGAGTCAGCGAGTTGGCTGAAGGGAAGCTTAAATTATTAAATTCAAAGGAAAGGCTGGAGGAAGGGCAAAATCCGAGTTTAAAAGCTGATGAAGTTCCGGCTGCTATTAGAACTGTTGAACCTGCTTTTGTTGGAGGAAGGGATAACATAGATACTGTAGATGCTGGATGTCCTCCTCCTTCAGGTGCAGAGAATACAGGAGATAAATCTGTGCAGCCGAATGAGAATAGTAAGATTAATGGAGATGACAAGTATACTCCAACTGATGCTGTTATTAACAATGCACCAGTTATGATGAAGGGTTTAGATTCTGAGTCCTCTTGCACCCAGACTAATGTTAGTGTAGATGGCAATGGAAATATCAATAGTGATTTGTGTACTAACTTGAAGAATGTAGATAAGGACGGAGCCACTAGGGAACAGACACTACCGGTTGGAGAGAAATCAATCAGTAGAGATGACAAAATGGTGAGCGAGAAACATGTTACTAATGCCATGGAAAATGCTAGTATTAAGGAGTACCAGATTTCTATCAACCTCCAAGGAAATGGTTTTACTGAAGAAGATCACTCTGAGGCTGACAAGGGTAAACCCTCTCAGCGAGACGAGGCTAAAGGCTGCCCTGACATCGAAGGACAGGAAAAACATAATGATACTGAGTTGAAACCAGATACAGAGCCTGCGCAGCATGACACTTGTGTTCCCAACATGGACAGCTCTTGTCCTGTGAGACCTTTGGATCCTGCTTCTAATAAACTTAATAAGAATGATATTTCTGGACCATCTCCTGTGTCAGTATCTCAACCTTTTACTGAAAACCAGGCTAAACCACTGGATAAGGCACAGGAGGATAGGATCTTGGAAGAAGCACGGATGATAGAGGTGATTTTATGTTACTTCTTCTTTTCGTTATGATGTCTTTGCTTTTGAAAAGTGTACTTTGGTTCTCAATCAAGAGTTTACCAGTTTAGTGTTTCTCTTTTGATAGGCCAAGCAAAAGAGAATTGCTGAGTTATCTATCGGTCTGATTCCGAGAGAGTATCGACATAAGTGTCACTGGGATCTTGTACTGGAGGAAATGGCTTGGTTGGCAAATGATTTTGCACAGGTTTGTTTTTTTGACAAGTTACCTGATTTCCAACATTTTACTTTTCATAATGCTTTCTGAAAGTTGGTCTTGATATGGACTCTATACTGTGGGTTGCCCTTCGGCCTACATTAAGAAGACATTCTTATTGTTGCTATATCTAAATTAAAACTTCTGACTTCCTTCCAGGAGCGTCTCTGGAAGATGACAGCTGCTGCTCAAATTTGCCGCCGTGTAGCTTTTACTTCTCGAATAAGATTGGAGGAACAAATTAAATTTTCAAACCAGAAGAGTGTTGCCCACACCTTAGCTAAAGCTGTTATGGAGTTCTGGCAGTCAGCTGGGCTGTCTGCTGAGAGTGCTGACAGTTCTCCGCGTGAAAATTGCAAGCACGAAACTTTATCGGGGGCTCATGAAATGGTACTGACCCAGAACAAGTTTTGATATTCTAATTCAGTTCTGGTTATTGTTGCGTTTAACCTTTGAATGCATAGGTTTATTAGCCTTTTTTAATTCTTTTTTAAAAATGTTTCTGAAACTTTAGCTATCGCCTATATGCAACAAGATCTTTATCTGAAACTCTCTTGAGTGTAGTCATTCTTCATTTATCCATTTTGGGTTGGGAGGAACAGAATGAGGAATGCATGTAATTTGCAATTGCAGAGATTAACCTATGTTACTCTGACTTATCTGGAAGTGTGGGACAGGGGTGCATGTCTGAGCATTAGACAAAATCACATGTTTTTAGCTTATTTTGTCGACCGTCTTGTCGCGTTGGAGTGTTGGTCACAGCACCATGGATATGTAAGGGAAACAGAGGTGTGAAGTTAACAAAGATTTGGGCACTACACCGTACATAACTTGAATGAAAGCAAGCCTAGTTATTTTTATTTTTTGTTGTATTTCAAACTTGTGAACCTATCTTCCATTTTTAAATCTGGAATGTTAGTGTGACTTTTATGTCATCTTTTGCTGCGTAAGATCTTAGTCGTTGATTTTGTATGTTGGAGACTGGATTTTAGTGAACATCCTCTCTTTTGTTGTATGTTGTTGATCAGGATAAGGCGTCTCCAGATGTGTTGCAGACTCCTAGAACGAAACAGGAGCATGCTGTCTATGGATATGCTGTTCGGTTTTTACAGTCTAATTGCTCCGTGGAACCTCTTGTAGAAGTTGAAGTGCCTGGGGTTACGGGTGTATCTTGTGATATTGATATACCTGAGATTTCATGGCAGGATCAGTTTACAGAAGTATGTTTAACTTGTTCCTTGCTTCGCATTGCTGTTACTTAGAATGATTGATTGTTATGCATGGAAGTAGGGCATAATTTTGCTTCTGTGCTTTTGAGATGAGTTGTTTAATTGTGCAAGTGTTGCCTGTCACCTAGCAGCAGAATAGTTGATGTTACGGAGTTCTCTCTTCTTGGCCCATTGTGGTCAGCTGTTGATGGCATTGTTACTCCTGATATGCATCATCTCTGTGGCAAGTCACACATGCGCTTGTGGTGTTTCTATGTTTCATTATGTGATGCTGTGTCCCTTTTGTCCTTTAGACATTAAATTAAATGGAGTGTAGAGGCAGGATCTCTTTAGTTTTAAGTGATGCACGCTGACCAATATTTTGGGACATTATTGTTGTTTCTGATACTGCAACTTTTGTGGAGAACTGCATCTGATTCTTTTTCTTATCTCTGCAGGAAAACCTCTTCTATGCAGTTCCTCCTGGTGCAATGGAAATGTACAGAAAATCAATTGAATCATGTTTGGAAGAGTGCGAGGTATATAGATGCGCAATCCTTGTCATTTTCAAACTTGATCATCGTAGTACAATGTGTCAAATGTTTGGGCACGGCTGACGTGCTGGAAGTTCAAAAGGTTTGGGGTGACCTTTTAATTTCTAAGTTGAAGAGTTGATCCTCAAACCTTTAAAAATTACCATATGTTAGCGTGACTTACCATCGGACAACGTTGGTGTCTTTTTGTAAATGGGTGTCGCCCCCTTGGTGTGCTTTTGGAATATATGGATAGGTTAACTTCTCAAAAAGAAAAAAAACATTACGTAGATTATGGGCATGCAAGGTAGTTTAAAGTCCAAATTAAGCAATCAGCTGGTTCTTGGTGTTTTCTGAGTTAGATATCAGGCATCTCTCTTCTATTCGGGCTCCTACTTTTATGAATTTATGTAACTATAGTGCCAAGGATGTGAAGGAGTCTGCCACATTAACGGTTGCATGACAGTATGACACTAAGCAATGCCTGATCTGGGAGGTATCATAGAGTTGTTAAGGTTGCAAGTATAAACTTTTGCTAATGCTTTTGGAAAATAATTTTCCGGTAACCCTTTTCCCTCCACCTTGTCCTGGTTCTTTCTTGGCTCAAGATGATTTCAGCCTGTTCAGGCTGTCCTTGAGCCGTGGGAAAACAAAGAAATTGGTATTCCCAAGATATGCATCATGGATCAAGCTTTTTATGGTTCATTCTCCTTGTAGCTGGTATAATAGTTGTCTTTTATTTTTGATTTGCTTTCTTGTGAACATGTGCAGAGGATAGGCAACAATATACAAGAGGAAGTTGATACCTCAGTGCATGATGCTGCAGCAGGTAGTTGCTCTGTCTGGACAATGTTGCTTGACTTGATTGTATAATTGTTGCTTACTTGCTTATAAATAAATTCTTGGTTTGCTTTTTTAGAATGTGGATATGAAGATAACGAGTATGAAGAAGATGAAGGAGAGAATATGTATTATTTGCCTGGTGCATTAGATGCTGGCAAGCCATCAAAAAAGAAACGGAAAAATATGAAGTCCTATGCTGCTAGACCGTATGAATATGGAGGTGATTTTGGCTATGGGCACTGTGCAGAGACCAGGAATGGGACCCCCCAGTCGAATTTAATGGGTAAAAGACCTGCCAACAGTCTTCATGTTGACCCCATTCCCACAAAAAGGATGCGTACTGCCTCTAGGCAAAGAGTTGTTGGTCCGTTTGGTGCTGGGTCTGCTGGTGTTGCCCCGGTACTGAGTAGAGCTGACGGTTCCAGCGGAGATACGAATTCCTTCCAGGATGATCAGAGCACTCTGCATGGCGGGTCTGTGTTCCCAAGAGGGTCTGAGGTTGATTCAACGATGAACTTTGAGAAGCAGTGCACATTTGATTCTGCAGAGTTAGCAAAATCCAAGAAAAAGAAGAAAATTAAGCATCAGGTAATTTGATTCTCAAAACCAGATTACTGGTTGTTAGATATTAAATGAGTGAATCCTTTTATGAGTGCTCCCCCTATTCATTTTGCAAGTCTGTCTACTGTACAGAATGCTTCATATGACCAGAGATGGCAGTTGGACTCCTCCATGCAGAATGAACAGGTGATCTTCTTTCCAAATATTAAAACCTTCATTTCTGGAAAATTTGATAGATCTAGTTCCCCCTTAATTTAATTAACTCAAGCCACAAGATTTCTGGTTTTTCAAACTTAAGAACTTTCCTGCCTGCTTAATTTTTTATTTGTTTTTGGATTGTTAACTGTGATCCATAGTAAGTTATGGCATTGTTGCCAGTTTGTATAACCCTTTTAAGTGATTGATAAGACATTTGAGGTGCTCAGGAACAGAACTTAAGTTTGGGTACCCTTTCTATATGGGATAGAGGGGCTAGAATCTATGCTACAGATTAACTTTTCGTTGTGTTCTAATTTTGAAGTTGCAGTAGACTGGTTTACTCATTAGTGATTTATCTAATAAAGTATCTAGGCAGAGATAGTTGCTTTTAGGTCCTTTTGATCCTTGTTGTTAGAACCAGCCTCACATTATTTTACAATTAAGAGGCTGTGTGCTTATTGTCTCCCAAGACGTAGACTAAGCTTTAATATTAATAGGGGTTTTGCTTGTAACTTTGTCTGTTGAGACTTGAGAGTGCTCTTGTAAGGTCTTTGTCCCTGCATATGCCGTCATGCGTGTGGTTTTCTACTCGTGTACCTAACTTACTTATTATAGACCTCATTGTAAGGTTCTTTAAGTAGCTTTTCGTCATCCTCTGCATCCTCTTTTGGACCATTGTTCTGTGTGTCAGTGTGTAATTGTCTCCCTTTGGCCGTCTGCTTTCTTTTCCACGGACAGTAACAGAACAAAATAGTGGAGGGACAAGCAGGTTCCACCAAGTAGAAGGAATAAATTAGTCAGCATTTGAATCAAGGTTTTTTTTTTTTTATCATTAAATAATAGGCTAAGCTCTATCATAGAGAAACGAATGAAGCCCAAGCCACGGTAACTCTTTTGATATGGAAATTTGGAAAGGCAGGGCAACGAATCTGCTGATAGTCTCTTGACCATCATAATGTGTTGTTGTTTCGTCTGTTAGTTATGTGGCATGAAGGTATGTGTAAAGACGGTTGGAAGATGTGGCTACAAAGTTCTTAACTTGGCTATTATTACTGATGAACTTCCTGTTCATGTAGTTCATGCAGAGTTCTTCCCTGCATTCATGTCTATTCATTACTTTAATTAGTAGTAGATGATAGAACAGTTTGGCTACTTGTCGTTATTCAGTGCGTTAGTATATTTTGATGTAGTCTGCAAATCGCATATACATGTCTGGTAAGGTCCTTTTCTATACACTTGACTTTTTGCTATTCTCAAACATGTGGGTTATAATTGGTAATTGCAGAAGGATCTTGTGCGGAAGCGTTTAGATAATCACCAGCTTGAGTCCAATGGGAATGGTGGTAGGACATTTTTTTTGAACTTCTATGTCCTTCATTATGTATTAGTTATAGGGTACTAACTAAATTATCTTGCTGCCTGCCTATTTTTCATAATTAGGTTTATTTGGTCATCATGCTAAGAAGCCAAAGTTAGCAAAACACTCCTTGGATAATTCATTTGACAACACCGCACCCATGAGTGGGTCAGTCGCTTCACCAGTGGCATCCCAGATGAGCAACATGTCCAACCAGACTAAAATCATAAAATTTATTGGAAGTCGGGATAAGGGTAAAAAAGGCAAAGGACTCAAGGTAATATCTCATTGCTGAGTATCTGGTTTGATTTTTTCAGTCCATGGATGAGAAAGATATTGTTTTTTAATAAGAAAAGTTCATTGGTCGAAGCAGCAAAGGAAATAAGGGTAACTGGATAATCTATCCTCGTTGCTGTAAAATTAGTTATAGAAAATTAGAAAGGTCCAATAATTTTAAAAATTGAGAGGTTCCTTCAAAGACGCCTGCTACCTTAGCTAAAAAAGAAGCAAGAATATCAAATTTCCCCTGAACATGGTCAAGAGAATGACCTTTGCCCCGAAAATATTCGTAAATTCCGCTCATTACAAATGCACTAGAAAATTGCAAACACAACACAATTCCAAAGCAACCCTCTTTATTTGCCATTGAATTCACAAGCTTTATCGGGAAAAAAAATCTAGTACAACAGTGTCCCACATCTGCTGTGTACACCAGTCATCCCATGCTAAAGCGTATAAGCTTATACTTACAACAAAGGAAAGATGATTATAACATCCGCTGCTTTTCTAGTACATCAAGTGAATATTCGGATATAAAGCAGTAGTAGGCATACATTATTGCGATTTGTCACAAGTAAATTTCTTTCCCAAAGCCACAGTCCAACAGAACGATCAAACCTTAGGAACTCTAGACTTCCAACTAGTAGCCATTACAGACTTCAATGGAGAGGCAACCACACTACTAAGAATCATAGAGAAAGATCTACTGCCAAATCTCCCGGTGTAATCTCCCTTTCCAAGCTCACTAGTCCTCTGTGTCACACAAAGTTTAGAATACAGATGAGGCCCGGTGAGCTCTTTTCAAATGAATTTCCTATGGATCTCCCTCATGAGAACAGAATGCAGAAACAATTTTTAGAGGAAGAAAGAGTCCCTCTTCTTGTTTCATTTAGTTTGGTGGGTCTGATCACCCGTGTTTATCTAGACCGCTTAGGCACCACATAGGGTTGTAGCTTTTATAAGGATACACTCTGAAATGAGACTGAATTTACTTGTAGGTGTCTGGGCAGCTTGGTTCAGGAAGCCCATGGACTATTGTTGAAGATCAGGTTCTCTTTCCTTTTGCACTTCCGTGTGTACAATATCTTATTTATGTTAGGATTTACCTGAGTTCTTTTATCCCCTTGCGCCTCAGGCCCTTGTTGTGCTTGTTCATGATATGGGTCCAAATTGGGAGCTTGTAAGTGATGCTATAAACAGTATCTTGCAATTCAAGGTATTTGATCTGTCTTCTGTTTGTTTATGGTTTTCCCCTTCCATTCAGATTCTTGTTTATGCCTTTAGTTTTCTTTTGTAAAAATCATCCTTCGGGCATAATATGTTGACATAGGATTTGGGTATGTTAATAGTAGCCGTGAGATTTTCCTTGTGATCATCTGATATTGAGGGGAGTTTTGAGGAGACTGTGACAGAATCTTTTTATTTATTTATTAAGAGTTTAGTGAAGTAACGAGTCATTAATTGTAAACAAAGAAATACAATACAAGAGGTCTTCTATGGAACCTGCATGTTAGCTGAAGTTATCAAGACTTAACAAGAAAGCCTTTCTGAAGGTCTCCCCCATCATAAGCACCGCAATTTTTAGCTTTTTAAATTCCCTACAAGAGTGGAACCCTTTGTCTACCTACTAAGAACTTGAAGTTGTGTTTCTGAAGCACTTTTAAGTTGCATCCCGTAGCTCAATGTAAGGAGTCTTATCATCTGCCTTCTTACTCCGTAAAGTAGCTCAATCAAGTGGGTCTCTAATATGTGTTACCAAACTAGGTGAATGTATAACCTCTTTAAAACCCAACCCTCATGTACGGTATTCACATCAACCTCGCCCAAACACTTAATTTTTGAATCAGGGCCATAGGTCAAGCCTTCCACATCAGGACAATTTTGTCATCCGCTCCTAGCAGTTTCACTCCTTGGATCAGACCACTCAGACTTGCCAACTACCTGGTTTCTGTGTACCCCTAACTAAGAAGACCTCAAAGCATCAACTCTCCACCGGAAAATCTGCTTTCCTTTCTTATAAAATAAGTCGTGCTTGTTTGGTATCAAACCCTTACTTATCGCCAACGGTTAACTGTTATTTATGCTGAATTTGAAAAGCCAACATTAAAATGAAACGTCAAGTCGTCAAGGGTCTGTCCGTGATCAATGGTCATTGTTTGGACATCAGTTCTTCTGTTACTTGTCTGTAGAGGGAGATAAGGCGCTCAGTGTCTGTTTGTTGCCTTTTTACAGTGCATTTTCCGCAAGCCTCAAGAATGCAAGGAGCGACACATATTTTTGATGGATAGGCCTTCTGGTGATGGGGCTGATAGTGCTGAGGATTCAGGATCTTCTCAACCTTATCCCTCTACATTACCTGGGATTCCAAAGGCAATCCCTTCTTCCTTATTGCCACATTTAGTTATATATCTATTCAACTCTACCATTGTCTTTATATGAAATTGGATTGGCTAGCTCTGATCTTTACTCCTATAGTGGGTATCCTGGACTTCAAATGCCTTTGTTTCTGCTCATCTGTTGTGTTTTATCTCTACAGGGTAGTGCAAGACAATTGTTTCGGAGTCTGCATGCACACGTGGAAGAGGATAATATTAGATCTCGGTTTGAGAAGATTATTCGTATTGAGCAGCAGATGCATTTTCGAAAGAAAAAGGTACCTATTATTTGGAGAGTTCGGAAGAATTCTTTGTGCTTAGTAGCTATAAATGAAAAATATGGGAATATTTACTTCATTGAATCCTGTTGAAGTTCAGCTTTCTTCCGTTCCTTTTTTTTTTTTTTTTTTTTTTTTTTTGTGACAATATGGATTAACATAACTGGGATTTTCTTCAGCTAGTGGTTTGATCATTTGACTTGTTGCCCAAATGATCAAAACTCTAGGTTTAACATAAGGCAGGGAGAAATGCACACCAGTTCTAATTTCACTAAACAGCTGTTTTGGAAATAACAGATGTTGCTTATGTAACTTAATAACTTCTATGTTTTCTTACAGCTTGCACTTAAAAGCATCAGTAATGCCAAATTCAGATTTTGAGCCTGTCTATTTAATTTTTTGTGGCTAACTTGCTATGTCGTAATTGATCACTTCGTTAATATCGAAAGATAGATAACTGTTCTGCCTGCTGTAGTTCATCTTATCTAAGTTGTCCCTTCCTCTCAAACCAAGGAAATTTTGCGGTTGTCTCTTGAATGATATATGAATAGTGAAGAGCTTATGTGTCATGGTGCCTTGCCCCTTTCCCAATGTTTGTTTCTTTGTTCCAAGTTGTAATGACCTTAGTTGGGATTTTTTTTCTTTCCCATATATGATTTTTCTGTGAAAGTGAATTTTATGATGTTTCTGTGTCTGGTTAAAATGTATTAAGTTTTCTTGCGATTTGAGAACTCTCGACTAGCCAACTAATGTGCTATATCAGTGGGTTTAAACCAAGCAATTTTGGAAGTGATGTTCTATATTATTAGCTCTCTCTCAAAATTAGTGGCAGTCTGTGATGAATTACTGAACTGTACATCTCTAATCTGCTTGACTTCTTGTTACTGCACATTTGACCAATTGATTAAGATGCCATTTTTTTTGTTTCAAAGACTTAAAGGAATGAAAGATAATTTAGTGTAACTATGATGCAAGCTATTTAAGCTTATGGATATGGGTCTGCCTATATCTTCCTTTTACTAAATTTTGAAACTAACATGCTCTGGACGTTTGTAGAATGACAATCAGGATTTGAAACAAATTGCTCCTGTTCATGGGTCACATGTTCTTTCACTCTCCCAAGTCATCCCTAATAATGTGAATTCTGGAGTTCTGACGTAAGATTTTTTCCTCTCAGTGCATTTGGTTATGTTTGGAGGCTGAAATTATCTCAAAAAGCTTTTTCCTGGGTTGGCACATCTTGCTCAGGGCTTCGTTACTAATCTTTTTTCTTTTTTTCTTTATCAGGCCACTTGATCTTTGTGATACTGCTACATCCAACCAAGACCCGCTTTCTCATGGGTACCAAAGTCCACATGCTGGTGGGTTGGCACTTCCTAACCAGAGCAGTATTCCTCCAATGCACCCTCCTAATGGGCATAATGGATCAGTTCAAGGTCTTCAAGGCTCACCAAGCATGGGTATTGGTAGCAATGTGGCATCCCCGCCTGCTCAGTTCACTGGCGCTCGGTATTTTGCTCTACTGCTTGAAATTCTAGTATGGTGTTCTACTCAACCACAAATGTGGTGACATACTTACCCGTTGAACTTTTAAACTTATTAGGGATGCTAGGTACTCGGTTTCAAGGTCTGGATCTTTGCCTATGGAGGAGCAGCAGAGACTCCATCAGTACAATTCCATGCTTCCTGGGAGAAATGTTCAGGCATCAACCTTGTCTTCTTCTGGATCTCTTTCAGGTTCTGATAGGGGTGCACGTATGCATCCTGGTGGAAATGGTGTTAATATGATGCCTGGAATGAATCGAGCCATACCAATGGCAAGATCAGGAGTTCAAGGAGTTCCTTCGTCGTCAATGCTGAATTCTGGAAGTGTGCTTGCCTCCAACATGAATGTGCATCCTGGAACAGCTTCTGGTCATGGAAACACTATGTTTAGACCTCGTGATACACTGCATGGTGTGCGGGTGAGTTTTTGATTTGTTTTGCTGAGTTCACATAATAGCTCCCCTGCTTTTGCTGACCCTGCATCAAGCGTATGGCGGTAGTTTGATGCTGAGTTAGCGCTCTTCCTTTCTTAATTTTAATGCCATATTCACTTAGGGAACCTGAAGCCTTCATTCCACTCTATTTGACATTTACTGAATTTTTTTATAAAATTTAGTTTGCATCCTTCAACATTTCACTCTTATTTTACAGTCTGGGCAGAGTTCAGAGCATCAGAGGCAGATAGCAGAAATGCAGATGCAGGCAACACAAAATAATAGCTCAGGAGTGGCCCCTTTTGGGGGCCTGAGTTCTGGATTCTCTAATCAAACGGCTTCCTCACCTCTTCCATCATATCCCGGCCATCATCAGCAGCAGCATACAATTCCCCATCAGCATCCCCATGTGCTTAGCAGTCCTCATCCCCATCTCTCTACGACAAATCACGCTGCTACTTCAGATCAACAAAATTTTATCCGCATTGCCAGAGAGAGGCAAATGCAGCAGAGATTGTTGCAGCGACAACATCAGCATCAACACCATCCCGCTTCCGGTTCTTCAATGACACATGGTCAAACTCCATCACAGCTTTCTATGTCATCTCCTCTACAGAGCAGTTCTCAGGTTCCCTCTCCATCTTCTTCTCAGCCTGTGCCATTGCCTTCTGTGACTCCCTCATCTCCATTGACTCCTGTGGCTCCGCAGCCTCATCAACAACAAAAGAATTTGCAAGCACTTGCGCGGAATGCACCAAGTGTTCCGGGTGGAATGATAAATCAGGGAGGTAAGCAAAGACAACGGCAAGCACAGCAGCTCCAGCAGCAGTATCAGCAATCGGGCAGGCAGCATCCACAACAGCGGCAGCAATCACAGTCTCAGCAGGCCAAACTTATGAAAGGAATTGGAAGAGGTAACATGGTGATACATCAAAATGTTCCCAGTGATTCATCTCATTTGAATGGGCTTTCGGCAAACACAGCTAGCCAAGTTGCTGAGAAGGGGGATCCGGCTTTGCATTTGATGCAAGGTCAGAATTTATACTCAGGATCCAGTCTAAATACACTACCACCTTCAAAACCGTTGGCCTCAGCCCCAACTTCGGGTTATACTCAATCTCAGAAGTCTTGTGTCAATACAGGTCCAGCAACATCAAAGCCTGTTCAGCAAATATCTTCTCAATTAGAGAGTGGCAATCAAGGCCAGGTTCCAGGAGTTCCTTCTCCCGGTGCTACAGGTTCAAACCAAGGTCCTTCAGCTGTGCCTTCTCGTAACCATCAACAGTTACAAGGACATCCTGCTGCAAAGACGGTAAATCAATCTCAGCCTACACTTCAGAGGACAAAACAGCAAAATCGTCAAGGGAATTCTGATTGCTTGACGAAGTCAGTAGTTGACCATTCCCCAGTAGAGCACCAGTCTTCAAGTCTAGGACCTCCACCAGGATGTGTCATTTCTGCAAGTGCAGTAGCTGTTCCATCTTCTGCCAGCAATATTTTGCGGAATGTTCATGATCCTATCTGTGAATCTGCTGTGACTAGCGCATCCTCTCCATCAGCCCCAAACAACAGCGAAGCTGTCACAAATTCAATAGGTAACGAGCCTTCGTCATCAGTTACCCAAGGTCTGGTGCAGAGGCAGTCATCAGGTAACAACTTCGTCCCTCATGGGCATGAAACACAATGGCAACAACAGGAATCACAGTTAGAGCCCCCACCACTTCAACCCATATTGCCACAAAAGCAGTCACTGCAGCAACTCGAACAACCATCTCAGAGAGTACCACAATCACAACCTCAGCCGCAGATTCATGGTGGCCAAAATGTTGGATTCACGGGGACCGCTAATTCAAGATTGGACTGATGTAACTCAGGGACTGAGAGCCATTGCCAGCACGCTTTGTTCCTGCCAGGATCAAGTCGGCATGCGTTTGTAACAGCAGTGTACAGGTAAGGTCTTTTATACCAATGTCTAAATTGATGTTTCCGAGTGTATTTAAACAGATCTGAGCGTATCTGAACTCTGCCTGTCTTTTTTGACGCCATTAACTAAGAAATAATACCCTTACTTGAATGGACCATGCTATCTAGCATGTTAACTGCTCAAAGAAACATGAATTCATGCAAACCATTTCCCCAGTCCTCCTCTCTTGTTGTCCTCGGTAGCACTAGGGTCGCCTGAGTTTTGCACATGCACATCTAGGGAAACCTCAATTTGAACTACTAGCAAATGTCATAATTTCTCATTTATTCGGTGAGTTGGTATTTAGCCTTTTGGTATTTTAATGTATTTGTAACATTTCCCTCATAAGTGGCCTCATTGAATTGGTGAAGTTTGAGCTGAACATCGAAAATTGATAATCAATACTTTATGAATATGAGCCAAATTCTTGGTTTCACTCAACCCAACGAGATGCATTATGGATGCCTTGGGCAACCTATGTCGAATTATCTGAATCGTCGGCCACCTGGCCACTTAAGTGTAGTTATCCCTTGAAAATATGTCGTACACACTTCAAATATCATATACAGAATTGATTGACTTGCTACGTTATCATATACAGAATTGATTGACTTGCTACGTAATGTTCATTTGAGTAGTTTAGTCTATATATGGTTGACTGTATCAGAGAGAACTGACATGAGCTGTATCACTCAATTTTTCTCTCACTAGAGCTCCCGCTCCTGTTTTCTTTTCTATACGAAGGAGAGCTTCTGATAGAAGAATATGGTCATGCTTTCCTGTTCATGTAGTTGTGGTGGCGGGCTTAATGTTCATGATGTTATATTAATGTTTGATACTACTTCTGGCTTTGATGCAGATGAAGCTGTTAATCTTGCGAGGCCGCTACAACCAAAGGCAAATTGGATGATGATTGTTATTCCCAGGTTACTGACTCAGACAATTTAGGTGGGGCTTTTTTGGGTTTATCCTGTATATTACCACTGCTTAGAGCTTCGTGAAGATAGAGGATATAGAGGTATGTATGTGTACAGCGTGTCGTCCCTCTCTATCTTAATTAACCCTTTTTCCCCTTCTCCCATTCCTCCCACCCGATTTTGGGTTTTCCCTCTCATTAGTGTAGGGCTTCATTCCATTTCGCTCCCCATAGTTTAGTGCATGTATTATTTTTTATTGCGATCAGAGGGGGTAGCTTCATTGTTATGGGCAAAGGCCTTTGGAAAATTTTGTGAATATAGCTTTGTAGTGTATAATGATATACTTAATCATCATCTTGGTTGCGGTTCAAGCCCGTGCTGGCAGAGTATAACTTGTACTCCTATACTTTCAAATGCTTCGACTTGTGCTAAACTAGTTTTTGCAAATTCTGGCAACTCTCCTATAATCAAAGTTAGTACCACCCCCTGCCCAGTTGACTTGGTGTATATCTGTAACACTTCTCTGTCCATGGCCAAAGTATTCAAGGGGAGTGCGCTGTACAAGTAGCGCTGTAGATTTTTTGCACGTCTGGTCCTCTAGGTTAGTCTTCTGCTATGGCCCTGGAGGGTTGGTACGACTCTGGCTGCTCCTTGTCGAGGATAGTGATTCGGTTTCAAGCACATGACAGTTACTGTGCAGTCAAGCTCTGGTAGTTGGCAATGAGACGGCAAAGAATTGCAGCGCTTATGAGCGGTACTAATGTCTCGTGTTCTTGTTCTGGTAAAGAAACGGTTTAAAAGAATGGGTTGAATTGCTTTGTAACACTCACAAGTCATAGCAATAGTTACACTAGTCTTCCATTTCAATGTATTATTCTTATCTTCTCCTCTAAACCCCTTTTATGAAAATCCGCCGATTTGGTCTGTGCATTTGCCTTCCACGTCTAGCTCCGACCACAGTATTTCGTTATTTCGTACGGTTTGTGTAAGATTTCGAAAATAGAGTATCTTGATGTCTATTTCCTTCTTTGGTCGTTCTTTTTCGGGAGCTTGTTCCAAAGACGCAAGTTAGCTGACTCTGTGTGCTCGCTTGACAACCTGTAGAGTCTGCTTTCCCACGGAAATGTATAGGATCCAATTTAACTGGTTGTCAGACTTGTCACTGTAACACGGACACACGGTTGGAGCAACATTCTTCAGTGTGCGGAAAGAAGACGAATTTTTGAAGTATATAAAGTTTAGGAAAATTTTCATTTTGGGTACCCAAGGTTTGGACAAATTCCACTTTGGGTACCCAAGGTTTGAGTAATTCCATTTTGGGTACCCAAGGTTTGAACATTGTTCCACTTTGGGTACCTCACTAACCAAAATTAAAATTTAATCAAATCTTTTTATTTTATCAAAAATATTATTGAATCTTGATTTTTGTTTTTTGAAACATGATTATTTTGTTGATAAAACAAAGACTAATTTAAGGTTCTAAGCTAATTTTTGAAAATTTTATATATCTTTTAATTGAACAAACATCTTCATAATAATTATAGTGCAATGTTCACAAATTATGCGGTTTACTCCTTTAGTAGCATAACGATAATATACACACCATATATTTACATTTTAACTAACATAATTTTCTTGAACGATATATATTTTTTTGAAATATATGTTTATACTCTAGCTAATTGTAATTTTTTGTTACTAATTTAATTGCACCGAAAAATAGATACTATAAACCTCATCAAATTCACAAGAAAATTATATTTTTAATTTTTTTAGTTTGTATGAAGTTTTGATTTAATAAAGTAACTAATTTAGTACAAGAAAAGCATTAATTTAGCTAGAGGTACCCAAAGTGGAACAATGTTCAAACCTTGGGTACCCAAAATGCAATTACTCAAACCTTTGGTACCCAAAGTGGAATTTGTCCAAACCTTAGGTACCCAAAATGAAAATTTTCCTAAAGTTTAATATTTCATATAAATCGTTGTCACATTCAGTAAATACGTGGTACGTTTCCATTAAAAAAGTACAAGCAACTCTTAAAAATGTGTTACATTTTCATTAAAATAGTATAAGCACCATATGCACGCGGCACGCCCAAACCGTATAAACAAATTGTGATTTCGTTCCCATTAATCCATTTTTGTCAATTGCTTACAAATCTGGCCTGGTACATTCTAGAACTTGATATTCATATAAAATTTTCATTAAACCGTTAAACGTCAAACATTTTCATTAAAATAGGACAAGCAACTCTTAAACTCATGTTACATTTTCGTTAAAATAGTACCAGCACCATAGCCACGCCTAAAGTTTAATAGTCATATAAATAGTTGTCACACTCACACTCGTTAAAACGTGATACATTTTCATTAGAATAGTACAAGCAACTCTTAAACACGTATAAAATTTTTCATTAAAATAGTTCAAGCACCATATACACGCCTAAACCGTATAAACAAATCGCGATTTCGTTCCCATTATTATCTATTACCAACAAATCTGGCGTGGTACATTCTAGAACTTGACAGAAAACCGGAGGTCTAACTTTCTTATTCTTGCCAGTTGCAGCTATAAAAAGACGTCTATTTTTTGTTCAATTTTCCAAAATTCCATTCAAACCCCTCTGATTATTCTTATTACTCAGACGCAAAGATTCAATATTACACGGTGTTTCCTCCCCTTTGCCTCTCTCCTCTTCAATCGACGCTTCTCCGGTACGTTTCCACCTCTTCTCCCAAATTTCCCCAATTTGTTTCGCATTCAGGTTTCATTTTTCCTTAAATATTCTGTGCTTAATTTAGCTATGATGACTTGTTTAATAGAAAATACACATGTGATTTGATTCGTGCTATTTGGATTTCTCAAAAAGTTAATTTATTGCAATTTTGTGTGCATCAAGCTAGGTTAATTTGTGTAGGTGAGGCTTCTATGAGAAGCTTGTACAATTATGAGTTTTTGTGTAAGTAAGCTGGAGAATAGGGATTTGATTTCATAGACAATGTGTATGTAGAGCAGTAGAGCGTTGTTGATTGTCGATGATGCAGTGCATTGCGGTTTTTCGAGGTTTGAGTGGAACTCGAATGCGTACACTGTGTTCGAGTTTGTTGATTGGTGTTGATTGGTGTTAGATAGCTATTGTTGTTTAAGGGATGCAGTTGGATACTTGGATCCTTGGAAAACAGGTTCTAGATTGAGGAACTTATGTTTAGGTTTTGAGCGTGAGATTATCGAAATGTTTCGTGTAGTTTTTTTGTCCTTGAGATATGAGTGTCAGAGTTTTGGGGTTGTTTTGTTCAATTCAGGTCTGGGTTGTGTAAGTGAGAAGCTACAGGTGCGGTGAGGAAGTATTCGGTTTAGTATGAAAGGAGTTATGGTGGTGTGAGAGACGGACGGTTGTAGAGGGAGAGGGTTCACTTCTTTAGATCTCTCTTGTCCGGTAATTTTGCTTAATAGTAAAGTTTTGGGTTATTTGTGGTTGTTGTGGTCGTGTGGAGTACATACATTATGATCAGATGAGCAAATTTAAGCCTACGAATTTATCTTTTTTTGATGTTCTGATGGAAGATGGTTTGGTGGAGAGACTGCGGGCTGTACTTAGGCAATTTGACAATGTCATTTGTTGATGTTTATGTCTCTCGATTACCTATGGGCATTGGTGATTGGGGTGTATTGGAGATATCCCTTGTCAAGTCTGAGTGTTTGTGCTTTGGGATATTGGACCAAATACTTTGACATTGTGGATTCATTTAATTTGGCATGGTATAGTAGGTGTCGTTCGAGTGTCTGGGGGTCATCAGATTGTACTAAAACGGCATGGGCCTCTTTTGTGAATGACAAAAGCCTTGCAAATACTGTTTTCTGAATTTCTTGCTGGATGCATTTTCTTTTCTTAGGCAGCGAAAACGATGTAGCACAGCAAGAAAGCTCCTATCAGAATCGCATGTGAGCCTAGTATTAGCATCTTCCAGCATAGATGAATTAAACTTTTCAAATGGGTGAACCCTTGTTTTAATCACTTTACTTCAGCTTTGCTTGAGCTACAATATTGGTGTCCCATGGCAGCTAGTCAGCTATGTACAGAAACTGAAAATTTGTGTTAATATGAAATCAAAGTGGTACTCTTGAAATCGAGTTTCTGCATTGTGTTTGAGGTCTCGTCAGACAAGACCTCTGAGAAAGACTGTTTTGCCCCTTTTGGACTTTTGGAGAATTGGAGTGTATCTTTCTTTAGTAACAGGACTGTGGGACTAGGATCACAATCATTTAGCAGTTGATTATGCTAAAGACTATTTCTGAATGTGCTTTATTCTGACCACCCATTTAAGTCATTGTGGCTGTGCATTGGTGATTTCATCATATGAAATCCTTTGTGCAGGTCAGAAATTGTTTATTCTGACCTGAAAATTGATCTATATTTTTTGTCTGAGAAGCTTGCTCGGTGTCTGCATTTATTGGTGGGGATTGCCATTTGGGTTTGTTTAATGCATTAGGATTATTTGGATCTTCATCTTTTTGGTGAAGGTAAATTAGTGGCCCGGAGGGCACTGCCCCTGTGAATGGCAACCCAACCCAAAAAAGGAGCTGGAAGGTAGGCCCTAGGTTAGGCACGGGAACCTTCTCAATTTGGCAAAGAAAACATCAAAGATTTCCTTGTTTTTCCCTACAAAAATGGATTATTACCAAAAACTGAATATTGATGCAATAAGTTCACGAAATATTACTAGAAGAAAGAATGATACAATGAGTTACTTTTGGATGGAGAATATTAGCAGTCTTTTCGGGCTTATTTAGACAGATAAAATAGAAACTTTAACACATTTAAGGGATGGAGGGAGTATTATTCTGATAATAATTGTGTATATAGGGGTTGGTACTGGGGGGTAAGCGAATTAATTGCTTCATGTTGTGCATTGTTAATATCTTTTATTTGTTTAAAAGATTACAACAACAACCACCAAGCCTTTTTCCCAAACTGATTTGGGGTCGGCTAACATGAACCATCATGGGGTCGGTTAACAAGTTGAAAAAGTAGTGAAAACACGTAGGCAAGAGTTTCTTAATGGAACAAATGAATAAGAATGCAAATAAATAAAAAGTACAGATACAAAACTGGTGAAAGAAAAAGAAGTTTAATATTGAACGAAAATGGATTATAAACACAAAGGATGGCTGAAAAAACTATGAAGTTAACAATTGACAGTGACAATCGTGATATGGTTCGCGATGACCACATCAAGTTCAATTCTGCAACACCCTTTGCGAAACCAAAACCTTGAGCGAGACCGAGATTTTTGACACTGGGTCACCACCTTTGATATAGGTAATGGAATATTGAATGGTGTTTTTGTTTGATAGGAACTTTTGTAAGAGATCTATGTCAATGTTCATAGCCTCTGTCTGGACTCTAATCTATCCGAAATTTTATGAGAAGATTTTTAACAAATGTCACATTGGATGAACTTTCGTCAATATTTTGAAATTAATCTTGCTTTTCTAATTTTTCAGGTCAGTTCAGGATCTATATAAATCTTCGTGAAACCAACTTTTCGGAAGATGGATGAGGTAAGCATTTCCTAAGATGACTTGATTCTTCCTTTGAGTTCTGAGCACATAAATTCGGTATTAATTTGTTGTTTTCTGGTGTTGTGTACAGGAGGGTCACAGAGTCACTTTGAATGTTTATGATTTGAGCCAGGGGCTTGCTCGCCAGCTCTCCACAACATTTCTTGGGATAGCTATAGAGGCAATTTGGTAGGTGATTTCCTAAATGCTTGTTCTACATGTTAGTGTTGACGGTTGCATCTTGTTTTCACTTCGTAAAGTCTGTGCTAGATGATTTCATCTGTTTTTTTTTTCTCTTTTTTTTTTTTTTTTTTTTTTCCTTTCAACGAAGGTTGTTTTATGTAAGAGCACATTACTTTTGAGAGTAGAGGAGTCACTTTCGGATTCTTTTCTTCATTAGTATTGAGTGTCTTAACTTTAGATTTAGGCATTGGAATTACACCTTAGAATCTGTCTATGATTTTGGGAAACTACATGTATTTGTCCACCTTACTAGCAGATGTAAGAGTAAAAGATCAGGATAGAGTCGTTAGGATCAAGTACCACTTAACAAGCATAATCAGCGCTTACTTGCTCCTGCTGGCGCAATGTTTCATTGCATTGGCGATTGTTTAACACATTAAAAAAAATTATTTTGAATTAAAAAAGTAATTTTCACTTACTGCCATTTATTTGCCATTTTGGGAGCGATTTTGAAAGTTTGAAAGCAACACTAATCCGAACTATGTTTGAAATTACATAACAAAAGCCAATGGCCTCGAAGGGCATAAACCCAAACTCTAGCTAGACCAATAATTAGAGTCCATTAAATAGTCATCCTCAGAATCATAAGCATCGGTGTCCATAGGAGAGTCATCCCCAGGTTCATAAGCACTCCAATCAAGAGACAATAGATACTTTTTCTTATCCTTGAGGTAATCGAGAGTTAAAAATCGAACACCATCATTTGAATATTCCTCAACATTCAACATTAGGGGTCCCATCCTTATTATACCGATCCTCGAAGTATGTCCAAGTTATGTCCCACTCTCCACCATTAGGTATGTTATAGAGTAATAGATCAACCAGCTGTTGTAAGTTAGTGTCATCAGAAATGTAGCCCCTGCTCTTCAGCAGTGCTACCCTATCCTTAGTTTGCTTAATCTACCGATTAACACGGTGGAAAGAAATGTTCCTCAAATGCTTCTCTCGAGCTTGTCTAGGTGTGTCCTTCCTAGTAGGGTAATACGAGCTCTAGCCATGTACAAGGAACACAACACATACATAAGACCACAAGAAAAGAAAATCACTCATAAGGAAACCCCAACTCTCTTCCTCGCCACGACTTGGTATACTTGGGGTTTTTTTTTTTTTTTTTTTTTTTTTTTTGTGGTCTTATGTATGTGTTGTTGTGTTCCTTGTACATGGCTAAAACTCGTATTACCTCTCCTAGGAAGGACATATCTAGACAGGTTCGAGAGAAGCATTTGAGAAACATTTCTTTTAAGGGAGTTCGCCGTGTTAATAGGTGGGTTAAGCAGAATAAGGATATGGTAGCACTTCTGAAGAGCAAGGGCTATATTTCTCTGACACTCACTTACAATAGATGCTTGATCCATTTCTCTGTAACTTACCTAATCTTGAAGAGTGGGACATAATTTGGACATACTTCGAGGATCGGCATAATAAGGATGGGACCCCTAATGTTGAGGAATATTCTAAGGATGGTATTTGTTTTTTTAACTCTCGATTACCTAAGGATAAGATAGAGTATCTATTGTCACTTGATTGGAGTACTCATGAGCCTGAGCATGACTCTCCTATGGACACCGATGATTGTGATTCTGAGGATGACTATTTAATGGACTCTAATTCTTCGGTCTAGCTAGAGTTTAAGTTTATGCTCTTTGAGGCCATTGGCTTTTGTTATGTACTTTCAAAGATAGTTCGGATTACTATTGCTTTCAAATTGCTCCCAAACAGCAGATAAACTAATCAAAATTATCATAATATGACGTAAATTAGAATTTTATTAAATAAAACCCACTTTAAAATCACATCTCAATTAATGAATCAATATTAAGGAGGAAGTGAATGAAAAGGTTTGTAGGCAGTAGAAGGAATGCTTAACCCTGGTACCACTTATGGAATGAATCCCATGCTAGAGAATGGCATGCTATGATGTTTGTGGCAATTACAGCTTTAAAACTTTAGGGAAGAATTTGCTTTCCTTGTGAAATAGTTTTGATATTGCAATTATCAACTGTCTAGCTTTTGAAACCCGCAGGACTCTATGTTTTGAAATTGAAATGAATTTAGTTGTGGAAATGTGTTGAATGTGTGATACTTCATATCATGTGGATGTATTTATACGTTTATATTGATACAATAACGAGAATATGTGGTGATTGAAGAGATACACTCTTAAAGTTATAAGACAGGTAGTCAAATGGATTATCTCACGTATCTGAAAGCAACATTAATCTTTTTGCAGGCATACTGGTGTTGTAGTTTACGGCAAGGAGTATTATTTTGGGGGTGGCATACAGCATTCGCCTGCTGGATCAACACCTTATGGGACTCCCATGAAAGTGGTGGAATTGGGTGTCACACACATTCCACAGGATGTCTTTGAGGGTTTTCTTGAGGAGATTGGTCCTCGATATACAGCTGAGACATACAGTTTGCTTACTCACAACTGCAACAACTTCAGCAACGAGGTGGCCCAGTTTTTGGTCGATGCATCTATCCCTGATTATATTCTCCAGCTCCCTAGTGACGTTATGAGCAGCCCAATGGCTCCTTTGATATGTAAGTCGTCTTTTTTTTTCTGTACTGGTTTATCTACAGAGAGTGCGATTTTGTTGCGTTGTGGTCAAGTATCTTTCTGGCTGTCTCTGCATCAGCTTAACTATCTAATGGCGCTTTCCATCTATGTTGGCAGTACCTATGATCCAGCAACTGGAATCCACTATGAGGGCAGGTGCAGTACCGCAGGCTCCGCAGTTTAGACCATCATCAGTTGGACAGGTTCAGCCTGTGACAAGTGTCAGTCAAAGTCAGAGTAAGTCATCAGTTGCACCTACAAACCAATCTGTGAGAAACCTTGTCTCTGAGGAACAATCCACCAGAATCGAAGAAACAAGTAAGGCAAGCACACTTTCGAAGACTTTGGATAAGGAAATACCACCTGCTGTTCAGCCTGCTGCTGTTACAGACCCTCTTGGGAATGCCAGAAGCAAAGTTCAAGAGGAGATTGCCCGGGAATTTGCTGCTCTCATGGCCTCTGGAACTCTAAGGGCTAGTGAAGCTGCAGCTCTTGCAACTCGTCGAGTGATGGAGAGATACGGACACATGAATGCTGCACCATCCTAGGGAAGGCAGGGTATTTGTTCAATTGGAATGGAACTATTGAACTTGTCTCTATTTTCTATGTTACAACGTTAGCTGTGCCAACACAGCCGGTGCTAGGTGTCCGTGTCTATATGATTCAGCTTCTCATGGGAACTGTGTTATTAAAGTTAACTCTAGGTTTCAATTGAATTTTACTTCGAGATCTTGCGCCTTTTATTGTTCTTGATTAGTTTCTCATGCTCTTTACTACATATTAGGGCCCAATTTGATATGAAACACTACTTCCGCCCTCACTTCATTATTAGATTGTTGTTCGACTCATGTAACTCAAGCACTCCACTGTGCGTTGGTAGTTCAATCCTCGATATGGATTTGTGCACACTCCAGAATGTCCAGAAATTGGATTTGGCGACAATTAACTTGATTTTTCACCAAAATACTCCCATCTCTTTCCCTTAACAGCTTGTCCTTGATTCTCCTACCGTACTTCATAATGCTTAAACGCCCGCAACTAAGGCTTAACTGTCTGCCCAGCCAAACAAAGAAACAAGCTTCCCTGATACGATTAATATCGTGTACATACTGGTTAGTCAATTTAGGTTGCATCTGTGTAAAATTTGAGCTTACATCATGTGGCCAAACAAAGCTGGAATGAAGATAGACCGAATGGACTACATTGGCTGAAGCACAGATACTTATCCTAAGTTTCGTGTCTGTTTCTACTTTCTAGTACGAATGGTGAGTTATAAGACTAAAATGTCAGCTTACTTCTGACCCACGCTTCTTCATCAGTATTTCACGACTAAACTTTATACTAAATAGAATACAGGGTACAGAACATGAGCAGCTTTCTATAAAGGGAAGGGAACATGAGCAGCTACTTATACAGCGTTACATAGCCTATAGCTGCGCCTGTCTTTGCAGAAGTTCTCCTTAATTTGATCCATCTTAGTTTCAGGATTCGGATTTTCACTATGAAGAATCTCACTTAGTCCCTCATCTCGGATTCTCTTCATGGTCTGATCCGAGTTATTCATGGACGCAGTGCCTAAATATCCCCCACGGGGAACATTTCCACACCTCACCTCAGTTTGAAAAACCAGAATCGAAAATTAACTTCTCAGGCATCATTTCGGAAGTGAGGTCTGCTCCAGGTAACATCTGGTACCTATGCCCCCTTGACCGAATGGCATCCTGATTGTATAATGGCCACTGCTGAGGCATCGTCTAGCCAATACTGATTTGTAGTAGGCGAGAAATGCTTCAGGTGTTGTGTTGAAAAGCTTAGGTGCCTGCTCTAACTGAAGTATATTTGACACACTTTGGCAAAAGAGCACAAGATCGTTTAACCATCAAAGTTGAGCGGCCAAAGTAATCCCCACAACGACACGAGTATGATTTTTGAAATTTTGTCATTTAAGATTACCAAACATAGAAGGGGATTGTTTGGGATTAACTAAAGAAAATATGTGTTACAATAGCTTCTGCCACAGCCATCTCTACAGCTGCATTCATTAGCGACTTCCAATAATCTGATCCATCTTACTTCAGGATTCAAACTTCCCGACGAAGAACCCCAATTAGTCCCTGATCTCAGATTCTCATGGTCGAGTTCATCACTTGACGTAGTGCCTAAAATGCCTTCACAAACCATTTCCACTTCGATTTTTGAAAGGAGAGTACAGCGACCAGTTTCATAACAGTATGCTCCAGGATTCATATGATTCGTGATTCCAGGTCACATCTAATACCTGGTGAAGAACAGAATCGGATTGTATAATGGCACTCTGACTTCTTTCAGAAGACTGAGACCGAAAATGCTTCAGGTGTTATGTTGAAAAGCTGAGGTCACACTCCCCTGAATAACTGAAATTATATTTGACATCATTTGCTTTGACAAAAGACTCCAGGCTTTTTCACCAATGATCACCACAAGAACAAGTGCCATCATTAAAATGATGGTAACGATTGACATCTCTTATAGTGATTTCCCTTTGTGTCACCTTTGAGACAAATTTAATGAAATCATGACAATCTTCACAAGCTCTGAGATTTTTGGTTATAAGCAGCCTCGTCCCAGGAGGGGTACTGATAAGTCCGAAAGCAATTGCTAATCTCTCACTGTGACTGCAAACCATGCGAGTTTTCTCATCATCTTCAACATCATGGAAAACGGTTTCAGTTTTTGCAACGTACCCAGTTCCGTTCACCAGCCCTGTCACCCTTTCTAGCTCGGCATATATGGCGTCAGACAGAGAATGTGAGGTGTCTCCTGACAAGAAAGCATGAACTTCGTTTTTTACTTCAATCCAGCTACAAGCAATACTTTTCTTAATTCCTCTGTCAGTCATCAGTCTTCTTACCCTTGCCACTCCATCCCACTGCCCGGCTTGTGCATATATGTTTGATAAGATCACATAATTGCCAGAATCATCAGGTTCAAGCTCAATGAGCCTATCTAATGCTAATTCCCCCAGTTCCACATTTTTATGTATCTTACATGCATTTAGCAATGAACCCCATACAGCAGCATCTGGCCTCACCCTCATATCCATTATGAGATCGTAAGCCTCCTTTAGTCGACCTGTATGACCTAGAAGATCAACCATACACGTGTAGTGTTGCACAGTAGGATCAATACGGTATTCTTTTATCATTTCATTAAAAAATCTCCACCCTTCATCTAACAAGCGACCATGCCTGCAAGCAGAAAGAAGTCCTACAAAGGTAATATGATCAGGCTTAAAACCTCGCCCTATCATTTCCTCAAACAACTCAATTGCATCAATGGCATAACCATGCATTGCATATCCAGTGATTATCGCATTCCATGCCACCACTCTTTTAGACTGTAGGCTTTCAAACAACCTCCTCGCAACCTTAACAGACCCACACTTAGCATACATATCAACCAGAGCAGTCAAAACTTTATCCTGAGACGAGAACCCTTGTCTCAAACAAAGCCCATGAATCTCCCTCCCCTGAGGAACAGCAGCATTATCAGCTGCAGCACTGATCACAGTAACCAGGGTCGCAACTGTAGGCCTCTCATTCGCGAAAACCATCTGACTACACAAAGAAAGGGCATCCTCTGGATGCCCATTTTGCGAGTAAGCAGCAAGCATAGAGTTCCACAAAACAACATCCCTACTCACAATCTTATCAAAAACTTCCCTCGCACGCTCCACAGAACCGCACTTTGCGTACATATCAATCAACGCAGCGCCAACAAACACATCATTTTCCCACCCAGTACGCACCACATGCTCATGAATCTCCCTCCCAGCCTTAATATTCGAAAGCGCCGAGCATGCCTTCAGCACAAATGGGAACGTAAAGTTATCAGGAACAAGTCCATAATCAAGCAACTGATAATATAACGATATTGCAACGTCATACGGTCCATCCCATGCATACCCACGAATCAAAACGTTCCATAGAAAAAGATTACTCTTGGGAATTTTATCAAACAGGTGGTGTGCATAAGCTAAGGCACTACAATTACAGTATAAATCAACAAGTTTTGTGGCTAAAATGACATTTGAAACTTGCCCAGATTGGCAAAGTTGCGCATGAATCTGCTTACCAGGTTCAATTGCTCTTTGTTTAATACAATTTCTAAGAAGTGAGGCATAATCTGCATGAGATAAAACACAAGGGGAGTTAGTAAAAAGGTAACTTCTTGAAGAAGGGTAGTCAGTATTTGAATGATAATGAGCATGATTTTGAAGTGAGTGGAAGAAGAGGAGGTGTTTTGCAAGATGAAGCTTTGTTAGAGTTAATTGTGACACTAAGTTGCATTTTGAGAGCATTGATGATGGATTGTTTTTGGGTTGTGAAGATGCTGCTCCACTTGATCACTACACTCTACACTGCTCTACAATCATTGGGTTTAAATAATTTTATCGGAAACTCTAAACAGAATGCGGATCGATCGATTTGAAGTCGAGACCTTTGGTTGAGAAACAATCGAGAATAAATTTGGTTAATAATGATGATTTTGATTAATAAAGTTACATATTTGCACTCAAGAAATATTGATCACACACAAGGGAGTACTCGTATGATTTAACAAACCGTAAAAGTAAGATTTAATTAATTGTTGTGAGTTATCAAATTTATTGTTTCTAATTGCGAGATGTGGGATGTCGGGTAAGCTTAATACTGTGGAAGTTGCAAGACATATTTTAAGTTCATCAATCATCAGGACATTAAAGATCGATAATCGATTAATTCATTAATTTAAGCAAGTTGCAGCAAAATAACTTAGCTTTTTACATACTAGTATGTACATACAGTCTGACATTTTTTTTTTTTTTGGTACAAAGGAGCAGCTAATGCTGCGGGGGGTGGGGGTATGAGGATTTGAACCCGGGACATCCCCCAGGCAGGTTAAGTTCCTAACCACTAGGCCAACCTTGATCCTCACATACACTCTGACATATAAGTATACACAGCTAAACCATTACTCTATTTGAATACATATAGTACTAAAAACCGAGAAAGCTTGATGATCATTGAGCATTATCGATGAATCCCATGAATCCTCCGTTCTTAGGATGCAGGGTGCTGCAAAAGATTACACTCTCCCTACAGAACCTGCAGTTACCCACAATCCCAGCTGCAGCACAAACAAAACCGAAATGTTAAATAGTCAATAAGCAATAATAGCAAATAAAAATGGAAATATGAACAAGAAAGGTTGCAGTTAGTACCCGGATCGCTCCCAGCAGGACCTAAGTTTTCGAAATAGGTAACATGATAGTCACGAGCATCACTCGCAATCTCAGCGAAAAACAGTTCAACCACAGCATTACGGGCATTTTTAACCCGAGCCTCAAAGTTGATGACGTGATAGAAGATCCCATTCTTGTTGAACCACGACCTATGAGTCACTGGCCTGACAAGCTTATACTCTGCAAGCTGTGTATTAAAATGAACGCAAAAGCGGTAAATGTTAGGTATAGCCGTATAAGCAGACTATAGATGGAATCTTGAGAAAAACAGCAAAAAGAAAGAAAGAAGGAACAAACTAAACCCCTTGCTGTGTGCGGCATTGGTTCAAATAACGAAAGCCCCATCTGGAAACCCTACGATTTTGATTTTGACAGCCCCTTAAATCTTCCTCCTCCTCTTTTTTGGTACGTACAGGGCCCAAAAGATATGACATGGGAGTTTCTCTGGTACAAAACAGCCGCGGAATGAAATACAGCTAAATCGACATGGTATCGAGTTTTCAATAGGCATGCAGGAACAAAGATCGATAGAATAGTAAGTAATACATACCCAGTAACTTGATCTTCAGTTTTGCGCCGAGATTTGGCACGTTTTTCAGCCTTAGGAACACGGCACCTCCAGTCATAAACAGGCCATCATCAGTCGATCAAGAGCGTAAGCAACAAAAACAAAAACAGCAATTTGAACAAAGATAACAAAATTTCGACGTAGGAATTTCAAGCAGAATTCACAATTATACAATTATACAATTATGAACAATTGCAATCGAATGAACTAGACAACAAACCAAACATATACAAAGCCCAGAAAATTTTCAATTGCAAGTGAATTAACCAAACAAGAAAAAACAATCAAGATGCAATAACAAATGGTAAATGATTGAATATCCAAGGGCAGTCTAAATTACGTAGAACTTATTATATAAGCCAAAAATAAATACCGGGGTCGCAGGTTGTAACCTCCGCTTCCTTCCTTCTTCTCCATAACAGTACCAGATATGAATCAACCTTTCTTCTCCTCCTCTCTATTTCCCTTTTTCTGGGCTCGCCTCTTGTTAAAATTAGTTCGCCTCTCTATTTACGAGTATGATAATGGAAAAGTGTTATTAGTAGCCAATACAATTCCCAAAACACACCTCATAAGTTGGAATATCTTTTTTCTTTTTTTTTTGAGAGAAGTTGGAATATCTTAATTATCATTACCTTTACCCTCACACATGGTAGCCTCGTCTTTAAAGTTTCGTTAACGCCAATAAAGATGAAAAAATAAAAATATAAAGTCATTACTCTGTGTCTGTGTGTATCATTGGCAATGAAGATCATATGTTCCATCTTGGGTTCTACTCCCTGTACCACTTCAATCAGAATTTAGGAAATCATTAATTATAAAAATTAAAATGTATTTCTTGAGGTTATAATATGGATTTCCTGAATTCTGATTGGAGGGGTACACGGAGTTGCACACAAAATGGGACAGAGAAATCTTATTGTCGTACACGTAATTTAAGAAAATATAGGGGTACCACGTGAATTTCCCTAAAATGTAGATTTTATGAGGATAAAATCAATATAACAAATGGTAGGCATTTAAGGTATTTTACAAAGATGAGAGAGAGAGAGAGAGAGAGAGAGAGAGAGAGAGAGAGAGAGAGAGAGAGAGAGAGAGAGAGAGAGAGAGAGAGAGAGAGAGAGAGAGAGAGAGAGAGAGAGAGAGAGAGAGAGAGAGAGAGAGAGAGAGAGAGAGAGAGAGAGAAGAACAATGAGAAAATAAGAGTTTTGCTAATAAAATGATTTTGAAGAAAATAGGAGTTTTGGGAAAAATAGAGACAAAATGCAATTTATAAAACAAAGTCAATATTATTGAGAGAGAGAGGGTGATCAAAGAACAATGAGAAAATAGGAGTTTTGCTAATAAAATGATTTTGAAGAAAATAGGAGTTTTGGGAAAAATAGAGACAAAATGCAATTTATAAAACAAAGTCAATATTATTGATTTTCATAAAATAATTGAGCAGGGAAATTAGTGTAAAAATGTAATTTTAAGAAAATTGATTTAAAATAGGTAAAATAATGGTGGATTTTTAAAGAATATAGAATTTAGACTACAATAACATCTTTAACCCCATTGCCTTAAAGGATCTCGCCATAAGGCGGGGTAAAGGGGGGTCGGATGCACGCAAGTCTTACCCCTATTGAAACATAGAAAGGCTGCGCACGGATGACCCAAATGAAAATTGCTTTGAGAATCGCATGGCTGACTGCTACTTCACAAAATAAGAGACACATACAGTTTTATGATCCATCTTGCTTTATTCCATTATATCCCAAAAACCAGAGAGTAATTAGTCTTTGGCTCCATTGGAAATTGTCAAAATTTCTAAACAACAAGGACAATAGAATTTGACTCCAATGAATTTTCAATAAAATGTAATTGTTTCGAATTTGGATAGAACGTTTTTTCATAAAACTGACAAACAAGGAAATTAAACTTACTAATTTTAGAAAGGAAACTTAGTATTTTTGGAAATCAACCAATTCAATAAATTATGCTGCGTTTAAGATTTGGAATTGAATTTCAATTTCAGAATTGAACTAATTCAAGTGTTTGGGAGCTTGTGGAAATTTGAATTGGAATTGAATCAATTTTTAACCAATTTCAAGCATGTGTAAAATGTATAATTTCAACTTTTCTCAAAATAGGTGCCATATAAAATTACACTCACTCATTCTCTCGCCCCCCCCCCCCCTCTCTCTCTCTGTCATCCTTCACCGCTACTTTTCTTTTCTCTCTCCTCCTTTCACTCTATTCACCCACAACCAAGCAAGAGTGACTCCTCCACCGCACAGCAGCCCCGTCGACCACCGCACAACAGCCTCGTAAACCGCCGTTGTCTACCAAATTGATCGTCGTCGCAAGTCTCGTTAAACCTCCCCAATTTGCTTTTTTTTCCCCTCCTTTCATAACACCTCCAAGTGTCAAGTCCCGCTACGCAAGGCGCCACCTCCACACCCTCCGCCCATCAACGGAGGGCCACCGCGGTCGAAATCGGCCACCCAAAACCGCTACTAACCACCAATTGGTACACCATACACCAATCTTTTTACACACGTACACACTCTCTCTCATCCTATTCCCCAACCCCTAGCTTTCTCTCTCATCAAATCTCGGCCACTGCCGCTGACGACCTCAACTCTCCACCACCGTGCATCCACACCAATGTCCTCCCTCCACTGTCAAGTTCTCTTTTTCTCTTTCTCTCGGTCGTTATTCTTTTGGCGTGGGAGCATCCTTTTGGCTGATTAATTAGTGGGCATTGGACGAGCGGCGGCGGAGGCCATGGTGGTCCGGTAGGGATGCATGGGCCGGGGTAGGAGCTGCGCAGGTAGTGCTAAGGGGGAGAGGAAGGGGTAGTGGTGGTTGTATATATGAATTCAATTCCAAGGTTATCCAAACACAATCTTTCAGTTGGATTTGGAATTAAAATCCAAGAATTCAATTTCTGGAACTGAATTCAAGAAATTGAAATGACTTCCAAGTTCCCAAACACTACCTTAATGAATTCAATAGTATATAGTCGGAGTGGCAACACCGAGGATAAGTCTGGTGAAGTGTGGTTTGTTGTACCAAAGGGATCCCATAAACGTCGGCAGGTACAAGTGGAGTATCATAGGCCTATAATTATTACGGTGTTTGTCTCACAAGAACAAACACTACCGGTGTGGGGCACCACATGAGCTCTACACTCTACACTGCTCTACAATCATTGGGTTCTTATAAAACAAGTTAAACAATTTTATCGGAAACTCGAAATAGAATACGGATCGAGTTGAAGTCGAGACTTTTGGTTGAGAAACAATAAAATTATTACCGAGTTTAAAATGGTTAATAATGATGGTCTTGATTAATAAAGTTGTATAATAATAATATCTATCTATCTATCTTCTATATATTTCTATCAGGATTTAAACCATTGACCTCTCACTTACTTATTCATCAAGTTACCAGTGTGCTAACCATTACTTTATGCATATTTTTACAACTCATACTATAAAAAGGAAAGAACCAGTCCAAATGGATGTCAATGATGACGTCATAACCTACATTTAACATAATTACGGAAAATTATGGTCGAAAATTTTGGCAAGAGATATGGCCGAATTTATATTAGTTCCTAACATAAATCATCGAATCTTTTTTTATTCTAGATAATATATCAAAGAATCTCATGATCAGTAATATTAATTAAGGTAAAAGAAAGCTCTCCGAAATTTTGGCATAATATATGGCTGAATTTTTAAAAACAGAATAAAAATCTTCTACTTCTTCTTATAAAAATTAAAAACGGCATTTTTCATTATTCAAAAACTATAGAAAAAAAATGACATGTACACCGTATACATATCCTAAACAAATTTAATTCCGGATAGAATATATTATGGATACGATTGTGTACAAAGAAACTTTAAAAAATTATAACTAATAGGACGGTTAGTATTTGTCAAAAAATTCAAAAGAATCTAATTAATATAATTAATTTTGTCGAACCAATGATATCCTACTTTTTTTGAACTACCGATCAATGATCTACATGTTAAACAACCTTAGTCTACAGATACGGGAAACATACATGTCGGTCAAATGACGTGTTAAAAACACAGGATCCGATCTGTAAAAGATATTCTCTTTCTTTGTCCTGATTTAAACGCACAACGACCCTTTCTCCGGCGAATAAGAAAAAAACGAATAGAATAATTTAACGTACGGGTAGTCGGGTAGTGGAAAGAATTAGAAAAAAGTAGAATAGTAGAATAGAGAATATGAGGATTAACAAAAAAAAAAAGTAGGAGTGAGAAAATAGGAAGTGATAAAGATTAACAAAAAGCAAGAGTGATGTCCCAAAATATAAATGCTAGTCGACATAACATTCGAGGCAATGACATTGATAGATACAAATCTCTTCTCACGCACATAATCTCCTGCAAAATGAAAAATAATGAAGCAATATCAACTTCACAACTCACTATTGAAGCACCACCAGTTCAAGTACAATAAAAAATTGTGGGGCCTTATACAGTGGACAAAAGATCGCCACGACGAAATATACAACTACAATAAGGATCTTCAAGTTTAGAGGTCGAGGAATTAAGAAAATCTCCGGAATGGATACTCAAGGTGCGGAACGACGAGGTGGCATAGCCTAATGACGGCGAGGAGACCCTAGAGATTTCAGATGACACGGGGTTCATAAGCCTAATGTAAGACTACATATTTTGTGATTTTCATACATTTACCAATCTAGTAACTTTGTTTTTCCCCCCATGATCCAATTAGTTTTTTGTTAAATAAAAAATAACTCACCTAAAAAAAATGTCACATATTCCTAGAATGAGGGAGTGTATACATAGCACTATCAAAACTAATTCACATAAACATTTAAGAACCTCGTGCATGGTACGGGTTCATAAGGTAGTCTATCTATCTATATATTTCTGTAAAGTTGTGCCATAAACCTGACGTGGCACGAGCTTGATAAATAATCGACATGTCAGCGCCATGTCAGCAATCATTTAACCCGTCAGTGTGCTCATTGGTAGATGAACTAAAAATGTGTCTGTCAGGATTTGAACCCCTGGCCTCTTAGTTACTCATTCATCACATTACCAGTGAGCTAACAGTTACTTCATGCAATGCATATTTTTATATGCTCATACTATAAAAATGTAAGAATCAGTCCAAATGAATGACAATGATAACGTCATACATATGGTCGAAATTTTTTGCAAGATATGTGGCCGAATTTAAATCTTTTCCTAACATAAATCATTTGAACTTTTGGCATAATATATGGCTAAATTTTTAATAGCAGAATAAAATCTTCTACTTATTTCTTATGAAAAAGGGCATTTTTCATTATTCGAAAACTATAAAAAAGAAAATGGCATGTACACCATATACATACCCTAACTAATGATTGCCTTATTACAAGTGATTGTGTCAACACTCACCGTTTATAATGTGAATGTGAAAGCATAAAAATAGTGAGATGTCCTTTGCCATCTGTAAACTACCACTATACCTATATATTTCTTGCCATGTGTAAACTCCATGATATTTTCGCACCCATACACTCTCCTCAACACGTGAAAAGATACAATTAAGCTCTAAAGTACCCGAATTCCGGAGCAATGGATTCACCGCCTATAAGATTGCCACAATCATTCGTGTACACCAACAGTCACAATCTCGAAAATCATCAAGATTTGGAACTATAGTCTATTGCCGCACTATTCTAAATTAATGTTAAATTTCATATTGGTGGTGTTATTGATTTTGAAATTTGTAAAAAAAAATTCTACAGTTCGCTCAAAAACTCCTTGATTATGCTAATTCCTAATTCCTAATTCCTAATAATGCATGGACCAATGCTGAAGATTGCTTACGTAGCCATATATTTAGGCAATATAATCAACATCAAAAATGACATATTTCTTGATTAATTTTGTTCAAGATAAAAATATTATTCAAAGTATTTCTACGAAATAAAATTAATTCACTGGCAATATAAAAAAGTTCTAAAATATAATCTTTTTTTGGGAAATAGTACTCCGTTTTTACCTTATATAATTAATCAACTAAATCATATATTAAAATATCTTATTGACATAAATACCTAAAATAATCTGCAGTATGATCTCAAAAAAAAAAAATCTGCAGTAATCTCCTATATATAATTTGCAACAATCTCACCCACGCCCACGTCAAATAATTCTCCATATCGTCTTTTTTGATAAATTTTAGCTTCTTTCTTTCACTTTGATCAGCTGATGTTACGAGTGGTTTCTAACCAAAATTATTATTTTTTGAATGGAAATTTCAAATGCAGGTAATAAAGGAGGCTTAGATTGGAAATAAGGAGAGAAGATCAGATCTGTGTTCATATACTATTGACGACGCATATCTGCTCCCGGTCGTACAGAGTTGGTGTGAAATTGTAAATTCCGCTGCCTGTAATAGAAAGAGTTGGTTTAAATAAACGTCGAAAAGTTTGTACACAGTATGTATGAACGAGTGATGTTATTGGTCTCGGGCCTTTGGCCAATTGTCGTTTTTTTTTATATGGAGTGTTCTTACTCGGATATTTCTCTAAAAGTTCTTATGCAAATTTCCTTTATATGCTGACCTTAATGCTTCTTTTGCCCAGGTTACCCCACTTTCAAATATATGGTGCAGGTTTGTATTGATGATTATCTCCATATATCGTTTCATTCCAAACTCATAATACTTAAATGTATAGAACCAACAAATTGTTTAATTACATAGATTCCACCCGATTTACTTTTACCTTTTGATTCCATCTGATTTGAAAACACTGTTTAATAAGTTAAATCGCACAGGGCCTAATTCCTTGAAAATTCAATCAAATTTTAAACAAATGCACATCAGATCAGCTTAGGCCCTGTTTGATAGGACTGCATCTTTCTGAACTCATCTGATCTGATCTGAATGATTCTGATCTGATTTGAATGACTCTGAATTGATCTGATCTGATCTGAATGTGTTGAAATTTTGATTGAATTTCAATGAATTAGTATCAGTTATGGACCAAATACATTGAAATAATTTTGAACATTTATGATTTGATCTGAACTGATTTGAATGACTCTGATCTGATCTGATCTAATTTTATTGACTCTGATCTGATCTGAATACTACTGCAAATAAGTCCTATAAAACAGGGCCTTAGAATCATTCAAATAAAACCCACCACGAAAACCGAAAATGCCACGTACCCCGAGAGTGAGGGAGCACTATTGGTACTACTTCATATAAACATTTAAGAACCCCGTGCATGGCACGGGTCCATAAGCTAGTATCTATATAATTATATTAATAGGCTAACAAAAAAAATCTACAAAAATCACATGGCATGGCAAGAGTGATTTCTTTTAGTTGAATTCCACATCATCAACATATGTGTCATTCCCAGATTAATTTTGGCATACACATTCTTTGAATTACCTTCTTTATCGCTTGAAAACATTTCAACTTACTCGAAATTTCATTAATTAAGTCATAATTTACCATCATTATTCATATTAATAATAGTACTAAACTTTGTGTGTCTTGGTTTTTTGTTTGCCAATTTATTACATGTTAGTTGAAGAGATTTATGTGTATATACCTTGGTCATTTATTGATTTTAGTGAGAAAAAGATGCATGACACACAAATGTGACATGTTAAGAGAGAAAAGTTAGGTTAGAAGAGTAGGTATTAAAATAGTGGTGTATAGATTGTCGTCTTATACAACAGTTTAGAAAAATATTAGCATCTTTAAATAGTTTTATTATGTATTAATTGTTGTTATACTTGATATAGTAATGTGTTTGTAGTATAAAATTATTATTACCTTCAAATTTATATCACATTATTTCAAATGGTTAAATACTAAAAATCCGTTTCTATAACAATGTAATCTGATAATTTTTGTCACTAATATTTTTTAATTTTACAATAGATTATGAAAATGTGATTTTACTAAATTTCACTCACCAAATGCAAGTTAATGTCATTAAACTTTAATCATTTCAGATTTTGTCATACTCCCTTTGTATTCTTTTAAACAGCGCACTTTCCTTTCTTGGGTGTCTTTCTTTAAATACTCAACTTCTAAACTTACTACATGAGGTAATTTTCACTACCCATTAAACTTCCGTTATCTCCAAAAATAATAAACAAACAACTTACTACCTCCAACAATAATAAACAAACTACTCATTATCTCAACAATAATAAACAAACCACTCATTACCATCAACAATATTAAATAAACAAAAAATATATATAAAATCAGAGCTCTGGCGTGAGAAGAAAGATTTCTCTCGAGACTGTACGGACATTAAGCTCGCTACATCTCAGCCATGGCAAAGAGAGGGCGCCCGCCCAAACTGAAAGCACCACCGGATCCGCGACAGAAAGATGACTCTTCTCACACAATTTTAGAGGAGAAAGATGGAGAATCGGACCCAGAATCATTAACCCAGATGCAAGGAACACCGCGATCGCCGATACTTCTCAATGACATAATTGGGACAGCAATTTGTCAATCAGGTAACCATAAAACTGTCACTAAAGGCCCAGATGATCCTAAATTAGCTGATGATAAGGTAGTTTCAGAGAATTTTGGCCCTATGCCTGTTGACCATGTTAAGAAAACCTGGGAAACTGTTGTGAACAATGGGAAGGGAGTGGGTATGAAATTACATCTTCAGAAGGGAAGTGAGGAGGAGATTGTGATTGACGAGGAAGACATAGGGGAGGAATTGGAGAAATGGAAGAATACGCTGGTTGGTAATGTGTTGGGAGCAAAACCCCAATTGAAGGAGATGAAGGATTTTGCGGTGAAATATTGGGGTGACATTGCTGCTGTTGATGTTAAGTACTTCAAACGTGGTTGGTTCATTTTCAAATTTTTCATTGAAGCTGATATGAATGCAGTTCTGAAATCAGGGCCATGGAGGGTTGGAAATAATGTACTTATTCTGAAACAATGGTCGCCCACATGTGCACAGGAGCTTGAATCTGTCACACAGGTTCCGGTTTGGGTTCTTTTCCTTGAACTGGATCCATGGTATTGGACTGAGAAGGCATTGAGTAAAATTGCAAGTAGAATTGGCAAACCATTATGTGCTGACCACACCACCACTTGCAAAGACAGATTATCTTTTGCTCGTGTTTTGATTGAAGTAGATGTTTCTAAAGAGCTTCCAAAGTACGTTACACTTCGCACACCATTCTCTGAGATTATGGAGCAAAGGGTAGAGTATGAATGGGTGCCATATTTCTGCCATGGATGCAGGAAACTAGGACATGAAATCCAAAATTGCAGACATTCCAAGCCAAAACCAAAGGAGAAAGTCGTGAAACAGATTTATAAGCCAGTGGTAAAGGACAAGGTGGAACCTGATCCAAGCCCAGAAAATGTGACTACTCAACAGCAGGCACATCAGGATGTTGTTGAGGACATTGAGCATGAGATCATGGACTCACCTGTTGAGGGGAAAGTGGATGAGATGGACTTCAAAAAAATTCGAGAACCAAACACCAAGAAGTCAAGGTCAGCAGAGTTGATAGTTCCAACATCATTAAAGAACAGATTTGATGCTCTCCTTACAGTAGGCATACCAAGTGTTCTTTGGACTGGAAGTGAGCATGAAAATGCTGTAGGGGAGGGAGAACCTCCTGATAACCAATGATTGTTGCCACATGGAATGTGAGAGGGTTAAATGACCCTCTCAAGCAACATGAGGTTAGATGCCTTATGTTGAAACATAAGATCAATATTATAGGTATACTTGAAACTAGGGTGAAGGAGAATAAGGCTGGTGCAATAGTTAGAAGGAATTTTGCAAGGTATAAGATAGTCAACAATTATTCTGCACATTATAACGGCAGGATATGGGTTATCTGGAATAATCAGCAGGTACAGGTTGATGTTCTTTGTGTCCATGAGCAACTTATTCACTGTAAAGTGTATCACATAATCTCTAATCAGAGTTTTTTGATCACTTTTACATATGGGAGTAATGATGCTCAAAGGAGGATTAATCTTTGGGATAAGTTGAAGGATTTCAAGGCTCAAATTCCATGGATGGTAATTGGAGATTTTAATGTCATTCGGAATTCTCAAGAGAAGTTGGGACAATATGCTCCAGTTCAGAGGGATATGGATGAGTTCAATGATTGTATTAATCAATGTGAACTTGATGATATCAATGGTCAGGGGCAGCTGCTCACTTGGACTAACAACCAAGATGGGGAGAAGAGAATTTGGACCAAACTGGATAGAGCTTTGGTCAATGCTAGCTGGATTTTGAAATTTCCTGAGTCATTTGGAGAATTCTTGCCTTCAGGCATCTCTGATCATTCTCCTGTGGTGGTTAATATCCTCCAAACCTCAAACATCAGGAAAAGCTTCAAATATCTCAATTGTTGGAGTATGCATACAGATTTTAGAGAAATTGTCGAGAAAGCATGGAATCTAGAGGGGAAAGGTGCACCAATGGCAGTTCTATTTCAAAAATTGAAGAATACCAAGCATGCATTATCAACCCTTCACAAAAATTCATTTTCAAATCTGTCTAAGAGAGTTCAGGACTGTAGAGAGGAATTGCAGAGAAAACAAGTGGAGCTCAGCAAACAATATGATAACACTGATCTCTACACTGAAATAGAGAAGGAGAAAGAAAGGTTTTGCAGGCTCAAGATGGCAGAATTGAGCATGTTAGGACAGAGAGCCAAAGTTAATCATATTAACAATGCAGATTGCAGTACTAAATACTTCTTCTCGAAAATCAGGGAGAGGCAGCACCACAGTATGATTGGAAAGATTATGGATATGAAAGGTAAGTTGCATGACTCTCCGGATACAATAGCTGCAGCTTTTGTCGACTACTACACTGATTTACTGGGGAAGGAGCGTAATGTGAAACTTTTGGATAAAAACTTCGTCAGAAAGGGAGCTTGTCTTGGTCAGAATAAAGCTGAAAGGCTCATCCAGAACATATCAAAGCAAGAGATCAAAACAGCCCTTTTCAGCATGGATCCTAACAAGTCTCCTGGCCAAGACGGGTTTTCTGCAGGCTTTTTCCAACAAGCTTGGGATACTATAGAAACAGATTTTTGTGCAGCTGTCTGGGAGTTCTTTAGGACAAGCAGAATGCCTAAACAAGCTAATACAACTATGGTTACGTTAATCCCAAAAAAAGAGCATCCAACTTGTGTAGCTGATTTCAGGCCAATATCCTGTTGTTCTATTGTTTATAAGACCATTAGCAAGGTATTGGCTAACAGGTTGCAGGAGGTGATGCCAGATGTAGTTGGAAATGAACAAGCAGCTTTTGTTAAAGGAAGGTCCATTTTCGACAATGTGGTCATCTCTCAAACAATCGTGAAGGGTTATAACCAGAAAAATGTCTCCCCTAGGTGCCTTATTAAAGTTGATATTCGAAAGGCTTTTGATTCAATCAACTGGAAATTCATTGAGGACATGTTGATTGCTCTTGGCTTCCCAGGAAAGTTTGTCAAGTGGGTAATGAGTTGTATTTCAAGTACTTGGTTCTCTTTGAAGGTAAATGGCAACTACGAAGGTTTTTTTTGCTGGGAAAAGTGGTGTTAGGCAAGGAGATCCCATATCTCCTTACCTTTTTGTGTTATGTATGGAGATTCTCTCAAGATACTTGAGGACAATGCCTTCAAAAGATCATTTCAGCTATCATCCCAAATGCTCAAGAGTGCAGCTCACTCACTTAATTTTCGCGGACGACTTGATGATCTTTACAAGAGGAGATGTTCCTTCGGTTAAAGCTGTGGTGGATTGTCTAAGTATTTTTGCCGAAGTCTCTGGATTGGAAGCTAATCCATCCAAGACAGATGTGTACTTTGGAGGGGTTAGTCAGCAAGTAAAGGGCGAAATCATCTCTGTTTCAGGCTTTACAGAAGGGCATTTTCCTTTTAAATATCTTGGCATCCCCCTCCATTCTTCAAAGATCAAGAGCACAATGTATGCAGCACTTTTGACAAAGATCAGGAAGTCAATCAACCATTGGTCTTCAAACATGCTTTCTTATGCAGGCAAAATTCAGTTGATAAATGCTGTGATCTTTGGGTTGGAAAACTATTGGTGTGCTAGCCTGTTGCTTCCTAAAAACATCGTTAAGCAAATCAACAAGTTGTGCAAAGATTTTCTTCGGAATATTGAACCGGGGAGTAGGAAAATGGTGTACAAGAGCTGGAGTAGTATGTGCTCTCCAAGAAAAGAAGGGGGTATGAACATCAAGGAAGTCTTGGCTTGGAATAAATCTATGATGGCTAAGTGGATTTGGAAGCTCCACAATAACAACTCTGGTATTTGGAGCTGCTGGGTCAGAGCCTATATTCTAAAGGATCAAAGCATTTGGCAAGTGAAAAAAAGAGCAAAGGATTCTGAGAATTGGATGGGAATTCTCTCTGTTAGAGATGAAATGCTGAACTTAACAAAAGATGCTGATGCTTGTCCAAACCTGATTCAGAGCTGGCAGAAGGGGGGGAAATACAATATGACAGCAGGGTATGATTTTTTCAGGAAAGGAAACCAGGAAAATCATTGGTACAAGGTTGTTTGGGATCCCATTTCTCTTCCCAAGCACAGTTTTGTTGTAGCCTTAGCCAGGCAAAATGCCTTGCCTACAGTCGACAACATATGTGCAAGAGGAATGGTGATTATTAATCGATGTTGCCTTTGTAAAATGGATGCCGAAAGTGTGCAGCATCTGTTCTTTAAATGCTCATTTGCGAGTCAACTATGGAATGCTGTCCTAAGCTGGCTTAGCATCCGGAGAAAATCAGAAAGTCTAGCCGGAGAGATCAACTGGATAAGTAAGAAGAGGCACAGAAGACACTGGAAGAAGAAATGGCTAAACTGCAGCCTGACTACAACTGTTTACCTACTCTGGCAGGAAAGGAATGCCCGTCTTTTTACTGACAAACAGAGAGAAGTTAACCAAATCTTGAATTCTGTTAAGTATATAGTTAGCGTTAGAATGCTAGCTAAGTCGAAATCTTGTGATAATGAGGAAATCTTAGAGAGTCTAAACTCTTAGGTTTTTTCGACTAGTTTTGTTGTAATCTCTAGTGGTGTCCGACTTTGTAAGTTTTTCCTATCTTTTTTATTCCCTCAATGGATGAATAAAAAAGCAAATTCTTACAAAAAAAAAAACAATATTAAATAAACACCATTATCTCCATAAATTATAAACAATCCAAAGTATCTAAATTCTATCAAAAAATGCAATGGGGTGTTTAAAGGGAGACGATGGGAGTATACAACAATGTGGTATGAGCATGAGCCTAAATTATTTCGCTATGTTCCAAATATGTATGCTATAATGTTAATGTTAAAATATTTTAAAGGTTGCATTTCACTACGAGTTAAAAATGCATAACAAAAGCAAAAGCTAGCTATATTAATGTATTTTTTTAAAGGGTAAATCAATATATGCTTAAAGAAATGTAAACTAATAATTTTGATATTCATTCCCTTTACTTATGAGGTTTTTGGGTTTTCGGTACAAAGGAGCTGATGCTGTAGGGGTGGGGATATGAGGATGAGGTGGCTAGTTGACTATGAAGTAAAATTGTCTTAGTTGATTTAATTGATTTATCATTTTATCACTAAGGGGAAAATAAAAAGTTAACATATTGTAATCAAACTATTCACCGTTCGCTTTGCGGCTCTTTCTCCTCTCATGCCAATTATCTTGGGTAGCGTTTTGCTTTGTCTTGCAATGTTGTTAGTACTTATGATTGCCATTAGCTCATATTAATCAAAGTTATCTAGCTACAAACTTTATGATGTTAGTTTTTCCAAATCGTTCAAAAGTTGAAACATATGGCAAATCAAGAATATGTTGTGGAGTTAATGGGGGTCTAGGAAGAGAAAATAGGAACGGATATTTTGCTGTGGTGTTAGTTTACAAGTGTGTGGAGAAGATATTGAGAGTTGGATGAAGTGTATCAGGACTCAAGAGACAAATATTGAGCTTAGGATAGGGTGTTACTAATATTGGTGGCAGCAAGCGAGGAAGAGGAAAAGTAATAACAAAAAACAAATAGTTGAAAAAAAGTAATGGAACATGGTGGGTAAGCAAATTCTTGACTAAGAAAATTAAAATAATTATGTGCATTGCACGGGAGCAAAAGGTAGTAATAATATTAATAGGCGAACAAAAAAAGCTCACATAACATTTCTATAACAAACATTTGTGTCACAATAAGAAATGATTACGTTCATTTTAAAATATTAAAATCACTAGTGAAAATAAATTCATATCATTAATGGATTGATTAATATAGTAATTAATTTGTTTGTATAAATTTTAATGAATTGTTTCATCTACTTTCAAGCACGAGTTTTCTTTACTGTTGTTGTGTGTTTAAATTGGAAGTCGTTTGTTGATTAATTATGAAATTAAGTTATATGTCTAATGAAAATTGGTTTGTCCAATTCATTGGTTATATCTGTAAAGTCAAGTTAGTGCATGTTTCGGTCGTTTACTTTGTTATGAGAAAATTACATGATTTTCACACATTTGCAAATTGCAATGCATTGTTCAAATTGATAAAATCAGTTAAAGGAAAAGACATAGAGATAGTGGTGCAAAAAACTTCTCTTATATATAGAGTGTTGTAAAATTTTATTAGTGACGTTTAAACACATACTCTTTTGGTTCTTTATAAACTTTCCATCATTTTTCTGTGGTTTTTTCTTTGTTCTTTCTATTTCTAAAATATTATGTTTTTTAGTCGATGGAGTAATTAGGAAGGCAATATAAAAATGTTGATGATAATTAAGGGCTTGTTTGGTATCGTTTTTTGTTTTTTTTTGTTTTTTGTCTTTTTTTTTTTAAAACCAAATTCTCGTTCTTGAAAACCAAAAAAAAAAAGTGGTTTTCAATTTTCAGTTCTGATAGTACTTTTTGACCATATACGTAAAATGGGAAAATCTTAAAGATGATGAGAACCTTAGTATTATAAATAACTACCAATAGACAAACATTATGTAGCAATAAAACTCGGGATTTCTGTTTTTTTTTTTTTAATTTGTAAGTGAACCCATTTATCACTACGCTACGTCCATTTATGTCATGTTGTACTATGTTATAATACGTTCATATATAAACATTGATTTCACGGGATTCAAAACTAGTTATAATATATATGCATTCACGAAATTTTGAATATACAGAAAGGAGTTTGATTTAACAAAGCGTTAAAGCATACTAGTATAAATAAGTGGACTGAAAATTGGGGTAAATAACAATTTACCCTCAATACACCTGAAACTTGTTGAAAAAATAAAGACCAAAATTTCGAAGTTAGCAGCTGGGTTGGAGGGTTTCGAAGTTGGGGTCGGTGTCGGGAATGACGGAGAAAATTCAGTGACGACGGAGTCGACATCATTCTCGATGTGAATGCCGTATTTTTACTGTTTAAAAGGGGGAGAATGGGGAGCCAACGAGAGTATCCTCCCTCCACCCATTGATGACGATCAACGAAGTGGTGGTATGTGTTGGTTTAATTTATTAATAATGGTTTCTGTTAAATTAATTATTCTGAGTTTTGTATTTGATTGTTACTAATTACGAGGATGTGAGATGTTAGAAATTGGAACACCTATTTAAGTTCATCATCATCATCAAATTAATGATCGATAATCGATTTATTTAAGAAAGTTGAAGCAAAATTACGTAGCTTTGTACATATATACATACAATTTGAAATATAAGTATGCAATACAAAACCATTAGTCCATTTTGAATACAAAATTACGTAGCTTTGTACATATATACATACAATTTTGCATCCAAACAGTGGTATCGGGTTGTTTAAATCTAACCCCATACCTGATACCCAGATATTGCCAACCAAACGAGGCCATAGTACTAAAAACCGAGAAAACTTGATGATCATTGAGCATTATCGATGAATCCCATGAATCCTTCGTTCTAAAGATGTTGAGTGCTGCAAGTGTCACTCTCCTCACAGAACATGAAGTTACTCACAATCCCAATTGCACCACAAACAAAACCAAAATGGTAAATAGTCATCAACAATTCTACGGTGAGACCGTCTCATCGTATGAGACCAATTAATAGGTTGCTTTTGATACATTAACATGTTACTTTGAATAAAATAATAGCAAATAAATTTGGGAAATATGAACATGAAAGGTTGTAGTTAGTACCAGTATCGCTGCTAGTAGGACCTAGATTTTAAAATCAATCGGTATATGGTACCCCGGGGGTACGTACTACGTAGCTCTAGGTACCCCCGGTTCAAGTGGTATATAATGAGTAAAAATTAAAAACTAATGAGTGGAATTCGGGAAATAATGAGTGAAATTTGGGAAATAATGCTTGGAATAAAGTTGTATATAATGATTGGAAATTCAGAAATAATGACCGAAAATAAATAATGACTATAATGTTATATATAATGAGTGAAAATCGGAAGATAATGAGTGAAAATTGAGAAATAATGAGTAAAAATTGTAAAATAATGAGTGAAAATTGAGAAATAATGAGTGAAAATTGTAAAATATTGAGTGAAAGTATATAATGACTATAATGTGGTATATAATGAGTGAACAGTTAACCAGGGTTACGTAGCTCTAGGTACCCCGGGGTACCTAATAATTTGTGTTTTAAAATTAGGTAACATGATAGTCACAGTCATCACACGCAATCTTAGCGAAAAACAGTTCAACCATAGTATTACGGGCATTTTAACCCGAGCTTCAAAGTTGACGTGATAGAATTTCCCGTTCTTGTTGAACAACATCCTATGAGTCACTGGCCCAGAAAATAATCAATTGCAATCGAATGAGTTAGACAACATATCAAACACAAAACCCAAAAAATGTGATTTAACCAAACAATCAAGATGCAATAACAAATGGGACCATGGACAGTCTAAATTACGTAAAACTTATATTATAAGCCAAAACGAAATACCTGGGTCGCAAGTTGTAACCTCCGCTTCCTTCACTCCATAGCACTACCAGATATGTATTAACCGTCGAGAAGAGAGTGATTAACGGCTACGACAAAGGAGAGATGTTATTAGTCGCCCAATCTATAATTAATATCGCCAATATAATTCCCAAAACACCCTTAATAAATTGGAATACCTAAATTATCACACCTTGGTATAATCGTCTTCAAAGGTCCGTTAACACCATTAAAGTTGAAAAAATTAAAAATATAGTCACTACTGTGTATATCACGTGCATTTTAAGAAAATACGGGGGTACAACGAGAATTTCCCGAAAAATGTAGATTTTATGAGGATAAAATCAATGTAACATACAAATAGTAGGCATATAAGGTATTTTACGAAGATAAAAAAGAGAAGGTGATCAAAGAACAATGAGAAAATAAGAGTTTTGCTAATATATTTTGAAGGAAATAACATTTTTGGGAAAATAGAGCCAAAATGCGATTTATAAAACAAAGTAAATAATATGATGGATTTTGAACTGGGGATATTAGTGTAAAAATGTGATTTCAAGAAAATTGAGTTAAAATAGGTAAAATGGTGGATTTTCAAAGAATATAGAGTTTAGACGAATTGTCAAAATTTCTAAACAACAGGGACATTAGAATTTGACTCCAAATAAATTTTAACTAAAATGTAATTGTTTCGAATTCGGATAAAAAATTTTCTTAAGACTGACAAATCAGGAAATAAAACTTTCTAATTTTAGAAAGAAAACTTAATATTTTTGGAAATCAACCAATTCATAAATAATGCTACGTTTAAAATTTCGGAATTGGATTTCAATTCCTAAATTGAAATAATTTCAAGTGTTTGGGAACTTGTGGAAATTTGAATTGGAATTGAATCAATTTCTAACCAATTCCAAGCATGTGTAAAATGTATAATTTCAATTTCTCTCAAAATAGGTGTCATTTAAAATTTCACACACTCATTCTCTCACCCCTCTCTCTCTCTGTTATCCTTCAACGCCAATTTTCTTTTCTCTCTCCTCCTTTCACTCTATTCACCACCACCAACCAAGAGGGACTCATCCACAGCACAGCAGGCCCGTCGATCACCGCACAGCTGCCTCGTCAACCGTCGTCGTCTGCCGAATTGATCGTCATCGCATGTTCCGTTAAACCTCCCCAATTTGCTTCTTTTTTCCCTCCTTTCATAACACCTCCAAGTGTAAGTCCCGCTACGCAAGCAACCACCACATCCTCCGCCCATCAACGGAGGGCCACTACCGTCGACATCGGCCGCCCAAAGTCGCTACTAACCACCAATTGGTACACCATACCCCAATCTGTTTACACACACACTCTCTCTCATCCTCTTCCCCAACCCCTAACTTTCTCTAACCTCAAATCTCGGCCGCTGCCGCCAGAGACCTCAACTCTCCACCATTGTGTATCCACGCGAACGTCATCCCTCTACTGTCACGTTCTCTCTTTCTCTTTCTCCCGACCCTTATTACGTGGGAGCATCCTTTTGGCTGATTTGTGGGCATTGGACGAGCAGCACCGGAGGCACATTAGCGGCGGAAGCGATGGTGGTCCGGTAGGGGTGCATGGGCCGGGGAAGGAGCTTTGCAGGTGGTGCTTGGGGAAAGGAAGGGGTAGTGGTGGTTGTATATATGAATTCAATTACAAGGTTATTCAAACACAATCTTCGAGTTGGATTTGGAATTCAATTTGTGGAATTGAATTCAAGAAATTGAAATGACTTTTCCAAACACTACCTTAAGAATTTCAAAATGATTTAGTATATAGTCGGAGTGGCAACACCTAAGATGAGTCTAGTGAAGTGTGGTTCGTTGTACCAAAGGAATCCCATAAACATCGGCAGGTACAAGTGGAGTATCATAGGCCTATAATTACTACGGTGTTTGTGTAACAACCCTAAATTTTGATCAGATCTAATTATACAAAAATCTAGGATTGTTATGCCGCAATTGACTACTGAGTCAACTGCAAGGCTAAAACACTGGTAAATTTAAACCAACTTATTTATATAAAAGATAACAAGTTGACAGCGGAAGAGTGAAGCCAAGTTTACAAAACCTAATCCCAACTGAAATGACAATTACAACTGATTAAAGTGACTCAGCCGTAGTATCATATATTCCAAGCTAGCCCCATGATATGCACAAACGTCCATGCAACAATTCACTTCAAGTAGACCTGCCAACTGCATCACAGAGAATGATACAGGCCCCAAAATAGGGTAGGGACAAACCCAAACATAGAACGTCAGCAAAGGCTGAGTAGAACTCAAAAGCATGCAGAACAATAAGGAAAAGAAGATACGCGCCTTCATGGCGCGTAGCTAATCAAGCGACGCTTAGCCAAAAGAAGACAAGTACAGAATCACAACAGAAGCTCAAGGCTGAGATTCAATCAGTTCAATATATATATCAACAATTATATTTCCGGTTTCGTGATTGGGTCCTACCCCAACACGCTACTAGAGCTCCCCTCAAACCTCCCTATAGACCCGAGTGTGCACACCCCTCACTAGAGAGCCAGTAGGATGTAACCCTTCTAGGAGGAAGTCTAATAGGCGACTGGTAGCTAACCCAGCCTATAAGTCCACCTTGATCAGAGGTGTTTTAGTATCTTCCCGACGGACAACATTGGTCACGCCTGCTCTAGCAGATTGTGATGTAACATTATTCAACATAACCATTTTATCCGTCTTAGATACATTATTTCATTCATAGAATTCATCTCATGTAACAACGTAAGCCTGAGCCGAATACCAAACAAAGACGAGTACAAAATCAAATATATAACTGAGGGGTCGAGCCCCTTCTCATTTGGTAGAATTGGAACTATCCGACTTTATAAAATTTAGAAACGACAAGAGTATATGTGAATAGAAATATAAATGATATGAACTGAAAAGTCGGATCACCAATATATATATGAAAACATGCTCGAGCTTAAGAGGGGTTAACGTTCTTACCAGGCACGCTTAACTTCTCCTTAATAACCTTTCTCACAATCGGCAAACAAAACCTCTTTGAATTCACAAAGCTCTTAGCTATCCCCAACAGCTCCATACCGCGAACCAAGCATCCAAAACCTCCATGAATCGGCCTCCAACGAATCATATAATCATGGTACATCACATCACTATACATCAGTATTCAACTCACCAAAAATCTCCCAAAGAAACCAAGTATAACTTGTCCAAATCCAATATAACAATAGCCTACCCTTTCTTCATGTTTCAGAACACAGGACTGATGTTTAGACGATGATTGGTAATTAATTACTAACCTTTTAGATACAAAACTAACTGTAACTTGTAACACTGCCTCTTAGGAGTATTTCAACACATCAAACGTTAACTTTCATTAAGTATCAAAGGATTTATAGCCCAAATACCACAACTGCTCCAAAACAGCGTACTAAATGCGCATCCAACCTCTAGGAACTATAACATGATCATAACGACAGGTTTTCAAGCATTTCAAAAGCCTAACATCAAGATCTTGAACTGAAGTTCAATTTAGGGTTTTGTTTCAATCAAATACATGAAGTAATGAGGCTGTTATGATCAAATTACGAAGGCCCTATGTTCATGATACTCACAGGAAGAACAACGAAACAAGGGTTTACTTTAGGACATGATTTAGGCAACTAAATCATAATGAAAATGAAATTAACCAATTGGAGTTTGTTACCAAAGATCTTGAGAGTAATTATAAACAAGAATTAAGGATTGAGCTTACCAAATGAAGGGGTTATGACCAATATACCAGAAGTGGTCCAGAACTGCGCGTAAAACGACACCTCACAGTTCTGGGTAAATTTGGTGATGATAATCAAGAAATATGAACTCGAAGCCCTCTACAAAGTTGTAGCCATAAAAGAGTATATGAATTTAGGCTTTTGTTTCATTTCATTTGGCTTCGAAATGAAGGAGAAAACGTATGATGAAGTTGGGGCTGTTGGGTTGCATATACAGGCGGCAAGCAAGCAGCTGCGTGTGCAGACCTTATGCACGCATTTTGGCTGAGTAAGCAGATGATTTGGGGTCCAATTAAGTGTCAACATGAGGTAAGATCATCTAGGTACTCTCGGCACCTCGTGCTTACGAAATAAGATCGGTTTCTAATCCCGACATTACACACAAGCTTCCAAAATTGTGTAGAATGAGATTGTATAAGTTGAGAATGAATCTATAACTTGTGTCATTCGACTTCATATTTACCAAGTAAAGCTCCTCAAATGATACAATGGAACAATCACAATTTTGTTCCGGGTTTACGTTAAGAGATTACTTAACGACTAAGAAAACGTTTCTTCACGATTAAGAAAGCTATCGAACCGACAATAGATTGAGAATGTAACCGAACATTCCTTAAGTAATAGCTTCTCAATAAACTTAATGGTATCATCCAATTCCACAACCGAGATCACTAATGGATAACAAAACAAGTATTCACCCTTTTAAAATCCGAAAGTCACTATATAAATTCTCAAAACTACACCGCAAGATCCTAAATTCAATATAATTAGTAACACCCGAATTAGATAAATTCTCAAAAAGTATGGGGTGTTACAGTTTGTCTCACGAGAACAAACACTATCGGTGTGGGCACCAGCACACATGACCATAATGATCATTAGAAGGTCACGTCTCCAACATGGTTAGGTGCTACTGTAGATTCCACGGATGGTCTCTATAGCGACGGACGCGCGAGTCGTGCGATGATTGCACTAGGATAGGAGTCGCCACCAAACAATTGTGGGGTGTTTGGAAACCATGCAATGCGATCTTGTTCCTTGTTACCGAGGGGCTACGTAAACGCTAGGTGAGTCTGTACCCATTAAGCATAAACGCTTGGAGAAGCGAGTCATGCCAAGTACAAAACACTTTCGCGAGTCGTTTACCGAAAGGGACAAAACCGAGGGACGTAAGGAACAAGATGCGCACTGTGCCCTACGCCAATATGCAGCCTACGAACTGCAAGACTGGGTTCGGGGGTGACGGTACGTGTTGGGAAGCCATAAGACACCCAACCCCGCCCACGTATAGCGGCCTCTACTAGTTGAATTATCGTTTACAAGTCGTTGAGAAGTTAGCCATGCAAGTTACAATCATTTACAAGTTATATACAACCTAGTAAATTAGCTAAGTCGGTCATTTAGCACATAAACTAGATCTTAGGTCGCAACGTCGTTAAGATTGATTAACGGTCCCTAGCTACCAATTGTCCAAGCGCTTTACGCTATGTGTGTTAGGCGTGACTCACGTAATTCATTTTAGATCTAATTTTGGTTAGGCAAAATATAAATCTATGTCGTAAAAACAATAAATTGCACACCTAAAGAAGGGGTAGAAGATGAGAATAAAGTAAAAGATGAGTTTAGAAAAGAGGGGGTGCCCTCAGGACTTACGTGTGTCCGCGATACCACTACTTGCTCTACTATGCTTCGAGGTCGTTGTGTTGATCCTTAGTATGCGTCGTAGGGGCTAGATGTGTTCTTGAAGCTATGCGTTGCTCTTCGAACGTAGGTGTTTGAGAGGGGCTTTGTTTGTGTTGTGTCTTGTGTGTTGTGTTTAAGGGTGTCCTAGAGTGTAAGGCCCTAGGGTTTTTGTAGTTGCGTTGTTAGGGTTTTTGCGTTGTAGGTTGCTAGGGTTTTTGGAATAGAGTTGATAGGGTTTTGTGGTAGAGAAATAAAGAGAGAGAGAGAGGCAGAGATCGGGGTGGAAAATGATGTGTGAAAATTCAAATGAGGGTGGAGGAGTGGTGTATTTATAGTGTGGGAGAAGTAGGGTTTTGCAGTGGAAAAAATAGGGCAGCCGGCCACCCTAGGGCAACGTGCGTCTGGCGCACGGGGTGGTGCGTCAGGCGCACCAAGTGCCGCGTCAGGCGCACCAGGTGCCGCGTCAGGCGCACCAAGTGTTGCGTCAGACGCACCAGGTGCCGCGTCAGGCGCACCAAGTGCTGTGTCAGGCGCACCAAGGGCCGCGTCAGGCGCGGGTATGCTGTGTCAGGCTGCGTCAGGCGCGGCTAGTGGTGCGCCAAGGCCCTTGTGCGCGCGCGTTGGTGCGTCTGGACCCTTTGACGCACCATACAAAATTGCATTTCTGGCTTTCTTATGACATGAGTATTGTACATGTGAATTTGGGTGGGCAAATGATGTACAAAAACATGTTTTGTTGATGATATTTGACGGTTTAGGCACGCGGTTCATTCCTGAGTTAGGTCGGGTGTAAAAAGGGAGGAAAATGGTTGTTTTTGGCCTAGTTTTAGGTAAAGACGCATTTGCCAACGGATTCACGACAGCGGTGGTTCACATAGTAGAGCAAGTAGACGCAGTTCACTGTAAAATGTCCTTTCATCATCGGGCATTTGGGTAGGGACAAATGTAGGTGTCTACAGAAGCCCCCACTTTGACTGAGGCTTGAACAAGGCGAAAGTCAAAGTATGTAAATCGTGCAAACGGGATGCGAATGCACGTGGAGGGTCGTTTAAGGTCTATTAGACCGCCGGTGCGCTTTCAAAGGTTCGCCAACCAATTAGAGGACATACCTGATGTTTATAGTCGGTGCGACTGCAACATTGTTTAAGGTCGGTGCGACCGTTGAATAGCATTGCGGAACTTGTTGTTTGTACTTGTAGTGGCTTCTGAATGTCGGCAGTGGGTCTGACGTTACTTGTTGTTTATGTCGATGTTTAAGTTCGGTGCGACCGCTGATGGTTTGTTGTGATTGTTTTTGCTTCCATCGGAAGTGTGTCCGATGTTGCTTGATCATGGTGGAGTTAGGTCCACTGTTGTTGATAATATTTTGCTTGAGATGTCGAAAGTGGGTTCGACGTTGCTTGATCGTCACGAAGTTAGGTCTGTTGCTATTGGAAATGGAATTTTGCTACATGCTCGAGTTTAAAGTCGGTGCGTCTGTTACATGACTTGAAGGTGTGTAATCTCTCTTGGTCTTTGCTGGATTGACAGCTTCGAGAGGAGCCCCCATTCTTGCGTGAAAGAGGAGATTATGGAGCAATTGCATGCCGCTTGTACCTCTTGTTTATCAAGTGATTATGCATGTTGAAAATTCTTGTTGTACTTTGTCTCACTCTTGTGCGAGCAAGGAGATAGTGGCGTAGAGGTGTGTTCTTTTGACCTCGTCGTGCCAATGCTTGTATAGTAGTAGCTTGTTGCACTCTGTCTCACTCTTGTGCGAGCAAGGAGATTGTGGCGCAGAGGTGTGTGCTTTTGACCTCGCGGTTCCAATTCTTGGAGAGTAGTGGTGGCAGACGATTGCATTTGGCCCTGAGGGTGGGCGAGTGTTGTCTAATGCTCATGTAGAGGTTCATGCAAGTAGTGTGCAAATATATGTAATGTCATGAAAAACCAGTGATGCATAATGCTTGTGTAAAGGGTTGTGCGGGTGGTGTGCAAGTGTAACTGACGCGATGTAATGCAATGTTATGAAATGCAATGCGATGATGTTATGCAGCTTAGAGTAATGCAACCTAGACTCGAGGTACATGCAGATGTGAAATGCGAAAAAATGTAGGGGGTACCCCGACTTCCCCCAAAAAGGAAAAAGGATGAAAGAGATGGTATGTTTCGTGGGATAAAACTAGGAGTGCCAAATAGTGAAAAGAGCTGAAACGTGCGGGAATGAGTTTGAGGTTTCCCCCAAAAGAAAAAGAAAGAAAAATGATAAATTTTAATGGACGAAATTTGAGGTTTCTCCCAACAGAAAAATGATGAAAAAGGTGAGCGAAAGTTGTGATTGTCCAACTCATGGTGACGCTGTGACATTCTTACTGTTTGAGGATGATCTTCGGGCTTGCTGCGGAGCAAGGGCTTGTGGTGGCACAAATGTATGCATGTGGTGGCACACGGCTTAATGCTTGAGTTGGCTCAAGGCTTAGTACTTGCGGTGGCGCAAATATTTGATGCTTCATAATTGACGAGACTTGCTGCTCGTGATGACGATCGTTCTTGTCTTGGGTCGACAAAAGATTTCATGCGTGGGCAAGGGAAAAGAAGAGTTCAAGGATTTGGAATGTGGAGTTCGGTAGTTGTGGCTAGCTAAATTGGGGCCTTGATCCTTGATGCTGGACCAAGTGGGATATAAATTCTGAAGGCAAGTTTGATGCGGCTGGCCAAGGGTTATGGCTTGTAATGTGGCTGGAATAGGGGGAATTTAGACCTGTGCGTCGGCCTAAATGTGCAAAAGGGTAGGTTAATAACGTGGGTTCAGATTTCCATGTCATTTAGCACTACGGGAAAAAAAATCAGAGAATACATGCATGGCGAACTTGATGAGCGATCCTCAAAATTTCTAGTGTCTTACCTTCGCGATTATTATCCGTCGTGCGGAAGAACTCTCGCGGTGAATCAACAAATGCCAAATTCTTGAATTGAAGTGCGACCGATTGCGGTGGCATGATTTGCACGATCTCAAGGAGGACTTTTTCGGTGCTTTTGTAGGTGGCTTGGGTGACAAATGACGGATGTGCATGAAGGCTCTGACCCATTTTACCCCCAATTATGCTGACTTGACCATGTTAGTAGTCTAAAAGACACATTTTGCTTGATATTTTCAATTCTGTCCCTATTAAGGGATGCTTTCACTTGGTTGTGGCACTTTTTATTTGTTTTTGTTAGAGTTTGGCTCCAGCTTCAGAAGTTTGCTCCTTTTTTTTGTTAGCCATTTTTCATTTTGGCTCCACTTTTTTAAGTTTTGCCATTGTTAGTCTATTTCCAGTTAGTGGCTCCACTTTTTTAAGTCTTGCCGTTTGTTAGCCAAATTTGCAGTTAGTGGCTCCACTTTTTAAGTCTTGCCGTTTGGATCAAGTCAACACCCTTTACCCAAGTTAGGAAGATGTAGGCTGAAAATGAAAAGGCTATCGGCATGGAGGCTCTGCGGGCTACCAAAGAAAGTGGATTCAATCGTTAGGGATCAAAGTCATCTTTTTAGTTACAAATTTTTACCTCCAGTCATTAATCGTGCAGCGTTAGACAGACTAGGATTCGTCGTTGGTTGCTCATGAGAAATATGGTAAACCAAAAGCTCATTTATTCCATCAGCGAAAAAGAGAAATTTCAATCGGTTGGAGATATCTATGCTAGACATGGAAAGGGGGTAAAGAAACATGCATGAAACCTTTTGTCGTGTGGTTGTATCTCGAAAGACTGCCTACGTATCCACTAGCGCGTGGAATCAAACCAAACGTAGTTCGGAAAGAACGTTCGTTGTTGATGTCGTTGATGGTAGCCTCGTTGTAGTGATAAGTGTGCTCATCGCCTTTAGCTTTCGTGCAATGCAAGTTTTTGAGTTCAAGACATAGTGCATGGATTTTGCTACCCCTTTGATTTTTGGGATGGTAATGTCGAGAACTTGTGGAAAAAACTTAACCTTGACGAGAGGAACATGCGACCAATCTCGACATGGATTATGGATCCATAGAGAAGTAGTAGTAGTCCCTCAAACCATTGGCGCTTCAATTGAGTTACTTGAAAACGTGGGCCGGGGTCACCGAGTTGGACAAGGTGTTGACGATCTTATGTATGTGGAGATCGAACGGTCGTGAAGAGTGGGCTTCAACGACGGAAAGGAAGGAGGTGAGGAGTGGGCCTCGATGATCCTAGGTGGCTAAGATCGAAACAAGTGCAATGTGTGTGACGTGTACACATACGGATAGACGTATGGACGAGATGCGAAAATTCAATGATGATGTGAGTGAGGAGTGGGACTCGGTGATCCTAGGTGGCTAAGATCAAGTTATATGGTTCGAATGTCCATAAGTTGTACGGAATTGTTGAAAAATGGTAAGGAGTGGGCCTCAAAAATCCTAGGTGGCTAGGATTGAATGATACGGATTGACGTGTCGTTAATTTGTCAAGGTTTGGGCAAAAAATAGTGAGGGGTGGGCCTCGTAAATCCTAGGTGGCTAGGGTCGATGATACAGATTGGTGTATAAGACAAACATGATGTGTTTGACATGATGCATGACGTAACTTGTTTTTTTTTTTTGTAGGTTCGATGCATGGGTTGTGATGCATGTATGCATGGATGCATGTGATCATATAAGTTGTAGTACAAAAATGCGTGCAATGGTTCGGGGTCCTAGGATGCATGAGTTGGTAGTTAGGTACGAACTTGACCCTACATGAGACGGTTTGTCCTAGGAATGGTATGGACTAGGATGATGCATGATTTAGATGACTAGGGGTGGACCTAGACGATATGCAAATGTATGATGCAAGACGCGACTCTATGGACATGACGCATGTATATATGTATGCATGTATGTATGATCAATGCAACATGATATGGTTGTGTATGCATGACACGACAATGCGGTATTCAAGAATGCAGCCTGAAAAGCAATGAGGTTGACTCGATTTTGTGGGTGCAACATGTGTGTGCGAGGTGTATAGGTGTATGGTAGTGTATGCAAGTGTTAAAAATGACTCAAACAAAGGGAGACACGCAGTGGGGCATGACTTGGAATGGGAGTTGCACCATTCAAAGGAATATGCATGGTGTGTATGAGTGGGCAGACGCACGGGTTAGGTGCGCACAGGCCTTGTGACGCAGGCATTGGTGCGCACAAGGGGGAAGACGCACGACACGAAAAGTCACGAAAAGTGACGTTGTGCATGGGGAAGGCAGTGATGTAATTGAAACTTGCTTTGACAAAGTTTTGGGGATGAAAATAGCACAAAAGAGGCAAAAACAAGCAACAAAGGCACGTAAGAGCAAACACATACCATGCAAATGTACTATGGCTTAGGTTTGAGGTTTAGGCTTAGGGTACCACGTTATAGGTAGCTATATCTCGATTTGTGGCAGCCCATGCTCGAGAGTATAACATCCTTGCATCAGAAACAATGTTTCATTGGAAACGAAGTGTCGATGATGCGAACGTGGGTGGTACAACCATTATTCAGTCCTACACAAGGTAGAAAGACATGGATGTACCGAAAGGACAAAGGTTCCTATGGGACGTGGATCGCGTCCATGCAAATGAAAGTGCTAAACTTCTCAACAAATGTAACGTGATAACCAATCTTCGAGTCTCACCCACTTTGAACAATAAGTCCCCAGTGGAGTCGCCACTGTAGATTCCACGGATGGTCTCTATAGCGACGGACGCGCGAGTCGTGCGATGATTGCACTAGGATAGGAGTCGCCACCAAACAATTGTGGGGTGTTTGGAAACCATGCAATGCGATCTTGTTCCTTGTTACCGGGGGGCTACGTAAACGCTAGGTGAGTCTGTACCCATTAAGCATAAACGCTTGGAGAAGCGAGTCATGCCAAGTACAAAACACTTTCGCGAGTCGTTTACCGAAAGGGACAAAACCGAGGGACGTAAGGAACAAGATGCGCACTGTGCCCTACGCCAATATGCAGCCTACGAACTGCAAGACTGGGTTCGGGGGTGACGGTACGTGTTGGGAAGCCATAAGACACCCAACCCCGCCCACGTATAGCGGCCTCTACTAGTTGAATTATCGTTTACAAGTCGTTGAGAAGTTAGCCATGCAAGTTACAATCATTTACAAGTTATATACAACCTAGTAAATTAGCTAAGTCGGTCATTTAGCACATAAACTAGATCTTAGGTCGCAACGTCGTTAAGATTGATTAACGGTCCCTAGCTACCAATTGTCCAAGCGCTTTACGCTATGTGTGTTAGGCGTGACTCACGTAATTCATTTTAGATCTAATTTTGGTTACGCAAAATATAAATCTATGTCGTAAAAACAATAAATTGCACACCTAAAGAAGGGGTAGAAGATGAGAATAAAGTAAAAGATGAGTTTAGAAAAGAGGGGGTGCCCTCAGGACTTACGTGTGTCCGCGATACCACTACTTGCTCTACTATGCTTCGAGGTCGTTGTGTTGATCCTTAGTATGCGTCGTAGGGGCTAGATGTGTTCTTGAAGCTATGCGTTGCTCTTCGAACGTAGGTGTTTGAGAGGGGCTTTGTTTGTGTTGTGTCTTGTGTGTTGTGTTTAAGGGTGTCCTAGAGTGTAAGGCCCTAGGGTTTTTGTAGTTGCGTTGTTAGGGTTTTTGCGTTGTAGGTTGCTAGGGTTTTTGGAATAGAGTTGATAGGGTTTTGTGGTAGAGAAATAAAGAGAGAGAGAGAGGCAGAGATCGGGGTGGAAAATGATGTGTGAAAATTCAAATGAGGGTGGAGGAGTGGTGTATTTATAGTGTGGGAGAAGTAGGGTTTTGCAGTGGAAAAAATAGGGCAGCCGGCCACCCTAGGGCAACGTGCGTCTGGCGCACGGGGTGGTGCGTCAGGCGCACCAAGTGCCGCGTCAGGCGCACCAGGTGCCGCGTCAGGCGCACCAAGTGCTGCGTCAGACGCACCAGGTGCCGCGTCAGGCGCACCAAGTGCTGTGTCAGGCGCACCAAGGGCCGCGTCAGGCGCGGGTATGCTGTGTCAGGCTGCGTCAGGCGCGGCTAGTGGTGCGCCAAGGCCCTTGTGCGCGCGCGTTGGTGCGTCTGGACCCTTTGACGCACCATACTGCGGCGCCCGCAAAAAATATATGGTTTGATGGTTAGAATGGTTATTGAACTAACCGAAGTTGGATCGTTGAAAACTCAGAGTCGCCACCCTGTCTTTACCCCGACAAGGAAGGGTTTCGAAACAAGTTTAAAAAGCACAAGTTCGAAAACAAATGAAAGAATTTTACGGAAAACCTCTCTAAAACCAAAAATGACTCCATACGCCCTAAGGCAAAATTCCGTTTTATTATATTTACCAAACGGTTTGGAAAATTGGTCTGCGAAATAGAGAAAAAAGGTTCGGGGCCTTAGTTAAGGGGTGCGAACATTTGGAACTCGTCTCCCCTTCCGTCATAAGGGCGGGCACTTACTAATACATCATATCCTTCTAAAGATTCTCGGTGAATTGATTACGTTAAGATCCATATAAACAAGTAGAAATAGAAAAGCATATATATTCACATTGTCATTCACATGCAAGAGTTTAGAAAAAGAATTTACAAAAGATTTCCCGAGTCTTTTGGGTACGGACTTGGGGGGTTTGAGCACCAAAGTTGCCCTACGTACCTTTCATCGTGGGATTGGAATCCACTCGAGGATCAAAACCCTACGTAGTTCTGACGGGCAGCCCCACGACAACGGCCTTTTCCACTGGGGGGTAGCGGTTAATATCCGCGAGGGTGGATGGATGAATCCACATGGTAGATATCATTCCACTGGGGAAATGATCGGGTTGATTCCACTGGGGATATCACCAATGTGAGGCTAGAGATGGGTTTTACTTCGCTTGGAAGTGGTAGAAAGTCGTTTCATTCAAAGTCGTACTATTGAGAGACTTTATAGATGACTCACTTTAGAGTCAAGTCGATCCACGTAGAATAGAGCAAGGTATATTCCGCTTGCATCTATGTGTCTCTCGTCGAGACGGCGATCGCCATGATCACCATGCCTCCTGAACCAGGCATGCCTCCTAAACGAGGTCTTAAAGTAGATGACTCGACCTCTCTAAGGCGAGTTTAAAGATTAGACCTCTCAATAGTTTGACTAAGGTTGAATTGACTATCGTGGGGAGATTTAATGGAAAATGGATTGGGTTGTGTGTTTGGGCTCGGTGGAATTGGCCGTATCGTTAGAGCTGCCCGTGTAGGCCCTACAACAATATAAGGAAAATAAATCGCCGATTCGATTACGTTCGATCAAGTGGTGTTCCACTGGGGTGTTGGTGGAATAGATGGTAGAGGTGAATGTAGATCGACCTCATGATCGCGCATAAGCGAATTGGCAATCCTTGCCTAGTGTTGGGGTAGGGCCCCGTCCAAAGTCCATACAAGAACGGGAAGAAAACTTTACATGCAAAACACATCAAAGAAAGCTTATTTACTTCCATGTACAAAAAGTTTTGGAAAAAGAAATGAATTTCTTAAAACGTTGACGAAAATGGAGAAAACGATTTTAATTAGGAAAACTAAGAAAAAGACGTTTGAAAACAAATAAGAAAACATTTTTAGGGGTTTTTTGGTTTTATTAATTACATTATTTACATAAGGGGGTCGATTTTAGTCCTTATTGACTTTAATTGACTCGGGTTGACTTCGGTTGACTTGCACCTATTTGCAAAGTTGACTTTAGACGACTTTTAGGTAGATTTGGGTTTGACTTGGGTAGACATTGACATTGGTAGATTTGGGTAGACATTTGGCATTGGTAGGCTTGGATAGACGTGTTTGACTTTAGTTGACTTTAGTTGACTTTAGTTGACTTTAGTTGACTTTGGTTGACTTTTGGTTGACTTTGGTTGACTTTTGGTTGACTTTGGTTGACTTTGAGTAATTGGTTGGATTTTAGTAGACTTTGGTAGACTTGGTTGTATTTGGGTGGACTTTGAATAATTAGTTGGATTTTAGTAGACTTGGTTGTAATTGAATTGGTTTTAGACGACGGTTGACTTTCATTGACTTGACCTCGATTGACTTGACTTAGGTAGACTCAACTTATGTAGACTTGACTTAGATTCACCTAGACTTCTTTCTAAGTGTTTTAAAGTCATCAAACAAATGGATTGATCAATTAAACTTCCTATTAAGTCTAATTGTTTTTATAAATCGGGTTGAGTAGACTCCTAATTAAGTCTAAATCGATTTTAACATTTTGACATCTCAATGAGGTGGACTAATTAGACTCCCTATTAAGTCTAACCATTTAATTAGTTATGACAATTAATTTGGGTGAAAAACTTGTCATTTTCAACCCCAAAAACAGAAAATTGATGGAAATCGAATGGTTTGAAAGATCAAATCAAATCTTCAAATTTTTCTGGGTTGAAGGTGGGTTCATGAACATCTTGGGATCACACATGAATTTTTTCATGACCCCAAAAGTTCATTTACTCACAAAACAAATTTAAGGTTGAAATTCGGATTTCTGAGCAAAACAGGATCTGTTTTCAAAAAATCATAGCTGTTGATAGAGACATGACAAAATTTTGAAACTTAGCTTTCTGGAAACTTGAGAGTCTGATCTTCAACTTTTATGAAGGAGACATACTCAGAAAATGTCGTTTTCAACTCGAAAAACCTCGTTGAATACAGCTGGTCGGAGCAAGGACCAGTTTTGAGTCATTTTATTGCAAAAATCATCATAAATAATCTGGTTTGAGTTTGGATCTGAAATTTTGCAGAGTTTCATTTAAGACCCCAAAGAAGAGTTTTTTATAAAATCAGGAATTTTAACAAAAGGGAAGATTTTATACGGATTTTGGAAATCAGACTGAAAAACAGTTTTCAAAGAACAAAAAATCGGATTGAGTTGTAGATAGTTTTTGTACATGGAAATAAATGTAGAAAAATTTGTGAAAAATATCAAATCACCACAAAAGGTCAATAAAACATTAGAAATAAGAAAAACACACCAATGGGCACTCCACTCCTAAAACTCTCTCATCTAATGTTCCCCTCAGTAAAGGGAACGGCCACAAAAGGCCCTAGAGGCAAGCTTACGAATCCATACGGCTCAATAAACACGTATTTCATCGTTACCGACCAAGGCTCAACAAAGAAAAACGTTAGTAAGGTATTTGAGATAAAATAAATGAAATGAAATTACAATAAAAAGAAGAAGGGAAGAAGAAATACTACCTTTTGAGATCAATGGTTGCAAATCCACCAATGCTAAGGTATTAAAAAGATTTGAATTTAGATGAGATTGATTCTATTTAGTTATAATCTAAGTGATACTAATGCTATTCATTTATTAGATTGAATTAGAATTAAAGTGGAGGCTTGATGTGGAAGTAAATAAGAGAAAATGAATGAAAGTAGGAGTAAATGCAATGAACAAATACTCTTCTTCTCTCTCTCTCTTTGGCCGGCTCTCTCTCTTGCTCTCTCTCTCTTTTTTTTGTTTTGTTTGTGAGTAATGAATGTGTGTGTGGGTGTGTGAATTAGGGTTTGCTTAAGTATCAAAAGGAGAGTAAAAATGAGTGAATGTGAGAGATAAATATCTCATTAAATTAAGCAAACACAAAAAAAAAAAAAAAAAAAAAACTTGCTCATTAAGCCTCACTTGGCCGGCCAAAACCATGCCAACACACCAAAAAAATTTGTCATTTTGCTCTTGTAAGGAAGGGAGAGAATCAATGAGTCATCATTTCAAATTTTAATCAAAAATCAAATAGTTAGCATATTGTTAGCATCTTGTTAGTGTAAATGTGAGTGACATGGGCATGACATGTAAAAAATGATGTCATTGCCTATGTGGTTTAGTAGTAAAAAAATTGGAATCGAGTTTGGCTCATCTCGGGCAAATTTACCTCGGTTTGCGCAAAAATGGAAACCGGGTGAATTAAATCAAATAAATAATGAAATTAGAATAAAAAATGAATAAATTCAATATTATTAATATTATTTACATGATTTTCGAAATTTATATAAATAATAAAAAAAAAATGGTGGAATTGAAATTGTTGAGAAATCGTTTTATTTGCAAATAAACGAGTAGAAATGGGAGAATAGAAATGAATGGAATGAAATTGAATTAGAAATAGAATTAGAATTAGAAAATATAAATGGATTAATAAAAATGAAAATAAAACAGGTGAGACAAAATTTGGTGTCTACGGTTTGCCCCTCGTTGGTCGAGTTTTGCAAAAATGAAGACCAACGCCGTGAGAAGACGCAAAATTTTGGATCCCGACCTACAACTTCATTGTTGTTCGGGAGAGAAGACCCTATCGTCTAAATTTGAAAATCCTCTTTTAATTTTCAAAACACGGCTCGTCGCCGTTTGTTTGGTTGAGGTAGATTGGTTGGATGCGACTGAGTTGTCGTCTTTTGAGGTGAAAACTATTTTAGTTTTCAAAAATACGGCTGGTCGCCGTTTGATCATTGGTTGAGGTCGAAGTTGACGTTCGAGGTTGAAATCGAGTTTGAGGTTGAGGTTTGAGGTCGAGGCTGAGATTGAAATTGAGATTGAATTTGAAGTCGGATCACGACTTTATTACCGTTGTTTGACTTTTGAGTTGAAGTTGTGGTTGAGGTAGATTTACGACCTTATTATCGTGGTTTGACTTTTGGAAAAACGTTTATCATTTTGAAAAAAGAAAATTGAGTTTGAGAGTAAGATCAAGGGCCAATTCCTTTGACTCTATTAATCATGGTGATGAAGTAGCCATCCTTAGGGTCGATGTTGGGTAGTGTTGAGCGGATTTCTCAAGGAAGGGAGGATTGTGGATTTGGTTGACGGGTCGATGTCAGTGTAGATTGGATTGGGTCGAAGTTGCTGCAAGTGAGAGAGACTTTCCTTTTTTAGCATAGGTCGCCCTTTCGGGTTTTCAACCTAGCCCCTCCTTTTCTCCTTTTTTTTTTTCTTTTTTTTTTCTTTTGTCGGTAGAGATTGTTGAACGCCTTTCGATCGAGACAACTTTGTCTTGCCTCGAGTGTTTGCACAAGAAGTTTCCATTGTCGTTCTTCGTGTCTGAAGCTTTTGCGGTGGAGCCGAGCTACCAAGCTAGCAGGGTTGTTTCAACTTGTGGAGGATGAGGTTTGATAAGGTGAGGGTTGAAGTTAGGAGAGGTGGAGGTTGAAGAGGGTAGAGTTTGAAACGGTGGAGTTGGAAAAAGGTGGAGGTCGAAGGGTAGAGTTAGAGGTGGAGGTCGAAAATATAAAGTTGGAAAAGGTCAAGGTTGAAAGGGTTGGGTCGAAAGAGGTCGAGGTTGAAAAGGTAGAGTTGGAAAAAGTGGAGGTTGAAACGGTAGAGTTGGAAATTGTCGTGGTTGAGAAGGTCGAAGTAGAAAAGGTTGAAGGTTGAAGTAGGTATGGCTATGGGTCGAGGTTGGGGATCGATTACTTTGAGGTGGAGAAGATGGTTAGAATTTTCATAGTTTGAGTGGGGTAGTAAAGGGTTGTTAGGTTGAACACGTGGAGTTAGCGTGGCTTGGTGGACAAGTAACTTTCATGTACTTAAAGATGGAGTGGGTTGCAATGAGATGGTAGTGCATGAATTCAATCCAAGCATGTTTTTATGAATGATAATGATCAAAGTATGCATCCTTTGAACACATGAGTCTAAAATGATCCTAAAATGATGCATGAAAACTCAATAGATTAGCCCAAATGCAAATGAGACGCACAAGATAGAGAAACGTGGTAGATTGCCAGATAGCCAAGTTGAGGTCGGGGTTGATGTGGTTCGACTGCGGGTTAGACCCGTTTTCACCCGAACCGTTATTTTTTAATTTTTTTTTTTTCTTTTTTTTTTTTGTCTCTCTGTTTTTTTCAAGACCCTAATTTTTGCATAAGCCATCACTCATTTTTTTTTGCTCACTTTTTTCCTTTTTTGGCTTATCGGGTCTTTTAGCCGGATCCCTAATGATCTTTTCGGCTCTAGAGAACTTTATTGGTAGATGTATGTCCACGAGATTTAAAAGTTTCTCACGAACACTTGACCGGACCCAGTGAAGGGTTGCCTACGTATTCCGTCGTTGGAAATCAGGTCATGCGTAGTTCGGGCTCCTGTTAGCCCAAAATTCTGGTAGATTTGTTGTCATCTGTTGGAAACGTTCGGGCTCCTGTTAGCCCAAAATTCTGGTAGATTTGTTGTCATCTGTTGGAAGCCCCATCGGAATACATTTTCCATATCGGTACTTTAATGGCGTGGATGCGTTCGTCTTGGAAAGAGTCATCGTACTCATTCTCCGAAATTGGCCTTCTTGCCAGGGCTTCTGAGATTGCCCCTCCTTTTACGGATTTCTGATTCATGTATTGGATGTCGAATTCAGACAAGATAGCATGCCACCTCGCAAGCTTTTCATTGAGTTTTGCTTTATCGAAGAGATGATTGATCGGATTGAGCGCAGAGGCTAAGTATGTCGTGTGAGCTTGGAGGTGGTGTCTCAACTTCTTCGTAGCATACACCAGGGAGATGCAAGTTTTTTCCAGTGGTGATTATCTCGTCTCGTACTCAAGAAATTTCTTGCTCAAGTAGTAGATGGTATTGTGCCAATAATGACCCCATGGCAGTTTCCGTTACCGTGAGGTACAGGATCAATGGCTCGTCTGGCCTTAGCGGCATTAAAACTGGTGGATTGGCGAGATACTCCTTCATTGAGTCGAACGCCTTTTGACATTCATCATTCCATTCCTTAGAGACTCCTTTTCTCAACAGTTTGAAGATTGGTTCACATTTGGTTGTGAGTTGAGATATGAATCGGCTGATGTACTGGATACGACCCAGAAAGCCTCTGATTTCTTTTTCTGTCTTTGGTGGCGGTAATTCGATGATCGCTTTGGTTTTTTCGGCATCCACCTTGATCTCATCCTGGCTCGCAATGAAGCCAAGCAGTTTGCCTGAGGTTACCCCGAATACACACTTCTGCGGGTTCAGTCTCAAGTTGTGCTTTCTTATCCTTTCAAAGAAAGTTCTCAATGCTCGGAGATGCCCCTAGCGGTCTCCGCTTTTAAAATCAGGTCATCAACGTAGAGTTCGAAGGTGTCGTGGTTGAGATCGTGCAAGATGGTCGTCGCATCTCTTTGGTAGGTGGCGCTGGCATTCTTCAGGCCAAATGGCAGTAAGTACCCCAAGGAGTGATGAATGAAGTTTTGTTCATGTCCTGTTCTGCATGAGAACTTGGTTGTACCCGGAGAACCAGTCCATGAATGATAACATGGCATGGCCGGCGGTGTTATCAACTAGGACGTCGGTGTCAGGCAGCGAGAGACAATCTTTTGGCGACGCTGCGTTGAGGTCTCTGTAGTCGACACAGACTCAACCTTTCCTCCTTTCTTTGGCATAATCACAATGTTGGCAAGCCAATCTAGGTGTTTGATTGCTTTCATGAAAGTTGCTTTGAGATGTTTCTCGATCTCTTCTTTGACTTTGAGGCTCACCTCAGGCTTCATTCGGCAAAGTCGTTGCTGCTTTGGCTTGCATTCTGGCAGTAGTGGAATTCGACGCACATCAATATGTTGATCGACACTTGGCATATCGGCGTAGGACCATGCAAAGACATCTATGTATTTTTTTTAACAATGCAATGAATGCAAGACTCTCTTCTGGGGAGGGGGATGAGCCTATTTTGACTTCTCTAACGTCATCATGTTACTCTATATTTACAATGATGGGCTCCTCCATGGGAGTCATGCATGATTCAGGAACACCTATGGACTCAGCGTCAGAAGATGCGTCATGATCAGATGCAATGTCATTTATGCAAACATACTCGGATATTGATTTATACACAATGTTTTCATTATCAGAAAAGTCAGATTGGGTAGAAAGAGACAAATTGTCGGATGAGGAACTGTCGTTTTCGTAGCCGTCAGAGTCGGTAGGGGAGTCAGGATTTGGTTGGTCAGTGAGTTTGGCGTTGAGGTTTCCTAGGGGATAGCCTAGCTCGGTAGCTTCGCTCCTGGATCCGCGCTCCACGTTCTCCTCTTCTCGTGCGTGGTCCGTTGTCATCTCGATCAAGGTGGTGGGGTCGTTATCTATCTCACCACTCAGCTCTGACTCGAATAAGCGCTTCATCGCTTCACCACACATGGTCTCCACCCAATTTTGGTCCCTTTTGACCGGTTCGTCTTTCACAAACCAACTTCTAATCAAATTCTCATTGGAAGCCTCATCAAAGAATATCTCAAGTCCCGGAAGCCTCTCTCGCTTTTTCTCGTCGAACCAGGGTTCTGGGAATTCGAGGTAAGGTTCACTCTCTCCCTGCAGCATGAATTGGCCATTGAGGGTTAGAGATGGCTTTTTGGCTTTTGTGGCTGTTGAGGTTTCCTCACTAGGGTTGTAACCAAGGCCGTGTTTGTTTTGCTTGTTGGTGACCTCAATTGGACATTTGATCCCCTCGCCTTGTCTTCCTAGGCCATTTCCGGAGACATATCCCATCTTGTCCATCATGTGTAGAGTTTGGGGTTGGAAGGTAGGGATTGGTGGTGGGTGCTCGCGCTCACGGCGGGTTTGGGTTTTCTTGCTTCTTTTGGTAGTGTTGGTCATTTTGTGGGGTCGTGGTAGGTTAGGATTAGCTACTTTCAAACCACAACTCCAAGGACTTCTCGGGAGATTGCCCTTAGGAATAAAGAACAAAGAATGAAATCAATATTTACACAAAAAGGTTGAATGACAAAACACGAAAAACTCTTTGTTTTCGATTGTGCCTTTTTTTTAGAAAACAATTTTTTGTTTTGTTTGGTTTGTTTGATTGTTGTTTGTTATGGACAGTTCGAATTTCCCCATTCAGGATTTTGCCGTTTCACTTCCCACTTGAAGTTTAAATTTGTATACAAAAATGTACAAGAGAAGAGAGTAGAGTCGTCTCCCTTTTGAGACATAGTCGGTTGAGTTCCTACAAAGTGGACAATATTTTTATTATAATTAGTTTGGGCCGAACCCTGAGGTGGGTTGCCTACATATCTCCATGTGTGAATGAACTTTGGAAGTTCTTTCTTGTTTGTGGTGTTGAAGCGCATGTGATTTGGAGAATCAGGCCCGATGTAGTTCTTGTGAGTACAAGAGAAATTTGTTTTTTTATTTATTTTACAAGATTTTATCCGTGGCCACATCCACTAGTAGGATGTCTACGTAACCCCAAACTATATTACAAAGAGTGCAAATGGGTCAAATGTTGTAGCAACATTGACTTGGGGACTCAGGCCTCGCGTAGTTCTTTCTCGACCTACGTTATTCCTAATAAGCTAGGTGATGATAGGTTGGAGGTTGTTGAAGCTTCAAAGGTCGATGACCTTGGAGTCGATCAGGTCTTGGATCTTGTGGCGGAGCTTCAGGCAGTCGTCGACATCATGGCCACAACATTGGCAGTAAGGGCAGAATCCCAAACAGTCGGGATTACAACAATATGGTTGAGTTGGCGGCGGGAGAGGAGATATCACCCCACATTTCTTTAGCTCTTCAAAAGCTTGTCCCAAAGGTTGAGATAGCACAGTAGACCGAGGGTTTTGGCACAAGACTTCACAATAAGTCCGAGGTGGTTGATCATGTTGATTTGATTCCCACATTCTCTGCAGCTCAGCAACATCGAGCTCATAGCCATAGCTCTCCATCTCTTTTATGGTTGAGTAAGACAGTTGCCCCATTAGGCTAAAGTATTGAGGATTCAATCCCGAGGCTATCATCAGTAGATTTTGTTTCTCGGATGGTGGGGAAAAGGTCTTCTTGCTTTGGTGCACCCACCTTGAATAATAGTCGGAGAATGATTCATATGCCCCTTGGCTTATGTCCTTCAACTTTATCTTTTCTAGATCGGTTTGTTGATAGAATCGGGCCCACCCTAGGAATGCAGCACACAAATTTGGCCACAAGCTTCTACAACATGCTTTCAAATGATAGAACCATTTCAGAGCTGGGCCATCCAGACTTGTACCGAATAGAGGTGGAAAGTTTTCTTCCGAGATTCCATGGATTGACAATTTCTGGAAGAATTTGATGAGGTGGACTTGAGCATCCTCTTTTCCGGTAAACCTGTCGGTTGTTGGGAATGTGAAACTTTTGGGATATCGAAAGTTAGGGAACAGGTTCAAATCTGGGAGAGTGTATTCATCACCTTTTGCACTCGCTCCCCAATCTTGGTTGAGATCTCTAATGACCTTGGGTCGAATGGGAGGGTAGAACGGTTGTTCGTTGGAATTGGTCATTGATTGCATGGAGGGAACTTCCTCTTCATTCAAGATCGTCTCGCCGAAGTAGGGTTTGAAGTAGGAAATTTGCTCAATGGGATCTTCTTCTAAGGGTACCACTGAAATTGCATTGATTGAGATTGTCTCTTTGTGGTTTGGTAGCGGGTTTTTTGTGATGTTAGGATTGTCATTTCGGTTGACCACAAGTTTTCCTTGGTCGATGAGGTCTTGAATCGTGTGTTTCAATGCTCCACAATTTTCTGTATCGTGACCAGGACCTTGGTGGAAATTGCAATGTTCATTGGGTTGTAGCCAGGGTAAGGGTTCTTTGGAGGTGGCTTAGGGGTTAGAGGTTTGATCAAACTGGCTTTTGTTAGCTTGGAAAAGGCTCGAGTGTAGCTCATGTTGATTTGGGCAAATTCCCTTTGTTTAGGCTTGTAGGAGTTTTTATTGCATGCTAGGAATGGTCTCAAGATGTGATCTCGTTGCATGTTAAGAATAGTCTCCTCAACCGCATCTTGACGGTCCAATATTGTTTGCATCATCATTTTCAGTTCACTCAATGCATCAGAGTGGGAGTTAATTTGGTTGTCATTATCATTGCTCCCTTGAGCGTCTGCCATTTCAGATGGTGGTTTTGGTGACTCACAAATAGGTGCTCGAACTAATCTAGACCCGGATCGAAGCCAAAGGGTTGACCTTCAAACGGAGAAAGAGAGACGGTTTAGTAATGGTCGTGAGAGAAAAGTAATTTTTATGGATCGTGGGAGATGAAACGACAAAACTTATTTACAAGTGTGTTTCGGGAGAATTCTTTATTAATCTTTGGATTGAAAGTTTCTTTTTGTTGTTGAAATTTACAAATTCAAAAACTTTGATATTTGAAAAAAGGTTGTGATATTTACGAAAGTGGAAAAAGAAAGTTTGTGTATATTTACAAAACTTTGTACAAGGTTGAGTATATTGACAAAATTAGAAAGTTGTGTATATCGACAAGGTTTGAGGGGTAGTGCCCGCATCCATGAGGACTGCCTACGTATCCCTTTCGGGAATCAGGGCGACGTAGTTCGGAAGTGAACTACGAGAAGGTAGATTTTGAAAAGACCCTTTTATCTTTTGAAAAACGGAGACCCTATTATCTCGTTTGATTGGTTGAAGTAGATTTGGTTAGATCGTTGAAGGTTTGAGTAGACACCATCGTCTCGTTTTAAATTTCGAAAAACATTTGTTTTGAAGTTTGATTTTTCTCTTTTTGGGATTTTCGTTGGATTTGAACTTCTCGATTTGAAAACGAGAGAGGTTTTATTGGAAGTGGAAAAAATGATTTCTCTTTACAAAAGAAAAATAGTGAAGGTTGGATTTGATTGTAAAAAATAATTTATTTACAAAATTTGAAGGTATTTACAAGTAAAAACCTCATTTTCATTTTTGAAAAAACTTTGAGAGTTTTATTTGCAATTCTCAAAAGAATATAGAGTTAGTAGTTAGTTAGGTTTGAAAACATTTGGTTTTGTATTGAAGAAAGAAAGGTTATTTCAAAACTTTCTTTGAAACAAAAATCTTTTTACAAAAGAAGAAAATGTGTGTATTTACACAAAATTGATGAATTTTGAAAACGATTGAAAAGTTTTGACACTTATGTTAGACGACAAGACTCGTGAGACAGACTCGACAAATCAAAAGAAAGACTATGTATGTAGACGTAGTAACGACGCTATTCAAGCATGCGTTGGTCCATGTGTCCTACGCTCAGACTCAGGGTGGTTGATTAAGGTATAATTTTTCTTTAAGTGACCTCGGCGCACTCCATTGTGCCCTCCGAGGGTTGAACGCTCTTGCATAGCCGGTCCTCAATAAGTCGCGGATACAGGTTTACGCTCTTAAGTATTTTATAATCTTTTCTTCTATTCCTGACCCGTCCTCAGTAAGGATAGGTGTCAGGCCTAAATTTGGTTTTTCTAGAGAACAATATCACTGTGCAGTGTGTGCGGACCGGGGATTCAAACAAGCATTCCCAAACACACGTAATTTCACATATATACATGCTAGAGCAAGAATATACAAAATCGATGGATCTACGCAACCAATACACGTCATCGATTCTAAAGAAGGAAATGATGTACTTTCGGGTCAAGGCCTCGTAAAGAATTTAGTTTATTTTTTTCTGTATATAAAAAAATAAAAAAATTAAATCTCCCCAGCGGAGTCGCCAGACTGCGGCGCCCGCAAAAAATGGTTTGAGGTTTGAATGGTTATTGAACTAACCGAAGTTGGATCGTTGAAAACTCAGAGTCGCCACCCTGTCTTTACCCCGACAAGGAAGGGTTTCGAAACAAGTTTAAAAAGCACAAGTTCGAAAACAAATGAAAGAATTTTACGGAAAACCTCTCTAAAACCAAAAATGACTCCATACGCCCTAAGGCAAAATTCCGTTTTATTATATTTACCAAACGGTTTGGAAAACTGGTCTGCGAAATAGAGAAAAAAGGTTCGGGGCCTTAGTTAAGGGGTGCGAACATTTGGAACTCGTCTCCCCTTCCGTCATAAGGGCGGGCACTTACTAATACATCATATCCTTCTAAAGATTCTCGGTGAATTGATTACGTTAAGATCCATATAAACAAGTAGAAATAGAAAAGCATATATATTCACATTGTCATTCACATGCAAGAGTTTAGAAAAAGAATTTACAAAAGATTTCCCGAGTCTTTTGGGTACGGACTTGGGGGGTTTGAGCACCAAAGTTGCCCTACGTACCTTTCATCGTGGGATTGGAATCCACTCGAGGATCAAAACCCTACGTAGTTCTGACGGGCAGCCCCACGACAACGGCCTTTTCCACTGGGGGGTAGCGGTTAATATCCGCGAGGGTGGATGGATGAATCCACATGGTAGATATCATTCCACTGGGGAAATGATCGGGTTGATTCCACTGGGGATATCACCAATGTGGGGCTAGAGATGGGTTTTACTTCGCTTGGAAGTGGTAGAAAGTCGTTTCATTCAAAGTCGTACTATTGAGAGACTTTATAGATGACTCACTTTAGAGTCAAGTCGATCCACGTAGAATAGAGCAAGGTATATTCCGCTTGCATCTATGTGTCTCTCGTCGAGACGGCGATCGCCATGATCACCATGCCTCCTGAACCAGGCATGCCTCCTGAACGAGGTCTTAAAGTAGATGACTCGACCTCTCTAAGGCGAGTTTAAAGATTAGACCTCTCAATAGTTTGACTAAGGTTGAATTGACTATCGTGGGGAGATTTAATGGAAAATGGATTGGGTTGTGTGTTTGGGCTCGGTGGAATTGGCCGTATCGTTAGAGCTGCCCGTGTAGGCCCTACAACAATATAAGGAAAATAAATCGCCGATTCGATTACGTTCGATCAAGTGGTGTTCCACTGGGGTGTTGGTGGAATAGATGGTAGAGGTGAATGTAGATCGACCTCATGATCGCGCATAAGCGAATTGGCAATCCTTGCCTAGTGTTGGGGTAGGGCCCCGTCCAAAGTCCATACAAGAACGGGAAGAAAACTTTACATGCAAAACACATCAAAGAAAGCTTATTTACTTCCATGTACAAAAAGTTTTGGAAAAAGAAATGAATTTCTTAAAACGTTGACGAAAATGGAGAAAACGATTTTAATTAGGAAAACTAAGAAAAAGACGTTTGAAAACAAATAAGAAAACATTTTTAGGGGTTTTTTGGTTTTATTAATTACATTATTTACATAAGGGGGTCGATTTTAGTCCTTATTGACTTTAATTGACTCGGGTTGACTTCGGTTGACTTGCACCTATTTGCAAAGTTGACTTTAGACGACTTTTAGGTAGATTTGGGTTTGACTTGGGTAGACATTGACATTGGTAGATTTGGGTAGACATTTGGCATTGGTAGGCTTGGATAGACGTGTTTGACTTTAGTTGACTTTAGTTGACTTTAGTTGACTTTAGTTGACTTTGGTTGACTTTTGGTTGACTTTGGTTGACTTTTGGTTGACTTTGGTTGACTTTGAGTAATTGGTTGGATTTTAGTAGACTTTGGTAGACTTGGTTGTATTTGGGTGGACTTTGAATAATTAGTTGGATTTTAGTAGACTTGGTTGTAATTGAATTGGTTTTAGACGACGGTTGACTTTCATTGACTTGACCTCGATTGACTTGACTTAGGTAGACTCAACTTATGTAGACTTGACTTAGATTCACCTAGACTTCTTTCTAAGTGTTTTAAAGTCATCAAACAAATGGATTGATCAATTAAACTTCCTATTAAGTCTAATTGTTTTTATAAATCGGGTTGAGTAGACTCCTAATTAAGTCTAAATCGATTTTAACATTTTGACATCTCAATGAGGTGGAGTAATTAGACTCCCTATTAAGTCTAACCATTTAATTAGTTATGACAATTAATTTGGGTGAAAAACTTGTCATTTTCAACCCCAAAAACAGAAAATTGATGGAAATCGAATGGTTTGAAAGATCAAATCAAATCTTCAAATTTTTATGGGTTGAAGGTGGGTTCATGAACATCTTGGGATCACACATGAATTTTTTCATGACCCCAAAAGTTCATTTACTCACAAAACAAATTTAAGGTTGAAATTCGGATTTCTGAGCAAAACAGGATCTGTTTTCAAAAAATCATAGCTGTTGATAGAGACATGACAAAATTTTGAACCTTAGCTTTCTGGAAACTTGAGAGTCTGATCTTCAACTTTTATGAAGGAGACATACTCAGAAAATGTCGTTTTCAACTCGAAACACCTCGTTGAATACAGCTGGTCGGAGCAAGGACCAGTTTTGAGTCATTTTATTGCAAAAATCATCATAAATAATCTGGTTTGAGTTTGGATCTGAAATTTTTCAGAGTTTGATTTAAGACCCCAAAGAAGAGTTTTTTATAAAATCAGGAATTTTAACAAAAGGGAAGATTTTATACGGATTTTGGAAATCAGACTGAAAAACAGTTTTCAAAGAACAAAAAATCGGATTGAGTTGTAGATAGTTTTTGTACATGGAAATAAATGTAGAAAAATTTGTGAAAAATATCAAATCACCACAAAAGGTCAATCAAACATTAGAAATAAGAAAAACACACCAATGGGCACTCCACTCCTAAAACTCTCTCATCTAATGTTCCCCTCAGTAAAGGGAACGGCCACAAAAGGCCCTAGAGGCAAGCTTACGAATCCATACGGCTCAATAAACACGTATTTCATCGTTACCGACCAAGGCTCAACAAAGAAAAACGTTAGTAAGGTATTTGAGATAAAATAAATGAAATGAAATTACAATAAAAAGAAGAAGGGAAGAAGAAATGCTACCTTTTGAGATCAATGGTTGCAAATCCACCAATGCTAAGGTATTAAAAAGATTTTAATTTAGATGAGATTGATTCTATTTAGTTATAATCTAAGTGATACTAATGCTATTCATTTATTAGATTGAATTAGAATTAAAGTGGAGGTTTGATGTGGAAGTAAATAAGAGAAAATGAATGAAAGTAGGAGTAAATGCAATGAACAAATACTCTTCTTCTCTCTCTCTCTTTGGCCGGCTCTCTCTCTTGCTCTCTCTCTCTTTTTTTTTGTTTTGTTTGTGAGTAATGAATGTGTGTGTGGGTGTGTGAATTAGGGTTTGCTTAAGTATCAAAAGGAGAGTAAAAATGAGTGAATGTGAGAGATAAATATCTCATTAAATTAAGCAAACACAAAAAAAAAAAAAAAAAATAAAACTTGCTCATTAAGCCTCACTTGGCCGGCCAAAACCATGCCAACACACCAAAAAAATTTGTCATTTTGCTCTTGTAAGGAAGGGAGAGAATCAATGAGTCATCATTTCAAATTTTAATCAAAAATCAAATAGTTAGCATATTGTTAGCATCTTGTTAGTGTAAATGTGAGTGACATGGGCATGACATGTAAAAAATGATGTCATTGCCTATGTGGTTTAGTAGTAAAAAAATTGGAATCGAGTTTGGCTCATCTCGGGCAAATTTACCTCGGTTTGCGCAAAAATGGAAACCGGGTGAATTAAATCAAATAAATAATGAAATTAGAATAAAAAATGAATAAATTCAATATTATTAATATTATTTACATGATTTTCGAAATTTATATAAATAATAAAAAAAAAATGGTGGAATTGAAATTGTTGAGAAATCGTTTTATTTGCAAATAAACGAGTAGAAATGGGAGAATAGAAATGAATGGAATGAAATTGAATTAGAAATAGAATTAGAATTAGAAAATATAAATGGATTAATAAAAATGAAAATAAAACAGGTGAGACAAAATTTGGTGTCTACACATACAAAATTGCATTTCTGGCTTTCTTATGACATGAGTATTGTACATGTGAATTTGGGTGGGCAAATGATGTACAAAAACATGTTTTGTTGATGATATTTGACGGTTTAGGCACGCGGTTCATTCCTGAGTTAGGTCGGGTGTAAAAAGGGAGGAAAATGGTTGTTTTTGGCCTAGTTTTAGGTAAAGACGCATTTGCCAACGGATTCACGACAGCGGTGGTTCACATAGTAGAGCAAGTAGACGCAGTTCACTGTAAAATGTCCTTTCATCATCGGGCATTTGGGTAGGGACAAATGTAGGTGTCTACAGCTACCTTAGATGTTTTCGTGATAGTATGGGGATGTGTGTATCCCACTTATTAGTGTAAGATCGACAAAGCCACTTGAGTTGTTGGTGAACCTGATGTTCGCAATACTCGATTGTTGTCGCCAATATTTTTCACTATGTCGTTCCCTACTATGTAGTAGCCTAAGAGAAGTCGTAGACCTAAGTGTACATTGGAATTTGTTCTAAATTGATGGTTGTGTGACTCGGTCGTGATAGCCGAGTGTGCTCGTGATCAAACTTTATGCTTTATGATGTTTATTAAAGTGATTGTGAAGCTTGATTATTGGATTATATGTGTGTACTTGTGTGTGTTGGTGCAACAATTGGAGGGGGTAGTGACTAAACCAAAAACAACATTTCAGGTTTCGTGGAAGACTAGAAGGCGCATGTGAGCACGAAAATTGAGGCATGTAGGTTGCTTTTGACATGATAGTTGATTGTTAAGGTGTTGGGTTAGCTAAAGGATACCTGCTCCTTTTTGCACCTAACTCGTAGCTATGGTTTAGTAGGGTGGGATGAAGCTCCAATCTTTTTTGCTAGGTAGTCCTTTAATGTTATTTTGAGGGTACAAGGACCCACCCATTTTACCTTTTTGGGTTTTTTCAATTCGTAAATGGTTATGGGACGTTATCCTTGTATTTTATGAAACAACCCTAAATTTTGACACATTTAATAATACAAAAATCTAGGATTGTTATGCCGCAATTGACTACTGAGTCAACTCCAAGGCTAAAACACTGATAAAATTTAAACCAACTTATTTACATATACGATAACGAGTTGACAGCAGAAAACTGAAGTCAAGTTTACAAAAAAAAAAAAAAAAAAAAAAACCAATTTGATAAAAAAAAAATCATAATTGATTCAGTTGTCTCAAACGAAGCAACATTCACTCAAAAGCTAATCCCAAGATATGCACCGACGTCCATGCAACAATTCACTTTATGTAGACATACCAACTGCATCATTAGAGAATTATACATGCCCTAAACTAGGGTATGGACGAACCCAAAACTTAGAACATCAACAAAGGGCTGAGTAAGAACTCACAAGCATACAAAACAATAAGGACAACAAGACTAGCAACACTTAGACAAAGAAAGCCAAGTATAGGATCATAACGAAAGCTGAAAGCCGAGATGCAATCAGTTTAATATCTCAAAAATTATAAATCCCGGTTTCATGATTGGGCCCTACCCGAACACGCTACTAGAGCTCCGAACTTCCCTATAGACCCGAGTGTGCACACCCCTCACTAGAGAGCCAGTAGGATGTAACTCTTCTAGGAGGAAGTCTAATAGGCGACTGGTAGCTACCCCAGTCCAGATTTCACCTTGATCATAAGTGTTTTTATAATTCCCCGACAGACCTGTAATCACGCCTGCTCTAGCAAATTATGATGTTACATTATTCAAAATACCCATTTTATCCGTCTTAGATATATTATTTCATTCATATAATCGATCTCATATGACAACGTAGGCCGGAGAATCCTGTCTAAGGCACATTGTCGTATTTTAAGAAATTAAATATATGATCATACTCGTTTGCCTTAGCTGTTCGGCGAAGCCCTCATTGTTCTTTGATCCTAAGAACTACATTCTTAACTGTCATGATTGGTTAGCTTAGTTGTCTTTAAGGTCAGCCTTGGTTTTCACTTTGATGTTTCCTTGCAAACCCCAAAAGGTGTCTCAGCCAATAAGGCGGCAATAAGCCTAAGTAAAATCTAGACGTGCACCGGTTCGAATCAATAGAAGTTCCAATTAGATAAAGCTTAATTGTTGTAAATTAATATCTTCGTTACACACATTCCCTTTGAACAACTGACATGGTTCTTTATTCAACAATTAACGCGTTTGCTTAGAATCCATGAAGATTTCATTCATATCACACTCATTTAACTCTAAACATTTCAAGAACCATTCTTTATCCTGTAAGTAATCAGAGTCCCCAACTGTTAAAATCTCATGGAAAGACACTAAAAATGCTCGGATCTCTACCAAGTGTAGTAGCGTTAGTACTATAAGATGCGCTTACATTCAACCAATTTATTCACAGAAGTAGACCTCAGTATCAAACCAAGGCAATTTTCCTTTGTTTCCCGATGAGCCAAAATTGCACTTTCGAAAAATAGATTCGAGATCTTACACTTACCGCCAAACATTCACATCGCGAACTTACTAAATAATTTGAACCCAAAATCATTTACTACAATAGATGTCTTTTAAAGTATCTTAGAAGAAATCCACCACGAGAAAGTCGACTGACCATCAAAAGATTTCGTACATCGCATATCAAGTGTTATCAACCAAATACCATACAACATGCTAATCACTATACCACCTCATTCTCAAACTCAACTCATCCACCCATCAACTTTAATTATCAATAACCATAAGAAAACCAACAACGTCAAGGTCATAATTTATAAGCGCTATACGGGTTAAGCATGGTCATTTCGTCAGTCATAATCATCAAACCAAATTATCCAACTACTAAAACAATAATAAAAGTAAGTTTGGGTTATTAAACCATAGTGATAGCCAATTTAAACCTTTGAGATAAGAGTCCTTCGTCTCAATTCTAATTATCTCACCAAGCCAACCCATTGTTCCTTTCACCAAAGATCAATTAATCACAAATTTGTTACTCCATCTTATAAACCCCCTTCATAATATGGCTGGACTCCTCAACTAAATCCAAGGAGAATTATATAATGAATTGAACATAAGAATAAAAGCAGAGTGATGAATGGACTAACCACTCCTCTTTGAACATCCATCTTGATCATGATGAATTTCTGATGACTGATCTACTCTTTTACTTGACAAAATGGAAATGAGAGAGCGAGAGGAAGTGAGAAGGTACCGCAAAAGCGAGAGTAACTGAGGGAGAAAAAGCAAATACTGAGACATAGAGATAAGGTGGCAAGAGATGCTTGATATTTACATTATCTTGAACCCTAAGACTATATTTAACGCAGTAGAAGGGAACGTCAAATGCTCAAACTTGCAGAAGTTGAGGGCCAAACTTGAGTTAAGGAGGAGCAAAGTTTCAGACGGCTCAAGATGAGTCTTGGAAAACCAAGACCCAAGTTCAGACACCAACACAACAAAATTGGGGGGCCAGTTGCATTATTCTTTATATTTTTGGATAATAGTCCAACAAAGTGGTGGGCCCCATAACATTACTTTGCATTTTTGGTTAATTTACATCTTATATCATTAATTAAAAAAAAATCTCAACACACTAGTTAATAAAATTTAATATAGATAATCACCTATCTTAAAATTTAAAAAAAAAAACACTCTACAAATATTAATGCCCATATATTTTTTTTATATATAGAAAAGGAATGTCCAATTATTTACAAATAATTCATTTCTTAAAAGAAAATAAAAAGATTTGTTTCACATGTCCATAATTAATTTGGGGTCGATTTAATGAAGACATTTATAATTAATTTAAAACTTATAGGATTTTCAAAATTAGAAATTAAAGTAGGCGGATATGTTTACACAGACATGACACGAGTCTTTGAATTAAGTGGATGTTTTAAGTGAGTCTGAAATTGTTAGGAGTATCAGTCTGAAGAGAAAAATTGAGTGGATAGTTGATGTACCAAAGTCTGAAATTTGAGATGAGTCTGAGGGATAAAGATAGTCTAAAATTAACCTTAACTAGGTATGAGGAGGGGAGTCTCAAGTGAGATTTGCAGTAACTTTATTTGCAATAAGATGAAAAGATTCCTCAGACATCTCAACATGAGTCTTGGTTTTCAAAGACCCAAAGTAAAGACGCCACCCCAGCAATTTAGTAGTCCCAGCTTAATAGCTTGAGGCATTTTCCTATTTTGAAAAGATGAAGATGTTATTTTTTTTTCCAATCACAAAAGATGAAGAGATGGATTTTTTCGATAAATATATAAAAAAATCATGACTTAAAAAAAAGGGGTTGCATAAAATTTTCACAAAAAAAGAGAACAAATATTTTCTAAAAAGTAATCCGACAAAATGTATTTGTTTATTTGAAAAATATTTTATATTTGTAGAAGGAAAATATTCATATACACGTATATTACAAAAGAAAAGTTTATACATTACTATGAGAGTATTGAGGGTCTGAGTCTAAGATGAAAAATTGAGTGGAAAGCTGACGTGACCAAGTCTGAAATATGATGCGAGTTTCAGGGATAAAGATAGCCAAGACCCATAACAAACTTCAAATTTTGTTACATCAGCTTTCCACTTACTTTTTGTTTAAAGATTCAAACTCAAAATACCCTCTAACTATCAACTTTACTGGCGAAAGTGGTTTATTAACGCCATACGTTTGCCTCTACGTGAAATGTAGCCCCACAAGTATTGAAAGGAGGAATTGGCCCCCACAAGTTTCACAATTGGTTCAATCAAGCCCTATCTCAATTTATCTTGAGATATTCAATATCTCCCCAAAATATCACCTTTAAATCTAATATTATATATTAAAAAAAAACTAATATTATCAAAATAAAATCTTATCACATGGAAATTTAAAAACAAAAATCCATCTGAAGGGAAAAAGCAATACAACAACAACAACAACAACAACAACCAAGCCTTATTCCCAAAATGATTTGGGGACGGCTAACATGAATCGTCATCTATTAACCGTCTTGTGTACGCCAAGAAATTTCGAAAATGTTGTAAACCTTTTAGAAGTATTTAAACACTTTCAAAGGGAGTTTGGGAAGTCAAAATAAATAAAAAGGTTTTTAAATAATATTGCAAAAAACATATGAACTTTAACACAAGTTAAAAAAAATTTGGAAAAAAATAGTTGGCAAAACAAGACAAAGAAATAAAAAGGAGTCAGAATAAGTCATCCACATGGATAGAGTCTCGCCACACCGCCCTATCCACAACGCCCTATCCACATGAAGGGAAAAAACACTCCAAGAGAAAAAAAAAATTAGAAAATAAGATTCTGGGACCAGTGATGCGTTCATCGCCATTAATGTGAACACAATTTTTTTTCTTGAATTTTTTTCCTCTCGTAGTAATATGAGCAGTGAGATTGAGCCGTAAAAAAATGTAATTTTACACAATATTTTTCTTGAAGTTTTTTTTTTTCTTGAGTACTGATATGAGCAGTGAGATTGAGCTGTAAAAAATGTAATTATTTGATTTTTATTTTAATAATATTTTTGATGATATTAATTTGGTAGGTGAGATATTGGAGAGATATTGGAGATATATTGAATATCTCGCGATAATTTGGGAAGGGGTTCGATTACAACAATCGTGAAACTTGTGGGGGTCAATTCCTCCTTTCAATACTTGTGGGGCTACATTTCACGTAGAGGCAAACGTATAGGGGTCATAAACCAACCCTGATGTTCCTACCAAACAAGATGCATTGAAGGAACTTGAAGTCTTTATTCTAAGATTTACCTCGAGGGTAATTCTAATTCTCACCTCTTTATTTTAATGTGTGTTAGAGTTATACGGAGTATATAACTTGATAATATTATACCTTGTTAAACAGAATGGAAGCCCTTTTGTGGGAGTCGTCGAACCTAAGGATTATGGTGGTTACTTGGAGTACTTGGGTTCGGCCCGTGAGGCTCTCTACTACCTTAAGCTACTGCTGTGCAAGATCCGGATGCACATCATTCATTTTCATCAACTTTATTGGGAATAGTACTACAAGCATATAGGGCATCAAAGAACTTTAAAGTTCGTCGTTGCCCTATATGCTTGCAGTACTATTCCGAATAACGTTGAAGAAAATGGATGATGTGCATCCGGATCTTCCACAACAGCAGCTTACGGTAGTAGAGAGCCTCGAAGGCTGAACCCAGGTACTCCAAGTAACCACCATAATCCGTAGTTTCGACGACAGGCACAACACGGCTGCCATCCTGTTTAACAAAATTAGTATTACTTTATCGACAAGAGGCTGCTCACGTGACTGGAGGTCACTCGCCGTTCTTAGCGCCGGTACTATCTTTTTCTCTCTTGCAAAGAAATCGTTAACAATATTACGACCATGGATTGTGGCCACTACTACAATTGCTGATTTGCAAAGCATAATATAGTGAAGATAAATGAGGGTCAGAGTAGACGTATTAGGGGCATGGCATACGAGTTATGTTATGACTGAACATTAAACAATCATTCAATTTGGTGAACCCAGAAATACAATTATGACCCCCATATGTTTGCCTCTACGTGAAATGTAGCCCCACAAGTATTGAAAGGAGGAATTAACCCCCACAAGTTTCACGATTGGTGTAATCGAACCCCTTCCCAATTTATCGCGAGATATTCAATATATCTCCAATATCTCTCTAATATCTCTCCTACAAAATTAATATCATCAAAAATATTATCCAAGTTAAAATACAAAACAAAAAATTACATTTTTTACAGCTCAATCTCACTACTCATATCACTTCGAGAGAAAAAAAAAATTTCAAGAAAAAAATTGTGTATAACTACATTTTTTGGGTTATAAAGGCTTTAACATTTTGAACTAAGAATGCTTATGTTAAGGCGCGTAGGGCGCGTATCTTAATTATTTTGTATCGCTAAAAAGTGATGTTTTTTGGGTAATAATGGCTTTAACATTTTGAACTAAGAATGCTTTGTTTATCTGAGGTTGGATTCACTGGGGGTGGTTGAACATGATAATAATTGCGTATCTCTTTGCTAGTTTCATTAATACAAATCGTAAGAGGAAATTTGCAAACGAGGGAAATGGCTTGAAATGGAAATTGAACTAGTTTGGATTTTGAATACTCTGCTTTTATAGTCGGTCTACTGTACTAAAGGTGTAGAGGTCGAAAGGATAAGTACTAAATGGGCATATCTTGGTGGGAATATGTTATTTTATAGCCGATTCTATATCCAGTATCGTTTTAATTATGATTGCAATTTCCTCATATTTTTTGAGTTTTATATTGGTCTAGTTTTGTAACAACTCTAAATTTTCGCTATCTTTAAATACAAAAATAAAGGATTGTTATGCCGCCATTGACTACAAAGTCAACGGCAAGGCTAATTTAAAACAAGAAGAACAAATGACAGCGGAAGACTTCTAGCTGAATCTACAAATCGGGAATTAAACCAAAAGATAAACTACAAATCGTCCCCAATGCAAATATGTGACGAATCATCAAAACGCCCAACATGCAATGACGCTTCAACCACACAATGCATCTCAAGTCTAGCTAGGCTGGGAGTCGATTAGCCCGAGTTGTACCACAAAATGATTCTCATTTTCATTTCATCAGTTTTTTTTTCAAGGAGGGTAAACTTGTAACACCCGTAGTTTTTGGGAACTTAAATAATTAAGGGTGTTACACTTTATAATACAATTGAGGGTTTTATTAAGGTTTTAATGGAATTCGATTGAATTATAATGAGATTTCTGATTATAGAATTACACAAGAGGAAGTCATTCGGGTTTGGATCGGGTTTGTGGATCATGCAACCCACCTAATTAGCTAAGCCCAAACCCGAGTTACTCTCATACCCATATACATATAATAAATAAAACCCTTGTTTTCTTTCTTAATCAGTCTGCCTCCCCCTCTCCCTCTCTCTTCTTTTCGTAGACTCCACCCGCAGAAAATTCCCCGCACCATTGTGTCAACTTAAAACGCACACAACTCCCACATACAAACTCTTATAAGGACGTTGTTGATGGCATTGGAACCGTGCTTTCGATACAAATCCATAGACATGTAGATCGTGCCAAAATTCCACCAGATTCTCCCTGTGGAGGTGTTTTAGTGGAGCTGTGTCTATCTACCCGAGAACTGTTTTGCCCACTCGGTATTTTGATGATTCCCGTTTACTCATAAAGTATTTTGGGACGAGATGTTATGGAGATATTCCGAACTCTAGTTTTAACAACATATCCAAAATTGGTAAGACCTTTATTTGTATATCAAAATTTATGTCATAATTCGTGGGTAAACCCTAATTCGTGTGTATGGTTCAGTGTGAGGTTGATTCCCGTAGATACGCTTGGAGTTTGTGAACGAAATTTGGAGGAGACATTTATAATATAACTGCTTACGACATATTCAAATTTGGGGTTCATATGATGTCGGAGGTAGACATTATTCATATTTATTTGCTACTGTCTCCTTTTGGATTCGTGTTAGATTGATGTTAATTGTGAGAATTATGACTCATGGATTCACCTTGTGAGTTAGGGGATTATTGTTTGAGTTATGAGATTGTATTGGGGGTATTGGGTCAAGTTGATACAACACAAAAGTAATTCTTGTTGGCTATTGTGTAACTTAGATGGTGGATTCAAAGAGATGACTGGTGGGCAATTGTCGTGGGTTGCACCAAATTAATTTAATACTTATCCTAAAACTATGTAGTAGGGCAAGCAAGTTCGTATCCACAGGGAATTAGTTAATGTCTGAGTATGTAACGTTGATTGGGTAACCAATTGGGGGGGTTTTGTTTGAAGGTTGATTAAACTAAGCAATAAACAAATATGTTGGAAATCAATTAAAAGACAAGTCTTGGTTCTTGTTTCAATCCACTACCGATTTATCAATTGATCCTTGAAGATCACTTATCTAATTATGTGAGCACTTTGTTGCGAAACCGAAATCTCTACTCTTCCTTTAGTAGTTATGTAGATTCCACGGATGGCCTCTATAGCAACGGACGCGCGAGTCGTGCGAATGATTGCACTAGGATAGGAGTCGCCACCAAACAATTGTGGGGTGTTTGGAAACCATGCAATGCGATCTTGTTCCTTGTTACCGAGGGACTACGTAGACGCTAGGTGAATCTGTACCCATTGAGCATAAACGCTTGGAGAAGCGAGTCATGCCAAGTACAAAACACTTTCGCGAGTCGTTTACCGAAAGGGACAAAACCAAGGGACGTAAGGAACAAGATGCGCACTGTGCCCTACGCCAATGTGCAGCCCAAGGACCGCAAGACTGGGTTCGGGGGTGACGGTACGTGTTGGGAAGCCATAAGACACCCAACCCCGCCCACATATAGCGGCCTCTACTAGTTGAATTATCGTTTACAAGTCGTTGAAAAGTTAAGCCATGCAAGAAACAATCATTTACATGTTATATACAACCTAATAAATTAGCTAAGTCGGTTATTTAGCAAATAAACTAGATCTTAGGTCGCAACGTCGTTAAGATTGATTAACGGTCCCTAGCTACCAATTGTCCAAGCGATTTGCGCTATGTGTGTTAGGCGTGATTCATGTAATTCGTTTTAGATCTAATTTTGGTTAGGCAAAATGTAAATCTATGTCGTAAAAGCAATAAAAATGCGCACGTAAAGAAGGAGTAGAAGATTAGAATAAAGTAAAAGATGAGTTTAGAAAAGAGGGGGTGCCCTCAGGACTTACGTGTGTCCGCGATACCACTACTTGCTCTACTATGTTTCGAGATCGTTGCGTTGATCCTTAGTATGCGTCGTAGGGGCTAGATGTGTTCTTGGAGCGATGCGTTGCTCTTCGAACGTGGTGTTTGAGAGGGGCTTTGTTTGTATTGTGTTTGCAGTGTTGTGTTTTGGGGGTGCCCTAGAGGTGTAAGGATGCCCTAGGGTTTTGGTGTTGTAGTGACTAAGGTTTGTATTGTGGTTAGGGTTTTGTGTGGGAGAAATGAGGTGAGAGTGTTGCAGAGATTCAGGGTGGAAATGGTGTGTGAAGGTTTAAATGAGGGTGGAGGAGTGGTGTATTTATAGTGTGGGAGAAGTAGGGTTTTGCAGTGGAAAAACTAGGGTAGCCGGCCACCCTAGGGCAACGTGCGTCTGGCGCACGGGGTGGTGCGTCAGGCGCACGGTTGGCTGCGTCAGGCGCACCAAGTGCCGCGTCAGGCGCACCAAGTGCTGCGTCAGGCGCACCACGTGCCGCGTGAGGCGCACCACGTGCCGCGTCAGGCGCACCAAGGGCCGCGTCAGGCGCGGGTATGCTGCGTCAGGCTGCGTCAGACGCGGCTGGTGGTGCGCCAAGGCCCTTGTGCGCGCGCGTTGATGCGTCTGGACCCTTTGACGCGCCATACAAAATTGCATTTCTGGCCTTCTTATGACATGGGTATTGTACATGTGAATTTGGGTGGGCAAATGACGTACAAAAACATGTTTTGTTGATGATTTTTGGCAGTTTAGGCACGCGGTTCATTCCTGAGTTAGGCCAGGTGTAAAAAGGGAGGAAAATGGTTGTTTTTGGCCTTGTTTTGGGTGTAGACGCATTTGTTAACAGATTCACGACAGCGGTGGTTCACATAGTAGAGCAAGTAGACGCAGTTCACAGTATAGTGTCCTTTCATCATTGGGCATTTGGGTAGGGACAAATGCAGGTGTCTACAGATGCCCCCACTTTGACTGAGGCTTGGACAAGGCGAAAGTCAAAGTATGTAAATCGTGCAAAACGAGATGCGAATGCACGTGGAGGGTCGTTTAAGGTCCATTAGACCGCCGGTGCGCTTTTAGAGGTTCGCCAACCAATTAGAGGACATACCTGGTGTTTATAGTCAGTGCGACTGTGCAATATGTTTAAGGTCGGTGCGACCATTGGATAGCATCGTGGAACTTGCTGGTTGTACTTGTAGTGGCTTCTGAATATCGGATGTGGGTCCGTTGTTACTTGGAGATGTATATCAATGTTTAAGGTCAGTGCGACCGCTGATTGCTTGGTGTGCTTTTTTATACTTATATCGGAGGTGGGTCCGATGTTGCTTGATCATGGTGGAGTTAGGTCTACTGCTGTTGATAGTATTTGGCTTGAGATGTCGAAAGTGGGTTCGACGCTGCTTGATTATGGTGGAGTTAGGTCCACTGCTATTGGTGGTAATTTGTTTGAGATGTCAAAACTGGGTCCGACGTTGCTTGATCGTAACGGAGTTTGGTCCGTTGCTATTGAAAATGGCATTTTGCGATGTTCGAGTTTAAAGTCGGTGCGACTGTTACATGACTTGAAAGTGTGTGATCTCAGATGGTTTTTGCTGGATTGACAGCTTCGAGGGGAGCCCCCATTCTTGCATGAAAGAGGAGATTATGGAACAATGGATGCCGCTTGTAACTCTTGTTTGCTAGTTGATTATGCATCTTGAAAATTCTTGTTGTGCTTTGTCTCACTCTTGTGCGAGTAAGGACATCATGGCGCAGAGGTGTGGTCTTTTGACCTCGTCTTGCCAATGCTTGTAGAGTAGTGACTTGTTGTATTTTGTCTCACTCTTGTGCGAGCAAGGAGGTCGTGGTGCCGTGATTTGCGCTTTTGACCTCGCGGTTTAAATGATTGGAGAGTAGTGGTGACAGACGATTGCATCTTGTCCTGAGGGTGGGCGAGTGATGCCTAATTCTCATGCAAAGGTTTATGCAAGTAGTGTGCAATTGTATGTGATCTCTCGAAAAACCGGTGATGCCTAGTGCTCATGTAAAGGGTTATGCAGGTGGTGTGTAATGTAACTGGCGCGATGTAATGCAATGTTATGAAATGCAATGCGATGATGTAATGGAATGGTATGAAATGCAATGCGATAATGTTATGCAGTTTAAAATAATGCAACCTAGACTCGAGGTACATGCAGATGTAAAATGCGAAAAAATGCAGGGGGGGTACCCCCGACTTCCCCCAAAAGGAAAAAAGGATGAAAGAGATGGTAAGTTTCATGGAACAAAACTAAGAGTGTCTAATAGAAAATGGTGAGTGAGTTTGAGGTTTCCCCAAAAGAAAAAAAAAGGATGAAAATGGTAAAGTTTTGTGATGAAATTTGAGGTTTCCCCCAAAAGAAAAATGATGAAAAAGGTGAGCAAAACTTATGATTGTCCAACTCCAACTTATGGTGACGGCGAATAGTGACATTCCCACTGCTTGATGATCTGCGGGCTTGTTGCAGAGCAAGGCTTTGCACTTGTGGTGGCACAAATATATGCATGTGGTGGCACACGACTTGGTGCTTGAGGTGGCTCAAGGCTTAATGTTTGCGGCGGCGCAATATCTGATGGTTCCAAATGGACGTGACGTGCTGCTCATGATGACGATCGTTCTTGTCTTCGGTCGACAAAAGATTACATGCGTGGGCAAGGGAAATGAAAAGTCCAAGAATTTGGAATGTGGAGTTCGGTAATTGTGGCTGGCTCAATGAGGAGTTGATCCTTGATGTTGGACCAAGTAGGATATAAATTCTGGAGGCAAGTTTGATGCGGCTGGCCAAGGGTTATGGCTAGTAATGTGGCTGGAAAAGGGGAATTCAGACCTATGCGTCGGTCTAAATTTGCAAAAGGGTAGGTTAATAACGTGGGTTCAGATTTCCATGTCATTTAGCACTACGGGAAAAGAGTAAGAGAATGCATGCATGGCGAGCTTGATGAGCGATCCTCAAAATTCCTAGTGTCTTACCTTCGCGATTATTATCCGTTGTGCGGAAGAACTCTCGCGGTGAATCAACAAATGACAAGGTCTTGATTAGAAGAGCGACAGATTACGGTGGCGTGATTTGCACGATCTCAAGGAGGACTTTTTCGGTGCTTTTGTAGGTGGATTGGGTGACAAATGACGGATGTGCATGAAGGCTCTGGCCCATTTTACCCCCAATTGTGCTGACGTGACCATATTTGCAGTTAGAAACACACATTTTGCTTTATTTTTTTCAATTCTGAACCTATTCAGGGATGCTTTCACTTGTTCGTGGCACGTGTTACACATTTCAGTTAGAGTCTAGCTCCAGTTTCAGAAGTTTGCCCTTTTTTTTGTTAGCCGTTTTTCAGTTTGGCTCCACTTTTTAAGTCTTGCCATTGTTAGTCTATTTGCAGTTAGTGGCTTCACTTTGTTATGTTTTGCCGTCTGTTAGTTATCAACATTTATAGTTAGTGACTCCACTTTTTTAAGTCTCGTCATTTCGGTCAAGTCAACACCCTTTACCCAAGCTAGGAAGATGTAGGATGAAAATGAAAAGGCTATTGGCATAGAGGCTCTGCGGGCTACCAAAGAAATTGGATTCAATTGTTAGGGATCGAAGTCATTTATGTAGTTACAAATTTTTACCTCTAGTCATTAATCGTGCAGCGTAAGACAGACCAGGATTCATCGTTGGATGCTCATGAGAAATATGGTAAACCAAAAGCTCATTTATTCCATCAGCGAAAAAGAGAAATTTCAATCGGTGGGAGGTATCTATGCTAGACATGGAAAGGAGGTAAAGAAACAAGCATGAAATCTTTTCTCGTGTGGTTGTGTCTCGAAAGACTGCCTACGTATCCACTAGCACGTGGAATCAAACCAAACGTAGTTCGGAAAGAACGTTCGTTGTTGATGTCGTTGGAGGTTGCATCGTTGTAGTGGTGCTTGTTCTTGTCGTCTTGGGTTTTCGTGCAATGTAAGTTTTGGAGTTCAAGACATAGTGCATGGATTTTGCTATCCCTTTGATTTTCGGGATGGTAATGTCGAGAACTTGTGGAAAAAACTTAGCATTGACGAGAGGAACGTGCGACCAATCTCGACGTGGATTCTGGATCCATAGAGAAGTAGTAGTCGTTCCTCAAACCATTGGTGCTTCAATTGAGTTACTTGAAAATGTGGGCCGGGGTCACCGAGTTGGACAAGGTGTGGGATGATCTTATGTATGTAGAGATCGAACGGTCGTGAAGAGTGGGCTTCAAAGACGGAAATGAAGGAGGTGAGGAGTGGGCCTCGATGATCCTAGGTGCCTAAGATCGAAACAAGTGCAATGTGTGTGATGTGTACGCATACGGATAGACGTATGGACGAGATGCAAAAATCAATGATGATGTGAGTGAGGAGTGGGCCTCGGTGATCTTAACTGGCTAAAATCAAGTTATATGGTTCGAATTTCCTTAAGCTGTATGGAAATGTTGAAAAATGGGCGAGGAGTGGGCCTCAAAAATCCTAGGTGGCTAGGATTGAATGATACGGATTGACGTGTCGTTAAGTTGCCAAGCTTTGGGCAAAAAATAGTGAGGGTTGGGCCTCGAAGGTCCTAAGTAGTTAGGGTCGTTGATACGGATTGACGTATCGCTAAGGTGCGGAGTTTTGAGTAAAAAAAAAAAAGAGCGAGGAGTGGGCCTCGAAAATCCTAGGTGGCTAGGGTCGATGATACGGATTGACGTAAAAAGATGTGAATTTTTGTGTAATAAAGAGCGAGGAGTGGGACTCAAAGATCTCAGGTGGATAGAGTCGATGATATGGATTGACGTATGAGATAGACATGATGTGTTTGACATGATGCATGAAGTAACTTGTTTTTTTTTTGTAGGTTCGATGTATGGGTTGTGATGCATGTATGCATGGATGCATGTGATCATATAAGTTGCAGTGCAAAATGCGTGCAATGGTTTGGGGTCCTAGGATGCATGAGTTCGTAGTTAGGTACGAACTTGACCCTACATGAGACGGTTTGTCCTATGATGGTATGGACTAGAATGATGCGTGATTTAGACGACTAGGGGTGGACCTAGATGATATACAAATGCATGATGCTAGACGCGACTTTCTGGACATAACATATGTATATACGTAAGTATGTATGCATGTATGTATAACTGATCTATGTGTATAATCAATGCAAGATGCTATGGTTGTGTATGCATGACACGACAATGCGCTATTCAAGAGTGTGGCACGAAATGCAATTAGCTTGACTCGATTTTGTGGGTGCAACATGTGTGTGTGAGGTGTATAGGTGCATGTTTGTGTATGCAAGTGTTGAAAATGACTCAAACAATGGGAAACATGCAGTGGGGCATGGTTAGGAATGAGAATTGCACCATTCAAAGGAATATGCATGGTGCGTATGAGTAGGCAAACGCACGGGGTAGGTGCGCACAGGCTGTGTGACGCAGGCATTGGTGCGCACAAGGGGGGAGACGCACGACACGAAAAGTCACGAAAAGTGACGTTGTGCATGGGGAAGGCATTGATGTAATTAAAACTTGATTTGACAAAGTTTTGGGTATGAATATGGCACAAAAGAGGCAAATACAAGCAACAAAGGCACGTAAGAGCAAACACATACCATGCATATGTACTATGGCTTAGGTTTGAGGTTTAGGCTTAGGGTACCACGTTATAGGTAGGTATATCTCGATTTGTGGCAGCCCATGCTCGAGAATATAACATCCTTGCACCAGAAACAATGTTTCATTGGAAACGAAGTGTCGATGATGCGAACGTGGGTGGTACAACCATTATTCAGTCCTACACGAGGTAGAAAGACATGGATGTACCAAAAGGACAAGGGATCCTATGGGACGTGGGTCGCGTCCATGCAAATGAAGGTGCTAAACTTCTCAACAAATGTAACATGATAACCAATTTTCGAGTCTCACCCACTTTGAACAATAAGTCCCCAGCGGAGTCGCCACTGTAGATTCCACGGATGGCCTCTATAGCGACGGACGCGCGAGTCGTGCGAATGATTGCACTAGGATAGGAGTCGCCACCAAACAATTGTGGGGTGTTTGGAAACCATGCAATGCGATCTTGTTCCTTGTTACCGAGGGACTACGTAGACGCTAGGTGAGTCTGTACCCATTGAGCATAAACGCTTGGAGAAGCGAGTCATGCCAAGTACAAAACACTTTCGCGAGTCGTTTACCGAAAGGGACAAAACCGAGGGACGTAAGGAACAAGATGCGCACTGTGCCCTACGCCAATGTGCAGTCCAAGGACCGCAAGACTGGGTTCGGGGGTGACGGTACGTGTTGGGAAGCCATAAGACACCCAACCCCGCCCACATATAGCAGCCTCTACTAGTTGAATTATCGTTTACAAGTCGTTGAAAAGTTAAGCCATGCAAGAAACAATCATTTACATGTTATATACAACCTAATAAATTAGCTAAGTCGGTTATTTAGCAAATAAACTAGATCTTAGGTCGCAACGTCGTTAAGATTGATTAACGGTCCCTAGCTACCAATTGTCCAAGCGATTTGCGCTATGTGTGTTAGGCGTGATTCATGTAATTCGTTTTAGATCTAATTTTGGTTAGGCAAAATGTAAATCTATGTCGTAAAAGCAATAAAAATGCGCACGTAAAGAAGGAGTAGAAGATTAGAATAAAGTAAAAGATGAGTTTAGAAAAGAGGGGGTGCCCTCAGGACTTACGTGTGTCCGCGATACCACTACTTGCTCTACTATGTTTCGAGATCGTTGCGTTGATCCTTAGTATGCGTCGTAGGGGCTAGATGTGTTCTTGGAGCGATGCGTTGCTCTTCGAACGTGGTGTTTGAGAGGGGCTTTGTTTGTATTGTGTTTGCAGTGTTGTGTTTTGGGGGTGCCCTAGAGGTGTAAGGATGCCCTAGGGTTTTGGTGTTGTAGTGACTAAGGTTTGTATTGTGGTTAGGGTTTTGTGTGGGAGAAATGAGGTGAGAGTGTTGCAGAGATTCAGGGTGGAAATGGTGTGTGAAGGTTTAAATGAGGGTGGAGGAGTGGTGTATTTATAGTGTGGGAGAAGTAGGGTTTTGCAGAGGAAAAACTAGGGTAGCCGGCCACCCTAGGGCAACGTGCGTCTGGCGCACGGGGTGGTGCGTCAGGCGCACGGTTGGCTGCGTCAGGCGCACCAAGTGCCGCGTCAGGCGCACCAAGTGCTGCGTCAGGCGCACCAGGTGCCGCGTCAGGCGCACCACGTGCTGCGTCAGGCGCACCAAGTGCCGCGTCAGGCGCGGGTATGCTGCGTCAGGCTGCGTCAGACGCGGCTGGTGGTGCGCCAAGGCCCTTGTGCGCGCGCGTTGATGCGTCTGGACCCTTTGACGCGCCATACAAAATTGCATTTCTGGCCTTCTTATGACATGGGTATTGTACATGTGAATTTGGGTGGGCAAATGACGTACAAAAACATGTTTTGTTGATGATTTTTGGCAGTTTAGGCACGCGGTTCATTCCTGAGTTAGGCCAGGTGTAAAAAGGGAGGAAAATGGTTGTTTTTGGCCTTGTTTTGGGTGAAGACGCATTTGTTAACAGATTCACGACAGCGGTGGTTCACATAGTAGAGCAAGTAGACGCAGTTCACAGTATAGTGTCCTTTCATCATTGGGCATTTGGGTAGGGACAAATGCAGGTGTCTACAAGTTATTTAGAACGAATCAGCGTATCATAAACAACCCTAACTATCAATCAATCTAGAACACGCGCCTAGATATATTTCAATAGAAGCAATTAGATCTAGAAGAATATCAACAAAGATAGGCAATTCAAACACACGCGGTTCAAATCGAAATATAAATCAATTCCCTCCTTAATCAATCTAACGTTGAATCAGCAATCAATTAGAAAGATAAAGTTGCTACTTTTCTAGCGATTAGATCATATAAGTTGCTAATACTAGTAGGCCTCCTAGCAAGAACAAATACAATCTATAAGAATTATAGTGCAAAAGAATTGATAATACTCACAATAGGATCGATAAGTAATAATCTCACAATCTGGCGATAAATGGTAGCTTCAATTCACAATCACCAAGATGGAGGAATTAGTTCTCCATAGAGTTCTTCAATAATCCCAAAATAAGTCTTGAGTTGCAAAGTTATGAAATAAAACGTAAAACCTAGGTATTAATAAGGTCCAATAATAAGATACGGAAAATAAAGAAATACGGAAAGCAGCTTCGCAGAGGGCCGCGGACCGCGCGTCCAAAACCGGGACCGCGCCAACAGCACCCGCGGACCGCGCGTTGCTCTCGGGTCCAATCTTCAAACTCGCATAACTTTTTCGTTACTTATCCGGTGAAGGCATATAACCACTTTTCGGAAAGGTAAGATCATGAACTTTCATCTCCACTTGGTTTCAATGCAAAATTCTAAATATCGTGAGAGATATGAAGCTCCAAAGTTTGTCTTGCATAACCAGACCAAATTTCGGCATTCTTGAGATTCCAAATGCTCATAATAACCACTAATTCTTGTATCAAACACAAATCACACCAAATAACATAATAAGCAGTCAAATGATACAAAAACCAACGTTAAACACTTCAAAAACCCGACTTTAACCACAACGAAATAGCGCACATCAATGACCTTTGTGGACTTTGAGAAGTGTAACTAGAGAAAACATGCCAATTGAAGGTAAGAATGTTGATCCTGATAAACTTGAGTTTCATTTCGTATCATGATATCCTTTACATTCATCGGTGTTTCAATTCATTGCTCACATCCTCTATTTTGACTATCTTTTGACTATTGATAACGATTCTCTATTTTGATCACCTATTGAGCATCTATTTATTTCCTACATTAACTATCTTACATCTATTGATTATCTTGTTCCGACTATGGCCGTTTATAAATCAAAGTACTATGCGCGAATAATGTACTTAAGACGGATTAAAGATGTATATCTATATATAATTGTATATGCGTATTATGATAATTAAACCACCTAGAGCGATTAACCTCTGATCAAGGTGTATGTAGCTAGGCCGGAGATCAGCTACCGGTCTCCTAAATGACTTTCTCTTAGGGGTTGTGCGTCCTGCCGTCCCCCTAGGAGGGGTGTGCACACTCGAGTCTTTAGGATCGTTTTATTCTCGATGCTCTAGTGTTGGATCGGCTTGGGGTAGGACCCTTGCGCAAATAAATTACTTAAAGAAAGATAAACAAAGATTATTGTGGTGATGAATACCACTTGCGCACTCTACACGACTTGTGTCTTTGGTACACGAGCCGTGTCCGTTGTTACATTGTATTTTCGAACTCACTGACTTGAGCACGACTCGTGCCTTGAAGAGCACGATTCGTGCCAGGCCCCGTTTCAGGCTCTCTCGTATGATTGGAAATTTATGATCTTAGTGTTTGTCTCAATAGAGGTTTAAGTTGTGGGATGGTATGACGGATAGCTTGGAGAGATTTAGTGTAAAAATAAGGGGAGTTTCTTTGGTATGAGACTTGCAGGAAGAGTACGACTTATATGTGCTATGATTTTGGTTATCCGAGAAGTGATATGATAACGTATTTCCAATGGGTAAAAGTGTAAAACACGCTTTCAAAAACTGACCTTGGTAAGTCAGTCCTGATAAAGGAGTTTATACGATTTGCGGTTCATTTCGGGAATGATCTATTATTCTAAGAGCTCATTTGTAAATGTTTCATCTAACGAGAGGAGTGTATGGTTATCATAAGTTAATAAGTGCGGCTATGAAATTTTTGTTTATATATGGAATTGAGTTTGAGTTGTGTTATTGGAAACGGGTCTGAACGAGTCAAGTAAAGTTGTTTCTCTTTGTTTGTTGTTGCACTTTGAGTTTAGTTATGTCTTCGAGGTTCAAGAGAATGAAGAAGAGTACGAATGAGTTTGAGGAGTTGGTAATAAATATATGATTCATTGGACAATTGAGTATTAGAGAAGTTTAACGAATCTTATGGAAGGTATGAAAATTTAATTAGAGTACTTTAAGATGGACATTTCGGAGGTCAAGCAATGCATTAAGTGCAAAGTATTCTTGTAATCTTAATAAGTGCCTTTGTGATTGTTTTGTTTCTCTTAAAAATGAGTTTGTTTGTTTGCTTGGGTCATTATTAACGAAATCTCGAGTTCGGGATGAACATTTCTTTTAAGGTGGGTGGATTGTAATACAAGCTATATTGGTTGGTTCGCTAACCTAGAATGCGTAAACAAGCTTTTGTTCCAAGTGAGGAATTATAGTACCAGCCTTGTTTATAAAAGCACTTTATTTTCTAAGACTACACTTCGTGGACGAAGTTCCTATAACGGAGGAAGGAAGTAATAGCCCGAAATTTTGGATGATTTTATTATATTAGTTTACTTGGTATAATTACATTTTCATAAAAACTTTCTGAGTCGACTTATGAGTACCGATTTCAATAAGAACTTAGATAGGGTTTGACAAAACTCGTTAATTTACGAGTTTGGTTTAATCCAAAAATACCCCTACTCTTACACAAATTCCATACACGTAGGATATGTTAGTACAAAAGAAAAAGAAAAATTAGGCCATGTGCGATTGGACTGCATTTTTCTGATTTGATTGATTTGAACTGATTTGATTTGATTTGATTTGAATAAATTTCATTTGATTTGATCTGAACTGAATTAACTGATAAATTAACTGCAACTAGACGAATTAATAACTAAAAATAGACTACATTCATTGATTGTTATTTGGATAATTCTAATCTGATTTGATTTGATTTGAATAAAGCTGATTTGATTTGATTTGATTTGATTTGAATAAATCTGATCTGATTTGAAAACACTATTGAATAAGTTGAATCGCACAGGGCCTTAACCCTCATCTCCCCTCTGTACATATAAACCCCTAAAGCCCCCTTTATTAGTTCTTACTAGCTAGTTTGCTACCTGGGCTACGCCCGAAATAAGTTTTATCATTTTAATTCTTTGTCGACAATTAATTTTATCAATAAACTTTATCTTTATAAAACTTTCACTTCCAATATAGATGATGTGATTCCAGTTCAATAAGTACTAAGGAAAGCTACAAAATAATATGGTAAAGATGAAATCAATTGATAGTAAATATTAATTTTTCCGCGGAGTTGTCGTGAGCGTCGGTCTGCTACTAGACGCCGTTTGCAGGAGGAGTTTATTATTCGGGCTGTTCGCACTTGGGTTGAGCCTGGGGGTGCGTGGCAGCTTATTCAGGACATTTTGGCTGAGGATTCGCCTCCTTTCATGGATGTTGATGATGAGGCCCTGGAGATGTGTGAGCATAATGTCATGCAGTGTAGGCGTAAGGTTGCTGATGGTTATTTTACTGCGGCGGTTCGTGTTCTTTCTTCCTCGGGCATTGCTCCTTACTCTGATGCTACTTTGGAGGATTTGCAGGCTAAACACCTCGTTGCTCCTGGGCCATCATTGCCTGCCTTACCTGTTGATCAGCCTCATTTGGATGCTCCGGTTGCTGTTGTACTAGATCGGATTAAGAGTTTTCCACGTGGTACTTCTTGTGGGAGAGATGGTTTGCGTGCTCAGCATCTTATGGATTGTTTGAGTGGTGCTGCTGTGGCAGTTTCTGATGAACTGCTTGCCTCGATCACTCGCGTGGTTAACCTCTTTCTAGATGGGCAGTGTCCTTCTGTTTTGGGTCTGTTTGTAGCTAGCGCGCCACTCACTCCATTGGTTAAGCCAGGCGGTGGTATTCGCCCTATTGCGGTGGGTACGGTGTGGCGGCGTTTGGTCTCCAAGGTGGGGGCCTCCTTATTGGGTCCTTCTTTGAGTGATTATTTCGAGGACCTTCAGTTTGGTGTGGGTGTGTCTGGGGGTGGTGAGGCGATCTTACATGCTGTTAACCGCTTGGTTGAGGGTCGTGGAGATGAGGTGGGTCTTTCGATGTTATTGGTAGACTTTCGAAATGCCTTTAATATGGTGGATCGCACAGCTATGCTTCAGGAGGTTCGTCTTCGCTGCCCCGCTCTCGCTCGCTGGGTGGAGTTCTATTACTCTAACCCGGCTCGATTATATTTTGGGGAACACACACTTTTGTCGTGTCAGAGGGTCCAGCAAGGTGACCCCCTAGGCCCGCTTCTTTTTTCTCTGGTGTTGCACCCTTTGGCGTGTAAGATTAGAGACTCTTTTGACTTATGTTTGCAGGTTTGGTATTTGGATGATGGCACTGTCGTCGGTGATACCTTGGTTGTAGGTCAGGTCTTGGAGCTGATTCAGGCAGAGGGTCCTCGGTAGGGTCTTCACCTTAATGTTGACAAAACTAAGGTTTTTTGGCCTTCGGAGGATCCGCGGAGCCGGCTTGTTGGTGTCTTCCCCCCTAATATTGCAAGGCCTCTCCTTGGGGTCAAGTTATTAGGTGGGCCTGTCAGCGTCGATTTTGAGTTTTGTAGTTTTATGGTTTTGCAGAGGGTGGCTAAGACCATTGAGCTTATGGACGCGGTTGCTAAGCTTAATGATCCTCAGTGCGAGTTGTTACTTCTTCGGGCCTGCACTGGGGTCTCTAAGCTATATTTCGCCTTGCGTACTTGTGCGCCGCGTATTTTTGAGTAGGCCCGGCTAACATTTGATGCGGCCCTACGCTCTTCCTTAGAGCGCATTGTTGTTGCTTCTGGTCCGGGTTTTGGTGACTGGCAGTGGAGGCTCGCTACCTTGCCTTTTTCGCTCGGGGGGCTTGGTGTTTATTCGGCCGGGGATGCTGTCCACTATGCTTTTTTAGCGTCGCGTCTTCAGTCTGCAGACCTGCAGTCTAAGATCCTTCGTCATGTTGGTGTCGTCTCTTTGGGGTCTGCGTTTGCTGATGCTGTTGGTGTTTTTAATCGGACTTTAGAGGTTGATATCTTGGGTAATCCTGGTGAGATCACTGCCCCCAGACTTATGAAAAAATTGGCAGATATGTATTTCGCTAGGGTCGCTAGGGATGCCGCTTCTATTTATTCGTTGACGCCGCGACAGTTGGCTTTGTGGAGTTCACAGCAGGGTGCACACAGTTCTGATTGGCTTAGGGTGATCCCTAATTCTGGGTTGGGTCAGACTATGAATGGTCGCACTTATCGTTGCGTGCTTTGCTATCGTTTTGGGGTGCCTTTATTCACCATGGACCGCCCGTGCTCTGCTTGCTCGCGGGTCTTTGCGGGTGATATATTCGGAGATCATGCTGTTTCGTGTACAGGTTTGGTTGGCGTCAAGCATCGGCATAATGTTTTTCGTGACACGCTGGTTGACATCTGTTATCGGTCAGGGATCTCAGCTGGAAAGGAGGTTGACATTGGAATGATTGGTGCTGATGGCCGACCTCTTCGCCCAGCAGACATGCTGCTTTATTCTTGGGATAGAGGGCGCGACGTTTGCGTCGATTTGACTGTGTCGTCGCCCTTGACCCAAACGGGATTGACCGATTTCGAACCAGGTAAGGTGGTGCGGGAAGCAGCCGATCGTAAGCGTGCTAAGTATGAGGCTAGGTGCGCTGCTTTGGGATATGGCTTCCTTCCCTTCTCTTTCTCCTCTTTGGGGGAGTTGGAGCCCTCAGTTGTTGCTCTGCTTAAGCGGATCCAGCAGTTCTCCAGGACGCAGGATATCGATGCGCAGGCTGCAGCTCATATTTTTACTAGGATTAGTTTTTCCATAGCAAAGGGTGTGGGAGCTCAGATTGTATCTCGACTCCCCACCAACTTTTTGTAAATTATTATTGATTTTTTTAGTGATAATAATACATTAACAACAATAAAAAAAATATTGTGCATTATAAAACCATAGATGGAATGTCCATTTACCCCATTTACCATAAAAGATATTTTATATGATTTTTTAAAGTGAAAATTAAAGAGACATGCCACGTGGCGTGAGAGATGGCCTAACAGAAGTCGATGAACGTGGTCGTTGCCTCTAACACAGCTTTTAATGTATAGTTTGGTATAAGATTATTAATCTCCTCCTACACCACTAACATTATCAATTCATGATCATCACGACATCTATCATCTCTAGAATTCAAGTTATCATCATCTTCGATCACCACCCATCACCATCAGGATATCAGATCATCAATCCTCAGTAATGACAGTCACCATCGACCTACCGCTACCAACGTCTACTTCACGCCTGCCTACCTGGGGTTAATACGATTGAGCGTGGATGCGTGGGAATATGATTTCGGGCTATAGTTGTATTCTTTGCTAGTCAGATGTTGTTTAACTATCAGGTCACACGATGTCTACCGATATTAATTTAATTATGTAATTAAAGGAAAGTATTTTCGTGGTTGTAATGTGAAAATTTGACTGTTTGTTCATGAATGTTATTGTTCGATTTTGTTATGGGAGTCGCATACATATTGATGTTGGACTCGATCGATGTTCTATGCTTAATTGAGGTATGGTGGGTGATTACCAAATTTGTAATGTAGTTTTCAGATGGCAGTGGACACAATAATTAGATTTGATACTTATGAGTTTTGATAAGGTTATGTCTACGTAGGCGGAGTTGATAGCGTTTAGAGTATTATAATACAGCTTGTGACAATATCCGTTAAGGGGGAATTCTACCTTAGTGAACTAATTTGAGGTGTACCTAGTATGTCTTTATGATATTAAAGATTTATGACTCTATGTTGGTATGGTTTGTCCGTATGATTTGTAAAATGTGATGGACTCTATCTCTTCATAAAATATTAATTATTTAAAGTGCAAGACAATGAGACATGAGAATTACTATGGTCATTCCTAGCCTTTGGGCGGTTGGCACTGAGGTGACTCAACCTGTTAGCAATTATTATTATTCATTGCTAGCATTTGGGCCGTTGGCGCTGATGTGACACAACCCGTTTTAATTACTCTTATTATTATTCATTACTAGCCTTTGGGCGGTTGGCGCCGAGGTGACACCACCTGTTGCAATTACTCTTATTATTAATGCTAGTTTTCGGACGGTTGGCGCTGCGGTGACTCAACGCGTTTGCAATTATTCTTGCTATTAACATGAATTTGGTGAAGGTTTAAATTAGTGAATAGCTATTCGTCGCCCTAGTTTTACTTTCGTCGCCCAACTTTTTACAAATTTTTACAATTTTGACCTCTGCATAAATCACATCCGAAATTAGTTAACATTCAAACAAGTTTTTTCTTGAAGGCCACTAGGTTTCCAATTACCTCAGATAGTTTATGGAAGAAATATCTCTAGCTAGCATTCCTTTCAAAAAGAATTTGACATTTCACCCCCCAACCTCATCACCGCCACTTTTTTACCACTACCATAGTGCTCACCTTAATACTAATTGCAATGGCTCTAATTAATAATTTCGGCAATTTCGCTCAAGTTCAAATTTTACAATCTATTGTTCCAGAACTTTCAACTATTCATCGAATACTTGACGCCCAGCCGCCATTGATGTGATGAATGCTCTGTCGCTACATGTGTGCGTAGCGCGGACATGTCGATCAGATGTCCAACGTCACAAAACAGACGTGTTAGCTACATGTCCAAATAGCACAACAGACATGTTGACCACACGTCTTGCCTGTGGATCAGACGTATTGACCAGATGACCGGGTCTGAAATTTAAGCCGTGTCTACTAGACGCCAACTACCCAAGTCTGCAATTTAGCGACGAAATCAACCACTTAAATGACAGCGTCAGCGTACTCCCGATGCTGCGTGATATCGGCATCGATGTCTACGTGAGCGTACGGTGGGATTGACGTTGGTTTGCTGGGTGTTGGTGGTCAACAATTTGGGTTGAGTCGTCGAAATAATGGCGAGAGATTCAGTGTATTTTTTTGCTTATTAAAGTGAGATGGAGCAATTCAGGTCGGGGGGAATGGGAATGAGCTTAGTCGGTCGTTGGGAATTACGGAGTAGATTAAGATATTGTAAATATTTAGTTTTGGCAGGGGCATTTTGGGAATAAGGCGGGCGATGTTAGTAATAGAGTGGGCGACGAATAACACCTCTCTTAAATTATGTGGTTTATGGTTGGATTTTCACTCATTAAGTTAATTTTAATTAATTAAGTTGTTGTTATAATTGTAAGTTATGTGTGGGTGTATTTCATTGACCATGACAAACTGTTTTTACGAGATAGAGTGTGTTACTCAGCATTTCCGGCTGACGTGTTAAAATCTTTCGGGCTACTCGTCATGGGGTAGGTCCTTTAGGTTATCTGTATGTGATTTCAGGTTAGTTGGAGGATTTTACTTGTGGGTCCTACTTGAGGATATGTTTAGCTTCCGTTGTGCCGGGTTGTGGAAACTTTTGTATAGGCCTTGTATCACCTTATCAATTTGTATAAATTAGTTAGTACTTTCGCCAGCTTTGGATATCGATTATAATATTGTCGAATTTTGGCGGCCTTTGTATATAAATTATCTTTTAAAATTGGCCAAAATTCGGGGATGTTGCAGTATTCCTAATCAAAGCGTGGAAGTTTACGTTTGTTGTATTATCACAGATCTCGAAAACAACTTATTGAAAATACAAGTTATATATCCCAATAATTATTGAAATAGACGACGCGACAATGAACTAGAACATCTAAGTGACGAAAACTTACCATCATGTACAATCTCCTCAAAATCAAATAGTCGGTTCTATGGACCAGACTTGCCAAGGTGTCGGAAAAGGCAACACTATAAAACCCACGATGAAATTAACTTAGATTGTTGATTAGTGCTTTAATGTTAAAATAGAGCATGTGGAATAATATACTTGTCTTTTTATTACGTTATAATATGACATTCTTTCCTTGAAGTTAATATGATCCAGGTTAGTTGCCTACATATTTTTTTGTCCAAACTCCAAAGAGCTCACTAAGAGTCCGTTGATCGTTCATTTGATTGATCGTCATTTTACTGAATGTTTTCGATTTGGTTTCCATTTTTAGCGAATTGATAATGAATAATTTGTTAGAGTTTAGCAGAGTACTTTAACAATAAATGAGTAATACATGTGTAATACTTGTAGAAATGTGAAAAAAGTTAGCCTAGCTCATGTGAGCACATCAGCCTAGTTCTCATTAATTCTGGTAATTTCAAAGTCTATACAAGACATAAGCTCATAATTAAGTAACAACAATGGGTCAGCTGTGGACATGTATGGTAGTTCGTAGATGTTTCTAGGTTTTATAGTGCCTGTGTATAAATAGTATGATAAGTTATAAATTTGATTTATTCAGAAAATTAGAGGATTGAGCAACCCATTAGTGTGCCGTCATAAACATTCAAGCAACAACATCTCGCAATTATGGTAAATTGAGCAGCTACAACAATTGAACTCAACAGAGTTTCACATTAAAAGTGTAAGTTATTTTTCCCATCATACTAGTTTTTGTCCTCTATTATTCAAGTACTTCAATTTTCTGTCCGAAAGTATAGAACTTTCA